>CM046877.1:475659260-477075936 GCA_025667525.1 Glebionis coronaria
TGTATGAGTTGGTTTAATTTTGGGGCTTATGATTGACAATGATATTGTTTTTGCACTTGGCATGGAAAAGTGAAAATTCGAGGACGATGAATCTATTTGACTTTTATGATCCTAAAAGTTTTTTTTAAATGAAAGCAATACAGTATGTCTTTGCAAAATAAAGTGTCAAAAAGTTGAATAATGGTGTAGTTAGTGTTTTATTTTATCATTGCGTGAGGACACGGCAATTGCTTAGCAAGGGGGAGTTTGATATGAGTGATTTTACTCATATCAATTATATCTTAAAACAATGAATAAAAGCATAAAATGTTCAAATATTGCCTTGTTTATTCTTGTTTGTTGTTTGATGTGTGTAGGTACCAAAGTTCGAAAATCGGCGAAAACGACACGAGAATGAAGAAAAGATCAACAAAGCCAATTTCGAGCTCGATTTTAGTGTATTTAACTTTTTATGAAGTTTTTGGGCCTTGTGGGACCCACATATAAGTAATGGGCCTAGAAGCCCATTAAGGGAAGTAATGATGTTTATTTGGGCCAAAATCCAAATTCAAGGTCCAATAACTTTGTAATATACGGATGGAGTGTGGATCCAATAGGCCCAAGTCCAACATCAACAATAAGACTTGGACGGTTTGAAGTTTATACAATTACTTTGGGTCCAATTTCCAAAAGCCCATGTCGGAATATGACGGATGAACTTTTGCAAGGTTTTATATAAACGTTTTTGGGTCAAACGTATTAACACCACTCACACATTTACCCAAATCTCACATTTATTTACTATTCGATACAAACAATGTATCCTATACCCTTCTCTCTCACATCTCACAAAACCAAATAAACCAGACCTATTCACTGTTCATTGTAACCCTAATCACAAAATATATCAAGTAATTTTTGGGGCTTTTTCAAGCATGTGATTCACACGTTTGTTTAATTAAATCCCCCATTTTTATGGACCTAGAAGATGGAAGGAAGTAGGTGAAGTGGCCATTTTCTCTTCCCTGATTGGTTGTGCCAGCACCAAAACCACCACTCCACCAATCATTTGATGCCACCTCAGTTTGGAAGAAAGCACAACTAGCACAGAAATCGCCACGTTGGCGATCCGTGTGCCCAAGAATCATCTACAACCGTAGATGAGGAATTGAAAAGGAGAGAGAATAAGAAGATGCTCATTTGACGGTCAAGATGTATTATTCTGCTCAACAAACTCCTCACCCCAAGCCTCGGGTTCAACTATAAA
The DNA here is from genome assembly GCA_025667525.1 of Glebionis coronaria. Lineage (NCBI taxonomy): Eukaryota > Viridiplantae > Streptophyta > Magnoliopsida > Asterales > Asteraceae > Glebionis > Glebionis coronaria. Next base: position 475,660,507 of record CM046877.1, read on the forward strand.
AATCCCCTCTTCTCAATGTATTGTTCATCCTTTTTTACTGTAATGTTATAATGGTAGTTTTAGAATAGGAATTGTAATTTTCTTTTTACTAAAAGTTGTATTGAATATTTTGATTTAATAAAATTTTAAGTTTCGGTTCATCAATCTCTTTTATTTAAATTATGTTTTTATGTTTTATTAATTGCAATACTTGATCTAAAAAGTTATTGTTAAAACTGTGAATAAGGGTGAATAAGCTTTAACCATAGCTTATTTACTTATTTAAGTAGAAAAAATGGATTAAAAATCTATCCCCACTGGATAGATATTGATAAAAGCTGTTGGATCGATTCATATGTTTGTGGTTCAAGGTGTAATACTGGTTCGAGGTTATGATGGTTCGAATTATAGTGAGGTGTTGATCCGGTTCATTTAGCCAGCTCAGCGCTGCGCTACTTCTCAAAGGATTTCTCCATAAGGTTCATTTCTCTTTTATTTATTTTATGTTCATTTAGAGTTAATTGTTTTTTAAGGCTTATGTGATTTAGCTATATGATGTGGTAATATGATTTAGGTTGATAATATTTGCTATATTTTTTATATGTTTAAAGTTTAAATAGTTTTACTGTTTGGATGTAAGGTTTTTAATTGATTTATCTGTTTAAGATTTAGATCTGCTTATCTGATCTGAATGTTGATGATATTGGACCTGATCTTTGGGTTAACTAATGTGATAGCTGATAATTTAGGTCATTTGTGTTTAATATTGGGTTAGATTGGACTGTGAGTATTATGTTTGTTTTTGTGATTGATTCTCCTTTATCTGTTGCTTCTAGTTAGCATTGAGTCTTATCTGATTTTACTTTTGAATCTGCTAAATAGGGAGGTTTTGTATGCTGTGATAGAGTTTTTTTTAAACTGATATTTGATGTTAGATGTCTGCTAATATACTTTGCTGAATAAGTGTTTTATTGAGGATCTTGCTATTTAGTTAACTGTATGTAGAATCGAGTTTGCTTAGTTAGTATTTTGGTTTTTGATTAATGAATCATTGTACTGATCTGTGATCTGTGATGTGATATTTAGAAGCTTAATTGGGTTTAATTTTGCTGACTTTTATTGAACTGTTAAATTGAGTTAGATAGAATGATTTTTATTTGATTTATTTAGAGTCTGTTGCTGATATAATTTGCATATTGGTATATTTTCGATGAATCTGTTATCTGCTTTGGTTTTGTATTGATAAGTAGCCAAATTTTGGCAAAGAAAAAATATAACAAACCAAGTAAGTCACCTCCTGTGACGTTTTTCTTTTGCTGTGAAAAATAAATATTGATCACAAAAATGTCCCCCTTGGGGATCGAACTCGTGACCTCACGGTTCACAGCCAACGTTCAAACCATCTGAGCTAACTGCTCTTTTAAGTTTAATTTTAGTCAATCTAATTAATATAGTTAGTCGTATTAGAGCTGTCAGCTTTAATCATCTATTTAATCATAATTTTAATTTCATATAAATTTAAATAGTTTTATTTTTAAATTACTTTTATAAAGTTTCAGTTTAAATAATAAATAAATAAAAACAAAACCATAAAAAAATAAAAAAAGTTTTATTAATATTAAAAGTTTAGTTAATTTTAAATAATATAATTTTTTAAAAATAAGTAAATTTAAATTAATTTAGTTTTTACATAAATACTTTTTTTAGAATAAAATAGATTATTGTCTAATAAAAAGTTAAAGAAGATTTTAAATAGATTTAATTAAATTTTTATTTTTAAAAATAGTTTTTAAATTTGTTTAAATGGATTTTTAAAATAGTGTAGAAGTATTTTAATTAAATAAGTTTTTGTTAAATAGAATTTTTAAATAGTCTAAATTCTTTAGTAGTGTTAATTTTAAATAATTTGTTTTAGATAAAGATAATGGGAAACGATTAATGTACTTTAGGATAAATTGTAGGAATAGTTTTTAGTTTTAAAAACCGAAAACCAATTCGAATCAATTGTCCAAATCGAAACAAAACGTCTCAAATTCACTCGATCTTCGTGTGCAACGAACTTGGTTCACCAACGTGTTTAATTAAATCCGTCTTTGGTAATTTTAGTCTATTACTTTTTCCTGAAGGTAATTTTCTAATTTTCCCTATAACGTATTCTAATTATCACATATACAATCCACCACATACATCAACATCAGTTAGGTTTGTCATCATAGGCAACCTTAAACCTAAAAGACATGTCCAACTCACAGTGGGTGTATGTCAGGTGTCTTCATCCCCACTCTCACCTAAAGGTGTTCTTACATTTTGATCCTCACAAGATTCAATCTCGATCCTAATACGAAAATTTTCAATGATAATCTCTCCAAAGGAAAGCGATTATACGGTTTATTACCAATGGTCAATTATTCAAGCATAAAACAACACTTCTATTGTTTTGTATCGTTACTTTACCGCGTTCCTTCGATTGGGGTGGTAAACTGTACTCTCATCAAGGTTCGTTCCCAATGACTTCTGAGCAAATCTCTAGAAATTCGATGTGAAGCGAGGATCTTGATAGAGATGATTGATACAGGCACACGATGCTTACACAACTCCTTTAAATACAAAGAGTTAATTTCTTCATCGAGAATTTATCCTTAACGGGAATGATATTAGTAGATTTGGTCAGTCTGTCGATGATGACCCAAATCGAATCAAATTCAGATGATGACCTTTGCAATAGTTAGACGTTTACTAATGTATGAGGCGATGCCTGCCTTCATAATTTGCCATCAGTACAACTTCCTCAGATAAAGATACATCAAATCAGGAATGGCATGGATAGAATACATAATCTTATGAGATTCCAACATGACTAAATCTCGAAATCCTCTATATTTCACAAGCGGCCTTTAAAACATTTAACGCCATCGGCTTCTCAATTCTAATGGTTCACATTAGCCGCGAACCCCTTTTATTATCTATATTTTCCTTTTTACAAGCATCAACTATTTTTAAACTGCTGGGCAATTTATTTTGCACAGTCATTATTAAGGAACACGTCCTAATTGATTCTTTATACTTTCTACATAATGCGTCAGTATTTACATTAACTTTTCCTGATGAAATAATTATCATAACCATAATTCACTTAGAAATTCTTTCTTCATATTTTCTAAGCTTTAGTTTCTTCTCAGCTATTATTTTTATCCGTTTTACTCAATCCGACGTCTAAAGCGTCGATAATTATTACCAGTAATTAAATAATAAATATTTAATTTTTATGAAACGTCAACGTAAAAATTTTAAATTTCTTAGTTCGCCCAATTTTAGAAAAATGTTCAAAACAAATTTGAATTTAATTAACACGATTTTTGTTGATTTATCGAAAATAATTAATAAGATCCGTAATTGTTCGAAAATCTTTGTTTATACTTTGGTAAAAAATTTCTTAGATGAAAAGCAAAAATTGTCGTTTCAAATTCTAAGTCTTGGTTTAAACGGTTTCCTCAATCCCTCTTAGGTTGTCTTGAGGTATACACAAACATTTACCCCTAAAGGAGTTTAGTTAAATGATTTGGGTATAAGGGAATAATCCTTTAAAAATTCTTTTTATAAAACATTTTTTTGCATTTTCTATTTGGTATAACCCTAAGCCTTAATGGCTCTAATCTTTGAAGAGTCAATACATATTCCATTATCTATTAATCACACGGTCAAATAACGTGAATGATCAAACCTTAAATCACATGTTAAATACTCAAGGTACAGGTTTTCATTGCTTGGCCAATTTAGGGCAGTCTATAAATGATTATTAACTCCTTCCTATTCTTATAACAAACAAATGGTCCTTAATGATCACAAGCATGAATTTATCAAATTACAGCCTACACACGTGATTCATCAAATTTATGAATGCTACATGTGCATTAGTCAATCCAAACCACATCACGTGAAACTCATAATGTTCATTACGAGTTCTAGATGTAGTGACTGGAATAAATAATCTTCTTCGCGGACCCGAAGTTGATGATAACCATGCCGTGAATAAAATTTTTAGAACATACTCTAGAACCTTGTAAATGATCGAACAAATCTATCATCTTGGGTAGTGGATATAGATTTTGATCATCAATTTACCTAGTTTACGGTAATCAATAAACATAAGGAATAATAACACCATAGCTCTTCATAATGACGAGCTTGGTAGAATAAAAGCTTTTTCCGACAACTCTCTCAGTTGTACGGTAATTCTCTTAATTCAGATGGTGCTGAAGTATAGTGCACATGCCCACAAGTGTAGCACCGAGAATATAATCAATACCAAATTCAACTTGCATTAATGGCGAAAGTCTAGGTAATTTACCAGCAAATACCTCTGAAAGTTTCAGATAGCAGGTATATTTTTTTTATTAATTTACTCTAAGTTCTTTCTAGATTACAAGATCTATGAATAGTTCATAACCATCCATGGTATAATTTCAAGTCTAAATACAGGATATGGTCATCCATCAAGAATTATTTAGATCACTTTTGAAAATAAACATCTTATCTTTTAGGGGAATTCTACTCGAGTTCCCATCAATTAAAACAATGACATCATGTCATAATCAATCAATCCATTCTAATGGCACTACCAAATTTTAATTTTTATTGCAGTCGATAGGATGTGAACTTCTCAAAAGACTAATAATAACTCGTAATCCTTCACAAATTCAAGGATATATGGAGATATAGCTAACCTTAAAAGAGTAAGGTCAAAGCATAATCTACACGAGAGAATTTCAAATCAGATACAGACGAAAACATTAACGAATATGAATATATCCCATGTTTTCATGAATTGAGTACGCATTCGAAAGCTCCTCGGATCGTTACCCAGGTCATTCAAATGAAATCTAATCAAAAGAAATGATAGGAACGTCGATACACCCAGTCGAGTATTAATATTCGATAATCATATACTTTTCCTAAGAATCTCACTACGAGAGAATTGGACAAAAAAGGAATATAAATTGTCAATTAAGACAATATCCATAGATGTGTAAATTCAATTCAGAAGAATAAATGGTACGGGCACATATGTAGGTGTCTCTAACAATATGTCCCTATTTTGCACTTATTGTAGATCTCATAAAATTTAATCTTTCATAACTTCAAAGAAAATGTAGTGTTTATTAATCAATTTTATGGTGACTATTAATCAACCTTGCATGGTCCCTTCCAAATTGTATGTAGGCGCGCAACTATATACAATTTTAGGATTAACGATGCAATACTCAGTTCGTCAAAACTTTGTCATCATGTTTAAAATATATATATTCATTCTTAATCATGAAATAAAAATCAAATGAATTTACAGAGATGTTCTTTGTTATGAAAACAATTAAGTTTTCCAAGGTGTTTTATAAATAACTTTATTTTGATAACGATTATTTATAAATCTCACTTTAAATAATCCATATGGTGATGAAAATTCAATTTTTCTCGAGGGATACTGTTTTATCTTATATAAACAATGACTGATCTGCAAAAGAGTGATGAAAAGTTGTTCACCAAGAACTAACTACAATATGATAGGAATTGAGCTTAGCCAATTAATCATGAGGTTCATGACCTCGATGGCACTCAAAAAGAATAATCCATAACGTAACTAAAATCGAGATGAGTGCTTGTTCAATGGTTGCATCACTAATGTGAACATTAGGATGAAGCAAGAAAAGATAGATAACATCGATACAAGTAGGATTTAGCAATCAGAGGTAGCCTTTTCATTAATCTCAAACAAGTCAAAAATTGTACCCTAACACATTACGTGTCACTATGTCATACAATTCCAAGAACTCATCCTACCAACTGATGTCTCAGTTAAGTTAGGGATTTTTAAAAGATGCTACAATGAATACTAATCTACAATAGTCATGGGGGTTCCACCTGTCCCGGAAGATCCATCAATCCCAATTCAGATGAAGATTTCTTCAATTTATTTCTTGGACACTGGGCATCCTCGTTAGTGGACAATGGTCTAGTAACAACCCTTAACACAAACTAACAATCATTTAAAACCTTATAATTCAATCACAGGACTTAACAACTTCCTCTTAACAATCTCATATGCCATGCGAGTTAAATTTTACTCTATTCAAGTTTTAATCAAATCATACTCAATGCAACATCCTACCTCATTCTCCAATACTTTCAACCTTATTCTTAGACCTTAATACGGCAATAAAAGCTCGATATGATTAACACTTAATTTCCAATCCTATAGCTCTTACAACAATAGTTATCAAATGAGCCACTAGTATGAAATGACTCACACATTCAATTAGACTTCTCGGAAAGGTACAAGTGGCATGGGGATTTTGGGTAATGGTTCCAATGACATCCTCAAGTGCAACATTTACCTCTTCGATTTCAAATATTAGAATTGGGTGACACCGAATCAGATGACACCTTTCCAGGTGGTAAGGTTTTGTCAAACTCCACTCTATAAGGAAAGATCGTCATGACATCAATATCATATTTAATCTCGCCAATTCTTCTTCAAGATCATAATCAACTAATATCAACATTTTTACGAATATCAACTATTTTGTTAGGATTATGAACATCCACAACTTAGTTTAGATCTAGGATAGCTAGATTTCCTATAGGAATAGCTTCGATTGATTTACTAGGGTAGTTAGGGTTCCTTGTGACAATCTACGTTGTATAAATATCTCATATACGTATTAAAATAATCATCAAACAATCATGTAATCAAATTACATCATATATATATATATATATATATATATATATATATATATATATATATATATATATATATATATATATATATATATATACATATGTAAAATCCAAGTTATATATATATATATATATATATATATATATATATATATATATATATATATATATATATATATATATATATATATATATATATATATATATATATATATATATATATATATATATATTAAAATAACACTTCTCAGTCTGGCCTTGTCGGTAACTCGGGAATTCTTCGACACCGTTATAGTTTAAAGACTTTTAGACATTTTGAGAAAAATGTTTATAGTTAAAAGATTTTGAAATGTTTTATTCAAAACCTTGCTTTTAAAAATATTTCGTTGGTGTTATGGGATAGCACATTACTCAAATCATAGACAACGCATAAAAATCGCGTCGTTTAATAATAAAGCATTTTTCCATTCATAAACATCAAATTACATAGGTCTCAAGTCATAGTATTTCATACAACTTTTACCAAGCATTGAATGGAAATTGTTATTTAAGTGCGGGCCATAAATTCTTGTTGTCTTCCCGAGAATTACCTTCAAGTACCTGAGATAAAACATGTTAAAAGAAAAGTTCAGCGAAAACGCCGAGTGAATTCATAGAGTTTAATGAAATCCATTAATATATCATCGATATAAAATTATTACCGAAAATCATCTTGTACAATTCTTTGTTGTAGACCATAAAATAAGCCAAAAACAATTTATACAAATCTTTGTTGTAAATCATACTATAGGCCTTTGCCTTCAAATCCATTATACGAACAAATGTCGTAAAAACATCATACAATACGTTTTATAACGTTGTATAGAGTTAAATAAAAACCGTTATATGAATATGGTTATGTAAAACCAAAACACGATCATAATATCAATAATAAGACCCCGTATTGCTAGTCCGGTAATATATTGTAATTCAATGCGTATAGCAGTATTTTCGTTATTGGATTATTATAAGCCGCATGACATTGCTACCTTACTATAACAAACAACGGGTAGCTAACCCGAAACTCATTTGCCCATCTAAAACAGCGTGTCGTCACAATAATCACGCTTATATAAATCTTCTCATACATAAATTCGCTTACCAATCAATGTGGCACGACGGGGATCAACCGTCAAGGCGCGAACTGGGGTGATCTTCCCCAAATAGTACTATTATATGCATAAGCGTCTACCAAATCCCGGTAGTTCACAATTCATGCTAATGGGACTTTTAGTGACATAACCTAACTATAATAATCCATTTTATTTCGTACATCGGGTCATATAATCATTCGGGTCTAAATCAATAAACAAACAATCAGGACAACTGGTGTCCTATTTTATTAAAACTAACATGTTATCTCCCTCGCGGATTTATTATATATTTCATAAAAACATTTAAACGAGTGCGAGGCTATGAACTCACGTTGATTGGGCAAGGCGGTTATCAGTGATTTGGATGTACGGTACGTGCTTCAATCACGGAAACCTATATAAAAAATACTCGGTCTTAGACTTTTGTCCAATGACTTTATAAAAATAATAACTATGTATATATATGATGATTTTATAAATATGATGATGATCAAGTGGGATTGTAAATCTTTATTCACTCATTATAGTGTCATGTGTTGGTAAATATTTTTGACTAGTTACACTAGTTTCAATCCAATTTCATATTAAGGCCCAATAAGCCCATGATATGCCCATTACATTATATTAGCCCATTTTATACTTTTAACATCAGCCCTATTATTACATGTTGGGCTCAAGTGGGTTAAGCTCAATGAGTAAGTCCATTAGTGTTTAGCCAAATTAGTTGGATTAATAGTCCAATAAGGCTAATTTGGCCCGTTAATGTCCATATGTTATAAAGCTCGGGTTTTATCCGTTTTTACTTGTCAAGTATACTTTTACATCAGTATATGAGTTATAAAAAGTTTACATTAGACGGGTCCGACCGTCTAAGTTTTAATTGATGAAAACGTTAATTTATCGGTTTTAGCCGAAAAGACGTAAAACTCATGTTTATAGTTTTATAACTTATAAACTTATCAAATTGTCATTTTTATAAAATGTTACATTTATTTATCAAATTAAATACTTATTTATATGTAATATATATTTTAGTGGGTTTTAGGTAAACATTTTAAATTATATTTACTTGAGTGCTAATATTATAATATATACATTTATTTACAAATTTGATTATTATTTTCACTTTCACCATTTTTATCATAAATTGAGTTCTAAAAGGAGATAGAAGCTCATCTTTGGGTGGCACAAACTACGTATTATGTGCTACAATTATATCAGTTTTAGCTACTGCTCAATCTATCTCTAAATGTCTCTGACAGTCCGTCCAAAACAGACTACTCATATTTGTACTTCAATATTGTTTTGATCATATCTCACTCATTTTATGGATTTCATTGAGTGGCCAACTCTCACATATGTACAAGTCTCATAGCTTACAGCTTACTGTATATTAATTTATCCAATCCATTTTAACAGTTTATCATAAGGTTCTTTACTGTTTTATACAGCCTACTATTTTAAGTAAGATTTTAACCTTTTTACATGTAGTTTTCAATCTTTTTAATCAAGTTTATCAACACATGATCCCCACATAATATTTTTGATCATCATTCATCATCATATAGATATACATAAATGAAGAAAATACAATATTACATATTCAAAATAACAAGATGATAGGAAGAAACAATCTCTATACCACCAATAGTGATGTAAAGATGAGTTTTTGATGAACAAGGCTTGGTTCCTTGTTACCAAACCTTCAACATGGCAAATGAACTCCTTGAGATATTCATATGCATGAATACCTTCTTGAAAATCATCTCTTGATATCCATGTAAACTCCTTGCTAGTTGTTAAAATCACCTCCAATCTTCATAACTTAAACTAGGCTTCAACATATGTTAATTATAGCCTTGGGTTATGGCTAGATTTTTGATGGTGGTGGTGTTGTGGTAGCATGGTGGACGGCCAAAGTGAGTGAGAGAGAGAGATTTGTGAGTTTTTGAGAGGGTTTGCATGTTAGAATGAGATAAAGTGGTTTATGTTAACTTGTTTTCAAGTGTTGGTAGTTTTGGTCAAGCTTGGAGGACAAGTGTCCATCACTTGACACAAAATGTGTTTAAGTGGCTAGTTTGGCCGCCCATAATGAGGGGGTGGGACAAGTGTAACTTGTTTCATCCCCTATTAATTTACGGGTACTCCTCGATTCTGGTTTCCTCGATTTGCGTGCCCTCGGGTCGTTTTACGAAAAACGTTTTTATAAATTATGAATCAACGGCACAAAACGAATCTAATAAAAATTGTCTCATCAAAAACGGAGTTCAAAAACGTAAATACGTAAACTTAGGGTTTCTGGTTTAGTCGTAAGGGTCGTTAAATTATGCATGTAAGTCCTAATCTCTTCTCGTAAATTTGTGAGTTTATGAACCAACACAAATTTAAATTCCAAAATAATATTCACGAATAAAATTATTTCCTGAAATATCAGACTGTCACCAAAAACGGTGTATGTAAACGTAAGCACGTAACGTAGAATTCTACCGGTTTAGACGTAGTCGATGCTACTTCAAGATGTAAACCAAAATTTCTTCCCAAAAACGAGTGAGTTCATATTATAACATTAAAATAATGTTTTTAAATAATACTTGAGAATAAAATATCGATCATAAATTGACGGATTGTCACATCAGCAACCAGCAATATCATCACAAGGTGACTCACATTATTTACCTTATGCTTCACAACCATACTCTCCTTATGAAACTCCAACAAATCCTGCCATCACTTACCAGCAACATGAGGTTCCTCAACCCCATTACTCACAACATGTCAGTACTCCTTCAAGTGTGTATGTAGCTCAACCAGCACCAGTTTTCTACTGTGATGATGAGATTCCAGTTCCTGAGTTCAGACAAGGGGATAATGCTACTGATATACTTGCACAAATGTCTGCTTACATCACTCAAGCGTTGAACAAAATAGGTTATAGAGGACCATCTCCACAAACAATCAGTTGAGGAATTCATCTTTTAAAATGGTGGAAGAGTGCTTAACAATTAATTAAAGTGATTAAAAGTGCTTAACAATTAATTAAAGTGAAAGAAATGAAATGACAAGTATAAAAAATGGTGGAAGAGTGGTTTGTCAAGCCACCAACAACTCTCAACAAATGAGGTTGGTTGCTATTTATAGGGAGATTAGGGAGGAGCTTAGGAAGCTTCCTCCCTCTTTCTTCTTTCTCTTAATTGCACACTTAGGTCCTTGATCTCTTTAGTCTTTTGTTAGTCTTCTTAATACTTGGACCTTGTCTTGGGATTTCTTCAAACTCGTCTTGTATTTTCTTCATAAATAAGACTCGAGTTCTTCGGCTTTTTAGTAAACTTCCGTCTTTGACTTTTTCTTCGATAAATCTTCAGAATTGGTCTTGGACTTCCGTTCTTTTTCCACTCTTGATCTTTCGACTTCATCTTTCGTCTTTTTCTTCGATAAAAGCCCGTGAATGCTGTGTTTTCTCCATTTTTTACCTTTTCGTCCTAAATCACAACAAAAACACAAACCACGCATAATTCCGACATAAATGGCATAAAATACATGTTTTGGCTCAGTTATTATTGTAATTAAGTGGTAAAAAGGATGGGTGTTTTCACACCTATCAAGTTTATACAATTACTTTGGGTCCAATTTCCAAAAGCCCATGTTGGAATATGACGGATGAAGTTTTGCAAGGTTTTATATAAACGTTTTTGGTCAAACGTATTAACACCACTCACACATTTACCCAAATCTCACATTTATTTACTATTCGATACAAACAATGTATCCTATGCCCTTCTCTCTCACATCTCACAAAACCAAATAAACCAGACCTATTCACTGTTCATTGTAACCCTAATCACAAAATATATCAAGTAATTTTTGGGGCTTTTTCAAGCATGTGATTCACACGTTTGTTTAATTAAATCCCCCATTTTTTCGGACTTAGAAGATGGAAGGAAGTAGGTGACGTGGCCATTTTCTCTTCCCTGATTGGTTGTGCCAACACCAAAACCACCACTCCACCAATCATTTGATGCCACCTCAGTTTGGAAGAAAGCACAACTAGCACAGAAATCGCCACGTTGGTGATCCGTGTGCCCAAGAATCATCTACAACCGTAGATGAGGAATTGAAAAAGAGAGAGAATAAGAAGATACTCATTTGACGGTCAAGATGGATTATTCTGCTCAACAAACCCCTCACCCCAAGCCTTGGGTTCAACTATAAAAAACCCCTCTTCTCAATGTATTGATCATCCTTTTTTTACTGTAATGTTATAATGGTAGTTTTAGAATAGGAATTGTAATTTTCTTTTTACTAAAAGTTGTATTGAATATTTTGATTTAATAAAATTTTAAGTTTCGGTTCATCAATCTCTTTTATTTAAATTCTGTTTTTATGTTTTATTAATTGCAATACTTGATCTAAAAAGTTACTGTTAAAACTGTGAATCGGGTGAATAAGCTTTAACCATAGCTTATTGACTCATTTAAGTAGAAAAAAGGGATTAAAAATCTATCCCCACTGGGTAGATATTGATAAAAGATGTTGGATCGATTCATATGTTTGTGGTTCGAGGTGTAATACTGGTTTGAGGTTATGATGGTTCGAATTATGGTGAGGTGTTGATCCGGTTCATTTAGCCAGCTCAGCGCTGCGCTACTTCTCAAAGGATTTCTCCATAAGGTTCATTTCCCTTTTATTTACTTTATGTTCATTTAGAGTTAACTGTTTTTTAAGGCTTATGTGATTTAGCTATATGATGTGGTAATATGATTTAGGTTGATAATAGTTGCTCTATTTTTTATCTGTTTAAAGTTTAAATAGTTTTACTGTTTGGATGTAAGGGTGTTAATTGATTTATCTGTTTAAGATTTAGATCTGCTTATCTGATCTGAATGTTGATGATATTGGACCTGATCTTTGGGTTAACTAATGTGATAGCTGATAATTTAGGTCATTAGCGTTTAATTTTGGGTTAGATTACACTGTGAGTATTATGTTTTTTTGTGATTGATTCTCCTTTATCTGTTGCTGCTAGTTAGCATTGAGTCTTATCTGATTTTACTTTTGAATCTGCTAAATAGGGAGGTTTTGTATGTTGTGATAGAGTTTTTTCTAAACTGATAATTGATGTTAGATGTCTGCTAATATACTTTGCTGAATATGTGTTTTATTGAGGATCTTGCTATTTAGTTAACTGTATGTAGAATCGAGTTTGCTTAGTTAGTATTTTGGTTTTTGATTAATGAATCATTGTACTGATCTGTGATCTGTGATGTGATATTTAGAAGCTTAATTGGGTTTAATTTTGCTGACTTTTATTGAATTGTTAAATTAAGTTAGATAGAATGATTTTTATTTGATTTATTTAGAGTCTGTTGCTGATATAATTTGCATATTGGTATATTTTCGATGATTCTGTTATCTGCTTTGGTTTTGTATTGATAAGTAGCCAAATTTTGCATAGCAAAAATATAACAAACCAAGTAAGTCACCTTCTGTGACGTTTTTCTTTTGCTGTCAAAAATAAATATTGATCACAAAAATGTCACCTTTGGGGATCGAACACGTGACCTCACGGTTCACAGCCAACGCTCCAACAATCTGAGCTAACTGCTCTTTTAAGTTTAATTTTAGTCAATCTAATTAATATAGTTAGTCGAATTAGAGCTGTCAGCTTTAATCATCTATTTAATCATAATTTTAATTTCAATTAAATTTAAATAGCTTTATTTTTAAATTACTTTTATAAAGTTTCAGTTTGAATAATAAATAAATAAAAACAAAATATAAAAAAATAAAAAAAGTTTTATTAATTTTAGAAGTTTAGTTAATTTTAAATAATATTTTTTTTAAATAAGTAAATTTAAATTAATTTAGTTTTTACATAAATAGTTTTTTAGAATAAAATAGATTATTGTCTAATAAAAAGTTAAAGAAGATTTTAAATAGATTTAATTAAATTTTTATTTTTAAAAATAGTTTTTAAATTTGTTTAAATGTATTTTTAAAATAGTGTAGATGTATTTTAATTAAATAAGTTTTTGTTAAATAAAATTTTTAAATAGTCTAAATTTTTTAGTAGTGTTAATTTTAAATAATTTGTTTTAGATAAAGATAATAGGAAACGATTCATGCACTTTAGGATAAATTGTAGGAATAATTTTTAGTTTTAAAAACTGAAAACCAATTCGAATCAACTGTCCAAATCGAAACAAAACGTCTCAAATTCACTCGATCTTTGTGTACAACGAACTTGGTTCACCAACATGTTTAATTAATTCCGTCTTTGGTAATTTTAGTCTATTAATTTTTCCTAAAGGTAATTTTTTAATTTTCCCTATAACGTATTTTAATTATCACATATACAATCCACCACATACATCAACATCAAATTTTGGCGCCGCTGCCGGGGATCTTGTGTACGATTCGTTTCGTGGAGATTTGTTGATCGTTGATTTGAAGACCCTTTCCGTCCTCGGAAAGTTTTGTTATTTTTCTATTATTATAGTATGTATCGTTTTTCGTGTTTTTTGTGATTACTATATTATATTACGTAGAACAATAAATTTACCTACTTCCAAATAAGACCTTAGTTGGGATTTCATCACCTAGCTATTGTATTCGAATCCAAAACGAAAAAAGGGGCAAAATAGATAAATACTAATAAGAAGTTTGAACTCGATTTATACAAACTATAAGGTGGGTATAAGACGACGAGCTATAAAAGGCCGTCTAAGGAAAAAGGTTTTTAAGTGCTTTGTGCCACCTCGTTTCCCCGCTTGCTTGTGCGTATATTGAGAGGGACGACCGATTATTGGTTTGCCAACTCAAGTAGTATTAAATTTTATTTTTGTAGTTTACTTATTGAACCTCGAGACGTTTAGGTTTTCACCTATCGTTTCAAAGTCGACTGAGGGTAATTTACTTCCATAGTAGTTATCCTTATTCCTTGTTTTTATCGATCATTTTTGATTGAGCAATACCAAATAAAATACCAAAAATAATCTTCTTTCTAATATATTTTCTTTTTTTAAACCCTCTAAATTCTCGTCATTGTAGTGTATGCACCTTCGTTCTAGTCGTCTTGTGATTAATTACGATAGGCTTTAAAACATTCCTCGTAGAAATAGAAATCGTCAACAAGAATAGTGGAACCCGAGCTTCCACCTATTGTTGTAGAGATGGCCGATAACCGAACAATGGAGGAATTGCTCCGTGCACCCACCGAAGGGTATGGGGAAGCAATCGTTGTGCCGGCTATTTTGGCGGATCATTTTGAAAATAAGACGGGTCTTTTATCGCTCATTCGTGCCGACCAATTTCGTGGCAATGAGGCCGATAACCCGCATTCTCACATTCGTAATTTTCTTCGAATTACCTTGACTCTCAAGTTTAGAGATGTACCGAATGACGCGATTAAGCTCATGCTTTTTCCGTACTCGCTCGAGGGTAATGCTAAGATTTGGTATGAGAAAGAACCACTGGGTTCGATTTTGACATGGGATGATTTAGTGTCTAAGTTCATGAATTACTTGTTTCCATCATCCAAAACAACACACTTTAAGAACGAGATCACTAGATTTGAACAAAAAGTGCATGAATCGTTTGGGGTTGCTTGGGAGAGATTTAAAGATTTGTTAAGACAATGTCCACACCACGGTTTCTCGGAATTGCATCAAATAAATACTTTTTATAATGGGCTTAATATGATTGAACAAGATTCTTTAAATGCCGCCGCGGGTGGTAATCGTTTAAGAAAAACTCCGAGAGACGCGTGGGGTATAATTGAGAATTAGTCTAGAGTGCAATATTCACGAAACACACCGGTTGTTTCCAATGTGAATTCATCTAATACCGAGATTGCTAGATTGGACTATAAGATTGACACAATTTTGAATGAGCTTACGAAGAATCCTCATGGATCAATTAATATGGTTGAGAATTTTTGTGTATCATGTGGTGAAGCACATCCTAATTATGCTTGTTCAACCACGGGGTTTGATCAAGCTAGTGCTTTTGCCGCGACGGGAAATTATGGCTCCAACGGTCAAGTTCCTCGTCAAAATCATGTTGCTCCACCGGGTTTTCCACTGGTTCAAAATAGGTACAACAATGGGAATAATGGGAATAATTTTAACCGTGGTAGCCAAGGGAATTACAACCAAGGAAATGGGTTTATTGCTAATCAAAACAATCAAGGTTTTCACAATAATCAAAATGATTTGTCAAACTACATTAAAACGAATGATGCAAATTTGAAAGCTTTTCAAAATAATATTCAAGGACAAATGGAAATTTGAAAAATGAGTTTCAAAATACGCTTAAGGGGCAAAATAACAAGATTGAGCTTAACCAACAAAGAATTGAGCAAAAAATAAAGCAAAGTCAAAACCGTATGCAACAAAGTATGGAACAAAGTCAAAATAAATTGCTTTCGATGTTTGAGGGATTTATGTCCAAACCATCCTCTTCTTCGGGTTGCTTACCTAGTAATACCATTCCAAACCCGAGGGGAGAGCTTAAGGCTATCACCACTTATGATAATTTAGAAAGAGTGCTTGAGCTTTATGTTCCACCTAAAGAAACTTTTCTTAATGTCACCAAGGCTACTTTAAATGTGATTAGTACCTCGGATTTCTTAGATTCTTTCCCAAGAAACATAATGATCCGGGTCAATTCTTGATAGCTTGTGTTTTTATGAGCTTGGGGAATACAAAGCTCTAGCCGATCTAGGAGCTAGTATTAACATAATGCCCTTAGCCATTTGGAAAACTCTTGACTGTGTACGACTTATGCCTACTCGAATGATCATTGAGCTCGCTAATGGTACCACCACCCGTCCGGTTGGTATAGCGGAAAATGCCATTGTTAAAGTGGGAGAGTTCATTTACCTAGCCGATTTTGCAATCATTGATTATGAGCCAAATCCTCGTGTGCCTATAACTTTAGGACGACCATTTTTGTGCACGGCTGATGTTATAGCTGATATGAGAGAAAAGGAGCTTAAATTGTTTTATGGGGATAAACATATGATTTTCAAACTGTAAAAAAATTTCAAGATTGGTTTCTAAGAAAGTGGAAAGTGTGAAACTTGATAAACCTATTGAAAGTGACACAAACAAGGAATCTCTCTTTTACAAAGGTGATTTGCCAATTTCGGAAACCTCATTTTGTGAAGAAGAAAAGTTAAATTCAAAGGAAGATGCTTGTTTTGTTGAATCATGTTGTAATCTTACCTCATCTCCACTCACTCCACACGAGGATGATAGTTCTAAGATTGAAAAGGAAATTGATGAATACCTTAGTGCACCATTTGATACTAGTGAGTTTAATAGTGAGAATTTTGATCCCGAGAGAGATATTGCTTTAATTGAAAAGTCATTGAAAATAGACTCATTTTCACTCTCTTCGAAGGACCAAATTGATAACCCTAAGGCACAATCTTCATTTGAAGAGCCTTTGATTCCTAACTTCACACCGAGTGAGTTTAGTGACTATTCATTCGATAAGTTCGCCGATGAACTTGTTGATCCACTTCCACGGGGAAGTAAAGACGTTTCCGATTTCAAAATCGAGCGTGATTCTCATGTTTTACCTACCATTCTCGAGGATTTCTCCGATGAATTTCCTTCTAATGAGAATGATGATCTTGTATTCAAGTGTGACACAGTTGATACTTTGTCGGATATTTTTTGTGATGACAAGATTGATGACACTTTTGTGACTTACTCAAATCCTCTCTTTGAAGCTTCAATGAACAATAATCCATTGTTCCAAGAGGATTTTGAGAGCATCATACTTCCTAAATCTCACAACCCTTGTGATGATGAACTTCTCTTGAAGGAGGTTGATGAGTTTCTTTATATGGACATTCCTTCGGAATTTGAGGAAGAGTCTAATTACGGTGATGAAGATTCTTGGTTTGATCACCCGATTTATGATGATGATAATGTTGACCCGGAGGAACAAATTACCTTGAACTCCAAATATCCTTCCCACTCGTTTTGATCTTAATGTGCGGGTTTTTCATGCGACTCATTTTGAGTACCATGACCCATTTGTTCACATTCATAAGAGTGATAAGGTCAACAAAGTCATGCAAGTTGATATCACAATTGTTGAGACTTTTAACCAACCTTTACCATGTGCTTTATATGATTTTGGATTAGCATAGGGGGATGACACCGTGTTGGCCATTCCTTTCTCTTTCGAAGACGAGGTATTCGACCCCGGAATCGTTGATTTACGGAAATCTCGGCCTTTCACTGATGCAATAATTGAAAGATTTTTCGATCATCTTGGTGCGAGTTTATCTCGGGACCATGCTTTATCCATATCGTGATTTGTGACCACCATCTCTTTTTGGAGATTCGTGTTGGATTTTTATCCTTTCGTTTGTCATCCGACAACAAGAATGTAATCTTTGACCCCGACATCACGCTTTAATATGGATTCAATTCCATTATGCCGGTTTTCACCACTTTCCCTAAGGACCAATGAATGCGGGGATCGAGTCGAGCTCATGACTCGGTGAAAAAAAACGAGGTGCCTTGTGGGGGAGTCCCATACATTCTATATTCTTTCTATTTTCTAACACTAATAAGGCTTGATCATTCAAGCTCGTGCTCGTGTTTTATTGTGTTGTGAATCTTAGGTATGGCCCTAATCATTGAAGACTCTCATGTTCGGTTTTTGTCGGTCCACTTGATCTTCCTATATTTGATTGCCAAATAGGGCACACTCTCTATCCTTTGATTTTATCGACTAACGTTTTATCTTGAGTCATAATTAATAAACGACTTATAGATTTGCGTGCTCTTTCCAAGTTAGGATTTTGCATTTGACTCTTCGTGTTTTAGCAAGGGGGTGTTACTCTTGAGCTAAGAAACATTGAGGACAATGTTTGGTTTTAGCATGGGGGAGTCAATCGATATAATCGCTTGCAATTTCTTTTGTCGTGTCCAAACGTAATCATTTTTCTCGTTTTATAAAAAATTTAAATTTTTTATGTTATTTTTGAGTTTTAATAAATAAAATAAGTGCTTTTGACACGAATGTAGGCTTTCCGTTGGTGAAAATAAAAATATTTTTTGACTCGACTCGGTTTTTACCTTAGCTTTTCCTTAACGTGTTTGAATTAAGTTTTGCCAGGCTTTTATATAGGGAGCTTTAAAACGCGAAAGTCTTAATTCATACGGGTTAAGAACAAGAACTTTTCGCAAGTTCCTATAATTGATCCTAGAAAGTCGTTTATCAAGGGAACTTTAAAACGCAAATTCTAAAACTTGAAATAGTATAAGAAGATGCAAGATCCTATAGATGACTTGAAAACCCAAAACTTTAATTTAATAGGCTAAGTATCCATTGATTTCACATTTTTGTAATTTTACAATTTGGAGAACAAGAGATGATAGAGTTTAATCATAAGCTTCTAAGATTAATTCTTCTTTGTGCAAGTATTTTTGTGTTTGATTTAATCTCCTCATATTTATTTTCACGCTTGAATAATAATTGCTTAATAAATGAAGTTTTTAGCGGTTTAGGCTTGACATCTTAACTCGTAACTCCTTCTTTTTCTTCCCTTGTAATTAAAGTGAGAACATATTAAGGGTGTCAGCGTCATGGACTTTTGATCATGGGATTGCGGAAATTTGGCTTACTATACATATCATATTAATAAAGAAGAATAAATAAAAACATGTTCTCTAGGAGCCTTCGGGTGGGAGTCATGTAGCACTAACCTTGTCATTAGAGCCTTAGGGTGTATGGCAAGGGGACGTGTTGAATAAAAATTGCTTCATCATCATGAGCCATAAGGTGGGATGGTAAATGTCAATTCCCTTATTTTTGTCCAAGGAGCCTTCGGGTGTGGATTTTAAATAAGGAGCACAATTGCATCTTAAAGAGACACAAGGTGATATGATGTAGTTGTTGCTAACTCCATTAATAAGGTCATAATTGACTTTGGAGGTTTTATTGTTTCTTTTAAGTAGTCCTATTAGCCAAATTTCGGGTCCGGGGATTTATCCCTCAAATCGTGTTAAGTTATCCTTGATCTGGGCTTTCTTTAGTGACAATGGTTTTTGAAGTCGAGGTTAGGTTTTGAGTGTTGAGTTTACACCGTTTTTGCCATCATTTTTGGACTAATAAATATCAAATAAAGTCAAATGAGCCTTGGGTGAATGACAAATAAAATCTAGAGATACAATTAGGAATAATAGGAGATTGAGTTTAACACAAATTACTTGTATGAGTTGGTTTAATTTTGGGGCTTATGATTGACAATGATATTGTTTTTGCACTTGGCATGGAAAAGTGAAAATTCGAGGACGATGAATCTATTTGACTTTTATGATCCTAAAAGTTTTTTTTAAATGAAAGCAATACAGTATGTCTTTGCAAAATAAAGTGTCAAAAAGTTGAATAATGGTGTAGTTAGTGTTTTATTTTATCATTGCGTGAGGACACGGCAATTGCTTAGCAAGGGGGAGTTTGATATGAGTGATTTTACTCATATCAATTATATCTTAAAACAATGAATAAAAGCATAAAATGTTCAAATATTGCCTTGTTTATGCTTGTTTGTTGTTTGATGTGTGTAGGTACCAAAGTTCGAAAATCGGCGAAAACGACACGAGAATGAAGAAAAGATCAACAAAGCCAATTTCGAGCTCGATTTTAGTGTATTTAACTTTTTATGAAGTTTTTGGGCCTTGTGGGACCCACATATAAGTAATGGGCCTAGAAGCCCATTAAGGGAAGTAATGATGTTTATTTGGGCCAAAATCCAAATTCAAGGTCCAATAACTTTGTAATATACGGATGGAGTGTGGATCCAATAGGCCCAAGTCCAACATCAACAATAAGACTTGGACGGTTTGAAGTTTATACAATTACTTTGGGTCCAATTTCCAAAAGCCCATGTCGGAATATGACGGATGAACTTTTGCAAGGTTTTATATAAACGTTTTTGGGTCAAACGTATTAACACCACTCACACATTTACCCAAATCTCACATTTATTTACTATTCGATACAAACAATGTATCCTATACCCTTCTCTCTCACATCTCACAAAACCAAATAAACCAGACCTATTCACTGTTCATTGTAACCCTAATCACAAAATATATCAAGTAATTTTTGGGGCTTTTTCAAGCATGTGATTCACACGTTTGTTTAATTAAATCCCCCATTTTTATGGACCTAGAAGATGGAAGGAAGTAGGTGAAGTGGCCATTTTCTCTTCCCTGATTGGTTGTGCCAGCACCAAAACCACCACTCCACCAATCATTTGATGCCACCTCAGTTTGGAAGAAAGCACAACTAGCACAGAAATCGCCACGTTGGCGATCCGTGTGCCCAAGAATCATCTACAACCGTAGATGAGGAATTGAAAAGGAGAGAGAATAAGAAGATGCTCATTTGACGGTCAAGATGTATTATTCTGCTCAACAAACTCCTCACCCCAAGCCTCGGGTTCAACTATAAAAATCCCCTCTTCTCAATGTATTGTTCATCCTTTTTTACTGTAATGTTATAATGGTAGTTTTAGAATAGGAATTGTAATTTTCTTTTTACTAAAAGTTGTATTGAATATTTTGATTTAATAAAATTTTAAGTTTCGGTTCATCAATCTCTTTTATTTAAATTCTGTTTTTATGTTTTATTAATTGCAATACTTGATCTAAAAAGTTATTGTTAAAACTGTGAATAAGGGTGAATAAGCTTTAACCATAGCTTATTTACTTATTTAAGTAGAAAAAATGGATTAAAAATCTATCCCCACTGGATAGATATTGATAAAAGCTGTTGGATCGATTCATATGTTTGTGGTTCAAGGTGTAATACTGGTTCGAGGTTATGATGGTTCGAATTATGGTGAGGTGTTGATCCGGTTCATTTAGCCAGCTCAGCGCTGCGCTACTTCTCAAAGGATTTCTCCATAAGGTTCATTTCTCTTTTATTTATTTTATGTTCATTTAGAGTTAATTGTTTTTTAAGGCTTATGTGATTTAGCTATATGATGTGGTAATATGATTTAGGTTGATAATATTTGCTATATTTTTTATATGTTTTAAGTTTAAATAGTTTTACTGTTTGGATGTAAGGTTTTTAATTGATTTATCTGTTTAAGATTTAGATCTGCTTATCTGATCTGAATGTTGATGATATTGGACCTGATCTTTGGGTTAACTAATGTGATAGCTGATAATTTAGGTCATTTGTGTTTAATATTGGGTTAGATTGGACTGTGAGTATTATGTTTGTTTTTGTGATTGATTCTCCTTTATCTGTTGCTTCTAGTTAGCATTGAGTCTTATCTGATTTTACTTTTGAATCTGCTAAATAGGGAGGTTTTGTATGCTGTGATAGAGTTTTTTTTAAACTGATATTTGATGTTAGATGTCTGCTAATATACTTTGCTGAATAAGTGTTTTATTGAGGATCTTGCTATTTAGTTAACTGTATGTAGAATCGAGTTTGCTTAGTTAGTATTTTGGTTTTTGATTAATGAATCATTGTACTGATCTGTGATCTGTGATGTGATATTTAGAAGCTTAATTGGGTTTAATTTTGCTGACTTTTATTGAACTGTTAAATTGAGTTAGATAGAATGATTTTTATTTGATTTATTTAGAGTCTGTTGCTGATATAATTTGCATATTGGTATATTTTCGATGAATCTGTTATCTGCTTTGGTTTTGTATTGATAAGTAGCCAAATTTTGGCAAAGAAAAAATATAACAAACCAAGTAAGTCACCTCCTGTGACGTTTTTCTTTTGCTGTGAAAAATAAATATTGATCACAAAAATGTCCCCCTTGGGGATCGAACTCGTGACCTCACGGTTCACAGCCAACGTTCAAACCATCTGAGCTAACTGCTCTTTTAAGTTTAATTTTAGTCAATCTAATTAATATAGTTAGTCGTATTAGAGCTGTCAGCTTTAATCATCTATTTAATCATAATTTTAATTTCATATAAATTTAAATAGTTTTATTTTTAAATTACTTTTATAAAGTTTCAGTTTAAATAATAAATAAATAAAAACAAAACCATAAAAAAATAAAAAAAGTTTTATTAATATTAAAAGTTTAGTTAATTTTAAATAATATAATTTTTTAAAAATAAGTAAATTTAAATTAATTTAGTTTTTACATAAATACTTTTTTTAGAATAAAATAGATTATTGTCTAATAAAAAGTTAAAGAAGATTTTAAATAGATTTAATTAAATTTTTATTTTTAAAAATAGTTTTTAAATTTGTTTAAATGGATTTTTAAAATAGTGTAGAAGTATTTTAATTAAATAAGTTTTTGTTAAATAGAATTTTTAAATAGTCTAAATTCTTTAGTAGTGTTAATTTTAAATAATTTGTTTTAGATAAAGATAATGGGAAACGATTAATGTACTTTAGGATAAATTGTAGGAATAGTTTTTAGTTTTAAAAACCGAAAACCAATTCGAATCAATTGTCCAAATCGAAACAAAACGTCTCAAATTCACTCGATCTTCGTGTGCAACGAACTTGGTTCACCAACGTGTTTAATTAAATCCGTCTTTGGTAATTTTAGTCTATTACTTTTTCCTGAAGGTAATTTTCTAATTTTCCCTATAACGTATTCTAATTATCACATATACAATCCACCACATACATCAACATCAGTTAGGTTTGTCATCATAGGCAACCTTAAACCTAAAAGACATGTCCAACTCACAGTGGGTGTATGTCAGGTGTCTTCATCCCCACTCTCACCTAAAGGTGTTCTTACATTTTGATCCTCACAAGATTCAATCTCGATCCTAATACGAAAATTTTCAATGATAATCTCTCCAAAGGAAAGCGATTATACGGTTTATTACCAATGGTCAATTATTCAAGCATAAAACAACACTTCTATTGTTTTGTATCGTTACTTTACCGCGTTCCTTCGATTGGGGTGGTAAACTGTACTCTCATCAAGGTTCGTTCCCAATAACTTCTGAGCAAATCTCTAGAAATTCGATGTGAAGCGAGGATCTTGATAGAGATGATTGATACAGGCACACGATGCTTACACAACTCCTTTAAATACAAAGAGTTAATTTCTTCATCGAGAATTTATCCTTAACGGGAATGATATTAGTAGATTTGGTCAGTCTGTCGATGATGACCCAAATCGAATCAAATTCAGATGATGACCTTTGCAATAGTTAGACGTTTACTAATGTATGAGGCGATGCCTGCCTTCATAATTTGCCATCAGTACAACTTCCTCAGATAAAGATACATCAAATCAGGAATGGCATGGATAGAATACATAATCTTATGAGATTCCAACATGACTAAATCTCGAAATCCTCTATATTTCACAAGCGGCCTTTAAAACATTTAACGCCATCGGGTTCTCAATTCTAATGGTTCACATTAGCCGCGAACCCCTTTTATTATCTATATTTTCCTTTTTACAAGCATCAACTATTTTTAAACTGCTGGGCAATTTATTTTGCACAGTCATTATTAAGGAACACGTCCTAATTGATTCTTTATACTTTCTACATAATGCGTCAGTATTTACATTAACTTTTCCTGATGAAATAATTATCATAACCATAATTCACTTAGAAATTCTTTCTTCATATTTTCTAAGCTTTAGTTTCTTCTCAGCTATTATTTTTATCCGTTTTACTCAATCCGACGTCTAAAGCGTCGATAATTATTACCAGTAATTAAATAATAAATATTTAATTTTTATGAAACGTCAACGTAAAAATTTTAAATTTCTTAGTTCGCCCAATTTTAGAAAAATGTTCAAAACAAATTTGAATTTAATTAACACGATTTTTGTTGATTTATCGAAAATAATTAATAAGATCCGTAATTGTTCGAAAATCTTTGTTTATACTTTGGTAAAAAATTTCTTAGATGAAAAGCAAAAATTGTCGTTTCAAATTCTAAGTCTTGGTTTAAACGGTTTCCTCAATCCCTCTTAGGTTGTCTTGAGGTATACACAAACATTTACCCCTAAAGGAGTTTAGTTAAATGATTTGGGTATAAGGGAATAATCCTTTAAAAATTCTTTTTATAAAACATTTTTTTGCATTTTCTATTTGGTATAACCCTAAGCCTTAATGGCTCTAATCTTTGAAGAGTCAATACATATTCCATTATCTATTAATCACACGGTCAAATAACGTGAATGATCAAACCTTAAATCACATGTTAAATACTCAAGGTACAGGTTTTCATTGCTTGGCCAATTTAGGGCAGTCTATAAATGATTATTAACTCCTTCCTATTCTTATAACAAACAAATGGTCCTTAATGATCACAAGCATGAATTTATCAAATTACAGCCTACACACGTGATTCATCAAATTTATGAATGCTACATGTGCATTAGTCAATCCAAACCACATCACGTGAAACTCATAATGTTCATTACGAGTTCTAGATGTAGTGACTGGAATAAATAATCTTCTTCGCGGACCCGAAGTTGATGATAACCATGCCGTGAATAAAATTTTTAGAACATACTCTAGAACCTTGTAAATGATCGAACAAATCTATCATCTTGGGTAGTGGATATAGATTTTGATCATCAATTTACCTAGTTTACGGTAATCAATAAACATAAGGAATAATAACACCATAGCTCTTCATAATGACGAGCTTGGTAGAATAAAAGCTTTTTCCGACAACTCTCTCAGTTGTACGGTAATTCTCTTAATTCAGATGGTGCTGAAGTATAGTGCACATGCCCACAAGTGTAGCACCGAGAATATAATCAATACCAAATTCAACTTGCATTAATGGCGAAAGTCTAGGTAATTTACCAGCAAATACCTCTGAAAGTTTCAGATAGCAGGTATATTTTTTTTATTAATTTACTCTAAGTTCTTTCTAGATTACAAGATCTATGACTAGTTCATAACCATCCATGGTATAATTTCAAGTCTAAATACAGGATATGGTCATCCATCAAGAATTATTTAGATCACTTTTGAAAATAAACATCTTATCTTTTAGGGGAATTCTACTCGAGTTCCCATCAATTAAAACAATGACATCATGTCATAATCAATCAATCCATTCTAATGGCACTACCAAATTTTAATTTTTATTGCAGTCGATAGGATGTGAACTTCTCAAAAGACTAATAATAACTCGTAATCCTTCACAAATTCAAGGATATATGGAGATATAGCTAACCTTAAAAGAGTAAGGTCAAAGCATAATCTACACGAGAGAATTTCAAATCAGATACAGACGAAAACATTAACGAATATGAATATATCCCATGTTTTCATGAATTGAGTACGCATTCGAAAGCTCCTCGGATCGTTACCCAGGTCATTCAAATGAAATCTAATCAAAAGAAATGATAGGAACGTCGATACACCCAGTCGAGTATTAATATTCGATAATCATATACTTTTCCTAAGAATCTCACTACGAGAGAATTGGACAAAAAAGGAATATAAATTGTCAATTAAGACAATATCCATAGATGTGTAAATTCAATTCAGAAGAATAAATGGTACGGGCACATATGTAGGTGTCTCTAACAATATGTCCCTATTTTGCACTTATTGTAGATCTCATAAAATTTAATCTTTCATAACTTCAAAGAAAATGTAGTGTTTATTAATCAATTTTATGGTGACTATTAATCAACCTTGCATGGTCCCTTCCAAATTGTATGTAGGCGCGCAACTATATACAATTTTAGGATTAACGATGCAATACTCAGTTCGTCAAAACTTTGTCATCATGTTTAAAATATATATATTCATTCTTAATCATGAAATAAAAATCAAATGAATTTACAGAGATGTTCTTTGTTATGAAAACAATTAAGTTTTCCAAGGTGTTTTATAAATAACTTTATTTTGATAACGATTATTTATAAATCTCACTTTAAATAATCCATATGGTGATGAAAATTCAATTTTTCTCGAGGGATACTGTTTTATCTTATATAAACAATGACTGATCTGCAAAAGAGTGATGAAAAGTTGTTCACCAAGAACTAACTACAATATGATAGGAATTGAGCTTAGCCAATTAATCATGAGGTTCATGACCTCGATGGCACTCAAAAAGAATAATCCATAACGTAACTAAAATCGAGATGAGTGCTTGTTCAATGGTTGCATCACTAATGTGAACATTAGAATGAAGCAAGAAAAGATAGATAACATCGATACAAGTAGGATTTAGCAATCAGAGGTAGCCTTTTCATTAATCTCAAACAAGTCAAAAATTGTACCCTAACACATTACGTGTCACTATGTCATACAATTCCAAGAACTCATCCTACCAACTGATGTCTCAGTTAAGTTAGGGATTTTTAAAAGATGCTACAATGAATACTAATCTACAATAGTCATGGGGGTTCCACCTGTCCCGGAAGATCCATCAATCCCAATTCAGATGAAGATTTCTTCAATTTATTTCTTGGACACTGGGCATCCTCGTTAGTGGACAATGGTCTAGTAACAACCCTTAACACAAACTAACAATCATTTAAAACCTTATAATTCAATCACAGGACTTAACAACTTCCTCTTAACAATCTCATATGCCATGCGAGTTAAATTTTACTCTATTCAAGTTTTAATCAAATCATACTCAATGCAACATCCTACCTCATTCTCCAATACTTTCAACCTTATTCTTAGACCTTAATACGGCAATAAAAGCTCGATATGATTAACACTTAATTTCCAATCCTATAGCTCTTACAACAATAGTTATCAAATGAGCCACTGGTATGAAATGACTCACACATTCAATTAGACTTCTCGGAAAGGTACAAGTGGCATGGGGATTTTGGGTAATGGTTCCAATGACATCCTCAAGTGCAACATTTACCTCTTCGATTTCAAATATTAGAATTGGGTGACACCGAATCAGATGACACCTTTCCAGGTGGTAAGGTTTTGTCAAACTCCACTCTATAAGGAAAGATCGTCATGACATCAATATCATATTTAATCTCGCCAATTCTTCTTCAAGATCATAATCAACTAATATCAACATTTTTACGAATATCAACTATTTTGTTAGGATTATGAACATCCACAACTTGGTTTAGATCTAGGATAGCTAGATTTCCTATAGGAATAGCTTCGATTGATTTACTAGGGTAGTTAGGGTTCCTTGTGACAATCTACGTTGTATAAATATCTCATATACGTATTAAAATAATCATCAAACAATCATGTAATCAAATTACATCATATATATATATATATATATATATATATATATATATATATATATATATATATATATATATATATATATATATACATATGTAAAATCCAAGTTATATATATATATATATATATATATATATATATATATATATATATATATATATATATATATATATATATATATATATATATATATATTAAAATAACACTTCTCAGTCTGGCCTTGTCGGTAACTCGGGAATTCTTCGACACCGTTATAGTTTAAAGACTTTTAGACATTTTGAGAAAAATGTTTATAGTTAAAAGATTTTGAAATGTTTTATTCAAAACCTTGCTTTTAAAAATATTTCGTTGGTGTTATGGGATAGCACATTACTCAAATCATAGACAACGCATAAAAATCGCGTCGTTTAATAATAAAGCATTTTTCCATTCATAAACATCAAATTACATAGGTCTCAAATCATAGTATTTCATACAACTTTTACCAAGCATTGAATGGAAATTGTTATTTAAGTGCGGGCCATAAATTCTTGTTGTCTTCCCGAGAATTACCTTCAAGTACCTGAGATAAAACATGTTAAAAGAAAAGTTCAGCGAAAACGCCGAGTGAATTCATAGAGTTTAATGAAATCCATTAATATATCATCGATATAAAATTATTACCGAAAATCATCTTGTACAATTCTTTGTTGTAGACCATAAAATAAGCCAAAAACAATTTATACAAATCTTTGTTGTAAATCATACTATAGGCCTTTGCCTTCAAATCCATTATACGAACAAATGTCGTAAAAACATCATACAATACGTTTTATAACGTTGTATAGAGTTAAATAAAAACCGTTATATGAATATGGTTATGTAAAACCAAAACACGATCATAATATCAATAATAAGACCCCGTATTGCTAGTCCGGTAATATATTGTAATTCAATGCGTATAGCAGTATTTTCGTTATTGGATTATTATAAGCCGCATGACATTGCTACCTTACTATAACAAACAACGGGTAGCTAACCCGAAACTCATTTGCCCATCTAAAACAGCGTGTCGTCACAATAATCACGCTTATATAAATCTTCTCATACAT
Organism: Glebionis coronaria; assembly: GCA_025667525.1. Classification (NCBI taxonomy): domain Eukaryota; kingdom Viridiplantae; phylum Streptophyta; class Magnoliopsida; order Asterales; family Asteraceae; genus Glebionis; species Glebionis coronaria. Next base: position 475,689,643 of record CM046877.1, read on the forward strand.
AAATTCGCTTACCAATCAATGTGGCACGACGGGGATCAACCGTCAAGGCGCGAACTGGGGTGATCTTCCCCAAATAGTACTATTATATGCATAAGCGTCTACCAAATCCCGGTAGTTCACAATTCATGCTAATGGGACTTTTAGTGACATAACCTAACTATAATAATCCATTTTATTTCGTACATCGGGTCATATAATCATTCGGGTCTAAATCAATAAACAAACAATCAGGACAACTGGTGTCCTATTTTATTAAAACTAACATGTTATCTCCCTCGCGGATTTATTATATATTTCATAAAAACATTTAAACGAGTGCGAGGCTATGAACTCACGTTGATTGGGCAAGGCGGTTATCAGTGATTTGGATGTACGGTACGTGCTTCAATCACGGAAACCTATATAAAAAATACTCGGTCTTAGACTTTTGTCCAATGACTTTATAAAAATAATAACTATGTATATATATGATGATTTTATAAATATGATGATGATCAAGTGGGATTGTAAATCTTTATTCACTCATTATAGTGTCATGTGTTGGTAAATATTTTTGACTAGTTACACTAGTTTCAATCCAATTTCATATTAAGGCCCAATAAGCCCATGATATGCCCATTACATTATATTAGCCCATTTTATACTTTTAACATCAGCCCTATTATTACATGTTGGGCTCAAGTGGGTTAAGCTCAATGAGTAAGTCCATTAGTGTTTAGCCAAATTAGTTGGATTAATAGTCCAATAAGGCTAATTTGGCCCGTTAATGTCCATATGTTATAAAGCTCGGGTTTTATCCGTTTTTACTTGTCAAGTATACTTTTACATCAGTATATGAGTTATAAAAAGTTTACATTAGACGGGTCCGACCGTCTAAGTTTTAATTGATGAAAACGTTAATTTATCGGTTTTAGCCGAAAAGACGTAAAACTCATGTTTATAGTTTTATAACTTATAAACTTATCAAATTGTCATTTTTATAAAATGTTACATTTATTTATCAAATTAAATACTTATTTATATGTAATATATATTTTAGTGGGTTTTAGGTAAACATTTTAAATTATATTTACTTGAGTGCTAATATTATAATATATACATTTATTTACAAATTTGATTATTATTTTCACTTTCACCATTTTTATCATAAATTGAGTTCTAAAAGGAGATAGAAGCTCATCTTTGGGTGGCACAAACTACGTATTATGTGCTACAATTATATCAGTTTTAGCTACTGCTCAATCTATCTCTAAATGTCTCTGACAGTCCGTCCAAAACAGACTACTCATATTTGTACTTCAATATTGTTTTGATCATATCTCACTCATTTTATGGATTTCATTGAGTGGCCAACTCTCACATATGTACAAGTCTCATAGCTTACAGCTTACTGTATATTAATTTATCCAATCCATTTTAACAGTTTATCATAAGGTTCTTTACTGTTTTATACAGCCTACTATTTTAAGTAAGATTTTAACCTTTTTACATGTAGTTTTCAATCTTTTTAATCAAGTTTATCAACACATGATCCCCACATAATATTTTTGATCATCATTCATCATCATATAGATATACATAAATGAAGAAAATACAATATTACATATTCAAAATAACAAGATGATAGGAAGAAACAATCTCTATACCACCAATAGTGATGTAAAGATGAGTTTTTGATGAACAAGGCTTGGTTCCTTGTTACCAAACCTTCAACATGGCAAATGAACTCCTTGAGATATTCATATGCATGAATACCTTCTTGAAAATCATCTCTTGATATCCATGTAAACTCCTTGCTAGTTGTTAAAATCACCTCCAATCTTCATAACTTAAACTAGGCTTCAACATATGTTGATTATAGCCTTGGGTTATGGCTAGATTTTTGATGGTGGTGGTGTTGTGGTAGCATGGTGGACGGCCAAAGTGAGTGAGAGAGAGAGATTTGTGAGTTTTTGAGAGGGTTTGCATGTTAGAATGAGATAAAGTGGTTTATGTTAACTTGTTTTCAAGTGTTGGTAGTTTTGGTCAAGCTTGGAGGACAAGTGTCCATCACTTGACACAAAATGTGTTTAAGTGGCTAGTTTGGCCGCCCATAATGAGGGGGTGGGACAAGTGTAACTTGTTTCATCCCCTATTAATTTACGGGTACTCCTCGATTCTGGTTTCCTCGATTTGCGTGCCCTCGGGTCGTTTTACGAAAAACGTTTTTATAAATTATGAATCAACGGCACAAAACGAATCTAATAAAAATTGTCTCATCAAAAACGGAGTTCAAAAACGTAAATACGTAAACTTAGGGTTTCTGGTTTAGTCGTAAGGGTCGTTAAATTATGCATGTAAGTCCTAATCTCTTCTCGTAAATTTGTGAGTTTATGAACCAACACAAATTTAAATTCCAAAATAATATTCACGAATAAAATTATTTCCTGAAATATCAGACTGTCACCAAAAACGGTGTATGTAAACGTAAGCACGTAACGTAGAATTCTACCGGTTTAGACGTAGTCGATGCTACTTCAAGATGTAAACCAAAATTTCTTCCCAAAAACGAGTGAGTTCATATTATAACATTAAAATAATGTTTTTAAATAATACTTGAGAATAAAATATCGATCATAAATTGACGGATTGTCACATCAGCAACCAGCAATATCATCACAAGGTGACTCACATTATTTACCTTATGCTTCACAACCATACTCTCCTTATGAAACTCCAACAAATCCTGCCATCACTTACCAGCAACATGAGGTTCCTCAACCCCATTACTCACAACATGTCAGTACTCCTTCAAGTGTGTATGTAGCTCAACCAGCACCAGTTTTCTACTGTGATGATGAGATTCCAGTTCCTGAGTTCAGACAAGGGGATAATGCTACTGATATACTTGCACAAATGTCTGCTTACATCACTCAAGCGTTGAACAAAATAGGTTATAGAGGACCATCTCCACAAACAATCAGTTGAGGAATTCATCTTTTAAGGAATTCACTCTATCGCGTCTAATAGACTTACCACCTAACCCGGGGTATGCAAAGCAAGCATTTAACCACAACCCACGACTTTATGATGCAACCAAGTTATGATTGGTCTTTGATCCGATTGTGTTTTCGAATGAATCCGAGAATTTATCAATGCATGAAGAGAATCGGTCAAAAGTGATTTTTACATATCCTAAGTATGATTATCCACAGCATAATGAAGATAATGCAAAAATGGATCTTAGAATTCGCTTTAATATACAAAGGGAATTTATCCATACACCAACTTACATGTCTACTAGAGAAAGCCCTAGTATATTTCCTACACTTGTCAATCTGAATGAACCTAAGGGAATTCCAAAGGATCTTCCACCAGTAAGTACAGTATTGCTAAGCTTGAAAGAGATTAGGAGATACCTTACCGGATTTGACAAGGTCATCAAGGAATGTACGACTTCAACGACTCAAACCGTTGGAGAATGGGCTTTCGAACACATGAAAATGGTGTTTGAGAAAGAGATCGTTCCGTTTGTAAACAATGTTAAAGAAGGTCTTCTAGATCTTGGGGACAATCTTAACTTTGAAGTGGCTGAAGTTCGAAAAGTTTTCTATGAAATGGATGATGCTTATGAGCAACATCTAATTGAGAAAGAAAAGATTTTGTTCGAATATGACCGATTCTTGGAACATATAGTGTCTCTCGAAGTGATGCAAGTTATTACTATTGAATATGCTTTTGAGATTACATCTGCTGTGAATAAATGTGATGATGTGTAATACAAAGGTCTTTACCTAGTATAAAAGAGATTCATTATTCCAGTCTTTTCGAATTGATTTACTAGTAGAAAGTGCGACTCAGTCGTTCTTGGTGGAATATAAAGGGAAAAGGTTATCTATTTTAAACTAAAGTAAATGAAAATGTAAATGTAAATGAAAATGTAAAAACAAATGTAAATGTCGTTAAGTAAAAGTGGAAGTTTGAAATTTAAAACTAATACTTAAAACTAAATGACGAAAAATTAAAACTTTAAAAAGTAAACTGTGAAAACTTAATAAAAAATGCAAACTCAAAATAAATCAAGTTAAGACAATTAAAATAAAACTAAGTAAAAATTGCGGGAAAAATTAAATCGATAATAAAAAATTAAGAAAAGAAAATAAGAACTACGACTCCATCGGAATATCCTGGCGTCGGAATCCCATCGGAATGATACAGTCGAAAAGCAATCGGAATAAGCAAAAGCAAAACTTTCAGAATAACCAATAAGTTATATTCTATCAGAATGTAGAAAATGAAAGCTATCAGAATAATGTAGAAATGGAAAGCTATCGGAATCCCGATCGGAATAACCGTCGGAATCCAAAACCCTAATCCGATACAACGATCGAAATAAAAGTGAAGGCTGTCGGAATCAAAAGCCCTTTTCCGATACTATGTATCGGAATGCTGATTGGAATATAAAGCCCTAATCCGATGGTGTTGTCGGAATCACTCGTCGGAAAAGGGTTTACCTTTTCCGATCGAGTATAAATCGTAATAAGCAATCAAATAAGCTAACTTTAATAAGCATAAATAGAAACTTGCCCAAATGAATAATAGAAAGAACTAAATAAGCTCGAATAAGGAACTTTCAAAAGACTAAATAAACAAGATTTATAAGATAAACTACAAGAAAAAGATTAAACTTATGAAAACATTTAAAATTGAAATAAACATAAAGATTAAAACTTGAAGATCAAACAAATCAACAAAAGATTATATTAAACAAGAAGGGAAGAATGAGAATGATTAAAAACTTGAATGTAAAAGATTAAAGATCAAAGATTTGACACAAGATTAAAGAGAAAGCTTGAAAAACATTAAGAAAAACTAGAGAGAGAAAGTATATTAATCTACTCCTACTTACCTTACAAAAATAAAACTAAAATCTACTAACCCCCTCCTAATGAAACATTAGGAGGGTATTTATAGGAGGAGTCAAATGTTGATGCTTTCTTCATTCTTTCTTCTTGTCTCGACTCTATTTAAATTCTTTGTCTTTCTCGACGTCGTCTCGGGATTTGTCGATATAAATTGAACTTGTCTTATAATTTTTTTCTTTAATTAGACTTGGTTCTTCGACTTCATTAAACTTCCTTCTTTAGACTTTTTCTTCGATAAATCTTCAGAATAGGTCTCGGACTTCCGTTCTTTTTGCACTCTTGATCTTTTGACTTCCTCTTTTCTCGTTTTCTTCGATAAAAGCCCGTGAAAGCCCGTGTTTTCTTCCTTTTTCATCTTTTGGTCCTAAAACACAATAAAAACATAAACCGCGCATAATCTGACATTTACGACATAAAATACACGTTTTGGCTTGGTTATAATTATAGTTAAGTGGTAAAAGGATGGGTGTTTTCACACCTATCAAATCCCCTACACTTGACCATTGCAATGCCCTCATGCAATGCATTAGTTACAAAGCAAGTTTTGCATTTTCCATCATAATCAATCCACCTTGGCCTTTATTAAACACAAGACATAGAAAATTATTAAATATTCAAAGGAAGAAAACAAGTATAAAGATCAAAAACTTACCTTGGGGTTTTGGAATGTCATGAATGTTTATCACCCTTAAGTTTCACGTTCCCCATACCAAGCTTAACAACGAGATCATTGTTATTATAAGTTAGCAAACTAACACAAACTCATGTGGCCCAATTATTCACTTAGACTCCCTTATTCCTAGGTGTATCTCTTATATTTTATTATTGTCTTGAATGATCACGAGGATGTATTGTTGACTTATTTATATAGTTCTTTAGGCTGAAAATAAAGTAGGACGATTTAATCAATAGTTAGCTAAAGGACAAAATCTTTTAAAACTGCTTCTCGGGACCTCATAAAATTCATATCTTGGCATAAGTCGCTTTACGATTTGAGACCTTTCTCGGACCGATATTCGGCAGCGACTTCATACTTCAAATCTTGAGAGACGTTCTTGAAATTATGGTCTTCTCTTCATAATAGAAATTTCTTCACTTGAGGTTTTGAGAGATTCTTCATACTTGGACCACGACTTCTTCATTTTTCTCCAATCTTTATTTGGGATTTTGATATACAACGATCCGCCTTCTTTTAGGACTTGGATCTATTTATCCTCATACCTTGTTAGGGTCTTTATGGATAGATTTCTCCATGATCTTTACAGGAGTATTTGCTTTTCGTCGTGTGTCTCGATCCTTCATATTGATTTTTGATAAATGATTCTTCAAATCACTTGGGATCTTTAGGAACAAAATGTAGCCCTCATGCCTTGTTAGGGCCTTTTTGGACTCGCCAATCTTTGCATCCCGCTTCAATAAGTTATGCATTGGCTATGAACTCTAATTAATACCGAGCAACTTTTAAACGATCTTGTGCTAGAAGCTAAGTAACTTTTCAAATCTTACAACCTTACTTATTGCAATTAAATTTATTAACATGCGATGGGAGAAAAAGCTCATAACTAACTCACATAAATTCATGCAAGAATACCAAACTTATAATTGACTCTATCATCTCTCGTTCTCCACAATTTAAAATCTCAAGGAATGATACTCGTGGATGCTTAGCCTATTAAATCAAAGTTTTGGGTTTTCAAGTCATCTATAGGATCTTGCAACTTCTTAGACTTTTTCAAGTTTAGAATTTGCGTTTTAAAGTTCCCTTGATAAACGACTTTCTAGGATCAATTATAGGAACTTGCGAAAAGTTCTCGTTCTTAACCCGTGAGAGTTAAGACTTTCACGTTTTAAAGTTCCCTATATAAAAGCCTAGCAAAACTTGACTTAAACACGTTAAGGATACTAGCTAGAGTAAACTTAGATAAGTAAACTCGGGTTGAGTCAAAAGATTCACAATGTTTTAAAAATTAAAACCACTTTATTAAAAATTTATTCTAATAAAGAAAATAAATAACTATACAAAGGTAAATACAACTAGGACAAAATAGATTAAGAATTTTGAAAAATGTCGAAAAATCAAATTTTCCGGTTAAAATGAGGACAAATTAATGGAAAAGCCCACTTAACTTCGATAGAAATCCCCTACACTTGATATAAACATTGTCCTCAATGTTTAACCATGTGGGAGTAAACTCCTCTACACTTAGGACATTGTGCACGTTGTTTAAATCTTGCTAAGGAAGAGACAACTAAAGTGATTCCTATTTTAATATTGAAGAATATAAAATAGAGAATCAAAAGAGTTTAGGATAAAACTGGGAAGACGGGTACACGGAATCACGTGTCGTCGACAGTCATCAAGAATGGATCTTTGAATGCTCGAATCCCTGTACATGATAAAAAAGAAAAAAACAAACACATACTAGGGTCTCCCCCTACACTTATTAAAAAAACAGATAAAAAGGATAGATATTGCGGGTTGCCTCCCGAGAAGCGCTTGTTTTTGTTCACCGAGTCGTGAGCCTGACTCGACCTTGATTAGCATAGGAAGAAGCTTAAAGAACATCCACCGGGATCAAATACATGGTTTTCATCCATCAAGTAGCACAAGCTTAAGGCGAACAAGGCAAGCCAAAGAAGAGTAGGCAAGGTTCCCTTAAGCAGTTGTTGAGCACGATGGTAGCAAGGGTGATGAGGTAAAAGCATATCTCCAAAAGTTCCAAAAATGTTTCCTTTTATTTCATCAGATGGATACTGAGATAGCTTAAAAATAGCAATCCCAGAATCGAACACCTTTTCCTTTAGGGGAAAATAGCACTCAGGCTCAGTAGACCTTGAAGAAGATCCGCTCATAAATCACACAATCTCATCTGACGAAGGTGGATAAAGAGGTGTCAAAACATAGGTACTACGGATGTCGGTGTCTTCTGGTTTCTTCTCCTTTGGAACGGGTTTCTTAATATCCGAAGGAGGATAAAGAGCATCATCAAAGTCCAAAGGAGGAGAATCATTCTCATTTGGGAAGTAAGTGTTGAGAAAAGTAGCAAAATCTTCCTCAAATGAGTAGTTATCCAAAGTAGGATCAAGCATTGTTGGTGGAGGATCTTCATCAAAAGTAGGTGTAAGGTCATCATGTGAAGAATCACTCGAAAGAGTATCGACATCATCAAAGTCATCATAAGTTGGCATGTCTGGATACTCTGAAACAAAATTATCATAATCATCCCCATCGGAACTAGAATTATCATCATAGTCATCATAAATTGGTGGAGACTCATGAATTGGTGTAGGATCTTATTTGGAGAGAGAATCATCCACATCATCTTTGAACAGTGGATTATCATAGCAAGAATCGAAAAGAGGATTGTTGTAGACGACAAAATCATCAAGCACATTAATCATATTCGCTGATTCTCTTCCATTTGATTTGGTTGTGATCTTCCCCATTTTAAAAACTTGTGCATCATTCCCGACCCTTAAGATTAGCTCACCTTCGACAACATCGACTAAGGCTTTTCCGGTTCTCAAGAATGGCCGACCAAGTATTAATGGAATACGAGGGTCCATTTCATAATCAACAACAATAAAATCGACCGGAAAAGTGAAGGTACCAACTTTAATAAACACATCTTCGGCAATACCAACGGGGTAAGCGAGAGTGCGATTTGCTAGCTCAAGAGTTATCTTTGTTGGTGTAAGATCGGGTAATGATAGTGTTTTCCAAACACTTAAAGGCATCAAATTTATACTTTCCCTGAGATCGACTAAGACAGTAAATTCTTTGTTTTTGTTAAAATGCAAGGCAACACAAAACGACCGGGATCTCCAAGTTTTTCTGGAAGTTCTTTAAGAATGACTGCAGAATAGTTTTCATTTAAGCGTGTGTTGACAAACTCAGCCATCTTTTCCTTCTTGCTAAGCAATTCCTTGAATGTTTTTACAAATTTCGGCATTTGGACAAGTGCTTCAACGAGGCTAATGTTGAAATTCATTTGAGAGATCATCTTCATAAAAGAAGTGACTTGAGCATCCTTTTTAGTAAGCAATTTGCTCTTGTCTAACCGAGAAGGATAAGGGATGTTGGGTTTAGGTGGTGTGGTTGTAGCAGGTAAAGGTTGAGATGTTGAAGGTTGAGAAGTAGAAGGTTTAGAGGTGGTAGGTGGGGTTGGTGGAGGGTTTTGCTTGGGTACTTCTTTAGTACGAGGTGGAGACGGTAATGGAGAACTAGTACTAGGTGTGGTAGCAGGAGGGATAAATAGGGGTGGAGGAGGTGTAGATAGAGTAACGGGAGGAGGGGTAGAAGGTCCTACTAAAGTTGCTCCACTTCGAGTAGTAATAACACTCACATTCGCTCTAGGGTTTGTTTCGGTGGTAGAAGGAAGAGCACCTTGGGGGCGAAGGGTTTGTAACATTTGAACGGATTTCCTATCCGTGGACTCTTGAATTTTTCTTGTAGATTCTTGCATTGCTTGCATATTTTCTCATGTTCATTCAATTTTTGCAAAACCAAGTCCATTGGCGGATGAGGTAAACTGAACCCTTGTTGTTGAAAACCTTGGTTTGGATATTGGTTATAAGGTGGAAAACCTTGAGGATTGAAACCTTGGTGTTGAAAACCTTGGTTTTGCATGTGATAGTTTCTCTGGTTTGCATTTAAGCCCCTCACATTGGCATTACCTTGAAAATTAGCTCTTGGCGGCCATTGGTTGTTTTGGTTAGGTTGTCTTTGTTGAAAACCAGGTGGAGCCAAAAAATTTGTCGAGTTGTAAGACAAGTGATTGACATCGACATTAGGCTTGAAATGAACTCTCTCGGTGTTGTTGTAAGCATACACTTCCCCGTGAGATTGATCATAAGCTTTATCACAATTAGCATAAGAGTGTGGCCCACCACAAGTTTCACAAGTTATATTAAGAGCATTGTTGTTTTTAGCATTTTTAACGGCTTGTAAAGCAAGTGCTTCAACAACCGTAGTAAGCTTATCAAGTCTCCTTTTGGTGTCACTAGTGCTAGCACTAGCCACATTAGCCCGAACACTTTTGGTTTGCACTTTAGATTTATTCTCAATAATATCCCATGCGGCATTATAACACTTAACCAAAATGTTACCCCTCCCGAGGCACTATTTAGTGAATCTTGGTCATTCATGCTTAAACCATTATCAAATGTATTAATTTGACGCACTTTTGTAAACCATGTTGTGGACACTTTCTTAAAAGTTCCTTAAAACGGTCCCAAGATTCACTAGATGTCTCACCGTACTTTTGTTCAAAGTTAATGATTTCCTTCCGCAAAGCGGTAGTACGTGAGGGTGGGAAAAAGTAATTGATGAATTTGGTCTTTAAATCCGACCATGTAAGAATACTTTGTGGCGGTTCCTTATCAAGCCAATGGCGGGCTTGTCCCTCTAAGGAGAAAGGAAAAAGTTGCAAGCGAATTACCTCTTGTGAAACCCCATTAAACTTGACCGTATTAGTGAGTTGAAGAAACCTTTTGATATGGTCATGAGGTTCATCAAGTGCACGCCCCAAGAATGGTTGAGCAGAGACCATTTGAATGAAGCCGGATTTGAGCTCAAAGTTGTTGGCTCCAATCTCGGGTATGACAATAGCATCGGTGTTTCCCTCTACGTGCGATTGCAAAAGCTCGATCATTGGTCGATTGTCCATGGTGACAATAGGTTGAGTTTCGAATTCGGCTTGAGTTGCTTTCTTCTTACGAGCACGGGTACGCATACACACCTACAAAAGGAAAAGAAAGATAGACAAGAAATATTTTTGGTTTTTTTATGTTTTTCTATTTTTTTGGATTTTTGAAAGTTTTTGAAAATTAGACAAGAAAAATAACGTTTAAGAGTGAACGGATCCCAAAATCCAACGCGTCTCTCACAGAAAACCGTTAATCTTCACAAAAAGAGCCGACATCGACGCCATTTAATACAAAGGTCTTCACCTAGTATAAAAGAGATTCATTGTTCCAGTCTTTTCGAATTGATTTACTAGTAGAAAGTGCGACTCAGTCGTTCTTGGTGGAATATAAAGGGAAAAGGTTATCAATTTTATACTAAAGTAAAATGAAAATGTAAATGTAAATGAAAATGTAAAAACAAATGTAAATGTCGTTAAGTAAAAGTGGAAGTTTGAAATTTAAAACTAATACTCAAAACTAAATGACGAAAAATTAAAACTTTAAAAAGTAAACTTTGAAAACTTAATAAACACGCAAACTCAAAATAAATCTAAGTTAAGACAATTAAAATAAAACTAAGTAAAAATTGCAGGAAAAATTAAATCGATAATAAAAAATTAAGAAAAGAAAATAGGAACTAGGACTCCATCGGAATATCCTGGCGTCGGAATCTCATCGGAATGCTACAGTCGGAAAGCAATCAGAATAAGCAAAAGCAAAACTATCGGAATAACCAATAAGTTCTATTCTATCATAATGTAGAAAAGGAAAGCTATCGGAATAATGTAGAAATGGAAAGCTATCGGAATCCCGATCGGAATAACCGTCGGAATCCAAAACCCTAATCCGATACAACGATCGGAATAAAAGTGAAGGCTGTCGGAATGCAAATAACCCTACCGTCGGAATCGTGATCGTAAGGGCGATCGGAATCCAAAGCCCTTTTCCGATACGCCTGTCGGAATAAGGCGTCATAATCCCAAAACCCTTTTCCGATGCAGGCGTCGGAATAACAGTAGGAAAATCAGAATCCTTTTCCGACGCAATTAAAATGGAAATAAGCAAAACCGAATAAGCTATGTTTAAATAAGCCCACTATGTATCGGAACGATGATCGGAATATAAAGCCCTAATCCGATGGTGCTGTCGGAAAAGGGTTTACCTTTTCCGATAGAGTATAAATCGTAATAAGCAATAAAATAAAATAACTTGAATAAGCACAAATAGAAACTTGCCCAAATGAATAATAGAAAGAACTAAATAAGCTCGAATTAGAAACTTTCTAAAGACTAAATAAACAAGATTTATAAGATAAACTACAAGAAAAAGATTAAACTTATGAAAACATTTAAAATTGAAATAAACATAAAGATTAAAACTTGAGGATCAAACAAATCAACAAAATATTATTTTAAAAAGAAGGGAAGAATGAGAATAATTAAAAACTTGAATGTAAAAGATTAAAGATCAAAGATTTGAAACAAGATTAAAGAGAAAGCTTGAAAAACATTAAGAAAAACTAGAGAGAGAAAGTATATTAATCTACTCCTACTTACCTTACAAAAATAAAACTAAAATCTACTAACCCCCTCCTAATGACACATTAGGAGGGTATTTATAGGAGGAGTCAAATGTTGATGCTTTCTTCATTCTTTCTTCTTGTCTCGACTCTATTTAAATTCTTTGTCTTTCTCGACGTCGTCTCGGGATTTGTCGATATAAATTGAACTCGTCTTATAATTTTATTCTTTAATTAGACTTGGTTCTTCGACTTCATTAAACTTCCGTCTTTAGACTTTTTCTTCGATAAATCTTCAGAATAGGCCTCGGACTTCCGTTCTTTTTGCACTCTTGATCTTTTGACTTCGTCTTTTCTCGTTTTCTTCGATAAAAGCCCGTGAAAGCCCGTGATTTCTTCCTTTTTCATCTTTTGGTCCTAAAACACAATAAAAACACAAACCACGCATAATTCTGACATTTACGACATAAAATACACGTTTTGGCTTGGTTATAATTATAGTTAAGTGGTAAAAGGATGGGTTTTCACACTTATCAATGTGCATGATCTCTCCGTGAATATTGTTGAACCTATGAATAATGTAGATAATCATTCTTGTCACGAATCTAACACTGAATTTTTAAATCTTCAAGATTCTTATAACTCACTTTCAAAACGTTTTGATGAGCTTCAACATAATTGTATATCTCTTGAAATTGAAAATCAATCTAAAAATGAAGCTCTTTCAAAAACAATTGATTGTGAAAACATCGTTGAGACTAGTGACAAGATGATTCAGGTGGTTCAGGCATTAGAGGAAGAAATCATGAGACTTAAGAGAGAGTCACTAAAAGAGAAAGTGGAACTAGAGGTAGCAGAGGTTAAAAACCATGCCCTAGAAAATAGAATTACTTCTATGCTAGGGGAGTTTGATAAAGTAAAACAGGGTTTTTCATATATTTATGGTTCATTAGAAGAACGCTTCGCTTTTAATGCGGCAGAGCAAAGTCACTTGTTGACAAACTAAACCAAAAGTGTGAGGAAATCTCTGGCTTAAACATGCAACTCATAGACAAAAACATGGCTTTGGCTGAGTTAAAGGAGACACTTCAACTCAAAGGACAAGAAGTTGTTGATAACCCAGATATAATTTCTACACCATCCTCTAGTACTCCAAAAACGGTGGTGATCACTAAGAACCCGCACCATAAGAACAATCCTTTATCATATAAGCTATATATGAAGCATGCAATTAAGCACGCTGATCTTGCTAGGGATATTGTAGATGATCTCTATGAACTAGATCCCTCAAATAGTCACTATTACTCTGCTCATGCTTACATTGAGAAGGTACAACAATGCTTAGGCATTTGACTTACATAGAACAACCGGGTTCTACACCACCTAAACAACAAACCCCCACCATTGCCATTACTCCATTCAATAAGACCCTAGGAGCTAAGCCTGTTTTAAACACACCCATCAAGGCTAAATCAAAATCTGTCACTAATGTTCCCTTGGCTTCTACATGAGTAATTATGTCTACTAAGGCTAAAGGATCTCAAGACACGAAAGATAGGATCAAGCCTTCCACTAGTAGGATTGCGAAGAAGAAAGTAGAAGTTCACTCTAGAAATCTTATTTCAGTTTTAACTAAAAAGAATCATGTACCTAAGACAAAAGGCTCTGCCTCTATGCAGAAGCCTAAGGAAAATGTGAATTCTAATTTGAGATGTTGGAATTGTAATGAATGCATGTTTCTCAGCATCGTGATTTATGACTTGTTGATCATGTGAATGAAATGTATGCCATTAGGAATAATCTTGAATGGATTCCAACGGGGAAGAAATTCAGACAAGTTGGTTGGCAATGGAAACCCACTGGTAGGACCTTTACCGCAAATGGAACTAAGTGCCCTTTAACTAGGATCACATCCACTGAAGTTAGGTCTCAACGTCCTTTAAATAGGAACTCCAGCACTAAGAAATGGAAAAAGCGCCCTTTAACTAGGTCTGCGTCCACTATTGTGCCTACCAGTGAAGAAGTACCTCAGGTTATTAGACAACTAGAATCTAAGCCAGCATCTAGGAAGAAAATTTGGAAGCCTAAGAATCCTTCTGATATGAAATCTAAGATAAAGATATCTGTACCTGCTAACACAGAGGAACATTTAGATTGCGATACATTGTCTTCGTCTGGTGATATTTTCAGGTGGCCGAATCATCCTCTGGTACTTGGACTCTGGATGCTCAAAGCATATGACCGGAGACCGCTCGATGCTCAGAAATTTTGTCGCCAAGTTTCTAGGAACAGTTAAATTTGGAACGACCATATTGCGAAGATCATGGGTCATGGTGAATATCAAATTGGGAATGTTACAATCTCAAGGGTGTATTACATGGAGGGACTTGGTCACAACTTATTATCAGTGGGATAATTTTGCGATTCAAACCTTGAGGTTGCTTTTCGACAACATACTTGCTTGATTCGTGATCTTGTAGGAAATGATTTGTTAAAAGTTTCTCAATAGGATAATCTCTACACACTGTCCATTCAAAACATGATGTCCGCCTCTCCTGTATGCCTTCTCTCCAAAGCATCTAAGACCAAGTCATGGTTGTGGCATCGCCGGTTATCTCATCTTAACTTTGATGCTATTAACCATTTGGCTAAAAACGAACTTGTTCGTGGTCTTCCAAAACATAAGTTCGACAAGGATCATTTATGTTCCGCGTGTTCTTTGGGGAAAAGCATCAAGAAATCATACAAACCTAAAGCTGAAGACACCAACCAAGAACCACTGTATCTTTTGCACATGGATCTTTGCGGGCCAATGCGTACGGCTAGTGTGAGTGGTAGAAAATATATCCTCGTCATGGTGAATGATTTCTCCAGGTTTACATGGGTAAAGTTCTTAGCAACCAATGATCTAGTACCAAAGTATATTATTACTTTTCTAAAGATGATCCAAGTGCGTCTTAATGCTATTGTTCGCCGCATTCGAACTGATAATGGAACTGAGTTCTTTAATCAGACTCTACGAGATTATTATGAAAAGGTTGGTATTTCACATGAAACTTCAGTTGCTCGCACTCCACAAAAAAATGGTGTCGTGGAAAGACTTAACCGTACACTTATGGAAGCTGCTAGAACTATGTTGATTTATGCGAATGCTCCTTTATTCTTATGGGATGAAGCAGTGGCAACCGCATGTTATACCCAAAACCGCTCCATCATTCGTAAGCACCATGGTAAAACTCCATATGAGCTACTTCATGGACAAAAACCCGATATTTCATTTTTTTCATGTGTTTGGTGCCCTGTGTTTTCCAAATACTAATATTGAGAATTTGGGCAAACTTCAACCGAAGGCTGATATTAGAATTTTCATTGGTTACTCACCCGCAAAGAAAGCATTCCGAATTTATAACCGTCGTCTTGGCAAGATAGTAGAAACTTTGGATGTCGATTTTGATGAGCTGACAGCGATGGATTCTGAGCAACACAGCTCTGAACCCGCACTTTATGAGATGGGAACCAGTACTATTAGTTTCGAATTAACTCCCAACAATCCCACTTCTCCATCATTTACACCACCTACAAGGCCCGAGTGGGATGAGTTATTTCAACCTATGTTGGATGAATTCTTTGATCCACCGAGTGATGATTCTCCAACACTTGCAGCAGTAGTTCCGATTCCCAAAGTTGTTGCTCAAGATAATGGAAATCAGTCTGATGCATCTACTGTTACTCTTGAATCAGATGCACCATCCCCCACCAATTCTCAAACTACACCCGAATCATCACCCCACTCGTTCCTAACGATGTTGAAGAGGATTTTTATGATCACGATTTGGAACTTGCTCACCTACAAGAGCTTCCATTCTTTGGTTCACAAATACCTGAAAACCCTAACGGTGCGTCTACCTCAGAGGAAGCTCCTGCAATCGTTTACTCTAGACCATCACGGATTGAAAATCACAACAATAAATGGACAAAGGATCACCTAATCCTCAATATTATTGGTGACATCGATTGACCAGTCTTGACACGTCATCAACTCCAAGAGCACGCACTATATTGCTTCTTTGATGCATTTCTCTGCGAGAAGGAACCTACATCTTGGAAACAAGCCATGCAACAATCATCATGGATTGAAGCCATGCAAGAGGAACTTAATGAATTTCAACACCTTGAAGTATGGGAATTAGTTCCTCTACCTGACAATGTTGACATCCTTACATTGTTGTGGGTATATAAGGTTAAACTCGATGAGTTAGGTGCAGTGTTAAAGAACAAAGCTAGATTGGTTGCTCGAGGTTACAAACAAGCTTTGGGTATTGACTTTGAAGAATCCTTTGCTCCTGTTGCACGATTGGAGGTGGTTAGACTATTCCTTGCTTATGTTGCTCACATGAATATGATCGTCTACCAAATGGATGTTAAGACGGCATTTCTAAATGGTGAATTAAGGGAAGATGTCTACGTAATCCAGCCGAATGGATTCGTCAACTGGAGTATCCTAATCACGTGTACAAGCTCAAGAAGGCTCTTTATGGGTTGAAACAAGCTCCACGCGCGTGGTACAATCTCCTATCGTCTTATCTGATCTCAAAAGGCTTCTCCAAAGGCAAAGTGGACCCAACATTATTCATTCTCAAGGACGACAATGACATGATACTGGTACAAATTTATGTTGACGATATAATATTTGCTGCCACTACTCAAAGACTGTCTGACCATTTTGAGAAAATCATGTCCACACGTTTTAAGATGTCGATCATGGGAAAATTTTCATTTTTCTTAGGGTTGCAAATTTCTCAAAATCCTAGAGGCATCTTCATTAATCAATCCAAATATGCTCTTGAATCGTTGAAAAGTATCATTTTCAAAACTGTGACGCCGTGGATACTCCTATGGTGGAGAGATCCAAGTTAGATGAGGATAGGGATGGAATTGTTGTCGATCCTAAACTTTACCGTGTAATGATCGGCACCCTTCTCTATCTGACTGCTAGCAGGTGTGACAACCCCAGTTTTTGAGGTTTGTCACTTAGTCTTATTTTTTGGGTATTTTGTGTGACTATGTGTTTTATGTGATTATGTGTTTATATGTGTGATTTTGGGGATGATAATGGATGAACTGAGGTACATGATTTGTAAATCATGGTACGGGTTGGAAATAAAATGAAATGAAATGATTTTAGAAATGAACTACGAGAAAGTTCGGATATCGTTTTCACAAGGTTTCATGTACGTATCGTATGTTGTATGTATGTATTAAGTACATATTATATGGTTAGGATAAGTTTTAGATATACTTTCCATAATTAGAAACTTTTGGAAATGACGGTTAGTTCGGAAATCGCGTAGAAAGTTGAAAAAATTAACGTAAGGCTTTAGGGTTTTGGCCCGGAAGTAACCCGAATGTAAGGTTTAGTTTAATAATGATAAAAATTATAAAATAAGGTTAAAAACCAGATCCTTAGGTGCTTTGGGCTTGGTTTGGGAAGCCAAAAGAAAAGGAAGGAAGAAAATAACCAAAAAACCCAAAAACAGGCCCAATGGAATTTTAATTGGGCTAGGAGGCCTTTAGGATTACATTAAACCTATACCATAACCTAAAACATCAGATTTTTACTCACTATGATCTCTCCTAGTCGAATTCCATCAATGGTGGAATTAGGTTTCATCAAAAACAATTTCTTCCTTTGATTTCTAAGGTAAAATCTTCAAAACTCTTCTTTAATGTATGATTTTAATTAATCTAATCATGTAATTAATCATTAGATTATGGATATAGAGTTAGGTTAAACATAAATTATGTATTTTAATGATATAAAATTTTTTATATTAATTAGGGTTAATAATTATACATGATCTGGATAATTAATTAGACTAGTTGTGTTAAATTCGTTTTTAAAAACTGGGCAGAATTTTTGGTCTATTGTTTTGATCATATCTAGAGTTATACAAACTTTTAATTTTCTAATCTTATGTCTGTCGAAAGGTAATTGAATTGGCTTTCAAATGCAAGAAACGAGAACTGAATTGGAGGTCGGGAAGTGGGTCAAAAACAGGTTACAACAGTCGGAGGTCAAAACAGTTTTGAAATCAGTCGAGTTTAATTTAATGTTATAAGATGGTTAGGGTACTTAGTATTACAATTATACTTTAAAAATAACATGAGAGTTAGTTTATATGTTATATAAAAGATCTGGAGGAGGGCTAAACAAATGGGTTAGGGTAAGACCCTCTGACATAACAAACTTTTCATATGTTCAAAATCAGTAAATTATGGATAGGTAAAAGTATATATATATATATATATATATATATATATATATATATATATATATATATATATATATATATATATATATATATATATATATATATATATATATATATATATATATATATATATATATATATATATATATATATATATATATATATATATATATATATATATATATATATATATATATATATATATATATATATATATATATATATATGGTGGCCTTAAAAGTAGTTTTAAGGTTGCGACCAAAGGGTAGAGTAACAAGTGTAAAAACACTTATCCTTTTACCACTTATTTCCAATAATAACAAGACCAAAACGTGTATTTTATGTCGTAAAAGTCGGAATTATGCGTGGTTTGTGTTTTTATTGTGTTTTAGGACCAAAAGATGAAAAAGGAAGAAAACACGGTCTTTCACGGGATTTTATCGAAGAAAACGAGAAAAGACGAAGTCAAGAGATCAAGAGTGCTTAAAGAACGGATGTCCAAGACCTATTCTGAAGATTTATCGAAGAAAAAGTCTAAAGACGGAAGTTTAATGAATTCGAAGAACTCAAGTCTAAACTAAAGAAGAAAATTATTAAGACAAGTTCAAATCCCGAGACGACGTCGAGGAAAGACAAAGAATTAAATCGAGTCGAGAAGAAAAGAAAGAAGGAAGCACACCACAGATGCACTTCCCACTTAGCCTATAAATACCCTCCTAATCACATTAGGAGGGGGGTTAGCAAGTTTCACTTTTAATTTTTCCTTTCTAGTTTTTAGAGAGAGAAAGTTCCAACTTTCTCTCACTAATTTTTTCTTTGTTTTTTTATCTTTCAAGTTTATGCTTTCATTAATCTTTGTAATTGAGTTTCTTTAATCAAAAGTTTAAGTTTAAGCTTTGTGTTCTTTAATCTTTTTCCACATTTCTTGGTTTCATTTTAATTTCGATCCGAATATCTTACTTCATACGTTTGATTTGATGATTTCGTGATTAAAAGGATAATCTTTTCATTTCTACATAAGCTTTCATACGGTTTAGGCTATAAGCTCTTTTAGCTTATTGGCTTAATTCATGTTTTAGCTTATTGGTTTTCGGATTTCTTAATAGGTTTAATCTTTTTAAAAGTTTCTTTTATAAAGTTTATCATTTTTCTTTTTTTGAAAGTTGTCGAATTTAAGCTTATATAGTTGTTTAAGGTTCGGTTAAGGAAACTTATTGTATGTGCTTATTGAATCTTGGCTTATTTTCAATTTCGGATTACTCTTGTGCTCATAGCAATATTGGGGATTTCAACATTCCGACGGATAGCTTGTTTAGATCGCAATAACCCATTGAGGGTTTTACTTTGAGACAACTTGGTCTTTTTACCTTATTCCGATCTGGGATTGCGATCGCATATTCCGACGGGGCTTAAGGTCCTTTTAAGTCAAAACGCTGCCCAAATTTTGTTAACTACATTCCGATAGAATCATATTTGCGATAGCTGGCATTCCGATCTGGACTTTCCGATCTAGGACATTCTGACAGGCATCATAGCGACAGTTTTGACTTTGTATTCCGATGGGTATTCAAATGAACATTCCGATGGACTTTCACCTTTATTATTCCGATAGATTAGCATTTAATCATTCCGATGGTTTTAATTTTGGTACATTCTGATAGAAAGAATTTGTTACATTCTGATAGTTTGAGCTTTTAAGTTTTACAAAGTTTTAAGTTCTAAAATTACTTGTTAAGTTTTTAGTCAATTTCACTCAACGACAATTATTTGCCTTTAGTTTAAAAATAGATAATCAAACCAAACCATTCTCTTGTTCACCAAAAGACAATTGAGTCGCACTTTAGACTGGAAATCAATTCGAAAAGATCGGACGAAAATATTTTATACTTGGTAAAAGCCGTGTATTATATGGCGCCGCTGCCGGCTCTTTTCGTTACAATTAACGGTTTCTAGTGAGAGACGCATTGAATTTTGGGACCCGTTCATTTAGAAACGTTATTTTCCTTGCTAAAAATTTTCAAAAATCCATAAAAATTATAAACAATTTCAAAAATTCAAAAACATTAAAAAATCATAAAAAGCATTTCTTTTCCAAAGGTTTTGCACTAAAAAGATTATATAGATATTCTCTCTGTATATTTTTCTTCTGCAGGTGTATGCGTACTAGATCTTCAAATTATTCTGAGCCCGAGACTCGTGAAGATTTAGATATGGCTGGTGTGCATAACAACAATAACAACCCACCTCTACCCAATTTGAATAACAATAACAACAACAACAATGTTCCCCTACCTGATTTACGAGCAATGGAGGAACTGTGTCAACCCACCATGAACGGACGTGGAGGCCCGATTGCGCCGATGCAAATCACGGCTCAGGAGTTTTCGTTGAAGCATCACATGATCCAACAAGTGCAAGTAATCCATTTCGCGGATTGTCGGATGATGATGCCAACAAGCACCTCGATAAATTCATTACCATTACTCAAAGCATGAAGATGTCCGGTGTTTCTATGGATGTACTTCGCCTTCAACTATTTCCCCACACGCTTTCTCACCATGCCAAAAAATGGTTTGACCGTCTCCCAAAGAATTCTATTCATACTTGGGACGACATGACTCAACGATTTTTGTCGCGCTACTTTCCACCGTCCATGGTCACGAGCTTTCGTAACCAAATTAGTGGATTCATGCAAGACAATGATGAATCACTCTTTGATGTTTGGGAACGCTACAATTATTTGATCGACCGTTGTCCAAATCACAACATGCTCCCCGTCACTCTCATTGATACTTTCTACAATGGTCTCACTTTTCGTGATCGTGACACGATCAACGCCGCCGCCGGTGGTACTTTTATGAAAAGGAGACCGGAGGAGTGTAGAGAGTTGATCGAAAACATGACTACTCACCATAAGAATTAGGATTCATCTGCATCCTCAAGATCTAATCCGAGAGTCAATGTTTCATCTACTTCTTCCACCACCATCCGCCATGGAACGTGCTATTCTTGAAATTAGCAAAAGTATGCAAATTTGGGCTACTAACCAAACTCAACAAGCTAAGGCCGTTGCTATTTCTTGTGACACATGCTGTGGTCCTCATTCTTACATTGATTGTCCTTCTACTCAAGGCAATTTCTGTGAAAACGTTAACGCGGCATACGGTACTTATCCTACGTGAGGCTATCAAGCTCGTCCTCAAGGAGACCGTAACTTGCTAAGTTATCGTTCAAACAACTATCTTTCACCACCCGGTTTTACTCCTCAACACTAAAACCAACAACAAAGCTACAACCGAAATAACCAAATCCAACCTCGTGCTAACAATCAATATCAATCCCAAAGAAACCCATATCCACCTCAAGGAAATTCTCAATCTTACCAAGCTCCACATCTCAATCAACCAACAGCGTTGAATCAAGACATCGAGACGTTCATGAGGACTAATAGAGAGATGGTGACGAAGCTTCAGAGTTAATTCATCAACTTGAAGGGAGACATGGCGAAACAAGGGAGTGATATTCGAGCCAAGCTAAGGAATGACATGGAGAAACAAAGCAATGATATTCGCGTAGACATGAGAGAATCTTTCAGCACTCAAGCGGATAATATACGTGATATGATCGGTTCGCTTTTCCAAGGTAATCAACCGTCTTCTTCGTGTTCTCTTCCGAGTAACACCGTTGCTAATCCAAGAGGGGAAATGAAAGCAATCACCACTCGTAGTAGGAAAGGTTATACGGAAACCGAGCTTCCTACACCTCCACCCGTGATTGTGAACAAGGAAAAAGAGCAACTTTCCTCACCTCCTTTGCCTTCTACCCCCATTCCCCCACCACCCGCGGTTGTGAGTGATCCTACTCCCCTAAAGCCTTCCTCTTCATCCGATATACCTTATCCTTCAAGGTTGAGGAAAGAGAAGCAAAAAAGCAAGGATGATATTCAAGTTTCAAACTTTCTTAAAATGTTTAAAGAATTGAATTTTAACATCTCCTTTGCCGAGGCTCTCGCTCACATGCCTAAATATGCAAAGATGTTTAAAGATCTTCTAAGTGACAAGGAGAAGCTTCTTGACATTTCTTAGACCCAACTTAATGAGAATTGCTCCGCGGTTCTCTTAAGGAAATTGCCCACCAAACTTGGTGATCCGGGTCGCTTCTTGATTCCTTGCAACTTCCCGGGAGTAGAGAATTGCATGGCCCTAGCCGATCAAGGTGCTAGTATAAACTTAATGCCTTTAAGTGTTTGGAAGCAATTATCTCTCCCCGAGCTAGTCCACACCAAAATGAATTTGGAATTAGCTAACCGTACGGTTGCTTATCCAGTGGGGATAGCCGAAGACGTCTTCGTTGGCGTTGACAAATTCACCTTCCCGACGGATTTTGTTGTCGTTGACTACGAGATGGATCCTCGTGTTCCATTAATCGTTGGACGTCCCTTCTTGAGGACCGGTCGCACTCTCATTGATGTAGCCGCGGGCGAAATAATCATGAGAGTTGGTGACGATAAAATTGTCTTCAACATGGGTAAGATTTCTAAGCAACCTTATCCATATGAGAGTGTTAATGCTATTGATGTTCTCGATGAGGCTTGTGAAGAACACTTTAATGATGCTTGCAAAAGTAATCTTTCTTCTCTACCCAATGTTGAGACCGTTACCTCAATCGCTCCGTCATTAACTCCATTTGGAGAAAGTGATTTCCTCGTGAAAGAATTTGAAGCAACTATTGGAGATGTGGATTTGCAATATGACGATTCTCCCTCCAATTGGGATGAATACATTCGTACCATTGAGAAACTTCTCAATGCGGACCATATTTCTCCACAGTCTCCTAAGGCTATCTCTACCGATGATCCGTTGACTACGCCGTCCATCAAAAATCCTCCAGATTTAGAGCTTATGGATCTTCCGTCTCATCTCGAGTACGTTTTCCTTGAAGACAACAAGAAGTTACCGGTAATCATCGCAAAGGACCTGAAAGAAGAAGAAAAATCCCGACTTATCGCCGTATTGAAGAATCATAAGAAAGTGATTGCTTGGGTAAATCTTCGATATTCGTGGAATTGATCCTCACTTTTGCACACATAAAATTCTCATGGAGGACGACTTTAAACCCACTATTCAAAGCCAAAGAAGGGTGAATCCCAAGATCCATGACGTTATCAAAAAAGAGGTTATCAAACTTCTTGATGCGGGCATGATCTATCCTATCTCGGATTCCCCATGGGTTAGTCCAGTCCATTGTGTGCCTAAGAAAGGCGGAATCACCGTTGTTCCCAATGAAAACAATGAGCTGATTCCTACTCGTCTCGTTACAGGGTGGAGAGTTTGTATAGACTATCGCAAACTCAATGATGCTACGAGAAAGGATCATTTTCCCCTTCCTTTCATGGACCAAATGCTTGAACGTCTAGCGGGTAATGATTATTACTGCTTCTTAGACGGTTTCTCGGGTTATTTTCAAATACCCATCGATCCCCAAGACCAAGAGAAAACCACATTCACTTGTCCTTATGGAACATTTGCTTACAAAAGAATGCCTTTCGGCTTATGCAATGCTCCTGGGACATTCCAACGGTGTATGATGGCTATCTTCCATGACATGGTTGAAGAAACTATGGAAGTCTTCATGGATGATTACTCGGTCTATGGTGATTCCTTCTCTACTTGCCTTGCCAATTTGGGACGCATGCTTAAGCGGTGTGAAGACACTCGCCTTGTTCTAAATTGGGAAAAATGCCATTTGATGGTGAAAGAAGGCATTGTGCTGGAACATAAAATCTCTAAACCGGTCTTAAAGTTGACCGTGCTAAAGTGGATGCCATAGCCAAATTACCTCCACCTTCAACCGTGAAGGGTGTGAGAAGTTTTCTGGGACATGCGGGCTTCTATCGTCGATTCATTCAAGATTTTTCTAAAATCGCTCGCCCGATGACCCACCTCTTGGAAAAAGATACTCCTTTCATCTTTTCTAAAGAGTGTCTTGAATCCTTCAATCTTCTTAAGGATAAGCTGACTAAGGCACCGGTCTTGGTTACCCCTAATTGGGAGCTACCTTTCGAATTGATGTGTGATGCTAGCGACTTTGCTATTGAAGCGGTTTTGGGCCAAAGAGTGAATAAACACTTCCAACCAATCCATTACGCAAGCAAGACAATGACGGGGGGTCAATTGCATTATACCACTACCGAAAAAGAGCTTTTAGCTGTAGTGTATGCTTTTGAAAAATTCCGCCCCTATCTTGTCCTTTCTACCACCACCGTGTACACCGATCTTTCTATGTTGAAGTACTTGTTAACTAAGCAAGATTCTAAACCAAGACTTCTTCGTTGGGTTTTACTCCTTCAAGAATTTAACATTGAAATTCGTGACAAGAAGGGAGCCGAAAACCTAGCAGCGGATCAAGAGATCAATGACTCTTTTCCCCTTGAGACCTTAATGTCTATTCATTCCACTCTTGATGACACCCCGTGGTTTGCGGACATTGCAAACTACTTAGCGGGTGGAATTCTCATCCAAGGATTAACATCCCAACAAAAGAAGAAGTTCTTTAAAGATGTTAAGACTTACTTCTGGGATGACCCTTATCTCTTTACACAATGTGTTGATCTGATCATTCATCGATGTGTTGATGGGCTGGCAGCTTTACAAATCCTTGATGCTTGCCATAAAGGACCCACCGGTGGTCACTTTGGTCCGAACTACACCGTGAAGAAATTTTTTGACTCTGGATTTTATTGGCCCACCATTTATCGTGACGCTCACGAAATGGTTAAGCATTGTGATGCTTGCCAATGACAAGGCAAGATCACACATAAAGATGAGATGCCTCAAAAATTCATACAAGAATGTGAAATCTTTGACGTATGGGGCATCGACTTTATGGGGCCATTTCCATCATCTAAAGGGAACAAGTACATCCTCGTAGCCGTTGACTACGTATCCAAATGGGTTGAAGCCAAGGCTCTCCCTACGAACGATGCGAGGGTGGTTGTGAACTTTTTGAAGCAACTTTTTGCTCGATTTGGTGTTTCTCGTGCTATTATCAGTGACCGCGGGACTCATTTTTGCAATGACCAGTTCGCAAGAGTCATGGCTAAGTACGGTGTCAATCACCGTCTTTCCACCGCTTATCATCCCCAAACTAATGGGCAAGCCGAGATATCCAACCGTGGATTGAAGCAAATTTTGGAACGTACTGTGGGAGAGCATCGTGCCTCATGGGCCGATAAACTTGATGATGCTTTGTGGGCTTTCCGTACCACCTATAAGACACCGATTGGTTGTACACCTTACCGTCTTGTGTATGGGAAAGCATGCCACCTTCCTATCGAGCTGGAACACAAGGCATACTGGGCCTTGAAGTGGGCTAACTTCGACATCAACAAAGCCGGTGATATTCGGAAGATTCAACTCAACGAGCTAAATGAACTGAGGAATGAAGTTTATGATAACTCACTGATCTACAAGGAGAAGACCAAGATCATCCATGATGCAAGGATTAAGAACCGAGAGTTCCACGTTGGTGATCAAGTCTTACTTTTTAACTCTCGGTTGAAGATCTTCTCGGGCAAGTTGAAGAGCCGCTGGTCTGGACCATTCACCGTCGCCAAAGTCTTTCCATATGGCACCATTGAGCTTTCTCAGCCAAATGGGCCCAATTTTAAGGTGAATGGCCAGCTTTTGAAGCTGTACTTTGGTGAGGACATCTCTCATGAGATGATTCCATCCCTCACCACGTTTCCCATGAACTAATTTTGGGTCGAGTCAGGCTCGTGACTCGGTTATCAAAAACAAGCGCTTCTCGGGAGGAAACCCATGATCTATCCTTTACCGCTTTCATAATAAGTGTAGGGGGAGCCCCATATGTGTTTGTTGTCTTGTTTCTTATTCTCTAAAGGGATTCAAGCTTCAAAGTGCACCTCGATGACTTTTGACGAACCGTGATTCCGTGTTCCCGTCTTCCTGGTTCTATCCTAAACTTGAGGACAATGTTTATATCAAGTGTAGGGGGGACTTCTATCGAAGTAAGTACTCTTTTCCATGAATTTGCCCTCATTGTAACCAGAAAATGTGATTTTTCGACATTTTTCAAAATTTTTAATCTATTTTGGCCTGGTAGTATACTAGTATTCCCCTTTGTTTGTGTTATTTACTTTCTTTGCTAGAATAAATATTCAATAAATTGGTTTTAAATTTTTCAAAGTCGTGAATATTTTGACTCAACCCGAGTTTACTTATCTAAGTTTACTCTAGCTAGTATCCTTAACGTGTTTAAGTCAAGTTTTGCTAGGCTTTTATATAGGGAGCTCTAAAACGCGAAAGTCTTAACTCTCACAGGTTAAGAACAAGAACTTTTCGCAAGTTCCTATTATTGATCCTAGAGAGTTGTTTATCAAGGGAACTTTAAAATGCGATTTCTAAACTTGAAAAAGTCTAAGAATTTGCAAGGTCCTATAGATGACTCGAAAATCTAAAACTTTGATTTAATTGGCTAAGCATCCACGAGTCTCATTCCTTGAGATTTTAAATTGTGGAGAACGAGAGATGATAGAGTCAATTATAAGTTTGGTATTCTTTCGTGAATTTATGTGAGTTGATTATAAGCCTATTCTCCCATCGCTTGTTAATAAATTTATTTGTAATAAATAAGGTTGTACGATTTGAAAAATTACTTAGCTTCTAGCACAAGATCGTTAAAAGTTGCTCGGTATTAATTAGAGTTCATAGCCAAGGCATAACTTATTGAAGCGGGATGCAAAGATTGGCGAGTCCGAAATGGCCCTAACAAGGAATGAGGGCTACATGTTGTTGCTAAAGATCCAAAAGTGATGTGAAGAATCATTTATCGAAAATCAATATGAAGGATCAAGAAACACGACGAAAAGCAAATACTCCCCTAAAGATCATGGAGAAGTCTATCCGAAAAGACCCTAACAAGGTATGAGGATAAATAGATCCAAGTCCTAAAAGGAGGCGGATCGTTGTATATGAAAGTCCAAAATAAAGATTGAAGAAAAATGAAGAAGTCGTGGTCCAAATATGAAGAATCTCTCAAAACTTCTAGTGAAGAAATTCCTATTATGAAGAGAAGACCATAATTTCAAGAACGTCTCTCAAGATTTGAAGTATGAAGTCGCTTCCAAATATCGGTCCGAGAAAGGTCTCAAATCGTGAAGCGAGTTATGCCAAGATATGAACTTTAAGAGGTCCCGAGAAGCAGTTTAAAAGATTTTGTCCTTTAGCTAACTATTGATTAAATCGTTCACTTTATTTTCGGCCTAAATAACTATCGAAATAAGTCAAACAATGCATCCTCGTGATCATTCAAGTCAAAAGTAAAATATAAGAGATACACCTAGGAATAAGGGAGTCTAAGTAAATAATTGGCCCACATAAATTCGTGTTAGTTTGCTAACTTATAATAACAATGATCTCGTTTTTAAGCTTGTTATGGGGAATGTGAAACTTGAGGATGATAAACGTTCATGGCAGCCAAAACCCAATGTAAGTCTTTGATTTCTTTACTTGTTTTATCTTGTTATTTTCCCTAAATGTTTAGCATTTAATAAAGGCCAAGGTGGGTTATTTATGATGGAAAATGTAAACCGTGCTTTAAAATTAATGCATTGCATGAGGGCATTGCAATGGTCAAGTGTAGGGGATTTAATAAGTGTGAAAACACTTTATCCTTTTACCACTTATTTCCAATAATAACTAGACCAAAACATGTATTTTATGTCATAAAAGTCAGAATTATGCGTGGTTTGTGTTTTTATTGTGTTTTAGGACCAAAAGATGAAAAAGGAAGAAAACACGGGCTTTCACGGGCTTTTATCGAAGAAAACGAGAAAAGACGAAGTCAAGAGATCAAGAGTGCTTAAAGAACGGATGTCCAAGACCTATTCTGAAGATTTATCGAAGAAAATGTCTAAAGACGGATGTTTAATGAAGTCGAAGAACTCAAGTCTAAGTTAAAGAAGAAAATTATTAAGACAAGTTCAAATCCCGAGACGACGTCGAGAAAAGACAAAGAATTAAATCGAGTCGAGAAGAAAAGAAAGAAGGAAGCACACCACACATGCACTTCCCACTTAGCCTATAAATACCCTCCCAATCATATTAGGAGGGGGGTTAGCTAGTTTCACTTTTAATTTTTCCTTTCTAGTTTTTAGAGAGAGAAAGTTCCAACTTTCTCTCACTAAGTTTTTCTTTGTTTTTTTTTTATCTTTCAAGTTTAAGCTTTCATTAAGCTTTGTAATTGAGTTTCATTAATCAAAAGTTTAAGTTTAAGCTTTGTGTTCTTTAATCTTTTTCCACATTTCTTGGTTTAATTTTAATTTCGATCCGAATATCTTACTTCATACGTTTGATTTGATGATTTCGTGATTAAAAGGATAATCTTTTCATTTCTACATAAGCTTTCATACGGTTTAGGCTATAAGCTCTTTTAGCTTATTGGCTTATTTCATGTTTTAGCTTATTGGTTTTTGATTTCTTAATAGGTTTAATCTTTTTAAAAGTTTCTTTTATAAAGTTTATCATTTTTCTTTTTTTGAAAGTTGTCGAAGTTAAGCTTATATAGTTGTTTAAGGTTCGGTTAAGGCAAATTATTGTATGTGCTTATTGAATCTTGGCTTATTTTCAATTTCGGATTACTCTTGTGCTCATCGCAATATTGGGGATTTCAACATTCCGACGGATAGCTTGTTTAGATCGCAATAACCCATTGAGGGTTTTACTTTGCGACAGCTTGGTCTTTTTACCTTATTCCGATCTGGGATTGCGATCGCTCATTACGATCGCATATTCTGATGGGGCTTAAGGTCCTTTTAAGTCGAAACGCTGCCCAAATTTTGTTAACTACATTCCGATAGAATCATATTGCGATAGCTGGCATTCCGATCTGGACTTTCCGATCTAGGACATTCCGACAGGCATCATTGCGATAGTTTTGACTTTGTATTCTGATGGGTATTCAGATGAACATTCTGATGGACTTTCACCTTTATTATTCCGATAGATTAGCATTTAATCATTCCGATGGTTTTAATTTTGGTGCATTCCGATAGAAAGAATTTGTTACATTCCGATAGTTTGAGCTTTTAAGTTTTACAAAGTTTTAAGTTCTAAAATTACTTGTTAAGTTTTTAGTCAATTTCACTCAACGACAATTATTTACCTTTAGTTTAAAAATAGATAATCCAACCAAACCATTCTCTTGTTCACCAAAAGACAATTGAGTCGCACTTTAGACTGGAAATCAATTCAAAAAGATCGGACGAAAATATTTTATACTTGGTAAAAGCCGTGTATTAGAGAGTTATCTAACACATGTAAGGGCATAG
Source organism: Glebionis coronaria (assembly GCA_025667525.1). Lineage (NCBI taxonomy): Eukaryota > Viridiplantae > Streptophyta > Magnoliopsida > Asterales > Asteraceae > Glebionis > Glebionis coronaria. Next base: position 475,719,376 of record CM046877.1, read on the forward strand.
GGTTACTTTTACATGGCATGTTATTTTTGTTTAGGGGGTGTTCGACCAATAGTTTGAAGTATGAAACGGGACTATTTTGGGTTAAATGTTAACGGGACGAGTTATGAACTAAACTAAGTTAAGGGCTTAATATAGGGGTGCAATGAGATTCATATGGAATATAAATGGGGTTAAGTTGTAGGAGAAGGTTATATATACATCATAGATTGATGAGCCATTTTGGTATGTGCTTCATGTCTTGATTGTATATGTTTGTGTGTTTAGATTTGTGCTAGAGCGCGGGTACTTGGAGAAGCTTGTTCAGGTGAGTTTCGTAGTCCCATGTTTTTATGAGTATAATTGTTTTTATTTCCAGATAGGATGGAAGAGACACTGTGTAGTTTCGTAACTAGTGTTGTGAATGTTTTTATGGTTTGTGATGGACTTGTGTGTACATTTATGTGATTAACCGCTATGTGATTCTTGATTGTTAATGTGGTTTGACTTGGTACCAAGGGGATGTTGACAAGGCGGGGCCTTGAGATTGGTTCATAGGTGTATGGGCGCCTATGGGACCATGGTTATTGGTAAGGCTTGGAGCCTTGGAATTTGGTTATTGGTAAGGCTTGGAGCCTTGGATTTGTGGTGATTGGTTAATCTTGAATGCTAGTTGCTAATACATAATTGTAGCACATTGTCCATATGTTCTTTTGTTAATGGTTGTTATTCACAGCTTATAACTGATTTGGCGTTGGAGTCTAAACCTATGACTCTCACCAACTTTATGTTGACGTGTTTTAGTGTGTCTCTCAGGTGAGAATGTGGTTAAGAGTGAGAATAGGAGTGGCTAGCTGGAAGGCTTAGGATTGCATTTAGAGGAACCCCTTTTCCTCTTAGTCTTTATTTACGTTTGAATAAGTGATACTTTGTAGACACCTATATGTTTGTTATTTGTTAATTGTATGTCTTTGGTAAGAGGTAGACATGTTACCTACTTACCAAGACGCTTGCATTTTTTGAGATATCTTCATGACATTGTGTCACCATTTATGATATCTCCATTTCATTTAGTTATCTCTATAGACACACTATTGTTGTGATGATATCCATACGTCGCGCCCTATATTCCGCCATGGTGGGGTGTGACAGAATGGTATCAGAGACAATGGTTATAGATAATTAGGTTTCCTAACCTAGTCTATAGATTAAGGATCCCTGCATATAGGCGTCATAGGATTACGTGTGGTCTTGATTGTATTTTGCTAAATTTTAATTTTTGTGAATTTTGACTAGTGTTTGAACTGTAGTTGCCCATACTTAGTCACCTGTTAATTTCTGTTTTGCTTTTGATATATAAATTACTTTCGCCATAGTAAGTTATTTGGTGTACCTAATGTATAGTATTTTCAATTTGATGTTTAAGTCATGTTCCCTAAGAATCATGTGGTGATTCGAGTTACTAGGAGTAGGTAGTTAGGAAGGATTTTAGGTTGTTTCCACTCTTATGGGCAACATGACTTATAATTGATTATGATGTTGTGTTGGAGTTTGTCTATGCTGTTTTAGCTAGACTACAGATTTATGTATTCCAAGAGTTTAACTATATTATTTTAATAGATAGAGTTTTGGACCTTATTGTTTATGAGCTTATGTGAGTAGATAGATTTATGTGTTATATGTTTTATTGATTCTTATAAGTGTCATCATAGGAGGGAGTGCATTGAGGAAATGGTAATTGTATAAGTATGGTGGCCAACATAGTTATACAAGTACCACAACTTCAATGGGTTCTCAAGTATGATTGCATGAAAGAAGGTTAGTACATGCTTGTATATGATGAGATGTGGATTTTTGGGTATATGTATAATATATGGGTTTATGTAACGGCTGTCTACCATATGGATATTTTTGAGTGTGTTATATGTTTTGGGTTATACTCATGTTATGTGATTATGGTGTCACACGATATGGAAAAACGAGTGATGGGTTTTATGCCTTATGGTAAGATGGTGATTACTCGTATGGAAAAACGAGTGTATGACGTGATTGATTGATCTGAAATGTATGGTAACGAGTATGTTTTGGGTGATTTAATAGGTATATATATGCGGATGTATATATACTAGTATGTGTTAAGTTATGATATATGGTCGTTCAGTAGTTATTATAACTTGAACGTACCTTGTGTTGCCCGTGTTTTATGGTGCTGGAGTTTGATGGAGTTCCAAGGACGTTCTGAGTCTTTTGATGTGTGTCTACATTCGGGTATGTATTTTAATCAAGATTAAATTACACCGTTCGTCCTTGTGGTTTGCGTTGACTAATACAAGGGTTTTGCCTCGTATGAAAGTTCGTTGTTCCGATCTTTTCGAATTGATTACCGTTAATTAGTGCGACTCAGTCGTTCTTGGTGGAAAATAAAATGGTTTGGTTTTCTATTTTTAAACTAAAAGCAAATATGAAAATGTCGTTGAGTAAAATAAAAGCTTTAAAAATTAAACTACAATGACGAGTTAAAAATAAATGAATGAAAACTTAAAAACAAAATTAGAAAAACACTTGGTAAAAATAGAGATTTCGGTAAGCGTGCAATTTGTGGAAATTAAAACATAATGAATCTAAAACTTGAAAACTATGTAAAAACAAGAAATTAATCCCATCGGAATGTTCAAATCGGAATATGGTCGGAAAGTCAGATGGAAAGCAATCGGAATATACTCAAAAGGAATTTGATCGGAAAGCACACGTCAGAATGTCTCAAAATTAATCCCAATCGGAATGTTTTAGATCGGAATGTCTAATCGGAAAACCCCCAATCGGAATGTGAAAAAGGCAGCAATCGGAATCCAGAAGGAATCCCGATCGGAATGTACAAAACCCTTTTCCGATTACTGTTGATCAGAATACTTGTGAAATAATCGGAATAATTCCCTCTAATCGGAACGTCTAATCAGAAAGGGGTTTACCCTTTTCCGATTACCTTGTGATTCGAAATAAGCCAAGTTATAAGCTATTCTTTAATAAGCTCAAACAAAAACTTAATCAAATCTATAATGAAACAAACTAAATGAGCACGAATAACAACTTTTCAAAACTTTAAATAAGCAAACTTTTAAATCAAACTTTAAAAAGACGAATACTTTAAGAAAAATTTGAAACAAATAAGCTAAATACAAAATAAGCCAATAAGCATGTCAAGCTCAAAGCTTAAGTTTTATAAAAACTTAAAGATTGATAAAAATATGAACTTTTTAATCAATCAAACATCAAGATTAAGCAAAATCAAAGATTATCACTAATCAAGATCAAAATTAAAAACAAGAAAGGTAGAAGAAGATTAAGATCAAAAACAAGATTAAACTCTCAAAAGTAAAGATTTGATTCAACAAGAAAGGAATAAAAAGATGAAACTTTCCTAGTGAGAGAAAGTTAAACACTTTCTCTCTCTAAAAACTAATACTACTAAAAATTGAAAATGAACTAATTAACTAACACCCTCCTAATGTGTCATTAGGAGGGTATTTATAAGAGGTGGGAAGGGGCATGTGTTGCTTCCTTCTTTCTTTCTTCTCGACTCGATTTAAATGCTTTGTCTTTCTCGACGTCGTCTCGGGATTTGTCGATACGAATTGAACTTGTCTTATAATTTTCTTCTTCTATTAGACTTGAGTTCTTCGACTTCAATAAACTTCCGTCTTTAGACTATTTCTTCGATAAATCTTCAGAATAGGCCTTAGACTTCTGTTCTTTTTGCACTCTCGATCTTTTGACTTCGTCTTTTCTCGTTTTAATCGATAAAAGCCCGTGATAGCCCATGTTTTCTTCCTTTTTCAACTTTTGGTCCTAAAACACAATAAAAACATAAACCACGTATAATTCCGACTTTTACGACATAAAATATACGTTTTGATCTTGTTATTAGGGGAAATAAGTGGTAAAAGGATAAGTGTTTTCACACTTATTAAATCCCCTACACTCGACCATTGCAATGCCCTCATGCAATGCATTAATTTCAAAGCACAGTTTACATTTTTCATCATAGATAACCCACCTTGGCCTTTATTAAATCCTAAATACTAAGGAAACTAAAAGAACAAAACAAGTACGAAATCAAAGACTTACATTTGGTTTTTGGCTGTCATGAATGTTTATCATCCTCAAGTTTCACGTTCCCAATACTAAGCTTAAAAACGAGATCATTGTTATTATAAGTTAGCAGACTAACACAAATTCATGTGGCCCAGTTATTCACTTAGACTTCCTTATTCCTAGGTGTATATCTTATATTTTAATCTTGTCTTGAATGATCACGAGGATGCATTGTTTGACTTATTTTGATAGTTATTTAGGCCAAAAACAAAGTAGGACGATTTGATCAATAGTTAGCTAAAGGACAAAATCTTTTAAAACTGCTTCTCGGGACCTCATAAAGTTAATATCTTGGCATAACTCGCTTCACGATTTGAGACCTTTCTCGGACCGATATTTGGCAGCGACATCATACTTCGAATCTTGAGAGACGTTCTTGAAATTATAGTCTTCTCTTCATAATAGGAATTTCTTCACTTGAAGTTTTTGAGAGATTCTTCATATTTGGACCACGACTTCTTCATTTTTCACCAATCTTTATTTTGGACTTTGATATACAACGATACGCCTCCTTTTAGGACTTGGATATATTTATCCTCATACCTTGTTAGGGCCTTTTTGGATAGACTTCTCCATGATCTTTAGGGGAGTATTTGCTTTTCGTCGTGTGTCTCGATCCTTCATATAGATTTTAGATAAATGATTCTTCACATCACTTGGGATCTTTAGCAACAAAATGTAGCCCTCATGCCTTGTTAAGGCCTTTTCGGACTCGCTAATCTTCGCATACCGCTTCAATAAGTTATGCCTTGGCTATGAACTCTAATTAATTCCGAGTAACTTTTAAACGATCTTGTGCTAGAAGCTAAGTAACTTTTTAAATCGTACAACCTTATTTATTGCAGATAAATTTATTAGCAAGCGATGGGAGAAAAAGCTTACAATCAACTCACATAAATTCATGAAAGAATACCAAACTTATAATTGACTCTATCATCTCTCGTTCTCCACAATTTAAAATCTCAAGGAATGAGACTCGTGGATGCTTAGCCAATTAAATCAAAGTTTTGGGTTTTCGAGTCATCTATAGGATCTTGCAAATTCTTAGACTTTTTCAAGTTTAGAAATCGCATTTTAAATTTCCCTTGATAAACAACTCTCTAGGATCAATTATAGGAACTTGCGAAAAGTTCTTGTTCTTAACCCGTGAGAGTTAAGACTTTCGCGTTTTAAAGTTCCCTATATAAAAGCCTAGCAAAACTTGACTTAAACACGTTAAGGATACTAGCTAGAGTAAACTTAGATAAGTAAACTCGGGTTGAGTCAAAATATTCACGACTTTGAAAAATTTAAAACCACTTTATTAAACTTTTATTTTAGCAAGGAAAGTAAATAACGATAACAAAGGAAAATACTACTATACTAGTAGGCTAAAATAGATTAAAATTTTTGAAAAATGTCGAAAAATTAGATTTTCCGGTTAAAATGAGGGCAAATTCATGGAAAAGACCACTTAATTCGATAGAAGTCCCCCTACACTTGATATAAACTTTGTCCTCAATGTTTAAGCATGTGGGATTAAACTCCCCTACACTTATGATATTGTGCACTTTGTTTAAATCTTGCTAAGGAAAGGACAACTATAGTGATTTCAATGTGAACATTTAAGATATGAAATATTGAATCACGACAGTTTAGGATAGAACCAGGAAGACGGGTACACGGGATCACGGTTCGTCAAAAGTCATCGAGAATGGATCTTTGAAGCTTTAATCCCTGCACATTTAGAAGAAACAAGACAACAAACACATACGGGGCTCCCCCTACACTTATTATAAAAACGGTAAAGGATAGATCAACGAGTTGCCTCCCGAGAAGCGCTTGTTTTTGTTAACCGAGTCACGAGCCTGACTCGACCCAGATTAATTCAAGGGAAACGTGGTGAGGGATGGAATCATCTCATGAGAGATGTCCTCACCAAAGTACAACTTCACGCGTTGGCCATTCACCTTAAAATTGGGCCCATTTGGCTGAGAAAGCTCAATGGTGCCATATGGGAATACTTTGGCATTGGTGAATGGACCAGACCAGCGGCTCTTCAGCTTTCCCGAGAAGATCTTCAACCAAGAGTAAAAGAGTAAAACTTGATCACCAACATGGAACTCTCGGTTCTTAATCCTTGCATCATGAATGATTTTGGTCTTCTCCTTGTAGATCAAAGAATTCTCGTAGGCTTCATTCCTCAGTTCGTTGAGCTCGTTGAGTTGAGTCTTCCGATGATCACCGGCTTTGTTGATGTCGAAGTTAGCCCACTTCAAGGCCCAGTACGCCTTATGTTCCAGCTCAATAGGGAGGTGGCATGCTTTCCCGTACACAAGACGATAAGGTGTACAACCAATCGGGGTCTTATAAGCGGTACGGAAAGCCCACAAAGCATCATCTAATTTATCGGCCCACGAGGCACGATGCTCTCCCATAGTACGCTCAAGAATTCGCTTCAATCCACGGTTAGATATCTCGGCTTGACCATTTGTTTGAGGATGATAAGCGGTGGAAGGACGGTGATTGACACCGTACTTAGCCATGACTATAGCAAATTGATCATTGCAAAAATGTGTCCCGCGGTCACTGATTATAGCACGAGGAACACCGAAACGAGCGAAAAGTTGCTTCAGAAAGTTCACAACCACCCTCGCGTCGTTTGTAGGGAGGGCCTTAGCTTCAACCCATTTGGATATGTAGTCAATGGCTACGAGGATGTATTTGTTCCCTTTAGAGGGTGGAAATGGCCCCATAAAGTCGATACCCCATACATCAAAGATTTCACATTCTTGTATGAAATTTTGAGGCATCTCATCTTTGTGTGTGATCTTGCCTTGTCGTTGGCAAGCATCACAATGCTTAACCATTTCGTGAGCGTCAAGATAAATGGTGGGCCAATAGAATCCAGAGTCGAACACTTTCTTCGCGGTATAATTTGGACCAAAATGACCACCGGTAGGTCCTTTATGGCAAGCTTCAAGAATTTCTAAAGTTGCGGGTCCATCAACACATCGGCGAATAATCAGATCAGCACATTGTTTGAAGAGATAAGGGTCATCCCAAAAGTAAGTCTTAATATCTTTAATGAACTTCTTCTTTTGTTGGGATGTTAACCCTTCGATAAGGATACAACCCGCTAAGTAGTTTGCAATGTCCGCAAACCACGGGGTGTCATCAAGATTGGAATTGATAGACATTAAGGTATCAAGGGGAAAAGAGTCATTGATCTCTTGGTTTGGATGATCCCCTTGATACGGATCCTCAAGTCTACTTAGATGATCCACGGCTAGGTTTTCAGCTCCCTTCTTGTCACAAATTTCGATTTTAAATTCTTGAAGGAGCAAAAGCCAACGAAGAAGTATTGGTTTAGAATTATGCTTAGTCAACAATTACTTCAACGCAGAATGATCGGTGTGCACGATGGTGGTGGAAAGGACAAGATAGGGTCGGAACTTCTCAAAAGCATACACTACAGCTAAAAGCTCTTTTTCGGTAGTGGTATAATGCAATTGAGCCCCCGTCATTGTCTTGCTAGAATAGTGGATTGGTTGGAAGTGTTTGTTCACTCTTTAGCCTAAAAACGCTCCAATAGCAAAGTCGCTAGCATCACACATCAATTCAAAAGTTAGCTCCCAATTAGGGGTAACCAAGATCGGTGCCTTAGTTAGCTTATCCTTAAGAATATTGAAGGACTCAAGACACTCTTTGGATAAGATGAAAGGAGTATCTTTTTCCAAGAGGTGGGTCATCGGGCGAGCGATTTTAGAAAAATCTTGAATGAATCGACGATAGAAGCCCGCATGACCAAGGAAACTTCTCACACCCTTCACGGTTGAAGGTGGAGGTAATTTGGCTATGACATCTACTTTAGCACGGTCCACTTCAAGACCGGATTTCGAGATTTTATGTCCAAGCACAATGCCTTCTTTTACCATGAAATGGCATTTTTCCCAATTTAGAACAAGGCTAGTGTCTTCACACCGCTTAAGCATGCGTTCAAATTGGCAAGGCAAGATGAGAAAGAATCACCATAGACCGAGAAATCATCCATGAAGACTTTCATAGTTTCTTTAACCATGTCATGGAAGATAGCCATCATACACCTTTGGAATGTCCCAGGAGCATTGCATAAGCCGAAAGGCATTCTTTTGTAAGCAAATGTTCCATAAGGACAAGTGAATGTGGTTTTCTCTTGGTCTTTAGGATCGATGGGAATTTGAAAATACCCGGAGAAACCGTCTAAAAAGCAGTAATAGTCATTACCCGCTAGACGTTTAAGCATTTGGTCCATGAAAGGAAGGGGAAAATGATCCTTTCTCGTAGCATCATTGAGTTTGCGATAGTCTATACAAACTCTCCACCCTGTAACGAGACGAGTAGGAATCAACTCGTTGTTTTCATTGGGCACAACGGTGATTCCGCCTTTCTTAGGCACACAATGGACAGGACTAACCCATGGTGAATCCGAGATAGGGTAGATCATTCCCGCATCAAGAAGTTTGATAACCTCTTTTTTGATAACGTCATGGATCTTGGGATTCACCCTTCTTTGGCTTTGAATAGTGGGTTTAAAGTCGTCCTCCATGAGAATTTTATGTGTGCAAAATTGAGATCAATTCCACGAATATCGGAGATTTACCAAGCAATCGCTTTTTTATGATTCTTTAGCACAGCGATAAGTCGAGATTTTTCGTCTTCTTCCAAGTCCTTAGCGATGATGACGGGTGACTTCTTGTTGTCTTCAAGGAAAACGTACTCGAGATGAGACGGTAGGTCCTTAAGCTCTAAATCCGGAGGATTTTCGATGGAAGGCGTAGTCAAATTCGGTTCATCGATAGAAATATCCTTAGGATATGTTGGAGAAATATGGTCCTCATTGAGAAGTTTCTCAATGGTACGAATGTATTCATCCCAATTTAAGGTAGAATCGTCATATTGCAAGTCCACATCTCCCAAAGTTGCTTCAAATTCTTTCAAAATGAAATCACTTTCTCCAAATGGAGTTAGTGATGGAGCAATAGAGGCAACGGTCTCAACATTGGGTAGAGAAGAAGAAACAATTTTACAAGCGTCTTTGAAATGTTCTTCACAAGCCTCATCAAGAACGTCAATGAAATTAACACTCTCGTTTTCAGACGGCTGCTTAGAAAGTTTACCCATGTTGAAGACGATTTTATCGTCACCAACTCTCATGATTAATTCGCCCGCGACTACATCAATGAGAGTGCGACCGGTCCTCAAGAATGGACGTCCAACGATTAATGGAACACGGGGATCCATCTCATAGTCAACGACAACAAAATCCGCCGGAAAGGTGAATTTGTCGACGCCGGCGAAGACATATTCGGCTATCCTCACCGGATAAGCAATCGTACGGTTAGCTAATTCCAATGTCATTCGTGTGGGGACTAGCTCGGGTAGAGACAATTGTTTCCAAACGCTTAGAGGCATTAAGTTGATACTAGCACCTAGATCGGCTAGAGCCATACAATTCTCTACCCCGGGGAAGTTACAAGGAATAAGAAAGCGACCCGGATCACCAAGTTTGGTGGGTAATTTCCTTAAGAGCACTACAGAGCAATTCTCATTAAGTTGGGTCTGAGCGATGTCAAGAAGTTTCTCCTTATCACTGAGAAGATCTTTAAACATTTTAGCATATTTTGGCATGTGAGCGAGAGCCTCAGCAAAGGAGATATTGAAATTCAGTTGTTTAAACATTTTAAGAAAGTTAGAAACCTGAATATCATCCTTGTTCTTCAATTTCTCTTTCCTCAACCTTGAAGGATAAGGTATATTGGGTTGAGATGAAGGCTTTGGAATAGAAGTCTCACTCACATCCTTGGGTGGTGGAGGGGTGGAAGTAGAAGGTGGTGGAATTAGAGAAGTAGAAGTTAGAGGAATTGGAGACGTAGAAGGTGGGGGAATTGGAGAAGTAGACTCGTTTTCCTTTGTCATAATCACCGGTGTAGGTGTAGGAAGCTCGGGTTTCTTTAAACCTTTTCCACTTCGAGTGGTGATTGCTTTCATCTCCCCTCTTGGATTAGCAACGGTGTTACTCGGAAGAGAACCCAAACCAGAGGCTTGATTACTTGGGAAGAAACTAGCCATCATGTTCCTTAAGTCATTCGTTTGACTTGCCAAAGAGTTTCGCATATCGGCTCAAAGATCATTCCCTTGCTTCACCATATCTGCTTTCATGTTGGCCATTTCCCGCTGAAGATTTTGCACTATCACATCATTATTCCTCATGTAAGTGTCAACCTCTTGATTAAATGTGATGGGTTGGGTTGGAAGAAGAGTATGGTAGGCAGGTGGTTGATAAGCGGGTGGTTGGTGAAGTTGATTGTTTCTTTGAGGTGGATATGGGTTTCTTTGAGTTTGGTATTGATTTGGAGCTCGAGGTTGATTTTGATTGTTGCGATTGAGGTTGTTTGGGTTTTGTGGTGGGAAACCAGGTGGTGAAAGAAAGTTGTTTGAGCGATAGCTGAGAAAATTGCGGTCACCTTGTGGACGTGCTTGATAGCCTCCCGTAGAAAAGTTACCGTTGGCGGCATACACATTTTCCGGATTGTCATGAGTCGAAGGACAATCAGTGTATGAATGAGATCCCCCGCATATTTCACATGATTGACTCATAGCATTAACTTGGGCATTGATAGCTTTGGTGTTGTTAGCGGTTTGGAGAGAAAGTGATTCAACAAGCATAGTAAGCTTATCAATTCTCTTGTCGCTCTCATTAGTGCTAGCACTAGCCATATTAGTCCGAACACTCTTGGTTTGCACTCTAGACTTGTTCTCAATAATATCCCAAGCGGCATTAGAAGACTTAACCAAAATATTACCCCCCGAGGCACTATTTTAGTGAATCTTGGTCATTCATGCTTAAACCATTGTAAAAAGTATTTATTTGATGTACTTTTGTGAAACCATGTTGTGGACACTTCCTTAAAAGTTCCTTAAAACGGTCCCAAGATTCACTAAATGTCTCACCGTACTTTTGCTCAAATGTAATGATTTCATTTCGCAAAGCGGTAGTACGTGAGGGTGGGAAAAAGTAGTTGATGAATTTGGTCTCTAAATCCGTCCACGTAAGAATACTTTGTGGCGGTTCCTTATCAAGCCAATTCCGGGCTTGTCCCTCTAAGGAGAAAGGAAAAAGTTGCAAGCGAGTCACTTCTTGTGAAACCCCATTATACTTAACCGTATTGGTGAGTTGAAGAAACCTTTTTATATGGTCATGAGGATCATCAAGCGAACGCCTCAAGAAAGGTTGAGCAGAGGCCATTTGAATGAAGCCAGATTTGAGTTCAAAATTGTTGGCTCCAATCTCGGGTATGACAATAGCATCGGTGTTGCCCTCTACGTGCGATTGCAAAAGCTCGATCATTGGTTGATTGTCCATGGTGACAATAGGTGGAGTAATGACTTCGGCTTGAGCTACTTTCTTCTTACGAGCACGAGTACGCATACACACCTACAAAAGGAAAAAAAAAATAGACAAGAAATATTTTTAGTTTTTTTATGTTTTTCTATTTTTTGGATTTTTTTGAAAATTTATAATTTTTATGGATTTTTGAAAATTTTTAAGCAAGAAAAATAACGTTCAAAAGTGAACGGATCCCAAAATCCAACGCGTCTCTCACTAAAAACCGTTAATCTTAACGAAAAGAGCCGGCAGCGGCGCCATTTAATACAAGGGTTTTGCCTCGTATGAAAGTTCGTTGTTCCGATCTTTTCGAATTGATTACCGTTAATTAGTGCGACTCAGTCGTTCTTGGTGGAAAATAAAATGGTTTGGTTATCTATTTTTAAACTAAAAGCAAATATGAAAATGTCGTTGAGTAAAATAAAAGCTTTAAAAATTAAACTACAATGACGAGTTAAAAATAAATGATTGAAAACTTAAAAACAAAATTAGAAAAACACTTGGTAAAAATAGAGATTTCGGTAAGCGTGCAATTTGTGGAAATTAAAACATAATGAATCTAAAACTTGAAAACTATGTAAAAACAAGAAATTAATCCCATCGGAATGTTCAAATAGGAATATGGTCGGAAAGTCAGATCGGAAAGCAATCGGAATATACTCAAAAGGAATCTGATCAGAAAGCACACGTCGGAATGTCTCAAAATTAATCCCAATCGGAATGTTTTAGATCGGAATGTCTAATCGAAAACCCCCCAATCGGAATGTGTAAAAAAGGCAACAATCAGAATCCAAAAGGAATCCCGATCGAAATGTACAAAACCCTTTTCTGATTACTGTTGATCGGAATACTTGTGAACTAATCGGAATAATTCCCTCTAATCGGAATGTCTAATCGGAAAGGGGTTTACCCTTTTCCGATTACCTTGTGATTCGAAATAAGCCAAGTTATAAGCTATTCTTTAATAAGCTCAAACCAAAACTTAATCAAATCTATAATGAAACAAACTAAATGAGCACGAATAACAACTTTTCAAAACTTTAAATAAGCAAACTTTTAAATCAAACTTTAAAAAGACGAATACTTTAAGAAAACTTTGAAACAAACAAGCTAAATACAAAATAAGCCAATAAGCATGTCAAGGTCAAAGCTTAAGTTGTATAAAAACTTAAAGATTGATAAAAATATAAACTTTTTAATCAATCAAACATCAAGATTAAGCAAAATCAAAGATTATCACTAATCAAGATCAAAATTAAAAACAAGAAAGGTAGAAGAAGATTAAGATAAAAAACAAGATTAAACTCTCAAAAGTAAAGATTTGATTCAACAAGAAAGGAATAAAAAGATGAAACTTTCCTAGTGAGAGAAAGTTAAACACTTTCTCTCTCTAAAAACTAATACTACTAAAAATTGAAAACGAACTAATTAACTAACACCCTCCTAATGTGTCATTGGGAGGGTATTTATAGGAGGTGGGAAGGTGCATGTGTTGCTTCATTCTTTCTTTCTTCTTGACTCGATTTAAATGCTTTGTCTTTCTCGACGTCGTCTAGGGATTTGTCGATACGAATAGAACTTGTCTTATAATTTTTTTCTTCTATTAGACTTGAGTTCTTCGACTCAATAAACTTCCGTCTTTAGACTTTTTCTTCGATAACTATTCAGAATAGGCCTTAGACTTCCGTTCTTTTTGCACTATCGATCTTTTGACTTCGTCTTTTCTCGTTTTCTTCGATAAAAGCCCGTGATTGCCCATGTTTTCTTCATTTTTCAACTTTTGGTCCTAAAACACAATAAAAACACAAACCACGCATAATTCCGACTTTTACGACATAAAATATACGTTTTGGTCTTGTTATTATTGGAAATAAGTGGTAAAAGGATAAGTGTTTTCACACTTATTATTGACCGACAAGTTTTGTCCCTTGACCGAAAAAATGCACCATTTGTCCTTAAGTGGCAAACGTTATATATCGTTGGTCCCTCCTTTTAATGGGCTTCATTAACTATCATTAAATAATTATAGATAAGGGTATTTTCGTCTTAGTCATATGAAATTACAATAATTTTTTAATTTAATTAACTGTCATTAGTGGGGGCCACCAATAACAAACAGTCGCACCTACATTTAAGATCTACTTGTTTATAACTTTATCATCTTTGTAGAAACTAGAAGGGGGGGTTGAATAGTTTCTAGTTCATTTTAAAAACATTTCGTTTATTCCACTGGTCGCGGTTCCTTAAATATCACCGCGGTTCGTTATCACTAAAGAACCGCGGGCTCAATAAAGAACCGCCTACAGTGGATGCCAAATATTGATACGTTGTAAACCTTGACAATCGTTTGTATCAAATTCTCGATTAAGCTTGACTAGATATGATATGTGTTTGTAATAGATAATAACTATAAGTAAGGAAATACACAAACACATCAAATCAAGTGTACATCAAGCAATAGTCTAAACACTAAGCACACACGTACTAAGCCTTAGCTTTTCTGTAACTAAGATGTTTAGACTAAAGGATGCACACTTGACCATAATCTAAACATGAAGCACACACGTACTAAGCCTTAACTTTTCCGCAAATTAGATGTTTAGATTATGAGATGCACACAACACACAACATATAAATACATCTATAATAGTAAAGACATAAATGTAAAGGAAAGTACCGACACGATGATTTATAGTGGTTCGGTCACGAAGCTCGTCTTCGCCCTACTCCACTCCTCGAGTACACCTTACTCGAGAGTTACTTCACTAGTCAACAAAACTCCTTTCAAGGCGGAGAAAACCATACACGTCGCTTACACAATTTCCGACACTAAGCTAGATGTCGAGTCCTAATCTTATGTAGGACCAATCTACACAACGTTGACCACTTCACCATTTAACGACACAAGGCTAGATGTCGAGTTCTAATCGAAAGTTAGAACCAATCTTCACAACGTTGCTACTTCACCATTTTACGACACAAGGCTAGATGTCGAGTTCTAATCGAAAGGTAGAACCAATATTCACGACTCTTCACTTTGAAGCTAAGTGAGAACTTCACTAGACACAACTACATCACTTTATAGTTTAGTGAGAACTCACAAGACACAACCACATCACTTTATAGTTTAGTGAGAACTCACAACTCTTACATATTACAACTCAATAAAACACATATCCAAGTGTACACATGTAACTTGGATCTACACAACATAAATCCAAGTATACATATATACAATGGATTTACACAAGACTTAATCCAAGTATTCACAAATACAATGGATTAACACAACTAATCCAAGTATTCACAAATACAATGGATCTACACAATATTGATCCAAGTATACCCATATACATTGGATCTACACAAGATTGATCCAAGTATACACATATACATTGGGTCTACACAAGACACAAATAAAAATGATGAACATGATGATCTTCATCAAGACTTTGTCTTTAATCACATCACAAATGTGTGAGTGATCTTCTCTTTGCATTTAAGAGGATGAGGAGATTGAAGGAGAGAATCACATCTTAAACCAGATTAATCTAAACTAACTAATCAAGGGTTTAAAGATGTTTTTGAAGAAAATGTGCAAAAAGGGTTAAAAGAAAACCTGGAAATGATCCACTATTTATAGGACAGCATTGCAACGGTCAAAAACACCCACGGTTCCTTATCTCTACCCGTGGTACCTTATCAATAAGGAACCGCGGGTTCCTTTATGGAACCTCCGCGTTGGAGTCCGTGCAAATTTGTCCTTTAGTGGGGATATGCCATCTGGGGTAGTTTATACCCTCAAAGGATATTCCTTTGGCATATGGAATATGCCAAATTCAAATTAAACAATATTCTTTGGAATATTCAGTAGGGAATATTCTTTAGAATATTCCAAATTCAAATTTCCATTTTTCTTTTTAATAAAACATTTTCTTAAAAATAAAGTTAATAAAAAATTACTTTGTCACTTTGTATAAAAGTGAGTTTTAAGAAAATATTAATCCTTGATCACTTAGTTAGGTTAATGACATGTTTGTACATACCTTGAGTGATTTATGCCGAATGCGATCTTGGAGGTGTCGAGAGAAGTATACAAATGTATTCTTGAGTGATTACGAGTACCTTAACATTTTACATAATGTATTGCGAATTATACGTTTGTCATCAACAAAACATAAAGAGATTATATCGACAAAGTATCGTAATGTTTGCACTAACAATCTCCCCCTTTTTGATGAGGACAAACAAGTAAACCGCAACACATATTAAAATGCATAAGTTACTCGTTTACACTTACTTCTCCCCTTTTGTCGAATCAAAAAGGTAGTCAACATTTGTAGAAGGAGAGGATCAACTTCGAGAGAACATGCATTCAAAAAAGCGTAGACCCATCATCTAAAGATATCGAGCTTGCGTCATCCTAGTGAAGTCTTCAATCACCATAGGTTAACAAACTCTATGCATAATAATATGCATATCTTCGAGATCCCAAAATTCATTACTTGCAAGATGTTCAATGAATGCAATTTAAGTGAGTGAACGATCGCAAATGTAATGAGTTGAACTCTTGAAAATGCTCCCCCTTGATATGAGCTCCCCCTTGCTTGAGGCACCAATAAAGCAAGAAAAGTGACAAGCTACAAAGAAGGGTTAGATGTCCTACAAAACAAAGTTAGTGAACAAGAGCATATATATATAGCGATGTCAAAAAAAAGAGAAAATATTGTCGAGAGGACATACTCTTCTTTAATATCATGGCAAAAATACCAAACTAAAGAGAGTATGACATGGACAATAAAAACAATTCCACATAGTCGAAAAGAGAGAAAGAAGGACTATGATGAAAAGAAAAATGAGGATGATAAACATGTCGTTTGCACAAACAATGACAAGCATTGAAGAAAGAAGTGTGCATGCGATTTTATCAATCCAAAAACAAGTCAAAGGAGAGGAGCTTGACAAGATCAATTCACAACTGTTGGAATAGAGGTAGAGAAGAAACATCCATACTAATTGTAATGATAATATGTCAAAGGGTAAAAAGCTTAGAATTTTTGGAATCACCCAAGAAAATTCAAGATTTAACCATCAACTCTAAAAAAAACAAGGAGATGATTTTGAGGAAATCAATTCAAAATTGTTGGAATAGAGGTAGAAAAGAAACATCCAAGAATTTGAAGATATCATCTCAAGGGGTTAAAAACTTAGAATTGATGTAATCACCCATACTAATTGTAAATTTTAACCGCAATTAACTCTCAACAAAGAAGAACAAAAATATCTCAACCTAGAGACATTTTTGACCAAAAAAAAGAAAACAAAAGCGGATAAATCGACGCTTTAAAAAATATTCTTGATATAAGACATTTTAAGCAATGATGCTTATGAATGTCGACACCAAATGGTGGTTAGCATACGATAAACTACATGCTCAAACTTTTGTAGCTCTTCTCAATCATTATGAATGTTCAAAGACAATTACATGATAAGGAAAGGGTGAGGCTTGACTCAACTTAGTTTAGAAAGAATAGAAGAAAGTGACTCGACTTAGAAGAGCATGATTAAAATGAATTGAGAGAGACTCAACAAAGAAGTTAAGGATAACTTCATGAAACGAGAGAAGAAACTCAAAAGAGAAGAAAGAGGGAATCTTCAAGAAAACTCGTCAAAAGAGAAAAAGATCAAAACGAACAAGGGACTCAATGGCCGCGGTTCGTTAAATAGGTCCGTGGTTCATTATCAATAATGAGACCCAAGGTTATTTGAGGAACCGTGGACATTGGGTGTCCAAAAACGATTATCGACTCAAAGGAAAATCACTTGGTCATACAATTTAACATAAGATCCTAAAAGGCTTGAAAGTCAATGCTTCGGATATGACTTTTAACAATTGCAATTGCAAGGTAAAATTGCTTGAATATTTCAAAAGAAATATATTAAGTTGTCAATCTTACTAGGAGACGAATTAGATATAAATCTAACCTTCCATGACAACCGAGTGAGAAAATAAAGAAGAAAAGAAAGATCACGAGAATAATGAGATCCAAGACCCATAGACAAATCATATTGAAAAACATGAAAGGATATACAGGAGAGTAAAGATCATTCAAAAATGTATGAAACACAAGCCTAAAACTTAAGCATAATTTTAATCCTAGTTACACTAGAAATCTAAGATTTGCTTAAATTAGGTGTCTTATTAATAAGCAATGCACATGCTTAATTATAAGACAAGGTGATGGGTGATGTGGGTGGTGGAGGATGTGGTATGTTCTCCAAAGGTGAGATAGGTGAAGTGGGTGAATTTGGTGGGGTAAAAGGTGAAGTCACCAAGGGTTCAACAAAGTCATTCATAAAGGGAATGCTTTGGATAGGTTGAGGTTGAGTAGTCACATCCAAGAGAGTACTAGGAGTGAAGGGTGAGGTTAACTCATTCATTCTAGATTGGAATGAAGAGGAGGTAGAACCATGTGAATGGTTGGTACCATGGGTTGAGGTAGTCTTGCATGGTGAAAGAGGTGGTGAGGGTGATGAAGAGATGAGAATGGGCACAATCTCATTCTTAGGTACGCGAAAGGGTGAAGAGTTAAGTTTGGGTAACTTAATCTTTCTTTTGAGGTGCCTCTTTGAAGAGGATGTTTTGGATGAATTGGAAGTTCTTGTAGAAACCATGGTAGTAATGGGTGGTTTAAGGGGTAAGGATGAATGGTTTGAGGTGTGAAGAACATGGCTAACAAGGAGGGTTTATAAAGGTTAGGGGATGATCCAAACTAGTAAAGGGTTAAAAAGGGAAAGCCCAAGATATTTTGGGAGTGATCAAAGGTTTGAAACAAAGATTACAAAGGGTGTTGGAATAATTGGGAAGTTTCAGAAAACCCGAATTTGAGAGCTTCTGCCCGCGGTTCTTTATTTCCACCGGCGGTTCCATATTGATATGGAGCCGCGGTCTATTTAAAGAACCGCCTACAGAGGCTTGGTTTAGGTGGTGAAGGCGGATTTTTTAATTTAGCAAATCCTAATGTTCTAGTCTAACTTATCATAAAATCATGCTTAAGAGCAATAAAAACTAGAACACACACAAAGGAAAGACACATAGGTTCAATTAGCACGTAAGAAGAAAGCTAAGAAAAACTTAATGGCTATAAAAGAAAAAGACTCCTAATGACATACAAAGTTCATCAAACTAAACTATCATTAGTCATATATAGGAAGAGCCATTTGGCCAATTTAGAGAATGAGTATGAGACTATCACTAGAGGTGCTCAATTAAGGCTAAACACGACCATTTTTACAAGTTATACACCAACTCAACTTCCCACATGGAAGTAATTCAACCGTTAGGTCAAATTAAGATACTAGTGCATAAATTCTCTAGTAGTCATTCTCAAGTTAGACAAAATGTAATTCCAACATTTGCCTAATAAAGTTTAGCAAGGATGAAACTTGCATTGCGCCACAATGCATGACCTAATGAGGGTTAAGAATGCACCATTGCATATCTTGTCAAACAAGTCTAGTTAAGGTTATTTACCTTAATAGAACTTGAGGCCAATAACTTTGAAGTCTATAAACAAAGTTTACACAAACCAAAGGAACACTCTTGATTGGTCTTTCGGAAATGACACATTTATAAATTGCATAACAATGTAAATTACTTGAGTATTTCGGATGAAACATCCAAGTTATCAAACCGACTCTATTGTGTATTATAAGTAATTATTAAACAAAATATGTCTAACAATTTGAACAAGTAGATTCAATATAACACCATCAACACAAGTGTGAGTTATGATCCGATGTATATTATTAATAAACCACATTCATGTCTACACTAAAAAACATGTCAATTAGATTCGATAATGATACCAATCATAGTTTGAATAATGCATTGATATTTAATCGAAATCTTTCTTGATTCCCACAAACACTCTTTTAAGAGAAAATAGCTAAGATTTTCAAAGGGTGTTTCATGTTTTATAGTGAGACATTTATCTACTTGAACTAATAACACAATGATCGAGTAAGACGACCCAAATCAATAGTTTTGACAAGCTCCCAAAGTTTTCAAACCTAAAAGTGTTAAAGAACATGCCGAGGTGTACAAGATGTTTATATAACATTTGTAAACCAAGAGATGTTAATCCTATATGCAATGCACACATAAATAGACAACTAAGTAACTACTACCAATAGTAATGATCACTTAAGAATGTCCAAGAACAAAAGAAAAAGCATAAAAGCATTCGTCTTTGTTTTGAGTGTTAGATACACCAAAGTATGCATATCTTGATTTTATTTGAAAAAGGTTTTAGACTTATTTCAAAAATTTAATTAAGTTTAACACTTTGTAAATATATCAATTTTCAAAGATACACCAACAAGAGATGTCCAACTTAATAGAAAATAGCAAAACACAAGTTTTACGACAAACCGAGACTCAATACTTTGGACAAAGTATATAACTTATAAAACATTTAAATTTTAAAGTTTGAATAAAGGGTTTGAAGCATTTTTAATTGAAAGAAAATTCAATTACGTTCGAAATGACGGGTGGCACGACTTCTACGGACTTACGATTGATTTTATATGATTTTTCAAAGTTTTCAAAAATCTGTGTCGGACTGACCGCGGTTCCTTATTGATAAGGAACCGTGGGGAATAGATAAAGAACTGCGTCCAGAGGACAAAAATGGGGTTTTTGGCCAAAATCATTTGGTAACTTTTTGGAAGGACTTAGGACTCTAAAAAATCATTTTTGACACATAGAACTCGTATTTTAGAGTTAATTATGACACAAAAGATTTTTATACTTTCAAACATGAAAAGATTTAATCCAAGCTATTATACAAAGTTTATTTAACACCAAAACTTGTACAAATGAAACAACAAAACACGTTTCATAAGTAATCACTCTTCATGAACAATTTGATACAAAGATCGTCTCTATTTTTAAAAACCGTTTTCATTTTAAAAACCATTTGTTTTGTAAAAGAGAGCATAGATCGATCCAAGCTTTAAAGTACAATACACTTCAAAGATCTTGAATAACCTCGCTCTGATACCAATTGTAGAAACTAGAAGGGGGGGTTGAATAGTTTCTAGTTCCTTTTAAAAATATTTCGTTTATTCCACTGGTTGTGGTTCCTTAAATATCACCGCGGTTCCTTATCAATAAAGAACCCCAGGCTCAATAAAGAACCGCCTACAGTGGATGCCAAATATTGATACGTTGTAAACCTTGACAATCGTTTGTATCAAATTCTCGATTAAGCTTGACTAGATATGAGATTTGTTTGTAATAGATAATAACTATAAGTAAGGAAACACACAAACACATCAAATCAAGTGTACATCAAGCAATAGTCTAAACACTAAGCACACACGTACTAAGCCTTAGCTTTTCCGCAACTAAGATGTTTAGATTAAAGGATGCACAATTGACCATAATCTAAACACGAAGCACACACGTACTAAGCCTTAGCTTTTCCGCAACTTAGATGTTTAGATTATGAGATGCACACAACACACAACATATAAATACATCTATAATAGTAAAGAAATAAATGTAAAGGAAAGTACCGACACGATGATTTATAGTGGTTCGGTCATGAAGCTCCTCTTCGCCCTACTCCACTCCTCGAGTACACCTTACTCGAGAGTTACTTCACTAGTCAACAAAACTCCTTTCAAGGCGGAGAAAACCATACACGTCGCTTACACAATTTCCGACACTAAGCTAGATGTCGAGTCCTAATCTTAGGTAGGACCAATCTACACAACGTTGCCCACTTCACAATTTAACGACACAAGGCTAGATGTCGAGTTCTAATCAAAAGGTAGAACCAATATTCACAATGTTTCCTACTTCACCACGACACAAGGCTAGATGTCGAGTTCTAATCGAAAGGTAGAACCAATCTTCACGACTCTTCACTTTGAAGCTAAGTGAGAACTTCACTAGACACAACTACATCACTTTATAGTTTAGTGAGAACTCACAAGACACAACCACATCACTTTATAGTTTAGTGAGAACTCACAACTCTTACCTATTACAACTTAATAAAACACATATCCAAGTGTACACATGTAACTTGGATCTACACAACATTAATCCAAGTATACATATATACAATGGATTTACCCAAGACTTAATCCAAGTATTCACAAATACAATGGATTAACACAACTAATCCAAGTATTCACAAATACATTGGATCTACACAATATTGATCCAAGTATACCCATATACATTGGATCTACACAAGATTGATCCAAGTATACACATATACATTCGATCTACACAAGACACAAATAAAAATGATGAACATGATGATCTTCATCAAGACTTCATCTTTAGTCACATCACAAATGTGTGAGTGATCTTCTCTTTGTACTTAAGAGGATGAGGAGATTGAAGGAGAGAATCACATCTTAAACAAGATTAATCTAAACTAAATAATCAAGGGTTTAAAGATGTTTTTGAAGAAATTGTGCAAAAAGGGTTAAAAGAAAACCTGGAAATGATCCACTATTTATAGGACAACATTAAAACGGTCAAAAACACCCGCGGTTCCTTATCTCTACCTGCGGTACCTTATCAATAAGGAACTGCGGGTTCCTTTAAGGAACCTCCGTGTTGGAGTCTGTGCAAATTTATCCTTTAGTGGGGATATGCCATCTGGGGTTGTTTATACCCTCAAAGGATATTCCTTTGGCATATGGAATATGCCAAATTCAAATTAAAGAATATTCTTCGGAATATATCTTAGGGAATATTAAAAAAAATATTCTTTGGAATATTCCAAATTCAAATTTCCATTTTTCTTTTTAATAAAACATTTTATTAAAAATAAAGTTAATTAAAAATTACTTTGTCACTTTGTATAAAAGTGAGTTTTAAGAAAATATTAATCCTTGATCACTTAGTTAGGTTAATGACATGTTTGTACATACCTTGAGTGATTCATGCCGAATGCGATCTTGGAGGTGTCGAGAGAAGTATACAAATGTATTCTTGAGTGATTACGAGTACCTTAACATTTTACATAATGTATTGCGAATTATACGTTTTTCATCAACAAAACATAAAGAGATTATATCGACAAAGCATCGTAATGTTTGCACTAACAATCTTCATCAAATTTCATCACCAATAATACAAACAACCTTACCACTCCTTTGTTTGAAAACAAAACTTTTTTATTAAACAAATCTCACAAATCTCTAAAAATAAATCTCACATTCATCTTTATGAACTCTTACATTCTTAAACCCTATATGAATACCAATAACATATCTACTAAAAGTATCGCCGACCACCAATGTTGAGAATCACCGCCGCCCAATAACCTTGAAATCTCTGACGGCCACCACTGTAAACAATCACCAACAGCATCTCTCAATCATGGACGTCGACCTTCACCACATTCATAACAAACACACAATAGCCAATCATTACCAATCTTTTGTTATAAAGATTCACCACTTCCATTACCACATTCGAATACCAACCCCGCAAACAACCATCAACACAATCTACCACAAGACTAGATAAACACCAAGACCTTAAGTCGAAACATGTGTTCTTGGTCTTAAGTCGAAGCCTTTTTTGAAAATACAAGATATTTAGTCTAAAACTACGAAAAGCAAATTTGCTACGAAGACTCATTAATAATTTGATTAATGATTTGATGTTGCCCCTAAACCCATCATTAACTAACTACGCAGTATACAAGTTATTGCTTCACTTTTTGTCATTTAGTTAAGTAGATCAAGTGACTATACAAGTTGTTAGTCTATTTTTGTTATTTTAGACCAACTGGTATGACAAAATACTGATGGTTTAGATTATTGGGTTTTGTAAAGGCGATCGGAGGTAGTGATAGTGGTAGTGGTGGGTCAAGTGAAACACATTGAGTTTGATGATTTGAAAAAGAACCTACTCCTATTAAAGAAGAATAAAAGATTAGTCGATGTGGGACCCTTTTGAGATGTTTTTTTATTGAAAAAAAATAATCTAATAAATTTACTGTTATACCCTTATTTCAGTATCATGTGGGGTGACATAACAAATACTTAATGAAGTCCGTTAAAAGGAGAGACCAACGATACATAACGTTTGCCACTTAAGGATGAATGGTGCATTTTTTTGGTCAAAGGACGAACCTTGTCGGTCAACGCAAACCACAAGGACGAACGGTGTAATTTACTCTTTAATTAATGAGAACTACTAAATTCTCTTACAAATAAGTGTGGCTAATTATAGGAAAATGGTTTTGAAAATAATTTGTAAGTGTATGGTATGATATCGTGACTTACATATTTTTAAAATGTTTGTGGTAGTAAGCTCTAAAAAAATTTTCTTGAAAATAATTGGATTAGTTTTCTATGTAACATGTGATAATACATTTTAAAGGGGTAAAGAAATTTTACAAAAATTTTCTTAAGTGGAGTTAAAATTTTAGAAGTATTTAACTAGACGGAAAGAGTAAAAAGGGAAATTTTATTATAGTAATGCTAATAATAACACCACACCTTGTAAACGTGTAGTAGTTTAGTTATAACTAGCCTAAATGGATTTTATAAAATAATAATAATAACAATATAGAATAAAATGAAAAAAACACTGCATTTTATAAACATGTATTGGTTTCATAATAACAAGTGAAATAAGTTTAATACGGATAAACAAGATAATGGTTAGAATAAGATTATAGTATACTAACTAGTTGATATCTTTGATAAAATAATAAATATAAAAGATGAGTTTATTGTTCAAAACGAGTATGATTGATTTTAGTATTATTGAAGTTTGGTTGTTATGAGGAGTAACTAAATGGGGCGAAAGTTTAAAATTTTCTGAGGTATCAAAATTTGGTAATACTAACCGTGACGAGTCTAATTTTTCGTTGTTGGCACACTCCATTGAATCTTTTGGATTACATTGTTTTGTTTTCAGTTGTTTTGGCTAGGGTTCATTATGGTTGATCTTTCAGTTTACCCTATATTTATTATGGGACGCGATCGTTGGAATTCTTTTGGTGCACGTCATGGTTGATTTAGTTATGCGGTTGTGGAAACGTTAGGATGAGAGGATAGAGTTGGGTAGTATTACTTATGGTTAGATATTAGAATGCAGAGATGTGTTTTGGTTTAAAGGTTGTGTTGAAGGAATGATTAAGATTTGTGGAGTTTTGAAACTTAGATTGGTTACGGGAATAAGGGAGTAAGTAAAGTTAGTTGACTGGTCGTGGGAACGAGATGTCATGCTATGAGAAGTTGGTTAAAGTACCATTAGGAGGCGAGGTAGTAGTAGACACGTGAAGGAAAACATGGATGTGAAAGAATGATTGGTAGGAGGCTGATTAATGATGATTACAACAAGTAAGGAAGAGTGAGCCATTGAGGGGTTGAAGTACCTTTAGAAATATTGTGGTAGATGAGTTGAAGTTAGAGGCTATTGGGTAGTGTTAAGTTCCTAGGTAACATCATAGAGACGAGAAGAAGTGCGTGAAGAGCTACATCGTGAATTAAGGAGCTGAAAGGATTACGTGCCGGCTGCTAGAAGGAAGCAAGAGATTTCGAAGGAGTCACAGAAGTTGCAAGGACTGGAAAGGTGACAAGCACTATGATGGGAATCTCCGTATGGTTCGTGACGAAAAAGGAAAGATCGAGTAACAGAGTGGAGTTACAAAGAGCTGAACTAGTGGATTGTGATGAATTGAATACATAACATGGGAGATTAAGAACTCGTAGAGGTAATAAGGGGAGTCGAGTGACTACGCGGATAGAATTTTTTTGGCAATCAATATCGAGGGATGAGTAGTGAAGCTGGGCTGAATAAGTTCATGGAGAGGTGATTTGAGAGTCGGTTTTGTGAAGGTGTTATGAAAGATCTCGGGAAGAGACAGTTATGCATTATCCAATGCACTAGCGATTTCCATAGATTTGATTAATGAAGTATGGAATTTCTGTTAGACGGGATAGTGTAGGAATTAGGGAGAACCATGGAAGGAGAGAACCAAGTATTCCTAGAAGATGATGATTGAAAGTACCTCATGTTAGGTGCAAGATCAAAATAGAAGTATGAGATTTGAATAAGAATTTAAAATATGGCTTAGTTTAGACAAATGGGAACTAATATGGGTATAAGATGAGAGTGTGATCCACATGGGATCACATAAAACTCTAGTCTGTTCCTATTAGGAGGGAGTAGGAGAACTGATCGTGAGGAAAAACAAGTGAAGCTACTTGGAAAATTTTGAGGTATCGATGACTTGAAAGAGGGGAAGCATAACATCGTGATGTATGTCATGAACTGAGGAAGAAGAAGGAAGTATGGATAGATGCGAATCATGAATGAAATTGGTCGAGATAGGAACCGAAGGTAAAACTTTGGTATAACCTAATGAGTAGACTAAAACACTAAGCATGCTAATATTGTTGTACTATGGAAAGGAAATGGTACTGACCTATACTGTTTGATTGGAAGGCTTAGTATCGATAATCGAATGGTTGAGGAGTTATAGATGTGATGTGTCATGAGAGACAAAGGGCTTGGTCTAACTGAGACAAGATGAGGAGCACTATGACCTTGAAGGTAAGACATTGTGTATGTATAAAGGAAGTGTTGAGTATCAGAAAAAAATCTTTCATGGAGAAAAGTAAGAAAGAATTGTACAGGTGCTACTAATGATCTATCCAAATTTTATGGAAGTAGTTGTAGCATGCGTTTGGATGGCAGTTGATAGACTAACTGAGATAACCGTCATTTTGGTGATGTGTATAGATCATAAGTTGATTTGGATTAGAAGAGCCTCGTTATGATAAACTAATCAATATGTGAAATATCGTCTCACTTGTGTAAGAAAATTGGAATTTTTAAGTAGTTTGCGGTATGGACTAAAGGGAGTTGATGAACATGACTAGATATGAGTATATCCAGCTAATTGGAAAAATGATGGACGAAGTGGGAAATTGATACAAGTATAGGAGTCGTGTTAAGAGCTTGGGTGACTAATTTAGAGGGATGTGGGAAACTCGTTAGCGATGTTTGAGTTTTTATATAATGATAGTTATCATACTAGAAGTCGATGAATGCCATTTGAGGCACTATATGAAAGGATAGGGTGAGTTGTCCTTATGGTGGACTAAAATTCGTGAAAGAGACTATTAATGTGGAAATGGTGTTTGTGGAAAGGATGAGAGTAACAAGAGATGATATGTTGAAAAAGAGTAAATCACTAGAGTTTAGTGACAAAGTTATGTAGGAAGTTTCACCTATAGTAATGGGTGGCATGTTTTGGTAAAAGAGAAAAGTTGATGACGAGTTTTGTAGGAAGTTTCACCTATAGTTGAAAAAGAGTAAATCACTAGAGTTTAGTGACAAAGTTATGTAGGAAGTTTCACCTATAGTAATGGGTGTCATGTTTTGGTAAAAGGGAAAAGTTGATGACGAGTTTTGTAGGTCCATTTATGATATTTGGAAAGAAGTGACGTGGTTTTAGATGAAAGGGAAGTTAACACCTAGAATCGTGGTCCATTCAAAATCTTTGAAAGGATTGGACTAGTGGCTTATAGGTTGAGGAATTACTGGGAGAATTGAGTAGTGTGCATGATGTATTTCGTGTATCAAGCTTGAGAAAATTCTTAGCGGAACCGACTTGCAAGTACCGTTAGATAATATTAGTATGGATATGAGTCTTCGTTTCATCGAAGAACCGGTAGAGATTTTAGGTCGTGAAGCTAAGACGTTGGAAAAAAGGGTAATATACCGTAATTATGGTTAAATGGAATTTGGAACGTGGACTAGAGTTCACGTGGGAACAGGAAGGATTTATGAGGATCAAGTATCCTTAGATATTTGCTAATGATGATCCTAAGGAGTAAATCTCGGGACGAGATTTCTATTAGGAGGGAGTGATGTGACAACCCCGGTTTTTGAGGTTCGTCACTTAGTCTTATTTTTTGGGTATTTTGTGTGACTATGTGTTTTATGTGTTTATATGTGTGATTTTGGGGATGAGAATGGACGAAATGAGGTATATAATTAATGTATGATTTTTGTGCAAATTCTTTTTAATGTCTGTTTTTCGTTCCTCGACTCGACTCGAATTGATTTCCAATTTAAACGTGGATTAATTTTTCTTGGTAAAAAGTACTTGATTGGTATTTTAAAAACTAAAAAGAAAACTATTTAATAAAAAACTATTTAATCTAATTAAAAAGGAAATATTTAATTAAAAATACTTAATTAAAACTAATTAAACTATTTTAAAACTATTTTAAATTTAAATAAAACAAAAATTTATTTAACCTAATTAAAAAGTAAATACTTTTATACTATTAGAATCTTTAAAACTAAATAAATCAATTAAAACAAATCTATTTTAAAAATTATAAACTAATTATAAACTATTTAGAATAAATCTATTTAAACAAATAAACTAATTAAAAACTATTTTTATAAAAACTATTAATTAATATTAAACAAGTAAAGTATATTTTTTAAATATATATTTTTTTACTTTATAAAAGTAAATTCATAAGAATTTTTAAATTAAATTTAACTAAACTAATATTTGTATTAAAACCTATTTAAAACTGACAGCTAGATTTAAAGGAAACTATATTAAAAAGGAAAGCAGAGATTAAACCAAAAAGAAGAACTAGATGAGTTGGTAAACGCGTTGGGAAGTTAAACGGAGGGTCATGGGTTTGAGTCCCGTTGGAGACAATTTTTGTTAATATATATATAATTTTTTTTATTTTTTTTTGGAATTGAAACTGATAGAAATCAGTTTTGGAACATTCAGATTAAATGAACCTAAAGTCTAATGCAGATCAGCAACTCAATCAAAACAAATAAGCAAATAAAACTAAACAGACAATAAGCAAATAAGCTAACACTTAAAAAGCAAATCTAAATTTTAACGAATACTCAGACAAATACTCACAATACTATAGCATGAATCAAAATGAAAGTGAACTAAATACCAAATAAACATCAGACTTAAACAAGACTCAAAGCAAAACTCAATCACCTATATCAACAATTTAAACAGCAAGCAAGATCTAAACCAATTCCCTTAAAATAGAAATAAAAAAATAAGCAGACTATAAAAACGACTAGCAGACAAAAAATAAAATAAAACTTAAACCAAATATCATCAAATTAAACTTATAACATATAACTAATAAGATCCAAACATCAACAGTCTAAACCAGATATCCAAGACTAGCAGATTATAAAACTAAACAAGTAAACAGATTATAAAACTAAACAAATTATAAAACTAAACAGACTCAAAATAAAAATAATCTTAATACAACAATTAACTATTCAAATCTACTAATCAGAAACTTAAACTTATTAATCTAGAACATGAATAATTAAAATAGGCTGAAACCTTGTGACGAAAACCGTTGAGAAGAAGGAGAGGCGCTGAGCCCCCTTTTAACCTAAACCGAATTCGACACCACCTTCTCAATCAATCATCAACGAATCATCAACACCACAAAACATCAACTCTCGAACCAAATACAACTACTCGATCTAGTTTTATAATAACTTCCTAGTAGGGAAATTTATCAACAACTTTTATTTAATATTATTAATTAAAAATAGATTAAAGAGTAATTGCAATAAAATTTAAATAATTAAAGAGACAAGATTAACCGAAAGAAAATTTTTATTAATAACTAAAAATTGGATTACAATACTGAGAAAATTGAAATTACAATTTAACCTAGAAACTATTTTTGCATAAATAAAAATAAAATAAAAATGGCACCAATAAAAATTACATCATAAGGGGGTTTTTTAGGGAAACCCTAAAACTTGCTGGTGAAGCTTGGTGAGCAAGGATAGCAATCTTGGCCGCTCTTTTCTTCTCCCCTCTTCTCTTTCTTGATCAAACGGCTGGAAATGACACCTCTTCACTAGGATCGCCAAGGTGGCAGGAGGGTGTGTTTCTTGTGTTTCTTTGCTGCTGATTTGGCATCATCTAATTGGAGGGATGGTGGTGGTGATTTTTTTAAACCAATCAGGAGAGGGGAATGGAGCCACATAGATGAGGACCACCATCATCTTCTTCCCGAAAAGATTGGGAATTAATTTCCCGATGTGATATACACGCGCCTCACAAAAAAGCCCCAATATTTTGGGTGTAATATTTTATTAGGGTTTAGGAAGGGTGGCTGCGTTTTCTTTTGGGAGAGAGAAGGATACGGTAAAACTTTGGAAGTAACAAAATATGAGTTTGGCGTGTGTGTGAGTGTGTGGTAAATAAGACGTGTGAGTGGGTTGGGTAAATGTTGACCAAATTTTGACATCACAAAGTTTACTAACTTTGTTTACACCGTTCTTCTTTTTATTTTGTAAATGGGCTTGGGTTCAAAATGCCAAATACTCCCATCCGTCTCATAATTCTATCAAATGGGCCTTTGATGGGCTTTTGGGTAAGAAGTAAGTAACTTGTTTTCATTCTTGGGTTTTTGGGCCCACTAAAAAAATGTGGGACCCACAAAGCTCAAATATCTTCATAAAGATTAAATTCGCTAAAAACGAACTCAATTTTGGCTTCATTGATCATTTCTTCAAAACACGAATTGATTTTTCCGGTTTTCGTGATCTTCAGTACACTTTTGGTTCTTTGTCTTTGTCTCTTTCTTGGACTTTTCTTCAATAATTGACCGTGAAATCCCGTGTTTTCTTTCCTTTTGATCTTTTGTACCTATTTCACATAAAAACACAAAACCACGCGTAATTTCGACTTTTACGATATTAAACACATGATTAGGTCTTGTTTTTCATTGATTTTAGTGGTAAAAGGATAAGTGTTTACACACTTATTAAATCCCCTACACTTGACCATTGCAATGACCCCATGCAATGCATAATTTTAAAGCATAAAGTTACATTTTTCTCATAATTAACCATTTTGGCCTTTATTAAGATATACTATTACTACTACGATGAAAAGATAAAAACTTTAAAGGAAACAAAAGTTATAACAATTTATTAACTTGGAAATTATTTGATGGAAGAAACTCGTAAAGAGATCTAAGACTTAAATTAGGGCTTTGGTGTCATGAATATTAATCACCCTCAAGTTTCACGTTCCCCATACCAAGCTTAAAAACAAGATCATTGTTAACCATAAGTTCTTAAGTTAAACCACTTATATAAGACAATTGTGTAATACTCTTTCTCCAATTCCTAAGTTGTATCTCAAGATTTTAAAGATTGTCATTCACCCGTAGGCTCATTTGACTTATTTAATAATCTTTAGTCCAAAAATGAAGGCAAAACGGTGCAAACCCGACACTTAGAACCTAACTTCGTCCTCAAAAACATTGTCACTAAAGTAAGCCCACATCAAGGATAATTTAACACGATTTGGGGAATAAATTACCGGATCCAAAATTTGGCCAATAGTACTACTTATTAATTATTCCTCCAAAGTCATGTAGACTTTATGTGGAGTTTAGAAAGTTCACATCATATACCCTTAGGCTCTTTAAGATGTAAAAATGCTCCTCATCTATTGTCCACACCCTAAGGCTCCTTGAACGATAAACAAGGGAATTGATTTTTTGATCAATTTTTATTCAACACTTACCATGCCATACACCCTAAGGCTCTAATGACAAGGTTCGTGATACATGCCCTACACCCTAAGGCTCCATGAGGTCATGTTTTAATCTTATTCTTTCTTTATTTGTAATATATATATTAGGCCAAATTCCGCGGTCCCATGGTCTTAATACCTCCTACTTAGTGGTTATGAGCCACCTTAGTCAGAAGTCCACAACGCTGGCACCCTCAATGTGTTCACGCTTTAATTACAAGAAGATAAAATATTTGGCTAAGAGCTAAGATATCGAATCTACACCGCAAAAATCCTCATTTATTAAGCAATTAAATATACAAGCGGGAAGAAAGAGCCGTAAAAAACCATATAAGCAAGAATTAACCCTTAAACTTATTATCAACTCTATCATCTCTCGTTCTCCACAATTTAAAATCTCAAGGAATGAGACTCGTGGATGCTTAGCCTAATAAACCAATTAAGGTCCATATGGTTAAGGATACTAGCTAGAGTAAACTTGGATAAGTAAACTCAGGTTGAGTCAAAATATTCACGACGGGCCTAATATATAAAAGACATCTAAACTTGTTAAAACCATTTTATTCATTTATTTATTTATTTTTTTGACTTTATTGTTGAAATGAAAAATATAAATATGATGTGATGACAAAAGGAAAGAAAATTAATGTAAATATTACTAGGCCAAAATAGATCAAAATTTTGAAAAACGTTAATTTTTTTTTATTTTTCCGCTTAAATGAGGTCAAATTCATGGAAAAGCCCACTAAAAATCGATAGAAGTCCCCCTACATTTAATATAAACATTGTCCTCAATGTTTAATCATGTGGGAGAATAAACTCCCCTATACTTAGGACATTGAGTACGTTGTTTAAATCAAGCTAAGGAAGAGACAACTAAAGTGATTACATTTATTCATCTTATTTATATACATGTATGAATCACAATAGTTTTGATAGAACCGGGTACACGGGAACACGGGATCATGGGTCGCGTCAAAAGCACCAAAAGTGAATCATGAAAGTACACATCCCTGCACAATATCACAACACAGACAACCTACTTGGCTCCCCTTACACTTATTGGTGGAAATGGGTGAAGGTGAAAAAGGGTGGAAAAGATGGAAAAGGTAAAAATCTAACCTAGTTAAACGATGCTTGGTTTATTTATCACGAGTCTCTAGCTCGACTCGATTTCCCGAATTAATACAAGGGAACCGTGGAGAGGGATGGAATCATCTCATGAGAGATGTCCTCTCCAAAGTACAACTTAACCCGTTGGCCATTCACCTTAAAGTTGGGCCCATTTGGTTGGGATAACTCAATGGTGCCATATGGGAAGATTTGGGCCACGGTGAATGGACCAGACCAACGGCTCTTAAGCTTACCCGAAAAGATTTTCAACCGAGAGTTAAAGAGTAAAACTTGATCACCAACGTGGAACTCTCGGTTCTTAATCTTGGAATCATGAATGAGCTTAGTCTTCTCCTTGTATATTAATGAATTCTCATAAGCCTCATTCCTAAGTTCATTAAGTTCATTGAGTTGGATTTTCCCAAGATCACTAGCTTTGTTTATGTCAAAATTAGCCCATTTCAAGGCCCAATAAGCCTTATGCTCCAACTCAATGGGGAGGTGGCACGCCTTTCCATACACAAGGCGATAAGGAGTACAACCTATAGGTGTCTTATAAGCGGTACGGAAAGCCCACAAAGCATCATCTAATTTATTGGCCCATGAGGCACGATGCTCTCCCACGATACGCTCTAAGATTCGCTTAAGTCCACGGTTGGAAACCTCGGCTTGACCATTAGTTTGTGGATTATACGCGGTTTAAAATCGGTGATTGACACCATACTTAGCCATGACTCGTGCGAATTGATCATTGCAAAAATGAATCCCGCGATCACTAATAATAGCACGAGGCACACCGAATCGAGCAAACAATTGTTTCAAGAAGTTAACAACCACCCTCGCATCATTAGTAGGTAAAGCCTTTGCTTCAACCCATTTTGATACGTAGTCAACGGCTACGAGGATGTACTTGTTCCCTTTGGATGATGGAAATGGCCCCATAAAGTCGATGCCCCATACGTCAAAGATTTCACATTCTTGGATGAAATTTTGAGGCATCTCATCTTTATGTGTGATCTTGCATTGTCTTTGGCAAGTACCACAATGCTTAACCATTTCATGAGCGTCATGATAAATGGTGGGCCAATAGAATCCGGAGTCGAAAACTTTTTTAGTGGTGTAGTTAGGACCAAAGTGACCACCGGTGGGTCCTTTGTGGAAAGCTTCAAGGATTTGTAAAGCCGCCGGCCCATCAACACATCTACGAATGATTAAGTCTGCACATTGCTTGAAAGATAAGGGTCGTCCCAATAGTATGTTTTTACCTCTTTAAATAATTTTTTCTTTTGTTGAGACGTTAACCCTTCGATAAGAACACCACCCGCCAAATAGTTTGCAATGTCCACAAACCATAGGGTATCATCAAGATTGGAATTAATAGACATTAAGATCTCAAAGGGAAAATATGCATTAATCTCTTGATTTGGAAGTTCCCCTTGATAAGGATCCTCAAGTCTACTAAGATGATCCGCGACTAGGTTTTCCGCTCCCTTTTTATCA
This sequence comes from Glebionis coronaria, assembly GCA_025667525.1. Classification (NCBI taxonomy): domain Eukaryota; kingdom Viridiplantae; phylum Streptophyta; class Magnoliopsida; order Asterales; family Asteraceae; genus Glebionis; species Glebionis coronaria. The sequence goes on from CM046877.1 coordinate 475,753,162, forward strand.
CGAATTTCGATTTTAAATTCTTGTAGGAGCAAAACCCAACAAAGGAGTCTCGGTTTAGCATCTTGCTTGGTCAACAAGTATTTCAAGGCGGAATGGTCGGTGTAAACGATGGTGGTGGAAAGCCCAAGATAGGGGCGGAATTTCTCAAAAGCATACACTACAGCTAAAAGCTCTTTTCCGGTAGTGGTATAATGCAATTGAGCCCCCGTCATTGTATTACTAGCATAATGAATTGGTTGGAAGTGTTTGTTAACTCGTTGACCTAAATCCGCTCCTACCGCGAAATAACTAGCATCGCACATGAGCTCGAAAGGTAACTCCCAATTTGGAGAGACTAAGATCGGTGCCTTAGTTAATTTACCTTTAAGAAGTTCGAAAGAGTCGAGACAATCTTGAGAAAAGATGAAAGGAGCATCTTTCTCTAAGAGATGAGTCATAAGACGAGCTATTTTAGAGAAATCTTGGATGAAACGTCGATAAAATCCCGCATGGCCTAAAAAACTTCTAACTCCTTTGACGGTGGTAGGTGGAGGTAACTTAGCAATGACGTCAACTTTATCACGGTCTACTTCGATACCGGCTTTGGTAATTCTATTACCGAGGACGATGACTTCTTTTACCATGAAATGGCATTTTTCCCAATTAAGAACGAGACGAGTGTCTTCACACCGTTTAAGCATACGTTCTAAATTAGCAAGGCAAGAAGAGAAAGAATCACCATAGACCGAGAAATCATCCATAAAGACTTCCATAGTTTCTTCAACCATGTCATGAAATATTGCCATCATACACCTTTGGAAAGTCCCGGGAGCATTGCATAAGCCGAAAGGCATTCTTTTGTAAGCAAATGTTCCATAAGGACAAGTGAATGTGGTTTTATCTTGGTCTTTTGAATCGATATGGATTTGAAAATATCCGGAAAAACCATCTAAGAAGCAATAGTAATCATTACCCGCTAAATGCTCGAGCATCTGATCCATGAAAGGAAGAGGGAAATGATCCTTACGAGTGGCATCATAGAGCTTACGATAGTCTATGCAAACTCGCCAACCCGTTACGAGTCAAGTAAGAATCAACTCGTTGTTTTCATTAGGAACAACGGTTATTCCGCCTTTCTTAGGCACACAATGGACGGGACTAACCCATGGCGAATCCGAGATAGGGTAAATCATTCCGGCATCAAGAAGTTCGATAACTTCTTTTTTAATGACTTCATGAATTTTTGGATTGACCCTTCTTTGGTTTTGGATTGCGGGTTTAAAGTCATCTTCCATGAGAATTTTATGAGTGCAAAAATTATGATCAATTCCGCGGATGCCGGAGATTTTCCAAGCAATTGCTTTCTTATGATTCTTAAGCACTTCGATAAGTCGAGATTTTTCATCTTCTTTTAAGTCCTTAGCAATTATGACGGGTAACATATCATTCTCTTCTAAGAAAACGTACTATAAATGAGACGGTAAATCCTTAAGCTCTAAATCCGGTGGATTGTCGATGGAAGGCTTAGTAAAATTTGGATCATCGTTTGTAACTTCCTTAGGAGTAGGTGGAGAAATATGGTCCTCATTTAGAAGTCTCTCAATGGTACGAATGTCTTCTTCCTAATCGGTGGGAGAATCGTCATATTTTAAATCCACATCCCCTAAACTTGCTTCAAATTCTTGTAAAAGAAAATCACTTTCTCCAAATGGAGTCAATGAAGGAGCAATAGAAGCTACGGTCTCAACATGAGGTAAATGAGCAATCCCGCTCTTACAAACCTCGTGAAAATGTTCTTCACATGCTTCGTCGAGCACATCGATGTAATTCACGGATTCAGGCACATCGGGAAGTTTAGAATGTTTACCCATGTTAAAGACGATTTTATCATCCCTGGCCCTCATGATAAGCTCACCCGCGGCTACATCAATCAATGTACGCCCGGTTCTCAAGAAGGGTCGTCCCACAATTAAGGGAACACGGGGATCCATCTCATAGTCGACTACAACGAAATCGACGGGAAAAGTGAATTTGTCGACTCCTACAAAAACATCCTTGGCTATCCCCACCGGATAAGCAACCGTACGGTTAGCTAACTCCAAGGTCATACGAGTGGGGACTAGCTCGGGTAAAGATAATTGTTTCCACACGGACAATGGCATAAGATTGATACTCGCTCCGAGATCCGCCAAGGCAATACAATTCTCAACACCCGGAAAATTACAAGGAATAAGGAATCGACCGGTATCTCCTAACTTAACTGGTAATTTTCTCAAAAGAAACGCGGAACAATTCTCATTCAATTGGGTATTGGCAATATCGAGCAACTTTTCCTTACCACTTAAAAGGTCCTTAAAATTTTTAGCATACTTAGGCATGTGGGCGAGAGCCTCAGCAAAGGTGATATTAAATTGAATTGTTTTATCATTTTTAGGAAGTTCGAAACTTGAATATCATCCTTATTCTTCAATTTCTCTTTCCTCAACCTTGAGGGATAAGGTATATTGGGTTGATATGAAGGCTTTGGAGTGGATTGCTCACTCACATCCTTTGGTGGAGGAGGGGTTGCAATGGAAGGTGAAGGAACCGGTTTGGGAACCGAAGGTGTGGTATAAGATTTAGGTAAAGGTGGAACATAAGGTGTAGACGAAGGCATAACGGGTGGTATGTCACAAGTAGAAGGTGAAGAATGGTGGGTAGAAGAAGAAGGAATCTTGGGTCCTTGTTTAGGTGGGGAATAAGAAGGTTCTTCGGTGGTTTTACCGCTCCTAGTAGTGATGGCATTAACGTTAGCCCAAGGATTGGTCACTGTGTTAGAAGGGAGGGTACCTTGGGGACGAAGGGTTTGAATCATTTGCAAAAATTTCTTATCGGTCGATTCTTGCATCTCTCTCATAATTCGCTCATGTTCGGTTTATTTTTGTAGAACCAAGTCCATTTGAGGATTATGCATGTTCATTTGAGTATGCCCTTGATTAGGAAAACCTTGGTTTTGATATTTATTATAACATTGATTAAATCCTTGATTTTGAAAACCTTGGTTATTAAATCCTTGATTTTGATTATTAAGCCCTTGGTTTTGCCCATGAAAAATCCCTTGATTTTGATTAAAACCCCTTGTATTAGAATTCCCTTGAAAATTACCCCGTTGAGGACCTTGGTTCCTATTTTGGGCGGGTGGGGGTGGTCTTTGTGGAGCAACAAAACCCGGGGAGCCAAATAGTTATTAGACTTATAAGACAAATGGTTAACATCAACATTTGGTTTGAAATGAACCCGCTCATTTTCATTGTTGTTATAAGCATAAACTTCTTGTTGTTGATTGTAAACCTTGTCACAATTATAGTACGAATGTGGTCCACCACAAGTCTCACACGTTTCACAAGTTTCTTTTAAGGCATTTACTTGCACATTGATGGCTTTGGTATTGTTAGCGGTTTGTACGTTTACCTTGTTTTCAATTATTGCCCAAGCCTCGTTCATGGATTTCACAAGAATATTACCCCCCGCGGCACTATTAAGTCTTGGTCAGTAAGAGTTAAACCATTGTAAAACGTATTGATTTGATGCACTTTAGTGAAACCATGTTGTGGACATTTTCGTAAAAGCTCCTTAAAACGATCCCAAGACTCACTAAACGTTTCCCCATATTGTTGTTCAAAGGTAATGATGTCATTCCTTAAAGAGGTGGTCCGTGATGGTGGAAAAAAGTAGCTAATGAACTTGGTCTCTAAATCAATCCATGTGGTAATACTTTGGGGTGGTTCCTTATCAAGCCAAATCCGGGCTTGTCCCTCGAGGGAAAAAGGAAAGAGTTGTAAACGAATGGCCTCTTGTGGCACCCCATTGTATTTGACGGTGTTTGCCAATTGTATGAAACGTTTGATATGAGCGTGTGGGTCATCATTAGTACGGCCTAAAAATGGTGTAACGGAAACCATTTGAATAAAACCTGTTTTTAGTTCAAAATTATTTGCTCCAATATCCGGCACCACAATCGCGTCATCATTTCCTTCAACGTGAGATTTTAGAATCTCAATCATTGGTCGATTATCCGTTGCCATCGTGTTGTTCAAAGCTCGATTCTCGGGATCGGCTTGATTGACGGTCTTTTTAGAAGAATTATAAGTATTTGGTACACCAATCGGTATGTATGTACGCGCGCGAGTGCGCATACAATTAAACTCAAGGAATGAGGTAGGAGACCTCGGTCGAATTTGAGAGGAAAGGGATTATCCCTCTCGAGGTTCAGTATGAAAAAGCTACAAAAATATATACGTAATACTACTTGAGTTGGCAAACCAATAATCGGTCGTCCCTCTCAATATACGCGCAAGCAAGCGGGGAACGAGGTGGCACAAAGCACTTAAAAACCTTTTTCCTTAGACGGCCATTTATAGCGTGTCGCCTTATACCCACCTTATAGTTTGTATAAATCGAGTTCAAACTTCTTACAAGTATTTATCTATTTTGTCTTGATTTTTTGTTTTTGATTCGAATACAATAGCTAGGTGATGAAATCCCAACTAAGGTCTTATTTGAAAGTAGGTAAATTAATTGTGATACGTAATATAATATAGTAAAAGAAAAATCTTTTTGTATTTTTTTAAGAAAAATATATATTCACAATAAAAAGCGAAATAAATCGAAATAAGAAAAATAATAATACGTCATATTTTTGGTGTAATACATTAGGAAAGTATTACTTTTGGGTTTTTTTATTTTTTGGTGCAAATCTTAGGAAAGAATTTGCTTTTGTGATTTTTTTTTTGGACTTTTAAGTTTTGGATTTTTTTGTGTTTTTGATTTTTTTAACAAGAAAATAACGTTCAAAATTGAACGGATCCCAAAATCCGAAGCTTCTCACGAAAAATCGTCAATCGTAACGAGCGAAGCGGCAACGGCGCCAATTTAATGTATGATGTTTATGCAAATTCTTTTTAATGTCTATTTTTCGTTCCTCGACTCGAATTGATTTCTAATTTAAACGTGGATTAATTGTTCTTGGTAAAAAGTACTTGATTGGTATTTTAAAACTAAAAAGAAAACTATTTAATAAAAAACTATTTAATCTAATTAAAAAGGAAATATTTAATTAAAAATACTTAATTGAAACTAATTAAACTATTTTAAAACTATTTTAAATTAAAATAAAACTAAAATTTATTTAATCTAATTAAAAAGTAAATACTTTTATACTATTAAAATCTTTAAAACTAATTAAATCAATTAAAACAAATCTATTTTAAAAATTATAAACTTATTTTAAACTATTTAGAATAAATCTATTTAAACAAATAAACTAATTAAAAACTATTTTTATAAAAACTATTAATTAAAATTAAACAAGTAAATTATATTTTTTATATTTTTTAATTATTTTTTACTTTATAAAAGTAAATTTATAAGAATTTTTAAATTAAATTTAACTAAACTAATATTTGTAATAAAACCTATTTAAAACTGACAGCTAGATTTAAAAGAAACTATATTAAAAAGGAAAGAAGAGATTAAACCAAAAAGAAGAACTAGATGAGTTGGTAAACGCGTTGGGCAGTTAAACGGAGGGTCATGGGTTCGAGTCCCGTTGGAGACAATTTTTGTTAATATATATATATATATATATATATATATATATATATATATATATATATATATATATATATATATATATATATATATATATATATATATATATATATATATATATATATATATATATATATATATATATATATTGGAATTGAAACTGATAGAAATCAGTTTTGGAACATTCAGATTAAATGAATCTAAAGTCTAATGCAGATCAGCAACTCAATCAAAACAAATAAGCAAATAAAACTAAACAGACAATAAGCAAATAAGCTAACACTTAAAAAGCAAATCTAAATTTTAACCAATACTCAGACAAATACTCACAATACTATAGCATGAATCAAAATGAAAGTGAACTAAATACCAAATAAACAGCAGACTTAAACAAGACTCAAAGGAAAACTCAATCACCTATATCAGCAATTTAAAAAGCAAGCAAGATCTAGAAATAAAAAAAATAAGCAGACTAGAAAAACGACTAGCAGACAAAAAATCAAATAAAACTTAAACCAAATATCAGCAAATTAAACTTATAACATATAACTAATAAGATCCAAACATCAACAGTCTAAACCAGATATCCAAGACTAGTAGATTATAAAACTAAACAAGTAAACAGATTATAAAACTAAACAAATTATAAAACTAAAAAGACTCAAAATAAAAATAATCTTAATACAACAATTAACTATTCAAATCTACTAATCAAAAACTTAAACAAGTAAACTTATTAATCTAAAACATGAATAATTAAAATAGACTGAAACCTTGTGACGAAAACCGTTGAGAAGAAGGAGAGGCGCTGAGCCCCCTTTTAACCTAAACCGAATCTGACACCACCTTCTCAATCAATCATCACCGAATCATCAACACCACAAAACATCAACTCTCGAACCAAATAAAACTACTCGATCCAGTTTTATAAAAACTTCCCAGTAGGGGAAATTTATCAACCACTTTTATTTAATATTATTAATTAAAAACAGATTAAAGAGTAAATTGCAATAAAATTTAAATAATTAAAGAGACAAGATTAACCGAAAGAAACTTTTTATTAATAAATAAAAATTGGATTACAATACTGAGAAAGTTGAAATTACAATTTAACCTAAAAACTATTTTGCATAAATAAAAATAAAATAAAAATGGCACCAATAAAAATTACATCATAAGGGGGGTTTTATAGGGAAACCCTAAAACTTGCTGGTGAAGCTTGGTAAGCAAGGAGAGCAATCTTGGCCGCTCTTTTCTTCTCCTCTCTTCTTTTTCTTGATCAAACGGCTAGAAATGACACCTCTTCACTCGGATCGCCAAAGTGGCAGGAGGGTGTGTTTCTTGTGTTTCTTTGTTGTTGATTTGGCATCATCTAATTGGATGGATGGTGGTGGTGATTTGTTTAAACCAATCAGGAGAGGGGAATGGAGCCACGTAGATGAGGACCACCGTCATCATCTTCCCGAAAAGATTGGGAATTAATTTCCCAACGTGATATACACGCAACTCACAAAAAAGCCCCAATATTTTTTGTGTAATTTTTGATTAGGGTTTAGGGAGGGTGGCTGCGTTTTCTTTTAGGAGAGAGAAGGATAGAGTAAAACTTTGGAAGTAACGAAAGATGAGTTTGGTATGTGTGTGAGTGTGTGGTAAATAAGACGTGTGAGTGGGTTGGGTAAATGTTGACCAAACTTTGACATCACAAAGTTTACTAACTTTGTTTACACCGTTCTTCTTTTTATTTTGTAAATGGGCTTGGGCCAAAAATGCCAAATACTCCCATCCGTCTCATAATTCTATCAAATGGGCCTTTGATGGGCTTTTCGCTAAGAAGTAAGTAACTTGTTTTCATTATTGGGTTTTTGGGCCCATTAACAAAATATGGGATCCACAAAGCTCAAATATCCTCATAAAGATTAAATCCGCTAAAAATGAACTCGATTTTGGCTTCGTTGATCATTTCTTCAAAACCCGAATTGATTTTGTCGGTTTTCGTGATCTTCAGTACACTTTTGGTTCTTTGACTTTGTCTTTGTCTCTTTCTTGGACATTTCTTCAACAATTGACCGTGAAATCCCGTGTTTTCTTTCCTTTTGATCTTTTGTACCTATTTCACACAAAACCACGCGTAATTCCGAGTTTTATGATATTAAACACATGATTAGGTCTTGTTTTTCATTGATTTTAGTGGTAAAATTATAAGTGTTTACACACTTATTAATGATTTGTAAATCATGGTACGGGTTGGAAATGAAATGAAATGAAATGAGTTTAGAAATGAACTGCGGGAAAGTTTGGATATCGTTTTCACAAGGTTTCGTGTACGTATCGTATGTTGTATGTATGTATTAAGTACATATTATATGTTTAGGATAAGTTTTAGATATACTTTCCATAATCAGAAACTTTTGGAAATGACGGTTAGTTCGGAAATCGCGTAGAAAGTCGAAAAATTAACGTAAGGCTTTAAGTTTTGGCCCGGAAGTAACCCGAATGTGAGGTTTAGTTTAAGAATGATAAAAGTTATAAAATAAGGTTAAAAACCAGATCCTTATATGCTTTGGGCTTGGTTTGGGCAGCCAAAAGAAAAGGAAGGAAGAAAATAACCAAAAAGCCCAAAAACAGGCCCAATGGACTTTTACTTGGGTTAGGAGACCTTTAGGATTATATTAAACCTATACCATAAACTAAAAAATCATATTTTTACTCACCATGATCTCTTCTAGTCGAATTCCATCAATGGTGGAACTAGGTTTCATCAAAAACAATTTCTTCCTTTGATTTCTAAGGTAAAATCTTCAAAACTCTTCTTCAATGTATGATTTTAATTAATATAATCATGTAATTAATCAATAGATTATGGATATAGGGTTAGGTTAAACATAAGTTATGTATTTTAATGATATAAACATGTTTAGATTAATTAGGGTTAATAATTATACATGATGTGGATAATTAATTAGACTAGTTGTGTTAAATTCGTTTTTAAAAAATAGGCAGAATTTTTGGTCCATTGTTTTGATCATATCTAGATTTCTACAAAGTTTTAATTTTCTTATCTTATGTCCCTGGAAAGGTATTGAATTGGCTTTCAAATGCAAGAAACGAGAACTGATATGGAGGTCGGGAAGTGGGTCAAAAACAGGTTACAACAGTCGGAGGTCAAAAAAGTTTTGAAATCGGTCGAGTTTAATTTAATGTTTTAAGATGGTTAGGGTACTTAGGAGTACAATTGGACTTTAAAAAGAACATGAGAGTTAGTTTATATGTTATATAAAAGATCTGTAGGAGGGCTAAACAAATGGGTTAGGGTAAGACCCTTTGATCATAACAAACTTTTCATATGTTCAAAATCAGTAAATTCTGGATAGGTAAAAGTATATATATACATATATATATATATATATATATATATATATATATATATATATATATATATATATATATATATATATATATATATATATATATATATATATATATATATATATATATATATATATATATATATATATATATGTATATATTATATATAGGTATAATTATGGCTTGAAACCACAGTTTAGATCCCAGTCATATCCCAGTCACATCTTTTAACCAATAGGATTTGAGAATTTCCTAAAAAATCTCATGACTTGCCTTATTTTCTTCATTTTTGGGCGGACCACATTTTTTAAAAACGCCATTTTCTAAAATTCGCGTTTTGAAACCGCGGGTATAAATAATAGTATTCCCTTCTTTTTTTCATTTATTCCCTAGAGCTACGGTGTGAAAAAACACACACACCATCTTTCTCCCCTAAAAAAACCAGATGTGAATCTTAATCCAAAAAACACAATAAATACAATCGATCTTTCATCTTTGTTGTGTGATCCAGTTCCAATCCTAATACTTGTAAACTCTAATCCATTTTCCCCTAAATAACTGGATGTAAACCCTAATCCAAAAACATAAAAGTAAATTGATCTTTATGCTTTTGATTCATATTCTACAATTGTACAGTAATTTGATTAATTAATTAATTAGGGTTTTGCTATTTGATTCATTCGGTTTATTTTTCAGATTATGTATATGTATATGTTTGGAAGGTTGGTTGTCTTCTTCGAACATACTGTAAGTTACATCAGGTTTGGTTTTATATTAGCATATTCTTCTCAATATTTACATCAGGTTTGATTTATTTTGATACCACGTTCATAACTTTATAGTTTTTTGCAAGTAGTCAAATCACAATCGATCAAAACAACAATTCCATATAATCAAGTAAGTTTCATCACATCCAGATTTCAATTCGATTTTTCCCTAATTTAATTTCACTATTTCATCTTATTTTCCCTAATTTGATTGTGAGTGGTTTCTGCAATTTCATAATTCCATACTGATGATTATCAAAGTTGTCAAAGGATCTGATGTTACGGTTTCATTGTGAATGGATCTGAGTATGCCAATGTGAGTGTGTGTGTGTTTGGGTGTTTGATTATTATGTTTAAAGCTGTGAGTGTATCATGTTGTTACAGTTTCACATTAAATCGTAATGTTTTTTTATCTTTGTTGTTTGATTTAGCATATATCTCAGTGAAAGCAATATCATCAAAACCCTAATCATCCTATGGTTCTTATCAGAACCTTAAAATCATTAATCATCGTTGATAATCCGATATACATCCTAAACCCTATATCGTTCATTCGTGATTTGGTATTCGAGTATCCTTCAAAAGTAAATCATCCAGGTTGTTGCTGCTATTGAACGACTATCTTTACGTGGAGGAATGCCAGGTATATCAAAAATAAAAAGTATATCAAATTTAATTAACTCCCAGTGCCTGAGACCCACCCGTAATGACGTCGGGATCATCTTCCTAACCGTCCGATCAACTCATCAGGTACCAATTTATCAATCGTATTATATCCATCCAATTAATCATTCACACATGACTCTTTATTATATAAAAACGAAACCCTAGAATTTTATGCATTTTTTTGCTTATAAATTGCTATTAAGGTTGTGTCATATAACATGTTTTATGGATCTAGGATTTGAAAGTGTTTATTTAGGTGTATTAAATAATTGAGGTGAATTATTGTTGTTGGTGTTGTTATAGGAGTGCGAAGATTTCGACTCCTGCGAGGAAGCGTTTCATGAGGGATTTCAAGAGGTTGCAACAGGATCCGTCTGCGAGGAAGCATAATAATATTATGCTTTGGAATGCCGTCATATTCGGGTACGTCTTTTCTTTTTGTGAGGTCAGATTAGTTTAAATGTGTATAGTTGAAGTTCGTTTTTATCAGTTCTTAAAAAATTGAACGTCCTAACAAGATCGGGTTTTTAATTGTTCTTGGTTGGTAATGTTTTTTGGATATTCTATTGCTAATTCAAACAAAACCTTGCTAAAATGAAAAATATCGTCTACTTATATGTAAAACAAAGTGCAAATACCAAGTTTTTATTCAATTAAAATGCTAAAAGTAAATTCCATAAACTATAAGGACTGGAAATGTAAATTCTTTGAAATATAAATGCTAGAAATGTAAAGCTAAAAAGTATAAGGACTAAATATGTAAAAACAGCAAACTATATGGACTTACATGAAAACTATTCAAACAAGTAGCTAATTTCCAACTAACTTGAAACTAACTAACTAATTTTGAACAAATTTGAAAATACAAGGACTGATTATCTGAAAACCCTAAATAGTAGAAAGATTAGCCAGGTTTAAAACAGTTTAATACTATAAGGACCAAAATGCAATTTTCAAAATCTTTTCAACAAAAACGGGTTCTCAACTTCAATAAGCTCGTTTGAGCTTATTTCTCAACAAAATTTGATCAAACCAATTGCAAACGACTTAAAATCAAAAAGTAGCTAGACCTATCTAAGGATTTTAGCTAAAAGTGACTAGAAATCTGATAAGCTAAATCCAATAAGCTCAAAATAAGCTACCAGTTAAGCCAGACTTGCACAACTAGATTTTAATGGAAATTCTTGTTAATAAGCTCAAAAGAAAGACGGGAAATCAAGTCTCAAGAAAAATGATCAAGTAATAAGCTCAGAATCTGAAAATAAGCCAAATTTGTGCTTATGTTGACTTTCGTTGACCAGAAATTTCAAAAAGCTCAAAATCTCAAAATCTATCTAGGAACACTTTTGGAATGAAATTGTGAAAGAAAATTATCTAGTTATTAAAGTAGAAATGGAGATATGAAAAATCAGTTTGCCCAAGTTACAGAAACTTGCTTCATCTTAGTGACTTATTAATGTGCTTATTTCTCAACCAATATTGGATACTGTACAAATTCCTTATACACACTCAAACTTAATATATTGACTGAAAATTAAGCACCGGTTTTAGAATATTTCATCAAGTAACAAAGAAATGCCAAGCATTTGAAAATCAAACCTTACTGAAAAGCTACTTTAATAAAACTGACCCAAACCTTTTTAGTGACCAATTGCCTTTTTGACCAATTACTTGACTTAAAAGTGACTCAAAACTAATTGTTATGACTTGTTGACTAGAAATGAACCAAAGTTTTCCAAATTTCAACACTTGAAAAGCAAATCAAAGCTAAAACCAAACACTACTTAACTGATATTTTTGAAACTTTTATGAAGGATTTTTGATCAAATGATTAGACTGAGTAAAGAGCTATAACAAACTAAGTTCTATAGCTGATATAAAGTGTATTAGAACTAGAAACAAGCAGTGACAACAACTAGAACCCAAAATGACTATTAAGGCTAATGCTACTGATAAAAGCTAAAAAACAGGACAAGTATTAAAGCTATAAGCAAGATTAAGCTACTAATAAGCTACAAGAACAATGGGATCAGATCAATAACAAGCCAAAACAACTTTTATCATGCAATCAAGCAAAATTAACTAGGAATGAAGCAGGCATTCAACAATTTAGTGGAACTGAAAATCAGAAAGTGTATACTTTTTGCTTAAGCCTCCTTTGGGGAGTAGAGGAGCGATAAGCTCTCTAATCTAGTGCTAACCACCACCTTGGCACTAGAACACACTAATCAACTACCAATCAGCAACTATCAATCATCAAAAATCACCATAACTGGACTGAATTCTTCAAAATCTGCTAGAACTTGGAACTTGATGAACAAAGCAGGTACAACAGATACAATCTTCAAAACTAGCTCACTATGATCAAGTAGTGATCATAACAAACTAACAGCATCACAAAGTAATAATGAAGCAGGTATGAACAGTAGAGCAGTAATGAGAATTTGGAGGGAAAAATGGAAATTTTTTATTGATTGAATTGAGAAGTAGTTACAAGGCTGGTAATCAGTTACAACTAACTATAACAGACTCAAGAGTGTGTCAGACTCTTGAGTTGTTAAGCTACAACTAAGAAGGATGAGAGAAAAACTAAGTGTGTGTGATTTCACACTTTTCTACTATATAATAAATGAGCTAATCTATGGTATTTATAGACTGCATAAGTGAAGTGGTTGGGGTTGGTGACGTGTTAGAACCAATTAGAAGCTTCCACGTGTACAATTCAGTTCAATTGAATTTTGCAGATTATGAACACATTTGGGGTTTTCTTTGTTATTGATCTTGAGTGTAATTGGTTGTGATCATTGGATTCGTCTCTCAAAAACGAGCAAGTTTCATGTTTATACCATCTCCTGAAATTGCTTCTAGCTCAAGAACGATTCTGGGCTGTTTTGTTGAAGAAGATGACACGTGTCATGTTGCCATTGGACATAGAAGTAGCACATGGATCATTATCAAAAAGACAAAATATGATTGGCTGGCTGGAGCACTGTTGGGATACGCCACACATTATCTCTCCTATTTATTACAAGGCATAGCTGGCAATCCACTTTCTTCAAATACTTCTTTCTGATTGGTCTAATTGCTTGCACACGGATTGAACTTAAATAGACTTTCCAAAGTTGGCAGAATTAGCCCTTGTACTTGGTAGAATGTAATTTTGAGCTAGTAACTTCATTCTCTTGTCAATTTAAGTCCTTCCACTTGCAAACTTAATCAAAAAGCTTCTGTGACTTGGTTGACTTAAGAGTTGACCAGATTTGACTTTGATCTTGACTTTGTCATATTTACACTTTTGGTCCTTCATCTTTGGCAAATTGTCAAGATAGGTCCTTTGTCTTTAAAGTCTTGTCACTTTTGATCCTTCTTTGTCTTTTTCATCAAATTAAGCTTGATTTTCCTTTGTTTGCTTGAAAATGTATCCTTCTTACCTGTTTGAGCACAAACATAAAACATACCACATAATTCCGCTTTATAGCACAAAGTTTAGGTATTTTTATTGTGTTTTAGGGTGATTTCTTGATAAATTGATATGATTTTTTGCTCATATCAAATCCCCTACACTTGAACATTGTCATGTCCTCATGCAATGCTATGTATTATAAAGCACAATTTTACATTCTCCTCATAATTAATCCGCCTTGGCCATATGGAATGCATCTACCCTACTCTAAACTAAATGATGCATGATTTTGATTTTTAACAATGCAATGAACAAATTACAATTCTATCTATATCTTTTTGGTTTTTCTTGAAATAGTTTTGATGGAAATAACTCATAAAGAATTCAATGAGTTTGATTAGGTCTTGGGTACCATGGACATTTATCATCCTCAAGTTTTACTTTCCCCATACCAAGCTTAAAATTGGGATCATTGTATTCACAAGTAAAAGTGCATCAACTTATTCATGACAATTGAATGTGGAACCGGTTATTATTTAAGCAAATTGCTTGTGGGAAAATTTGTCATTATTTCAAGTGTGAAGTATAAGAAATGTAAAATCCAAAAATAAGGAATCACGGTTTTAATCCTAAGTAATCCTCTCATCCATTACTTGAAAAACCGCTCACAATTAATATAAGTCCGTTTCAAGAGTAATAAGTCATTCACCTTATGTGTAAAATCCTCATGTCATGCTTTCATAAGTAGCTACACACTCGCTAAGGAAAGAAAAATAAAACTCACGCAATAATTTACATCTGCCATCTTTTTGAGACTTTGGATCTTCAACCCCGCAACCCGTCAAGGTAATATTGGATTGGAGCAATCTATTGAATCCCCGCAACCCGTCAAGGTAATATTGGAACTCAATAGTCACTATAATTAACACCACACTGCCCCTCTTGGGAGTCTTGTGTATATATATTTTTTTTCTTTTTCTTTTTCTTCTTTTTTTTTCTAGCCACTCATTTTTTTGTAAGCCGCTCTTATTTTTCTTTATTCCTCACTAAGAAAGTTTAAAAGAATAAAAGGAAAAACACCCGCTAAATATTGAGCATGACATAAGTCTAGTACACATAAAACGTTCTAACTTAGAATCTTAAGACGTACTTATACCAACCACGAATGATTAGACAAAAATGCATAAGAGACTACAAACCAATTAAAACCGTTCTTAATTATTTATTAACATATATACATGCGAAGAAAATGGAGGTTAAGAAGAGAAGGTTTTAGCCACAAGTAATTATCATGAAGTTTATCTAGCCCTTTTATACTTGCTTCAACTCTATCATTTCCCATTCTCCACAAGTTTAAAATCTCAAATAATGAGATTGGTGGATGCTTAGCCTAATAAACCAATAAAGGTCTACATGGTTAAGAATACTAGCTAGAGAATGCTAAGATAAGCAAACTTGGGTTGAATCAAAATATCCATGGCGGGCCTAATATGTCAAAGAAGTCTAAATTCGTTAAACCATGTTTTTATTATATTTTTTTTTCTTTATATATTTTTGATGAAAAGTAAAAGAAGAAATATATACAATGCAAATGTGTTATGCAAATGAAAAATGATTGATGCAAAAATTATGAATGCATATTTTTGGTGGCCAAAGTAGATCAAAAATTTGAAAAATGTTTGAAAATTTAATTTTCCGAGTTATCATGAAAGACAATGACAAGTTCTAGGTAAGGTCACTTCGATAGAAGACCCCCTACACTTAGGCTAAACATTGTCCTCAATGTTTAAGAGCATGGAAGTATAAAAACTTCCCCTACACTTATGACAATGAATAGACGTTACTTAACCCAAGTTAAGGAAAGGACAACTATTAGTGAATTCATGTTTAAGCACAAGGTGTCAATGAAAGATCACAATAGTAACGAAGTGAACCGGATACAAGGTTCTCCTCCATAAGCTCCAAAGCATGAAATGAGTGAGCAACCCTACAAATAACATAAAGATAAAAGAAGGTCTCCCCTACACTTATCTCCAAGTCTATATCCTTATTGCTAACCTACAACACTCTAAACCTAGTTATACGATGCTTGAGTTAATGAGTATCTAGCTCGACTCGTCCCTCAATGAATTAATTCATGGGGAAAATGGGGATCTCTTAGACCATTTCAACGGAAATGTCCTCCCCAAAATAATGTTTCACACGGTGACCATTCACTTTAAAATTTGGACCATCGGGTTGTGACCACTCAATAGTTCCATATGGAAACGCTTGAGCAATAGTGAATGGACCGGGCCATCTCGACTTAAGCTTGCCCGCAAAAAGTTTCAACCTTGAATTAAAGAGGAGAACCGGCTCTCCAACTTTGAACTCACGGTTCTTGATCTTAGCATCATGCAATTTCTTAGTCTTTTCCTTGTAAAGCAAAGAATTTTCATAGGCATTGGCTCTTAATTCATCCATCTCATTAAGTTGATCTTTCCTATGTGAACCGGCTTGGTTTAAATCAAAGTTAGCCCACTTGAGAGCCCAAGATGCCTTGTGTTCTAACTCGAATGGGAGGTGGCACGCTTTACCATAGACAAGCCTATAAGGAGTACAACCAATTGGTGTCTTAAAAGCCGTCCTAAAAGCCCACAAAGCATCATCAAGCTTATCCGACCAAGAAGCTCGATGCTCTCCCACCGTTCTCTCTAAAATTCTCTTTAAACCAGGATTTGTGACCTCGGTTTGACCATTGGTTTGAGGGTGATACGCGGCAGAAAGTCTATGATTAACTCCATATTTCTTCATAACTCTCGTGAATTGATCATTACAAAAGTGCGTACCACGATCACTTATGATGGCCCGAGGTACACCAAATCTTGCAAACAATTGCTTTAAGAACTTCACAACAACTCTAGCATCATTGGTAGGTAAGGCTTTAGCCTCCACCCATTTGGACACATAATCCACCGCCACAAGTATATACTTGTTTCCCTTAGAAGATGGAAAAGGTCCCATGAAATCAATGCCCCATACATCAAATATCTCACACTCTTGAATAAAATTTTGTGGCATCTCATCACGTTGCGTAATTTTTCCTTGTCTTTGACACACATCACAAAATTTCACCATCTCATGCGCATCTTTGTAAATGGAAGGCCAATAGTAACCCGAATCAAAGACTTTCTTGGCGGTATAGTTGGGCCCAAAATGTCCACCCGTAGGTCCTTTATGACATGCTTCTAAGATCTTAAATGCCTCGGGCCCATCTACACACCGTCTAATGATTTGGTCCGCACATTGCCTAAAAAGATAAGGATCATCCCAAAAGTAGTTCTTAACTTCCTTAAGAAATTTCTTCTTTTGTTGATAAGTAAGACCCTCAATAAGCACATTTCCCACAAGATAGTTTGCTATATCCGCAAACCAAGGAGTGGCATCCTCTTGGGAAGAGATAGACATGATCTCCTCTAATGGAAAGGATTCATTGATTTCTTGATGTGGAAAATCTCCTTGAAAAGGATACTCAAGTCGACTCAAGTGATCCGCCGCTAAATTCTCAGCTCCTTTCTTATCACGAATTTCTATCTTAAACTCTTGAAGCAACAAAACCCATCTCAAAAGCCTAGGCTTAGCATCTTGTTTTGTCATGAGATACTTGAGAGCGGAATGATCCGTATACACTATGGTTTTAGATAGCACAAGGTATGGTCTAAATTTCTCAAAAGCATAGACTATAGCAAGCAACTCTTTTTCCGTAGTAGTGTAATGAAGTTGTGCACCGGTCATGGTTATACTCGCATAGTGTATAGGTTGAAAATGCTTATTCACTCTTTGTCCTAAGACGACCCCCACCGCATAATCACTAGCGTCACACATAAGCTCAAAAGGTAATTCCCAATTTGGAGAAACCAAAACGGGAGCCTTTGTCAATTTCTCCTTAAGAGTCTCAAAAGAGTCCAACAATCTTGGTTAAAAATGAAAGGAGCCTCTTTTTCCAAGAGGTGAGTCATCGGTCTAGCTATCTTAGAAAAATCTTGTATAAAGCGCCTATAAAATCCCGCATGACGTAAGAAACTCCTCACACCTTTAACCGAGGTGGGTGGGGGAAGCTTAGCAATCACATCAATTTTAGCTCGATCCACTTCTAATCCCTTGTTGGATATTTTGTGTCCTAAAACAATTCCCTCTTTCACCATAAAGTGACATTTCTCCCAATTAAGCACTAAACGTGTTTCCTCACAACGCTTAAGCATCCTCTCTAGATTGGTGAGACATGAGGTAAATGAATTTCCAAAGACGGAAAAATCATCCATAAAAACCTCCATAGTTTGCTCTATCATGTCATGGAAAATCGCCATCATGCACCTTTGAAACGTCCCTGGTGCATTACATAAGCCAAAAGGCATCCTCTTGTAAGCAAATGTACTGTAGGGACAAGTGAATGTGGTCTTTTCTTGATCCTTAGGGTCAATGGGTATTTGGAAATAACCCGAAAAGCCATCAAGAAAGCAATAGTACTCATTTCCCGCTAAGCGTTCAGGCATTTGATCCATAAAAGGTAATGGGAAATGGTCTTTCCTACTAGCCTCATTGAGTTTCCTATAGTCAATACAAACTCTCCAACCGGTAACAAGTCTTGTAGGAATAAGCTCATTGTTCTCATTAGGCACTACGGTGATTCCACCCTTCTTTGGAACACAATGTACCGGGCTAACCCATGGAGAGTCGGAAATGGGGTAAATCATACCCGCATCAAGGAGTTTAATCACCTCCTTCTTAATGACCTCATGGATTTTTGGGTTAACTCTTCGTTGACTTTGAATGGCGGGTTTGTAATCATCCTCCATAAGGATTTTGTGTGTACAAAAATGTGGATCAATTCCCCTTATGTCGGATATTTTCCATGCTAAGGCTTTCTTGTGTTTCTTAAGGACTTCAATAAGTTGCTCCTTCTCATCCTCTTTCAACACTTTAGCAATGATCACGGGTAATTGGTCTTTTCCCTCTAAGAAAGCATACTCTAGGTGGGATGGAAGGTCCTTAAGTTTAATTGGAGGTGGACTCTCTATGGAAGGTTTTACTATGGAAGGATTATCATTGGTAACTTCTTGTGGAGTAGGAGAAGGAATAGGGTCCTCATTGAGCAACTTTTTGATAGTAAGAATATCTTCTTCCCAATTAATGAAATAGTTGAAATGTGTATAGTTGAAGTTCGTTTTTCTCAGTTCTTCACAAATTAAAAGTCCTAATGTAACACCCCATTTTGATAAATGGCATGTCACGCATAATTATGGCGTGTCATCAAAGCATGCAAGATAATATGTAGCAAAACATACATGACCATAGGGAAAACCGGAATCAAACATCGTTTCCCAAACATAAGCCCAAAACATAACAAAGTAAATGAACTGAATGAAAGACTAAACAAGCATAAATATATGAAGGAAACAGGAGAAGAAGTCTATGGCAGCTTCCATCCTATGCATGTCCTCCAAATGCTCGAGTCTTGGGTACCTGCCGTTTTGGGACATAGAAAGGAAAGTAACGGCTGAGCAAAACGCTCAGTGCACGGATATACAATATAGCATGAAATAGGATAAGCATGTAACATATAACAGCGGAAGACTAAGTTCTGAGTAGACTGGTTAAGTATTGAGAAAACTGGTTTTATAGTTTGAAAAGCCTTATGTTTATCTTATGAAAACTGTTTTAACATACATATACCATAGCCCATATAGATCATGAAAAGGTCACGTGCATGAATACTTGGAGGGGTGACCTCATCATGCTGATTAGAGGGGATGCCTCTAATTAATATACTGGTCTGGGTAGGAGGGATCAACTCCTTGTGAAGGATGCAAGGCACACACCACATTCACCATGAAATACTGAATAAAACATGTAACTAGGATGCACCCATACGCCCCACATGATATAATAATATGGCCAAAACTGAAAGGGACGCCACGAGCAATCACTCTGCCGTGGGGAAGTCATAACATTGGTGCCTCCAATGTTATGGTTATGGTACCTCCATAACTAGGTGAAATTGGTCATGCTTGTATATGGCTATAGATTATGCTAATTAAACATAAGCAGTTCAAAACAACAAAACAAATACTGGGGAAAACAGTTGGCTGCATATGGGGAAATCCTAATAAGGAAAGAATGTCCATACTGAAAGGACGGGAATCCGTACCTCAAGTCCAGTGAATGAATGGAAGAGAGACTCCTACTTCTGAATCACTAATGCTACATGAATACGCACGTGTATAAGTATCGAATTACTGAATACGTACTGGGTTTTATGTCTTATCTTAGCTTATTTTATATGTTTTAAGTCATGTTTTACTGTTTTAAACCTTAATCTGTGTTCGTCTTATATTCTGATTAATCTGATTAAGTATCGCTGGTATTTCATGTTTTATTATACTTACTGTGTAATAATAAGTAACTTTCCAAAAATAGCAGGTTTCCAAAAATAGAAAGTTTCCAAAAATAGGAAGTTTCCAAAAATAGAAAGTTACCAAAAATAGAAAGTTTCCAAAAATAGAAAGTTTCCAAAAATAGAAAGTTTCCAAAAATAGAAGGTTTCCTAAAATAGAAAGTTTCCAAAAGTAGAATTCACTGCTTAAAATAGATTAGTTTCTAAAAATAGAAAGTTTCCAAAAATAGACCGGCTGCCTTAATTAAATAAGTTTCCATATGTAGAAGGTTTCCATAATTAGCTTAGCTGCCTAAAATAAATAAGTTTCCATGTATAGAATGTTTCCATAATTAGATTAGTTGCCTTATTTAATTAAGTTTCTATAAATAGAAGTTTCCATAATTAGAATTAAGCTGGTTACATAAGACAAAAAATATAAGTCTAAGTGTTTATATGCTTATTTCTTAAGTCATATGATATAGTGCA
Source organism: Glebionis coronaria (assembly GCA_025667525.1). NCBI lineage: Eukaryota > Viridiplantae > Streptophyta > Magnoliopsida > Asterales > Asteraceae > Glebionis > Glebionis coronaria. The sequence goes on from CM046877.1 coordinate 475,773,833, forward strand.
TAGTTTAATTATTATTTCATGTATTTTAATTAAACTATAGGTTAAGCATTTTAATTAAAGTATAACATGTTTCAATTAAAATGGAATAAAAATACTTAGGTTAAAATGTGTATTATTATGTATTAATAATATAACCTAAGTCATGTCTAAATTAATTAATTATAAGCATGGTTTAAAATAATTAATTAATTATAACTCATAACATAAAAATACTTAGGTTAAATTAATATCATGCTAAATTAATAATTAAATTAACCTAAGTCATGGTTTAATTAATATATTATGTTATTAATTAATTTATATCCTAAGTTCATGATTCATAAAATTAGCATGTAGCATAAATCGTTTTTTAACCAACGAACCGTGAACCGGGCATGAAATCGACACCGTACCCCAAACCAAATCGGGGTTCCCCTTGGTTCCTTGCTGCCGTGGGACCCACACTACCAAACCGGGACCATATGGTCTCGGTGGTGGCTTAATGACCAAGCCGTGACCCCCTAGGGCACGGGCTAGGCGGCGGCCAAACTAAAACACCCATAAACACCCTTTTTAATTTACCCCTTAATCAAATACATGTTTGTTTTATGTTTTTAATTACGTTTTAAAAACATCATGTTCTTAATTAATTTTACTAAATCAATCAAAAGAAAGGATTAAAAAGAAAGGTTAAAAAGTTATACCGAATGTGTGGATCAATAGAGGATGAACAAACACGATTTCTAGCAATGATTTTATTATCCAAGATCATCAAACACCCTCCTACGGTGTCTTGAAGGTGGCGGCACACAAGAACAAGGGAGGAGGAGGAAGAACAAAATTAGGGTTTTAGTTGTTTTTAATAAAATGTGATAAATGAAAGACTTTTTCCCCTTAACCCCCTTGTTTAGTAAAAATGATGGGCTAGGCCCATTTCTCTTCCTTAATTAGTGGATATGGGGCCCACAAGGGGTAGCCCAAATGTTTTCCGTGTCTAAAATATTATAGTGTGCTCTTGTGTTCGTGTTTTACGTGTTTTAATTTGTTACGTGTTTATTCGTGTTTATTGGTGTTCATGTTTAGTGTGTTCTCGTTAAATATTTACCGTACCTTAACGTATTTATTTATGCTCGTAATTATATTATATGTATTTACGTGATTATTTTAGTTTGTGTTTTAATGGTGATCATGATTTAATTATGTTCCCGTGAAATACTTATTAACTGCTTATCATGAGTTCGTACGTAAACGATACTTATCATGTTATACACGTATGTACTTACTTGATTAATAGCACATGAATGTGATCAATACTGAATAAGGTAAGTTTTAATCTAGGACGTACGATCTTAAGGGCACTATTCATGGTAAAAGCATGCGGGTTTTACACCTAACAAGATCGGGTTTTTAATTGTTCTTGGTTGGTAATGTTTTTTGGATATTCTATTGCTAATTCAAACAAAACCTTGCTAAAATGAAAAATATCGTCTACTTATATATAAAACAAAGTGCAAATACCAAGTTTTTATTCAATTAAAATGCTAAAAGTAAATTCCACAAACTATAAGGACTGGAAATGTAAATTCTTTGAAATATAAATGCTAAAAATGTAAAGCTAAAAAGTATAAGGACTAAATATGTAAAAACAGCAAACTATATGGACTTAAAATGAAAACTATTCAAACAAGTAGCTAATTTCCAACTAACTTGAAACTAACTAACTAATTTTGAACAACTTTGAAAATACAAGGACTGATTATCTGAAAACCCTAAATAGTAGAAAGATTAGCCAGGTTTAAAAACAGTTTAATACTATAAGGACCAAAATGCAATTTTCAAAATCTTTTCAACAAAAACGGGTTCTCAACTTCAATAAGCTCGTTTGAGCTTATTTCTCAACCAAATTTGATCAAACCAATTGCAAACGACTTAAATTCAAAAAGTAGCTAGACCTATCCAAGGATTTTAGCTAAAAGTGACTAGAAATCTGATAAGCTAAATCCAATAAGCTCAAAATAAGCTACCAGTTAAGCCAGACTTGCACAACTAGATTTTAATGGAAATTCTTGTTAATAAGCTCAAAAGAAAGACGGGAAATCAAGTCTAAAGAAAAATGATCAAGTAATAAGCTCAGAATCTGAAAATAAGCCAAATTTGTGCTTATGTTGACTTTCGTTGACCAGAAATTTCAAAAACCTCAAAATCTCAAAATCTATCCAGGAACACTTTTGGAATGAAAGTGTGAAAGAAAATTAGCTAGTTATTGAAGTAGAAATGGAGATATGAAAAATCAGTTTGCCCAAGTTACAGAAACTTGCTTCATCTCAGTGACTTATTAATGTGCTTATTTCTCAACCAATATTGGATACTGTACAAATTCCTTATACACACTCAAACTTCATATATTGACTCTAAATTAAGCACTGGTTTCAAAAGATTTCATCAAGTAACAAAGAAATGCCAAGCATTTGAAAATCAAACCTTACTGAAAAGCTACTTTAATAAAACTGACCCAAACCTTTTTAGTGACCAATTGCCTTTTTGACCAATTACTTGACTTAAAAGTGACTCAAAACTAATTGTTATGACTTGTTGACTAGAAATGAACCAAAGTTTTCCAAATTTCAACACTTGAAAAGCAAATCAAAGCTAAAACCAAACACTACTTAACTGATATTTTTGAAACTTTTATGAAGGATTTTTGATCAAATGAATAGACTGGGTAAAGAGCTATAACAAACTAAGTTCTATAGCTGATATAAAGTGTATTAGAACTAGAAACAAGCAGTGAAAACAACTAGAACCCAAAATGACTATTAAGGCTAATGCTACTGATAAAAGCTGAAAAACAGGACAAGTATTAAAGCTATAAGCAAGATTAAGCTACTAATAAGCTACAAGAACAATGGGATCAAATCAATAACAAGCCAAAACAACTTTTATCATGCAATCAAGCAAAATTAACTAGGAATGAAGCAAGCATTCAACAATTTAGTGGAACTGAAAATCAGAAAGTGTATACTTTTTGCTTAAGCCTCCTTTGGGGAGTAGTGGAGCGCTGAGCTCTCTAATCTAGTGCTAACCACCACCTTAGCACTAGAACACACTAATCAACTACCAATCAGCAACTATCAATCATAAAAAATCACCATAACTGGACTGAATTCTTCAAAATCTGCTAGAACTTGGAACTTGATGAACAAAGCAGGTACAACAGCTACAATCTTCAAAACTAGCTCACTATGATCAAGTAGTGATCATAACAAACTAACAGCATCACAAAGTAATAATGAAGCAGGTATGAACAGTAGAGCAGTAATGAGAATTTGGAGGGAAAAATGGAAATTTTTTATTGATTGAATTGAGAAGTAGTTACAAGGCTGGTAATCAGTTACAACTAACTATAACAGACTCAAGAGTGTGTCAGACTCTTGAGTTGTTAAGCTACAACTAAGAAGGATGAGAGAAAAACTAAAAGTGTGTGTGATTTCACACTTTTCTACTATATAAGAAATGAGCTAATCTATGGTATTTATAGACTGCATAAGTGAAGTGGTTGGGGTTGGTGACGTGTTAGAACCAATTAGAAGCTTCCATGTGTACAATTCAGTTCAATTGAATTTTGCAGATTATGAACACATTTGGGGTATTCTTTGTTATTGATCTTGAGTGTAATTGGTTGTGATCATTGGATTCGTCTCTAAAAAACGAGCAAGTTTCATGTTTATACCATCTCCTGAAATTGCTTCTAGCTCAAGAACGATTCTGGGTTGTTGTGTTGAAGAAGATGACACGTGTCATGTTGCCATTGGACATAGAAGTAGCACACGGATCATTATCCAAAAGATAAAATATGATTGGCTGGCTGGAGCACTGTTGGGATACGCCACACATTATCTCTCCTATTTATTACAAGGCATAGCTGGCAATCCATTTTCTTCAAATACTTCTTTCTGATTGGTCTAATTGCTTGCACACGGATTGAACTTAAATAGACTTTCCAAAGTTGGCAGAATTAGCCCTTGTACTTGGCATAATGTAATTTTTGAGCTAGTAACTTCATTCTCTTTGCAATTTAAGTCCTTCCACTTGCAAACTTGATCAAAAAGCTCCTTTGACTTGGTTGACTTAAGAGTTGACCTGATTTGACTTTGATCTTGACTTTGTCATATTTACACTTTTGGTCCTTCATCTTTGGCAAATTGTCAAGATAGGTCCTTTGTCTTTAAAGTCTTGTCACTTTTGATCCTTCTTTGTCTTTTTCATCAAATTAAGCTTGATTTTCCTTTGTTTGCTTGAAAATGTATCCTTCTTACCTATTTGAGCACAAACACAAAACATACCACATAATTCCGCTTTATAGCACAAAGTTTAGGTATTTTTATTGTGTTTTAGGGTGATTTGTTGATAAATTCATATGAGTTTTTGCTCATATCATTAGTGTTTTTTAGATGATGTGTGCTTATTGGTTTTGTTTGTTTTGCTGCAGTCTTGATGATATTCCTTGGGACGGAGGTATGTAGCCGTTTCTTTATCTTGTCGTTTATTTAGATACAATCTATTTGTAATAGAAGGATCAGTTGATCTTAAACGATTACACCAACAAGACAGGTACTATCAGAAATGTTTTAAATAATTGAATGCTTAATTTTGATTCTATTAATTCTGATATGTCATTGCCTCAAAACATGCTTATTCGTGTTGATCCCAAACTTAGATCGATTTAGCTTTATGTATACGAGATTAGATCAAGTAATACACTTAGAGAAACCTTTGTATATGTATATGAAAATCTAAGTGTTATGCGGAATTAACACTTAAACAAGAACACACAAGATATAAACAAACTTTCACTTTGATTAATGATATCAAACTTGCTTACAATGAAAGTAGTTTACGTATGAAAACTTATATGAATAATAACCTAAAGGTCTTCTTTTATAGACATAGAAAGCCTTGTACAATAATCTACGTATCAACTATTCTAGGTAAAGATAAATATAGAAAATACATTGTTATTCCTATCTTTACTAGAAGTAATCTAGAATACAATAAACGCGTAGAGTATATCCTTCCATCAGTGCTTGTCTTCAATGCATCAACGCTTGACTTTGTCTTGTCAACGCTTGATCTGTCAGCGTTTGTTTTACTCCTGTCAACGCTTGTTTTACTCTTGTCAGCGCTCAAGTAGACTGGCTATAATTTATTCCCAACAATCCTCCCCTAAACTTGATATCTACTCTAGTGATCAAGTTTCTGAATAAACATTAAGAACTAGGAGGAATCTTACAAACCTTCTCATATTGGTAATAAATAAATCTGATCAACTCTTTTGCCACGTCACTTGAATAATCAATTTCCAGCTGTGTGTTCTTCATCTTCTCTAAGACTTCCTTGGACATGAAATACTGACCATCTACAAGTAGATACTCAGCAAACTTTGTAGAACTCAAATAATAAACACCAGCAGTTGAATACAACCTCCATTGAAGGCCACTGAGATCATCTTCAAGATCCTTCCAAATAGCAGGATCGTCATCAATTGGTCCACACATTCTCTTGAATGTTGACCACAGTTTTATTCCATTGACTGAAGTTGGTGCTTCAGTCACATACTTGGCTTCTAATAACCTCCATAGGTCTACCAAGTCTTCTCTGTCAAAACTTGCAAACAAATATATAAGGGTGGTAAAAGTGTGAACCTCTTTTCCATACCTGCCAATCTTCCAAAACCCACATTCATCTTCTTCATAGCTTATAATAGGGTTTCTGGAATCAAGTGGTAACACTTGTACCATATCTGAAGCTTCTAATGTTGAGAGCTTGAGGCTCTTTCTTATAACAGCTTCACTTGGATATAATGGATCCATATCTTTGGAAAACTCAAGAGGGACTCCCTTTTTCACTGGTTTGGGAACAAACATTGCCTTCTTGAGCTCCATTTCCTCTATAAGTTCTTCTTTTCTTTCATCATAAAGAAGTCTTAGATTGTTTGCTTCCTGCACTCTAACCCAAATAGGATAAGCTCTACATTCCAACTCTTCAAATGTCAACCCAGTCAATTTCTTATAAGTCCACCCTGTTCCATGACATCTGAGCAGCATGAAGTACAACTCCTTTCTATCCCTTTTCAAATTCGAGAGAACATTGCTTGCTTTGTGTTTCAGAATGACCTTGCAATCCTTTTGTACTCTGAGAAGAATCTCCAAACCCCATATCTGATCTAAAATGGTCAAGTGTAGATTCTCCATACACCTATCTTCCCAAGCATGGTACATCTGAACCACCTCTTGCATATCAAAATCAACCTGCAATTTCAACTCATTCAATTTCTCCTTGGCCAGCTCATCACCATACTCAAGTCTTTCTGGTTGTTCTATGATCATAACACTTGAGTCTGAACTGGATTCATCACTTCCTTCTTGTTCTTCTTAAGTGACAACAAAAGGTGATTCACCCACCTGCTTTCTTTCTTGTTCCACAATTTGTGCAGCCAACCTTCTATCAAACTCAATTTGTGCTACATTCTTTGGAACAACTTCTTCTACCAGAATACCCTTACCCTTATCTAATGGATCAACTGTTGGTAAGGTAGATGGTAATACATGTGAAGAAACCTCTTTGATGATGGATGATGACTGGAATACATCAACCTTATTTGCAGGTCTGTCAACGCCCAATTCTGCTTTGTCAGCGCCCAAGATACTCATGTCAGCGTTCAAATTCTGCTTGTCAATGCTCAAATTTCCTGCCTCAGCGCCTTTTGCAATTTCCTCCAACATGGCTGTGAATGACAAATTTAAGTTTGTAGGAGAGACTAGAGACGTATCAAAACCTGTCTGTTTCTTCAAACTTGTTAGGTCCTCAGCAAAATCCAAAGACTGACCATCATGAGAGCCCTTATCACTCACATTTATTTGTTCATCCTCCCCTTTGGAAGATTCCTCCATCTCTCTCCTTGTTCTAGCAGTCTCCAAGATAACAATCCTCTCCCTCAATTGCTTGAGTTCAAGGCCTTGTGTGCTGACAACTTGTACCAAGTCTGCATTTTGCTTTTGCAAGCTCATGCAGACAGCCATCAATTCCATTAGGGTCATTGGTTCCAATCTGCCCTCTTCTAAAATGGGTATTTGACCTCCCAAGTTAGATTCATTGGGCATGGAGGAGGTCTTAATTATGGTAGGACTGTCTTGGCCAGCTTCTAAGCCAGAACCAATAGTCCCAACCTCATCCATAGCACCAACCACACTTGTGGTGGTGGTTCTCTCTGCTACATGGCTAGGACCACTAGAGGAGAACACTCCAGTAGTCCTTTGGCGTTTTTGAAACCTATATTGTGTTGGGGGAGAAGAAGATGTGGATTGGGTGGATGTGGGTTGGTTAAGGGGTGTTTGGGTCTGTGAAGGATGTGTGTCAACGTTTGAAATAGGCACATCAACGCCAACATTTAACGTGTCAGCATCGAAGGGTTCTTGGTCAATTTGCATATGTTGTGGTGAAGGTAATGGTTCAGGTATTGGGTCAATTTGGGGTTGGGAGTCTGGTTGGGGTTGTGCTGCTTCAATGACAGCAATCATAGCAGGGGTGAGTGGTAGGTCACGATGTGGGGGTGAGTTCATCTTCATAAAAATTGCTTTCTTTTGCACAGGGATCTCATAAAAATCATCATGATCCCTTGTGCAGTAACCTTGGACATCAAAAACCATTTGTAAAAATCTGGGATAAGCTAAAGTCATTATGTTCCCTTTATTTTTACACATGCCCTCAAAAATCATTTTCTAATAATTAAACTTTTGCCCAGTAGCAATACATACAATAGCACTTGCAATAGATCTATTGATCTCATTGTGTGCAGTACACTTGGGACTCAAACATTGCAAGAGGACATGTATTAGGTACTTCCAGGCTAGGGGAAACTCTTGTTTATGATATTTATTTAAAGTTCCTTGAGCAGGAAAAGGATAACCCAAAGCCCTTAGTCCTTGTTCTATTTCACTAATAGGGAGGGTGGTTATACCATCAGCATCATCAAGATGCAAAGCTTGGCGTACCAAAGCTTCAGTAACCACCCATGTGTGCCCATGAACAATAGAAGATAATGTAGTCACTCTATTAACTATTGAGGAACTTACATTGTTCCAAAACTATTTAATATGTGTGACAGGAATGAGTGGTGCATGAGAAAGAGCATACCTAAAAGGAGATGCGTTCAAATACGCCACCATTTGTGTGTATTGGGGAAACAGAGTATGATCAGCTTCAAGGTACGCGATCATGTTGTGTTGACTTCTGAATCCTAATTCCAAATCACTTGGTTTGAATTTTGGTGCCATTGTTGAAAGCTGTTTGAATGATTGATAAAGATGAAGTTGATAAGAGAGAATTGTGTTAGACAAGAATAATAGGTACCCTGTTTAAAAATAGGAGCCAAATATATAGGAGAAGAAAATGCATGTGATTGGCCCAAAAATAGGCAAGTATTTTCAAAATGCAATCATGAAAATATTGAAAAAGAATAAGTTTATCTCATGCATTAAATGAAAGTTATCAGCTCCCAAAATTACAGCCTAAAAATATGTTAAAAAGTAACAACTGGGTAGGTCCCATTGAGTGTCAACGGTCAAAAATAACCCATCAACGCCCAACGGCTATATTCTTGTCAACGTTTGCTAAAGCCATGTCAGCGTCTAAATTGGTCACAACAACGCTTGGAAAAATACTTGTCAGCGTCCAAAAATAAAAATGTTTAAAAATGAAAAATGACCTTAACAAAGTAATTTATCCTAGAGAAGATAACCAAAAAGTTGATAATTATTATAGGGCGGCAAGCACTGTCCAGTTATGCACACTTGCTTATGAAAGATAGACATAACAGTCCTCTAGTGTCCCTTGCTAACCAAAACTCTTAACAACTAAGTTACCTTATAAAATCCCTTGTTACTCCCAGGTAAAACCCATGACAAAATCATTCCCAAGTCTCCCAACAGACCACAACCAATTCTAGGCCAAAAATGTCTTGGCAGCATGCATAGTATATCAACTTTGCATGCTACAGTGCCTCATGATTTAGTAAAACTAACTCATACTCACCTGTGGACACAATCTTGAATTGTGATAAGAGTATCATAGGGATACCCAGACATCCTAAAGGTTCCTAAAACCTCCACTTAAACTATGATACATATGTTGCTGAAAAAAAATGCATGAAGATAAAAAATTTATGTCAAGATAGGAATTAAAAATTCCAACCATCATCCATAAATAAAAACATGTCCAAATGTTTCTCCAATGATCCATAAGCAACTCGGTATCCAATGGTATACTGCTAACACCACCTGCACATTTAGATTAAAAACCACAAAACTAACATTGTTGCTAACAACGCCCTGATAACACTTGACAGCGTTGAGGGAAGCTTTGTCAGCGTTAGACAAATATATTGCTGACAATGTCACAAAAACACTTATCAGCGTTCAAGCAACCTTTGTCAGTGTTAGAAAAATATAGTGGAAAATCTAAATCCTCAAAAAAAAACCAATAACAATGCATGATCCTGTACATACTTTTACAAAAAGACTCCAAAACACATATTATGTGAGATTGATCATCCCAATACTTGTTACCAAGTATTGAAACCTCCCAGCATCAAAAGGTTTAGTTAGTAAATCTGACACATTCTCTTCTATGTCAACCCTATCTGGTTGTATTAAACCTTTTTCAAAACAATCTCTTATAAAATGGTGTCTAATTTCTATGTGTTTAGTTTTAGAATGATGTACAGGATTCTTAATAATGCATAAAGTGCTGTTATTGTCAACAAATATCTTGGTATGCATGAAATTATACCCATAGTCCAACAGCTGGTTCTGAATCCACAAAACTTGTCCACAACAAGCAGCTGCAGCCACAAACTCTGCTTCAGTTGTAGAATTAGCCGCCACTGTTTGTTTCTTGCATTGCCAAGATATTAACCTGCTCCCAAGAAACTAACATCCACCAGTTGTGGATTTCCTATCAAACTTATCACCTCCATAGTCACTGTCTGAATATGCTATCAACTCCAATGGTGAATCCTTAGGGTACCACAAGCCAAGACTAGGATAGCATCTTAGGTACCTAAAGATCCTCTTGACAGCATAAAGGTGACATTCTTTGGGAGTCACCTGATGGCGTGCACAAGCACACACAGCAAACATGATGACAGGTCTAAAGGCTGTGAGATACATCAATGAACCAATCATTGATCTATAGTGCCTGACATCAACATCCTTTCCATCTCCAATCTTTCCTCAAGGGTGTTCTCTATCCATAGGAGTAGTAGCCCTCTTTTCATGTGGAGAAAAGTCAAACTTCTTCAAGATCTCTGCCACATATTTATCTTGGGAGATGAAGATACCATCTTCTTTCTGCTGAACTTGTAAACCAAGAAAGAAGTTCATCTCCCCCGTAGCACTCATCTTGAATTTGTCTGTCATAAGCTTGGAGAAATCCTCACTCATCTTTGGATCAGTGGACCCAAAAATGATGTCATCAACATAGACCTAAACAAGCAACACATCCTTACCTTTCTTCTTTGTAAACAGTGTCTGATCTATGGTGCCCCTTTTGAATCCCTTGTCCACCAAATAGGTAGACAAAGTACCATACCATGCTCTTGGGGATTGATGAAGTCCATACATAGCCTTCTTGACTCTATACACCTTGTATAGATTCTATGGATCCTCAAAACCAGGAGACTGCATCACATATACCTCCTCAACAATTGTACCATAGAGGAAGGCACTCTTGACATCCATTTGATAGATAGTGAAGCCCATGCAGGATGCATAGCTAGAAAAATCCTTATAGCTTCAATCCTTGCAACTAGTGCAAAGACCTCCTCATAGTCTATTCCCTCCTCTTATGTATATCCCTGAGCCACTAATCTTGCCTTGTTTCTGATCACAATACCTCTTTCATCTTTCTTGTTTCTTAGAACCCATCTTGTCCCAATAGGTCTGACATATCTGGGACAATCAACCAGCTCCCAAACATCCTGAATTGCAAATTGGTGAAGCTCATCTTGCATTGCTTCCACCCAACTTGGTTCTTTGAGAGCATCAAATATCTTCTTGGGTTCCTGTTGTGACAGAAAGCAGGCAAACAAACATGCTTGCACAAGAGGGGTATCAACCTTCTTGGGTATATTGGCAATAAATCTGTGACAATCCGTCAATTTATGGTTGATATTTTATTCTCAGATATTATTTAAAAACATTATTTTAATGTTATAATATGAACTCACTTATTTTTGGGAAGAAATTTGGATTTACGTCTTGGAGTAGCATTGACTACGTCTAAACCGGAGGATTCTACGTTACGTGCTTACGTTTACATACACCGTCTTTGGTGACAATCCGACATTTCAGAAAATAAATTTACCCGTGAATATTATTTTGGAATTTTAAATTTGTGTTGGTTCATAAACTCACAAATTTAAGAGAAGAGATTAGGACTTACGATTTTAATTTAACGTCCTTTACGACTAAACCGGAAACCTTAGGATTACGTATTTACATTTTCGAACTCCGTTTTTGATGAGACAATTTTTATTAGGTTCGTTTTGTGCCGTTGATTTATAATTTATAAAAACGTTTTTCGTAAAACGACCCGAGGGCACGCAAATCGAGGAAACTGGAATCGAGGAGTACCCATAAATAAATGGGGATGAGACAAGTGGGACACTTGTCCCACCCCCACTCAAAACCGGCCTTAACTAGCTACCACACCACATTTGGTGTCAAGTGTAAGCTAAGTAACACACTTGTCTTACCAAGCTTACAAAGTAAGCTTTCTTACCACAAAACTAGCAACACAAACCACTAGTCTCATTTCTCTCATGCAAATCCACTCAAAATTCTCTCTCACTCTCTCTTTGAGCCGTCCCATTTCCACCTTAAACCACCATCATTGATCAAAAGTAACCATGAAATCTTATGTTATTTACACACATGTTGAAGCCCTTTTGAAACCCTATTGATTGGTGGTGATTATAACATCCAAGGAGGAGTTTCTATGGAGTCTTGGGGCTTATTTTCCACAAGGTGTTCATGAAGAATGGTGGTCTTGAAGATGGTCTTGGTTATTTACAAGTTTCTCCATCAAAATCCATGTTTTGATCACAACCTACATCATCATGGTGGTATAAAGATTGTTCTCCTCATCCTCTTGTTATTTTTGATTATGTAATCTTGTATTTCTTTTACTTATGTATATGTATATGATGATGAATGGTGATTAAAAATATTGTGTGGGGATTTGGTGTTGATAAACATGCTTAAAAAGATGAAAAACTATAAGAAACAAGGCTAAAATCTTGTTTAAATTGTTGGCTGTATAAAACAGTAAAGAATCATATGATGAACTGATAAAAATGGCATAGATTAATGGATATACAGTAATTAATAGGTCTTGTACACATGTGAGAGCTGGCCATGCAATGGAATCATTGTAATGAGTGAGATATGATCAAAACAAGTTTAGAGTACAAATCTGAGTTCACTGTTTTGGACGATTATTAGAAAATACTTAGATGCTGATTCAACAGTATCCATAGGAGAGTTAAATGGAGCACATATCATGTAGTTTATGTCATAAAAATTTGAGCTTCTATCTCCATATAGAACTCTAGATATGGCTGTTTTGGGGAACATGAAAATAAAAATCAGATTTTGGAAATTAAAGTATAATAGTATTATATAAGCACTCAAATAAAAATAGTATAAAATGTGAATTAAAAGCCACTAACTTATATAATACATTTATATAAATATGTATAAGGATAAATAAATGGACCTTTTATAAAAATGGTAATTTGATAAGTTTTATAAGTTATATAACTATAAACATGATTTTTACGACTTTTTCGGCTATTACCGTAAAATTAACGTTTTTCGCCAACTAAAACTTAGACGATCAAACCCGTCTAATGTAAAGTTTTTAAAACTCATATACTGATATATAAACATATATAACAAGTAAAAACCGATAAAACCCGAACTATAAAACATACGGCCATTAACGGGCTAAGTTAACGTTATTGGACTAAGAATACAACAAAATGGACTAAAACACTTATAAACTTATTTATTGGGCTTAACCCATTTGGGCCCAACATGTAAAGTATAATTACTGATAATACAAGTATAAAATGGATTAATACAAGTTAAAGAAATTATAATAAGTTTATTGGACTTAAAATACGTAAATAGGTAAAACTAGTAAACTAGTAAAAAAGTTACCAACACATAACACTAAAATGAGTAAAAGAGAATATGTAAACCCACTTGATCATCATATATATATATATATAATCATCATATGTATACATAATTGTTATTTTTATAAAGTCATTGGACAAACGTCTAAGACCGATTATTATTTATATAGGTTTCCGTGATTGAAGCACGTACCGTACGTCCGAGTTGCCGATAACCCGCTTTCCCACATCAACGTGAGTTCATAGCCTCGCACTCTTTTAAATGTTTTTATGAAATGTTTTATAAACCCGCGAGGGAGATAACATGTTAGTTTTTATAAAATAGGACACCATTTGTCCCGATTGTTTGTTTATTGATTTGGACCCGAATGATTGTATGACCCGATTGTATGACCCGATAAATGATTAAAGGACCCGATAGATGAAAGTAAATGGAATATTAAAGTTAGGTTATGTCACTAAAAGTCCCATTAGCATGAATTGTGAACTACCGGGATTTGGTAGACGCTTATGCATATAATAGTACTATTTAGGGACGATCACCCCAGTTCGCGCCTTGACGGTTGATCCCCGTCGTGCCACATTGATTGGTAAGTGAATTTATGTATGAGAAGATTTCTATAGCGTGACCTTTGTGACGACACGCTAATTTAGATGGGAAAATTGAGTTTCGGGCTAGCTACCCGTTGTTTGGTTTAGTAAGGTAACAGTGTCATGCGGCTTATAATAATCCAGTTAACGAAATACTACTATACGCACCGAATTACGATGTATTGCCTGACTAGCAATACGGGGTCATACTATTGATATTATGTTTGTGTTTTGGTTTATATAACCATATTCATATAACGTTTTTATTCAATCTATACAACGTTATAAAACGTATTGTATGATGTTTTTACGACATTTGCTCATATAATGATTTTAAGGTAAATGCCTATATTATGATTTTCGACAGGGATTTGTATAAAAATGACTTTGGCTATTTTATGGCCTATAACAAAGATTTGTACAAAATGATTTTCAGTAATAATTTTATACTGATATTATATTGATGAAATTTATTAAACTCTATGAATTCACTCGGCGTTATCGCTGAACTTTTCTTTTAACATGTTATATCTCAGGTACTTGAAGGTAATTCTCGGGAAGACGACAAGAATTCATGGCCCGCACTTAAACAATAATTTCCATTCAAATGTTTTGTAAAAACCTGTATGAAATACAATGACTTGGGACCTATGTAAATTTGATATTTATGAATGGAAATGCTTTATTAATAAACGACGTGATTTTTAAGCGTTGTCTATGATGTGAGTAATGTGCTATCCCGTCACACCAACGAGTCTTCCGCTGTATTGAGTTGTATAAATTTGGGGGTGTTACAGTTTGGTACCAGAGCTCTTGTTATAGAGAACGAAAGATTTTTAAAACCAAGGTTTTGAATAAAACATTTCAAAATCTTTTAACTATAAACATTTTTCTAAAAATGTCTAAAAATCTTTTGACTATAACGGTGCCGAAGAATTCCCGAGTTACCGACAAGGCCAGACTGAAAAGTGTTATTTTAATATATATATACATATATAACTTGGATTATATATATATATGATGTAATTTTATTACATGATTGTTTGATGATTATTTTGATATTTATACGAGGTATTTATACGAGGTATTTATACGACGTAGATTGTCACAAGGAACCCTAAATCCCCTAGTAAATTAATCGAAGCTATTCTCGTAGGAATTCTAGCTATCCTAGATCTAAACCAAGTTGTGGATATTTATGATCCCAACAAATGGTTGATATTCGTAGAAATGTAGATATTAGTTGATTGTGATATTAAAAAAAAGAATTGTCGAGATTAAAACTGATATCGATGTCATGACGATCTTTCCTTATAGAGGGGAGTTTGACAAAACGTTACCACCTAGAAAGATGTCATCTGATTCGTTGTCATCCAATTCTTAAATTGAAAATCGAAAGGGTGAATGTTGCATTTGAGGCTGTCATTGGAACCATTACCCAAAAGCCTCATGCCACTAGTACCTTTCCGAGAAGTCTAATTAAATGTGTGAGTCATTTCATACTAGTGACTCATTTGATAATTGTTGTTGTAAGAGCTATAGGATTGGAAATTAAGTGTTGATTCATATCGAGCTTTTATTGCCCTTTTAAGATTTATAAATAAGGCTGAAAGTATTGGAAAATGAGGTAGGATATCGCCTTGAGTATAAGTTGGTTGAAACTTGAATAAAGTAAAATTTAACCTGTATGGAATAAGAAATTGTTAAGAAGAAGTCGTTAAGTTTTGTGATTGAATTATAAGGTTTTAATTGATTGTTGATTTGTGTTAAGGGTTGTTCCTAGGCCATTTTCCAATGACGAGGATGCCCAGTGTCCAATAAATAAATTAAAGAAATCTTCTTCTGAATTGGGACCGATGGATCTTTCGGGACATGTGGAACACCTAATGACACTTGTAGGTTAGTATTCATTATGGTATCTTTTAAAAATCCCCAACTTAACTGAGATATTAGTTGGTAGGACGAGTTCTGAGAATTGTATGACATAGTGACACGTAATGTGTTACGGTACAATTTTGACTTGTTTGTGATTAATGAAAAAGACTACCTTTGATTGCTAAATCCTACATGTATCGATGTTATCTATCTTTCATTGCTTCATCCTAATGTTCGCATTAGTGATGCAACCATTGAACAAGTACTCATCTTGAATTGAGTTACGCTGTGGATTATTCTTTTGAGTGCCATCGAGATCATGAACCTCATGATTATTTGGCTAAAGCTCATTTCCCATCATATTGTAGTTAGTTATTGGTGAACAAGCTTTCATCACTCTTTTGCAGATCACTCATTGTTTTTATAAGATAAAACAGTATACCTTGAGGAAAATTGATTTTTCATCACTATAAGGAATATTCAAAGTAAGATTTATAAGTGATTGTTATCAAAATGAGGGTGTTTATAAAGTACCTTGGAAAACTTAACTGTTTTCATAACAAAGAAAATCTTTGTAAATTTATTCTTGATTCTTATTTAAGAATTAAGCATGAAAATGTTTTTATTATAAACATGATGATAAAATTTTGACGAACTGAGTATTGCATCGTTGGTCTTGAAATTGTATATAGTTGCGCTCCTACATACAATTTGGAATGGACCATGCAAGGCTGATTAGTAGTCACCATAAAAACTGATTAATAAACACTACATTTTCTTTAAAGATTGTGAAAGATTAAATTTTATGAGATCTGTAAGAAGTGCAAAATAGGGACATATTGTTAGAGACATCTACATATGTGCCCGTACCATTTATTCTTCTGAAGTTGAATTTACTCATCTGTGAAATTGTCTTATTTGACAACTGATATTCCCTTCTTGTCCAATTCTCCCGTAGTGAGATTCTTAGGAAAAGTATCTGATTACCGAGTGTTGATACCCGACTGGATGTACTGACGTTCTTATCATTTCTTATGATTTGATTTCATTTGAATGACCTGGGTAATGATCCGAGGAGCTTTCGAATGCGTACTCAAATTATGAAAACATGGGATATATTCATATTCATTAAATGTTTTCGTCTGTATCTGATTTGAAATTCTCTCCCGTAGATTATGCGTTGACCTTACTCTTTTAAGGTTAGTTACGTCTCCAGATATCCTTGAATTTGTGAAGGATTATGAGTTATTATTAGTCTTTTGAGAAGTTCACATCTTATCGACGGCAACGAAACTAGAAAGTTGATAGTGCCAGTAGAATGAACTGATTAATTATGACATGACGACATTGTCTTAATTGATGGGAACTCGAATAAAATTCCCCTAAATGATAAGATATTGATTATCAAAAGTGATCTAAATAATTCTTGACGGAGGACCATATCCTGCATTTAGACTTGAAATTATACCATGAATGATTGTGAACTAGTTATAGATATTGTAATCTAGAAAGAACCTAATATGAATTTATTAAAAGATGTTTCCGTTATCTGAAACTTTAGGAGGTATTTGTTGATGAATTAACTAGACTTTTTCCATTAAGGCAAGTTGAAATTGGTATTGATTATATTCTCGGTGCTGCACCTGTGGCTTGTGCACTGTACGTCAGCACCATCTGAATTAAAGGAATTACCGTACAACTGAGAGAGTTGTCGGAGAAAAGATTTTATTCTACCGAGCTCGTCATCATGAAGAGCTATGGTGTTATCATTCCTTATATTTATAGATTACTGTGAACTGAGTAAATTGACAATCGAAAACGATATCCATAACTCGAAATGGAAGATTTGTTCGATCATTTACAAGGTTCTAGCGTATGTTTTAAAGATTTGATCCATGGCATGGTTATCATCAACTTCGCATCTGCGAAAAAGATTATGTATTCCAATCACTATATCCAGAACTTGTAATGAACATTTTGAGTTTCATATTATGTTGTTTGGATTAACTAAAACACATGTAGCATTCATAAATATGGTTAATCACGTGTGTAGGCTGTAATTTGATAAATTCATGCTTGTGATCATTAAGGACCATCTGTTTGTTTATAAGAATAAGAATGAGTTAATAGTTATTTATAGATTGCCCTGAATTGGCCGAACAATAAAAACCTGTACCTTGAATTTTTAACATGTAATCTAAGGCTTGATCCTTTACATAAAATGATCGTTTGATTAATGATGGTAAGTTATGTGCATATTGACTCTTCAAAAATTTGAGCCATTAAGGCTTTGGGTTTTAGTAAAAAGAAAAATGGAAATATGTTTTGACAGATATTTTATCAAAGAAATTTTTGAGGGATTATTCCCTTATACCCAGAACATTTAGCTAAACTCTTGTTTAGGGGTAAATGTTCGTGTATACCTCAAGACAACCTAAGAAGGATTGAGGAAACCATTTAAACCATGACTTAAAACTTGAAACGACAATTTTACTTGTCAACTAAGAAATTTTTTACCAAAGAATAACCGAAGGTTTTTCGAACATTTACGGATCTTACTAATTATTTTCGATAAATCAACAAAAATCGTGTTAATTAAATTCAAATTTGTCTTAAACATTTTATTATAATTGGTCGAACTAAGATATCTAAAATCTTTACGTTTACGTTTCATAAAAATTGGATATTTATTATTTAATTAGTTGTAATAATTATCGACGCTTTAGACGTTGGACTAAGCAAAACTGATAAAAATAATAGTTGAGATAGAACTAAGACTTAGAAAATGTGAAGAAAGAATTTTCGAATAAATACGGTCATGATATTTATTCCATCTAGGAAAGATGAATGTTAATACTGACGCATTATATAGAAAGGATAAAGAATCAATTAGGACGTGTTCCTTAATAATGATTGTGCAAAATAAATTGCCGAACAATATAAAAATAAACAATGTTTGTAAAAAGGATAATATAGACAATAAAAGGGGTTCGCAGCTAATATGAACCATTAGAATTGAGAAGCAGATGGCGTTAGATGTATAAAAGAGCACTTGTGGTAACCTAAATATGGAGATTTTGAGATTTAGTTATATTGAAATCTTGTAAGTATAAGTATTATGTTCCTGTCATTTCTGATTAAATGTATCATTAGCAGAAGAAGTTGTACTGATGGCAAATTATGAAGGCAAACATTGCCTCATACATTAGTAAACGTCTAGCTATCGCAAAGGTCATCATCTGAATTTGATTCGATCTGCGTCATCATCGACAGACTGACCAAATCTGCTAATATCATTCTTGTTAATGATAGATTCTTGATGAAGAAATTAACTCTTTATATTTAAAGGAGTCGTGTAAACATAGTGTGCTTGTATCGATCATCTCTAACAAGATCCTCGCTTCGCATCGAATTTCTAGAGATTTGCTCAGAAGTCATTAAGAACGAACCTTGATGAGAGTACTGTGTACCACCCCAATCGATGGGACGAGGTAAAGTAACGATACAAAATACTATAAGCACTGTTCTATGTTTGAATGATTGACCTTTGGTAATAGACCGTATAATCGTTTTCCTTTGAAGAGATTATCATTGATAAGTATCGTGTTAGGATCGAGATCGAATCTTGTTAAGATTTATATATTAGAGCATCTGTAAGCAGGAGTTGGGATGAAGACACCCGACATACACTTATTGTGAGTTGGACATGTCTTTTAGGTTTAAGGTTTCCTATGATGGCGAACCTAACCTTACAAAATACTCGACCCACGAGACCTGAAATGATTGTTGAGAATTAGGATCTGATCATTGACTGCCGGTAGTGGGCAAGAGGTTATGTGAATATCAAATGTAGATCTTGAAGTGCCAGATGGGTAGCGAAGTTATGCCAAAAATTTTAACCATGGAAAATGGATTGATGATCTGGAAGATCATGGGATATAAGTCCCCGTTGTATGGGACCATTGAGATGATGTAAAAGATTTGTTTGAAAGGCATATAAGCTGGATCTACCCTAGGACTTCAAGAGCTGCGTGAATTATGTTTCGTATATCGAACTTGATAAAATATCTATCAAGTGAAAATCTGATTTCTTCTTAATAAAGCTTAGATCGGCGAAAAGTTACATTCATCAGAAACCCGTGAACATCATGGATAGAGAAAGTAAGTCAACATTTAGCCTGATCTTATTCCCGTAGTTATGTTTGATGAAACTCGCGTATTGTAATGGATTACACTTATGAGAAAAGACCGAATGTGGAGGAAATACCCACATGGCTTTAACTCTATAAGAAGCGAGTAGTAAGATGATATTTGAGGACAAAGATCCTGTTTAGGGGTAAATGCTGTGACAATCCGTCAATTTATGGTTGATATTTTATTCTCAGATATTATTTAAAAACCTTATTTTAATCTTATAATATGAACTCACTTATTTTTGGGAAGAAATTTGGATTTACGTCTTCGAGTAGCATCGACTACGTCTAAACCGGAGGATTCTACGTTACGTGCTTACGTTTACATACACCGTCTTTGGTGACAGTCCGACATTTCAGAAAATAAATTTATCCGTGAATATTATTTTGGAATTTTATATTTGTGTTGGTTCATAAACTCACAAATTTACGAGAAGAGATTAGGACTTACGATTTTAATTTAACGTCCTTTACGACTAAACCGGCAACCTTAGGATTACGTATTTACGTTTTCGAACTCCTTTTTTGATGAGACAATTTTTATTAGATTTGTTTTGTGCCGTTGATTCATAATTTATAAAAACGTTTTTGTAAAACGACTCGAGGGCACGCAAATCGAGGAAACTGGAATCGAGGAGTACCCGTAAATAAATGGGGATGAGACAAGTGGGACACTTGTCCCACCCCCACTCAAAACCGGCCTTAACTAGCTACCACACCACATTTGGTGTCAAGTGTAAGCTAAGTAAGACACTTGTTTTACCAAGCTTACAAAGTAAGCTTTCTTACCACAAAACTAGCAACACAAACCACTAGTCTCATTTCTCTCATGCAAATCCACTCAAAATTCTCTCTCACTCTCTCTTTGAGCCGTCCCATTTCCACCTTAAACCACCATCATTGATCAAAAGTAACCATGAAATCTTATGTTATTTACACACATGTTGAAGCCCTTTTGAAACCCTATTGATTGGTGGTGATTATAACATCCAAGGAGGAGTTTCCATGGAGTATTGGGGCTGATTTTCCACAAGGTGTTCATGAAGAATAGTGGTCTTGAAGATGGTCTTGGTTATTCACAAGTTTCTCCATCAAAATCCATGTTTTGATCACAACCTACATCATCATGGTGGTATAAAGACTGTTCTCCTCATCCTCTTGTTATTTTTTATTATGTAATCTTGTATTTCTTTTAATTATGTATATGTATATGATGATGAATGATGATTAAAAATATTGTGTGGGGATTTGGTGTTGATAAACATGCTTAAAAAGATAAAAAAAACTATAAGAAACAAGGCTAAAATCTTTTTTAAATTGTTGGCTGTATAAAATAGTAAAGAATCATATGATGAACTGATAAAAATGGCATAGATTAATGGATATATAGTAAGTCATAGGTCTTGTACACATGTGAGAGCTGGCCATGCAATGGAATCATTGTAATGAGTGAGATATGATCAAAACAAGTTTAGAGTACAAATCTGAGTTCACTGTTTTGGACGATTTTTAGAAAATACTTAGATGCTGATTCAACAGTATCCATAGGAGAGTTAAATGGAGCACATATCATGTAGTTTATGTCATAAAAATTTGAGCTTCTATCTCCATATAGAACTCTAGATATGGCTGTTTTGGGGAACATGAAAATAAAAATCAGATTTTGGAAATTAAAGTATAATAGTATTATATAAGCACTCAAATAAAAATAGTATAAAATGTGAATTAAAAGCCACTAACTTATATAATACATTTATATAAATATGTATAAGGATAAATAAATGGACATTTTATAAAAATGGTAATTTGATAAGTTTTATAAGTTATAAAACTATAAACATGATTTTTACGACTTTTTCGGCTATTACCGTAAAATTAACGTTTTTCGCCAACTAAAACTTAGACGATCAAAGCCGTCTAATGTAAAGTTTTTAAAACTCATATACTGATATATAAACATATATAACAAGTAAAAACCGATAAAATCCGAACTATAAAACATACGGACATTAACGGGCTAAGTTAACGTTATTGGACTAATAATACAACAAAATGGACTAAAACACTTATAAACTTATTTATTGGGCTTAACCCATTTAGGCCCAACATTTAAAGTATATGTACTGATAATACAAGTATAAAATGGATTAATACAAGTTAAAGAACTTATAATAAGTTTATTGGACTTAAAATACGTAAATAGGTAAAACTAGTAAACTAGTATAAAAGTTACCAACACATAACACTAAAATGAGTAAAAGAGAATATGTAAACCCACTTGATCATCATATATATATATATATATAATCATCATATTTATACATAATTGTTATTTTTATAAAGTCATTGGACAAACGTCTAAGACCGATTATTATTTATATAGGTTTCTGTGATTGAAGCATGTACCGTACGTCAGAGTTGCCGATAACCCGCTTTCCCACATCAACGTGAGTTCATAGCCTCGCACTCTTTTAAATGTTTTTATGAAATGTTTTATCAACATGCGAGGGAGATAACATGTTAGTTTTTATAAAATAGGACACCATTTGTCCTGATTGTTTGTTTATTGATTTGGCCCCAAATGATTGTATGACCCGATTGTATGACCCGATAAATGATTAAAGGACCCGATAGATGAATGTAAATGGATTACTAAAGTTAGGTTATGTCACTATAAGTCCCATTAGAATGAATTGTGAACTACCGGGATTTGGTAGACGCTTATGCATATAATAGTACTATTTGGGGACGATCACCCCAGTTCGCGCCTTGACGGTTGATCCCCGTCGTGCCACATTGATTGGTAAGCGAATTTATGTATGAGAAGATTTCTATAGCATGACCTTTCTGATGACACGCTAATTTAGATGGGCAAATTGAGTTTCGGGCTAGCTACCCGTTGTTTGGTTTAGTAAGGTAACAATGTCACGCGGCTTATAATAATCCAGTTAACGAAATACTACTATACGCACCGAATTACGATGTATTGCCTGACTAGCAATACGGGGTCATACTATTGATATTATGTTTGTGTTTTGGTTTATATAACCATATTCATATAACGGTTTTTATTTAATCTATACAACGTTATAAAACGTATTGTATGATGTTTTTACGACATTGACTCGTATAATGATTTTAAGGCAAATGCCTATATTATGATTTTCGACAGGGATTTGTATAAAAATGACTTTGGCTATTTTATGGCCTATAACAAAGATTTGTACAAAATGATTTTTAGTAATAATTTTATACTGATATTATATTGATGAAATTTATTAAACTCTATGAATTCACTCGGCGTTATCGCTGACCTTTTCTTTTAACATGTTTTATCTCAGGTACTTGAAGGTAATTCTCGGGAAGACGACAAGAATTCATGGCCCGCACTTAAACAATAATTTCCATTCAAATGTTTTGTAAAAACCTGTATGAAATACAATGACTTGGGACCTATGTAAATTTGATATTTATGAATGGAAATGCTTTATTAATAAACGACGCGATTTTTAAGCGTTGTCTATGATGTGAGTAATGTGCTATCCCGTAACACCAACGAGTCTTCCGCTGTATTGAGTTGTATAAATTTGGGGGTGTTACAAAATCCACCAAGACCTTGATGAGATCTTCTAGTCTGAACAGGAGTCATAATATCACCAATGATCTGAGAAGTAGGGTGATTCTTCATAGTAGAAGTGAGAAATCCTCCTTCAAAAAGTCTGGTGTCTTCAATCTCATTCTCCAAGTTGCCAATATCTTCTTCTTCAGACTCTCTTTCATCAACATGAGGATGAACCTCTTCATATAAATTGGAAGGTTCACCCTGTTCAAAAGTAGAAGAGAAAAGATGTGCAAAAGCGTTGTCAACGCCTGAACCTTGGTTGTCAGCGTGTGGGCTAACAACGCTTGAACTGTTGTTGTCAACGTCTGAGCCATCAACGTCTGAATTGGTCTTGTCAGCGCTAGATTTGCCTTTGTCAGCGCCTGAAGGACCATGCATGTTGTTATCTGGTGGTACTTGGGGACCACCATTATCTTTTTCAGCAGCAGCAAAAGCATCTGTCCGTATGGGAATTATGACATACTCTAGTATAGGAGATGACTTTTCTGCTTGTGATCAAACCTTTTCATGAACCTGTGTACCTGAAACATCAACAACTTGTTCTTCCACAACATTTGAAGTGACCTTCACAATGTCTGGATTAGTGACATGCATATAATTTAAAGTCCTAGATAAAGGTTCCAGGTCAAACAACCAATTTGGACCACTTTCAGGATCACTAGGTTTACTCTCTAAAAACATGACATGTACTCTTTCAAGAATACGTTTTTCCTTTTTAAGATAAACCCTATATCCCTTCCTCTGCACTGAATACCCCATGAAGTAGCCTTCATCACCTTTTGCACTAAATTTACCTAAGGCATCACTAGTATCTAAAACTACTACATGACAACCAAAAGGTCTGAGAAAACCAATATTAGGTTTTCTTCCCCAAAGTAACTCATAAGGTGTTTTGTTCTGTATTTTGTTGACCAATGCTCTATTTTGAACATAGCAAGCTGTATTAACAGCCTCAGCCCAGAAAGCTATAGGGAAATGAGCATCAGCCAACATGGTTCTGGCTGCTTCAATTAGGGTTCTATTCTTTCTTTCTGCAACTCCATTTTGCTGACGAGTTCTGGCAACACTAAATTTCCTAGTAATTCCTTTCCTGGCACAAAAATCATCTAACACTTTATTCCTAAATTCACCACCATTACCACTCCTAAGCATTTTAACTTCATTACCCGTTTTCTTCTCAATCTGAGTGATAAAATCAATTAAAGTGTCAGCTGTATCACTCTTCATAGCTAAAAAGAAAGTCCAAGTAAACCTAGAAAAGTCATCTGTGATGACAAAGCAGTATGATTTACCATTCAAACTCTCTATATTGGTTGGACCAAATAGGTCCATATGAAGCAAGTGAAGAGGTCTAGTACTAGAGTGCACCTGTTTGGACTTGAATGAGACCTTGTGCTGCTTGCCTTTAAGTCATGCAACATAAGAGTGGTCATTGTGGAAAGCCTTTTCAGGCAAGCCATCAACCAAGCAAAGTCTCACAAGCCTGTTTATATTCTTAAAATTTATGTGCCCTAGTCTCATGTGCCATAAATTACTCTCATCTACTGAAGCTTTAGCATAAAAACATGACATATTGCTATTCATTCTCATCTCATTCAGATTCACATTATATATGTCTTTATGTCTAGGTGTTCTATAGTCAATATATTTCTCATCAGGGATCTTATAATCCTTGCTTAACACCAAACATTCAGTATCAGTAAACAGAACTTTATTTTTGTTATCATAAACTTGTGATACACTAAAAAGATTGTAATCAAGTTCCTTTACCAAAAATACGTTCTCAAAACACAAGTTCTTGGTGAGAAGTGTTCGTTTGCCTGTGATAGTACCATATCCGCCTCCAAAGTAAACCTTGTCACCATCCTTAATGGGAGTGAAGTTAATAAGATAATCTTCCTTCTCTGTCATGTGCCTTGAGCATCTACTGTCCCAATATCCATAATCACTGACCTATTTTTGAATGCCCTGCACATAAAGAAAACAAGTTAGTTTTCTTTGGGAACCCAAGCCTTAGCAGACTTTGATTCATCTGGTTGTTCAACAAGAACAGACTTGGTTCTCATAACAACCCCTTGATCATCCTTCTTTGGATGAAATACCCAGTTAACCCCAATAAGTTTTGTAATGACCTTTGAAATGTAATTAAATTTGTTGCAGGTCATTGAAATCCCATTATCATTAAGGTTTTGATCTTTCTTTGGTCTCCATGTTAAGCTTGAAGAAGCTTTAGACCCCTTACCCTGTGGTTGCAAATATTTAGGTCTGGTCACGTTTCTGTCAGCGTTGGAATTGGTCTTGTCAACGCTGAAATTACGCTTGTCAGCGTTGAACCTATGGTTTGCTACAGAAACCCATTGCCTATTAGACCAAGTATTTGTCTTTTGAAATGGTCTTTGTCCATGAGTGTTAGACCCTCTAGTGAAGAATGGGGCAGGTCTAACAACTTGTGGACTTTGCTGCACATAAGGTTTGGGTCTGCCAACGTTTGACTTTCTAACAACGTTGACTTTGGTAGCGTTGACACACTTATATGCTAAATGTGAAAAACTACCACAAGTGTAACAGGCTTTTCTAGACACAACCCTAGGTATAGAAGAGAAAAAACCTGTTCCGTCATTGCTAACTTGGCTCTTAGGTGACCTAGTATTCCTATACATCTCTGCATACTTAATGCTAGGTTTTCTAACAGTGTTTGAGCCAAGGTCAACAGCCTTACCAGTGATTGAGTTTGTAACCTTAATGGGGGTTGACTCATTAGGACTTTCACATAACAAGCCACCCTTAAAAAATAAGGTAGGGTTAGCTTTCTTCCATTCATTCAAGTCAGTCAACTTCTGTTGATACTCTTCAACTAGGGTAACGATTCTTGGTGAAGGAATGAATTTCTCCTCTTGGAGTTCTGGTAAACCAGTCCAAGATAGGTCCTTTTGTTGGACACCATAGAAGTCACCAGCTGGTGGTGGAACCACAGAGTAGTCTTTCATCCCAATCCCAGTCATGTCCTTAGGATCCCTTTGTTTACTCACACATTATCCTAGGGTTTGTGTGGCCTTATCAAATCTTTGAATTTTAAGGCCAACATTATCTTTATTCTTAATGGCCTCATCTAACTTAGCCTGTAGCTCACCATTAACCCTTTCCATAATGCTCCTAATATCATTACTAGCATTCAACTCATGTTTTAAGATATTTATTTTATCTTTTAAATCAAATTCCATTTTCTTGTACTCAGAAACTGTCTTCTTAGTTTGAGTGAGAGCTAATTGATAGTTAGATAGTTTGCATCTCTCAGTACTCACATCATCTAATAGCCTTAACACCTCTTTATTAAGTTTCTCAGTATTTAACCTACAACCCTTACTACAAAAGGCATCATCATATACCTCATTATCAGATGAAGAGGAGGAGTGTGCCATGAGAGCATATTGAACATGCTCTTCTTCTTCTATCTCAGCAACCAAAGCTTTATCCTCTTCCACATCCTTAGCCAAGTAGCTCCAGTCCCATCCCATACCATCAATTCCTTGAACTGCAACCATGGCCTTAGGATCTTGAACTTTAACAATTTGACTTGAAGGTTTGCCAGCATCAGATCTTCTTGGAGATCTGCATTCCCTCATGAAGTGCCCCATACGATGACAATTGTAGCATTCAACTTTGGATTTATCAAATCTAGCTAGGTCCTTTGCATTGAAGGTCGTCTTCTTCTTAAACCTTCTATTCCACCTGTTTGCTCTTATACTAGCAAGAGCCATGTTCCACTTAATATCCATCTCTTCCAAGTGCTCATCACTTATCCGCTCAAGGTCCTCATATGTAATCACTGAACCATTGGGAAAAGAAGCAATATAAGCACACACAGTATCCAGATCCAAACCAGCAGGTTTAACTCTTGGTGAGTCGCATTTGTATGTGTCAGCGTCTGAATAGGAGACGTTGACAGGACATGTTCCAGCGTTGACACATGATGATCCAGTAACTGGATGCATGTAAGAGTCCTTCTGATTAAATTGACCTTCACTATGAGAAAAGAAGGTCATATTACTGTTGGTAGACTTGCTTCCATGCTCCAAGAGAGTTTCATTCTCCAACAGCCTCAGTTTGTTGTAAATATCATCAAAAGTAGAACTTTTGTGAGTGTTGTTGGCAAGTATAGATCTTGCCTCAATCTTCCACGCCTCACCAATACTTTTAAGAAAAGTGGCATTAATGTCCACATCACCAAGTTGTGTCCCCATGAAGGACAATTTGCTTGTAATGTCAAGCAATCTACTTCTCACACTACTAAGCTTTTCATTAGGTTGAGCCTTGAAGACAGCATAATCATGCATGAGTTGCTTCTTCTTCTCTTCCTTAGTATCTTCATTGCCACCATATGCAACTTCAAGAGCTGCCCAAAGGTCTTTAGCAGATTCATAACCTCTGTATTTATGCTGGTTCTCCTGTCCCAAAGAGAGTTTCAGAATATTTAGGGTTTTCATATCAACCCTTTTCTTTGTTATGTCTTCAGCAGCCACAGCTCTACCATCCTCTGGCTTTTCTCTCTTATCTGCTTCTGAACATCCAGCAACAGCTGCTCTTCCAGCAATAGCATCAGCAATCTTTTGGGCTTTATTGAATGTGTTTCCATATTCAATAATCTCCCAGAGTGTGTAGTCATAGATCCCCAGATATTGCTCAAAGTTGAATTTCCACAATTCAAAGTTGGCAGCATCAAGCATGGGAATCTTGATGTTTGGTAAAGGTGAGGAGGAGGTGGGTACTTCCGGATTTGACATGATGTTTTTAGGGTTTTTATGAAAATTAGGGTTTTGGTGATTTTCGGGGTTCTTGTGTTCTTTTAAGATCAAAAGTTCCTCAACAAGCTCTGATACCACTTGTTGATCCCAAACTTAGATCGATTTAGCTTTATGTATACGAGATTAGATCAAGTAATACACTTAGAGAAACCTTTGTATATGTATATGACAATCTAAGTGTTATGCGGAATTAACACTTAAACAAGAACACACAAGATATAAACAAACTTTCACTTTGATTAATGATATCAAACTTGCTTACAATGAAAGTAGTTTACGTATGAAAACTTATATGAATAATAACCTAAAGGTCTTCTTTTATAGACATAAGAAGCCTTGTACAATAATCTACGTATCAACTATTCTAGGTAAAGATAAATATAGAAAATACATTGTTATTCCTATCTTTACTAGAAGTAATCTAGAATACAATAAACGCGTAGAGTATATCCTTCCATCAGTGCTTGTCTTCAATGCATCAACGCTTGACTTTGTCTTGTCAACGCTTGATCTGTCAGCGTTTGTTTTACTCCTGTCAACGCTTGTTTTACTCTTGTCAGCGCTCAAGTAGACTGGCTATAATTTATTCCCAACAATTCGTATTATAGTAACCAATTACAGGAGCTGTTTGGTGTTTCAAATTAAACTAATTATAAGGTTGTTTGGGATTTACTTACAGCTTGCAAGTGAGCCACATATATCATGTAGAACTGCCAACATTGATTAACAGGTAATTTGTTGATCCTTTTTAAGGTTGCAGCAAGCAAAGATATTGTATGTGTTATACACTGTTTCGTTTTATTAACAAGGAAGTCCACATACTTCTCAACGAATTTTATCTGAAGGAAGCCATTCATTTATAACAGTGATCTGTTTTCCTTGATGAAGAGGAGAGAACATAGGGCTCAATTCCAACCCTCTCTGATTGATTCACCTTCATTATATATTTACGACCGAGGTTAAGGAAAGTTGTTGTGCAACCCATGGAAAACAGTTGAAACTTCAGGTATGTACTTTATTCGCATGGTATGCTTGCTGATTTTGAATAACCACACCGTAAGTTTTCGTTCTCCGTATACCAAGCAAGTTAAAATGCATACCATCTACATCTAATCACAGATAATATTGTTCGAATCCATTCTGAGTTTTCAGCCACACGTCCAAAAGTACATTCAGTATTATCCACGTTACTATGTTTATGATGTCTGTAAGTTTATATTTTTCTTAGCAGATTATATTCGGTGTAACTGGAAGCACGACTGTGAAGGATCCATATTCCAAAAGAGAAAGACCGAGGATGGAAATTGTATGCATTCTGCGCTCTGTGTGTGTGTTGTAATCATTTGTCTTAGTTTTCAGTAATTTTGATGATACTTACTAATAAAAAAGACACACAACATCTTCTGATGAAAGGCGAATTAGATTGCACACTGATGCAGATCAGTAGTTGCGGATTTAGGA
Source organism: Glebionis coronaria (assembly GCA_025667525.1). Classification (NCBI taxonomy): domain Eukaryota; kingdom Viridiplantae; phylum Streptophyta; class Magnoliopsida; order Asterales; family Asteraceae; genus Glebionis; species Glebionis coronaria. The sequence goes on from CM046877.1 coordinate 475,803,614, forward strand.
GAGAGGTATCGCCAGGCAGATACGGTGCCATTGATGCAGATAAACCAGTCAACAAAGAAAGCATTTGTTGGTAACATCTTACTCGAACAAGGGGTACAAGTGCTTCAGTCAGTTACTCAGTCAACGAAAAATGCTCTTTTAGAATGTACTTTTGAAACCCTGACTCAACCCATATTAAAGGTACTTTTGATAGTCGTGTAAGAAACCTTTTCTTTTCTAAAAAAGTTTGTGCAGAATTTCAATTTTGCAAACAACCCCATAAATCACTTTTCTGTTTGATTTTAGTTTAAAGTGTTTATACCAAACAACATGTACGCACTCTCGTCCAATCAGACCTGAGACCAGTTTTCAGATAGATTTTTCTGCATTTTTTGGCTGTCAAAACAGCCCCTCAAAAAAAGATTATGTCCAAACAGTCCTTTACGGTCAGATTTTGTCCAAACGACCCCTAAAAATGTTCTGGTTATCTACACACTACAACAGCCCTTAAACCTGCAGTTTATAACAATTTTTACGAATTGTTTGTTGTCCAACCAACATTGTAAAATTGTGTCTGTCCAAACAGCAAACAACCCCTTATGACTAATTTTGTCCAAACTGCCCAGTTATATTGATGTTATGCACTTCACAACAATTTATTTGGTGTCTTATAAGTTGATAAGGTAAACTTAAATTTTCTTTTTCTTTTTGAAATATTGGTGCATAAGTTTATTTAAGGACATGTCCTTGATGTAGCAGGTAATTTATTTGGAGGGAAGACCATCATGTTGGGAGAGGAACTGAAATAATCAGCTTTTTGTCTGTTTTTGAAGTTTTTCTAGATGCTCAGGCCAATTATTAAATTTACCATCTTTTAGAGTTTTAACTTGTATGAGGTTAATCTGGTTGACGAAGTTCTGGGCAATTACTCAGTTATTTATGTATAGAAAGAAAAAGATCATAATAGTAATCATGTAGATGGCTATTGCAGTTTATATTTAGCATGTTCTCTAAGTAGAAATTGGTTTAATTGTGAATTTACATTGTTTGTATTTGTCAATAGTCTTCTTTTAAGTCTTACGAATTTTGTTTAAGCTTGAAGAGAATACAAGGAAAAAATATAGTTTGAACTCACAACCTGTATATCATATAAATAATAATTCTTAAGGTCATTGTATATCTGACTGAAAACTATCAACGGTGACAAAAACATATAAATGATTGGACAACTTTATGAATCTATTATCTTCTAACATGTGAAGATTTGATATAAAAATTGCAAATGGGTTGGTTTGGGTCGGGTTGGTTTGGGTCGTAAGTCAAATGGGTTATGGGTCAAACGGGTTATGTGTTATACGGGTTATGAGTCAAACGGTTTGGATAGGGTCGACCCACTAACTTACAATTTTTCATATCTTTTAACATTTTCATACGTTTTTATCTATAAATGTTCGATTTTTATATTTTAATTCGTAAATTTACATTTTTATCAGTAAATTTACGTTTTTCATCAGTATTTTACGTTTTCATCGGTAAACTTAAGTATTTTGACGTTTTCATCATTATTTTATTTATATCCGAATAATGCCAGAATATTATCTCAAAGCAAATTGTTGATCTTAGGATGTTTAAAACTACTTTACCGAAAACTATAATTCAAATATATAAAAAGTTAAATTACAAACTAAAAAAAAGTTAAAACGCACAAACCACAACCACTCTGAATAAAAAAAACGACACCGCCCGTTGGGCAGGTTATGACGCTAGTGTATATATATATATATATATATATATATATATATATATATATATATATATATATATATATATATATATATATATATATATATATATATATATATATATATATATATATATATATATATATATATATATATATATATATATATATATATATATATATATATATATATATATATATATATATATATATATATATATATATATATATATATATATATATATATATATATATATATATATATATATATATATATATATATATATATATATATATATATATATATATATATATATATATATATATATATATATATATATATATATATATATATATTATATATTGGTATAATTATGACTTGAAACCACAGTTTCAATCCCAGTCATATCCCAGTCACATCTTTTAACCAATAGGAATTGAGTATTTGCTAAAAAATCTCACTTTTTTCCTTTTTTAACTCGTTTTTCTTGATTTTGGGCGGACCGCTATTTTTAAACGCAATTTTTTTTAACAAATCGCGTTTTGATACCGCGCCTATATATAATGGTATTTTTTTTGTTTTTTTCATTTTTCTCACACACAAACTGTGTAAAAAACACACACACACACAACATCCGTTATTCTCTTATCAACGGGATTTAATATTAATCCAAAAAACACAACCAAATTATTCGATCTTTGATCTTTGTTAATAAAAACATTTGATCTTTGATCTTTGATCTTTGATCTTTGATCTTTGATCTTTGATCTTTGATCTTTGATCTTTGATCTTTGATCTTTGATCTTTGTTGTTTGATCCACTTTCAATGTATTACTTTTAAACCCTAATCCAGTTTTCCCTAATAAAAACGGGATTTAAATCTTAATCAAATAACAACAAAATTATTCGATTTTTGATTTGATCCACTTTTAATTGTATTGGTTTTAAACCCTAATCCGATTTCCCTAATTAATTGGATGTAAATCCTAATCTAAAAGACATAAAAATCAGTTGATCTCTTTGATTCAGATTCAACTGTAACTTAACAATTACGTGGATCTGAATGAGCATCATAAGGTAATTTGTTTTTATTGTTATCTTTTAATTTTTGAATATTATTATTTTTTAATTGTGGATAATTGATGTTAGAAAGTTTTGCTTGGTTAGTATTTTAAGCCTTTTTTTAATTTTTTTCAATCACGTCTCATGAATCATATATAATTTTCAAAAATCATATATGATTCGTATCACGAATCATATATAATTATATGATTCGTATCACGAATCATATGATCATTAGGGAAAAGTGAAAGGGAAGTCGGGTATGATCATGCAGGCAGGATCGTTAGAGGAAAGGAAATGGTTGTTCCTAAGAGCAAGTATGAAGTGGATGTATGCATCAGTAACCATGACCGTTTGGGGATCTTGGTGGAAAGATCACCAATGGTGATACAAATGCTGTAAACACTTTGTTAAAATCAGTTACTAGATGTAGCTTGAATAGGAGCTGTTGAAGCTGCAATAGACTTGATGGAGTCTAACATTGCCCGTAAAGAGGCTGCTACTGAAAGTTTGATTTTCTCATCAGATGTGACTGAACCTACTGCCACGTCATCATCACCATTTTGAGATTTCATACAGTATTTGAAACTCATTTTATCAGTCGTGACTGTAATAAGTATCTTCATGTACTTTTAGAACTGGACCAGATGAATACCCCTTTTGCCATTAGCAGTGGTTTATACTAAAGTCGATCAACAATGGAAAATATTCTAAACAATTCATTTCAACATACTAAAGTTATTTTTGAATTTCTGATTCTCAGGGCTGGACCTACCGCGATGGGAAGGCCAAATAATACATCGAGAATAGTCATAACGACTTTCACTGGTGTAATGCTTGGTTTCTTTTTAGGAATGTCATTCCCGATAGTGTTAATAGATAAGGCACACTTCTATTGTTTTGATCTACTCTCAGATTTAATATGAAGCTGATCTTGATATATTATGATTACATTAATACATTATGTTTATCATCTATGCAGAAGACGAACATGCACTCTACCATGCCTACTCCATTGATCTTCGTGACATTCAGAAGAAGCACCCAGGCATCTCAACTCAAGCAGCCTTGAATGTCTGGTCTTCTATGCAGCAAAATAAACTTGCACAATCAGATAATTATAGGATTACAAAGGTGAAAATCTATTTGATCAAATGGATATGACCAACTTGGTTGAAATTTCATAAGTTGTCATAATTTGTTTGTTGGCAAGTCTTGGTATAATACGTAAAACAATAGTCAAATAAGAGAAATGTAACGAACATCATACTAATACTTGCAATGCAGATATGGGCTCTAGATAATCCCCGAGGAGCTGAAACGCTACCCCCGATGAAGAAGGTCAGTAACTTGTCCTCTGCCTTTCATGTTTGTGAAGTGTAAACCGATCAGTTATTTACATGTCTAATCTTTTGACTTTCAGGTTTCAGAAAACTTTACTCTTGTGTTGTTTCACTATGACGGTCGAACAAGTGAATGGAGTGAATTTGAATGGTCAAAGAGGGCTATACATATTAGTGCTCACAAACAAAGTAAATGGTAAATTTTGCATATTTAAGAAAATTTACAGGATTCTGTTTAAGCTTAATTATGTTAAATCATGTAATGTTCAGTGGTGGATGAAATATCTTTTAGGTGGTATGTTAAACGTTTTCTACATCCAGACATTGTGGCACCATATGACTACATATTCATCTGGGACGAGGATATTGGACTGGATCATTTTGACGCAGAAAAGTAAATAAGTATCTCTAACATTAATAATCAGAAAGTTAATAATGTGAACTAGCCTTTTTCAACTCATTTAGAATATGGTATGTAGGTACATAGCACTGATGAAGAAGCACGGGTTAGAAATTTCTCAGCCCGGTTTATCAAAAAACAGTGGACTATTTTCATGGCAAATAACTAAAAAACGAAATGATACCAAAGTGCACAAGTAAGGCATCCATTGTACTGACTTTAAGCTTCACAGGTCTTTTATAACTGCTATTAAATTAAATAATCCTTACAAAGTATTTATAGTAACACATATTTATTGAGATAATGGCACCTGTATTCTCACGGAATGCATGGCGCTGCGTTTGGCACATGCTCCAGGTTTTGACTTGTCTTTAGCGTACATCTATATTCGACGAATAGTATTTTCTTTTCTTACTATCAAGTATGAACATAATTTGTTTACGTTTACAGAATGACCTGGTCCATGGATGGGGTCTTGATTTTTCCCTCAGGAGATGTGTAGAGGTGAGCGTTCACATTATATTATTTATTTGAAATGCGTGATTGCACTTAGATTACTGATTTAAAATCAGGTTGATGTGACACTCCTTTTCATTGCTTAATACAGCCTGCTCATGAGAAGATAGGAGTGGTAGATGCTCAGCCGATAGTTCATCAAACACTCCCTTCACTTGGGGATCAGGTCTGTCATTTCCTCTACCAAATATATCAGCGTTTGATGAAATAGACGGGTTATAAATTACTCTGTTATATATAATTACAAACTTGTGTTAGTTCAATGTTCCTGTTTGACCTGTTCCAAAGACAAATGGGTCAAAATTATCATCTCTGCTTTACATGAACACATGTAGTTAAATTTTGTTACCTTTTTTCAGGGCATTAGAGAGAAAGGAAAGGCGTCACGTGCAGCGGTACATTTCAAACACTCTTATCACACATTGGCATTTGTAGTAGCTCATGAAATTTAGGATAGAAAGCAATCGTAGTCTTGCTAAAGTTTTAAGATTTTTTCACATCAGGTAAAGTTAAGGTGTAAAAGAGAGTGGATAATGTTTCAAATACGGATAGCATTAGCAGAAAGAGCATATTTCAAGATCAAGTCAATGGCTTCAAATCAAACCAATACCACAGGCCATTCAGATAAATCACAAACAAATGAGCCTAAAAACACCAAATCTATTATTTCAGAGCCCTTGCATAGTAGTAGAACATTTTAAGTAGTACTGTACGCAGGGGCGGACCTATGTGTTAGGTCCGGGATGGCGGCGCCCCCCATGGCTTGAACAAAACGACGCGATTACAGTGTAATTATTTTATGATTTTGACAGTTTTTTTTAAATGCCCCTCATTCGAAACGCGAATTGCCACCCACTCACATATTCAAGTCCGACTTTTGACACTTTAAAAACTTAAAAATCCTCTCATTTTAAGTTAAAATATTCGGTTTTTTATTTGGATTTAAATATTTTTAGCTTGCTATTGTCAAAAAAAAATTTTGCTCCCCACTATCCAAGTTTCTGCGTCCGCCACTGACTGTACGTATGAAGCATTTGGTTATTTTGGAATCAATCGCGCTGCGTCCAATAGAGACATCAGGTTAGCCTAATTTCTGTACAAAGATCCTTTTGTATAGTCACTAGATGATGAATATATAAGATGTATTGTAATCTGTGATGTATTTAGATGTAAGTTGTTCATTTTGCAAGCTCTCTTGTATAGCCAATATGTATAACTTCTTCCCATGCATAATGTTTCAAAAAGCTTCAAGGTCCCTTAGACAACTCGAGTTTTTCATGTCACACTTTCCCATAGGATTCGACTGACATACACAACTCTTATAAGCGATCCACTTATTGGCAAACTTTTGACTTCTACTATTAAATATCGTTCCTTACTGTTTTGCACATTTATAGTTTATGCAATCTTTGAGTTATCTTGGGTTAAGATAGCTGCGTGTGTTAACAAAACACAATATAAAATGCGATCAAAACACAATATAAGAATTATATGTATAACTGATATAAATAAATAAGAAATGTTGAATTAAAACCACCTATTCTAACACATATGATTAGTCAACCTCATAAGCACACATCTGATGGTAATGATAGGCTCTTCCATGCATAAGCTTTTATTAATTTTAAGTTTATCTCAGTTTCGAAGAAATAAATTCTGATTTAACCCACTTTTGGTTTTTTATTTTCTTACATCAAGTGAAAAACATAAGTCCATACATAAATCAAAAAATCCCTTCAGTAACAACAAAATGCACAACATGGATATATGCCCCAGTTGGCCAATTGTAAATGAGAAAAAGATGAGCAACCATTTTTGCATTGTTGTAAGCAATTTCTTTAAGAAAAATGGAAGATGTTGCATCTTTAGAGGAGAAGCTTGGTCGGTTACTATCGAAGCAAGAAACAAGAAGAATTGGAGTGACCAGCCATAAGTTATTCCTAGAAGAATTGCTGATGAAAAGGTACAAGTTTCATTCTCAGTTGTCAGATATAAGTCAAATAACTAGTTTGACCAACTTATTCATGATTGTTTACTTTTTTGGTGTAATAAGGTATATGGATAGTGTTCCCAAGATCATTTCACTTCTTGAGAACGAGTATTGTGGTACAACACGGAAGCTAAATGACATAAATCAGGAACTCAGGTTTGAAGTTATCACCTTTTTAGCTTCATGTTTCTCTAAGAAACTTTATAATGAAAATTCAATAAAGGTTTACATCTATAAAAAAGTGTACTTTATGATTATCCGTATATACGTAAAATAACTGATGTACTTTTTTTGGTGTGCTTCCGTAGTACGTTAGATGAAGTCAAATTAAAAGAGAAAGGAAGAGCTTTTCATGATCTTTTCTTGACGAAGGTTTTATCTACTAAAACCTTCATAACTTTCTTAAATGTTACTTGATTTGACTCGTGTTGATATCTTTATTTTGTTCTGTTTCGTTGTTATCACTGCTATTGAAAAGGACAGTTGTTGCACCTCCTGATAAATTTGGTGATTAAATAGTGTCTAGACTTTTAATGAACATTCTAACTTACTAATTATTGACATTCAATTAACATCTTAATTCTTTGATTTGTCATCATTGTAGGGGAAACACTACAAGATGAGAGGGTTAATGGTGGGGCACCTATTGGTATTGATGGCTCTCAGTTTTCGCTCAAGTTAATACATGTAAGCTTTAAAAATCTTCATCTCCATATCTTTTAAGCATGCTTTATCAATGTTGGTGATCGTTGAATATTTCTTAATGGCATTTCCTATTTTTAAGTTCTGCCAGATTGATGTGGAAATAAAGTGTGACTGAATATTATCAAAGTTGCAACTAAATAATTGCGGTCAATGATTTTACTTTTTGCCTTATTGAGTGGTCGTTCTTTCCATACTTCTTGTTTGGACTTCTGTCACATGCGACATTGTTCTTCTCCAGAATGCAGGTATGCGTTTATACGAAGGTACTCAGTATCATCGTGCTTTGGCAGAATTACTGTTTGTTGTCGGAGGGATCAAATGCCCTCCAATTACACGTCAAGAAATTGTAAATGCGTGTGGAGTTGAAGATATTCATGATGGAACAAACTACTCTAGGTTCCTACCATTCATTATTCTACCTGTGTTATCAATTCATTTTTTATTAAAGCTTAAAACTTCCTGTAACTTTGTCTCTTGAAACTCTAGGACTGCATGTGTCATCGCTGTTGCTAAAGCTCGTGATACTTTTGATCCTTTTCTTCACCAGGTACTGAATCTTTTTTTTGTTCTCATTAGATCTCTGGCTTTTACTGAATTTCTCAGTTTTTTTATAGTTGGGCAGTCGGTTTCTTCACATTCTAAAGAGATTGCTTCCCATCTCTGTTTATCTTTTCCAGGCAAGGGGTCTGTTGATTATAATATGTACATGTATGTCTTATGCACTTAAAGGTCTTTTAGATGTCATTATGTCAATACGTGACATTAGAGGTGGCACTTTGACCCTTTTACATAAGAATTTATCCTATAAAAAAATGGGTCGAAAGTTACCCAAGGTGTACTCTAAATCTCAAATGATGTAATACATAAAGTGATAAAACCTTCCAATCATTTAAATAAATATATTAGAGTATTATTGATAATGTAGTTGCTGTAATCATATTTGACACTTGAATTGCTTAAAAAACAACTCAATTTTTCTAATCAAAAGTCTTTTGGGCAACCTAACTTCAAACTGTGTTGACCTGTTACCCAGCCTACTCATTTTGGCACAACCACACACCATGCCTTATTTCTCTACCTGTTAAACGTTTGCAACAGAAACAAGTGGGCATGAAGTTTTTCTGAGACGTGTGTGAACCGCCTTCAACAACTTTGCTGAATCCACCGAAGGATCATGCCATGAAAAGTAACTAAATAACCTCATATCACCTTATCTTGATAAAGTTCACACCACCTCTGAAGTTGCAAAAAGACAGATGGGAATCAGCATATGAAGTTGTATGTGCAATTATACCATCAGCAGTCCATTCCTTTTTAATTAGAAGCAGGATCAACGTAACCTTTTTAGTTACAATCATCACGTGCTTCTTTATTTAGGATGTTGGGTGTGTGTTTTGATATGTTTATAACATTCTGATAGTGTGGTTCTGTTTATAACATTCTAGGCTGAAAAGTTCTCTATTCAACTGGCCAGTCAATGTTCATAAATTAAGATATGAATTTTGATCCTCTTTGTAGTCTGTTATAAATACCGATTGTCATCTTAAACTGAACATTGGTATATTAAGTTACTGGATGTAGGTATGACCCAAATATTTAAGGAAGAAAAAAGGGTTACGTTTGATTGTGTCTTTTTAGTTAATAAAGTTTGAGGTTGAACAATACTTTCGCTTTCCAGGCTTAACACATTTCATTTTGCTGGACGTGGTGGGATGAACGTGACACTTGGTATTCCACGTTTTGCAAAGTCAAAGTGAGTCGCTTTCTGACTATGTTACCTGTTATTAGCTCCGCCCGTTCATGCTTTGTTGTCATGTAAATTAGCTTTGATAATTCCAGGAAAGATGATGAGAAACTTGTGGAAAAGGTTAAGAAGCTCACAATTGCACTTGCCATACATATGATCATCTAATTGTGTCCACTGTATGTTGTTATGTCACAAGAGATACTCCATCAATACCCAGAGTTAGCACTTGAAAGCCTGCCAACAGTCAACCAAAGACTTGACATATGCAACAAGGCTGTGACTCAAATGGCTATAGAAGCCCGTATCTGATATCACCCACTTCGTCATTTATGTTTCCTCTACTAAAGCCCGGCTTCCAGTAGGTGACCTTTACTTAACCAAAGGGCTTGGGATAAGTCTAGACACTAACCATGTCATGCTTTACTTCTTAGGTTGGCATCATGATAATCGGGTCAGCGCCGACTGTGCCTGAAAGCCCGTGTTTTGATTGCATACAACCATACAAAATTTCTTGCCCGATGATACCTGAAAGCCTAATTGAAGAAGGTATTACCTACAAGTTAGATAGAGAGCTACCTGAAATCATCGAGGACAATGTGCACAAGGGTTTTGTGACAAGTTATTAGAAAGCAATGCCTACGCACCTGCTGCAATTTTTAGGAATTAGTTGTGTCATGCCAAATTAGTTAGAGCTCTTATCTTGTTTTCATACACTCAACATATTGAAATCGTGAGATAGGTCATGCGTCAATTTTTAGGTCTTTTATTGGCCCAGTTGTGTTGTATATTTTGATACTTAGCTTTGGCCCGACCATTTTCTTTACTGAGACCTAATTAACTTAAATATACCTAAGACAATCTCGAATAATCCAAAACCGAACCAAAAAACATACGTAGTATATATTTGGAACAGAAAAATGAACCAAAGAGCATGTTTCGATTCCACTTCGGGTTCGAATAGGTATTTTGGTTCTACCCAATCGGAACTGATAATTTTAAAAAAGCATCAAAAACCTACTAATATTTTATATGATTTACGTTTAGTCATTATAAATTATAATGAACAAAGACTCTCGCATCGTTTTATAATTCAAGTCAACATTTACATTATTTTATTTTTGTCTTAGTCATTAATGTGTGATTTAAGAATGGTCAACTTAAAAAGCACCAACTAAACTTACAAAGAAGAGAAATTAGTTAAGAAACTAATGACTAAGGTCAGACCATTACTAATATAAGAAGAAGACAAAAATAAAATAAATATGTTTAAGTTTTTATATAACAAAAACGAGACCGACTGTAATAAATTTAGATAAATACACAATCGTACTTTAAAAACTCACTCATGTTATATGCCAACTCAAAAGAAGTATGTATAAATTAATCACAATTTATACCCGCCCATTGGGTGTACCAAAGCCTAACACTATCAAAGGTTATTTTACGTTTATCCAACAAAACATAAACAAAAAACACAAGCTGATATTTGTACAACCAAAGATTCACATGCGACAAAACACGTCTGATGTGTAGACGAAGGCGTAAAAATATCATAAATTAGTTTCCTTTTTGTTTTCTTTTAACAAAAACAAGTCTCATTTCAAACGAATAAAACTAATACACACAAACGTACTTAAAAAAAAAGATTGACATGAAAATATCAAAAAGTTAATTCATTTAAGTTTAATTTTAAAAAAATAAGTCCAGCTGCAAAAAAAATAAAAAAAATACACAAACGTACGTTAAAAAAATTGCGAAACGACCCCGCCCGTTGGGCGGGTTACGACGCTAGTATATATATATATATATATATATATATATATATATATATATATATATATATATATATATATATATATATATATATATATATATATATATATATATATATATATATATATATATATATATATATATATATATATGGAGGCATTAACAGTAGCTTTAAGGTTGCGTCCAAAGAGGAGAGTTATCTAACACATGTAACGGAATAGGGTTTCTTTTACAGGGCATGTTATTTTTTAAGGGGGTGTTCGACCAATAGTTTGAAGTATGAAAAACGGGACTGTTTTGGGTTAAATGTTAACGAGACGAGTTATGAACTAAACTAAGTTAAGGGCTTTATATAGGGGTGTAATGAGATTCATATGGCATATAAATGGGTTTAAGTTGTAGGAGAAGGTTAGATATCCATCATAGATTGATGAGCCATTTTGGTATGTGGTTCATGTCTTGATTGTATATGTTTGTGTGTTTAGATTTGTGCTAGAGCATGGGTACTTGGAGAAGCTTGTTCAGGTGAGTTTCATAGACCCATGTTTTTATGAGTATAATTGTTTTTATTTCCAGATGGGATGGTAGAGACACTGTGTGGTTTTTTAACTAGTGTTGTGAATGTTTTTATGGTTTGTGATGGACTTGTGAGTACATTTATGTGATTAACCGCTATGTGATTCTTGATTGTTAATGTGGTTTGACTTGGTACCAAGAGGATGTTGACAAGGCGGGGCCTTGGGATTGGTTCATATGTGTATGGGCGCCTATGAGACCATAGTTATTGGTAAGGCTTGGAGCCTTGGAATTTTGGTTATTGGTAAGGCTTGGAGCCTTGGATTTGTGGTGATTGGTTAATTTTGAATGCTAGTTGCTAATACATAATTGTAGCACATTGTCCATATGTTCTTTTGTTAATGGTTGTTATTCACAGATTATAACTGATTTGGCGTTGGAGTCTAAACCTATGAATCTCACCAACTTTATGTTGACGTGTTTTAGTGTCTCTCTCAGGTGAGAATGTGGTTAAGAGTGAGAATAGGAGTGGCTAGCTGGAAGGCTTAGGATTGCATTTGAAGGAACCCCCTTTCCTCTTAGTCTTTATTTATGTTTGAATAAGTGATACTTTATAGACACATATATGTTTGTTATTTGTTAATTGTATTTCTTTGGTAAGAGGTAGACATGTTACCTACTTACCTAGACGCATGTATTGTTTGAGATATCTTCATGACATTGTGTCACCATTTATGATATTTCCATTTCATTTAGTTATCTCTATAGACACGCTATTGTTGTGATGATATCCATACGTCGCGCCCCATATTCCGCCATGGTGGGGTGTGACAGTAGGCCTGATTTGCAATTTGCTATATGCATGTGTGCCCGGTATCAGGCTCGGCCTACCGAAAAGCACTTACATGTTGTGAAAAGGATCTTTCGGTATCTTAAAGGAACACTTAATCGTGGTCTGTGGTATCTGAAGGATTCCTCTATTGCACTAATATCATATGTAGATGCGGATTATGCTGGGTGTCAAGATACTCGACGTAGCACTTCTGGCAGTGTGCAACTTCTTGGAGATAGACTGATTAGTTGGGCATCTAAAAGGCAGAAAAGCGTTGCGATATCCAATACATAGGCTGAATACATTGCTATGTCTGGTTGTTGTGTTCAAGTTCTTTGGATGAGATCACAATTAACTGACTACGGTCTTGGATTCAACAAAATCCCGATGTACTGTGATAACAAAAGTGTCATTGCCCTTTGCTGCAACTATGTTCAACACTCCCGGGGAAAGCACATTGACATACGCTACCACTTTATCAAAGAGCAAGTGGAAAATGGAGTAATCGAGCTGTATTTTGTCAACATTGAGTATCAGCTGGCGGATATATTCACAAAGGCCTTAGATCGAGGACATATCGAGTTTTTGATCGAAAAGTTGGGCATGAAATCATTCTCATCGACAACACTTAAGGAGTTGGCAGAAGAATCTGCAGAATAGTGGTGGTAAACTATTCTAGAGTATCCTTTTATCATGATCTTGTATATTATCGTATATATACAAACCACAAAAAGAAAATACAAAAATATAAAACTTACAAAAACCATAAAAATTACAAAATCAAGAAAATCCAAAAATATTTTTCATTTTTAAATCGGCATGTCTTTTAGTACGGTAATATTTACGGTCTTAGAATGTCGATTAATATTGACACGGCGTCATAAATAGAGTCCGTATGAAAGTTGTAAATATTTTAAAACATGCCCATATGGCTTGAAGTTATTTCTGACTGCAACCCGCTTTACGCATTAAACTCACGTATTTCTTTTGAAAATGTTGGCTCACAACGGGAATTAATTTTTTTCTCGGGCAAGGTTTACTTTAAAACCTTGTAAGGGATCAAGTTTACTTTATAACTTGGTCTAACACACACTAATGTACGCTTCAGTGCACTTATTTTGTTAAAATAAGAGAAATCTTATGGCCACCAGAATCGTTTCAGAAAATCATTAAATGGAAAGGTCTTCATGGATATTTGTCTCTTTAAAAACAAAGACTACAACTATTTAAATAGAAAACGGGTCAGTGTTTAAGGGGGAGCAAATATCAAATCATTGTGGAATTAAATTGGTTTTCAAAAAGGGTTTTTCAGAAAAATGCAAAACGATAATCATCATCATATGCTATGTGTGCCTTGTGTGGAATTTGAGTTGTCGTTAGGAATTTAACTTTGTGCGTTAAGTGTATGTGATCGTGTTTGTTTTCAAGATAAGAAGCTACGGGTTAGTGAGTTTGCTAGTTCACTTGGTGTTAAAAGTGTTACTTAATCATTTTTACTAACTAGGGGTCCAAAATTGCAATGTTTTGCAACAAGGGGGGACCAATATTGAAATTTCTTGCAACTTGGTTGACCAAAGTCAAAACATACCCCCTCCCCCCCTTCCCGTTTTTCTTCTTTATCGTAAAAACACACAAACCCAAAACTTTATCCGCCATTGTTAAAGCTTTGTTTCTTCAATCTTTGTGTGCTCCACCTGCTAACTCATCTAGGTAATTAACATCGCATGTTTTCTTGTGTATATCCTCTTTGTCTCATAATAAAACGAACCTGTATATCTGGATACACTTAAACTAGGGTTTCAAGTTTTGTGAGGATACTGCTAATTGGGTGAGGGATTTTGCTTATCTGCCTTAGTTACACATAGGCTTTGAACGATTTTTCATAAAACATATCCTAAAACCAGTAATCAAGATTCACAGCATTGCATCGTAATCTCCGTCTCAGATTACGATCCATATTCTGATCATGCATTGTGATGGCTATATTGCGATGGGTCATTCCGATGGCTCATTGCGATGGGTCATTCTGATGGCTCATTGCGATGGCTCATTGCGATGGGTACATTGCGATGGCTTATTGCAATGGCTTATTGCGATGGCATACATTGCGATGGCACATTGCGATCCCACATTGTGATGGGTCATTGCGATGGCAACATTGCGATGGCATGTTGCAATGGAGTACATTGCGATGGCATATTGCGATGGTGCATATTGCGATGGCTTTGCTTTCCGATGGCATTAAGATTGCGATAAGTGGACTTTAAGATTGAGATGCTAATAGACATTACGATGGACTTTAAGATTGTGATGGTTTATAAGTATTGCGATAAGTTGAACTTAGACACACTTGGCTAGATTAAGAGTTGTACAACATAGACAAAATACTAAGTGTAGTTTCTTCTTAGTGTTACGTTCTACTATGAGGTGTCATGAGTTGTGTTACATTTATCAAGCTACGGAATTTACATGGATTATGTGTTATGTATGTCAATATATATCAAGTGTATCTATGTTATCTAAGATGGAAAATATCGATCAACGAAGAACAACAAAAACAACTTGATCTTGCCCTTGTTCCACTTAGTGCCAGGATGCCATATGCACCAAACAATTTTCGTCTGAAAAACGACTTTGATCCCACTCTGGCGGCATTCAAAGTCGCAATGGATATCCTGGATAGTTCACCGATAAAGGATGCATTACGAGCCACAACATCAGTTCCTGAAGTATACATGCACGAGTTTTGGACAACAGCCACAATTTCACAGGGAAAACAATTGTCAAAGAGGATTATCACCTTCAAGCTCGAAACGACGAACATGACACTTGACTTGAGTCAATTTAGGCAATTGTTCAAGTTCCCTAAGTTATCAAAAGGAGAACACTTTGTGCATAACCCAACTATAGATGAACTACTTGGCGTAATTCGGGCTCTGAACTATGAGGGTGAAATTGTTCAATTATCTCAATTTAACACGTCACACATCGGGCAACCATGGAAAGCAATTGTCAATATCATATTAAAATGTGTCACTTCCAAGGTTCGTGGAACAGACGCAATGAGACCCCCTCAGGCTAATATCTTTTGGCGACTTTACACTAGAACTAAATTGGACTATGCACTACAACTTTGGAAGGAATTTTGCCATCAATTCACAAGCACCAAGAAGAAATCGTTGCATCTTCCATTTCCAAGGTTCACAAAACTCATAATCAATTTCTTCATGAATAGTGACCCAGATATTGATCCTCGTGGAAATTTATTCTATCATACTCAAGATAGAGACAATGTGTTGGACAATATGACTGTTGATAATCAATTCATAAAGTACTCACTACGACCATCTCTTGTGCCAGACATCATGATCAATAAAGGGATCAAGGAGAGTAACCCCTACCAAGAGATGCTCCAGGATATTGAAGCACATATTAAAAGAGAAAATGCAGATCCCTCTGAGAAACAAACAGGTAAACGGAAGAAAAGGACTGCCAAGCGCCAAACGACTTCTTCTTCCAAAGATAAAGGCACAGGGAAAGAGCAACTACATGATGAAGATGAAGAAGAAGAAGAAGAGTTGATCCACACTGATGATGAAGAGGAAGAAGTACCCCGAAAAAGGACAAAGAGACCAACGCAAACCAAAGGTAAAGAAGCACTTGTTGTTACAGCTGAACCAGTTCAAGAAACCATTTCTCAAGCCAAACAGATACGTCTCACCATTCAGCGGAGCAGAGAGGAGGCTTTCGCGAAATCTAAGGGTTCAGGCTCCACACCAGCCGATGATTTAGATGAATTTGGCGAACCTGATGAAGATATTTTCTTTTATGAAGATCCTAATGATGAAAATGTTGATACATTCAACTTTGAAAGTCACGAGCATAGTGAAGAGGGTGGTGGCAGTGACAACACAGAGATAAACAAACACACTGTACCATGATGTCAATATCACCACATCATTACCGGCACCAACTTGCACTGTGATTACCGACGATGCTCATGCAACTCTCATTCCGGGAACTCAACTCCAAAGTAAGTCTACTTCTGGTTCTGATGATGTTATGAAATATCTTAATTTTGAAGGCGAAGGCGTCGAAGTCACAAATATTGATCCCTCGACGAATGATAATATGGTGGACGTTCCTATAACTTCAGTTACAAAAACTACCATTCCACCATTTACCCCCGGTCATCACCAATGTCATCACACCAACTCTTACACCTAAACTTGTTGAACAACCTGTACCAACTACCGCACCAATGACCGAACCTACACCGCCACCAATCATCTCACAACAAGTACCAACCACCGCCCAAGTAACTATAACAACACCGTCACCAATCCTTGAACAACCTGTATCATCCACAACCTCTCTAACACTAGTGGTTACACCTCTTCCATCAACCATACTACAACAAGTTTTATCCACCTCCAATCCATTTATCACGGTCAATGACCTATTAATTCAGAACCTTCAAAAACAATTGGAGGATCAGGAAAAACAAATTGAATTGCTAAATGGAAGGATACCTAATCCAGCCCTCAGAGAACAGTAAAATGACGAGTCTAAACTCAAGAAGATATCCAAAACCATCTCAAAACTTAAAAGTCAGCATAAAAAGCTTCTTAAAGAAAAGGATGCATGTGACAAAGAAAATGCTGCTTTTATCAATTCCATTGATGAACACATGACCAACATCATTCAACGTGAAGTGAAGTCATATGTCGATCAAGAGCTCCCAACTCTATTCACCCCAGGTTTATCTAATCTTCAATTAATGAAATTGTTAGAAACTCGACTGATCAATATGGGCTCTGAGACAACGAAGACAAAACGGAAACTTCTACACTATCTTAAAAAGACCATCATTGAAGATACACCTGTAAATGATGAAGAGTCTGAGGACGAAGATGAAGACGAAGAAGATGTCGAGAACGCGGACAATGAGGGTAATAGAAATAAGGATAAAGATGGATATGATGGTAAAAATGATGATGATGAGGATAAAAATGAGGATGATGATGATGATAATAGTGATGGGAATGGTATGGGAAAGAGTGATAAAGGCGAGAATACGGGTAAGACTGGAGAAGAGTCAAAGCAGGGTGAAGAGGATAAGGAATCTGAGAAGGGTGTTGAAGAAGAAGAAGAAGAAAGTGGTACTAGAACCAAAGAAAAGGATGTGGATGCAGCACCAACGGATAATGAACAAGAAGAAGATGAAAAAGATGATGAAACCATTGCTACCAGGAAGGAGGAATCACCATCCATATCACTAACAAGTGATGATGGAAATAGAGAAAATCGTCAAAAGAACCTCCATGGTACATTCATCTCTAGAGAATCTCAAAGTCAAGACACAAGTATGTCTACTGCACTAGTTACTACTAGTGTTTCTCCTACACGACATGTAGAACCCATGCAAGAAGACGAACCTCAAGTGTCCATGCATGAAGACGAACCCCAAGTGTCTATCCACGAAGACGAACCCACGGTATCTATGAATGAAGATGATTATACTATACCCCACTCTCTACCTCCTACAACGGATCAACATGATTCTGACATGGAAGTCGAAGACTTAAACATACCAGAACCGACGTTTGCTAAATCTCTTGTCATAGACGAGACTATACAGGAGCAACAATGGATTACCAATGCCGCACCTCAACAGCCTTTCTCAACGGCAATAGAAATCAAGCTGACTAACTTCCTCAACAATCCGATCGACTTTTAAGCTTTCCTTATGTATACTTACGGGAAAACCACTATGACTCCAGATCTTCTCAAAATGTCAGCCGCAGATGTGGATTTCCTTGATACCATGAAGATCAGCAACAATGAGGCTGAATATCACATCAATGAGCTTGCAAAGGCCATGAAAGCGACGACTTTAGGGATTCAGATTCCAGTGTTACAGCCTCTCACACCTACAGTCATTGCCGGTTCTAAAACTATTCCAATGGAATATTTTGTCTGTCATGATCTCGAGTATCTAGAAAACGACCCGAAGAAATATGCTACATCACTCACAATGGTCAAGGCTATAAATCTAGAGAATGTACCTTGGATTGAAGACAAAGTACCTGATGCGCTATGGCGAAAGAAGTTGCTAAAATTTTATGATCCTCACGCAGCACTTGGAACTTCTTACGGGAATACAAAGAAGAGGTTAGCTTACAACCACTTCCATCGTGCACAACCAAGTTCTCCTGTTCAATCTGATCGTAGAATTAAAAGCATACAAGGATCCACCACTCACACGGTATTTGGTTATGACTATTTGAATGTCATTCGTTTCAAACGCACCGACGAAAAAGAATACTGAATCGATGAAAGTGACCTCCAGTACCTTCGCCTTGAAGACATTGAAGATCTTCTACTGATATTGGTTCAAAAAAGGTCGATCACTTATCTTGAAATGGTAATTGCATTAAGTTCAAATCTTCGCTAGTTTACTCGAAGGATCGTCATCAAAAGTCGAGTTGGAGACTTTCAACTTGGTGTGGAGAGTTACCAACAGAAGCTTAACTTGCAACGTCCTCATACAACTCCGCTCAGTCAATACCAAAAAGACAAATTTCCATACATGGGGACTCTGAAACCGGAAGCAGGGATATTTTATCCGAACGAGACAGGAGTCACGTAATTTATGAGATTTTCCGAACTGCATAAATTCAGTGATGGCACACTCAAACACGTTCGTGATGATCTGATTGTTCTCAATGCCGGACTACCGCTTCCAGCAGTTAAGTACAGATGGGCAGACCAATGCAAGAAAGGTGCTAGGTACGCGATTAAGAAATTCGAGGAAACATTAAGGAAGCACCGGTTGATACGAAGTCTGGAACGATTCGTAGGTGGAAGACCATATGGAGCACACCACAGGCTTACAGAACGATCTATTTAATATGGATCGCTTTCTCTCAGGTCAATTCCATATATATTTATATTGTGAATATGTGAATATGTTTATAATAGGCTTTTGTGGCATAGTGTAGTGCAAGAGTATGAAATTTTTCATGAATTTCTTACGAGATTCCAAATATTTCAAACATATCATACTTAAGCACTACAGCTAACCCTCATTAATTTGAGGGGGAGCATTAATATGTTCTACGGCCATCAACCAATTTCATTTTTAACCCAAAGACCGGTTAATCCATTAATATCCAAAACATTAATGGTTAACATTTTGGATAAGGGGAGAAAATGGGATTAAGGAGACTTGTAAAACATATGTGGCTAAAAATGAGAAAGGGCTTAATAGAAATCTAACTTGATATATGCTACGCATATGTTAAGGGGGAGCATTTTGTTGACAAAAACACTGAAGGTACAAAAACTCTTGATATTCATATCACAAGTACCTCGGTGATTTTAAGGAATTTTTTATGAAGACGAATACATACCCAAACACACTTAACTTACGACGAATGTGGTGACAAAAGGGTGGTAGGATTAGGTATTAGTCCAATGATTCTTCCAGAACTGGAGGAATCTTCCCAAGGACAATTCCATAGTTAGAAAATAGAAGTCCTTAGGAAAGATGGGGAATGGATTGTGAACGTAGCTAAATGCCGACCAAATACTGATGCTAGCACTAGAACAATCACAACAAGGTGCTAGTGATGATGTATTGGTAAGCATTGAAGGGGTTGAAGAATGAAAAAGCAATGTAAAGATAAAGGGTGTAAATAAAGAAGCACTCCTTACAACTAACCCTCATTAATTTGAGGGGGAGCATTAATATGTTCTACGGCCATCAGCCAATTTCATTTTTACCCCAAAGACCGGTTAACCCATTAATATCCAAAACATTAATGGTTAACATTTTGAATAAGGGAAGAAAATGGGATTAAGGAGACTTGTAAAACATATGTGGCTAAAAATGAAAAAGGGCTTAATAGAAAATCCAACTTGATATATGCTACGCATATGTTAAGGGGGAGCATTTTGTTGACAAAAACACTGAAGGTACAAAAAACTCTTGATATTTATATCACAAGTACCTCGGTGATTTTAAGGAATTTTTCATGAAGACGAATACTTACCCAAAACACACTTAAATCACGACGAATGTGGTGACAAAAGGGTGGTAGGATTAGGTACTAGTCCAATGATTCTTCCAGAACCGGAGGAATCTTCCCAGGGACAATTCCATAGTTAGAAAATAGAAGTCCTTAGGAAAGATGGGGAATGGATTGTGAACGTAGCTGAATGCTGACCAAATACTGATGCTAGCACTGGAACAATCACAACAAGGTGCTAGTGATGATGTATTGGTAAGCATTGAAGGGGTTGAAGAATGAAAAAGAAATGTAAAGATAAAGGGTGTAAATAAAGAAGCCCTCTTTACAACTTAGGCAGAAACCGGGTCAACTCATCTTGAAGACAAAAGTATCATGGACCCAGTGATGCGATGCACAACCCCTCCCAGCCAACTTAAATATCTCTCTAAAGATATTTGTTTTAATGTCACGGAGTTCAACACGTTATCTATTCACTCCGAATAAATTGATATTGAAAAGGTGGCAATCCTCTCCAGCCTCCGTTTACTAAAACAAAATGCACTATTGAGTCTAGAGCCACGAGATCATCAAAAGTCTCATTAGGACACAATTTTAAAAACAAGAAAGATTTTTATGAGTCCTACGCAATATTCTTGCAATATTGCCAGAACATCTGAGTGATACGAAAGTATTACAATGAAGATGGAAATCCTACTTGAGCCAACATCAAACAAGCTCATGGTACGTGACACGTGTGGTTCTCTAAGAACTAATCTTGTGATAACTGGAAAGAAACGATGGTTTAACTCTTAATTGAGATTAAACTTGTTCCAGGGCCTCTACGCATTATCCAAGTGACCTTGCTAGAACACTCAGAGTGACACTCTTTAGTGTTCACATTGAAGAGTGGAAATCCTTCCGGTGTCAACCTCAAACAGCACTACGGTAGGTGACAAGCAAGATTCTATCAGAATCAAGCTCGTGACAACTGGAAAGCAACGATGGTGAAAATCTTAATTGAAATTCACTTGTTCCATGATTCATGAATTGACGGCTTCAATCATGCGATTTTATAATCCAAATGATTCACTCTTTATGTTCGCAGTCAGCTTTGGACGGTTGAATAAAGAGAACGGGTTTACCCGCGAAATCTTGTCAAGGAGATCTTTAATTAGAGCTACCTGTCATAAGTACGATTTTTATTATCGTCCAACGGTCTTAACCGACCGGAGGTAAAAAGCTACCGAATTAGAATAAAATGTCAAAGCCATTTTATTCGTGTCTTATTATGTTGCTGCATTTGAAGACCGTGGCGTTGCGGTGTACCAACTGAATTCGTCCTCACATACTTATTCCTTCTGCATCAAATATTTTAGCAAATTCAAGAAAGTATGACCTAAAAATCTTCCGCTGTATCAACTCTGAAACTTTCAAGAATTCAACAAATGATAGGTATGTGGGACATGAAGTCACGAAGAGGGGAACATCACAAGAATGCAAAGACTGCACGTGAAAGGCCAAAAGAACATGTTATAATCCAAAGCCTATTTTCAACACATATTCACAAAAAGAAGAAAAGTTCAAGAAGAAAAGAGAAAGTGGACTACGAGCACAAGAACGAAGATCTAACATGCTAGATTAGGACTTTGTAAGTTGGAGTGATCTCCCTTTTGGGGAGATTGTTGGAAATACGTTTTTCGTATTTAGAAAGTCCCGGTCACTCCAACAATATAGTTATAGGCTCGTAGTATAAGTTTAATTAAAGTTTACATTAGTCCGACCCATGAGCATGTTCATGGGCCGGAAGCCCAAGTCCACTAGGAGACTTGGGTATATAAACCCCTTTCCACCATGGAAAAGGGTGTTGGTTGTTTCATTTTTTCATATAATACACATACATTTTCTCTCATCTCTCTCACTACCTTCTTTCTCTAGAAACAACAACCCTCTTGATAAATCAAAGATTATCATACTTCTACACTTTGGGAGTGGGCATTTGTGGTCCAAAAGCCCATGTCCTTTGTTGTCTAATCATGACCTGCGGATCCGTTCCTGAGAACTTATCCGCAGGGGCCTCGGTCGTGTTTCAAAGAAAGCGTGTCCGGTGCTGTGTTGCGTTGCGGATATGCTCGCAGGAAGCTGATCCGCTTAGAGCTTTGCCACCGTGGTGGGCTTTCACGTACTTGGGTCTG
Source organism: Glebionis coronaria (assembly GCA_025667525.1). Classification (NCBI taxonomy): domain Eukaryota; kingdom Viridiplantae; phylum Streptophyta; class Magnoliopsida; order Asterales; family Asteraceae; genus Glebionis; species Glebionis coronaria. The sequence goes on from CM046877.1 coordinate 475,826,426, forward strand.
GGCCCAAGGTTTGGTATATGGTTCTAGACCCGATGGGCCATATCCATGCTATACGCCATCAATTGCAGTATATTATAATAATTAATTGGGTTCTTCTATTTAGTTTTTAAAATTAGATCAATAAAGCTTAATGCAACATTTATAAACGCAATCAATTCCCATTCATTCCTTGCTTTCTTAGGTAGATATTATTTAATTCCACAAGTAGACACTTCAAACCGTTCCTTGGGTCGACACCCATAGTTACGATCGCTTATCTCATATAAACCTTCGGTAAAAGAAAAAATTCACCCATCCCACTCCAAAAGAACTCTCTCCTAATACTCTCAAGCTATTTTATCACACACATAAAGACACACGAAACACTGAAAAATAATACAATGGCAAACTTCTTATAATCGATTTAATCAATATCAATCGTCTCCAAAAAAACATCGTTCTTGCTTTCCACAAGTACTAGTTATAACTCTCTTGCATGCACGAGATTAAAAATAAATCAAATTCAATTTAATATTTTAGTTTAGTATAGTGATATATAAAAAAAAATTTGTTTAATATTTTGTAATTGTGAAATTATTAAGTTATAAATTATAATGGGCATTTGTTAATTTTTAAACTTATTGAAAACCATGAAAATTTATAATGTTCACTTAACACCATCTAATTTATTTAAAATTTAACCAGTAAAGTATTATTTATTACCTTCTATTTTTTAAGTTTTTTTCATTTGATACCTATAAATTTATGTCCTTTTTTTCTCCATCAATTTTTTAAAAACTTTTACCAAATAAGAAATTTTTTACATTTTTTTAAAACATACATAAAAATAAAAAGGGAATATATTAAAAGATTATTTCCTATTAAGGAAACCATCTTTTAAAAAAAGTCTTAAACTTTGAGTTTTGTTTTACAAAGAAAAAGATTTCAGTAAAAGTGAATATAAATAATAAGCGGTATTTGTTAATTTTTTAAACTTATTGAAAACCATAAAAATTTATAATGTTCACTTAACACCACCTAATTTATTTAAAATTTAACCACTAAAGTATTATTTATTACCTTCTATTTTTTAAGTTTTTTTCATTTGACACCTATAAATTTATGTCTTTTTTTTATCCATCAATTTTTTAAATACTTTTACCAAATAAGAAATTTTTTAGATTTTTTAAAAAATACATAAAAATAAAAAGGAATAAATTAAAAGATTATTTCCTATTAAAGAAACCATCTTTTAAAAAAAGTCTTAAACTTTGAGTTTTGTTTAAAAAAAAAGATTCCAGTAAAAGTGAATATAAATAATTTTAAGCATTATAAAATAAAAACGGGGATTATAAATTTGACATCTAAAAGAATATAGAAGAAGCCAGTGGTGGTTTGACCCATGAATACCGAAAACTGAATTGAATCGAACCCAAATTAAAACCGAACCGAAAATAGAATTCATGTTGTGGGTCATAACCGAACTACAAATATGATTTACGGGTTAGATATGGGTTTGACAATCGGACTCGAAAACCAAACCGAAAACCGAAGTTATATAAATATATATATTTTTATATAAAAAATAATTATTAAAATTTAATCTTAATATATAAATACAATTTTCATACTTGAAATAATATTTATTTCTAAATATTTAAATAATTATGTATTTTTTTAGAAAAATTCGGATAATTCGAGTTATTCGGGTCAATCCGAGAATCGAACCAAATTAAAATTCAGTTTTCGATTCTGTTGAAATCTAATTCTATTCAGGTTAACCCAGAAAAAAATTAGCCGAATAACTCGAAAATCGAACCGAAGGACACCCCGAGAAGAAGCTTAGCCGCCAAGAAGGAAGCTGCTTGTGGCCAACATTCAATCTCATGCCGTATGGCCAACGATATGGCGACCTCAAAAATGGAACCTTAATTTTCAAAGTATATGCACATCATGACATATTCTTCATTCTGTCACACATCTTTATACATGATAATAATTATAAGGTCAAGTCTACATTAGTTTCTCCCTTGATAAAACACTAGTACCAGTCGTTGATAAAACTTCTTATACATTATAGAGAATTAGAAAAAAAAAATGAGAAGCTTGAGTGAAATGCTTTTATTAGAGGCAGCAATAATATTTGTTCTTCTACTTATTTCACTTCACATTCAAAAAATTGACACAGCTGAAGTTGACATCATATCGGATTCGAACTTCCTGACAGAAAAAGACACCTTGGTATCGCCTACTGGAACTTGTGAATTGGGTTTCTTCAAGACAGGAAGAAACTCCGAGAACACATACCTTGGCATTTGGTATAAGAAAATTTCTGATAAAACAGTTATTTGGGTTGCCAACAGAGACCGACCGCTCACCGGTGCATCCTCAGGCCTGTTAAGGGTTGTTAAACCCGGAAATCTTGTTCTCATGAACAATGATACCTCGGTATTCTGGTGATCCAATACAACATCAATAGAAAACGCACTTGTAACTCTCGATGACAACTGAAATTTAGTCATGACCGATGGAAACCCAAATAAGATTGTTTGGCAGAGCTTTGATTATCCAACTGATACTCTTCTACCTGGAATGAAGTTAGGGAAAAATCGGTTAAGAGGCATTGAATGGCATCTATCATCATGGAAGACTAGTCAAGATCCATCTACAAGTAATATCACTTTGAGCGTTGACACAAACGGTTATCCTGAGTACCTAGTAAGAGAAGGTACAGCGATCAGATTTCGGGCAGGACCATGGAATGGTGAAAGATTTAGTGGGGCTTCTCGTGTAACCAAGAACAACATCTTTACATACCATGTGATTAATAATGAAACAGAAGTGTCTTATAGTTATAATCTTGAAAATAGTTCTGTTTTATCAAGGTTAACCATGAATTCTTCTGGGATTCTCGAGCGCTGGGTGTGGGTAGAAGATGGTAAGAGGTGGCAGCTTCACCTGGCATTACCAAAAGATATTTGTGATACATACAATATTTGTGGCGCTTATGGAAGCTGCAGTATCTCAAGCTCATAGACATGTTCATGCTTGGATGGAAACGATTTGTGCCTAAAAACCAAAACGGTTGGTAAATGGATGACTGGTCAGATGGTTGTGCATTGGTGGTGTTGATACAAAAGTTAGGTGATCCTTCTTAGACCCGGATTAGGCTTAATTCGGGTTGACTAGACTCCGGCTCCTGCACCAAGTGAATTATCTGGTTGGGATCCTGCACACTAAAACAACACGCGTTAGGCTTACCGTGGGAATGTATCCCACGATTAGACTCCAGCGTGAGAGTAAGTAATCGGTTAGGGTTATCAGAATCGGATGAGATTTGAGTGTGTAGAATGTAATACCTTTGTGGAACCCTTAAGGTTCTTTATATAGGTAGTGAAACCCTAATGGGCTGTCACTGATGCTTCGAACCCAAGGAAAGGATAAGTATCAGAATTAAATTGATTGTTATCTTCTAATTATGGTGAGTGAATATCCTCATCTTTGGGGTAAATCCTAATCATAGTAAGAGTATGATTTTTTCTAACCCTGTACCGGCCATGCTGGGCCGTGGGCCGCACACGTGTGTGCGATTACTGTTCATCTAAGCCCATAAGCTTAAATAACATGAATCCCACCCATCAGTAATGGCCCGGATGCGGGTAGTACCCGTGGACCGGGTTTATGACCCGACTGGGGACTATACATCATCATATCCCCCCAGTCTAGTTGTTACAGCCGTAGGCGGAATATCTAGACTAACAAGATGCTCCCCGAACGTACCAAGAAAGATCTTCTATGGAATTACAAATTTGCAAAAATTTGTTTCGGCCGCACGTGGCAACCTTATTAGGGTTTCATTCGAATGATACCTCAGCCGCACGTGACGACCAAGACAAATTAAATGTAACATTGAATATGGTCTTACGTAAGACCGCATATCCCGACACAACTGACTGTTCACCTACCAATTGACTGACAAAGTGCAAACAGTCTGAACCTCGAGCGGCGTAAAGTACTGAGTCAGAAGTGACACGTGGGTCCCACCTGACTGTTCACTTGCCACTTACATCCCAACCACACGATCTAGGATAGTGGCAAACACGTGTCATGCATCCCACAACCCATGACTTTCAAGGCAACCCTATAAATAAGTTGCCCCTACGGCTGTGTGTAACAAATAGTCTTTTCCTTCAATTCTGCCATAAAAGCTTTCCTTATTATCACCACCTTCTCACGCACGGATCCCTTCCTACGCAGGTTAGAATACCACGCCTTTATCTTATTTATTTAGTAATGGCTCAAAGAAACAACCCCTCTATTGGATTTGTGCTCAACGTAATGACCCAGGAGAAATTGGAGCACTTCTGCACTGATTTCTTCATTCCTAGCAACCTACATCCTTCTCTCCCTGGTGCAGGGGACCTCATAACTGAGGCACCTGTGACAATCCGTCAATTTCAGGTCGTTATTTTATTCTCTACTATTGCGTATTCATGTTTACTTTAATGAGAATTTTAAATTATCGGCTAACCGAGAAGGTTTTAGTTTGAAACTTAACGTAAGAATGTCGTTTAGATGAAAACCGACAAGAAAAACATTAAGTATCGATATTATATTCTCACATTCATCATATGAATGATTTTATTGTATTTATTTTTATTTCTCGTGTTTTATGTTTTAACGAATGACGAGAACTATTAGTGATCGCGATACAGACAGATGCCCAAAATTTTACGTTTTATTATCGATAATCTCGATATTGGAGATTTTTGGAATTTTCATTTCATTACATATTAAGTCGAGTCAGAACCTTACTATTGCTTTTCGTGTGCGTTTAAATTCTTGAAAAAGTATTTTATTGAACGAGACTTAATATATTTATGAATCTGGGACGAAACCCGACTCTCGTAAATTTACAAAAAAAAAACGAATAGTTATCATTTCCCGCTCTTTGCTAACCAAAAGATATCCAATATTGCACATTTAGTCCTTCCACCACTATATATAAACTATTTTTTTCACACACACTCTCATTTTAACACTCCAAAAATTTTTGTCTCTCCTTTTCCTTCTCTCTAGCTCACGGCTCAACACCACTACCATCAAACCACCATCAAAATTTGATTTTTGGAAAATCTAAGCAATGACCCATCCTTAAAACATCATTGTAAGTAAATCCCATCAAGAAAATCCAACATGCAACAACATTTTTCTTAAGATTTGATTTTGATAATTTTGTTAAAAACATTGATTTGATCTAATTAAATCATTGGGTTTGTGTTTGATTGTGTTTAGGAACACACTATTGAAATATTGGAGCATGAAAAATATTTTATTTTGGTGATTTCAGCTCCAAAACCCACGGAATTTTTGAGGGGTTTGGGTGTTCTTGGTGTTTTGATCTTTTTAACTATGGTATGGTTCCTCTTATGATGTTATTATTATTTTAATATTATTTTCTTGAAATACATGTGTTCTTTTGATTTGGGTTTTAGAGGACGATGATCATACTTATGACTAGGAATGTTTGGGTTTGTTTAGATTTATTACAAGTTGTTATTACGGGTGTAGGAATGTTTGAAATAGGTCAAAAAGATGATTTGTTATGGTTTTGAAAGAGGTGTTTTAGAACAGTGGGTAAGGCTATTTTCGAAAATCTTACTGTTTGAAAATGATTAAACTAATAAGATAGGCTTGTAGATAATTCTTTTAGCTTCGATTTGCCGCTTGAATGAGCTTCTAACTCATTACGGATCAAAAGTTATGATGTTTTGATTATTCGTGTACCGGGAGACGAGTATCGGCACAATCCGAAAATTGTTGTCGATATTTGGATCGGATCTCGGGGACCATAGAACGAGTTTTAAAAATATTCAAGGACTGATGTAAGTTGCTAGACCTCAGGTCATGAGTCTATTTTCAAACCCGAGTGTTGGTTTTGTAAACGGAATTGTTTAAATGTGTCAAAATGGTTTTACAAGTCAAAGGCGTAAAACTGTCCGGTTTTTACAACACGAAGATGTGTCGGGAAGAAGATCTTAGGAGTAATATTTTTGAATGAAACTTAAACTGAGTCTTATTCATATAATAAGTGAGTTTGTGACCAAGTTTCGTCGAAATCGGACAAGTCTAGATAGGGTAGATTGGTGTGTACATTTAGAGTGTACATGCTGATTGGTATTTTGGACACGTAGTCCAATGCTCGTGTGGCGTGAGTTTGAGTATTCACTATTGTACATGGTGACTTACCCAAGAGTTAAGTCATTATATAAATGACTTAGTTACTGGTCCAAGGGAAGTAAAATGATAGTTTGACTTGCGTTGGCTTGGCGTCTTAAGACGGGTCAATATCGAGAGTGCAAGTGTTTAAAAGAATAGCGTTGAATAAAAGGATATAGTAATAACACTTGTATTATTAAATTTTTCGGGATTGTGTTGGTTTTGTAATTTTGATTTTTATATTATTTAAGTAAGATTTATACTTAAGTCGACTTTTAACAAACGCGCCTTATTTGGTAGGTTGCGGTTTTCGTGTTTAAACGGGCATCACTAATCGTCGGCGATCGTCTCATTACCACTATTGGCTAAGGTGAGTCTATAGCCTCGCTTTTAACATTTTTACTTGTTTTATAAACCCACGAGGGGGATAACATGCTTGTTTTTATTAAAATAAAAGGGTACAACGATAAGTTGTGGAAACTCTACTTATTGGAAAAGTATGGGTGCAACGAGAAGTTGTGGAAACCCTTATTATTGGAAAAGTAATTATTATAAATGAAGGGTGCAACGAGAAGTTGTGGTAAACCCTCTTTGTTTTAAAATTGAACACAAGGAACATGACTGTATGCTTAGATGAAATTTATTGCATAAGTTAGTTTTAGCCTTAAAAAGACCCATGAATCGTGAATTGTTAATCGAAGTAACGCTAATGCTATGGATAGATCTATCGGGGTGACGCCCAGTCCGGTCACGACTAGCTATCGCGTGGTGTTGTGATGCACTAGTAATGAAACATCGGATGCATTGTATAAGAGAAATATACGCACTTGGCTAGGTGTGTTGGGCTGAAATAATATATGTTAACGTTCAATGTCACGAGGCTTATGTAATGAAACCGATAATTATGTCCGTACAACATAATGGTAATTCGGTAAATTATTAACCATGGAAGGTTATTTTGAATACTTGTGTTCTCTTTATTTAAATTAAACTCTATAGATTCACTCGGCAAATTTTGCTGACTTTTAAGCATGTTTTATCTCAGGTCCATTGGGAAGGCACTCGAGGAAGGCGGTTTCGTGAAGCTTGCTTATTTGAAATGTTATGGCCCGCTTTTATAAATTATATCCATTCAAATAATTTTTACCAATTACTAGCTTATGTAAACTTGAAAGTTATCTGGGACCGTGTATGAAATTTTATCTTGATTAAATGAAATTGAATGGATGTTTATTAAAACGTCTCGTTTTGAGCTGTTTTCTATGATTATTAGATTGAACCATGATAGTAACACCCAATGACCCTTCCGCTGTTATGACTGAAATTGGGGGTGTTACAGATTGGCATCAGAGCTCAAGTTATAGAGAACGAAAAGATTTTCCAAAATGAATTTTTGAAATCTTTTAACTATAATTGTTGCAAGCGAAACCTCCGAGTTGCCAATGGACGAGAATTAAAGTATTTATATATCTATATATATGTTGTAATCTTTAACGATTATTTAAACTTGTGTATTACAAGGTATGTTTTCATTTATTTAATTATAAATGATAATTTTATATTTATACGAGATTTATACGACGTAGATTGTCACGAAGCCACCCTAGTCATTTTTATGCTAGCGCCGAAGCTATTCCTGAAATGAATCCTGTTATTCTCGAGATTAACTAAGTTGTGGATATACATGATCCCAACGAAACGGTTAATATTCTTGCTGATATTCTTTTGGTTACAAGGATTTTGATTTCCTTGGTTCTTATTCTTGATTTATCGATTCGTTCATTTCGTTTAGCAAATTTAATCTGCATTTTCATTAATCTTTGACATTATACTGTTTTGATAAAAACAAGTTTGTCCGAGATGGTACTATTGATTGTTAGGAACTGAGATTGATTTGTATGGTATTCACATGCCAACCAGGATTCCATATCATATCACTGATCATTTTCTGTTAAATCAGTTTCTCATTTGTTTCGATCTTAATCTTTCGCGTTGAGCTAGCGATGCTTGAATAAAGTGATTTATAATCGTTGAAATAAATTGGCCATTTATTTGAACAAGGAAATTATAAATTGTTGAACTACAAATTTCTGAATCTTATTTGGAAGGACTTGATCAATCCATGGAATAATGATTCATAAAGGTGTGGGCTTAAGCATATAGCATCTGCGTGATTAAACTCTTATTAAATTATAATTCGTTTGCTCGATTCATTCTTTGATTTTGTTCCTTAATTCTTTGATCGGGAAATGGTTGTATTGAGATTGTTCCAAAAGCACCAATTGAGGAGGATATCAAGCGTCTCTGAAAGACATTGAAGAAATCTTCTTCTTGTGGGATCGAGGAGCTTTCTTATCAATGTGAAATAACTAGTAACTCTGAGTAGATTAGTTTATCATTGTAGTATCTGCTCATTAATCCCTAACTAAACTATGACAACAGTTAGTAGGACTAGTCTTTTAAGTTGTATGGCATTAGACGATGATTATACATAATGTTGACAATACGACTTGTACTAGTTTGTGATCAATGGAATGACTATCTTTTGATTCCTAATTCTACATCGTTCTATTATTATCTTTCTCTGCTTTTCTCTTGTAAATTCCTGTGGCATAACGCAATTATTGAATGAATACTCATTATGATTTGATTTGCGTTCACAAGACTCATGCAGTCAATGAAAGCTATGACTGAAGCACGAATGCGCCAAGTTATTAGTGAATAAGTTGTTGTATCTTAGTTGAATTCATGACCAACATGAATGATGGATCTGGAACTGGAGCTGAAGCTAAAACTGGTGGATCTGGAACCAGTGGAGCTGAAGCTGGAGCCGATAATGTTCGTGGTACTGATGAAACAAATGTGCCCGAAGTTAGAGGCTATAACTACACTTCATTCATTAAGTGCAAACCTTAGATTCTTAAGGGGACTAAAGATGATGGAGGATTGTGTCAGTTGTTGAAAAGCTGGCGTCAGTCTTTCAAATCTGTGACCCTAATCAGGAGGATAAGGTGCAGTTTGAAATCGCTACTCTCCAAGGTCGTGCATTAATTTGGTGGAATGGCAGACTTGCTTCCATAGGTATCGTTACTTATGGGACACCATGGACTAAGGTGAGGAAACGGTTAACTGAGGAGTTTGTCCTCGAAGTATTTCCAAAAGTATGGAGCAAGTGTTGTACAATCTGAAACTGAAGGGAACTAACATTGGTAGATATACCAAGTGTTTCCATAAGCTGACTCTTTTATGTCCAAGAATTATGGAACCCGAACCGTCAAGGTCAAGCAGTATATTTACGGCTGACCAGGAATATATGCGATGATGTGACTTCTTCTAAGCCATTTACTATTTGTGAAGTTGTCTGCATGGCTGATTAGCTCATGGGACACATAATCCAAGGCAAGGCTGATGAGGTTACTGAAGGGAAAAATAATTCCAAATTGAAAATTCTTTTCGTGCAATAGAGCTCGTAAGTATATCGAAAAAGGTTGTGGATTATTCCTAGCTTAAGTATCATAGAAGGAATTGTAAGAGAAGTAAGTAGAATTACTCTAGTCATTTGCGACTATTCTGAAGTGTTTCTGGAAGATTTGCTAAGGCTTCCGCCTCCAAGGCAAATAGAATTCCTAATTGATCTGATTTCTGGTGCTGCAACTGTGGCACATGAGCCATATTTATTAGCACCCTCTGAGTTGAAGTAATTATTTGTGCAGTTTTAAGAACTATCTGATAGAGGTTTCATTCGACCGAGATCGTTAGTTGTAGAACTCCTATTCTATTCGCTAAGAAGAAAGATGATTCGTTTCGTATGTGTATCGATTTCCGAGAGCTGCATAGGCTAACGGTCAAGAACTGTTATCCGCATCCAAGAATTGATGATCTATTTGATCAACTTCAAACTCTCGTGTTTTCTCCAAGATTCTGGTGTTTTTCCCAAGATTGATCTTTGTTTTGCTTATCATCAACTTCGCATACGCGAGGAAGATACTCCTATTATGGCGTTTAGAACTTGTGATAATCATTATGAGTTAGTGTTATGCCTTCTGGTTTGACCAATACGCCTGTTGTATTCATTGACTTAATGAATTGTATCTGTAAGCCGTGTCTTGATAAATTCGTGATTGTTTTCATTGATGATATTCTAATCTGCTCGAAGAGCGAGGAAGAACATGCCGAACACTTAGGGATTATCTTGAACTTGTTAAAGAACGAAAAGATGTACCCAAAAATTTTAAAGTGTGATTTTTGGCTCTGTTCTGTGCAACTTCTCTGTCACGTGATTGACAAAAGTAGCATACATGTTGATTATGCGAAAATCGAAGCCATCGAAAATTTGAATGTTCCAACTACTCCAACTGAAGTACGAAAAATTCTAGGTTTGGCTGGTTATTACTGAAGGTTTATTAAGGGATTCTCTTTGATATCAAAACCATTAACTAAGCTAACTAAAAAGAATGAACCGTTTGTGTGTGGCATTGATGAAGAAAAAGCTTTTCAAACCATGAAAAGAAAACTCTGCAGCACGCCGATCTTATCATTACCTGACAGAAGTAAAGATTTTTGTTGTTGATCGTGATACATCTCCTTTATGATTCGGAGCAGTTTTTATTGTGTATGCTTGTAGAAAATCCTAGGAAGAATGAGGAAACTGCACAACCCATGACTTGTAATTGGCTGCGGTGATTTTACTCTTCGTCTATTGAGACATTAATTGTATGGCACTAGGGTACGGTATCCACCGATAGTAAGAGCCTACGATGTATTCTGGAATAAAGAGAGGTAAATAAGCCTTTTAAGTGATTCCGATTGTGTTATTCGTTATCATTTGTGAAGTTGGAGCAAATTACAATGGATTCATTGTTAAGCTCTCGAAAACTCAGTCTATGTATGACTCGATTTGTGTCAATGTTGATTGATTAACTCTGCTCATTTTATTCTAATAAATAAAATGATCGTGCGAACTAAGAATCGTTTGTTAACTGCTCGTAGTAGACATAGAAGTTATGACGACGTGAAGCGAAAAACTTTGGAAATCGAGGTAGGTGGAAAAGTTATGCCAAAGTTATCACCATGAAGAAGGTGTTATATATTATAGAAAACGTGGGAAGTTAAGTCCCCGTTAGTTTGGACCATTCGAGATGATATCGATGGTAGGTCCGACGGCATGAAAACTTAAATTACCTCGAGAACTACAAGGAATTCACAATACTTTTCATATGTCGAACCTAAAGAACTTCCTTCCTGACGAAGATCTTATTATCTCTCTTGGTGAAGTAAGAATCGACGGTGAGTTGCATTTCATCAAAGTACTTGTTGATATTATCGATAAGGAAGTTAGGCAGCCGAAGCAAAGTCGAATTCCTATTGTCATGTGTGATGGAACTCTAGACGAGGACCAGAATAAGTTTAACTCTTTGATTTCAATGAGCGATCGAGGAAGAACGCAAGTTGATCTTCGGGACGAAGATCCCAATTTGGTGGGGATAATGTGACAATCCGTCAATTTCAGGTCGTTATTTTAATCTCTACTATTGCGTATTCATGTTTACTTTAATGAGAATTTTAAATTATCGGCTAACCGAGAAGGTTATAGTTTAAAACTTAACGTAAGAATGTCGTTTAGATGAAAACCGACAAGAAAAACATTAAGTATCGATATTATATTCTCACATTCATCATATGAATGATTTTATTGTATTTATTTTTATTTCTCGTGTTTTATGTTTTAACGAATGACGAGAACTATCAGTGATCGCGATACCGACGGATGCCCAAAATTTTACGTTTTATTATCGATAATCTCGATATTGGAGATTTTCGGAATTTTCGTTTCATTACATATTAAGTCGAGTCGGAACCTTACTATTGCTTTTCGTGTGCGTTTAAATTCTTGAAAAAGTATTTTATTAAACGAGACTTAATATATTTATGAATCCGGGACGAAACCCGACTCTCGTAAATTTACAAAAAAAAAACGACTAGTTATCATTTCCCGCTCTTTGCTAACTAATTGGCAAACAAGGCCAAAAGATATCCAATATTGCACATTTAGTCCTTCCACCACTATATATAAACTATTTTTTCACACACACTCTCATTTTAACACTCCAAAAATTTTTGTCTCCCCTTTTCCTTCTCTCTAGCTCACGGCTCAACACCACTACCATCAAACCACCATCAAAATTTGATTTTTGGAAAATCTAAGCAATGACCCATCCTTAAAACATCATTGTAATTAAATCCCATCAAGAAAATCCAACATGCAACAACATTTTTCTTAAGATTTGATTTTGATAATTTTGTTAAAAACATTGATTTGATCTAATTAAATCATTGGGTTTGTGTTTGATTGTGTTTAGGAACACACTATTGAAATATTGGAGCATGAAAAATGTTTTATTTTGGTGATTTCAGCCCCAAAAACCACGAAATTTTTGAGGGGTTTGGGTGTTCTTGGTGTTTTGATCTATTTAACTATGGTATGGTTCCTCTTATGATGTTATTATTATTTTAATATTATTTTCTTAAAATACATGTGTTCTTTTGATTTGGGTTTTGGAGGAGGATGATCATGCTTATGATTAAGAATGTATGGGTTTGTTTAGATTGATTACAAGTTGTTATTAGGGGTGTAGGAATGTTTGAAATGGGTCAAAAAGATGATTTGTTATGGTTTTGAAAGAGGTGTTTTAGACCAGTGGGTAAAAGGCTATTTTCGAAAATATTACTGTTTGAAACTGATTAAACTAATAGTATAGGCTTGTAGATAATTCTTTTAGCTTCGATTTGCCGCTTGAATGAGCTTCTAACTCATTACGGATCAAAAGTTATGATGTTTTGATTATTCGTGTACCGGGAGACGAGTATCGGCACAATCCGAAAATTGTTGTCGATATTTGGATCGGATCTCGGGGACCATAGAACGAGTTTTAAAAATATTCAAGGATTTATGTAAGTTTCTAGACCTCAGGTCATGAGTCTATTTTCAATCCCGAGTGTTGGTTTTGTAAACGGAATTGTTTAAATGTGTCAAAATGGTTTTACAAGTCAAAGGCGTAAAACTGTCCGGTTTTTACAACACGAAGATGTGTCCGGAAGAAGGTCTTAGGAGTAATATTTTTGAATGAAACTTAAATTGAGTCTTATTCATATAATAAGTGAGTTTGTGACCAAGTTTCGTCGAAATCGGACAAGTCTAGATAGGGTAGATTGGTGTGTACATTTGGAGTGTACATGCTGATTGGTATTTTGGACACGTAGTCCAATGCTCGTGTGGCGTGAGTTTGAGTATTCACTATTGGACATGGTGACTTACCCAAGAGTTAAGTCATTATATAAATGACTTAGTTACTGGTCCAAGGGAAGTAAAATGATAGTTTGACTTGCGTTGGCTTGGCGTCTTAAGACGGGTCAATATCGAGAGTGCAAGTGTTTAAAAGAATAGTGTTGAATAAAAGGATATAGTAATAACACTTGTATTATTAAATTTTTCGGGATTGTGTTGGTTTTGTAATTTTGATTTTTATATTATTTAAGTATGATTTATACTTAAGTCGACTTTTAACAAACGCGCCTTATTTGGTAGGTTGCGGTTTTCGTGTTTAAACGGGCATCACTAATCGTCGGCGATCGTCTCATTACCACTATTGGCTAAGGTGAGTCTATAGCCTCGCTTTTAACATGTTTACTTGTTTTATAAACCCACGAGGGGGATAACATGCTTGTTTTTATTAAAATAAAAGGGTACAACGATAAGTTGTGGAAACTCTACTTATTGGAAAAGTATGGGTGCAACGAGAAGTTGTGGAAACCCTTATTATTGGAAAAGTAATTATTATAAATGAAGGGTGCAACGAGAAGTTGTGGTAAACCCTCTTTGTTTTAAAATTGAACACAAGGAACATGACTGTATGCTTAGATGAAATTTATTTCATAAGTTAGTTTTAGCCTTAAAAAGACACATGAATCGTGAATTGTTAATCGAAGTAACGCTAATGCTATGGATAGATCTATCGGGGTGACGCCCAGTCCGGTCGCGACTAGCTATCGCGTGGTGTTGTGATGCACTAGTAATGAAACATCGGATGCATTGTATAAGAGAAATATACGCACTTGGCTAGGTGTGTTGGGCTGAAATAATATATGTTAACGTTCAATGTCACGAGGCTTATGTAATGAAACCGATAATTATGTCCGTACAACATAATGGTAATTCGGTAAATTATTAACCATGGAAGGTAATTTTGAATACTTGTGTTCTCTTTATTTAAATTAAACTCTATAGATTCACTCGACAAATTTTGCTGACTTTTAAGCATGTTTTATCTCAGGTCCATTGGGAAGGCACTCGAGGAAGGCGGTTTCGTGAAGCTTGCTTATTTGAAATGTTATGGCCCGCTTTTATAAATTATATCCATTCAAATAATTTTTACCAATTACTAGCTTATGTAAACTTGAAAGTTATCTGGGACCGTGTATGAAATTTTATCTTGATTAAATAAAATTGAATGGATGTTTATTAAAACGTCTCGTTTTGAGCTGTTTTCTATGATTATGAGATTGAACCATGATAGTAACACCCAATGACCCTTCCGCTGTTATGACTGAAATTGGGGGTGTTACAGCACCTCAGGAAAAAATTAGCTTATACACTCGTCTGTTCGATGCGGCCAACTATCGCATTCCTTTCACTCGTTTCCTCGTAGATCTCCTAGGATATTATGACGTACATATCACCTAACTACACTGTATAGGCGCATGTAAGATTAGTCAGTTTGAAATCCTTTGTCGCGCAAGAAGAATCCCTCCTACCGTAGAGTTATTCAGGCTATTTTATACCCCTAGTTTAGTAAATGGTTGGTTATCCTTTAAGAAACGATCCCCAAACAGCCCCACAGCCCATAATAAGGCCATGGACTCGTTGAAAAATTGGTACGACCATTACTTTTTCATCGACTCAATAGTGTGGCCGGCCGATTTTGTTTTTAAACATAGATTATCTCCTGACCCTCCTCCGCGCGTCGGTACATATAATCCCCAACATTCCCAAGAAATAGATAGGAATAGGACAGGGTTCCATAGGAATCTACCCGAATCATTCCTTTGTTTTCTAGGGATTAGCCGCAATTACTTCGGCTCATCCAACATATATCCTGTGTTTTGGAGGAGGCGTGGTGAAGGTAGGCATAGTATCCGCACATCAAAGGCGTACGCACACCTATCGGCTATAACTAACATACTTTGTTTGTTTTGGCAGAAATGAACTTCTTTGGAATCCTTCGTCAGGGTGATCCAAAACTTATACCAGAGGGAGCCCATCCTAGATGTGAGGAAGAGCTACCCCTCCTCGAGCATACCCGGAACGTGACAGTCGCCCTAGCAGCCGTACCAGACCCCCAGTATGACGAAGAAGAAACAACGCTCTTGAGAACCCCCGTGGATTTTGACAATGAAGACAGTGATAACCTGATGCTAGAGGATGAAGTCGGGCCCTCCTCTCCGCCCAAGACTGCTACCCCCGTAGACTAGGAAGAGCAAGGTGACAATATTGAGAGGACCACCTCCAGTCTCCGCCAAATGTTGGGCGATGACGAGGAGGAAGTGCAACAAGTAGAGGAGGAGGAAGAAGAAGGGGAAGCCCAGCCCGCCCCCAAGCGTACCCGTAGGAAGAACAAGCGGGAAAGAAGAGCTGCTCAGGCTGAGGTTGGTGAACACAATACCCCCCCCCCCTCGAATAAACTGCGCGAGGATCACCCTCGCTATCAGTCTGTTGAGAGCACCACCCAAGCCTCCGAGACGGTGCGGGCTGCAACCTTGGATCCGATCGTGCTGTTAACCAATGCCGAGCCAGTCACTCAAGTTCCCCCACTACATCAGAACTAGAAAGAACCAATGTATAAGTCTACCGCATTTGTTTGGTCAGAATATCCATGATCCAAGTAAGAGGTACGGACTTCCACAAACAATATTTAATACTTATTCCAATTACTGTTTGCAGGGAAAACAAGATGGTGCCGCACCTCCCCAAGATGCACGGAAAGGGAAGGGGAAAGAAAATGAGAAGGAGAAGGAACCCACCCCACACACGGCCGCAACCAGATCTGGCCCCGCCTTTGAGGAAGGTACCCCCACAGCTTCCCAAGAGGTCCCGGTGTCCGGCCCTCATACACAGTTCAACCCCGACTGGAAGATCACCACCGCTTCACGGATGAGACAGGCCGAAGAGTGCCGTGATTATCTTAATAACTGCATCCCCCTTGGTCTGGTAAGAGATGTAAATGCACTAAACCATGTGGATCTGGTGGATGAATACAACGGCGCCTTGGTTCATCAGATGGCCATGGGAACTTCTATGCGGGTAAGATTTGAGGCTGCCTTAGAGCATGTTGATTCCTTGAAGAGGAAGGCTGGTCGAAGAGAGAAGATGATTGAATAAAATGAGGCCCAGATTGCCGCCATCCAATCCCAGCTTGCTACTGCCGAGGCTACTGTTAAAGAACAATCAGCACATGCCAATTCTCATGACCAACATGTAGCCGAGCTCGAGACTGAACTTGAGGCTGCAATAGCCAAGGTATATATCCACACCGCATCACGCATACGTCGCAATATCCTTCATCCTAATACTTGATTTATCACATATAGGTGACCGCGGCAGAAGCTTCAGCTAAGTCTTCCTCCGACCAAGTATCCATTCTCACAAAGAAGCTTGAGGACGCACATGCGTTGATCCGGGGTGAGGAGAAACTAAAAGAGGAGCTTGCTTACGAGAGGGTCGTGGCCGAACAATTGAAGGAGGTGTCCACCCAAAAAGACGTACTGGTGAATGCCCTTACCTCCCAGCGTGATGATGTGTTGTACCCCCAACTACTAGCAGCCATTGCCGGCCGTAGGTGGATGGTGGGTCATGGGACGCGCTTGGCCGTCACAAAGGTGTTGAAGGCCCCACAATTTGTTCAACAGTTTGCAGACCTCGTGCCAGATGGCATCGACCACGGTCGTCATGAAGGAATGGTCATGGCCGCAGAGCTAATAAGGAAGAAACAAAACTTCACAAAGCATGCCTTCTTCAATACTGGAGCCGCTGAGAAGATGACTGCCTCTATGGCCGCTATGTGAGATCTCAACTACCCCTTCTTGGCCGAGATGGAAGCCACAAAAGATGCATCAAATAAGGAGATCATGGAGAAATTAAGTCTTGGCGCCTTTTCTCAAGATGAGGGACATTCCCGGACTCCCTTTACTCCCTCACCCAGCCAACTCACTTTCCCTATTTATGAAGACGTGACCCGGATCGTAGTTGGTAAACAACCACTAAGCGAGGTGCTGGAGATGAATGTGGCTCAAGCTTTAGAATGGAAGGGACGTGGTGAGGTATTGCCCCGCCTAGCTGAGGAGCAATGGGAGATAGGTAGGTTTCTCCCCCCCCCCCATGTAGGGTGTTCCTAAATTTGTTATAACTCCTGGATAATTTGGTCTGTAACCTTAAATATTTGTTCGTGGATGTCCACGAAATTTTATCCCTTTTTTATTGTAAAAATTTAGAATAATATTTATAAGTCTGTGGTGGTCACGGCAATTTTGAGAATTGGAAACTTGCTTATATTTTTTAGATATCATATATCTGTGTCGCATGACGTGTCATGTCTTACCAATAATTTCACCAAGTCTATATTTTACTACACGTGCGGCGTGCGTCTTTACCATGCAAGGCACTACGTGAGCGCGGCATATGGAAACTTATCACAACGTCTTGTGAGTAAGGTGTCTAGTAAGGATACATGATCCGCGTCACTGGGGTTGGATCCCTCTTATGCGACAAGTTGAATTATTAGGTTCACTTAATCCTCTTATCCCACCTGGAGGCGCATAGTATATGTACGGTATTGAATGAATGCATATGAATTAGAGATAGCACATTATAGTAATAACAACTAAATCTATACGACAATAATTTATTCATAGAATTAAAAAATAAGACAATAATTTGCACAAGAATGAGCCGTGGAGCTAGCTAGGCACCACGCCATTTTATTAGAACGTTTACGTTTTTTTTTTGACAAGAATGGGAAATCCTAAAAACAAAGAGAACCTAGAAAGCATAAATAACAAAACAAAGAGAACACATGGATCTTCATTGAAGCTAGATATAGCGAAGTGTCCATGTGGAAGTCATAGCTTTTCAAATATAGCACCTTTTAAGATTGCAAATATTCCATGTACGCTCCAGGTCGTGGCCATCCATGTCACGCAACTTGTACGCGCCCCGTCCTAAGGCTTCCGTAACCTCATACGGTCCTTCCCACTTAGGGCCCAGCTTTCCTGTATTCTCCGCTCGACTTGCCTCGTTAGCACAATAAACAAAATCTCCCGGTCGAAAAGAAACACCTTTAACCTTGGCGTCATAATAAGCCTTCATCCGTGCCTTGGACTTGGCCTCATTGATAGCCGCTATTTCTCTTTTTTCCTCCAACAAGTACAGATTAATCCGGAGTTGCTCGTCGTTTGTGACGACATTAACCTCCGATGTGCGGATGGTCGGCATTCCAATTTCTGCTAGTATAACAGCTTCAGTGCCGTAGGCCAATGCAACGGAGTGTCCCCATTGGTTGTTTTAATCATAGTCCTATGTGCCCATAGAACATGTGGCAGTTCGTCTACCCATTTGGCACCTCGTTCATCTAAGCGTGCCTTGATGCCTTCACCCAAGCTTCTTTTGCTCGTTCCACAAGACCGTTTGTGTGCGGGTGTTCAACAGATGCAAAGCGCCGCGTGATGTTCAATGCCGCGCACCAATCCTTGAATGGATTATCCGCGAACTGCTTCCCGTTGTCCGAGATGATTTCTCCTGGTAAGCCAAAACAGCACACGATGTTCTCCCAAACAAACTTTTTAACTTGTTTGCCTTTGATGGATTTAACTGCCTTAGCCTCTATCCAGCGTGTAAAGTAGTCCATTGCGACGATCAAGAACTTAACACCCCCTGCAGCTACTAGGAAAGGTCCCGCAATGTCAATCCCCCACTTATAGAAAGGCCATGGGGATATGATGGGGGGTCAGTTCCTGCTGCGGATGTCGTGGTACTGGTCTGTGCACTTGGCAATCACTGCACTTGCGAATCATGTCGCGTGTATCCCTATGCATAGTAGGCCAATAATATCCTGTGCGTAGAGCTCGAGCTACTACGGATCGGGGACCCGCGTGCATGCCGCATAACCCTTCATGTATCTCACTGATCACATAAGTAGCCTAGCATGGCCCAACACACCGCAACCACGGCTGTAAGAAAGAGCGCTTGTAAAGAATACCTTCTCGAAGATCGAAGTGTTGCGACTTCCTTTTGATACGCCATGCTGCCTTTTCTTCGTCTGGAAAGGTTTCATTAGTCAAATAGTTGATGATCGGGGTCATCCATGTAGGTCCATCTTCCTCAACTATATCTGCGACTTCCCCTTATGTTATAGACTTTTCCTTTAGTATTTCTACCAAGACTTGCTTGGATAAGTGGGTGAAACTTGTAGACGCGATCTTGCTAAGAGCGTCCGCCTTCTTGTTTTCACCTCTTGGTACCGGCTTGATAGAAAACTTGCTGAAAGCCGCGATAAGTGACTTGACTTTCTCCAAGTATCAAACCATGTTATCCTCCTTGGCTACGTAACCCCCTAGAATGTGGTTCGCGACAAGCCGTGAGTCCACGTAGGCCTCAAGGTTGCGGACTCCCATTCTAGAGGCGATTTTTAAACCCGCAATCAAGGCTTCATATTCTGCCGTGGTGGAGTGCTCTTCATTCCTAATAGTTACAAGCAGACGCAGCTGTCCTATTGGCCAGCTGGTGTCTCCACTAAAACCGATGAGCGGCGCCGTGGCTGGTACTAATTGGCTTCTTATTTATGGTTGTAACTGTACGAAACAGTGTTCGTATAGTACTTCTACTGATGACCCTCCATACACATACATACGGCGGACATTGTATGTTCCAATGCTTATCTCAATAGTGAGAGGTGCATCGGCCACATCACTTGCCGTGATGGGAGGGAATGAGATTTCTCTGCCGCGTGAAATTTTTTGACTAATTTTCTGCCTTGTGCGGTGCTGCCTGGATTGGATCATGTATATAGTTGAAGGTTTGTCCTTTTGGGGATCCTTCTTGTCATACTTCTTGTTGTATTTTCCATCCTTCCAATCCTTGACCAAATGTTTGAGTTTGCCTGACTTGATCAGTGACTCAATGTGCTTCTTGAGCTGGATACATTCCTCCGTGCCGTGGCCCTTGTCGTTGTGGAATTCACAAAAGCGATTTCCTTGACGACGGTCCAGCGGAGTCGTCATTGGGGGAGGTCTCGGGAAGTTGGCACCTTCTGTCAGCAAGATCTCCCGGTAGGACATCTTTAGAGGGGTAAATTTTTCCTCCGACCGCCCTCCTTTTTTGGGCTCTTGTAGTCTGAGCTCCTCCCACTGCTCTGGTTGCTTTGACCGCCCAACTGTCTCCTGGACTGGTCGTTCGATCGATAGTTGTTTCCTTTTAAGGGGTAGGCCGCTGCTACCGTGGTTTATCCCTCTATGAAGTTCCTGACACTTTCCATAAGGTCGTCATACTTTTCCAGTCGCTTGTCATTAAGACGTCTGATTAATTACCTGTCTGTTATGGCGTGCATATAATCGGAAATTTTCAGAAGTTCCGGCATTGTCTTTGTGCGCGTGCACTCGTCATTGAAGCGTTCGGTGAAGGCCTCCGTAGATTCCCCAGGCCGTTGCTTGACGGTTGCCAGTGAGACCGGGTCCCTATTATACTTCTTTCGTTGAGTATAATTGTTCTTGAACGCAGTACGCAGTTCCGTGAAGCTATCAATGCTTCGAGGAGGAAGTCCCTCAAACCAATCACGAGCATTGCCGATCAAGGTTGAATTGAACATTTGGCACCATATAGGCATGGGCCATCGTTCAATTTTCGCCTGCGTGTCAAATATCTTTAGGTGATCATCTGGATCACCAGTCCTATCATAGGTCTTGACGCACGCCGACATGCGACGCTTTGTATCCTCGGAGTAATTCCGTATGCGGAGAGTAAAAGGATCCTCCCTGGGATCAGCCCATGGACGAGTGAGATTAGGATCACACCATGGGCGGGAGAGATCTTCTGCTTCTGCCTCGTGATAATAGGGGCCGCCGTAGTACTCTTCATTGTCTGGTGGTGGTGGAGGAGTACGCCTGGGCCGGCGACGCTTGGGCGGATGGTCGTTCGAATCCTCTCTTGATGGATCGGGAGAAGGGGCGGTGCCCCATTCTTTGGCTAAGGATTACTCTTGTGAGAAGAGCTAGGAGCCTTCTTCCCGATATTCATCCTGTCCCACACACTTGTGCGGCGATTAGTTCTGGTTAGCTCTAGATCTGGTCGTTCGGGTGAACCGTCGGACCTCTCTCCCTCCTCACGGGATTGCAGTAGTTCCTGCATAATACGTTCCCCTATGCGTTCGAACACATTCCTAGGTTGGGGAGTTTCCTCAAAGAGGTTTCGCTCCTAGGGTCGTGTCCTTCGCTTCGTTTGAGTTTGAGGAGAGGTGCCTGGTCCGGTACTGCCAAAGTTGAGCCTAGATTGGAGGTCCCTCCCTGGGTTCAACCTAGATGCGATTCCTGGGACGATCCTCTCGAAGTTCTGCGTGAGAACTCGAGTGAGACCTTCCTCACTAAGTGGTTCGACCTCCACTTCTTCCTCAGTCGATGGTCTGCGCGGCTCCTTGTTAGGGGGGTTGGGCGCACTCCCTGGATCAGGGTTATCCAAAGTCGTGGTAAGTGGTGGGGTGACAACGAACGCGCTTGTCATACCCATGGACTGAATACTACTTCGGTTATTCGGTCTACCTGTTTGGTAACTAGGGGATCGGTTGGGAATGAGTATCCCTTCCCCTGGGGACTTCCGATTCCCAGGATTTGTGTTCCTGGGGTTTCCTTGCGGATGTCCTTTCGTCATTGAGAGTCGAGATGAGATTTGCTCTTGCTTAGTGTAATGGTCCCACGGATGGTGCTAACTTGTTGATACAAAAGTTGGATGATCCTTGCTAGACCCGAATTAGGCTTAATTCGGGTTGGCTGGACTCCGACTCCTGCACCAAGTGAATTATCTGGTTGGGATCCTGCACACTAAAACAACACGCGTTAGGCTTACCGTGGGAATGTATCCTACGATTAGACTCCGGCGTGAGAGTAAGTAATCGGTTAGGGTTATCAGAATCGGGTGAGATGTGAGTGTGTAGAATGTTGTTAGCCCTATATTTTATATAGTCGAACAAGAATGTAATAGGTAATCTTAGTCGTTAAAAGGTCTTGTATTGTAATAGGTTAGTCGGGAAAACCGGGCTTGGAATTTAATTTAATATTGTATAAGTTAGGGGCGTAAGCCCAAAACAAAGCCAAGCCCGGCCCATGTCTCTTAAACCCACGGCCCAAAAGCAAAGGGTATATATACCCTCTTCCATGTGTGGAAGAGGGTGTTGGTTACCATTTTGTTTCTCTCTCTAAAAGTGTTTAACCTTCCAAATTCTCTCTTGTTTCTCTCTCTACTTTCTTCTCTTTCTCTCTCTAAATATCTCTTCTAAATCTTGTGTTATGGATTAAATGGGATTAACATTTGGTATCAAGAGCCTATAGTAGATAGGTGATTGAAGATTCGTGTGGTGTGTTCTTAATTTTTCGTGGTCATTTTGATCTATATATCACGTCCCAAAAAAAATTTCTTGTGTTTTTTATGGTTTTTTTCTTAATACAAATCATCTACATAGTTGTGGTAGAGATTTGGTATTGTTACCTTGGCTAAAAACACAAAATTTTTGGGTGTTTTGATCATTTTTTGGCTTAAAATCACGAATTGGTTGAGTTTTGTCCGAGAAAAGTGGGAATTATTCCGATCAGGTCATCAGAAAAGGGCTTACAGTTATTCCGATCAGTGTAATCGGAATAGGGTTTATACATTCCGATTGGTCATTCCAATTTGGATATTCCGATTTGTCATTCCGATTTGACATTCCGATTTGAGTATTCCAATTTGGACATTCCGATTGGTCATTCCGATTTGACATTCCAATTTGGCATTCCGACAAGGACATTCCAATTAGGGTATTCTGATTTGACATTCCGATTTGGCATTCCGACAAGGACATTCCGATTAGGGTATTCCGATCAAGGTGTTCCGATAGGGTTTATTCCGATTAGGGTATTCCGATCAAGGTCATTCCGACAAGGGTATTCCGATCAAGGTCATTCCGACAAGGTTATTCCGATGGGCATTCCGATGGATATTTTGTTTGAGTAATTTTTAGACTTAGCCACTATCTAGACTAGTTTAGGAACATCGTTTACACGAAGATTAAAAAAAAAAGAAAAAAAAACGAGTTAAAATTTTTAGGTCAAGTAAAATCAAATTCTTTCCCTATTAGTTTTTGGCTATTTCTAACCCAAATTCAAAATTTGGCGATACAAAATTTTTTCGGCTTACCGTTTTGTCAGACTGAGGAATTTATTGTCGGACTGAGAAAAAAAAAATTTCTGGAAATTTCGGAATTTCAATTTTAACCACACATCATCACAACAGATCCACTAAGATCTGCAATTCATTCACAAGTATTCACCATGTCTAACAACAACATCAACATTGCAACTGCTAATCAAATTCGTTTGGAACAAGGTGGCAACGGTAATCCACCTGTGCTCACTGTCGGTTGCTACGTTCAATGGAGATCTCGTCTTCTCAGATTTCTCGACGGAAAAGAAAACCGAACTGCTCTTCGTCACTGCCTTGAGAATCCACCTCCAGTTTTTGAATTCAAACCAATTACCACACAGGCAGAGGATGGTACTTCATCAACTATACGAGCTATGGAGGATTTTGACGCATGTTCTGCTGAGAAAAAGAAACTCCTCCAAGCTGAAGTTGATGCTGTAAATTTCATACTCACTGGAATTGATAACGATATCTATTCCACAGTTGATGCATGTCCTAATGCTATGGAAATGTGGAATGCAATTCATCGATTGAAGCAAGGTGAGTCAATCAATGTTCAAGATCTCGAGACTAATCTACTTTGGGAGTTTGGAAAATTCACATCTGAAGATGGTGAATCCATTGACTCATATTACTCGAGATTCTACAAAATGATGAATGAGCTTGTCAGAAATCAGTGCACCATCTCCAATCATCATGACAATGTTTAGTTTCTACTTCAACTCAAACCGGAATGACAAAGGTTTGTGACTTTGGTCAAACAAAGGGAGGATATCAAGACTATATCTTACCACAAACTTTATGATATCTTGAAACAACATCAGAATGAAGTGAATGAACTAAGGGCTGAAAAGGCAGAACGATCTGCTAATTCTATTGCTTTTGTGGCTGCTACTTCAACAAAACCCGTTCCCCGTCAAAAACCACCTACTCATTCCTCAAAGTCATCAAGCTCATCCACCAAACCTCTAGTTGCTGCTAAACACAAAGCAAAAGCAATTGTCCCCACTCCACCTCCAAAGTATGACACCGAGTCAGATGGAGACAGTGATGATGAACAAACTTCAAGGGACAAGAAGATTGAAGAACTCATGTCTTTACTCACCACAACTTATAAGAAGATCTACAAACCTACCAACAACAACCTCAGATCATCATCCAATGCTAGATATAACGAAGTTGATCATGCACCTAGGTATGATCGTGATGCTAGGTATGATAATCAGAGGATGCTGAATCAAGTTAGGGCTAGAGATACTGTAGGCACTCCGGTTGTGCAGAAGACTAGGATTCAATGCTTCAACTGTAAGGGATTTAGGCACATGGCTAGGGAATGCAAGAAGCAAAAACGGGTTAAGGACTCAGGGTATCACAAGGAAAAGATGCTGCTGTGTAAGAAAGAAGAAGCAGGAATTCCACTCACAGCAGATGAAGTTGACTGGCGTGATGACACTGATGATGAAGCCGATGATCAAGAGCTAGAGGCACATTATGTGTACATGGCAAAGATTCAAGAAGTGCTTCCAGAGACTGCTGATACTTCTGGACCTATCTTTGATAATGAGCCAATTGAAAAGGTACCATCACATGATAACTATAATGTGTTTGCTAATGAACGACGTCATCCTGAGCAACCCGAAAGCATCAATGACACATATGTAATGGACACGGAGGATAGCAATATCTCTACGGACTCACAGCATATGTGTAATGATGACGGAAAAGCTGTTCAGGATACTGACTTGGATGAGGACCGTGATTTGCTTGCGTCTATTATTGATTCTTTAAAACATGAAATTGAGGAAAACAAAGAGGCCAATAAACGTTTGAAGCAAGCAAACACATCCTTAGCCGATGAGATAGACAGGCTTAAAGAGTGTGATTATGTAAAAGAAGCTGATCGACGGGTTGCGATAGCTAATGGTTTGGTATATGAACGTAAGGTGCTCAACGAACAATATTGTTCTGAAGTAACACACGAAATTCATATGTCAAAACAGAAGATATCGGAACTTGAAGAACAACTGCTGCTACATAAACTCCAAATTACTGAATTAGAGTCGGTTAACAAAGAACAAACTGAGCTTTATAAAACTCATGAAGAAAAGGATATTGAAAAAAATTCTTGCTTTAGAAAAGAGAGTCGACACGTTAAACAACATTGTTTACAAAACGGGTCAGTCTATTCAAACTATGAATATGCTCAATAGAAATATGAAAACGAGTTTTGTCAAGCCTGAATATCTCAAGAAAGCTCAAAGCACCAAGCCTGCTCTTTATGATATCGGTTGTTATGTTGATAATCTTGATCTTATGCTTTCCGCTGACTGCGACGAAATCATTCGTCAACAAGAAGAATGTCGATCAAACTTAAGTGATTTAATAAACCTTTCTGATTCTAACAATCATATTAAGTTTGTCCCTCAAAAAGAACTTTCAAAAGAACAAAAGATGTATAATAGTGTTCCACCACCAAGTGATGAACCACAAAAGAAAGTTTCTTTAAAAAGGAGTTTCAAAAAGCAATCAATTTTGTTAGAAAAGCGAATTTTGGATGAAAAACGTAAATGGGATGAGAAAAGCAATAGTGTTCAGCAATTTGAGTTTATAAAACAAGGGGTTTTAAATTTGTACAAAGGTGTCGTCGACTATGAAAAAGTTTCTAGGGATACCATTTGAAATATTAAACCTAACCCACAAGTAGAAGTCGTCATTCAACAATGCATTGTTCCAACCATTGATGATCTTTCAAAAAGTGTGGAAATGTTTTATAATGCTCTCACTCAGGAAATGTTAACTGATTTAAGCTATGTCAAATCTCTTGAAGATGAAGTTGATTTTCTTCAAATTAAATTAAAGACACAAGAACACCAACTTTCTAACGAAATTGATCGACTTTCTAAGGAATATTTTTATGCTAACCATATGAATGCTATACTTGGTGTGTATACCGATTTGGATCAATATTGTCATGTAGCATGTCTAGTGTCAGAATCAGACGCGAAATGTCGCAATCTTGAAGTAGAGCTTTCGAAACAAATTCAGTCATATAACAAACTTTCGAAAAGTTTTTCTCAACTTGAGAAACACTCCATTTCTCTTGAACTTGCTTTACAAAAAGGTGAAAAATCTCATAATCATAAAAAGTGTCAAGAAATGTCAGCTTCTTCGTTTCGTCTACTAAATGAAAAAGATTTCGAAATAAATGATTTGAAAGCTCAGCTAAAATAAAGGGACATAGCCATAATTGAGTTACAGAAACTCATTGAGAAAATCAAAGGAAAGTCTGTTTTGGGTAAACCATCCGTCGTTCGTCAACCGAATGCGGTTAAATTCCCTAAATCATCTATTTTGGGACAATCCCCACAGACTTTGCCTAAGATAGGAAATGATAAGAGCACTAATGTGATAGCACCTGGAATGTATAAGATGAACACTAAGCCCACTCAAACTAGAACATCGCGGTTACCTCAGAATATTAAGAAAACTAATCAACGTGTGTCTTCTTCTACAGGAGTAATCCCCACTACTAGCGTTAGCGGACCACAGCTTAAGAGAAATAGAATGCAAGATAAGGTCATGCCTAACAATAGTCAAGGAAAGAAGTTGGAAGTAGAAGACCACCGTAGGAATTTTAAGTTTTCTAAGAATAAAACGTCTGTAACTACATGTAATGACAATTTAAATGCTAAGACCTCGAATGTTGAATTTATTTGTGTTGAATGTGGCAAATGTGTTCGTACTTTCAATCATGATGCTTGTGCTCTTAATTATAATGGCGTGAATACTAGAACTAGGAAGCCTATTCGTATGCCCACTAGTATTAGTGAACCCACAAGAACTTTGAACCAATCCACTGAGCAACCACTTAAGAAACTAAGTGCGTTAGAATCCACTACTCTACGTAAACAAAGCAGGTTAAAGAAGCTTTATGAGAACATGATTAGGACATGTACACGGGGGTATTCAAGATTTACACCACCCGGATACAAATGGGTACCTAAGACAACCCCCATTATAATTGGGTCTATGAATGTTAGCTTGCCTTTAGAATCTAGGTCCACTACTATTTTGGAACCCGTTTCTATCAAGGGCTCTCATTTGTCAAATGCTACATTGTCTTCTAATTCTTCTGCAGCTCGTCGAAATCATCCTATTCATAATGGACTCCGGGTGCACAAAGCACATGACGGGCAATCTCAAGCTTCTCATTAACTTCGTGGAGAAGTTTCTGGGTACGGTACGATTTGGAAATGATCAATTTGCACCGATACTCGGATATGGAGACTTGGTTCAAGTGAATATCACTATAAAACGGGTTTATTACGTCGAGGGACTGAATCACAATTTATTCTCGGTTGGTCAATTTTGTGATGCGGATTTGGAAGTGGCTTTTCGGAAATCTACTTGCTATGTTAGAGACTACGATGGGAATGACCTTCTTACAGGTTCTCGTGGTTCTGATCTCTACACAGTAACTCTTCAAGACACATCTTCAACAAATCCAATTTGCTTAATGGCTAAAGCGTCATCATCTCAAGCATGGTTATGGCATCAACGATTGTCACATCTCAACTTTGACACCATCAACTTGCTTTTGAAGAATGATATTGTGACCGGTCTTCCTAAGTTAAAATTCGTCAAAGACCATCTTTGTTCTTCTTGTGAGTTGGGAAAAGCAAAACGGAAGTCTTTCAAAACAAAGACTACCCCAAGCTCAAAAGGACGATTGGAACTTCTACACATGGATTTATGTGGTCCCATGCGTGTAGAGAGTATTAACGGGAAAAAGTATATTCTCGTGATTGTTGATGATTACTCTAGATACACATGGACTTTCTTCTTAAGGTCCAAAGATGAAACACCAGAGGTTCTCAAAAACATTCTCAAGATGATACAACGCAATCTTCAAGCTCAAGTCTTAACCGTAAGAACGGATAGGGGTACTGAATTTTTGAACAAGAACTTGCAATCTTACTTTCAAGAAGAAGGCATCGAACATCAAACGTCTATTGCTTGAACTCCTGAACAAAACGGCGTTGTCGAAAGGCGGAACCGTACTTTGGTTGAGGCTGCTCGAACAATGCTCTCTGCTTCAAAATTACCGCTATTCTTCTGGGCTGAAGCACTTGTAACTGCCTGTTATACTCAGAATCATTCTCTCGTTATCCCTAGACATGAAAAGACACCTTACCACATCATCAATGGCAGGAAACCTACTGTCAAATTCTTTCACGTATTTGGATCTTTATGCTACATTCTTAAAGACGGTGAGAATCTCGACAAGATGAAAGAAAAAGGTGATGCATGTATTTTTGTGGGGTATGCGACATTGTCGAAAGGATATCGGGTCTATAACAAGAGAACAAAGATTATTGTCGAAACAATTCATGTGAACTTTGACGAATTGCCACTAATGGTACTTGATCACAACAGCTCAAGTCCCACACCTCAATGTCCAGCGATGGCACCTACACACAACAGTGTACGTCCCGTGCAAGAATGTCAACAAAGTACTCCTACAGCAGACTCGACGGATACGACACAAATGAGTGAGTTGGTTGATTTATATGATCCAATGTTTGATGAATATTACTATGGAAACAATCAAGTTGTGTCAAAGCCTTCCGCTGTCAATACTGCTGATGCACCCGAACAAAATCAACAAGACACAACTGCCTCTACTTCAGCAACCATTGCTCAAGAGACAATTCCATCGGTTACTCAACAAACTCAAGAAACAATCATACAACAAACATCACCAACCGTCAATGTTGAAGGAGGAAACAACAATCAAGCAGTCGATGCACAACCTGACGAAGAAGAATTTATCAACCCGTTCGGTACACCGGTACACGAAGTCGGAGAGTCTTCTACTCAACATGTTGATCCGTCCAACATGAATACATTCTACCAACCATATCCATCCACTCACCATTGGACACGTGATCATCCATTGGAGCAAGTCATTGGAAATCCTTCACAACCGGTTCGAACACACAGACAACTCGAAACCGATGGCGATGTGTGTATGTATGCACTCACCGTGAGTTCAACTGTACCTACAAACATCAAACAAGCCATGACTGATCATGCATGGATTGAATCAATGCAAGACGAAATTCATCAGTTTGAACGCCTAAATGTTTAGGAACTTGTTGACCGACCCTATGGAATGTCAATTTTAGATTTCAAATGGATCTGGAAAAACAAACTGGATGAAGAACAAACCATCATCAAAAACAAATCTCGTCTTGTGGTTAAGGGATACCGTCAACAAGAAGGCATAGACTACGATGAATCATTCGCTCCAGTCGCTCGTTTGGAAGCAGTCAGTTATGCTGCACATAAGGGCTTCACGGTTTTTCAGATGGACGTTAAAACTGCTTTTCTCAACGGTCATTTGAAGGAAGAGGTGTATATGAATCAGTCGGAAGGATTCATCGATCCTCATCATCCTGACAAAGTCTATCGTCTCAAGAAGGCTGTATATGGACTTAAACAAGCTCCAAGGGCATGGTACGAAGAACTTTCAAACTTCTTGGTGTCCAAAGGATTCTCCAAAGGTTCTATTGATCCTACTCTCTTTACTAATAAATATGGGGATGACATAATTCTGGTGCAAGTTTATGTTGACGACATTATTTTTGGTTCTACGAACCTAAAACTTTCAAAACGTTTTGAAAAATTAATGCACAACAGATTTAAAATGTCAATGATGGGGGAGCTAAAATTCTTTTTAGGCCTCCAGATTCATCAATCCCCACGTGGTATCTTCATTAACCAAGCTAAGTATGCTCAAGAGATACTTAAAAAGCATGGTATGACCTCATGTGCTCGCGTTGGTACACCATTATCGACCACATCCCTAGACGCTGACTTGTACTCATATCCCGTAGATCAAATGCGATATCGCAGTATGATCGGGTCACTTATGTACCTTACAGCCAGCAGGCCTGATATTCATCATGCCACATGCTATTGTGCACGATATCAAGCCAGACCTACTCAAAAGCACCTCAAAGAGGTTAAACGGATCTTTCGGTACCTTAAGAATACCATTCACATGGGACTCTGGTATCCAAGGGAAACCGGTTTTCATCTAACGGCTTTTTCAGATTCTGATCACGCAGGTTGTCTTGATAGTCGTAAAAGCACTTCTGGTAGCATACAATTTCTAGGGGAAGACAAGCTTGTCAGCTGGTCGTCAAAGAAGCAGGATTGCACTTCGCTCTCATCAGCTGAAGCAGAATATGTGGCTCTATCCGCGTGCTGTGCTCAAGTCCTCTGTATGAGAACTCAACTCACGGATTATGGCTTCCACTTTGATAAAATACCTATGTATTGTGACTCAAAGTCGGCCATAGCCATATCTTGCAATCCGGTTCAGCACTCCCGCACCAAGCATATCGATGTCAGATATCACTTCATCAAGGAACAAGTGGAACGTGGCATCGTGGAATTATACTTTGTCAGAACTGAGTACCAGCTGGCAGACTTGTTTACAAAAGCTCTATCGAAAGATAGGTTTGCGTATCTCGTTGGCCGTCTTGGTATGAAGTATATGACTCCAGAAGACTTGGAGGTTTTGGCAAATGAAGCTGCTTGATATTCTCTCATAATGACTTCTAGGCGCATCACAGCTTAGAACTCGGACCTCAACTAAGGAAAGTTTATCTCGGACGATAACTTATCCTTCTCAACGAGAAATTCATATTTCTCGGTCATGAGCTTCTCATAAAAACATTCAATGTTTTTAAGTTCATGAAAAACGATTTCTAAGTAAATGTCAGCTTAGAACTCGAACTTCAACTTAAGGGAAGTTTATCACGGATGATAACTTATCCTTCATAACGAGAAATTTATTTTTCTCGGTCATGAGCTAGTCACAAAACAATCAAAGTTTTGAGCTCATGAAAAACGGACCCGAAAGGGGAGTGTACGTTTCAGTGCGCTTTCCCTAAGCAATAGAAGAGAAGTCTTCTATCCTGATTATTTTAAAACCGTTGAACACAATTTTTCAAGAATTTCTCAAAAGGATTTTCTAAATCTTTCAAAATTGTGTGTTCATCACTCCCTTCCTCATAATAGGTTTTTATATCTAAAAATGTCATATGTTAATTTGATCAATTTTTGAGGGGGAGCGTTTTAAAATCAAGCCTTTAATGTTGTTGGGTACATCTCCAAAATTGTCATATTTTATGTATCCAACACATTCCGAAAATGATATGAAATTGTCAAATGTAATATATTATATCGGAAAAGGCATCTCAACTCCGTACCTCAACATATTTTGTGGTGTCGTTTTTCTACAATTTTGTCAAATTTTGTCTCAAGACACACATATATTGTTGAGGGGGAGCGACCCGACTGAAAATGTTCCATGCTTCATATGTGCACACATGTTTCTCTCCCAATCGGTTTTCAGAAATTGTCATATTTTAATCAATTAGTATCTCTAATATGATGTTTTTATATTAGAGATAGGGGAGAAAATGTGATTAAAATGTAATATATCGCAACATGTGATCTTAAAGACTCAAGTGCAACTCTTTCCTTCACATGCCAAACTATTTCGTATATCGATGCATGTGTGTAGGGGGAGCTTTTCGAAAAGATAAAACTTTCAAAGTGTTAAAAGTTTTGATTTTTATCAAGCACTTTGAATGGTTTTCAATGGTTTTATGGTTATGATCTTTACCTAAAACTACCTACTATCCACGATGGAACGATGGAGTCAAAAGGTGGTTTAGGATAGGAAACTAAGTCCTATGATCCAACCAGAACCGGAGGGATCTACCCAAGGACATTCCATAGCTAGAAATAGTTGTCCTTAGGAAAGATGGAGTGAAATGAAGCTGAATGCGGACCAATTACTTAAGTTAGCACTAGAACAATCACAACAAGGTGCTAATGATGACGTATTGGTAAGCATTGAAGGAGTTGAATATTCTGTGCAACTTAGGTAGAAACTGGGTTAACACATCTTTTGAAGACAAGTGTCATGGACCCAGTGATGTGATGCACAACCCTTCCCCAGCCATTCGAGTTTCTCTCAAAAGAAACTTGTCTCATTGTCACGGAGATCAACACGTATCTATTGACTTTCTCACTCCGAGTCAGTTAATATTGAAAAGGTGGCATTCTGCTCCAGCCTCCGGTTACCAAAAATGCACTTATTGAGTCTAGAGCCAAACGAGATCAATTTATCATCTCATTAGGACACAATCGAGTCCTACGCATTATCCTTGTGATATTGCCAGAACATCTGAGTGATACGATTCACAATGAAGATGGAAATCCTGCTTGATCCAGCATCAAACAAGCTCGTGGTAGGTAACTTGTGCGATTCTACACGAATCAAACTTGTGAGAACTGGAAAGCAACTAAGTTTGGATTCTTAATTGATTCAAACTTGATTCCAGGATTCTTCGCAAAATCTATGTGATCTTGCCAGAACATTCAGAGTGACACTCATTAGTGTTCACAGTGACGAATGGAAATCCTTCCAGTGTCAACATCAAACAGCACTGCGGTAGGTAACTCGCAAGATTCTCTATGAATCAAGCTTGTGACAAACTGGAAAGCAACAATGGTGCGATTCTTTTAGAATCAAACTTGTTCCAGGAAATCTGAATTGACGACTCTAATCAGACGGATAATTTATCTTTATGATTCACTCTTTACGTTCGCAGTCTGCTTTGAGACGGTCGAGTAAAGAGAACTGGCTACTACCGCCGGGAAACCCTGTCAAGGAGGTTCTTAATCGAACCTATCTGATCACAGGTACGGTATTTAATACCGTTTAACGGTCTTCACCGACCGGAGGTAAAACGCTACCGAGTTAGGGTGAAATGTTCAAAGCCATTTTATCCTTGTCTATATATGTTGCTGCATATCAAGAAGGTGGCGTAGCTGTGATACCGATGTCGATTCAGAAGTCACAAGAGCACAAGATGGCGATAATCAAGATACCTAAGAATGTAAGAATGTAATAGGTCATCTTAGTCACAAGGAGTACAGATGAAGATCTCAAAACTCAAAGTCAAATGACAAAGGCTCAAGATAAAGATCACGAAAGCATGAAGGAACAAAGCTGTTACAAACAAGATCAAGACCAAGATACAAGACCAAAGCAGGAAGATCTCCTCTACAAGAATGTATTCACTCAATCATCTTATGCTTTTTAAGCTTTTTAAGATGACTGATACATTGGGGGAGATTGTTAGCCCTATATTTTATACAGTCGAACAAGAATGTAATAGGTCATCTTAGTCGTTAAAAGGTCTTGTATTGTAATAGGTTAGTCAAGAAAATCGGGCTTGGATTTTAAGCTAATATTGTATAAGTTAGGGGCGTAAGCCCAAAACAAAGCCAAGCCCGGCCCATGTCTCTTAAACCCACGGCCCAAAAGCCAAAGGTATATATACCCTCTTCCATGTGTGGAAGAGGGTGTTGGTTACCATTTTGTTTCTCTCTCTAAAAGTGTTTAACCTTCAAAATTCTCTCTTGTTTCTCTCTCTACTTTCTTCTCTTTCTCTCTCTAAATATCTCTTCTAAATCTTGTGTTATGGATTAAATGGGATTAACAAATGTAATACCTTTGTGGAACCCTTGGGGGTTCCTTATATAGGCAGTGAAACCCTAATGTGCTATCACTGATGCTTCGGCACCAAGGAAAGGATAAGTACCAGAATTAGATTGATTGTTATCTTCTAATTATGGTGAGTGAATATCCTCTTCTTTGGGGTAAATCCTAATCATAGTAAGAGTATGATTCTGTCTAACCATGTACCGGCCATGCTGGGCCGTGGGTCGCACATGTGTGTGCGGTTACTGTTCATCTAAGCCCATAAGCTTAAATAACTTGAATCCCACCCATCAGTAATGGGCCGGATACGGGTAGTACCCGTGGGCCGGGTTTATGACCCGACTGGGGACTATAAGTCATCAATTGGAATGCAAAAATGGATCAGATGGGTTTATCATGTATTCTAATGTAAAACTTCAAGACACACAGACTTCCTGGTATAACATGACTATGTCCCTCACGGAGTGTAAAGAAATATGCTTACAAAACTGCACTTGTATGGCATACTCGAACGTTGATATCAGAGATGAAGGAAGTGGTTGTTTGATGTGGTTCAATAACCTCTTAGATATCAGATACCCTCCGGGAGATAGTGGTCAGGATATATATGTAAGAATGGCTTCCTCTGATATAGGTACCTGTCGTTCTTCAAAGTTTGCAAAACGAATATATATACACGCTGAATAAGTTATATGGTTTATATACTTTCTGCATTTTTGTTAGAATTAATTACTATAAAGCTCTATCTATGTGCGTTAATTTTATATATCTGAAATTAATTAACGATGTTGGTGCTATGTTTAGATCATGAAGTTGCTAAAAAAAGGAGGAACTAACACACATCAAAATCATCTTAACTGGAATCTTTCTGGCCATTCTTTTGATAAGCTTGAGCACGTGGTTGTGGTACGCCTGGAGAAGAAAACAACATTCACAACCGATTGAGGAAGGTAATAATTTGTAATTGTAAGCTTACAATTGTACAAAAAACAAAACTAAAGAAATATAATCAATATCATATATTAGTCCAACTTTTGAGCATGTATTAGACAATATTTTTAGAATACTACAGCCATAAAGTATTCATGGGCCAATTTTTTTTAATATGTTATCAATAACACACAGTTATCACTACGGGTTGTCAACATTGTTATATGAGAACCCCTAAAAGGTCTAGACTCAGGCCTTTGAATGCCCGTGAAAGCCAGAGAGAAGCCATTGAGTGTAACACCCCATTTTGATAAATGGAATGTCACGCGTGATTATGGCGTGTCATCAAAACATACAAGGATAAATGTCTAAACATTACATGACCATAAAGGAAATACCGGAATCAAACATCGGTATCCCAAAAGTAGAAGTCATCACACACAAACATAAGTACTGTAAATGAAAGGACTAAACAATGTCCATGGAAATGAGTATCAAAGTATAGATAAATGCATAAAGTAAAGAAGGCTAGGAAGCTTCCAATCCATATGCACGTACGCTTAAAGTCTACGAGCGTCCCTGAGTACCTGCCGTTTTGGGAACATGAAAAGGAAAACGGCTAAGCAATACGCTCAGTCCACGGATATACAAGTAAAGCATGAATAATATAAGCATATAAGCATGAAGCAACGGAAAAGACTAAGTCCTGCATAACCTGGTTATATCTTAGTAGAACTGGTTTTATAGTTTGAAAAGCCTTATGTTTATCTTGTAAAAACTGTTTAACATATTTACCATTAGCCAATATAGGTCATGAAATATCAACGTGCATGAATACTTGGAGGGTGACCTCGTCATGCAAATTAGAGGGGCTGCCTCTAACTTAATATACTGGTTTTGGGTAGGAGGGATCAACTCCTTGTGAAGGATGCAAGGCACACACCATATTTACACTAAGTATCTGCTGAAAACATGTAAACTAGGATGCACCCATACGCCCCACCTGATAATAATAATATGGCCAAAAGCTGAAAGGGACGTCACGTGCTATCACTCCGCCGTGGTGAAGTCATAATACTGGTGCCTCCAGTGTTATGGTTATGGTACCTCCATAACTAGGTGAAACTGGTCATGCATGTATATGGCTTTAGGTATTCTAATTAAACATAAGCAATTCAGAAACATATAAAACATATACTGGGGAAAACAGTTGGCTGCATACGGGAAATCCTAATAAGGAAAGAATGTCTATACTGAAAGGACGGAGAATCCGTACCTTATGTCCAGTGAACGAAGAAGACGAACGGAAGAGAGCCCTACTTCGGTATCACTACTGCTACATAAATACATACGTGTATAAGTATCTGATTACTGAGTACGTAACTGGTTTTATATCATGTCTTAGCTTGTTTTATATGTTCATGTCATGTTTTACTAATTTAAGCTTTATACTGTGTTTATCATATATTCTGTCTATTCTGATTAAGTATTACTTGTATTTCATGTATTATTATACTTGTTGTGTAATAATAAGTAACTTTTTAAAAATAGCAGGTTTCCTAAAATAGAAAGTTTACCAAAAATAGAAAGTTTCCAAAAATAGAAAGTTTCCAAAAATAGATGTACCGCTTAAAATAGATAAGTTTCTAAAAATAGAAAGTTTCCATATATAGATTAGCTGCCTTAATTAAATAAGTTTCTAAAAATAGAAAGTTTCCATAATTAGATATAAGCTGGAAAATTAAGCTAATAATATAAGCTTAAGTGTTTACTGATTAATATTCTAAGTCATGTCATTATATAGTATAGTTTATTAATTATATCATGTAAATTAAATAAACTATAAGTTTAAGTATTTAATTAAATATAACATGATTTAATTAAATAAAGGTAAAATAAATACTTAGGTTAAAACATGTATTATTATCTATTGGTAATATAACCTAAGTCATGTAAATTAATTAATTATAAGCCATGGTTCCAATAATTAATTAATTATATAGTCTAATTAAATGATAAATACTTAAGTTAAAATTCATGTATTAATAATAAAATTAATAACCTAAGTCATGTAAATTAAATTAATCATGTTCATGCTTTTAATTAATTTAATTTAAGTCTTGAAAAAAAATAATATAACTTGTCAAAAAATATTAAACCTTGTAAAATAAAATAATTCATGAACCGGACCGTGTTTTAAATCTAACAATTGTGAACCGGACCTGTATTTTAACCCGTGAACCGGACCCGAAAACACCACAATACCCCGACCTAGGTCGGTGTTTCCTTTCCCTTGCTGCTGTCGTGACACCACCACCACCAAACCGAGACCATAAGGTCTCGGTGGTGCGAAGTAAGCCAAGCTGAGACCCCCCTTGGGGCTCGGTTAGGCGTCGGCCAACAAGAAACAACCCTTAACACTTAATTGATTTAAACCCCATGATTAAATAACATGTTTATATCTTGTTTTTAATTAACTATTAAAAACATTCATGATTTTATGTGATAGTAAATCAATAACATAAAATAAAAGAGATTAGGGTTTATACCAATCACGTGAATCAAAGGAGGATGAACACACAACGATCCTTGCAATAAATCTAACACCAAAATCAAACCGAAACACCCCTTTGGTGTTCTTATACCCGGCGGCCAAAGAAGAACCAAAAGAAGAACTAGGGTTTTTCTTGTTTTCTAAATTTTGTGATTATGAAACATGTTTTCCTATTTTTCCATGTTTAGTAAAAATTAATGGGCTAATCCCTTTTGGTCTTCTGTGTCCGCGGGTAAGGGGCCCACATGGGGGTACCCGAACATTTTTCGTGTCTGAAATATAAGTGTGTTCTCGTGTTCGTAATTTACGTGATTTAATTAGTTATCGATCGTGACTTAATATATTTATTCGTGATCGTAATAAATATACATACGTACGTAATATTAAGCTCGTGATTAATTTACGTTCATGATTTCATGTTCGTATGTTCGTGATTATAAATATTATTGAAATAATTATCGTGTGTTCATACGTAATAAATACTTATTGTGTTATAACACGTACGTAATACTTGTAATTCTTGTTCGTGAAACGTAAACATGTTATAAAAAGGAAAGTTCTAATCATGTATGTACTATCGTAAGGGTACTATTCATGGTAAAAGCATGCGGGTTTTACAACTCTTCTCCGCTAAAAAGAATAATTTGTCCCCGAATTATAGATAAAG
Source organism: Glebionis coronaria (assembly GCA_025667525.1). Lineage (NCBI taxonomy): Eukaryota > Viridiplantae > Streptophyta > Magnoliopsida > Asterales > Asteraceae > Glebionis > Glebionis coronaria. The sequence continues at coordinate 475,864,860 of CM046877.1, forward strand.
TAAACTGGAAAAGAAGAACATACCCGAATTCAAAATATGGAATGAGGGTAAGAAGCCCAGATAGACTCCTCTGTTTCCCAAGTGGCTTCCTGCTCGGTATGATCCCTCCAAAGGATTTTGACGAATGGAATCGTCTTCCTTCTCATGACTCGTTCTTGTCTGTCAAGAACTCGTTCGGGTTCTTCTATGAAAGTGAGATCTTCATGAATCTGTTCCAGTGGATACTGAACCAAGTGAATGGGATGATACTGGTACCCTCTGAGTAAGGACACATGGAAAACATTGTGAACATGAGAAAGCTGCAGAGGTAACGCTAAACGGTAAGATACTTCACCGACTCGTTCAATGTTATCAAACAGTCTGATGAATCGAGGACTGAGCTTCCCTTTTATTCCAAAACGTCTAACACCATGTGCCGGCGAAACCTTAAGGAAAACGTGATCTCCTACGTTAAAATGTAAGTCCCTACGATGCTTGTCTGCGTAACTCTTCTGACGTGACCGTGCTTCTTGCAGTTTCTGCTTAGCTACTGCGACCTTCTCATTAGTCAGCTCTATTATCTCTGGTCCTTCAAGTGTTCGCTCACCAACCTGATCCCAGCAGATTGGGGCGCGACACTTCCTGCCATACAACATCTCGAAAGGGGCACACTTGATACTTGCGTGCCAACTGTTGTTGTATGCAAACTCCACCAAACAGATATAATCGTCCCAATCACCCGTCCATTCCAACGCACATGACCTCAACATGTCTTCCAATGTCTAAATTGTTCGCTCTGACTGTCCGTCTGTTTGAGGATGAAAATCTGTGCTAAGCTTAAGTTGTGTACCCCAAGCTTTCTGCAGACTTCTCCAGATTCGCGAAGTGAATCAAGGATCTCTGTCTGAGACGATGCTGCATGGAGCACCGTGGAGTCTCATGATCTCTCTTCTATAAGTATCGTCGAGTTTACTGACCGAATCTTCCTTGCGGATCGGTAAGAAATGAGCTGATTTGGTAAGTCGATCAACGATAACCCAAATAGCATCGTGTTTCCTATTTGTTGGTGGAAGACCAGTAACAAAATCCATGGTGATTTTGTCCCACTTCCACTCTGGAATATATAACGGTTGAAGAAGACCGCCAGATCGCTGATGCTCGATCTTTACCTGCTGGTAGGTAAGGCATTTGGAGACGTAAGTAGCAACATCCTGTTTCATACCACTCCACCAAAAGTACTGCTTGATGTCATGGTACATCTTGGTCGAACCAGGATGTATAGAAAATGGGGAGCTATGAGCCTTAGCTAACAAGGCTTCCCGGAGTTCTTGATCATCAGGAACACAAAGTCTCGTTCACTGCCATAAGATACCATCTGCATCTACTCGAAATTCTGTCTGCTTCTCCAAATTCTGAATTATCGCCCAGATTTCTCCATCATCTTTCTAAGCTTCCTTGATCTTTGAGAGCAACTCGGGTTCTACTCTAAGATTAGCCCAGTAACCGTGTTGTCCACGTACCATGATCTCTATGTCTAGTCGCTCCAAGTCTCTTATGATTTCCTCCTCAATCTCAATGCCGTTGATCATTCTGGACTTTCTGCTAAGTGCATCTGCCACTATATTCGCCTTGCCGGGATGATACTATAGATTAATGTCATAATCCTTCAACAGCTCTAACCATCTCCTCTGTCTCATGTTTAATTCACGCTGAGTGAAGATATATTTCAAGCTCTTGTGGTCCGTGAAAATGTCACATGATTCTCCATATAAGTAGTGCCTCCATATCTTCAATGCAAACACGACTACTGCAAGTTCCAAGTCATGCGTAGGGTAATTTTCCTCATATGGCTTAAGCTGCCGTGAAGCGTACGCGATCACTTTCCCATGTTGCATGAGAACACAACCAAGTCCCTTCCCCGATGCATCATTGTATATTTGAAATCCACCCGTACCAGATGGGAGAGTAAGAATAGGTGCAGATACTAACTTCTGCTTCAGGTCTTCAAAGCTCTTCTCTCGTTCTTCAGTCCAGACGAATTTCTCCCCTTTCCGCATCAGTTTGGTCAATGGTAGTGCTAGGCGGGAAAAGTTCTCCACGAACCTACGGTAATAACCAGCTAAGCCTAGGAATCTGCGGACTTCAGTCGCTGATGTCGGCCTTGGCCATTTGGTAATAGCCTCAACCTTCGCTGGATCCATCGTGATTCCTTCTGTTGATACAATGTGACCTAAGAATGCCACCTTGTCTAACCAGAACTCACACTTGGAGAATTTAGCATACAGCTTCTTCTGGCAAAGAATATGTAGTACTGTACGAAGATGGTCTTCGTATTCCTCCTTGGACTTAGAGAAAACCAGGATGTCATTGATGAAGACAATGACAAACTTGTCCAGAAATTCATGGAAGATTCTGTTCATCAAATCCATGAACACTGCTGGAGCATTGGTAAGGCCAAATGGCATGACTACAAATTCGTAGTGGCCATAGCGTGTACGGAGCAGTCTTGGCGATGTCTTGCTCCTTAACCCGTAGCTGATGATAGCCTGACCTTAGATCAATCTTGGAGAAATGCTTGGCCCCTTGGATTTGGTCAAACAGATCGTCTATACGTGATAGTGGATACCTATTCCTGATGGTAATCTTGTTGAGCTCGCGATAGTCTATGCAAAGACGCATACTGTCGTCCTTCTTCTTAACAAATAAGACCGGTGCGCCCCATAGAGATGCGCTCGGTCGAATAAAACCTCGTTCCAGAAATTCTTGCAGTTGATCCTTCAGCTCCTTTAACTCTATGGGAGCCATGTGATAAGGAGCCCTAGAAATCGGCTCAGCTCCTGGGATGAGCTCGATATTAAATTCTACTTCACGTGCAGGCGGTATGCCCGAAAGTTCTTCTGGAAATACATCTGGAAATTCTGACACTATCGGCTGAGCCTGAATTGATGGGGATTCAACATCCATGTCATGAACAGTACCTAGATAACCCTCGCAACCATGTGAAAGTAGTGCACGTGCTTGCAGGGTTGATATTATTTGTACAGACCTGCCGGGTACGAACCCGTTGTGAATGTACTCTGGCGTATTAACATCACCGAAGATGATTCGATATGAATGGTAGTCTATGGGAGCATGATACTTGGATAGCCAATCCATGCCCAAAATCATGTCAAAATCAATCATGTCCAGCAGAAGTGCGTCAACAGGACGAACCTTGTCGTCAAACTCTAGGGGAAGACTCTTGTACACATGGGTTGTACGTACAGAGTCTCTCAATGGCGTGGAAATACTCAGTATATTTTCTAGTGGCATGGGGAGTATCCTAACATTCTTGGCATGATCAGTAGAAATGACCGAGTGAGTAGCACCCGTATCAAACTGAACACATGTAGCTTGACCATATTATACAAGATTCCAGTGATGGTACCTGTAGACTTGTTGCCTGATCGCGAGATGTCGTTTAAACACGTCCAGTAGTAGGAGGCGGCTTGGTATCAACATGTCCCGATGTGCCCTCCATCTCGCCCTTGCGACAGTCCTTCATGCGATGGCCAGGAAGACCACACTTGAAGCATGCGTCACTGTCGCGGCGACATGGCCCTGGGTGCCTACGGTGGCAAGTAGAGCAAAGAGGATGAGTATATCCTCCAGCAGGTGTCCTGACTGGCTGAGAACCTGATAAAAACATTATACATGAGACATGATAATAGGGTACAAAGGACAATGTGGATAATCGTAAGATTGAATACCAGTGACAGTTGGACGGTTAGGCTGTGAACCTCTCTGGTTCTGGTCCCTACCGTTACCATGATTCCTGGTAGAATATTTGCTAATGTGTCAGAATTAAGAATTATAACATGTAATCATAAGAAAATGCGTAATTATAAGGACCTGCTGCTGTTGGAGTGTCCAGTGTTGTTACGGTAATTATCATTACCGCCACGCCTATCCGTAGCAGAATGGTCGTTTATCTGACCGTTTCCCTTGGGCTGATTAGGCTGTTGCTGAGTAGCCGGCTGAGATCGGTCCCCAGTCTTCTGCCTGGAAGATACAATTTAAAGAGATGAGATATTGACATATACTGAAAGAATAAGGATTGGTCACCGCTTGAATATGAATGTTTACCTCTTATCGGGTCTCTCTGCTTCCCCGAACTCAGCTCTCTCCTGCAGCATCTCCAGCTTACGTGCTGCATCGGCCACTTGTGCTACCGTGTTGAACGTAGCACACACCAAGTTGTTTGCGACCGATATACGAAGAGCCCACCTGAAATGATGTGCCTGCTCTTTAGGAGTACCTGCTGCTGCACCAAGGAAACCAACTAAGCGAAGAAAGCGCTGCATGAACTCGTTGCTATTCTCCCCAGCTCTCTGTCAGATCCCATGGTAATCTCTCTTCAGCTTGTCTTGCTCAGCCTTGTAAAAGAACTGCTCCATCACCCTATCTCTGAACTGAGCCCATATCAAACCAGCCACCCAAATATCACCTCCCTCAGACTGCTTCAGTGCTATCCACCATGCTAACACATCACCTTCGAACCGGTAGCATGCCAACCTCGACTTAAAGACGGGGTCACAGCCCATAGCATCGAAGATCTTCTCAATGTGAGGCAACCAGCTTTCAGCTTCACTGGGGCTATCTGTTCTCTCGAAAGCTCGACGACGGAGCTTGTTGAATCTCTCCAGCCATGTGGCCAATGTTGCTGGAGGAGGAGGAGGTACTGGGTGATGCTGCTGATTGTTGGCAGCCTGAACCTCAGCCCTGATTTCGTTCCTCAGCTGAGGAAGCATAGCTTGCATTGCAGCTTGGATTGCTGCATTGAGTTGTTCCTGCTCGCGTGTGAGAACCATCTGACAGTATAACATAAAATACATGATTAAACTGATCAAAACATAAACTATATACATGAAAAAAATTTATATCAATAAATCATGAAAAAAGTTTATGCAGGAAAATTTGTACATGAATGCATGATGCAGTTTTATGAAAACTTTTGTATGCGCGAGAGTGAACGCCTATGGTCAGTTTACTCAAAACAAAGGACATGGCGAGGGGACGCCCATGGGTTGGTCCCAAATTTAAAAGTTTCGATAAAACACATGCGACTAAATAGGGCCAGTCTTGTACCAACCATTACTTAGTCATAAACCTGCGACAATGACATATATATGTATGCATGAAAATGATGATTGCATAAAAACCGACTGTCAGTTCTGGAAGACCATAGTGACTACCCACTAATCACAGGTTGTGTTTTGAGAGCCTACAGGTCGAAGCCTTGGCTCTGATACCATAATTGTAACACCCTATTTTGATAAATGGAATGTCACGCTTAATTATGGCGTGTCATCAAAGCATACAAGGATAAATGTCTAAACATTACATGACCATAAAGGAAATACTGGAATCAAACATCGGTATCCCAAAAGTATAACTCATCACACACAAATATAAGTACTGTAAATGAAAGGATGATGAGATGGCATTTATACATGATCTCATCGTTCTTTTCGGGCTTTAAATGCATAAAAATGTCATAAAATATCATATATATGCTTGTGTTTGTTTACTTGTGTATTTTAGGTATGGATGACGTGAAAAAGACAAAAGATCACAAGAAACAAGGAAAAACGGACACGAGAAACGAAGCCGTACAAAGAACCGGGCCCTAGATCATGAAATATTCAACAAATACCCTTGAAGACTTGAAGATATGCAAGATTGATCCTCATTGAATGCATAAATGACACTTAAAACTCTTGTATATTGATAATTACAAGTTTGGTCCCTTAAGTTTGTCAAAATTACACAAATGGTCCTTCAACTTTGAAGAAATGGCAAGTTTAGTCCCTCAACAATTCTAAATTGCCAATTATGATCCCTCATAGAGTTAAAGTTGCATTGAAGACCTTTGAAGATCAACAATGTCCAAGATCAGCCCTTGAATTATGCAAAAGTTCCAAAAACAACCCTTATAACCCTTTTAGAAAAGTCTTTTGCCAAAATTGTCAAGTTGTGGAAGTTAATTGCAAAGGAAAGGAAGTTTCAAGGCTGAAAAATGTGTTTTACATTATTTCCCAAAGTACAAGGACTGAAATGGCCAAATTGAAACATTCAAACCCATAACACGCGCCAAGCACACAACTTCCCCCAAAATCGGATCAAATGTACTACTGTTGACCCTTCTTCACCACCCAGATTTTACACCACTTAAACTTAGGGTAATTTCCAATTACCTTTGCACACACTTGATTCACATGTGCAGAAACCCATCCCAACCTTAAAACCCTTAATCCCACTCACTATGGACCCCACCCCCAATTCCCGTTTAACCAATCACATGACAACTTCACCTCCAAGTCATCCTACGTGTCCAAATCAACAGCTAAGACTCCTTGCTTCATTCCAAAGCTAAAATGAACGCCCTTGATCACTTTGGACAGCTCACATCAAAGAATTATCTAGAAGACCTCAAGGGCACATTTGGGAATTCAGTTCTAGGGTTTGTGAACAGTGATAAGCTAACATACGTATATAAAAGGAGACCTCAACATGAGAGAGTCCATTTGTTCCAGTTTTAGGCTATCTTTCTTTGTAATTCCTTTTTAATTAATAAAATTTGATTTTCTGAATTTTGAGAAATCTCTTTTATATTTTGTTAAAAGTTGGTGTTAGAATAGCCTGATTCTGAGTTCCATTTACATGTTTGAAGGTTTTTGAGGCAAGGTTTTAAGTGATAAAGCTTGGGTCTCAAAAATCAGAAAAGTACTTGTTATTTGATCTCACTTTTTGGTTTGTTCTTCTTAGCAGCTTGGAAGCTGGTACTTGTTCTGCTAGTACCTCAGCTCAAACAATCTAGGGCCTGGATGTAGGTCTTGGAGGTTTGCATCTTCTTCCCTTTTCAATGTCTCTCTTATTTTTCTGAATTTTATGATTATTGCATGATTATTGGTGAATCTGTGATTCTGTGGTTGATTATTGTTCATTTGTTGATGTTTGATGTTATTGAAGTGTTTGAGGTTTGATTTGTGGTTTAGAACTGGATAATCCTTTGAAAAATTGTGAAATCAGGTTTTTAAGGGGTGTTTGGGTCAACTGCATAGTTTGGATTTGTGGTGTTTTGAGTGGTTGGATTGTGTTGTTATCTGTTGTTACATGCTTATCTGGTATACTTGGCTGCTTTGTTGCACATTTTGTGGTTTGAAACACCTTGATTCATAAATAGGGTATAAAATCTTGTTTACTTGGTAAGATTGGATAGGATTTTGAGGACACCTAGATCTAAGCTTAGGCTAGGGCTAACAAGGGCTAAACCTTAGTTAATTACACCAGGAGAAGAGATTTAAGTGCTTGAATTTGGATCTGTGGTCAAAAAGATCAGCAAAAAGTTTCTGCATATGCACCTTGTTCATCAGTAACATTCATCTGCTTTGATCTGCTTATTTACTTTGATTTAGTGTTTGATTTAAGTTTATTTGTGCTTATTCATAGTTTATATAGCTTGTGTATGTATCCTGTTGAGTTTGGTTGGCTTATTCATGCTAAAACTGCTTATTAAGTGCATAACTGTTTATTTCATATGTCTGTGCATGATCTCGTGACTGTTTGATTGATTCTGGCTTATTGTGTGAACCAAATTGTGATTTTCTTGTTGATATTAACTCCTTGTGATTCACTGATCACAAGGGTTCCCTTGTTTCCAATTGAATCCAACCAAATCTCTCTAAAAAGCTTGGTCAAATAGTCAAAGCAGTGGGAACTCCTTTCCCCTACTAGTTACCACTGATAGTGTTAATTAGGTGTCAGCTTATCAATAAGCTATAATAGCTTATTTTAACCAGCAACAACTTGGATTTTGTAATAGGTGCTCATTATTTGACCCATTTGTTCATACTGGAGCATTTGGTGGGTTGACTTTAGGGTTTGACTAGAAAACCAACTTAATTGACTTTTTCATAAGTGCTTATTGGCTTATTCTGGCTTATTGGTTTTGCTTATTGGGTTTTTGTTGATTGTTTTGGCATATTGAGTCCATTTGTGACATTTTGCAAGTTGAATCAAGTCCTGAGGTGTCTTATTTCTCAAAAACGACTATTTTGTCTTTTAGTGAAATAATACTTTGCTTATTTCTGGCTTATTGAGTGTGCTTATTCAAAATTTCTTTTTACAGATCTCATAAGCATCCCAAAAGAAGGTTGTGTGTCAAATTAGAGCTTATGGCATTAGCTTATTGCTTAATGGGCTAAAAAGCCTAATAAGGATAAGCTGTTTGCATAATAAGCTGTGATAAGCTCACTTTCAGCTTTTGGGACTTTAGGGTTTTGTGTTTAGAATCAAATTTTGAGTCAGATAGGGCTTTTCCAAGTCAATTGGGCCAAGTTTGACTTTTTGGGCTAAAAAGCCCATTTAGGTTGACCGTTTTTGGTTTTGGCCCATTTGAGGGCCCAATAGGGGTATTCTGGTCATTTCACTTTGATTTTCTGATTATTTAGGTTAAAATAAACTAGTTTGCAAGTTTTTAGAATTTTTTATAATTTTGGATTTTTAATATTATTTTAATATTATTTTATTATTATTTTTCCAATTTCACATTTTCCAACTTTTTACATTTTTCTTAGCTTAAATACATTAAAGTAGGAATTAAGCAACTTTTAGAATAATTTTATCACTTTTAGATTAATTTTTATAATTATTTTAAGTTTTAATAGTTTTTAAATCATTTTAAATAGTTTTTATTATTTTAAAATTTCTAAAAATAGTTTTTAATCTTTTAGGTTATTTTAGAGGTTTACCAATTGAAAAATCTTTATTTGGGCTTTTTGATAATTTATTTGATTTTTTAGGGCTTTAATTAGCATTTAAAAATTGAATATTTAATTATTTAAAAGGTTTGAAAAAGTTTTGATTATTGGTAAACTCTTAGTTTATTTATTTTGATTTTTGGTGAATTTTTGGTAATTTTTAGAATTAGATTTCATTTTTGTAGTTTTTACGGTTTTACGGTTTATCGTCGTAGTATTAATTTCACGTCTTCGTCATCTTCTTTTCTCATCCCCTTCTAAACCAAATATTAATCTCAAATCATTTACATCTTAGTGACACACATATACCTCCTTGGGAAACGAACTTCATTGGGTCATTAGTGCTTGATTTTCCTAAATCATCGCTTAATACTTACCGCTTTTACGCTCCTTTTCCTAAAGGTCGTAATTTACCACAATCATTTTGGCGCCGCTGCCGGGGAGGTGTGTCGTGATTAATTTGCATTGTTGTTTTTAATATTAACCATATATAGTATTTGTATTAGTAGAAATCTACTAATACGTATTATCGGTTTTCTTGGTTTTTCTTGTGAAAATATTATTACTATATTGTACTAAGTATCACAACAAATAAACAATATCTCCAAAAGTGTGAAAACACAACCTTAATTGGGATTTGATCTCCTAGTTATTGTATTCGAATCTCAAACAAAAAGAAAAAGGCAAAAATAGATAAATACTTTCGTGAAGCTCGATTTGGAAAAATACAAACTATAAGGTGGATATAAGGCGGGTATTATAAAATATACCCTAAGGAAAAAGGCTCTTAAGTGCTTCGCGCCGCCTCGTTTCCCCGCTTGCTTGTGAGTATTTTGAGATTGAAGGCTAATCGAGGGTTTTGCCGCCCAAAGTATGATTACGTATAATATATTTGCTTGGTTTCTTTGTGATTAAACCCTCTTGAACAATTTGGTTTTCACCAAAGTTCTAAAGTCATTCGAAGGCGTTCACTCCACGTGATCGTTTTCATTCCTTTGAGGCTTCATTAATCAAGAGTTTGATTCGAGGAGAGATTTTGTAGATCGTTGTCTACGAAGATACACCAAAATCCAAAAAAATTAAAAACAATCAAAAACACAAAAAAATTGAAAATTCACAAAACACCCAAAAAGAATCTTCTTTGCTCACCTCCCATTCTTCGTGAAGTTTATGATCACTCGTAATCAAGCAAAACGAGCTCGTAAACGTCTTCAAAAGCAAGCCAATCAAGAGACGTTGATTGAAGAACAACCTCCAATTGTTGAACCTATTGTAGAACAAGAAGTCGTCATGGCTAATTGTACTATGATGGAGTTGCTACAAGCACCCACCGAGGGTTTTGGAGAGGCCATTGTGATTCCCGCCATCCTTGCGGAGAATTTCGAGATTAAGACGGGTTTAATGTCAATGTTGCAAGCAAATAAGTTTAGAGGTCATGAGAAAGACAACCCGCATTATCACATTAGGAACTTTAATCGTCTCACCGCTACTAGCAAGTTTAAGGATGTTCCACATGACGCCATTAAGATGATGTTGTTTCCATACTCGTTAGATGGACCCGCAAAAATTTGGCTTGAGAAAGAACCGCCAAATTCAATTTTGACATGGGGTGATCTCGTTTCTAAGTTTGTGAACAAGTTTTTTCCACCATCTAAAACAACACATTTGAAAAATGAGATTTCACGATTTGTGCAAAGAAATAATGAAAGTTTTTCAATGGCATGGGAACGGTTTAAAGAAATGTTACATGAATGTCCACACCATGATTTTTCGGAATTGCATCAAATTGATACTTTTTATAATGGGCTTAATAATCATGAACGAGATTACTTGAATGCCGCCGCGGGTGGTAATTTTTTGTGCAAAACGACCAATGAGGCTTTACAAATCATCGAGAATAGATCTAAGGTTTATAGCCCTCGTAACACACCGAGTGTTGCCAATTTGGGTTCGTCATCGTCGTCATCGTCTCGTAGCATTAATGCCTTACATGATGAAGATTGTAACACCCCATTTTGATAATGGAATGTCACGTGGAATTATGGCGTGTCATCAAAGCATACAAGGATAAATGTATAAAACATTACATGACCATAGGGATAATCGGAATCAAACATCGGTTCCCAACATAAGCCCAAAACATAATAAAGCAACAGAAATGAATGAAAGACTAAACAAGCATAAGTATATGAAGGCAAAAAGGAAAAGAAGTCTCTAGCAGCTTCCATCCTATGCACGTCCTCCAAATGCTCGAGTCTTCCCTAGGGTACCTGCCGTTTTGGGACATGGAAAGGAAAGTAACGGCTGAGCAAAACGCTCAGTGCACGGATATAGACATAGTATGAATGACTAAACATAATAAAGACTTAATAGCAGCGGAAATGTATAAGTCCTGGAAAATATGGAACATGTTCATAAAACTGGTTTTATAGTTTGAAAAGCCTTATGTTTATCTTATAAAAACTGGTTAACATATTTTACCATTAGCCAATATAGGTCATGAAAATCCACCGTGCATGAATACTTGGAGGGGTGACCTCATCATGCAAATTAGAGGGGCTTCCCCTAATTTAATATACTGGTTTTTGGGTAGGAGGGATCAGCTCCTTGTGAAGGATGCAAGGCACACACCACATTCACCATGTAATCCTGAATAAAACATGTACACTATGATGCACCCATACGCCCCACATGATAAATATAAATAAATGGCCAAAAGCTGAAGGGAACGCCACGAGCAATCACTCCGCCGTGGTGAAGTCATAACATCAGTGCCTCTAATGTTATGGTTATGGTACCTCCATAACTAGGTGAAACTGGTCATGCATGTATATGGCTATATGTATCTTAATTAAACATAAGCAATCAAACTCATAACTTATACTACGGGAAAACAGTTGGCTGCATACGGGGAATCCTAATAAGGAAAGAATGTCCATACTGAAAGGACGGGAATCCGTACCTTATGTCCAGTGAACGAGAAAGACGAACTGCGAGAATCCTACTTCCGAATCACTAGTGCTACATAAATACGTACATGAATAAGTATCTGCTTACTAAATACATAGCTGGTTTTATGTCATGTCTTAGCTTATTTTATGTGTTCTTACCATGTTTTACTGTTTTAAAGCCTTAAACTGTGCTAACTCTTATATTATGTTTAATCTGATTAAGTATTTCTGGTATTTCATGTGTTATTATACTTACTGTGTAATAATAAGTAACTTTCCAAAAATAGCAGGTTTCCTAAAATAGAAAGTTTCCAAAAATAGAAAGTTTCCAAAAATAGAAAGTTTCCAAAAATAGAAAGTTTTTAAAAATAGAAAGTTACCAAAAATAGAAAGTTTCCAAAAATAGAAAGTTTCCAAAAATAGAAAGTTTCCAAAAATAGAAAGTTTCCAAAAATAGATTTACTGCTTAAAATAGATAAGTTTCTAAAAATAGAAAGTTTCCATAAATAGATTAGCTGCCTGATATAAATAAGTTTCCATAAATAGATTAGCTGCCTGAAATAAATAAGTTTCTAAAAATAGCTGGTTTCCATAAATAGATTAGCTGCCTTATTTCATTAAGTTTCTAAAAAAAGAAAGTTTCCATAATTAGAAATAAGCTGGTTAAATAAGCTAAGTATATAAGCCTAAGTGTTTTTCATGATTATTCCCTAAGTCATATGGTATAGTGTATAGTTTAATAATTATTTCATGTAATTTAATTAAACTATAGGTTATAATATTTAATTAAAGTATAACATGTTTTAATTACATAAGTTAAATACTTAGGTTAAAATATGTATTATTATATATTAATAATATAACCTAAGTCATGTTAATTAATTAATTATATCCATGGTTTTAAAATAATTAATTAATTACAAGTCTTAAATATATAAATACCTAGGTTAAAATAATTGCATGATCATTAATAATTAAATAACCTAAGTCATGTTATTAAATTAATACATCATTTTATTAATTTAATTTTAACATAAGTTCATAAACATAAAGAAAACTAACATACACCATGAACCGGATCTAGGCTAAAAACATGAACCGGACATGAAATCGACACCGTACCCCGAACCAACTCGGGGTACCCCGTGTTTCCCTTGCTGCCGTGGAACCCACACGCACCAACCAAGACCATATGGTCTTGGTGGTGGTCGGCTTGGCAAACCGAAACCCCTTCGGGTTCGGTTACAGCCTGCAGCCAAAACAAACACCCCTTAAAAACAATCCTTTGATTTAATTTAACACCAAAACATGTTAGATCTATGATTAATTATTATGTTTTTATAAAAACATCACATGTTCATAATTAATAAAAAGATTAAATCAAAAGAAAAGGTTTAAAAAGGTTTTACCGAATTCGTGGATCAAGAGAACGAAGAACAAACACGATCACCAACTAATAATCCAAGATCCAAGATCAACAACCAACTCCTTGTGGTGTTCTTAGGGTGGCGGCACAATAGAAGAAGGGAAGGAGGGTTTTAGGGTTTTTTCTAAAATCTTCTGTGAATGAAAAATGAGTAGTGAAAAATATCCCTTTTCCTTTTTAGTGAAAAATTGATGGGCTAAGCCCATCCCCCCTCCTAATTTCGTGGTAATGGGGCCCACAAGGGGTAACCCGATCATTTTCCGTGTCTAATTAATAAGTGTGTTCTCGTGTTCGTGTTTTACGTGTTTGTTCTCGTTAAATAATTACCTTGACCTAATATATTTAATTACGCTCGTAATAAATATATATACGTAGTTAATAATAGTTCGTGTTTTAATTACGTTCATGATTTCATGATCGCATGTTCGTGATTAATTATTGTCAAATAATTATTACGTGCTCGTGCGTAGTAAATACTTATTGTGTTCTAACACGTACGTAATACGTAAAATCCTAACACGTAATCGTAATCATGCTATATTAGGAAAGTTTAAATCTAGTACGTACGATCTTAAGGGTACTATTCATGGTAAAAGCATGCGGGTTTTACAACTCTTCCCCCCTAAAAAGAATAATTCGTCCCCGAATTATAGATAACGTAACTGAAAGAGAAACATACCCGAATCAAACTGAGAGGGTATGTAAGATAAATTAACGTGCATGTGACCTGGCAGAAAGAACGCGGAACGTGACATGTCTAAAAAGGACATGGAACGTGACGTGGCTGAAAGGAAATATCTAATTGATAAGAGAAAACGGATAAGAAGTCCGGATGAACTTGTCCGTTTCCAAGTGGCTTCCCTCTTGGAACGGTTCCTTTATAAGATCTTGACACGAATGATAAGTCTTGGTCCTCCTGACCTTGACTTTGAATACGAAGAAGTTCTTGGTTATCCACGTAAGGTAGATCCCCTAAATTCGATCGAGGAAAAATAAGAGTTAACGTGCAAGGATAACTGAAACGTTACGATGAAAGACAATCTGACTTAACTGTTAACTAGAAACGATGCGCGAGACATAAAGAAACGTAGTACGTGAAAAATTTTGAACGTGATACGTGAAAAATTTTGAACGTGCTACGTGGAGAAATGGCGAGTGTAGTATGAGTAAACATATCGTGATCCATGATACGTGGTAACATATCATGATCATAATATGAGGAACGTGGAATGAACATGACATGTGAAATATATCGTGAACATTGAATATAATGGCGGTAACGCCAAACGCTACCGGGTGAGACATAGAATATGACGAGAAACGTCTATCTGAGGATAGGGAGTTATACTAAACTTGGGTCCGGTCTCTCAAGTTCTTGCAAACGTCCTAGAATGAGAAGAAAATGAACGTAAAATCGTAAGCCAAAATACGATCATGAACGTGAATAGTGTCATGAACGCGAGCGCGAAAACAAGTCGTGAAATTAGGACAAGGACGTGAAGTAAATAAGGGCATAATTACGAATATTTATCTAACCCGATAACTGAGAAACTGCCAAGTGATCGGATGAGCCTTGGCTGGAACATGTCCGATCAATCTGTTGGTTCTGAAATCCTTGCGGATGTAAGGATTCTGCAGACTTGATCAAACTGTTTGTAATAACTCAGATAGCATCATGCTTCTTCTGAGTTTGCATTAATCTGGTAACCAAAATCCATGGAGATCTTGTCTCATTTTAGTTCACAAGTTCAGATGATAAAACATCGCAGTTTGTTGGTGTCCTATCTTAACCTGTTGGTATGTCAGGTACATAGATATGGACGTAGCTGTATCCTGCTTCATAGAAACTTGATACATAGAAGGTCGCGAAATTCTGAATCTCTGAATCTAGATTTCTCCTAGCGTAGGATTTCCTAGAACACTTAATGTAGTGTAGGGTTCTCTCCTTTACGCATAAGCTGAGTCATGGTAATATTAACCATGCAAATCCATGTGATCCAGTGTGTCACTGTAATCAACAGAATTAATATTGGAAAATTTTTCCAGGGTAAAATTTCTCTTGTCATAGAATTTGCAACATCGTGCAGATATGGTCTTCCTGTTCTTCTCTAGGCTTAAAGGAAATCAGGTTATCCTCAATGAAAACACTAATGAATTTGCTATGAGTTCATGGAAATTCATTCTTATAATGTCGTTGGAGCATTGATGAGACAAATTCCGAAATCATAAATCTAGCATGACCGAGTCGTGAACGAATAGCAGTCATGGACATGTCCTGCTCTTTCATTCGTCACTGTTGGCAGCATGATCATGAGTTCGATCTTGGAAAAGTGATTAACACCATACGGTTGATTGGACATGTTGTCAATATGTGGAAGAGAATAACGGTCATGAATGGTGATTTGTTTAAGCCGACGGTAGTCGACACATAATCTCATGGTACCATCCTTCTCCTTGAAGGTTCTTCTGGAATGTATGGTAAGATTTTGGAATAATCAACTGGCTATGCGTAAAAGGACTTAAGTAGTCGTGTCTTACTAACAGCTAGAAAATTTTAGCGACCATGGCTAACAACGCACATGCTTGTAAGCATAAATAATTGTACAGATTTTCCTGATGGAAAATCAAGCTGAATGTATTCAGGAGCCTGAACATTACTGTACATAAATATGAATCGTAGCATGGTGTGCTGTTCATAGTCCATAATTAGGATAGAATTCATCTCGTGTCTGTCCGAGGAAATGCGTTAGCAACTTGGATCTCATCATTAAGCTGAAGGAAAACCCTCGTATACATGGGAATACGAAAGGCGTCCTTCATGGTCATGAAACAATGATTTATGGTTACAAGGATGAAAGTGACATCGGCAACGTGACAGTTCTCACTGATGCGCCGATAATGGTATTGAAATTCTTGTGGCCTGCTTAATACATGGCACAACAAAATGGATATACCCTTGGAGGGTACCCTGAATTTCTTAGAAATGTTCCATAGTTGGACGTGAGTCATGTGTCTTGACTCGTTTCTTGGAACTATAAGCATGACATATGTCTTGACTGGTGTCTTGACATGTGTCTTCAGGAGGTATACGTGAGACATGTGTCTTGACTGATGTCTTGACATGTGTCTTCCGAAATTATACGTGAGACATGTGTCTTGACTGATGTCTTGACATGTGTCTCGAGATGTGAAACAAATAGAACTACAAATATTAGGTTATTATGCCAGAATTGGCGGATCGGTTGGACTACTGATCATTTGTATTCTGATCACGTCCGCGGCCGGAGCCTCGGTTGCGATTTCTAGGATAGTTGTTGTCATAGTAGTGGTTACTATCGTCCTGTCTGTCAGTTCCATGATGGTCATTCTCATGACCGTGATTCATGTACTATTCAGCTGAGTGGCCGGCTGGTACCGGTTTGCACTCATATGGCTGAAATGACAGCCGAATGACGTATGACATGTAACTAAGAACTACGGGCAATGATTGATGGGAATCATCTGATGGTGAAGCATCTTCTCGTCCAATTGCTTTGCTCCGACGCCTTTGTCTTCGTCTTGTAGGATCTCCAGGTTGTGAACAACATCCGCATCTCGTAGCGTCTCCGAACGTCAGCAGCGTCAATCTTTAGTAACTGAAATGTGTATAATGCAAGTTCGTTTTCTCAGTTCTTAACTAATAGAAAGTCCAATCAATATCAAATTTATAATTGTTTTTGGTTGTTCAAGCTTGCTTGGTAATCTATTGCTAATTCAAACAACACTAAGTAAAAGTGAAAAATATAAACCTACTTATACGTAAAACAAATTGCAAATTCCAAATTTTATTCAAGTAAAATATTAAAATGCAAAATATAAAAGTATAAGGACTAAAAATGTAATTTCTATGAAATGTAAATGCTTGAAATGTAAATTCTAAAAGTTACAAGGACTAAAAATGTAAAACAGTTAACTAAAAGGACTAAACTTGTAAAAACTTTAACAAACTAACCAAATGTTAACAAACTAACAAACTTTAAAACTGAAATTAACAAACTATCAAAGTCCAGGGATTGAACTTTTGCAAACCCTAAATTCTAGCAAGTTTAGCCAAAAATTAAAACTGATTAAAAATCTAGGGACTAAAATGCAATAAAACCAAATTTATAACCAAAAACGGGCACAAGGAAATAATAAGCTCGTTTGAGCTTATTTCTCAACCAAATAAGCTGAAATCACTTGCAAAACTTCTAAAATCCAATTACAACTACGTGTGTTCAAGGAAATAAGCTAAAAGTTCAAGATAAGCAAAAGAGTGCTTATCAATAAGCTCAAAATAAGCTACAGCTTAATCCAAACATCCACAACTTGATTTTTTTATCAAAACTGATTAAGCTCTTGATTTAAGGAAGGGGAAATCAAATTAGAACAATTTTCATCCAGAAATAAGCCAGATATCTGAAAATAAGCTCAAATGAGCTTATGTTGACCAAACGTTGACCAGATTTTGAAAAAAACTCAAAATCTCAAAATCTCATATTCAACTCTTACTAAACAGGTTTGTGAAAGAAAACAGCTAGATTTATGAAGTGGATAATGAGATCTAGTGAAACAGTAAGCTAATCACATCAGAGAATGCAAAATGCTCAGTCCTTAACTAATAAGCTGTTTTCCAGCTTATTTCTTGAAACTGTAGAATTTCCTCCTAGATACTGAAAGATTATGTTATAAGCTATAACTAGAAACTGGATTGAGCAAATATGATCTAGTAATGAAGGAGAAATGATCAAGTGAATTTGGCAAGTTTTGAACTAAAAGCTGATAACTAATGTGACCCAAACTTTTTATCAACCAATTGCCTTTTTGACTATTATTATGACTTACAAATGACTCAGGACTACTTGTTAACTTCTAATGAATAGAAATGAACACTTAAACACCAATTAGTAACACTTGAAAACTGGTTTACCACTAGTCCCAAACACACCTTATCTGATTATGATCAAACTTTTTCAAAGGATTTTTGAGTTATGATTAAAACTGAACAAAGAGCTATAGCAGACTTGTTTTAATGGATAAAATGTGAGCTAATCAAACTGAAATCACACACTTATAACAACTAGAACTCAATTAAGCTATAGGACTAAAATTTACTGAAAATGAGCTTAAATCTACAAGTCTGAACACAATAGCACAAGAACAAGCTACAATACACTAAGATCACTCAATCAACAACAACTTAACAAATAGAATCAGGCAGCCATCAACATTACACTAGGGAATTGAGCATGCAAGTACTTGTTTAGAGGAACTTAAAAACAGAAACCATAGAACCTATTGTAGAGATCCTTTGGGTAGAAGAGGAGCGCTGAGCTCTCTTGCCCTAGTGATACCACCACCTATCACTAGCTATCAACTCAAATCAACAATCAATTCAGCTACAAATCATCATTCTGCATATGAAACCTTCAAGAACTAGGAATGAACTGGAATTCTGATCAAACAGCAACAATTCTTCAACAAAGTCAGTTATGATCAATGTATGATCATAACAAACTTCAAACAGCAACAAATGAATCACACAATAGCAGTAAAGTAGCAGGAATTGAAGAACAAGATTTGGCGGGAAAACTTGAATTTGAAATTTTATTGATGAAATCAGTTACAAATGGTAGTTACAAGGTTCTAACTAACTAACTAACTCAAGAGTTTGTCAGACTCTTGAGTTGTTAGGTGAAAAGGAGGGAAAAAGAGAAAAGTGAAATTGAGAGAACTAGGTGTTTTCAGAATTAAGCTACAATGAAAATGAAGAACAATCTAAGTATTTATAGGCTAGACTTGAGAGTTTGTTGGAGATGTGACGTGTTAGGGCCAATCACAGCTTGACACGTGGAGGAATTCTGCAAACCCACTTTGAAGGTGATGAACTCATTTGGGTGTTTTTGATCCATTGGATAATATGCTAATTAAGTTGCACCATTGGATTCCTCTCTTCAAGACGAGCAAGATTGGTGTTTTGATTTTCTTCTGAAATGCATTCTATCAAAAACGCGATCTGGAAATATTTCTTGTGAAGGAGAAGGACACGTGGAAGAATTTGATTGGATGAAAAAGTGTCACACGGATTGCACTGTTATGATTGGGTATTAAATGTGGCGGCTGTAAGTGGACATTTAATATTTGATCCGTGTGAACCCTTTACTCTCTTCTCATTGGTTAATAGCCTAAGCACATGGATTAAACATGCATAACTTTCCAAACTTGGCAGATTAGGTCCTTGTACTTGGCAGATTGCTATTTAGGGCTTATATCTTCATTCCTTTGACAATTTTGGCCCTTCAACTTTGATTCTTCAACAAAATGACCCTTTGACTTGATTGACTTTGTAGTTTGACCAGGTTTGACTTGGATCTTGACTTTGCAGTATTTGCACTTTAAGTCCTCCAACTTTCACAATTTGTCAAGATAGGTCCTTTGACTTCAAAGTCTTGTCACTTTTGATCCTCTTTTGTCTTTTTCATCCATTTGAGCTTGGTTTTTTCCTTGTTTGCTTGAAATTGTATCCTTTTACCTACATAAGATCACACAAACACAAACATACCACATAACACTGCTTTTTACAATATAAAAGGGTATTTTGCTTCATGTTTTAGGGTTATTTGTTGATAAAAGGATATGAGTTTAAGCTCATATCAAATTCCCCTACACTTGAGTATTGCCATGTCCTCATGCAATATTATCTTTCAAGGCTTAAAAATTTACATTTCCCTCATAATTAATCCACCTTGGCCATATGAGATGCATCTACACTACTCTAAACTAGATGATGCATGATTTTGACTTTTAACAATGCAATGGATTAAAATACAATTCTATCTATATCTTTTTGATTTTTCTTGAAATGGTTTTGATGGAAATAACTCATAAAGAATTCAATGACTTGGATTAGGGCTTGGATACCATGGACACTTATCACCCTCAAGTTTCACTTTCCCCATACCAAGCTAGTAAATGGGATCATTGCATTCACAAGTAAAAAGTGCATCAACTTATTCATGACAATTAAATGTGGATCCGGTTATTAATTGAGCAAATTGCTTGTGGGCAAATTTGTCATTATTAAAGTGTGAAATATAAGAAATGTAAAATCCAAAAATAAGGAAGGACGGTTTTAATCCTAAGTAATCTTCTCATCCATTACTTGAAAAACCGCTCACAATTAATATAAGTCCGTATTAAGAGTAATAAGTCATTCGCCTTATGTGTAAAATCCTCATGCCATGCTTTCATAAGTAACTACACACTCGCTAAGGAAAGAAAAATAAAACTCACGCAATAATTTACATCCGCATCTTTTTGAGATTTTGGATCTTCAATCCCGCAACCCGTCAAGGTAATATTGGATTGGAGCAATCTATTGAATCCCCGCAACCCGTCAAGGTAATATTGGAACTCAATAGTCACTATAATTAACACCACACTGCCCCTCTTGGGAGTCTTGCATTATTTTTTTTTTTTTTTTTTTTTTTTTTTTTTTTTTTTTTCTAGCCACTCATTTTTTTTCATAAGCCGCTCTTATTTTTCTTTATTCCTCACAAAGAAATTTGAAAAGAAGAAAAGGAAAAACACCCGCTAAATATGGAGCATGACACAATTCTAGTACACATAAAACGTGCTAACTTAGAATCTTAAGACGTACTCATATCAACCATGAATGATTAGCCAAAAATGCATAAGAGATTACGAACCAATTAAAACCGTACTTGATTATTTATTAACAATTATATACAAGCGAAGAAAATAGAGGTAGAGAAGAGAAGGGTTTAGCCACAAGTAATTGCCATGAAGTCTATCTAGCCCTTTTACACTTATTTCAACTCTATCATTTCCCATTCTCCACAAATTTAAAATTTCAAAGAATGAAATTGGTGGAAGCTTAGCCTAATAGACCAATGAAGGACTACATGGTTAAGGATACTAGCTAGAGAGTGCTAAAATAAGCAAACTCGGGTTGAGTCAAAATATCCATGGCGGGCCTAATATGTCAAAGAAATCTAAACTTGTTAAAACCATGTTTTATTATATTTTTCCTTTTTATATATTTTTGATGAAAAATAAAAGAAGAAATATATACAATGCAAATGTGATATGCAAATGAAAAATGATTGATGCAAAAATTATGAATGCATATTTTTGTTGGCCAAAGTAGATCAAAAATTTTGAAAAATGTTGAAAATCCAATTTTCCATGTTATCATGCAAGACAATGACAAGTTCTAGGTAAGGTCACTTCGATAGAAGACCCCCCTACACTTAAGCTAAACATTGTCCTCAATGTTTAAGAGCATGGAAGTATAAAAACTTCCCCTACACTTATGACAATGAATAGACTTTGCTTAACCCAAGTTAAGGAAAGGACTACTATTAGTGAAATCAAGTTTAAGCACAAGGTGTCAATGAAAAATCACTAAAGTAACGAAGTGAACCGGATACAAGGGCCTCCTCCATAAGTTCCAAAGCATGAAATGAGTGAGCAACCCTACAAACAAACATGAAGACAAAAGAAGGTCTCCCCTACACTTATCTCCAAATCTATGCCTTTATTTCTAACCTACAACACTCTAACCTAGTTATACGATGCTTGAGTTAATGAGTCTCTAGCTCGACTCGTCCCTCAATGAATTAATTCATGGGGAAAATGGGGACCTCTTGGACCATTTCAACGGAAATGTCCTCCCCAAAGTAATGCTTAACACGGTGACCATTCACTTTAAAATTTGGACCATCGGGTTGGGACAACTCAAGAGTTCCATAAGGAAACACTTGAGCAATAGTAAATGGACCGGACCATCTCGACTTAAGCTTGCCCGCAAAAAGCTTCAATCTTGAGTTAAAGAGGAGAACCGGCTCTCCAACTTTGAACTCACGATTCTTAATCTTAGCATCATGCAATTTCTTAGTCTTTTCCTTGTATAGCAAAGAATTCTCATAGGCATTGGCTCTCAACTCATCCATCTCATTGATTTGATCTTTCCTATGTGAACCGGCTTGGTTTAAATCAAAGTTAGCCCACTTGAGAGCCCAAGATGCCTTATGTTCTAACTCAAATGGAAGGTGGCACGCTTTTCCATAGACAAGCCTATAAGGAGTACAACCAATTGGTGTCTTAAAAGCCGTCCTAAACGCCCACAAAGCATCATCAAGCTTATCCGACCAAGAAGCTCTATGCTCTCCCACCGTTCTTTCTAAAATTCTCTTTAAACCACGATTTGTGACCTCGGTTTGACCATTTGTTTGAGGGTGATACGCGGTAGAAAGTCTATGATTCACTCCATATTTCTTCATAACTCTCGTGAATTGATCATTACAAAAGTGCGTACCACGATCACTTATGATGGCCCGAGGTACACCAAATCTAGCAAACAATTGTTTCAAGAACTTTACAACCACTCTAGCATCATTAGTAGGTAAGACTTTAGCCTCCACCCACTTGGACACATAATCCACCGCCACAAGTATATACTTGTTTCCCTTAGAGGATGGAAAAGGTCCCATGAAATCTATTCCCCATACATCAAATATCTCACACTCTTGGATAAAATTTTGTGGCATCTCATCACGTTGTGTAATTTTTCCTTGTCTTTGACAAACATCACAAAATTTCACCATCTCTTGAGCATCCTTGTAGATGGAAGGCCAATAGTAACCCGAATCAAAGACTTTCTTGGCGGTGTAGTTAGGCCCAAAATGTCCACCCGTAGGTCCTTTATGACATGCCTCTAAGATTTTAAATGCTTCGGGCCCATCTACACACCGTCTAATGATTTGGTCCGCACATTGCCTAAAAAGATATGGATCATCCCAAAAGTAATACTTAACTTCCTTAAGAAACTTTTTCTTTTGTTGGTAAGTAAGACCCTCAATAAGCACATTGCCCACAAGATAGTTTGCAATATCCGCAAACCAAGGTGTGGCATCCTCTTGGGAAGAGATAGACATGAGCTCCTCTAAGGGAAAGGATTCATTGATTTCTTGATGTGGGAAATCTCCTTGAAAAGGATGCTCAAGTCTACTCAAATGATCCGCCGCTAAATTCTCGGCCCCTTTTTTATCACGAATCTCTATCTTAAACTCTTGAAGCAACAAAACCCATCTCAAAAGCCTAGGCTTAGCATCTTGTTTTGTCATAAGATACTTGAGAGCGGAATGATCCGTATACACTATGGTCTTGGAAAGCACAAGGTATGGTCTAAACTTCTCAAAAGCATATACTATAGCAAGCAACTCTTTTTCCGTGGTAGTGTAATGAAGTTGTGCACCGGTCATGGTTTTACTCGCATAGTGTATAGGTTGGAAATGCTTATTAACTCTTTGTCCTAAGACGGCCCCCACCGCATAATCACTAGCGTCACACATAAGCTCAAAAGGTAATTCCCAATTTGGAGAAACCAAAACGGGAGCCTTTGTCAATTTTTCCTTAAGTGTCTCAAAAGATTCTAAACAAGCTTGGTCAAAAAGGAAAGGAGCCTCTTTCTCCAAGAGATGAGTCATCGGTCTAGCTATCTTAGAGAAATCTTGTATAAAGCGCCTATAAAAACCCGCATGACCTAAGAAACTCCTCACACCTTTAACCGAGGTGGGTGGGGGAAGCTTGGCAATCACATCAATTTTGGCACGATCAACTTCTAATCCCTTATTGGATATCTTATGTCCTAAAACAATTCCCTCTTTCACCATAAAATGACATTTCTCCCAATTAAGCACCAAACGTGTTTCCTCACAACGCTTAAGCATTCTCTCAAGATTGGTGAGACACGAGCTAAAGGAGTTCCCAAATACGGAAAAGTCATCCATAAAAACCTCCATGGTTTGCTCTATCATATCATGGAAAATTGCCATCATGCACCTTTGAAACGTCCCCGGTGCATTACATAGGCCAAAAGGCATCCTCTTGTAAGCAAATGTACCGTATGGACAAGTGAATGTGGTCTTTTCTTGATCCTTAGGGTCAATTGGGATTTGGAAATAACCCGAAAAGCCATCAAGAAAACAATAGTACTCATTTCCCGCTAAGCGTTCAAGCATTTGATCCATAAAGGGAAGCGGGAAATGGTCTTTCCTAGTTGCCTCATTGAGTTTTCTATAATCAATGCAAACTCTCCAACCGGTTACAAGTCTCGTGGGAATAAGCTCATTGTTCTCATTAGGCACCACGGTGATTCCACCCTTCTTTGGAACACAATGAACCGGGCTAACCCATGGAGAGTCGGAAATGGGGTAAATCATACCCGCATCTAAGAGTTTAATCACTTCTTTCTTAATAACCTCATGAATTTTTGGGTTAACTCTTCTTTGGTTTTGAATGGCGGGTTTATAATCATCCTCCATAAGGATTTTGTGAGTACAAAAATGTGGATCAATTCCCCTTATGTCGGATATTTTCCATGCTAAAGCTTTCTTATGTTTCTTAAGGACTTCAATAAGTTGCTCCTTCTCATCCTCTTTCAATTCCTTAGCAATAATCACCGGTAATTGGTCTTTTCCTTCTAAGAAAGCATATTCTAAGTGGGATGGAAGTTCCTTAAGTTCAATGGGAGGTGGACTCTCTATGGAAGGTTTCACTATGGAAGGTTCCTCAATGGTAATCTCTTGTGGAATAGGGGAAGGAATAGGGTCCTCATTGAGCAACTTTTGGATTGTAAGAATATCTTCTTCCCAATTAATGGGAGAATCATCATCACCAAGAAAGTTGGACTCAAATTCCTCCAAGAGGAAATCACTCTCTCCAAAAGGTGTTAAAGAGGGAGCAATTGAGGCCACAGTTTCAACATGTGGAATCTCATCACTAGCATTCTTACAAGCATCATGAAAGTGTTCATTACACACTTCATCTAACACATCCACAATGTTAATCGTCTCACAAGGTCTAGACTCCTTAACCTCTTTTCTATCACAAACTTTCCCTAACTTAAACACCACTTTCTCATCCTCTACTCTCATAATTAATTCTCCTTCCGCCACATCTATCAAGGTACGACCCGTTCTCAAAAACGGTCTACCAACAATCAAAGGCACTCTAGGATCCATGTCATAATCGACCACTACAAAGTCGGCCGGAAAGGTAAACTTATCCACACCTACAAACACATCTTCCGCTATACCTACGGGGTGAGCTATGGTTCGGTTGGCTAGTTCAAGAGTCATCCTAGTGGGGGTGAGCTCGGGAAGAGAGAGTTGTTTCCAAACCGATAAAGGCATGAGATTTATGCTTGCCCCTAAATCCGCCAAAGCCATGCAATTTTCAACACCGGGAAAATTACAAGGTATCAAGAAGCGCCCCGGATCTCCAAGTTTTGTTGGTAAGGTTTTAAGTAACACCGCGGAACAATTTTCATTAAGTGATGTGTTGGGCAAGTCAACCAATTTTTCTTTGTTTGAGAGCAAATCCTTGAACATCTTAGCAAACTTTGGCATATAAGCAAGAGCTTCCGCAAAGGATATGTTGATATTGAGTTGCTTGAACATCCTTAAGAAATTGGACACTTGTATGTCATCTTTGTTCTTTAACTTGTCCTTTTTCAACCTTGAAGGGTATGGAAGAGTGGGTTTGGGTGTAGGTGGAATAGGTGTTGTAGTAGAAGATTTGTCTTTGTTAGCCTCTTCATTGGGAAGTGTGGAAGGTGAAGGAGAAGTATGAGGTGGTTGAGAAGGTGTGTTTGAGTGAAAAGGAACACTTTGAGGAAGTGGAGTAGAAGTAGAAGGCTTATCACAAGTAGGAACACAAGTGGGTTGAACAATAGTAGGTTTAGGAGGTGAAGGATCCTTTGTTGTTGTACCACTTCTTGTTGTAATGGCATTGACATTGGCCCTAGGATTTGTTTGTGTGTTGGAAGGTAAAGCTCCTTGTGGTCTTTGATTTAATGCCATGAAAAGCTTATTGAATTGGTCATTCATTTTCTTGTCCATATCTTGGAATTTCTTTTCATTCTCTTGATTCATCTTTTGCAAAAGATCCATTGTGTTTAACTCTTGTGGCACATAACCTTGAAAACCTTGAGGTTGGAAAGGTAAAGGTTGAGAGGTAAATCCTTGATTTGGTGGATAAAAGGTACTTGCTTGAGGTTGAAAGTGATTTGGTGCCTTGTAGTTATTTCCTTGGTATGGTTGTCTTTGCCCTTGATTCCTTGCTAAAATTTGAGGAGGATTTTGTTGAATTTGGGTGGGTGGTTGGGGTGGAAAGCCGGGTGGAGTAAGGTAGTTTTGGGATTTGTAAGAAAGGTTATTTGGATTGATGTTAGGCTTGAAGTGTTCACGGTGTTCCTCTTGGTAAGCATAGCATTCTCCTTGATACCCTTGCACCTTGTCACATTGTTCATAAGAATGAGGGCCTCCACAAGTAACACAAGAAATGGTGATGGCATTCACATTGTTTGAGGACTTGTTCAATGTCATGCTCTTAAAATCTTGAATCATGCCTTGAGTCATTTCTTGTCCTTGTTTGACTTGTTGAAGAATCTCTTGAAGAATTTGGAGTTCACAAGGGGTTTTAGAAGTATTTTGGATCACATGAACTCTTTCTTCAAATGGATCGTTTGTTTGAACCATTGCCTTAGTCTCAATAATGGTCAAAGCCTCTTGGTATGTCTTGAAATGAATACTCCCTCCCGCGGAAGCATTTAGTGAATCTTGGTGGTGAGGTTTAAGGCCATTGTAGAAGGTATTGATTTGGGTTAGATCATCCATTCCATGATTAGGGCATCGCCTCAACAACTCACTATACTCTTCCCAAGCATCACCAAAGGATTGACTAGGTTTTTGTGTAAAGCCCATAATCATATTTCTCAAAGCCATAGTCTTTTGTGGAGGAAAGAATTTGTTCAAAAACTTAGTGGTAAAACTATCCCATGTAGTGATACTATCGGGTGGTTGGGTGTCTAACCAATGCTTAGCACTCCCATCTAGTGAAAATGATACTAACAACAATCTAATGACATCCGGTGGAACCCCATTATGCTTAATGGTATTACAAAGTGAAAGGAATCTCTTAAGATGAGCATGGGGATCCTCATTTTGTTTCCCATAGAAAGGTGATGCAGCAACCATATTGATCATAGATGTATGTAGCTCAAATGTGTTAGCGGGATAGTCGGGAATCTTAATGGCACTAACAAATCCATGAATGTTGGTTTGCATACGTTCAAACAAAGTACGGTTATCAACAGCCATGGCTCCTCGTGGTGGTGACAAAGCACGATTCTCGTGATCGGCTTGGTGGACGATGGTGGTCTTACTCTTTCTTTTCTTCTTCCTTTTCGGAGGAAGAGGTTGTACACCAATCGGTATTTGTGCACGCCCGCGAGTGAGCATGCAACTCAATACGAGGAATGAGAGAGAAGCTCTCGTGTGACTTTGAAAAGAATAAGATTATCCTCTTCGAGTTTCGATATTAAATATCCACAAGAAAGTAACAATATATGTAATACTACTTTGGGTGCAAGACCCTCAATGAAGCTTTCCTTCTTAGAATACTCCCAAGTGAACGGGGGGTTAGGTGGCGCGAAGCACTTAAGTACCTATTGACCCTTAGATGGCATTTTATAGCACATCGCCTTTCTATTCACTTAAATGTTCGTATTCTTCGAATTATTGCTTATTGAGAGTATTTATCTATTCTTGCTTTATTTTGTTTGATCGATACGCGTGTCAAGGACCGGAGCGCCCCTCAACACGGTGTATTGCCTCGGCAATACTTATGGAAGATATGTAGATTGATGGTTCTTATACGTATACGTATGTACTTATAATAATATATGAAAAATATTTTTGTATTTATGAGTTTTTTAAAGGAAAATACTATATGTACATAAAAACCGAGAGAATCCAATAATATATATTTTTGGGTGCAATCTCTTAGGAAAAAGATTGCTTTTTGGATTTTTTAATTTTTTTGGTCAATTCTTTAGGAAAAGAATTGTTTTGTTAATTTTTAGTTTTTATATATTTTTATATTTTTGATTTTTTATTTGTTTTTGATTTATGATACGTAAAAATAACGTTCACAAAGTGAACGGATCCCAAAAGCCAATGAAAACCGTCAATCGATAGTCTCTCGTGTAGTCAAAGAACCGGCAGCGGCGCCATTTGAAATGTGTATAATGCAAGTTCGTTTTCTCAGTTCTTAACTAATAGAAAGTCCAATCAATATCAAATTTATAATTGTTTTTGGTTGTTCAAGCTTGCTTGGTAATCTATTGCTAATTCAAACAACACTAAGTAAAAGTGAAAAATATAAACCTACTTATACGTAAAACAAATTGCAAATTCCAAATTTTATTCAAGTAAAATATTAAAATGCAAAATATAAAAGTATAAGGACTAAAAATGTAATTTCTATGAAATGTAAATGCTTGAAATGTAAATTCTAAAAGTTACAAGGACTAAAAATGTAAAACAGTTAACTAAAAGGACTAAACTTGTAAAAACTTTAACAAACTAACCAAATGTTAACAAACTAACAAACTTTAAAACTGAAATTAACAAACTATCAAAGTCCAGGGATTGAACTTTTGCAAACCCTAAATTCTAGCAAGTTTAGCCAAAAATTAAAACTGATTAAAAATCTAGGGACTAAAATGCAATAAAACCAAATTTATAACCAAAAACGGGCACAAGGAAATAATAAGCTCGTTTGAGCTTATTTCTCAACCAAATAAGCTGAAATCACTTGCAAAACTTCTAAAATCCAATTACAACTACGTGTGTTCAAGGAAATAAGCTAAAAGTTCAAGATAAGCAAAAGAGTGCTTATCAATAAGCTCAAAATAAGCTACAGCTTAATCCAAACATCCACAACTTGATTTTTTTATCAAAACTGATTAAGCTCTTGATTTAAGGAAGGGGAAATCAAATTAGAACAATTTTCATCCAGAAATAAGCCAGATATCTGAAAATAAGCTCAAATGAGCTTATGTTGACCAAACGTTGACCAGATTTTGAAAAAAACTCAAAATCTCAAAATCTCATATTCAACTCTTACTAAACAGGTTTGTGAAAGAAAACAGCTAGATTTATGAAGTGGATAATGAGATCTAGTGAAACAGTAAGCTAATCACATCAGAGAATGCAAAATGCTCAGTCCTTAACTAATAAGCTGTTTTCCAGCTTATTTCTTGAAACTGTAGAATTTCCTCCTAAATACTGAAAGATTATGTTATAAGCTATAACTAGAAACTGGATTGAGCAAATATGATCTAGTAATGAAGGAGAAATGATCAAGTGAATTTGGCAAGTTTTGAACTAAAAGCTGATAACTAATGTGACCCAAACTTTTTATCAACCAATTGCCTTTTTGACTATTATTATGACTTACAAATGACTCAAGACTACTTGTTAACTTCTAATGAATAGAAATGAACACTTAAACACCAATTAGTAACACTTGAAAACTGGTTTACCACTAGTCCCAAACACACCTTATCTGATTATGATCAAACTTTTTCAAAGGATTTTTGAGTTATGATTAAAACTGAACAAAGAGCTATAGCAGACTTGTTTTAATGGATAAAATGTGAGCTAATCAAACTGAAATCACACACTTATAACAACTAGAACTCAATTAAGCTATAGGACTAAAAGTTACTGAAAATGAGCTTAAATCTACAAGTCTGAACACAATAGCACAAGAACAAGCTACAATACACTAAGATCACTCAATCAACAACAACTTAACAAATAGAATCAGGCAGCCATCAACATTACACTAGGGAATTGAGCATGCAAGTACTTGTTTAGAGGAACTTAAAAACAGAAACCATAGAACCTATTGTAGAGATCCTTTGGGTAGAAGAGGAGCGCTGAGCTCTCTTGCCCTAGTGATACCACCACCTATCACTAGCTATCAACTCAAATCAACAATCAATTCAGCTACAAATCATCATTCTGCATATGAAACCTTCAAGAACTAGGAATGAACTGGAATTCTGATCAAACAGCAACAATTCTTCAACAAAGTCAGTTATGATCAATGTATGATCATAACAAACTTCAAACAGCAACAAATGAATCACACAATAGCAGTAAAGTAGCAGGAATTGAAGAACAAGATTTGGCGGGAAAACTTGAATTTGAAATTTTATTGATGAAATCAGTTACAAATGGTAGTTACAAGGTTCTAACTAACTAACTAACTCAAGAGTTTGTCAGACTCTTGAGTTGTTAGGTGAAAAGGAGGGAAAAAGAGAAAAGTGAAATTGAGAGAACTAGGTGTTTTCAGAATTAAGCTACAATGAAAATGAAGAACAATCTAAGTATTTATAGGCTAGACTTGAGAGTTTGTTGGAGATGTGACGTGTTAGGGCCAATCACAGCTTGACACGTGGAGGAATTCTGCAAACCCACTTTGAAGGTGATGAACTCATTTGGGTGTTTTTGATCCATTGGATAATATGCTAATTAAGTTGCACCATTGGATTCCTCTCTTCAAGACGAGCAAGATTGGTGTTTTGATTTTCTTCTGAAATGCATTCTATCAAAAACGCGATCTGGAAATATTTCTTGTGAAGGAGAAGGACACGTGGAAGAATTTGATTGGATGAAAAAGTGTCACACGGATTGCACTGTTATGATTGGGTATTAAATGTGGCGGCTGTAAGTGGACATTTAATATTTGATCCGTGTGAACCCTTTACTCTCTTCTCATTGGTTAATAGCCTAAGCACATGGATTAAACATGCATAACTTTCCAAACTTGGCAGATTAGGTCCTTGTACTTGGCAGATTGCTATTTAGGGCTTATATCTTCATTCCTTTGACAATTTTGGCCCTTCAACTTTGATTCTTCAACAAAATGACCCTTTGACTTGATTGACTTTGTAGTTTGACCAGGTTTGACTTGGATCTTGACTTTGCAGTATTTGCACTTTAAGTCCTCCAACTTTCACAATTTGTCAAGATAGGTCCTTTGACTTCAAATTCTTGTCACTTTTGATCCTCTTTTGTCTTTTTCATCCATTTGAGCTTGGTTTTTTCCTTGTTTGCTTGAAATTGTATCCTTTTACCTACATAAGATCACACAAACACAAACATACCACATAACACTGCTTTTTACAATATAAAAGGGTATTTTGCTTCATGTTTTAGGGTTATTTGTTGATAAAAGGATATGAGTTTAAGCTCATATCAGTAACATCTCCCAGTTATGAGCGGCATCAGCAATCTTGTAGAATATCAGCAATTGAAAATACGCATGAGGTGATTCAGAATCGACCAGCGAATACTCGTGAAGTATTGCAAGTGGAATATACATGGATTAAGGTACGTGTAATACACATGAAATACGGTACGTGGAGTACACGTAGAATGCACATGAAATGATCGGTATGGGGTCGATCATTTGTCATGATTTTAGGAAAGTATATCGGTTAAACGGTTAGGAAAACCATCATGATAACCTGGCAGTATTAGCATAGACATCATTCTGGTTGTAACGGAAACGTTAAAGTGTGGTTACACAAAATTTAACGATGATTTGCCTGACAGCATGATCAATGAAGACCAACCATGACTATTATGAAAGCAGAAGTCAATGAAATCTAACAATGTCTTGCAGGACAGCGTAATTAACAAAAGAGGCGTAAAACATAATCAACATGAAGACGGAATTATCATGAAGAAACATGAAACCATCTATCACGAAGAAGTGTATAACATAATCAGCATGAAACTGAAGTTAACCATGACAGTATGAAAACATACTTGACATAAAAACATAATAACTTATGAGGGGACATGAAAAAAATTTATGCCGATTTAAATCATGAGAAAAAATTTATGCATGAAAAACAGTGCATGAATGCGTAATGTAGTTTATAAAACCTTTATATGTGCGAGGGAACGCCTATGGGTCGGTTCCAAAATAAAAGACATGGCGAGGGGACGCCTATGGGTCGGTCCCAAAGTTAAAAGTTTCGATAAAAGCACATGAGACTAAATAGGGCCAGTCCTGTACCAACCATTACTTAGTCATAATCCCTACAACAATGATACATGAAACATAAATAAATGAAACTCATATGTCAAAACTTATCAGAAAAAAAATTTATGTGACTAATTATGAACTATTGGGGTTCAGTCCACATAGCCACTGTTCACGAGGAACATTATGCATGAAACAATAACACATAACTAAATATGAATGACGGTTGTCCATCCATATTAGCAAAACAATATCGATGAAAACATCAAGGTTAAAACCTCAAGGTGCTGAAAACATCATGGTTAAAACAACAATGCGCTGAAAACATCAATACGTAGAATAACAGATGTTGGCTTAGGAAGCTCCTGGTGACTACCCACTAGTCACAGGTCGAGTTTTAGAGCCTACAGGTCGAAGCCTTGGCTATGATACCATAATTGTAACACCCCATTTTGATAATGGAATGTCACGCGGAATCATGGCGTGTCATCAAAGCATACAAGGATAAATGTATAAAACATTACATGACCATAGGGATAACCAGAATCAAACATCGGTTCCCAACATAAGCCCAAAACATAATAAAGCAACAAAAATGAATGAAAGACTAAACAAGCATAAGTATATGAAGGAAAAAAAGGAAAAGAAGTCTCTAGCAGCTTCCATCCTATGCACGTCCTCCAAATGCTCGAGTCTTCCCTAGGGTACCTGCCGTTTTGGGACATGGAAAGGAAAGTAACGGCTGAGCAAAACGCTCAATGCACGGATATAGACATAGTATGAATGACTAAACATAATAAAGACTTAATAGCACCGTAAATGTATAAGTCCTGGAAAATCTGGAACATGTTCATAAAACTGGTTTTATAGTTTGAAAAGCCTTATGTTTATCTTATGAAAATTGTTTAACATATTTTACCATTAGCCAATATAGGTCATGAAAATACACCGTGCATGAATACTTGGAGGGGTGACCTCATCATGCAAATTAGAGGGGCTGCCTCTAATTTAATATACTGGTTTTTGGGTAGGAGGGATCAGCTCCTTGTGAAGGATGCAAGGCACACACCACATTCACCATGTAATCCTGAATAAAACATGTAACTAGGATGCACCCATACGCCCCACATGATAAATATAAATAAATGGCCAAAAGCTGAAGGGACGCCACGAGCAATCACTCCGCCGTGGTGAAGTCATAACATCAGTGCCTCTAATGTTATGGTTATGGTACCTCCATAACTAGGTGAAACTGGTCATGCATGTATATGGCTATAGGTAATCTTAATTAAACATAAGCAATCAAACTCATAACTTATACTACGGGAAAACAGTTGGCTGCATACGGGGAATCCTAATAAGGAAAGAATGTCCATACTAAAAGGACGGGAATCCGTACCTTATGTCCAGTGAACGAGAAAGACGAACTGCGAGAATCCTACTTCCGAATCACTAGTGCTAGATAAATACGTACATGAATAAGTATCTGCTTACTAAATACATAGCTGGTTTTATGTCATGTCTTAATTTATTTTATGTGTTCTTACCATGTTTTACTGTTTTAAAGCCTTAAACGGTGTTAACTCTTATATTCTGTTTAATCTGATTAAGTATTTCTGGTATTTCATGTGTTATTATACTTACTGTGTAATAATAAGTAACTTTCCAAAAATAGAAACTTTCCTAAAACAGAAAGTTTCCAAAAACAGAAAGCTTCCAAAAATAGAAAGTTTCCAAAAATAGAAAGTTTCCAAAAATCGAAAGTTACCAAAAATAGAAAGTTTCCAAAAATAGAAAGTTTCCAAAAATAGAAAGTTTCCAAAAATAGAAAGTTTCCATAAATAGATTTACTGCTTAAAATAGATAAGTTTCTAAAAATAGAAAGTTTCCATAAATAGATTAACTGCCTGAAATAAATAAGTTTCCATAAATAGATTAGCTGCCTGAAATAAATAAGTTTCTAAAAATAGCTGGTTTCCATAAATAGATTAGCTGCCTTATTTAATTAATTTTCTAAAAATAGAAAGTTTCCATAATTAGAAATAAGCTGGTTAAATAAGCTAAGTATATAAGCCTAAGTGTTTTTCATGATTATTTCCTAAGTCATATGGTATAATGTATAGTTTAATAATTATTTCATGTAATTTAATTAAACTATAGGTTATAATATTTAATTAAAGTATAACATGTTTTAATTACATAAGTTAAATACTTAGGTTAAAATATGTATTATTATATATTAATAATATAACCTAAGTCATGTTAATTAATTAATTATATCCATGGTTTTAAAATAATTAATTAATTATAAGTCTTAAATATATAAATACTTAGGTTAAAATAATTGCATGATCATTAATAATTAAATAACCTAAGTCATGTTATTAAATTAATACATCATTTTATTAATTTAATTTTGACATAAGTTCATAAACATAAAGAAAACTAACATACACCATGAACCGGATCTAGGCTAAAAACTTGAACCGGACATAAAATCGACACCGTACCCCGAACCAACTCAGGGTACCCCGTGTTTCCCTTGCTGCCGTGGGACCCACACGCACCAACCAAGACCATATGGTCTTGGTGGTGGTCGGCTTGGCAAACCGAAACCCCTTCGGGT
Organism: Glebionis coronaria; assembly: GCA_025667525.1. NCBI lineage: Eukaryota > Viridiplantae > Streptophyta > Magnoliopsida > Asterales > Asteraceae > Glebionis > Glebionis coronaria. The sequence continues at coordinate 475,899,594 of CM046877.1, forward strand.
TCGGTTACAGCCTGCGGCCAAAACAAACACCCCTTAAAAACAACGCTTTGATTTAATTTAACACCAAAACATGTTAGATCTATGATTAATTATTATGTTTTTATAAAAACATCACATGTTCATAATTAATAAAAAGATTAAATCAAAAGAAAAGGTTTAAAAAGGTTTTACCGACTTCGTGGATCAAGAGAACGAAGAACAAACACGATCACCAACTAATAATCCAAGATCCAAGATCAACAACCACCTCCTTGTGGTGTTCTTAGGGTGGCGGCACAATAGAAGAAGGGAAGGAGGGTTTTAGGGTTTTTTCTAAAATCTTCTGTGAATGAAAAATGAGTAGTGAAAAATATCCCTTTTCCCTTTTAGTGAAAAATTGATGGGCTAAGCCCATCCCCCCTCCTAATTTCGTGGTAATGGGGCCCACAAGAGGTAACCCGATCTTTTTCCGTGTCTAATTAATAAGTGTGTTCTCGTGTTCGTGTTTTACATATTTGTTCTCGTTAAATAATTACCGTGACCTAATATATTTAATTACGCTCGTAATAAATATATATACGTAATTAATAATAGTTCGTGTTTTAATTACGTTCATGATTTCATGATCGCATGTTCGTGATTAATTATTGTCAAATAATTATTACGTGCTCGTGCGTAGTAAATACTTATCGTGTTCTAACACGTACGTAATACGTAAAATCCTAACACGTAATCGTAATCATGCTATATTAGGAAAGTTTAAATCTAGTACGTACGATCTTAAGGGTACTATTCATGGTAAAATCATACGGGTTTTATAAAGCTAATGAGGAAAATCGATTTTTTGATAGATTTGCTAATCTTATGTCCCATTGGAAAGCTCAAGAAGCTTCAAATTCCGCTTCGGTTAAAGCGGTTGCTAAGAGTTGTTTGTCTTGTAGTGGAGCTCATGATCTTTCCGAGTGCATTACCGCAGATGGTAACACTTCGAGTGCTTATGTAGCAACGGGAACTTATAACCAAAACGGTCAAGGTTCCCGCCCAAATCAAGCTCCACCAAATCAAAATGCTAATAACTATCGAAACAACAACCAAGGTGGTAATTACCAAGGCAATTCACGTAATTACAACAAGGGGAATTATCAAAATGGGAATGGACAAGTCACTAATCAAAACCAAAACCGTGATTTTCAAAACACTACACAAGGTTTTCAAAATGCTCACACTAAAAATCTTCAAGGAGAATTTTTGGATTATGCTAAAGCAAATGATGCTAAATTTGATAACATGCAACGTGAGATGATTATCTTAAGATCCGAGTTGAAAAACGAGCTTAAAAACGAACTTGCTAATGAACTTAAAACTCATGCAAACAAAATGGAAGGAAATGTCCAACGTCTTCAACAAAATCAACAAAATATGGAATTAGGACAACATGAGATTAAGCAAGAGTTGTTAAAAGCGGATGCTAGGCAATCAAAATTTGAGGACCGAATGGCTAAGATGTTTGAAGCAATCATGTGTAAACCCTCTTCCTCGGGTGGTCTTCCTAGTGATACCATTGCAAACCCGAAGGGAGAAATGAAGGTTATTACTACACGAAGTGGTAAAACTTTCAAGGAACCAATCTATCGTCCAAGTACTTCTACGGAGAAGGAAATCGAGAAAGAGCCCGAGGTGATGGTCGAAAAGGAGCACATTACAATCCCACGAAGTACTGCTCAAACCACACCTACGGTTGAACCAATACCAATTGTGGAACCCGAGATTCCAAGGCCGTTGCCTAATGTCCAACCCATACCACACTTACCTTACCCTTCGAGACGTAACAAGGAAAAGGCACAAGAACGGAATAATTATCAATTTGAGCTTTTTATGAAAATGTTTCGTGATATACATTTTAACATAAGTTTTGCCGACGCTCTTATCATGATGCCTCGATTCGCCGCAAACTTCAAAAGTATGCTAAACAACAAAGAGAAGTTACAACCATCGTCTAGTTGTTCATCAGTTTTTCTTAGCCGCATACCACAAAAAGTCGGTGATCCTGGTAAATTTTTGATTCCGTGTGCATACCAAGATATGGAGGAATGCTACGCCTTGGCCGATCTTGGTGCCAGTATTAATTTAATGCCTCATGAGATTTTCAAATCGCTTTCGCTTCCGGCTCTTATTCCTTCGAACATGTCTATCGAGATGGCCGATCATTCTACGATTTTAGCATGTGGAGTAGCCGAGGACGTTTTCGTTAAAGTCGGAAAGTTTTACTATCCCGTTGACTTTATCGTTGTAGACATTCCTATCGATCGAAAAGTTCCTCTCATTTTGGGTCGTTCATTTTTGGATACATCAAGAGCACTTATCGATGTTCATGCTCGAAAAATCACCCTTCGTTTCAATGAAGAAGAACTTGTCATCAATGCAACACAAAACTCCAATCTTTCTCATGTCTATTCTATTGCAACTTTAAACCATGGTAATTCAACCAATGTCGTTTGCAAAGAATTTTCACCAAGAGTTTTAGGAAATGTCGCCAAAAGCAATTTACCATTTCCTCCGCCGGTGGAGGTTATGAGTGTAAAGCCTACAAAGAAGAAACCGTCAATACTTGAATCTAAAAATCCTTCGCCTCACCTCGAACATTCATTCTTGAAAAGTGTTGATAAGTTGCCGGTTTCTACGGAAGATCTTTCAGATGATGAATATGTTGACCCCGATGGGGAAGTTTTCTTTGTCGATAAACGTTTTGAGAACTTGCCACCACCAAAACCAAAACGATTTACAAATGTGAGAATTTTTAGTGTGACTAAAATCTTCTTAGAAACACCTAATATTTTCGACATAATCAAAAAGGGTTTTCATAAGGAGAGTTTAAAAGATAAAAAAGTAAAAGATTTTAAATATAATTTAAAAGATTTTTCTACAAATCTAACTCCGTCATCACCGCGTGTTTTGAGTGCTGCAAGCTCGTCTACCCCTTTTGACGATGCTTTGTGTGGTTTTAGTATAGGGGAAGCCCCTTATGTTCCCTCATCCTTGTCCACCGAGGACGAGATATTCGATCCCGGAATTTCATGTAAAGGGAAATCTCGGTCTTCCACCGATGCAATAAATGGAAACTATATCTATTTGCTTGGTGCGAGTCTACCTCGAGTAGCTCAAAAGTTTGTCTTACCAATTATCCCACCCTTCTATTTCTTCTCATCTATTTTCTTTAAACCCTTTGGGTTTGTATTGACACATGATGAAGTGGCGTTGATTTGTTTTTCCAATGAAAACGAGAACGCCATCTTCGATCCCGGTATTTTGCACCATCATAGGACTTAGTCCTTAATACCGGTTGTTTTTGGGCCTTATTTATCATGTAAGCCCCACTAAAAATGAACCATACCATGAATTTCCCTAAATGTTCACATTTTGAGGGGATCGAGTCGAGCTCATGACTCGGTAATCAAAAATGAGGTGCCTCGTGGGGGAGATCCCATGCTTATCCTTTTATGCTTACTATTCACAAACAAGGGGACTTGTACCCTTCCAACTCGTTGTCTCGTAGTTGTTTGTGATTGTGTTATCTAGATCATCATCATCATCTACGATTGAAGACTCTCGTGAGCCTACATCGTTTGCTTGAAGAAGTATTTCACGAATCCATTGACATATCCTTTATTGTTCTAACAATTATCTTTTAGCATACTTAATAAACGGCTTTAGATATATTGTTGATCACCCTTTCCATGCTAGATCCTAAGCATTCGACTTTTCGTCTCTAGTATGGGGGTGTTCCACCTTTAGACTCGAAACATTGAGGACAATGTTTACTTTTAGTATGGGTGGTGAATAGGTACTTGCTTTGCTACACCCTCACGTTTTCCAATTTTCAATGTTTTGTTTTTGTTGCTAACAAGGCTAAAAATGGCCAAAATTTAAAAATTTTCTTAGTTTTCATAAGTGTTTTTAAGACACGAATGTATATTTTCCGATGGGTAGAATAAGAGCTAATTTTTGATTTGATGGGCATTTGGAGCCATTTACATTCCTTAACCCGCTCAATTCAAGTTTTTCTAGACTTTTATATAGGGAGCTTTAAAACGCGAAAGTCTTACCTCATTCGGGTTAAGAACAAGAACTTTTCGCAAGTTCCTATAATTGATCCTAGAAAGTCACTTATCAAGGTAACTATAAAATGCATTCTCTAAACTTGAAAAAGTCCAAGAAAGTGCAAGATCCTATAGGTGCCTTGAAAACCCAAAACTTTGATTTGATATAGTCTTAATGAAAGCTAATCCAAATATCGCTTAATTTTGACTTGCATGGCTAAGTATTCACGAGTCTCTTTAATTAGAGGTCTTTGTATAGTGAAGAACGAGAGATGATAGAGTTAGACAAGTGATCATGCTAAACGTAGAACATGAAAATGTTCTTTCAAAAACTCATATGTTTTTAATTGTGGCTTTTTCTTCCCATAAGATCAATGCATTAGGAATAAATCATAATTGCAATAAGTAAGGTCGTACGATTTGAAAGGTTACTTAGCCTCTAGCGTAAGATCGTTTAAAAGTTGCTCGGGGTTGAATAGAGTTCATAGCCAAGGCATAACTTATTGAAGCAGGACGCGAAGATTGGCGATCATCCAAAAAGGCCCTAACAAGGCACGAGGAGCCCTATTTTGTTGCTAAAGATCCAAAGATGATGTGAAGTATCATTATTCCTAAATCAATATGAAGGATTGAGACACACGACGAAAAGCAATTACTCCCCTAAAGATCATGGAGAAAGTCTATCCAAAAAGACCCTTACAAGGTATGAGGATAAATATATCCAAGTCCGAAAAGGAGGTGGATCGTTGTATATCAAAATCCAAAGTAAAGATTGAATAAAAATGATGAAGTGTGGTCCAAATATGAAGAATCTCTCAAAAACGTCAAGTGAAGAAATTCCAAATATATGAAGAGAAGACCATAATTTCAAGAACGTCTTCCCAAGATTTGAAGTATGAAGTACATGCCAAATATCAGTCCGAGAAAGGTCTCAAATCGTGAAACGAGTTATGCCAAGATATGAACTTAAGGAGATACACGAGAAGCCGTTTTAAAAGATTTTGTCCTTCGGCTAACTATTGATCAAATCGTGCTACTTTGCTTTCGGACTAACAACTACTCAAATAAGTCAATATGAATCACTTGTGATCCACGACAAATACTTAAAAAATTCTAGTAATCCATTTCTTTTTATAATAACTAGGATTGCGGGGAGAAAAAGTATTACACAATTTGGACGTATGAGTAGTGTTAGCATTGTGACTTGTACCAACAATGATCTCGTTTTTGCACTTAGTATGGAATGTATGACAATCAAGGATGACGAAGTTTACTCTAAGGGACATTTACTTGTTTCTATTCTTTGACCCTAAAAGTCACTTTTGTGATGAAAATCATACATTATGTCTTTACACACCTTCGTAGTATGTTGCAAGTCTTTTACTCTTCAAAAAAGGTTAATAAAATTGAACTTTCGTGATGCTTAGATACTTTATTCTAGCATTGTGTGAGGGTACGACAATGGCTTAATATGGGGGAGTGATGAGATGGCATTTATAGATGATCTCATCGTTCTTTTCGGGATTTAAATGCATAATAATGTCATAAAATACCATATATATGCTTGTGTTTGTTTACTTGTGTATTTTAAGTATGGATGTCGTGAAAAAGACAAAAGATCACAAGAAACAAGGAAAAACGGACACGAGAAACGAAGCCGTACAAAGAACCGGGCCCTAGATCATGAAATATTCAACAAATACCCTTGAAGACTTGAAGATATGCAAGATTGATCCTCATTGAATGAAGAAATGACACTTAAAACCCTTGTATATTGATAATTACAAGTTTGGTCCCTTAAGTTTGTCAAAATTACATAAATGGTCCTTCAACTTTGAAGAAATGGCAAGTTTAGTCCCTCAACAATTCTAAATTTCCAATTATGGTCCCTCATGAAGTTAAAGTTGCATTGAAGACCTTTGAAGATCAACAATGTCCAAGATCAGCCCTTGAATTATGCAAAAGTTCCAAAAACAACCCTTATAACCCTTTTGGTAAAGTCTTGTGCCAAAATTGTCAAGTTGTGGAAGTTAATTACAAAGGAAAGGAAGTTTCAAGGCTGAAAAACGTGTTTTACATTATTTCCCAAAGAACAAGGACTGAAATGGCCAAATTGAAACATTCAAACCCATAACACGCGCCAAACACAACACTTCCCCCAAAATCGGATCAAATGTACTACTGTTTACCCTTCTTCACCACCCAGATTTTACACCACTTAAACTTAGGGTAATTTCCAATTACCTTTGCACACACTTGATTCACATGTGCAGAAACCCATCCCAACCTTAAAACCCTTAATCCCACTCACTATGGACCCCACCCCCAATTCCCGTTTAACCAATCACATGACAACTTCACCTCCAAGTCATCCTACGTGTCCAAATCAACAGCTAAGACTCCTTACTTCATTCCAAAGCTAAAATGAATGCCCTTGATCACTTTGGACAGCTCACATCAAAGAATTATCTAGAAGACCTCAAGGGCACATTTGGGAATTCAGTTCTAGGGTTTGTGAACAGTGATAAGCTAGCATACGTCTATAAAAGGAGACCTCAACATGTGAGAGTCCCTTTGTTCCAGTTTTAGGCTATCTTTCTTTGTAATTCCTTTTTAATTAATAAAATTTGATTTTCTGAATTTTGAGAAATCTCTTTTATATTTTGTTAAAAGTTGGTGTTAGAATAGCCTGATTCTGAGTTCCATTTACATGTTTGAAGGTTTTTGAGGAAAGGTTTTAAGTGATAAAGCTTGGGTCTCAAAAATCAGAAAAGTACTTGTTATTTGATCTTACTTTTTGGTTTGTTCTTCTTAGCAGCTTGGAAGTTGGTACTTGTTCTGCTAGTACCTCAGCTCAAACAATCTAGGGCCTGGATGTAGGTCTTGGAGGTTTGCATCTTCTTCCCTTTTCAATTTCTCTCTTATTTTTCTGAATTTTATGATTATTGCATGATTATTGGTGAATCTGTGATTCTGTGGTTGATTATTGTTCATTTGTTGATGTTTGATGTTATTGAAGTGTTTGAGGTTTGATTTGTGGGTTAGAACTGGATAATCCTTTGAAAAATTGTGAAAACAGGTTTTTAAGGGGTGTTTGGGTCAACTGCATAATTTGGATTTGTGGTGTTTTGAGTGGTTGGATTGTGTTGTTATCTGTTGTTACATGCTTATCTGGTATACTTGGCTGCTTTGCTGCACATTTTGTGGTTTGAAACACCTTGATTCATAAATAGGGTATAAAATCTTGTTTACTTGGTAAAATTGGATTGGATTTTGAGGACACCTAGATCTAAGCTTAAGCTAGGGCTAACAAGTGCTAAACCTTAGTTAATTACACTAGGAGAAGAGATTTGAGTGCTTGAATTTGGATCTGTGGTCAAAAAGATCAGCAAAACGTTTCTGCATATGCACCTTGTTCATCAGTAACATTCATCTGCTTTGATCTGCTTATTTACTTTGATTCAGTGTTTGATTAAAGTTTATTTGTGCTTATTCATAGTTTATATAGCTTGTGTATGCATCCTGTTGAGTTTGGTTGGCTTATTCATGCTAAAACTGCTTATTAAGTGCATAACTGCTTATTTCATATGTATGTGCATGATCTGGTGACTGTTTGATTGATTCTGGCTTATTGTGTGAACCAAATTGTGATTTTCTTATTGATATTGACTCCTTGTGATTCACTGATCACAAGGGTGCCCTTGTTTCCAATTGAATCCAACCAAATCTCTCTAAAAAGCTTGGTCAAATAGTCAAAGCAGTGGGAACTCCTTTCCCCTGCTAGTTACCACTGATAGTGTTAATTGGGTGTCAGCTTATCAATAAGCTATAATAGCTTATTTTAACCAGCAACAACTTGGATTTTGTAATAGGTTCTCATTATTTGACCCATTTGTTCATACTGGAGCATTTGGTGGGTTGACTTTAGGGTTTGACTAGAAAACCAACTTAATTGACTTTTTCATAAGTGCTTATTGGCTTATTCTAGCTTATTGGTTTTGCTTATTCGAATTTTGTTGATTGTTTTGGCTTATTGAGTCCATTTGTGACATTTTGCAAGTTGAATCAAGTCCCGAGGTGTCTTATTTATCAAAAACGACTATTTTGTCTTTTAGTGAAATAATACTTTGCTTATTTCTGGCTTATTGAGTGTGCTTTTTCAAAATTTCTTTTTACAGATCTCATAAGCATCCCAAAAGAAGGTTGTGTGTCAAATTAGAGCTTATGGCATTAGCTTATTGCTTAATGGGCTAAAAAGCCCAATAAGGATAAGCTGTTTGCATAATAAGCTGTGATAAGCTCACTTTCAGCTTTTGGGCCTGTAGAGTTTTGTGTTTAGAATCAAATTTTGAGTCAGATAGGGCTTTTCCAAGTCAATTGGGCCAAGTTTGACTTTTTGGGCTAAAAATCCCATTTAGGTTGACTGTTTTTGGTTTTGGCCCATTTGAGGGCCCAATAGGGGTATTCTCGTCATTTCACTTTGATTTTCTGATTATTTAGGTTAAAATAAACTAGTTTGCAAGTTTTTAGAATTTTTTATAAAGTTTGGATTTTTAATATTATTTTAATATTATTTTATTATTATTTTTCAAATTTCATATTTTCCAACTTTTTACATTTTTCTTAGCTTAAATACATTAAAATAGGAATTTAGAAACTTTTAGAATAATTTTATCACTTTTAGATTAATTTTTATAATTATTTTAAGTTTTAATAGTTTTTAAATCATTTTAAATAGTTTTTATTATTTTAAAATATCTAAAAATAGTTTTTAATCTTTTAGGTTATTTTAGAGGTTTACCAATTGAAAAATCTTTATTTGGGATTTTTGATAATTTATTTGATTTTTTAGGGCTTTAATTAGCATTTAAAAATTGAATATTTAATTATTTAAAAGGTTTGAAAAAGTTTTGATCATTGGTAAACTCTTAGTTTATTTATTTTGATTTTTGGTGAATTTTTGGTAATTTTTAGAATTAATTTTCATTTTTGTAGTTTTTACGGTTTTACGGTTTATCGTCGTAGTATTAATTTCACGTCTTCGTCATCTTCTTTTCTCATCCCCTTCTAAACCAAATATTAATCTCAAATCATTTACATCTTAGTCACACACATATACCTCCTTGGGAAACGAACTTCATTGGGTCATTAGTGCTTGATTTTCCTAAATCATCGCTTAATACTTACCGCTTTTACGCTCCTTTTCCTAAAGATCGTAATTTACCACAATCAAAGGACTAAAAAATGCCCATGGAAATGAGTATCAAAGTATAGATAAATGCATAAAGTAAAGAAGGCTAGGAAGCTTCCAATCCATATGCACGTACGCTTAAAGTCTACGAGCGTCCCTGAGTACCTGCCGTTTTGGGAACATGAAAAGGAAAACGGCTGAGCAACACGCTCAGTGCACGGATATACAAGTAAAGCATGAATAATATAAGCATATAAGCATGAAGCAGCGGAAAAGACGAAGTCCTGCATAACCTTGTTATATCTTAGTAGAACTGGTTTTATAGTTTGAAAAGCCTTATGTTTATCTTGTAAAAACTGTTTAACATATTTACCATTAGCCAATATAGGTCATGAAATATCAACGTGCATGAATACTTGGAGGGGTGACCTCGTCATGCAAATTAGAGGGGCTGCCTCTAACTTAATATACTTGTTTTGGGTAGGAGGGATCAACTCCTTGTGAAGGATGCAAGGCACACACCACATTCACACTGAGTAATCTGTTGAAAACATGTAAACTAGGATGCACCCGTACGCCCTACCTGGTAATAATAATATGGCCAAAAGCTGAAAGGGACGCCACGAGCTATCACTCCGCCGTGATGAAGTCATAACACTAGTGCCTCTAGTGTAATGGTTATGGTACCTCCATAACTAGGTGAATCTGGTCATGCATGTATATGGCTTTAGGTATTCTAATTAAACATAAGCAATTCAGAAACAAATAAAAAATATATACTGGGGAAAACAGTTGGCTGCATACGGGAAATCCTAATAAGGAAAGAATGTCCATACTGAAAGGACAGAGAATCCGTACCTTATGTCCGGTGAACGAAGAAGACGAACGGAAGAGAGTCCTACTTCGGTATCACTACTTCTACATAAATACATACGTGTATAAGTATCTGATTACTGAGTACGTAACTGGTTTTATAACATGTCTTAGCTTGTTTTATATGTTCATGTCATGTTTTACTGATTTAAGCTTTATACTGTGTTTATCATATATTCTGTCTATTCTGATTAAGTATTACTTGTATTTCATGTATTATTATACTTGTTGTGTAATAATAAGTAACTTTCTAAAAATAGCAGGTTTCCTAAAATTGAAATTTTCCAAAAATAGAAAGTTACCAAAAATAGAAAGTTTCCAAAAATAGAAAGTTTCCAAAATAGATTTACTGCTTAAAATAGATAAGTTTCTAAAAATAGAAAGTTTCCATATATAGATTAGCTCCCTTAATTAAATAAGTTTCTAAAAATAGAAAGTTTCCATAATTAGATATAAGCTGGAAAATTAAGCTAATAATATAAGCTTAAGTGTTTACTGATTAATATTCTAAGTCATGTAATTATATAGTACAGTTTATTAACTATTTCATATAAATTAAATAAACTAAAGTTTAAGTATTTAATTAAATATAACATGATTTAATTAAATAAAGGTAAAATAAATACTTAGGTTAAAACATGTATTATTATCTATTAATAATATAACATAAGTCATGTAAATTAATTAATTATAAGTCATGGTTTCAATAATTAATTAATTATATAGTCTAATTAAATGATAAATACTTAGGTTAAAATTCATGTATTAATAATAAAATTAATAACCTAAGTCATGTAAATTAAATTAATCATGTTCATGCTTTTAACTAATTTAATTTATGTCTTGAAAAAAAATAATATAACTTGTAAAAAAATATTAAAATTTGTAAAATAAAATAATTCATGAACCGGATCGTGTTTTAAATCTAACATGTGTGAACCGGACCCGTGTTTTAACCCGTGAACCAGACCCGAAAACACCACCATACCCCAACCTAGGTCAGGGTTTCCTTTCCCTTGCTGCTGCCGTGACACCACCACCACCTAACCGAGACCATAAGGTCTCGGTGGTGCGAAGTAAGCTAAGCCGAGACCCCCCTTGGGGCTCGGTTAGGCGTCGGCCAACAACAAACACCCCTTAACACTTAATTGATTTAAACCCCATGATTAAATAATATGTTTATATCTTGTTTTTAATTAATTATTAAAAACATTCATGTTTTTATGCGATAGTAAATCAAAAACATAAAATAAAAGAGATTAGGGTTTATACCAATCACGTGAATCAAAGAAGGATGAACACACAACGATCTTTGCAATAAATCTAACACTAAAATCAAACCGAAACACCCCTTTGGTGTTCTTATACCCGGCGACCAAAGAAGAACTAGGATTTTTCTTGTTTTCTAAATTTTGTGATTATGAAACATGTTTTCCTATTTTTCCATGTTTAGTAAAAATTAACGGGCTAGGCCCTTTTGGTCTTGTGTGTCCGCGGGTAAGGGGCCCACATGGGGGTAACCCGAACATTTTTCGTGTCTGAAATATAAGTGTGTTCTCGTGTTCGTAATTTACGTGATTTAATTAGTTATCGATCGTGACTTAATATATTTATTCGTGATCGTAATAAATATACATACATACGTAATATTAAGCTCGTGATTAATTTACGTTCATGATTTCATGTTCGTATGTTCGTGATTATAGTTATTATTGAAATAATTATCGTGTGTTCATACGTAATAAATACTTATCGTGTTATAACACGTACGTAATACTTGTAATTCTTGTTCGTGAAACGTAAACATGTTATAAAAAAGAAAGTTCTAATCATGTACGTACTATCGTAAGGGTACTATTCATGGTAAAAGCATGCGGGTTTTACATTGAGTTACCATTGTTTAGTTTCTCGACAATAGCTAATGCTACTGCTAATTTTTCACCTGATAATAAACTTGGCGAAGGTGGATTTGGATCCGTTTATAAGGTATATAAGAATGTTATTTTCATTTAGTTTGTTCAGTATTTCAAATAAGAATTGGTAATCTTCAGGGTATTCTAGACGAAAGTCAAGAAATTGCAGTCAAACGTCTCTCAAAGACTTCTAGTCAAGAAGTTAATGAGTTCAAGAACGAAGTCATTTGCATTTCAAAACTGCAGCACCAAAATCTTGTAAAGCTTCTTGGATATAGTATTGAGGGAGACGAGAAGTTGCTCATCTATGAATACATGCCGAACAAAAGCTTAGACGAGTTTATATTTGGTCATAATCATATATTTTCAATTAATTACACGTTCGGACCTTTTTTCTGAACAAGATTTATTATATTAGGAATGGAAACAGTAGATGATACGACTAACTAAGCCCACATGTTGTCCAGATAAAACGCGAAGCACACTCCTTGATTGGACAAAGCGACTCAACAATATTAAAGGAATTGCTCGAGGACTACTTTATCTTCATCAGGATTCATGATTAAGAATAATCCATCGAGATCTTAAAGCTAGCAATATTCTACTAGATGTGGACATGAACCCTAAAATTTCAGATTTTGGGATAGCTAGGAGCTTTGGAGGAAATGAAACTCAGGCGAACACAGAAAAAGTTGTTTGTACATACTAAGATACATCCTCCGAGTGTGTATTGATATTTACATTTGTTAAGATCTCTATTTCGCTCTTACAAACAGTTTTTTGGATGAAGTGGTTACATGTCACCTAAGTATGCGCTAGATGGACGTTTTTCAACGAAGTCAGACGTATTTAGCTTTGGGGTTTTAGTGCTGGAGATTGTGAGTGGGAAGAGAAATAGAGGATTTGTTCATATATAGCATAGCAATAATCTTAATGGACACGTAAGTCGGTGAATAATTATATTCATGTGCTTTTTTGTCATTTAGCTTATTAACATTAATGAACTAAACCAAACACTAAACATGGGCTTATAAGAGCTTATGATATATAAGCCATTTAAGCGATAAATGGCTTATATAACATAAGCCTAAGTCCAACTCATAAGCTGAGTATGCGGGGGGCATTTTTTTACAATAGCAACAAAATGCGGAAAAACAAACTAGTATCGAAATGATAAATAGATTATTTTTCCTTAGAGACAACAAATTTATAAGGTTTTAGAGCGTTAAATGTTGGGATTTAGTATATGGTGAGGATAATTTGAGTATGCGGGGGCATTTAATAACTGGGTTTTAATTATAAAAATTGAGTTCGTTGAAATCGTCTAATCGAATTGATTACTGGTTTAAGTGCGACTTAGTCGTCTTTTGGTAAAAAGAATATTTGTCGTTGTTGAAAAATAAATGTGCAAAACTTTAAAGTAAATGACGGTTAATTAAATCTAAAACTAATTAAAACTTAAATGGTGCAATATTAAAACTTTTAAAAGTAAAGTAATATAAATGACTTAAAAATTAAAGCGTGACGAAAATTAAATTGATAATGTAATAAAAATGTGAAATTTAAAGATAAACTAAGAGAAAAATAGCGGGGAAAAGTAAATGCTTGAAAATGAAATAGAGAATAAACAAAACCTGAGTCAGAATCCCAAATACTGTAACTATTCGGAATACCAAACTTACACAGCTTATCCGGAATAAAAATCAGAGCCTTATCCGGAATACTCGAATATACAACTTATCCGGAATCTTGGTTCCAAGGCTTATCCGGAATAAGGTCTGTCACTCCTTATCCTGAATATTCTTCGGTTCCTTATCCGGAATAAACTTTAGAGTTTTATCCGGAATCTTCTCTGGATCCTTATCCGGAATACTATTACTCCGGATCCTTATCCGGAATCACCTGTAATCACTATCCGGAATAATTCTTGTCACCTTATCCGGAACATGCAATCGAAGGCTTATCCGGAATAATCCTTGAACTCTTATCCGGAATCTTTGCAAGACCCTTATCCTGAATCACTGCTGAAGCTTATCCCGAATCCCCGCCAAGTAGCTTATCCGGAATAAACTCTTAGAGCTTATCCGGAATACAACTCGAGCACTTATCCGGAATGATGGATCTGAGTGAAGTTCTGAATAAGAGGGTTTGTTGGCTATTCGGACTAAAACTTTGGACACTTATCCGGATAAAGAGGGTTTACCTAAACCTGAATAAAAACTAAAATCAAATAAGCTACTAAACGAAATTAAGCCAAAAGCAATTAAGCACTTAACTAAAAACTTAACCAAATTAAACTTAAGAAAAAAGCAAATAAGCCAAAATTTAAAAACTTTTAAAAACACTAAATAATAAAAAAATTTAAAATCAACTTTTTATAAAAATTAACTAAAAAGCACTTAATCAAATTTAAGAAAAACACAATAAACTATAAAATCAATAAGCTAACTCAATCAATAACATAAAAACATAGCAAGTAATCAAATAAGCATGACAATAAGATAATAAGCACAAAGATTAAGCAAAACAAGAAAAGTAGAATGAGAGATTTAACAAAAACTTGATTAAAATTAAGGATTCAACAATTAAAAGTAAAGATTAAACTTACAAATGAAGGTGCAAGACAAGTAATTAAAGGTGCAATTAAGAAAACTGCAAGTAATTAAAATGGAAGAACTAGATTGTCAAACTAGCCAACAACTCCTAATGACACATTAGGAGTCTATTTATAGTGATTAGGAAAACTAAACATGTGTTGGTTCATTCTCCTTTCTTTCTCGACTTCTCGTCTTCTAATTTCTTCGACTTTTTTCGACTTTGTCTCGGGGTTAATAAACTCGTCTTGTAATTACTTCATTAATTTAGACTTGAGTTCTTCGACTTTTATTAAACTTCCGTCTTTAGACTTTTTCTTCGATAAATCTTCAGAATTGGCCTTGGACTTCCTTTCTTTTAGCACTCTTGATCTTTCGACTTCGTCTTTTGTCTTTTTCTTCGATAAAAGCCCGTGAAAGCCCGTGTTTCCTCCCTTTTCACATTTTGATCCTAAATCACAACAAAAACACAAACCATGCATAATTCTAACATTTACGACATAAAATACACGTTTTGGCTTGGTTATTATTGTAGTTAAGTGGTAAAAAGGATGGGTGTTTACACACCTATCAAATCCCCTACACTTGACCATTGCAATGTCCTCATGCAATGCATTAGTTACAAAGCAAGTTTTACATTTTCTATCATAATCAATACACATTGGCCTTTATTAAAGAGCCAAAATATTTAAAAGAATGAAACAAGTAAAAAGATCAAAAACATACCTTAGGGTTTTAGAATGTCGTGAATGCTTATCATCCTCAAGTTTCACGTTCCCCAAACCAAGCTTAAAAACGAGATCATTGTTATTATAAGTTAGCAAACTTACACAAGCTCATGTGGGCCAATTATTTACTTAGACTCCCTTATTCCTAGGTGTATCTCTTATATTTTATTATTGTCTTGAATGATCACGAGGATGCATTGTTGACTTATTTCGATAATTATTTAGGCTGAAAATAAAGTGGGACGATTTAATCAATAGTTAGCTAAAGGACAAAATATTTTAAAACTGCTTCTCAGGACCTCATAAAGTTCATATATTGGCATAACTCGCTTCACGATTTGAGACCTTTCTCGGACCGATATTTGGCAGCGACTTCATACTTCAAATCTTTGAGAGACGATCTTGAAATTATGGTCTTCTCTTCATAATAGTGATTTCTTCACTTGAAGTTTTAAGAGATTCTTCATACTTGGACCACGACTTCTTCATTTTTCTCCAATATTTATTTTGGACTTTGATATACAACGATCCGCCTCCTTTTAGGACTTGGATCTATTTATCCTCATACCTTGCTAGGGTCTTTTCGGATAGACTTCTCCATGATCTTTTGGGGAGTATTTTCTTTTCGTCGTGTGTCTCGATTCTTCATATTGATTTTTGATAAATGATTCTTCACATCACTTTTGGATCTTTAGCAACAAAATATAGCCCTCATGCCTTGTTAGGGCCTTTTCGGACTCGCCAATCTTCGCATCCCGCTTCAATAAGTTATGCCTTGGCAATGAACTCTATTTAATACCGAGCAACTTTTAAACGATCTTGGGCTAGAAGCTAAGTAACTTTTCAAATCGTACAACCTTATTTATTGCAGATAAATTTATTAGCAAGCGATGGGAGAAAAAGCGCATAATTAACTCACATAAATTCATGAAAGAATACCAAACTTATAATTGACTCTATCATCTCTCGTTCCCCACAGTATAAAATCTCAAGGAATGAGACTCGTGGATGCTTAGCCTATTAAATCAAAGTTTTGGGTTTTCGAGTCGTCTATAGGATCTTGCAACTTCTTAGACTTTTTCAAGTTTTAGAATTCGCATTTTAAAGTTCCCTTGATAAACGACTCTCTAGGATCAACTATAGAAACTTGTGAAAAGTTCTTGTTCTTAACCCGTAAGAGTTAAGACTTTCGCGTTTTAAAGCTCCCTATATAACAGCCTAGCAAAACTTGACTTACACACGTTAAGGATACTAGCTAGAGTAAACTTAGATAAGTAAACTCGGGTTGAGTCAAAAGATTCACGACTTTGAAAAATTAAAACCACTTTATTAAAATATTATTCTAATGAAGAAAGTAAATAACTATACAAAAATGAAAACAACTAGGCCAAAATAGATCAAAAATTTTGAAAAATGTCATAAAATTAATTTTCCGGTTAAAATGAGGACAAATACAAGGAAAAGCCCACTTAACTTCGATAGAAGTCCCCCTACACTTAATATAAAAAGTGTCCTCAATGTTTAAGCATGTGGAAGTTTCCTCCCCTACACTTAGGAAATTGTGTACGTTGTTTAAATCTTGCTAAGGAAGAGACAACTAAAGTGATTCCTATTTTAATATTGAAGAATATAAAATAGTGAATCAAAAGAGTTTAGGATAGAACCGGGAAGACGGGTACACGGAATCACGGGTCGTCAAAAGTCATCAAGAATGGATCTTTTAAAGCTCGAATCCCTGCATATGATTAGAAAGAAAACAACAAACACATACTAGGGTCTCTCTCTACACTTATTATAAAAACAAGAGAAAAAGGATAGATACAGCGGGTTGCCTCCCGAGAAGCACTTGTTTTTGTTAACCGAGTCGTGAGCCTGACTCGACCTTGATTAGCATAGGAAGAAGCTTGAAACACATCCACCGGGATCAAATACATGGTTTTCGTCCATCAAATAGCACAAGATTAAGGTGAACAAGGCAAGCCAAAGAAGAGTAGGCAAGGTTCCCTTAAGCAAAGATGGAGCACGGTGGTAGCAAGGGTGTTGAGGTGCAAGCATATCTCCAAGGTTTCCAAAAATCTTTCCTTTTATTTCATCAGATGGATACTGAGATGGCTTAAAAAGTGCAATACCAGGATCGAACACCTTTTCCTTCAGGGGAAAATAACACTCAGGCTCAGCAGATCTTGAAGAAGATCCGATCATAAATCTCGCAATCTCATCCTCAGAAGGTGTATATAGAGGTGTCAAAACATAAGTGCTGAAGATATCGGTGTCGGTCAGCTTTTTCTCCTTTGAAGCGGGCTTCTTCATATCCAAAGTAGGATAAAGACCATAATCATCAAAGTCCAAAGGAGGAGCATCACTCTCATTTGGGAAGTAAGTGTTGAGAAAAGTAGCAAAGTCTTCCTCAAATGAGTAGTCATCCAAAGTAGGATTAAGTGTTGTTGGCGGAGGATCTTAATCATGTGAATAATCACTCGAGAGAGCATCAGCCTCATCAAAATCATCATAAGTGGGCATGTCTGGATACTCAGAAGTAAAATCATCATAATCATCTCTAGTGGAACTAGAATCGTCATCATAAGCATCATAGATCGGTGGAGAATCATAAATTGGTGGAGGATCAGAATTGGATAAAGAATCATCCACATTAATGTAGAGATTTTACTAGTTGAAAGTTCGTTTTCTCGGTATCTCCTCGAATTGATTTCCGGTTTAAAGTGTGACTCAGTTGTTCTTGGTGAAACAAATATTTTTGGATTTGGTAAAATAAATGTGCAAGACTTAATAATAAAGGACGGGAAATTAAAACTAAAACTAGTTGAAACATAAACGGTGCAATATTTAAAACGTTAAAAGTAAATGACGTGAAATTAAATGACGTAAAATTAAAACTTAACGAAAAGCAAATTGACAATTAAATAAAAATGCAAAACGAATTAAAAATGAACTAAAAATAAAACGAGAGAAATTGCCACTTTAACTAAAACAAAACAAAACAAAAATACCCAATCGGAATACACCCGATCGGAATGTATCTGTCGGAATGATGCATGATCGGAATGTTAAAAGAGTCCAGATCGGAATGTAGACAAACTCCATCCGGTCGGAATATTAAACAAAGGGTCCCAATCGGAATGTTGAAAATAGACTACAATCGGAATGTTTAAACTAAAACCAAATCGTAATGCTAAAAGGAATGCTGATAGGAATGCTGATAGGAATGCTGATTGGAAAGCTAATAGGAATGCTAATTGGAATGCTGATTGGAATGTTGATTGGAATGCTGATTGGAATGTTGATTGGAATGTTGATTGGAATGCTGATTGGAATGCTGATTGGAATGCTGATTAGAATGCTGATTGGAATGTTGATTGGAATGATAATATGAATGCTAATTGGAATGTTGATTGGAATGTTGATTGGAATGCTGATTGGAATGCTAATAGGAATGTAAAAGGAATGCGAAAGGAATGCTGATTGGAATGTTGATTGGAATGCTGATTGGAATGTTGAAAGACGTGAAATTAAATGACGTAAAATTAAAACTTAACGAAAAGCAAATTGACAATTAAATAAAAATGCAAAATGAATTAAAAATGAACTAAAAATAAAACAAGAGAAATTGCCAATTTAACTAAAACAAAACAAAACAAAAATACCCAATCGGAATACACCCGATCGGAATGTATCCATCGGAATGATGCATGATCGGAATGTTAAAAGAGTCCAGATCGGAATGTAGACAAACTCCATCCGGTCGGAATATTAAACAAAGGGTCCCAATCGGAATGTTGAAAATAGACTACAATCGGAATGTTTAAACTAAAACCAAATCGTAATGCTAAAAGGAATGATGATAGGAATGCTGATAGGAATGCTGATTGGAAAGCTAATAGGAATGCTAATTGGAATGCTGATTGGAATGTTGATTGGAATGCTGATTGGAATGTTGATTGGAATGTTGATTGGAATGCTGATTGGAATGCTGATTGGAATGTTGATTGGAATGCTAATATGAATGCTAATTGGAATGTTGATTGGAATGTTGATTGGAATGCTGATTGGAATGCTAATAGGAATGTAAAAGGAATGCGAAAGGAATGCTGATTGGAGTGTTGATTGGAATGCTGATTGGAATGTTGATTGGAATGCTGATTGGAATGTAAAACCCTTTTCCAATCAAGGTGATTGGAATACGTGATTAGAAAGGGGTTTACCCTTTCCGATCTAACTTTTTGATCCAAAAATTAAGCAAAAGCAATAAGCTATGGTTAATAAGCTCAAACTAAAACTTGCACGAATCTAAATCGAAATTGACTTAATAAGCATGAATAACAACTTATCAAACTTAAAAATAAGCAAACTTTCAAATCAAATAATAAAAAGATGAACTTTTTAAGGAAACTTATAAAAAGTAAATAAGCAAAACTAACAAATAAGTCAATAAGCACAAGGATCTCAAAGCTTATTCGTGTAGAAACTTAGGAAAACATAAAAAGATTAACTTTTTAAGCACAAAATCATTGATGAACAACACTGATCATACGAGATTTGTACCAAAATCAATCAAAATCAAAGAAAAGAAGAATAAGATTAAAGATTAAAAGGTTGAAACTAAACTTGATTAATGAAAAATAATACAAAGGTTTGATCTTGAAATAGAAAAAGATGAAGTCTAGTGAGAGAAAGTTTAGAACTTTCTCTCTCTAAAACTAGAGAAAAATGAAGAACTAAAAACTACCTAAAAAACTAAGTGTCATTTTTGTGAAGTAAGGTCCTATATATATAGGCGTGTGGTATGGGCTTGTGAATGGGCTTTGGTATCGGGCTTCTTTTCTTCTTTCTTCTTTAGTCTTCACGCTTCTTCAAATAAACGGTTCCGACTTTGGATTTTTAGAAGTGTCGGTGAATAATTCCAACTCGTCTTATAATCTTTTGTTTAATAGACTCGAGTTCTTTGACATATATGAATTTTCCATCTTTGGCTCTATTCTTCGATAAATCTTTAAATAGGCACAATGACTTCAAATCTTTTGCATCTCTTGGACAATAGACTTCGTCTTGAGTCTTTTTCCTCGATAAAACCCGTGCAATCCCATGTTTTCTTCAATATTCTCCCGGTTGACTCTGAAAACACAATAAACACAAAAACCACGCATAATTCCAAACAAATGATATTAAATACGTGTTTTGGTCTAGTTTTAGCCAGAAATAAGTGGTAAAAGGATGGGTGTTTTCACACCTATCAAATCCCCTACACTTAACCATTGCCATGCCCTCATGCAATGCTTAGTGATAAAGCAGATTTACATTTTTCTCATGATCAATCAACCTTGGCCTTATTAACATACTACTAAACAAGAAGTTAAAGTACCAAGAGAAATTAAAACTTTAAAGTAACAAAAGGATGGAAATAACTTGCAAAGAGATCAAGGACTTACATTAGGGCTTTGGTGCTGCGAAGATTTATCACCCTCAAGTTTCACGTTCCCCAAACTAAGCTTAAAAACGAGATCATTGTCATTATAAGTTAGCAAATCAAACACTTACACACATGGCTTAATTAAATGCTTAAACTCCTTATACCTAGGTGTATCTCTTTTATTTTATTTTTGTCTTAGAATGATCATGAAGATGCATTTTTGGACTTATTTCGATAGTTATTTAGGCTGAAAGCAAAGTAGGACGATTTGATCAATAGTTAGCTAAAGGACAAAATCTCTTAAAACTGCTTCTCGGGATATCAAAAAGTTCATATCTTGGCATAACTCGGTTCACGATTTGAGACCTTTCTCGGACCGATATTTGGCATGTACTTCACACTTCATATCTTGAGAGACGTTCTTGAGATAATGGTCTTCTCATCGTTAATAGAGTTTCTTCACTTGGAGACTTTTGAGGGGTACTCCAACTTTGTTGACCACGACTTCATGATTATTTATTCAATCTCTAATTGGGATTTTGAGATACAACGATCCGTCTCCTTTTAGGACTTGGATCTATTTATCCTCATACCTTGTTAGGGTCTTTTCGGATAGACTTCTCCATTATCTTTATGGGAGTTGATTGCTTTTCGTCGTGAGTCTTGATCCTTCATATTGATTTTGGGAATAATGATTTTCACATCACTTTGGATCTTCAGCAATAAAATTGAATCCTCATGCCTTGTTAGGGCCTTTTCGGACTCACAAATCTTCGCGCCCCGCTTCATAAGTTATGCCTTGGCTATGAACTCTTATCATTACCGAGCAACTTTTAAACAATCTTGGGCTAGAAGCTAAGTAACTTTTCAAATCGTACGACCTTACTCATTGCAGATAAATTATTAGCAAGTGATGGGAGAATATGCAAATAATTACACCAAGTGAGCTTGTGCAAGAATACCGACTTATAATTGACTCTATCATTTCTCGTTCTCCACAATTTAAAATCTCAAGGAATGAGACTCGTGGATGCTTAGCCCAATAAACCAATTGAGGTCTACACGGTTAAGGATACTAGCTAGAGTGAACTTGGATAAGTAAACTCGGGTTGAGTCAAAAAATTCACAACGGGCCTAATATATCTAAGATAACTAAACTTGTTAAAACCATTTTATTAAAATAAGAGAAAAACATCAAAAATAAAGGGAACTACAACTAGGCCAAAATAGATTAAAAATTTTGAAAAATGTCGAAAAATTGATTTTCCGGTTAAAATGAGGACAAATACAAGGAAAAGACCACTTAACTTCGATAGAAGTCCCCCTACACTTAATATAAACATTGTCCTCAATGTTTAAGCATGTGGGAGTAAACTCCCTTACACTTAGGACATTGTGCACTTTGTTTAAATCTCGTTAAGGAAAAGACAACTAAAGAGATTCCTATTTTAATATTGAGAATTATAAAATAGTGAATCAAAAAGAGTTTAGGATAGAACCGGGAAGAAGGGAACACGGAATCACGGTTCGTCAAATGTCACCAAGAGTGTGTTTTTGAAGCTCTAATCCTTGCACATGATAAGAAAGAAAGCAAGAAATACCACGGGGCTCCCCCTACACTTATGGTGAAAATAGATAGATAATTGGGTTGCCTCCCAAAAAGCGCTTGTTTTTGTTAACCGAGTCACGAGCCTGACTCGTCCCCGAATTAAATAGTCCATGGGGAAGCCTCGAATGTGATACCGGGATCAAAGACCTTGTCCTCGTTCCCGGTTGACATCAACAAAGGAGAGGCGGGAGGATAAGTCTTGAATGGGAGAAAGGTCCTTTCAACATACGAGAAGTATGTGAATTCAAGATCCACGGGAGGTGGGGTGGGTAAAGTAAGCACATTGTCCTCCCCCAAAGACAATGGATGCTGAGCAAGCGGCAAAGCCGTATTGTTATCAATCATAGCATAATCAATGTCACCTCCCCGGTCAAAGCATTCATCCTCCGTGATGGTGGCTAAAGGGGAGGATGAAATGTGCTCGGGAGGGGGACTTGGGACAATATCTTCCTGCAGCAAATTATCAAAAATAATGTCCCCCTCCGTGTCAGAATCATCAATACCTGGAGGGATGGAGTGGATATCGATTTATTCCAGCAATGGGTCATTATCTTCAACGGGAGGGATAGATGGAGGTAAAGACTTGGAAAGAGAAGGAAAAGTCAACTCTTCGATTTGAGCAATAAGAAGATGAACTTTCCGTAATCTATCGCGAAGAAGCACGTCTTCCACCTTATCCATAAGATCATGTTCATCGGTGAACTTCTCGTAAACCGGAGAGAATAAATCGTCATCGTCTGCATCTCCTGGTGGAGATTGAGAAATTTCAAAAGTGAAATTCTCATAGCAGAGAGAAGAATCGTCATCACTAGGATCGACCTCTTCTGTAAGAGCAACGTCGTCCTCAGGCTCCATAGCAGGTAAGTCACAAACCTCATCATCTAATACTTTGTCGAGACCAACATCACTAAGCTCATTCAACGAATCAAGATCGTTAGACGCAGTAGGAACATTGACAGTAGGAGCAGTAACTTCAGAAGATGTGTTGAAAGTGCATACAGCATCATCGTCATCATCATCATAATAGTATGGACGCACAAGCGGAGGGGTATAATCAATAAGATTAGATACTTGCTCCTGTTGCAGTCGCTTTTCCTCCGCCCATGCTTCTTTTGTAAGAACAACGGCTTCTTGAAGTTGCAGAATGATGGAGTGTAGTTCGTCATTCAAAGTAGTGCGTTGTGGGTCAAGATTAATTTGCTGAGAAGATTGATGATTGAGGGTGTGATGTGGGGGCTCAAAGTGTTGAAAACCTGAATTATAGTAGTTCATCGGTTGGGAAGAACTAGAAACCGGGTTTGGTTCATAATAATCCATTGGTGACGAAAACTGAGGACATAGATTTTTCTCATAATAATTCATTGGTTGACAATAATAAGTATCGTGAGGACCCCCACAGTTGTTGCAAACCGGGTATGGAGAAAAATCAGGTGCCTCTTGTGGATAGCTATTATCATTGTCATAATTGTACCCTGGTTCTTGCCCGTGACCATACGGGTATCGAACCGGGCACGAAACATGCCAATGAGAATCGCTTCCACAATAGAGGCACGGGGGAACAGGGGGTGGGTTCAAAAAGAATGAATTAGTCGAGTTGCACAAGGGACAAAATCCGAATTGTGTGTTGTCGATATCGTTGCCGCACTGCTCACATGTACACCATTGACAAGAGTTGTTCCCAGATAATTGTTTCCCACATCGGACGCAATCGACATAAAAATCCATAAAGAAAGATAGATAAGCAAGAAGAATATTTATGGTGCAAAACTTTGAAAAAGAAATGCTTTTTAAGGTTTTTCAAATTTTTTTGAAAATTTTTATTTTTATTTTTATTTTTTTTTTATTTTTTTTTTTTTATTATTTTTTTTTTATTATTTTTTTTTGAAAATTTTTGACTCGAAAAAATAACGTTCACAAGTGAACGGATCCCAAAAGCCAACGCGTCTCTCACAAAAAAACGTTAATCTTCACGAAAAGAGCCGGCAGCGGCGCCATTTTAATGTAGAGATTTTACTAGTTGAAAGTTCGTTTTCTCGGTATCTCCTCGAATTGATTTCCGGTTTAAAGTGTGGCTCAGTTGTTCTTGGTGAAACAAATATTTTTGGATTTGGTAAAATAAATGTGCAAGACTTAATAATAAAGGACGGGAAATTAAAACTAAAACTAGTTGAAACATAAACGGTGCAATATTTAAAACGTTAAAAGTAAATGACGTAAAATTAAATGACGTAAAATTAAAATTTAACGAAAAGCAAATTGACAATTAAATAAAAATGCAAAACGAATTAAAAATGAACTAAAAATAAAACGAGAGAAATTGCTACTTTAACTAAAACAAAACAAAACAAAATACCCAATCGGAATACACCCGATCCGAATGTATCCATCGGAATGATGCATGATCGGAATGTTAAAAGAGTCCAGATCGGAATGTAGACAAACTCCATCCGGTCGGAATATTAAACAAAGGGTCCCAATCGGAATGTTGAAAATAGACTACAATCGGAATGTTTAAACTAAAACCAAATCGTAATGCTAAAAGGAATGCTGATAGGAATGCTGATAGGAATGCTGATTGGAATGTTGATTGGAATGTTGATTGGAATGCTGATTGGAATGCTGATTGGAATGCTGATTGGAATGCTGATTGGAATGTTGATTGGAATGCTAATATGAATGCTAATTGGAATGTTGATTGGAATGTTGATTGGAATTCTGATTGGAATACTAATAGGAATGTAAAAGGAATGCGAAAGGAATGCTGATTGAAATGTTGATTGGAATGCTGATTGGAATGTTGAATGACGTGAAATTAAATGACGTAAAATTAAAACTTAACGAAAAGCAAATTGACAATTAAATAAAATGCAAAACGAATTAAAAATGAACTAAAAATAAAACGAGAGAAATTGCCACTTTAACTAAAACAAAACAAAACAAAAATACCCAATCGGAATACACCCGATCGGAATGTATCCATCGGAATGATGCATGATCGGAATGTTAAAAGAGTCCAAATCGGAATGTAGACAAACTCCATCCGGTCGGAATATTAAACAAAGGGTCCCAATCGGAATGTTGAAAATAGACTACAATCGGAATGTTTAAAATAAAACCAAATCGTAATGCTAAAAGGAATGCTGATAGGAATGCTGATAGGAATGCTGATTGGAAAGCTAATAGGAATGCTAATTGGAATGCTGATTGGAATGTTGATTGGAATGCTGATTGGAATGTTGATTGGAATGTTGATTGAAATGCTGATTGGAATGCTGATTGGAATGTTTATTGGAATGCTAATATGAATGCTAATTGGAATGTTGATTGGAATGTTGATTGGAATGCTGATTGGAATGCTAATAGAAATGTAAAAGGAATGCGAAAGGAATGCTGATTGGAATGTTGATTGGAACACTGATTGGAATGTTGATTGGAATGCTGATTAGAATGCTGATTTGAATGTAAAACCCTTTTCCAATAAAGGTGTTTGGAATACGTGATTGGAAAGGGGTTTACCCTTTCCGATCTAACTTAATGATCCGAAAATTAAGCAAAAGCAATAAGCTATGGTTAATAAGCTCAAACTAAAACTTGCACGAATCTAAATCGAAATTGACTTAATAAGCATGAATAACAACTTATCAAACTTAAAAATAAGCAAACTTTCAAATTAAATAATAAAAAGATGAACTTTTTAAGGAAACTTATAAAAAGTAAATAAGCAAAACTAACAAATAAGCCAATAAGCACAAGGATCTCAAACCTTATTCGTGTAGAAACTTAAGAAAACATAAAAAGATTAACTTTTTAAGCACATAATCATTAATGAACAATACTGATCATACGAGATTTGTACCAAAATCAATCAAAATCAAAGAAAGGAAGAATAAGATTAAAGATTAAAAGCTTGAAACTAAACTTGATTAATGAAAAATAATACAAAGGTTTGATCTTGAAATAGAAAAAGATGAAGTCTAGTGAGAGAAAGTTTAGAACTTTCTCTCTCTAAAACTAGAGAAAAATGAAGAACTAAAAACTAACTAAAAAACTAAGTGTCATTTTTGTGAAGTAAGGTCCTATATATATAGGCGTGTGGTATGGGCTTGTGAATGGGCTTTGGTATCGGGCTTCTTTTCTTCTTTCTTCTTTAGTCTTCACGCTTCTTCAAATAAACGTTTCCGACTTTGTATTTTTAGAAGTGTCGGTGAATAATTCCAACTCGTCTTATAATCTTTTGTTTAATAGACTCGAGTTCTTCGACATATATGAATCTTCCATCTTTGGCTCTATTCTTCGATAAATCTTTAAATAGGCACAATGACTTCAAATCTTTTGCATCTCTTGGACAATAGACTTCGTCTTGAGTCTTTTTCCTCGATAAAACCCGTGCAATCCCATGTTTTCTTCAATATTCTCCCGGTTGACTCTGAAAACACAATAAACACAAAAACCACGCATAATTCCAAACAAATGATATTAAATACGTGTTTTGGTCTAGTTTTAGCCAGAAATAAGTGGTAAAAGGATGGGTGTTTTCACACCTATCACACATCATCTTGGAACAGTGGATTATCATAGCAAGAATCGAATAGAGGATTGTTGTAGACGACAAAATCATCAAACACATTAATCATATTCGCTGATTCTCTTCCATTATATTTGGTTGTGATCTTCCCCATTTTGAACACTTGTGCAAATTCCCGACCCTTAATATTAACTCACCTTCGGCAACATCGACTAGAGCTTTTCCGGTTCTTAAAAATGGCCGACCAAGTATTAAAGGAATACGAGGGTCCATTTCATAATCAACAACAACAAAGTCGACCGGAAAAGTGAAGGTGTCAACTTTAATAAACACGTCTTCAGCAATACCAACGGGGTAAGCGAGAGTGCGATTTGCAAGCTCAAGAGTCATCTTTGTTGGTGTAAGGTCGGGTAATGATAACTTTTTCCAAACACTTAAAGGCATCAAATTTATACTTGCCCCGAGATCGGCTAAGGTAGTAAATTCTTCGGTTTGGTGAAAAGTACATGGTAGCACAAAACGACCGGGATCTCCAAGTTTCTCCGGAAGTTCTTTAAGAAGGACGGCAGAACAATTTTCATTCAATCGAGTATTAACAAACTCGGCCATCTTTTCCTTCTTTCTAAGAAATTCCTTAAACATCTTAATAAATTTAGGCATTTGTGCTAGAGCTTCAACAAGGCTAAAGGTGATGGTCATTTCTGAAACTTTCTTCAAATAGTTTGACACTTGAATGTCATCCTTGGTTTGTAGTTTGGCCTTGTCTAAGCGAGATGGATAAGGAATATTGGGTTTATAAGTGGAAGGTGTAGGTGTAGCAGGTAAAGGTTGAGATGTTGAGGGTTTAGAGGTGGAAGGTGGGGTTGGTGAAGGGTTCTTCTTGGGTACTTCAGTAAGAGGTGGAGACGGTAATGGAGAACTAATACTAGGCGTGGGAGTAGGATGGATAAATGGTGGTGGAGGAGGTGTAGATGGAGTAACTAGGGAAGGGATATATGGTCCTACTAAGGTTGCTCCACTGCGTGTAGTAATAGCACTCACATTCGCTCTCGGGTTGGTGACGGTGTTTGAAGGTAGAGAGCCCGAAGTAGAGGGTTGAGTGGTTGGTAAGAAACTAGCCAGCATATTCTTCAAATCATTTGTTTTAGTGCTAAAGGAGGTTTGTATATCATGTCGAAGCTCGGATCTAATGTCATTACCTTGCTTAGTGATATCCCCTTTCAAATTGATAATTTGGCTTTGTAGATTCTTGATTTGCTCTCCTTGGTTTCTCATTAAGGTTTCAACATCTTGATGAATGGGTGGGGCTTGTTGAGCGGGTGGGTGATAAGGATTTGATGCTCGAGGTGGGATTTGGTTGCTTCGATTGTAGTTGTTAGGGTTGTTGTTTTGAGGAGGAAAACCGGGTGAAAGATAGTTGTTAGAACGGTAACTTAGCAAGTTACGATCACCTTGAGGTCGAGCTTGATGGTTTTCCGTTGAGTAGTTACCATAAGCCGCATACACGTATTCCGGGTTGTCTTGAGTAGAAGGACAATCAGTGTATGAGTGTGGACCGCCGCAAGTCTCACAAGAAATTGCTACAGATTTAACATGTTGTTGATGATTTGTAGCCAAGAGTTGCATGTTCTTGCTCATTTCGACCATTGCGCGGGTCAATTCGGTGATATCAGGGTTTGAAGAAGTAGAAGACACATTGACTCTCGGGTTATTCCTTGAAGATGCGGATGAATCCCAATTTTTGTGATGAGTAGTCATGTTCTCTATAAGCTCTCTACACTCCTCAGGTCTTCTTTTCATAAATGTGCCACCGGCGGCTGCATTAATCGTATCACGATCTCGAAAAGTTAAACCATTGTAGAAAGTATCAATCAACGTAACGGGGAGCATGTTGTGGTTTGGACATCGATCGATCAAAACATTATATCTTTCCCAAGCATCAAAGAGAGATTCATCGGGTTCTTGCATGAAACCGCTGATTTGATTTCGAAGGCTCGTGACCATGGATGGTGGAAAGTAGCGCGACAAAAATCGTTGAGTCATGTCGTCCCAAGTATGAATGGAATTCTTCGGGAGACGATCAAACCATTTTTCGGCGTGGTGGGATAAAGTATGTGGAAAGAGCTGTAGGCGAAGGACATCCATAGTAACACCGGGCAACTTCATGCTTTGAGTAATAGTAATGAATTTGTCGAGGTGCTTGTTGGCATCATCATCCGGTAATCCGCGAAATGGATTAGTTTGCACTTGTTGGATCATGTGATGCTTCAACAAAAACTCCAGAGCCGTGATTTGCATCGGCGCAATCGGTCCTCCTCGTCCATACATTGTGGGTTGACAAAGCTCCTCCATTGTTCTAAGGTCGGTGGGGGAACATTGTTATTGTTATTGTTGAGGTGCGGTGGGTTATTGTTGTTGTTCACACCTGCCATAGCTAAATCTTCACGAGCCTCGGGCTCTGGATAAGTTGAAGATCTAGTACGCATACACCTGCGAAAGCAAAAGAAAAAAAAATACCAAAGCAATAGACAATATATATACACTATAAAAATAAAAAATAAAAATAAAATCTTTTTGAATTTTTGAAAATTTTTAGTTTTTATGGATTTTTAACAATTTTTAAACAAGAAAAATAACGTTCACGAGTGAACGGATCCCAAAATTCAACGTGTCTCTCACAGAAAACCGTTAATCTTAACGAAAAGAGCCGGCAGCGGCGCCATTTAATAACTGGGTTTTAATTATAAAAATTGAGTTCGTTGAAATCGTCTAATCGAATTGATTACTGGTTTAAGTGCGACTCAATCGTCTTTTGGTGAAAAAGAATATTTGTCGTTGTTGAAAAATAAATGTGCAAAACTTTAAAGTAAATGACGGTTAATTAAATCTAAAACTAATTAAAACTTAAATGATGCAATATTAAAACTTTTAAAAGTAAAGTAATATAAATGACTTAAAATTAAAGCGTGACGAAAATTAAATTGATAATGTAATAAAAATGTGAACTTTAAAGATAAACTAAGAGAAAAATAGCGGGGAAAAGTAAATGCTTGAAAATGAAACAAAGAATAAACAAAACCTGAGTCAGAATCCCTAATACTGTAACTATTCGGAATACCAAACTTACACAGCTTATCCGGAATAAAAATCAGAGCCTTATCCGGAATACTCGAATATACAGCTTATCCGGAATCGTGGTTCCAAGGCTTATCCGGAATAAGGTCTGTCACTCCTTATCCGGAATATTCTTCGGTTCCTTTATCCGGAATAAACTTTAGAGTTTTATCCGGAATCTTCTCCGGATCCTTATCCGGAATACTATTACTCCGGATCCTTATCCGGAATCACCTGTAATCACTATCCGGAATAATTCCTGTCACCTTATTCGGAACATGCAATCGAAGGCTTATCCGGAATAATCCTCGAACTCTTATCCGAAATCTACCCTTATCCTGAATCACTGCTGAAGCTTACCCCGAATCCCCATCAAGTAGCTTATCCGGAAAAACTCCTAGAGCTTATCCGGAATACAACTCGAGCACTTATCCGGAATGAAGGATCTGAGTGAAGTTCGGAATAAGAGGGTTTGTTGGCTATTCGGACTAACACTTTGGACACTTATCCGGATAAAGAGGGTTTACCGAAACCCGGATAAAAACTAAAATCAAATAAGCTACTAAACGAAATTAAGCAAAAAGCAATTAAGCACTTAACTAAAAACATAACCAAATTAAACTTAAGAAAAAAGCAAATAAGTCAAAATTTAAAAACTTTTAAAAACACTATATAATAAAAATGTTTAAAATCAACTTTTTATAAAAATTAACTAAAATGCACTTAATCAAATTTAAGAAAAACACAATAAGCTATTATAATCAATAAGCTAACTCAATCAATAACATAAAAACATAACAAGTAATCAAATAAGCATGACAATAAGATAATAAGCACAAAGATTAAGCAAAACAAGAAAAGTAGAATGAGAGATTTAATAAAAACTTGATTAAAATTAAGGATTCAACAATTAAAAGTAAAGATTAAACTTACAAATGAAGGTGAAAGACAAGTAATTAAAGGTGCAATTAAGAAAAGTGCAAGTAATTAAAATGGAAGAACTAGATTGTCAAACTAGCCAACAACTCCTAATGACACATTAGGAGTCTATTTATAGTGATTAGGAAAACTAAACATGAGTTGGTTCATTCTTCTTTCTTTCTTGACTTCTCGTCTTCTAATTTCTTC
This sequence comes from Glebionis coronaria, assembly GCA_025667525.1. NCBI lineage: Eukaryota > Viridiplantae > Streptophyta > Magnoliopsida > Asterales > Asteraceae > Glebionis > Glebionis coronaria. The sequence goes on from CM046877.1 coordinate 475,930,770, forward strand.
GACTTTTTCGACTTTGTCTCGGGATTAATAAACTCGTCTTGTAATTACTTCATTAATTTAGACTTGAGTTCTTCGGATTTTATTAAACTTCCGTCTTTAAACTTTTTCTTCGATAAATCTTTAGAATTGGCCTTGGACTTCCGTTCTTTTAGCACTCTTGATCTTTCGACTTCGTCTTTTGTCTTTTTCTTCGATAAAAGCCCGTCAAAGCCCGTGTTTTCCTCCCTTTTCACATTTTGATTCTAAATCACAACAAAAACACAAACCACACATAATTTCGACATTTACGACATAAAATACACGTTGTGGCTTGGTTATTATTGTAGTTAAGTGGTAAAAAGGATGGGTGTTTACACACCTATCAGTCACTTTTAAGAAAAGGTCAAAATCGAAAACAAATTACACTAAAATCTCATGTTGTCGGGTTAGCTATGAGAGGCACCGGCCCCCCATACCACATGCATCCGTCCGTGAGACACTCTACTAGTCTACTTCACCAAATAATCATATACACATTTATATCTAAGCATGGACAATGCATAATGAAGGACAGTCAATGGAACTGATTGATACAACATTAGCTGAATCAAGCGAACCCTCTGAAGTTTTAAGATCAATTGAAGTTGGCTTGTTATGCGTTCAACAAAGTCCTGAAGACAGGCCAAACATGTCATCGGTGGTTCTAGTCTTAGGCAATGAGGGTGCACTGCCAAAACCTAAGCAGCCGGCATTTTTCATTGAAAACAGCCTACTAAGTACTGATTTTTCTTCGATTTCTTATCAAACAAGCTCAACCAACGATTTAACGGTTACCGAGATAGTTTCTCGATAGAGAACACATGAAATTTCCATAATATGTTATAGTTCCCCGACAGAGAGAACATATGAGATTTCCACAATTGGGTGTTTGTATTGTGTGTATTCTTCAAAATTTCTATGTTAGTTCCAAGCTTTGTTGTAACATATGGTTTTATCCGATCCGGGAGTGTTTGTTGCAAAAAAAATTACATCAAAAGCTAAATTGCTAAAATGAAAATGGTCAGGAAAGGTAGTTTGACTTAATTGAACTGGTGACCCCCTCAGTTCTGCATATAAAATTTGTACATATACAAATGCAAGAGCTCAAAGGCTCAATTGCTCAAAGGACCAGCGACAATCATGGCCATCGGGACTGCTACAACGCATAACTGGGTGATTCTGAGTACATACATAGATTCCTATTTTATGTGTTACAAAAAGTGAGCACATAAAAGAGTTCAAAGAAGAAATTAAACACATTTATAAGAGAGTATATTTCTACATACACTCCTCTAACAGGCATTATATCATATCATGCAACTTTCTAATGATAGAATATTTTTGGGCAATAAATCATGTTAAGAAAATGTCAAATGTATTTGACATATACACTCGTCTAGCAGGCATTATATCATATCATGCAACTTTCTAATGATCGAATATTTTGGGCAATCAATCATGTTAAGAAAACGTCAAATGTATTTGACAAAAGAGATGTGGAAAGAGAAACCGAACATTGGTGATTACATTACACCGTCCTTTGATGATCATGATACACAAGATATTCACGTGGTGGAGATACCAAAGCACGGCCATGAATCAGCAACTCGTACACAATCAAGGAATGGGACCACCCATATATCAAAGATCACCCACCTCATTTTTTTCACTACGATTGGCGCTGAGATGCCAGGGGCCGATCTCATGAAACTCCCAATCCATAATTCATCAGTCAATTGATTTATGTTTTACCGCCAAGTTGTCATGCTAGTGGCCAATTCCTTCGTCTGGCCAAAGACTAATCCGAGAACAAACACGGGGAACGTGTATCGGTTGTTTGCTATGAGCTGCTCACTATTGTAACTTTTTGTGGGCCTCATGATATACATATTGATAATTTTACATGCCAGGCATTGTTTCATATTGAGAAGCCACTATTTCATATTGCATCTACTACCAAAACTATTCTCCCTGACATCGAGGGCACTATTGAAAGATACTTACATGAGACCGCCCAGCTTACATGAGACTGGGCCAGCTCCTACTAAAATATTGCTACATTTGTCTCGCAACACATTGAAATGGGCTTGGTAGAGGCGTTTTAACTGCGAGTGATAAGAAGATGGTTACTTACTTCAGAAGAAAGAAAGCTGGAAAGATTAAGGAGATAAATCGGGACAATAAATGAATCCCTGATTTACACTTATCTTCAGAGATTGATTCCCCAATTTCAGCATATGTGATTTCTTGCTATCTTTAGTTACTTCTAAGTATCTATAAATTATGGCAGTAGGCCTAAGAATAAGGCATCGAATAATTTACTACTCTTTAATGTATTATGAGTCTTGTCCTCTCTCTAAGGACTAATTGATTTCGTTGAAGTTTCATTGTCCACATTCTACATTGTTCTTCAATAAATCATACCTAACATTCTCTTTTCACATAACCCTTAGCCTTGTTCTATTAGCGGGCATCACCGATTAGAACTCACTATTTTGGAATGCACATCCGGATAGCCTAAAAATCTGGAGGAAAGACTAGACCTAGGTGCCATAAACTAAGGGCCTCACAACACGCCCTCTGTGAATACGGAAATATCTCACATGCTGTTAGAAAAGTTACTTAAACTCCAAGGGGCGTTTGGAATTTGAAATTCGGATATTTTACCATAAGTAAAATACTAACACAAACCAAATTTAGCAAAATTCATCAAATCCAAATTCATATTCGATGCAAAAGTTTACTTTTGTACGAATGAAGAAAGAAACACACTTGGAGCCAATCTTGAAGAAACTAAAGTCGATTCCATAACTGGCTAATTACCACCGACCCAACGAAAAATTCAGAACAATGCACAATTTAATAATCGACTTCTGCTTAGACCAATCTAAAGTTCAATACCAACTTCGAAATCGAAACTAACCTCGAACGGTTTTTTGTCCTAGATAAAATGAGACGCTTTTTCGCTTCACAATTACTCTTGATACCGCGGCAGAGGGTCTAGAGGGGGGAGTGATGTTTGGTCCTTCAAAGTGTGTCCATTTAATATGCATTTTCAGTTTTGTCATGCCACTATGTTGTTGGGTCCAATGGGTGACAAAACGGGCGGGCACGGGGCAAAACAGGCGACGGGTTAAACGGACTATAAATTATATAGGTGCGAGATAAATGGGCGGGCTTAACGGGCATAAGTTAAAACAGATAAAAAACATATAAAAACGTAGAAATCAAAAATAAAAATACATGTTTGAAAGCCGGGGATAAAAAATTAAATATAAAAGACTCGTAATATAGCCTAATTAATATTTTACATATGCGCCAATTAAGCTTATTTATTTTCTTACTTATGCGCCCGTTTAGCCATCCACAATAATAAATGGGCAAAACATAATTAATGAAACACTATCAAAAAGTGCCCGTATTTAACCAGATGGGCAAGATTTGCCACCTTTAAGTTTACCCACAAAAATCTAATCGAATCCAAATTAGAATCGAACCAAAAGAAGTTCAAGTTTTTTGTTATTATCGAACCGAATCGACTACAAATTTGATTTTCGAGTTGGATATGAATTTGACAATCAGACTCGAAAACCAAACCGAAAACTGAAGTTATACAAATATATATATATATATATATATATATATATATATATATATATATATATATATATATATATATATATATATATATATATATATATATATATATATATATATATATATATATATATATATATATATATATATATATATATATATATATATATATATATATATATATATATATATATATATATATATATATATATATATATATATATATATATATATATATATACTAGCGGCATAGCCCGCCCAATGGGCGGGGTCGTTTCGTAAATTTTTTTAAAAGTACGTTTGTGTGTTAGTTTTATATGTTTACAGTTATGGTTTGGTTTTTCGTTTTTTTAGTCAGTCCACCCAATTACCGTGTTTTGATTCTGTTATATACCCAATGATTGTGTTGTCGTTTTGCTTTTTGTTTCTTTGGTTTTTTCAGTGCTTGGTGTGTTTGTTTCTTTGTTTATATTAGTATTATTATTTTTTCAGACTAATTTAATTTGTTTTTTTTAACTTTTGTATTTTTTTTTACCTTTGTGTTTTTTTAACTTTTGTATTTATGGTTTTGATGACGGTTTTGTGGTGGCGATTTTAAATTTTATAATTATTCACCATTTTGTTTTTTTATCTTTTTTTTCAATGTGGTTGCGATTTTAAATTTGTAACATTGTTACTATTGGTATTGATCATTTGGTTTTCATCGATCATTTTAATCATTTTGTTTCAAAAATGTATTAGTTGATTGGAAAAAATGGATATGGCTTGTTTATTTTTACATACTATCCATGAAAACTTTGGTATTGTATTTTTAAAATTTTTATTGCGTTTTTAATTTTCTTAATATATTTTTAATTATTATTTATTTATTTTTTTATTGTAATGTTTTTAATTTTTATGTATGAATTTTAGTTTTATTAAAATAAAAAAGATCAATTTAACGGGGAAAAAACTCCTCGCTAAATCGTCCGAGAAAAAAATCTAATGCATGATTTTTTTTACACACTAATTAACGCTAGCTATATCTTATAGTTATATCCTGTGCAGTTGATTATCTTTACAACTTGTGCAAGAATGAAATTTGACAACGGAATGAAATTATTATACAGATTTTAACATGGCAATTCAACCTACGAAGTATTTACTTACGATTCACAAATGAGTAAATTTAGGATGTGCATTACCTCAAAGGGTAAAACAATACGTAATTAAAGGCAAGTGTCTAATGCATAAAACGTAATTATATACTCTCATCCCATGTTTATAACGGCCGCAGGCGTTTTTGACAACGTTTTTAGCGGTAATGCATTGTTCAATAGGTTTGATAGTGGTCGTTGAGTTATGAACCGACTTCCAAAGTATGTCCTCTCTTACACTATGTTACATGAACTCTATATGTTTGATTATGAAAGAAATGCATCACAACACATAATATTATGGAGAAAGAACACTTGAGAATATACCAAGAAGTATTTACATAATAAAGTTAAACATCACATCTAAAAAAATATACAGAACCATTTTCATTTCTTTCCTAGAGAGACGGACACATAAAAAGTGGTAGCGTGTCTTAATTTGTACTTTGGCCATTGTATACTATCTTTATATCACCACAGGATGTTGGCGCGTAAACTGTTGATGCATATGCTTTTTCACATGGGCGGGAATTAACTTGTTGATAAGCTCGGGCCTCTTGTCTAAAGTTGAAAAGAGGAGGCAACGGTCGACCGATGTGCCATCGTTTCAAGCTGCAAGCAAGAAGCATAGTTCAAATATTTTAAGCAAACGTATAATATTATATAAAGCTCTACCTACGTATCAAGTTATCACCTTCAAAAAGCGTGTAGTTAAAGCTGAAAACCTTATTCAATAAGTTGGTGTTGATCCTGTTTCAAGAACCCTCTTTGTTGGAGTATCTTTTTAGTCCGTAAGAAATTGACACTAACTTTGGTGCTTCTATGAAAATGCATCCATTGGCCCTGCATTTTATATGATTAGTGGAAACATGGAGCTCAGATATGCGATGTCGGTATGGGTAGAAAGACCCGTGACCCACCATGACTGTAAGCACGACAATGTGCTAGGCCGGCAAGTTAAGGGTCGATTCCACCAAGCATCATCGATCATACACGCATGGTTACAACCTTAAAAGGTGCCTCACCAACACACGTGTGATCTCAGCTTTAACCCGACCCGCTGCAAATCATCATAGCCCGTATAACACCTATATATTTGTTGCCAAATTGCATGAATACGTTAGGCCGTCAACTGAGATTCATGTGTTTGCCACAAAACTGGTATATTTTATATCTGAAAGTTTTATGCTACGATTGACTCAGACCCAAGCAACATTAAGATGAGCTAAAACATTATAGTTCAAACATGAAAATCTGTTGGCGGCGTGCGTATTTACAATAATACAATAAGCAAGGAGTTCAATATTTACAACAATTCTTTTGGTAATAATGTGGTGTTGGAGTTACTTGCAAGTAGTGAATGTTAATGTAGCTACTTATAAGAAATTAAAAGGCATATGTGTATTCTGAAGGCCTAGCATACCTGTTGGTGACAACCTTCATTTGTGGTTAGGATTTAGTCAAATGCCTATTAAGTTGTATTTTTCTAACTACGCATGCACATGGGATTCTGCTGGAGTCTGTGTTATAGGTGTGACATAATGCTGAATCATGAGGGTCAACCTGCTCATGAAAGGGTTGCAGATTTTGTTGGGTTTATATTTTAAAGTATTATAAGCTCCCAATGGTATGTTGCAATAGTGTGTTGGTGCACTTGTATATAAGGATGTCATGGCAATTATTAGCAATACAGTACCGTGCACAGAGCAACCTATAATCAGTCAAGGAAAATGTGTTGGTTGAGAAGGCTTCGTGCTTTGCAGATGGCTTGTGGTTCTAAGGAGAACCGCAACTATTTTTTGTTCTACCTGCGTGAACAGGTGGCTGATGAGATGGATTGGAGGGGGAGACTTGAAGTTATGTATGCCCCTAAAAGGCTGCAATTGCTGAGAGGGACGACTTGATAAGTGATTTATCTAGTATTAAACCAGAACCGCTTTTGAGTTGCATGGTTTCTTTGCTATTGGACATGCAAGATAGAGTTAAGGCGGAGCTTCGTCAACTGTAAGAATTGATGGGTGCGTCTGACAATCGGGTGACCGTTATGAAGTTTTTCATCCGCAATATGTGATCATCGAAAGTGTTTGTAGGGCGCCGCCAGTGATTGTCTATGTGTTTGTATGTTTTCAATAAACCGTTGTTCTAACTTTATGTGTATTTGGCGTACTCTATGCAGTCGTACGCCGCCTATGTGTATGTTCTGATATTTTATGTTGTTGTTGATTATCTTTAAATTTAGAACATCTTTTAATTTTAATACATCTCGTTGTGATTTTAGTTCCCATATATAGACATGATTGTTTATAGAGTTTCTTGTTGATAGGGTTACCTATACCGAACAATTGTAATGGTAGGAACCAATGTATGATAGCAAGCATTAATCTACGGCTCTTGGTTATTCTATTGGCACATTTTTGGATGCACATGTGGTTGGCATTTTGCCTGGAACCTGTGTCACTCATATAGCCTGCAATGTGCTTTTGAGAATCAAACTGTTGCAAGCTTTAGTGGCTAGTTGGCTAGCAAGTAATAAAAAAAATGAATCCAATGTGACATGCCAACAGTGGGCTGTAGTTGTTCTATTTAAGTGTGCCATTACAGTTGGGTATAACACATTGCAGCCAATAGCCAGGGTAAAACAGTTAAGGAAAAAAATAAGTTGGAGAGGAGTGCTTCATGCTTTGCAACTTCTTTGTTCTTCCAGTGATTTTGGAAGCGTTTCCTTTTTCTATCTGCGGAAGAAGATTGAGGCTGAGACGGAGTAGAGGGCCAGGATTGAAGATCTGCATGCGCGAAAGAAAAACAACTTTGATGATAGGGCCTAGTTTATAAGTGAGTTGTCTAACCATAGCCCGGACCACCGTGTTAGTCGAATGCTTTGGCTGCTAGGTCACATGCAAGAGCGTGATGTCGCGGAGCTGTGGAAGATACAGGCACTGGCCGATGATTCTGATGGGCTCCTTCAGGATATGGATAATTTTTTTTCCGATCCTTGTAACCCATTTAATGACAGAACGGATGTTTAGAGCAAGAAGTTGATTGTGTGTTTGTAATAAACGGCGTGTAGGATCCGATTGTGTATAGTCTGGTCGTATTTGTTGGTCGTATGTCTTTTATATGGTCAAACTCGTTGTTATGTTATTTGCTTGAAGTTGTGTTGTATGTTGTTGTAATATAACGAATGTGGTTTATGTGTGAAACGTGCTCTTTCATTATGTTATAACGCTCTTTTATTAGGTTGTAGTGGAGCTCTGTAAAATGTTATGTTTGTGTCTTATAATATGTTGATAACTTGATACGTAGCCTTCTGAAAAGGCCAACCGTACACAAACACAACATTTTAGAACATTGTACACTTTTTCGGTTGTGTGTTATAATATGGAGCTTTGAAGTCATGTTCTATATGTCTTGTGTTTTTGCATTATAGAACATAGCAACATTTTTCAGTTTGTGCATTATAAAAGGTTGTAGTGAAGGCTGAAGGAACCAAATACGTACCTTTCTCAATGTAAAATATTGTGTTTGTGTGTTATAATATGTTTGTGTGTTATAATCCGGAAAATGTTGCTTTTTCATTAGGTTTTTGCATTATAGAATATAGCAATAGTATGGTACTGTTATTGGTGCTTTGTTTTTCACCACTTGTGGTAAAGATGTGCAGAGGGCCAAAACAACATGTTTTTGTTTTTTGTGTTTCTCCATAAATGGGTTTTTCTATATTAACTAAATGTGGCAAAAAGATGATGGCAACAGTGTGTGGATGGGGATAGTGTTTTTTTTAAACATACTTTTGGCAAGCTAAGCCGAGAATCATGCAATTTAGGATTCGGTTACTGTTTTCGGTGCTAGTGATTGTTAGTGCAGGACACTATAGGAGATAAGCCAGGAGGCGTTGCTATATAAAGGAATGTTAACAGGCTAGAGCTCACACATCTTTACACACATTTATAGTTAAGTTTTATAAAGAAATAACCAATGGCGTACCGCCCAAAATGTGATGCATTGGAGAAAGAAGCAGGAACTGACAATTGGGCGGACATGTTTATTTGTCGTCTACAGGATGAGATTCTAGGCGAAACAGCCTGGAAAGCTTGGATGGAGCAAATGTGGCAGCAGGTGAATAGTGGTGTCATTGATAGGACTCATCTTGTTTATGAGCTAAGGACCGTTGTTGGGGAACCGGTAGTTAACCAGATGGTGGACTTTTAGGGACCCTGACACGTGAAGACTGTTCCTTTCGAGAACAGCTCGGAGCCGCAGCAGTGGCAACTGGCAACCGCATCGGTAGGATGGAAAGATTCATTGACCGGTTGCGAGGGAACGTTTCTGGTTGAAACGATTATTTGAATGCGCGTTAAGGTGTTTGCTTTGTGTGTGTTGAATAAATTATCGTTGGCCATTATGTTGTTTGTGTTGTCTTTATGTGTGTACCAAGAATGGAACAGGCGTGTGTGCCTGGGTGTTTGTTATTTTTGGTACTGCCAATGACGTTGGTTCATTGGCAGGGCTTCTTTATGTTTTTGGTTTAATGTACTTGAATGTTTGTTTCTTGCAAATGTTTATTTATTTATTTTTATATTTTTATTGCGTTCATACAAACTCTAAAGGAGGCAACATGAAAAAACTAAAGGTTGTTGTGTAATAAACGTGTAGTATAGAGTGTTACCTGGTTTTGTGAGGGCAGGCAAAGGTTTCTCTTGTGCTGTTTCCATAGCTGACGTTGCATGAACTTTTAGCCCCAACACATGCTGTCGTTCTCTTTCGGCAAGTTGGTCACCTTTCATGAACAAATAAACAACCAAATGTTAAGCAATGCGAGAAGTTTGTTTTTTAGACCATTGATGCAACTATAAAAAAACTTACACACAACCGGAACAGCCACCGATTCTTGGAAGAATAAGCTCAGATATGCGAGGGCGGGAACAACAGCAAAGGTGCGCGACCCGTCAAGGCTTCAAGCACGACTTCGTGTTGGGCCGGCAAGTCACGGGCCGATTCAACCTGATCATCAGCAATCATACACGCCATGGGTGCAACCCTGAAAGGATGGTCAGCTTTGCTATTTATGATTTCTTGGCTCAGACATGCCACCCTTTAGGGAAAACTAGATAAGCACGCCATGGCTGCAACCTCGAGAGGTTGCCCCGCCAAGATACGTGCAATCTCAGCATTAGGCCGGGTCGTTCAAGGTCATCACAGCCATATCAATTGCACATTCCAACAACCAAATTACCACACAAGCGTATAACAACCCTGAAAGGATGGCCAGCCAAGAGACATTTGATCTTTGCTGTATCCCGACCCGATGCACATAATTACGACTGTAAAAAAAATAAAGTTGGAAACCGGGTAACGAACCGTAAGAAAAAACTAAAGGCTTTTGTGTAACAAACGTGTAGTATAGAGTGTTAGCTGGTTTTGTGACGGGGAGGCAAAGGTTTCTCTTCTGCTGTTTCCACAGCTGACGTTGCATGAACTTTTAGCCCCTACACACGCTGGCGTTCTGTTTCGGCAGGTTGGTCACCTTTCATGAACAAATAAACAACCAAATGTTAAGTAACGCGAGATGTCTAGTTTTATTCAGACCATTGATGCAACTATAAAAAAACTTACACTCAGACAGAACAACCACCGACACTGGCAGGCGGTATAATTTTGTGCCAGCTTTGATAAGCCGATATCGAATCTCACCCGAGAAATATACAGGTTAGTAAACAAACCGAAACCACATTATTGGAAGAATAAGCTCAGATATGCGATGGCAGGAAGAGCAGCAAAGGTGCGTGACCCGCCATGGCTTCAACCACAACTCGTGGTGGGCCGACAAGTCACGGGCCAATTCAACCTGATCATCAGCAATTATACACGTCATGGGTGCAACCCTGAAAGGATGGTCAGCTTTGCTATTTATGATTTCTTGGCTCATACATGGCACCCTTTAGGGAAAAGTGGATAAGCACGCCATGGCTGCAACCTCGAGAGGTTGCCCAGCCAAGATACGTGCAATCTCAGCGTTAGGTCGGGTCGTTAAAGGTTATCACAGCCATATCAATTGCACATTCCAACAACCAAATCACCACAAAAGCGTATAACAACCCTAAAAGGATGGACAGCCAAGAGACATTTGATCTGTGTTGTATCCCGACCTGATACAACATAATTACGACTGCAAAAAAATACAGTTGGAAACCGGGTAACGAACCGTAAGTTTCAAAGGCTGCCCCGCCATTCGGAGCCAAAACCGTACGTGTTTTGTGTGTGTAGATCTGTAAGGGAAGGAGGCAACTGTGGGAGGGGAAGAAAACAATATTTTTATCAGGGTGTGAGGGGAAGCACTGTTCATTAGGAACCGTGATTCCCCTCTATAATAAGGATAGAAATTTGGCTCAGACATAGCACCCTTTAGGGAGAACCGGATAAACACGCCATGGCTACAACCTCCAGAGGTTGCCCCGACAAGATACGTGCAATCTCAGGATTAGCCCGGGTCGTTGAAGGTCATCACAACCATATCAATTGCACGTTTCAAGAACCAAATTACCACAAAAAGCGTATAACATACAATAGATACCACCAACGTGAAAACCCCGTAAGTATCAGGAAGCAAATATAGCAAGAGGACAACCTTTTTTCAGCTTGGAAGCTAATTAAGCAAATAGCCAGGAACCAAAATCAGGACCAAGATCATATGTAAGTCTCCAATGAAGCTACAATATAGAGGGCTACATAAGGCAAAAGAAACCCAAAATAAGGTTACATTATATAAGCTAAAACAAGCACTCCATAAAAGCAACCTAATATGTTTTTTTCAAGGTGTAATCAAAACCAAGTCGTGTAACATATAATGTAATCCGAATCGTGTAAGGTATAATCTAAAGCAACGAAGGGCCAAGAAGGTATCCAAATATTAATAGTATCGCCCCTCATAGCCAGGCCATTCCCTCACAAAAAACTACACAAACAAACAATAGCAAATAAGGATTGAACTTGCTATTTATGATTATCTGGCTCAGACATAGCACCCTTTAGGGAGAGCCGGATAAACACGCCATGGCTGCAACCTCCAGAGGTTGCCCCGCCAAGATACGTGCAATCTCAGGATTAGCCAGGGTCGTTCAAGGTCATCACAGCCATATCAGTTGCACATTCCAACAACCAAGTTACCACAAAAGCGTACGAAGGGCCAAGAAGGTATCCAAATATTAATAGTATCGGCCCTCATAGCCAGGCCTTTCTCTCACAAAAAACTACACAAATAAGCAAATGCAATTAAGGATTATCACCGACCTACCAACAACGCCGTACATCACACATGGCGCCAACGAAGAGGTAGGGGCAACGTAGGATCTCAGGATCAAACCAGCAAAAAGGTTTGGCTCAGATTTGTGAGCTAGGAACAGGGCAAAAGGGCAACCGACCCGCCGCGGCTGCAAACATGATAAAGTGTTTCCTTGCCAAGGTACGGCTGGGTGGCACCAAACACAGGCCAAAGCTCAATCAATAATATCATCATCGCCAACAATAATACATACTACAATATTTTTAATAAAGGGAACCATGGTTCCCAATGAACAGGGATGCCGCTCACACGTTGATAAAAATATGGTTTCCTGTCCCTCTGACAGTTGCCTCCTTCCCTGACAAAATCTACACACACAAAACACGCACCTGTTGTTCCAACGGCTTGTAATACAATATTCATGAAAATCACCTTATCTAATTAACCACACATTTACTTGTTGTTTCCACATCGCATGAATATGTTAACCCGTTAACTGAGATTGATGTGTTTGCCACAAAACTGGAGTTTGCACCCAACTTAGATATGGGATGGTTGGTACATTAACATGGAACTCAGATATGCCATGTTGGTATGGGAAAAAAGGGTCCGTGACCCACCATGACCGTAAGCACGACAATGTGCTAGGCCGGCAAGTTAAGGGCCGATTCCACCAAGCACCATCGATTATACACGCATGGCTGCAACCCCTAAAAGGTGCCTCGCCAAGACACGTGGGATCTCAGCTTTAACCTGACCCGCTGCAAGTCATCATATCATGTATAACACTTGTATTTTCTTGCCACATCGCATGAATATGTTAACCCGTTAACTGAGATTGATGTGTTTGCCACAAAATTGGAGTTTAATGTAAAGATTTTGCTAGGTTGAAAAGTTCGTTTCTCGGTATCTTCTCGAATTGATTTCCGGTTAAGTGTGCGACTCAGTTGTTCTTGGTGAAAAGAAAGAATAGGTCGTTGAGTATCTAAAAAATTGCAAACTTTAACGTAAATAACAAAATAATAAAAGCGATAAACTAATTAAAACTTAAATAAAAGACTTTAAAAGAAATTAAGATAAAAGCTTGAAAAGTTTAAACTAAAAATAAGTCTTTAAAAGAAATTAAGTAAATGACGAAAATATAAAAACTTTAAAAGTAAATGACGAGAAATTAAAACGTGATAAGAATGTAGACTTGAAAATAAAATACTTTAAAAATTAAACTAAGACAAATAAGTAAAAATAAAGCTAAGTAAAAATGGCGGGAAAAATAAGTTTAAAAATAAAATTGGACAAAAATGACATAATTTCGCAATTAATAAAAAACTGAATTAATTTCGCAATAATTGCAAAATCATGCAACAATGTCGCAATGCGCAATGTCGCAATGCACAATGTCGCAATGCACAATGTCGCAATGCACAATGTCGCAATAATTGCAAAATCGAATCAGATTTTGCAATATTGAAAAAACAATGATTTCGCAACTTTGTAGAGGATTCAATTTCGCAATTATGGAAGAATTGCGAAATTGAATCAGGACACAATTTCGCAATTATGGACAATTGCAAAATCGAATCAGCTCAATTTCGCAACTTTATGAAAAGTTCCAAAATCGAATCAGAAAAAAGTACAATTTCGCAACTTATGAAAAGTTCAATTTCGCAACTTTATGAAAAGTTCCAAAATCGAATCAGACAAAAGTACAATTTCGCAACTTATGAAAAGTTCAATTTCACAACTTTATGAAAAGTTCCAAAATCGAATCAGACGTTCCTAAAAAATAGGAACCAGATGTATGACGAAAATAAGCAACTTTTTAGCACTTTTTCAAGGACAATAAGCTAAGAACAACTCTAGTAAGCTATCAATAAGCTAGAGAGAAGGTTAAAACTCATAAAAACATCAAGAGAAACACACAAAAATGAAAAGATTTGAACTTCATGTAAAAACTTGATGAAAAAGATTATGAAAACAATAACGTGATTAACAAGAAATATTAAAAAGATTAAATTTAAAACAAGATTAAGCGTAAAAGTAAAGATTCAATTAAAAACAAGAAAGGAAGATGAAAGATTAAAGTTCTAGTGACAGAAACGGTCACTTTCTCTCTCTAAAACTAAACTACTCCTACTCCTAAAACTAAAACTAACCAACCCTCCTAAATGAGTTTAGGAGGGTATTTATAGGAAAATGGGGAGGTGCATGTGTTGCCTCCTCTTTCTTTCTTTCTTCACGTCTTCTCGTTTTTTAAGTTCTTTGACTTTATCGACTTTGTCTCGGGATTAATTAAACTCGTCTTATAATTTATTTATTTATTAGACTCGAGTTCTTCGGCTTTATTAAACTTCCGTCTTTAGACTTGTTCTTCGATAAATTTTCAGAATAGGCCTTGGACTTCCGTTCTTTTTGCACTCTTGATCTCTTGACTTTGTCTTTTGTCGTTTTCTTCTATAAAAGCCTGTGAATGCCCGTGTTTTCTCCACTTTTCACCTTTTCGTCCTAAATCACAACAAAAACACAACCCACGCATAATTCCGACATTTACGACACAAAATACACGTTTTGGCTTGGTTATTATTGTAATTAAGTGGTAAAAAGATGGGTGTTTTCACACCTATCAGAGTTTGCACTCGACACCGTCAATTCTTACAGCTGGCCAAGGTCCGCCTCAGTTGGTTTAGGTTAAGGCTAAAGCAGCAGCACAACTGAGCCACCAAACGGTCAAACATTCAGACTGTTCACTGGGAACCGTGATTCCCTCCTTTAATATATGAGTGGCAGGTAAAACTGAAGTAGACGGTCTGAATAAGGCTAAAAAAGCACCAGCTCAGATATGCAATACCTGGTACAATAACATGGAGCTCAGATATGCGATGTCGGTATGGGCAGAAAGACCCGCGACCCACCATGACCGTAAGCACGACAATGAGCTAGGCCGAAACGTTAAGGGCCGATTTCACCAAGCATCATTGATCATACACGCATGGTTGCAACCCTAAAAGGTGCCTCACCAACACATGGGTTATCTCAGCTTTAACCCGACCCACTGCAAATCATCATAGCCAGATAACAGCTATATATTTGTTGCCAATTCGCATGAATACGTTAACCCGTCAACTGAGATTCATGTGTTTGCCACAAAAACTGAAAGTTGGACTCGAAACCGTCAATTCTTACATCTGGCGAACCTCCGCCTCAGTTATATGCGATGCTTGGTACAATAACATGGAGCTCAGATATGGGACGTCGGTATGGGCAGAAAGGGTCCGTGACCCACCATTACCATAAGCACAAGAATGTGCTAGGCCGACAAGTTAAGGGCCGATTCCACCAAGCATCATTGGTCATACACGCATGGATGCAACCCCTAAAAGGTGCCTCACCAAGCCAAGTAGGATCTCAGCTTTAACCCGAGCCGCTACAAGTCATCATAACCTGCATAACAGCATGTAATCACATAGAATCAATAAATGTGAAACGGTTGTACGCATCATCGCACGCATTGCACAGCAAGAAGGAACGGCTGCACATTTCTCTCTTTATTATCAGCAAAGCACATATATCTATTCCTATCATCACCAAGGCATAATGACATATGCAAACAGGAACCATCAAGTTAAAGGATTAATAAGAGGGTTACACTAAAGGGCCACAAAAACCCACATGTGGCTAGGTTTAATCAAAACCCAAATGTGTAGCATATGACCTAAACCAACTAATGCCATGGGAACTTACAAACAATTGGCGAATTAACAACAGAAAGGTCAACGAGGAACAAATGCTGTGATAATAAACCTAACCCAAAAATAATGCAAACCCACAACAAATTAGGTGTTATTGGGCGTAGATATATGGATGCCATAGGAGAAACATCAATGGTGACCATGGGTACACCTCCTTATGAAACGAACGTACAGGATCGATCTCCTGTAGCCACTACATAATTAAACAAATGTAATTAAGGATCAGCGATGAAAGGGCAAGGGCCAAAACAATAGAAATTAAGGATCTCCTATAGCTACTATACAATCAAAGGGAAAGGGCCAAAACAAAGCAATTAAGAATCAACTTGAAAAGGAAACAAAAATTAATTAAGGGAACTTAGCCTTTAATGAGTAACAGGCACAAAACGAGTTCGGAGCCAAAACCGTGCGTGTTTTGTGTGTGTAGATTTGTGAGGGAAGGAGGCAACTATGAGAGGGGAAGAAAAAAATATTTTTATCAGGGTGTGACAGGAATCACTGTTCATTGGGAACCGTGATTCCCCTCTATAATAAGGAGATAAATAACCTGCCCAACTCAACCAAACTTGAATCACTTTACGGCTTTGTGTATCTAACGACGGGGCTGTTTGATAAAACTGAATAATTTAACTCTCAATGATTAGATGCTTCAAATGATTTTGAGGTTTTGAATAAATTTGGTTCTGAACGAAAACATGTTTGATAAACATTCTCATAAATTAGTCTGAGCCGCAAAAACTATCATCATAGCTCGTTGAGTAATTTATTTTTTAATTCTTTTAATTAATTAACTTTTATATTTAAAAAGTACGCTAGCATATTATTTTCTTAAATTATATTAATGATAATAAATAATAAAAAAAATTTTGAACAACAAAGTTGTATTGTTAGACATAAAATTTTGATTCTTTTTGAAATAATTTGTAATTCGTTATTAAAACTTTGGGTTAGTAATATTGTGTTTAATCTTATGAACAAAAGAATAGTTTAGAATATAATAAAGAAAAAGAAATATAAATACAAGGAAAAAAACACACGTATAAGGTGGTGTTTGTTTTATTAAGATGTTTTAGGTCTGGATGTGACTACCACATCTTACTGGTAAAAGGTGGTTATAAAATCTGCATTTAAATAAGATAATGTTGTTTTTTTTAATTATTATATGAATGTTTTTAATAGTTCGTTTTTAAGAATATATGAAACCATAACAATTAAACGATTAAGTCACATGACCTAAGTCTTAGAAGACGGGTATTTAAAAAAATATCAATCTTCGTATTTGTAAACACACACGGTTTCGGTTCACACTTTGTAAAAAACCGTCACAGTTAAAGATTGTATACTTCACGAAACAATAGTTCTACTAACTTCACGGAACAATAGCTCTAATAACTTCAATACATATACGTATATACAATATCAGACCAATGAGTTATATATATTCAAAACATGAAAGCCCAAATTTTAGTTATAAGGCCCACAATCAACCCTAAACCTAATAGATAGTACTGACTTCTTCCTAATCCCACACTCCAGTTTATTAGCAGCCAGAATCTTAAAACACGCAGCTCCCAAAAACAATCTTATACAGTACTTGTTTTGTTATTTTGAAATAAAAACAAAACCAATCCATTAATCTATTTTTCGTGTTATTTTCTTCAATACCAGGTAGGTATTTTTATTCTTATGTTCTACCAAAGATCAATGATGGGTTTGAATTAAAGATGTTTTAGTAACAGCCAAGATACTCGAGATTTTTTGTTCTTATCTTTTTTCTTATCAATTTTTTTATATTGTCTCCAGTGGGGTAAGAGGCAATCAGAGATTACCGTTGCATCTTACCATGTCAGATGTCTAACCCTTTACCTTGTCTGAATCTAACTGAAAAAACAAACAACCAAAACGTCTCAGAGGCGGTCAGAATTTTTCTGCAAAAACAAACACAGACCGCTAAGAGAAAATAAAATAGTCATCAAACACTTTTATTATTGACCGATTTAGCATATAGCCCAATAAGTATTGGTATGACAACATACAAAACAACACAACGCAGTATGTAATAACATAATATCCTCGAAGGGGTCTTGGACTAAGATTGATTGAAGTTTCTTCTCGTAATCCTAGAAAGTACCGTTGGTCATAGCGCACAAAATTAGATGCTCGTCGTGACTTACCTGCAAGTGTAAAACATTTTTGACAAAAAGGTTGATACTATTGTATATATATTACTTACATGAGCATATATAATGAGGACACGGATATGAAACCAAGAGGACACGAGTCGAATAAGTCTGGAACCCAGTGATGGTCTTTGGGACGACTCACTTGATCTACGACATCAATGGCTTGATCTTACCCACACGAGTGTTGATATATGGACCTGATAAGAAGGCCTTAAAATAGACCTAAGCTTATGTGTCAGGTTGTGATTGGTGAAATTCAGGGGCACACAATTTCATATTTTCTCTTTCTTCATCTGAGCCTTTCATTACGACACATGTCTCAATCCTGTGATTAGGCCTTTTTTTAGGCATACGAATTAGGTCTATGTATCAAATTTCTTACCCACACTGGTACCAACAAAGGTTTCAAAATTTCATTCAAAGTTAGTAACATTCTTGGCTGTTGAGTATATCACAAATATTAGTGAACTCCAGCTTCAAGAAACATGACTTGAAGATATAATAACTAATTAACTATCCAAACATGACTTGAAGATGTAATTAACAAAACAAACCTGCATATCTAAAACTACAAAATACAAGATAGTGATTGTGCTTCCGAATGTGATGTTAAGGGAAGAGGACGAGGAGGTGTTTGATATGAATTATATCGAGTTTATTAGGCGATACATGGAAGGGAGTGATCTCCATACGAGGAGGATGATTGCTTGTGAGTTTCTTAAGGGGTTGGGGGGAAATTAAAAAGACAAGCTTACTGCAAAAGTTTCGTAGCAGAGTAGGAACTGTTTCGCTTTGTTTGATCAAAATCCCGCTGCTAATTAGAAAGATAAGAATTGCTATATACTTGGTGGTGTCTCTTGCTACTAAAAAGGCAGGTGGTGCTTCTGTCTACACTAATCTTGTTGATGTTGATAGTTTCTTCAGAACAGTTATAGTGCTAGAGTTACAGGGTCGGCATGTTAATGCTTTTCGAATGTTGAAAGTGGATGCGTTGAAGTTTTTCACCATGTTCAGGGTTCTGATTCCCAAACACGTTGCTATGGCTCTTCTCGGTGACACAGTTCGGTTTCTTAGTTCAAACCTTAATGTGATTCATTCTTATGCTGCTACATTGTATCGGGACTGTTAGGTTAAATTTAATATTGAATTCTTGTAATTCTGTAAACATCAGAGCATACGGTTCACATGATCAATCCAACCATGCTGAATTACCTGCAACCATATAGAGGCATATATCGCTGCATAATAAGATATTAAAAATAAATAATTATCAGGCTTGAAGCAAGTAAAAATGGTGACGACGTCGGCATAACCAATGTTGAACTACAGAAATAATATAGTCAAATTTTAGCCAAAGTACCTCAAAGGAAATCCTCCAGCATGTTGCATTTTTAGCTAGAATAGACCCTGCTTTTCTAGGCTGTTTCTCGAAAATTATCTACACAAGTTGAGCTGCTATGTCCCTCTTCTTGTAGCTCAGTAATTCCACCACAGATAATTGAAAATATAGCATACCACATAGTCATGTAGTACCAAACATCCATGTAATTAGTGTTTATAAAACTGTCACTTCCTTTTGATGCTGCTATATGCTGAGAAAAAACACAAAACACTATCAAAGTCAGATTAAGGTATATGTCCATAATAAGTGTGAAAACACTTATCCTTTTACCACTTAATTATAATAAAAACAAGACCAAAACGTATATTTTATGTCGTAAAAGTCGGAATTATGCGTGGTTTGTGTTTTTATTGTGTTTTAGGAAAAAAATATGAAAAAGGAAGAAAACACGGGCTTTCACGGGCTTTTATCGAACAAAAAGACAAAAGACGAAGTCAAAAGATCAAAAGTGCAAGAAGAATGGAAGTCCAAGGCCTATTATGAAGATTTATCGAAGAAAAAGTCTAAAGACGGAAGTTTGGCGAAGTCGAAGAACCAAGTCAACTAAATGAAGAAATTAGAAGACGAGTTCATATTATCATTCGACTAATCCCGAGACAAAGTCGAAAAAAAGACGAGTAATTTAAAAAGACGAGAAGACCAAAGGAAGAAGGAAGGAAGCATCCTACCAACTCCCTTCTTCTATAAAATACCCTCCTAATGTTTCATTAGGAGGGTGTTAGTGAAATTGTCATTTTTCATTTTTTTAGTTTTTCATATCTTTAGAGAGAAGTAGGTGATTCTACTTTCTCTCTCTAGATTTCTTCCATCTTTTCTTTCAAGTTTTAAGCTTTTCATTTAATCTTGTATTTGGAATTCTTAATCTACAAGTTCAAGTTTTTTATCATCTATCTTATTCTACCTTTCTTGTTCTTGATTTGATTTTTATTCGGATCAATGATGCATCTTGTTTCATCTTAATGTTTGTTTGAGTAAAAGGTTTATCTTTTTGTTCCTATCAATTTCATGCTATTTATGATCTTAGCTTTTTGTGCGTATAGCTTATTTCTTGTTTAGCTTATTTCTTTTTAAGTGTTTTCCAAAGTTTAATCTTTTTAAAGTTTGTCTTATAAATTTTGCTTATTTAGTGTTTTAAAAGTTTTTAAATTTGTGCTTATTTAGATTTGGTTAAGTTTTGGTAAATGCTTATTTAAAGAAAGTGCTTATTTGGTTTTTGCTTATTTGCATCTTGTATCCCATCGTAAGTTCTTAAGGTTTTACTTGTTTCGATCGAGTTTCGTGATCACATAAAACCTAGGGTTTCTACTTGTGATCAGAGACTGCAATCAAAGACTAAGATCATTGACTGCGATCCAAACTTTGATCCAGACTACGATCACTACCACGATCTATGGTTGTGATCCAGGGTGTGATCGGGAGTGCGATCCAGGGTGTGATCGGGAGTGCGATCCAGGGGTGCGATCGGGAGTGCGCTCAAGTGGTGCGATCGGGAGTACGATCCAGGGTGCGATCGGGAGTGCGATCTAGGGTGCGATCGGGAGTGCTATCTCAGGTTGCGATCAGCTAGTGCGATCGTTGTTGCGATCTGGTGTTGCGATCGTGAGTGCGATCCAGGACTACGATCCAAGTCTCAATCCAAGCTACGATCGAGAGTTGCGATCGGATTGCATTTTTCAGTTTTTATTTCCTATTTTTATTTTTACATTCAAATTTAACTTTTCCCGCCATTTTTACTTAGTTTTATTTTAAAAATTGTTTCATCTTAGTTAAATTTAAAATTTTCAAATTTTAACTTTTTTGTTGAGTTTAATTTTAAATTGTCTTTTCTCATTTTATTTTTAAAATTACCTTTAATTTAGTTGATTAATTACTTCTATTACCTTGTTATTTCATTTAACCTTAGTTTTGTTAACTTGTCATTTAATCTAAAATAGATAATCAAAAGCTCCCCCTTTTAGTGACCGACACCGATAGTTCCACCTTAAACCGTAATCAATTCGAATTGAATCGAGTACGAAGTCACACACACAAAAGCATTAAATCAAATGGCGCCACTGCCGACTCTTTTCGTTAATATTAACGGTTTTTAGTGAGAAAAATTGGATTTTGGGATCCGTTCTTTTGGGAACATTATTTTCAAGCACAAAAATTTTCAAAAAAATCTTAAAAAATATAAAATTTTCAAAAATAAAAAAGAATAAAAAAAAGAAAAAAACTAAAAAATATTGTATTTCATTTTAGTGTATGCGTACTCGATCTTCGTCTTATTCTGAGCCCGAGACTCGTAGAGATTTAGATATTGCCGGTGTGCATAATAATAACAACCTACCTCACCCCAATTTGAATAATAACAACAATAACAACCATGTCCCTCAACCCGACCTTCGTACAATGGAGGAGCTTTGTCAACCGACTATGAACGGACGTGGAGGATCGATTGCGCCGATGCAAATCACGGCTCCCGAATTTTCGTTGAAGCATCACATGATCCAACAAGTTCAAAATGCTTGCCCATTTCGCGGATTATCGGATGATGATGCCAACAAACACCTCGATAAATTCATAACCGTCACTCAAAGCATGAAATTGCCCGGTGTTTTTATGGATTTTCTTTGCCTTCACCTTTTTCCACACACTTTATCCCACCATGCCAAAAAATGGTTTGATCGTCTTCCTAAAAACTCAATTCATACATGGGATGAGATGACTCAAAAAAAATTTCGCGCTACTTTCCACCATCCATGGTAACTAGTCTTCGGAATCAAATCAGTGGTTTCACTCAAGAACCTGATGAGTCTCTTTTTGATGCTTGGGAACGTTATAATGTCTTGATCGAACGTTGTCCTAACCATAATATACTCCCCGTCACTTTGATTGATACTTTCTACAATGGTTTAACTTTTCGTGATCGTGATACGATTAATGCAGCCGCCGGTGGTACACTTATGAAAAGAAGACCTGAGGAGTGTAGAGAGCTTATAGAGAACAAGACCACTCATCACAAAAATTGGGATTCATCCGCATCTTCAAAAAAATTACCCGAGAGTCAATGTTTCTTCTACTTCAACCAACCCCGAGATGACCGAAATCACCCGCCAACTAGCCGAAATGAACAAAACTATCCAACTCATGGCTACGAACCAATATCAACAAGCTAAAGCTGTAGCAATTTCTTGTGAGACTTGCGGTGGTCCTCATTCATACACCGATTTTCCTTCTATTTATGACAATCCGGAAATCGTGTATGCGGCTAACGTTAACTTTTCCACGGGAGGCTATCAAGCTCGTCCTCAAGGTGACCGCAATTTGCTAAGTTATCGGTCAAACAATTTCCTTTCACCACCCGGTTTTCCTCCTCAAAACCAAACCAACTTCAATCGCAACAATCAAAACCAACCTCGAGCTCTTAATCAATATCAAACCCAAAGAAATCCATATCCAACTCAAGGAAATAATCAAGTTTATCAACAACCCACTTATCAACCACCCGCTTACCAAGCTCCTCCTCCCAACCAACCCACGGCATTTAATCACGAGGTTGAAACGTACATGAGGACTAATGACGCGGTGGTGAAGAATCTTCAGAGTCAAATTATTAACTTGATGGGTGACATGGTGAAACAAGGGAATGATCTTCGAGCCGAGCTTAGGAATGACATGCGAAACTCTTTAAGCAGTCAAACGAATGACTTAAGGGATATGATGGCTAGTTTCTTCCCAAGTAATCAAACCTCTACTTCGGGTTCTCTTCCGAGTAACACCGTTGCTAATCCAAGAGGGGAGATGAAAGCAATCACCACCCGAAGTGGAAAAGGTTATAAGTAACCCGAGATTCCTAAACCTGCTCTGGTGATTGTGACAAAGGATAACGAGCCCCCTTCACCAATTCCTCCACCTTCTACTTCTACCCCTCCCCCACCCAAGGATGTGAGTGAGAATTACATTCCCAAGCCTTCATCTCAACCCGACATACCTTATCCTTCAAGGTTGAGGAAAGAGAAGTTGAAAAATAAGGATGATAGTCAAGTTTCAAACTTTCTTAAAATGTTTAAACAATTGAATTTCAACATCTCCTTTGCCGAGGCTCTCGCTCACATGCCTAAATATGCTAAAATGTTTAAAGATCTTCTCAATGATAAGGAAAAACTCCTTGATATTTCTCAAACCCAACTTAATGAGAACTGCTCCGCGGTTCTCTTAAGGAAATTACCAACCAAACTTGGTGATCCGGGTCGCTTTATCATTCCTTGCAACTTTCACGGGGTAGAGAATTGTATGGCCCTAGCCGATCTAGGTGCTAGTATCAACTTAATGCCATTAAGTGTTTGGAAACAATTATCTCTACCCGAGCTAGTCCCCACACGAATGACATTGGAGTTAGTTAACCGTACGGTTGCTTATCCGGTGGGGATAGCCGAAGACGTTTTCGTCGGTGTTGACAAAATCACCTTTCCGGCGGATTTTGATGTCGTTGACTACGAGATGGACCCCCGTGTTCCATTAATCGTTGGACGTCCATTCTTGAGGACCGGTTGCACACTTATTGATGTAGCCGCGGGCGAATTAATCATGAGAGTTGGTGACCACAAAATCGTCTTCAACATGGGTAAACTTTCTAAA
Organism: Glebionis coronaria; assembly: GCA_025667525.1. Lineage (NCBI taxonomy): Eukaryota > Viridiplantae > Streptophyta > Magnoliopsida > Asterales > Asteraceae > Glebionis > Glebionis coronaria. The sequence continues at coordinate 475,954,751 of CM046877.1, forward strand.
CAACCTTATGAACACGAGAGCGTTAATTTCATTGACGTACTTGATGAGGCTTGTGAAGAACATTTCAAAGACGCTTGTAAAAGTGGTTTTTCTTCTCTACCCATTGTTGAGACAGTTGCCTCTATTGCTCCCTCACTGACTCCATTTGGAAAAAGTGATTTTCTTTTAAAAGAATTTGAAGCAACTTTAGGGGATGTGGACTTAAAATATGATGATTCTCCCTCCGATTGGGATGAAGACATTCGTACCATTGAGAAACTTCTCAATGAGGACCATATTTCTCCACTTTCTCCTATGGAAATCATAAACGATGATCCGAATTTGACTACGCCTTCCATCAACAATCCTCCAGATTTAGAGCTTAAGGATTTACCGTCTCATCTCGAATACGTGTTCCTAGAAGACAATAAGAAGTTACCGGTCATCATTGCAAAGGATTTACAAGAGGATGAAAAATCTTGACTTATCGATGTGCTCAAAAATCATAAGAAATTGCTTGGAAAATTTCCGACATCCGCGGATTTGATCCTAACTTTTCTACTCGTAAGATTCTCATGTAAGATGACTTTAAACCCGCAATCCAAAGGCAAAGAAGGGTTAATCCGAAAAATTCATGACGTCATCAAGAAAGAAGTTATCAAACTTCTAGATGCCGGAATGATTTACCCTATTTCAGATTCGCCATGGGTTAGTCCTGTCGATTGTGTGCCTAAGAAAGGCGGAATAACCGTTGTTCCCAATGAAAACAACGAGTTGATTCCTACTCGACTTGTCACGGGTTGGCGAGTTTGCATTGATTATCGCAATCTCAATGATGCCACTCGTAAGGATCATTTTCCTCTTCCATTCATGGATCAAATGCTCGAGCGTTTAGCGGGTAATGACTACTATTGCTTCTTAGACGGTTTCTCTGGGTATTTTCAAATTCACATCGATCCAAAAGACCAAGAGAAAACCACATTCACTTGTCCTTATGGAACATTTGCGTACAAAAGAATGCCTTTCGACTTATGCAATGCTCCTAGGACTTTCTAAAGGTGTATGATGGCTATATTCCATGACATGGTTAAAGAAACTATGGAAGTCTTTATGGATGACTTCTCGGTCTATGGTGATTCTTTCTCATCTTGCATTGCCAATTTAGAACGTATGCTTAAATGGTGTGAAGACACTCGTCTCGTTCTTAATTGGGAAAAATGCCATTTCATGGTAAAAGAAGGCATTGTTCTTGGACATAAAATTTCCAAAGCCGATCTTGAAGTCGACCGTGCTAAAGTCGATGTGATTGCTAAATTACCTCCACCTTCAACCGTGAAGGGTGTGATAAGTTTTCTTTGTCATGCGGGCTTCTATCTCGATTCATTCAAGATTTTTCTAAGATCGCTCGCCCGATGACCCACCTCTTGGAAAACGATACTCCTTTTATCTTTTCTAAAGAGTGTATCGAATCTTTCAATCTTCTTAAGGATAAATTAACTAAGGCACCGGTCTTAGTTACCACTAATTAGGAGTTACCTTTTGAATTGATGTGTGATGCTAGCGACTTTGCTATTGGAGGTGTTTTGGGACAAAGAATCAACAAACATTTCCTACCAATCCATTACGCTAGCAAGACAATGACGGGGGCTCAATTGCATTATACCACTACCGAAAAAGAGCTTTTAGCTGTAGTGTATGCTTTTGAGAAATTCCGCCCCTATCTTGTGCTTTCCACCACCATCGTTTACACGGATCATTCCGCGTTGAAGTACTTGTTAACGAAACAAGATTCTAAACCAAGACTTTTTCATTGGGTTCTACTCCTTCAAGAATTCAAAATTTAAATTCGTGATAAAAAGGGAGCGGAAAACCTAGCCGCGTATCATCTTAGTAGACTCGAGGATCCTTATCAAGGGGAACTTCCAAATCAAGAGATTAATTAATCTTTTCCTCTTGAGGCTTTAATGTCTATTAACTCCAACCTTGACGATACCCCATGGTTTACGGACATTGCAAACTACTTAGTGGATGGTGTTCTTATGGAAGGGTTAACGTCCCAACAAAAGAAAAAGTTCTTCATGGACATTAAGCACTATTATTGGGACGACCCTTACCTCTTCAAACAATGTGCGAATCTTGTTATTCATAGGTGTGTTGATGAGCCGTCAGCTTTACTAATCCTAGAAGCTTGCCACAAAGGACCCACCGGTGGTCACTTTGGTCCTAACTATACCGCGAAGAAAGTTTTCGACTCCGGATTTTTATGGCCCACCATTTATCATGATGCTCATGAAATGGTTAAGCATTGTGATGCTTGCCAAAGACAAGGCATGATCACACATAAAGATGAGATGCCTCAAAATTTCATCCAAGAATGTGAAATCTTTGACGTATGGGGCATCGACTTTATGGGGCCATTTCCATCATCTAAAGGGAACAAGTACATCCTCTTAGCCATTGACTACGTATCCAAATGGGTTGAAGCAAAGGCTTTACCTACGAATGATGTGAGGGTGGTTGTGAACTTTCTAAAACAATTATTTGCTCGATTCGGTGTTCCTCGTGCTATAATTAGTGATCGCGGGACTCATTTTTGCAATGATCAATTTGCTCGAGTCATGGCTAAGTATGGTGTCAATCACCGTCTTTCCACCGCGTATCATCCACAAACAAATGGTCATGCCGAGATTTCTAACCGTGGTCTTAAGAGAATCTTAGAGCGTACTGTGGGAGAGCATCGTGCCTCATGGGCCGATAAGTTAGATGATGCTTTGTGGGCTTTCCGTACCACATATAAGACACCTATTGGTTGCACTCCATATCGTCTTGTGTACGGAAAGGCATGCCACCTCCCCATTGAGTTGGAGCATAAGGCTTATTGGGCCTTGAAATGGGCTAACTTTGTATCAACAAAGCCGGTGATCTTAGGAAGATCCAACTCAATGAACTTAATGAACTGAGGAATGAGGCTTATGAGAATTCATTGATCTACAAGCAGAAAACCAAGCTCATTCATGATTCTAGGATTAAGAACCGAGAGTTTCACATAGGTGATCAAGTTTTACTCTTTAACTCCCGGTTGAAAATCTTTTCGGGCAAGCTTAAGAGCCGTTGGTCTGGTCCATTTACCGTCGCTAAAGTCTTCCCTTATGGCACCATTGAGTTATCACAACCAAATGGTCCAAACTTTAAAGTGAATGGCCAGCGTGTTAAGTTGTATTTTGGTGAGGACATCTCTCATGAGATGATTCCATCCCTCACCATGTTTCCCTTGAATTAGTTCTGGGCCGAGTCAGGCTCGTGACTCGGTTAACAAAAACAAGCGCTTCTCGGGAGGCAACCCGATGATCTATCCTTTACCCATTTTCATACTAAGTGTAGGGGGAGCTACATAGGTGTTTGTTGTCTTGTTTCTTATGATGTGCAGGGATTAAAGCTTCAAAGAGCACTTTTGATGATATTTGACGACCCGTGATCCCGTGTACCCGTCTTCCCGGTTCTATCCTAAACTCTTGTGATTCAATATTTCATATCTTATATGACATTGAAATCACTTTAGTTGTCTCTTACTTAGCAAGATTTAAACAATGTGCACAATTTCCTAAGTTTAGGGGAGTTTACTCCCACATGCTTAAACATTGAGGACAATATTTATATCAAGTGTAGGGGGGACTTCTATCGAAGTTATGTGGGCTTTTCCATGAATTTGTCCTCATTTTAACCGGAAAATCTAATTTTTCGATATTTTTCAAAATTTTTGATCTATTTTGGCCTAGTAGTATTTTTCATTTATCTTCTTTTGTTATCGCATCGTATGTATATATTTCATTTCATAAATAAAGTCAAAATAAAGTTAAATAAAATGATTTTAATGAGTTTAGATGTCTTTGATATATTAGACCCGTTATGAATCTTTTGACTCAACCGGAGTTTACTTATCCAAGTTTAATCTAGCTAGTATCCTTAACGTGTTTAAATCAAGTTTTGCTAAGCTTTTATATAGGGAACTTTAAAACGCGAAGGTCTTAACTCTTACGGGTTAAGAACAAGACCTTTTCGCAAGTTCCTATAGTTGATCCTAGAAAGTCGTTTATCAAGGGAACTTTAAAATGCGAATTCTAAACTTGAAAAAGTCTAAGAAGTGGCAAGATCCTATAAATGACTTGAAAACCCAAAACTTTGATTTAATAGGCTAAGCATCCATGAGTCTCATTCCTTGAGATTTTAATTTGTGGATAACGAGAGATGATAGAGTCAATTATAAGTTCGGTATTCTTTCATGAATTTATGTGAGTTAATTATGAGCTTTTTCTCCCATCCCTTGTTAATAAATATAATTGCAATAAGTAAGGTCGTATGATTTGAAAAGTTACTTAGCTTCTAGCACAAGATCGTTTAAAAGTTGCTCGGTATTAATTAGAGTTCATAGCCAAGGCATAACTTATTGAAGCGAGATGCGAAGATTGGCGAGTCCGAAAAGGCCCTAACAAGGCATGAGGGCTACATTTTGTTGCTAAAGATCCCAAGTGATGTGAAGAATCATTTATCAAAAATCAATATGAAGGATCGAGACACACGACGAAAAGCAAATACTCCCCTAAAGATCATGGAGAAGTCTATCCGAAAAGACCCTAGCAAGGTATGAGGATAAACAGATCCAAGTCCTAAAAGAAGTCGTGGTCCAAGTATGAAGAATCTCTCAAAAACTTCAAGTGAAGAAATTCCTATTATGAAGAGAAGACCATTATTTCAAGAACGTCTCTCAAGATTCGAAGTATGAAGTCACTGCCAACTATCGGTCCGAGAAAGGTCTCAAATCGTGAAGCGAGTTATGCCAAGATATGAACTTTATGAGGTCCCGAGAAGCAGTTTTAAAAGATTTTGTCCTTTAGCTAACTATTGATTAAATCGTTCTACTTTATTTTCATCCTAATAAATTATCGAAATAAGTCAACAATGCATCCTCGTGATCATTCAAGACAATAATAAAATATAAGAGATACACCTAGGAATAAGGGAGTCTAAGTAAATAGTTGGGCCACATGAGTGAGTGTTAGCTTACTAACTTATAATAACAATGATCTCGTTTTTAAGCTTGGTTTGGGGAACGTGAAACTTGAGGGTGATAAATATTCATGACGACCAAAGCCCTAATGTAAGTCTTCGATCTCTTTACTTGTTCTTCCTTCTTGCATTTTGTAATTTTCTAATCTTTTTGGTTTCCTTAGTATTTAGTATTTAATAAAGGACAAAGTAGTTTAATTATGATAGAAAATGTAAACCGTGCTTTGAAATTAATGCATTGCATGAGGGCATTGCAATGGTCAAGTGTATGGGATTTAATAAGTGTGAAAACACTTATCCTTTTACCACTTAATTATAATAAAAACAAGACCAAAACGTATATTTTATGTCGTAACAGTCGGAATTATGCGTGGTTTGTGTTTTAATTGTGTTTTAGGACAAAAATATGAAAAAGGAAGAAAACACGGACTTTCACGGGCTTTTATCGAAGAAAAAGACAAAAGACGAAGTCAAAAGATCAAAAGTGCAAGAAGAACGGAAGGCAACGGCCTATTATGAAGATTTATCGAAGAAAAGGTCTAAAGAGGGAAGTTTGGCGAAGTCGAAGAACCAAGTCAACTAAATGAAGAAATTAGAAGACGAGTTCATATTATCATCCCGAGACAAAGTCGAAAAAAAAGACGAGTCATTTAAAAAGACGAGAAGACCAAATGAAGAAGGAAGGAAGCATCCTACCAACTCCCTTCTCCTATAAATATCCTCCTAATGCTTCATTAGGAGGGTGTTAGTGAGATTGTCATTTTTCATTTTTTTAGTTTTCATATCTTTAGAGAGAAGTAGGTGATTCTACTTTCTCTCTCTAGATTTCTTCCATCTTTTCTTTCAAGTTTTAAGCTTTCATTTAATCTTGTATTTGGAATTCTTAATCTACAGGTTCAAGTTCAAGTTTTTTATCATCTATCTTATTCTACCTTTCTTGTTCTTATCAATGATGCATCTTGTTTCATCTTGATGTTTGTTTGAGTAAAAAGTTTATCTTTGTTCCTATCAATTTCATGTTATTTATGATCTTAGCTTTTTGTGCGTATAGCTTATTTCTTGTTTAGCTTATTTCTTTTTAAGTGTTTTCCAATATTTAATCTTTTTAAAGTTTGTCTTATAAATTTTGCTTATTTAGTGTTTTAAAAGTTTTTAAGTTTGTGCCTATTTAGATTTGGTTAAGTTTCGGTAAATGCTTATTTAAAGAAAGTGCTTATTTGGTTTTTTCTTATTTGCATCTTGTATCCCATCGTAAGTTCTTAAGGTTTTACATGTTTCGATCGAGTTTCGTGATCACATAAAACCTAGGTTTCTACCTGTGATTAGAGACTGCGATCAAAGACTAAGATCACTGACTGCGATCCAAACTTTGATCCAGACTGCGATCACTACCACGATCTGTGGTTGTGATCCAGGGTGTGATCGGGAGTGCGATCCAGGGTGTGATCGGGAGTGCGATCCAGGGGTGCGATCGGGAGTGCGAACCAGGGGTGTGATCTGGAGTGTGATCCAGGGTGCGATCGGGAATGCGATTCAGGGTGCGATCAGGAGTGCGATCGTAGGTTGCGATCAACTAGTGCGATCGTTGTTGCGATCTGGTGTTGCGATCGTGAGTGCGATCCAGGACTACGATCCAAGTCTCAATCCAAGCTACGATCGAGAGTTGCGATCGGATTGCATTTTTCAGTTTTTATTTCCTGTTTTTATTTTTAAATTCAAATTTAACTTTTCCCGCCATTTTTACTTACTTTTATTTTAAAAATTGTTTCGTCTTAGTTTAAATTTAAAGTTTTCAAATTTTAACTTTTTTGTCGAGTTTAATTTTAAATTGTCTTTTCTCATTTTATTTTTAAAATTACCTTTCATTTAGTTGATTAATTACTTCTATTACCTTGTTATTTCATTTAATCTTAGTTTTGTTAACTTGTCATTTAATTTAAAATAGATAACAAAAGCTCCCCTTTTAGTGACCAACACCGATAGTTCCACCTTAGACCGTGATCAATTCGAATTGAATCGAGTACGAACTCACACACACAAAAGCATTAAATCAGTCCAATCACTCCAGTGCAATAATAATTAATTTGAGATCAAACAAGTGAAAAATCAATTGCCAAAAACGAAAATGTGAAAAGGTGCTGAGTGATCATCGAAGAACTCCTTGGGTGGTAAGATTTGATCTTTCTACTGCTAGCTTGTTCTTTATTCGAGCTTAGTAATACTGGTAGAGATCATTTGTAAATCGTATATGTTTAGGCACACTATTAGGGTATGCCGATCAATTTTCCATACTGATTGAAACTTTAAGTTAGTGTAATATTTCACCATGTTTGCATATGGTATGGTCAAAGATTATATATCTGGATATTAGAGAAACTCGGCCTATTCTTTTTGCATATCATTAAAACATGCACGCTTGTTCCATACACACTATAAAATAAATCACATAAAGTTCAGCACCACTCACTGAATGTGGAAAATCCTCCAAAACAAAGACTGATCTCATGTAGTGATAAAATCATCTTCACGCCACTTCTTCAATTAAACCCATCCAACTGGTTCAGCAATTCCAACATAGTTCTTTGAATTTCACGCTCACCACAATTTCTCAACAGCAGCCAACATGATGACCGTAAATGTAACTAAATTTAGAACCGGATGTAAGAACATAAAAACTTAAAAGTAATTAAAACCTTATGCATGGAAGAGCCTATCATTACCATCACCTGTGCTTCTAAGGTTGACTAATCAGATGCATCAAAATAGGTGGTTTTAATTCAACATTTTATATCTATTTATATCACTTATAAATATCATTCTTATATTGTTATGACAAAATGAAAAATAGATATGGGGATCACATCAGCAAGTTCTCTATGTCCTTTCATGACACATTGTGAGTTGTGACAGAATGCAAGTGACTGGGCGCCTTCAAGTACTAATTGACAGAAAACTTACCTGACCATAAAGTGAGCTGATCCAGGATCCCCTTGCCTTCCTGCTCATGGCACCTTCAAGTTGAATGTTTCACTTTAAAAGCACAAATGAATGTTTTTCATGACAAGGATGATATTACAGTGTTTGTAGTTTAATATATAAATGTTATAATGTAGTAAGTTCAGATTATTGGCCAATCCGAATTGTGGTTCAGGTTCTAATTGGGCTAGATCAAGTCCATGACATAGCCTCAACCCTCATCCAAAAGAAGTGAATCTGATGCTGCTACCGTTGCTCATATCCCTACCTGTTTAACACAAAATAAATTTCATAGAAAAGTTTAATAATATCAAAAAAGCAAATGGCAGTTAAGCATAAGAAGTAAGTCTATATAAAAACGATCAAAATTTTTTCGTGAGTTTTACCTTCAGGATCAAGACTGGTTTCCACATGATTTGCCCTTGTCTTTGCTGAAGGTTTAATGAGATGCATGGAGCAGCAACCTGCTTCTGTATCTACAAAACACAACACTTTGATCAGTATATTAGCTCCACACGTCGAAGAAAATAAAAGAAGGCAGAGTTGTTATGGCAGCATGTGGCAAACCATTTCTTCCAGTTGACACATGCAAAGTGTTAAAATAATTAACAACTTATTTCACATATAGAACCAATTTAATCAATCATGCAAAATAATGATCACGTGCCTTGCAAAACCCAACTTTCGAGTGAGGGTGAATTGTGGCCATTCACCTTATAATTGGGCCCATTTGGCTGAGAAAGCTCAATGGTGCCATAGGGAAAGACTTTGGCGATGGTGAATGGACCAGACCAGCGGCTCTTCAACTTGCCTGAGAAGATCTTCAACCAAGAGTTAAAGAGTAAGACTTGATCACCAACGTAGAACTCTCGGTTCTTAATCCTTGCATCATGGATGATCTTGGTCTTCTCCTTGTAGATCAGTGAGTTCTCGTAAGCTTCATTCCTCAGTTCATTAAGTTCGTTGAGTTGAATCTTCCGAAGATCACCGGCTTTGTTGATGTCGAAGTTAGCCCACTTCAAGGCCCAGTATGCCTTATGTTCCAGCTCGATAGGGAGATGGCATGCTTTCCCGTACACAAGACGATAAGGTGTACAACCAATCGGCGTCTTATAGGCCGTACGGAAAGTCCATAAAGCATCATCTAACTTATTGGCCCACGAGGCACGATGCTCTCCCACAGTACGCTCAATAATTTGCTTCAATCCACGGTTAGATATCTCGGCTTGACCATTTGTTTAGGGATGATAGGCGGTGGAAAGACGGTGATTGACACCGTACTTAGCCATGACTCTAGCAAATTGATCATTGCAAAAATGAGTCCCGTGGTCACTGATAATAGCACGAGGAACACCGAATCGAGCAAAAAGCTGCTTCAAAAAGTTCACAACTACCCTCGCATCGTTCGTAGGGAGAGCCTTAGCTTCAACCCATTTGGAAACGTAGTCAACGGCTACGAGGATGTACTTGTTCCCTTTAGATGATGGAAATGGCCCCATAAAGTCGATGCCCCATACGTCAAAGATTTCACATTCTTGTATGAAATGTTGAGGCATCTCATCTTTATGTGTGATCTTGCCTTGTCTTTGGCAAGCATCACAATGTTTAACCATGTCATGAGCGTCATGATAAATGGTGGGACAATAAAATCCAGAGTCGAATACTTTCTTCGTGGTGTAATTGGGACCAAAGTGACCACCGGTTGGTCCTTTATGGCAAGCATCAAGGATTTGTACCGCTGCCGGCCCATCCATACATCGACGAATGACATGATCCGCACATTGTTTGAATAGGTAAGGGTCGTCCCAGAAATAATGTTCAATATCTTTAAAGAACTTTTTCTTTTGTTGGGACGTTAACCCTTCCTTGAGAACTCCACCCGCTAAGTAGTTTGCAATGTCCGCAAACCACGGGGTGTCATCAAGTTTGGACTTTATAGACATTAAGGCCTCAAGGGGAAAAGAGTCATTGATCTCTTGATTCGGATGATCCCCTTGATAAGGATCCTCAAGTCTACTTAGATGATCCGCGGCTAGGTTTTTGGCACCCTTCTTGTCACGAATTTCGATTTTAAATTCTTGAAGGAGCAAAACCCAACGAAGAAGTCTTGGCTTAGAATCTTGCTTAGTCAACAAGTACTTCAACGCAGAATGATCGGTATACACGATGGTGGTAGAAAGGACAAGATAGGGGCGGAATTTTTCAAAAGCATACACTACAGCTAAAAGCTCTTTTTCGGTAGTGGTATAATGCAATTGAGCCCCCGTCATTGTCTTGCTAGCGTAATGGATTGGTTGGAAGTGTTTGTTCACTCTTTGGCCCAAAACCGCTCCAATAGCAAAGTCGCTAGCATCACACATCAACTCAAAAGGTAGCTCCCAATTAGGGGTAACCAAGACCGGTGCCTTAGTTAGCTTATCCTTAAGAAGATTGAAGGATTCAAGACACTCTTTGGAAAAGATGAAGGGAGTATCTTTTTCCAAGAGGTGGGTCATCGGGCGAGCGATTTTAGAAAAATCTTGAATGAATCGACGATAGAAGCCCGCATGACCAAGGAAACTTCTCACACCCTTCACGGTTGAAGGTGAAGGTAATTTGGCTATGACATCCACTTTAGCACGGTCAACTTCAAGACCGGCTTTTGAGATTTTATGTCCAAGCACAATGCCTTCTTTTACCATGAAATGGCATTTTTCCTAATTTAGAACAAGGCGAGTGTCTTCGCACCGCTTAAGTATGCGTTCCAAATTGGCAAGACAATGAGAGAAAGAATCACCATAGACCGAGAAATCATCCATGAAGACTTCCATACTTTCTTCAACCATGTCATGGAAGATAGCCATCATACACCTTTGGAAAGTCCCAGGAGCATTGCATAAGACGAAAGGCATCCTTTTATAGGCAAATGTTCCGTAAGGACAAGTGAATGTGGTTTTCTCTTGGTCTTTGGGATCGATGGGAATTTGAAAATACCCGGAGAACCCGTCTAAAAAGCAATAATAGTCATTACCCGCTAGACGTTCAAGCATTTGGTCCATGAAAGGGAGGAGAAAATGATCCTTTCTCGTAGCATCATTGGGTTTGCGATAGTCTATACAAACTCTCCACCCTGTAACGAGACGAGTAGGAATCAACTCGTTGTTTTCATTGGGAACAACGGTGATTCCGCCTTTCTTAGGCACACAATGGACGGGACTAACCCACGGTGAATCCGATATAGGGTAGATCATTCCCGCATTAAGAAGTTTGATAACCTCTTTTTTGATAACGTCATGAATCTTGGGATTCACCCTTATTTGGCTTTGAATAGTGCGTTTAAAGTCGTCCTCCATGAGAATTTTATGTGTGCAAAAGTGAGGATCAATTCCACGAATATCGGAGATTTTCCAAGCAATCGCTTTCTTGTGATTCTTTAGCACGGCGATAAGTCGGGATTTTTTTTCTTCTTTCAAGTCCTTAGCGATGATGACGGGTGACTTCTTGTTGTCTTCAAGGAAAACGTACTCGAGATGAGATGGTAGGTCCTTAAGTTCTAAATCCGAAGGATTTTCGATGGAAGGCGTAGTCAAATTCGGTTCATCGATAGAGATATCCTTAGGAGATGGTGGGGAAATATGGTCCTCATTGAGAAGTTTCTCAATGGTACGAATGTCTTCATCCGAATTGGAGGGAGAATCGTCATATTTTAAGTCCACATCTCCCAAAGTTGCTTCAAATTCTTTCAAGATGAAATCACTTTCTCCAAATGGAGTTAGTGATGGAGCAATAGAGGCAACGGACTCAACAATGGGAAGAGAAAAAGAACCACTTTTACAAGCGTCTTTGAAATGTTCTTCACAAGCCTCATCAAGAACGTCAATGAAATTAACGCTCTCATTTTCAGAAGGCTGCTTAGAAAGTTTACCCATGTTGAAGACGATTTTATCGTCACCAACTCTCATGATTAATTCGCCAGCGACTACATAAATGAGAGTGCGACCGGTCCTCAAGAATGGACGTCCAACGATTAATGGAACACGGGGGTCCATTTCGTAGTCAACGACAACAAAATCTGCCGGAAAGGTGAATTTGTCGACACCAACAAAGACGTCTTCGGCTATCCCCACCGAATAAGCAACCGTACGGTTAGCTAATTCCAAAGTCATTCGTGCGGGGACTAGCTCGGGTAGAGACAATTGTTTCCAAACGCTTAAAGGCATTAAGTTTATACTAGCACCTAGATCGGCTAGGGCCATACAATTCTCTACCCCAGGGAAGTTGCAAGGAATCAAGAAACGACCCGGATCACCAAGTTTGGTGGGTAATTGCCTTAAGAGCACTACAGAGCAATTCTCATTAAGTTGGGTCTGAGCAATATCAAGAAGTTTCTCCTTATCACTGAGAAGATCTTTAAACATTTTAGCATATTTAGGCATGTGAGCGAGAGCCTCAGCAAAGGAGATATTGGAATTCAGTTGTTTAAACATTTTGAGAAAGTTAGAAACCTGAATATCATCCTTGTTCTTCAATTTCTCTTTCCTCAACCTTGAGGGGTAAGGTATATTGGGTTGAGATGAAGGCTTTGGAATGGAATTCTTACTCACATCCTTGGGTGGTGGAGGGGTAGAAGTAGAAGGTGCTGGAATTGGAGAAGGAGAAGTTGGAGGATTTGGAGAAATAGTAGGTGGAGGAACCTGAGAAGGAGACTCGTTTTCCTTTGTCACAATCACCGGTGTAAGTGTAGGAAGCTCGGGTTCCTTTAAACCTTTTCCACTGCGAGTGGTGATTGCTTTCATCTCCCCTCTTGGATTAGCAACGGTGTTACTCGGAAGAGAACCCGAACCAGAGGCTTGATTACTTGGGAAGAAACTAGCCATCATGTTCCTCAAGTCATTCGTTTGACTTGCCAAAGTGTTTCGCATATCAGCTCGAAGATCATTTCCTTGTTTCACCATATCTGCTTTCAAGTTGAGCATTTCCCGCTGAAGATTTTGCACTATCGCATCATTAGTCCTCATGTAGGTTTCAACGTCTTGGTGTAATGCGGTGGGTTGGTTGGGAGGAGGAACATGGTATGCAGGTGGTTGATAAGCAGGTTGTTGGTAAACTTGATTGTTTCTTTGAGGTGGATATGAGGTTCTTTGGTTTTGATATTGATTTGGAGCACGAGGTTGGTTTTGATTGTTGCGATTGAGGTTGTTTGGGTTTTGTGGGGGAAAACCGGGTGGTGAAAGAAAGTTGTTTGAGCGATAGCTGAGCAAATTGCGGTCACCTTGAGGACGTGCTTGATAGCCTCCTGTAGAATAGGTACCGTTGGCGGCATACACATTTTCCGGATTGTCATGAGTCGAAGGACAATCGGTGTATGAGTGAGACCCCCCGCAAATTTCACATGATTGACTCAAAGCACTAGCTTGGGCAGTGATAGCTTTGGTATTGTTGGCGGCTTGGAGAGCAAGTGACTCAACAAGCGAAGTAAGCTTATCAATTCTCTTGTCGCTCTCATTAGTGCTAGCACTAGCCACGTTGGTCCGAACACTCTTGGTTTGCACTCTAGACTTATTCTCAATAATATCCCAAGCGGCATTAGAAGACTTAACCAAATTGTTACCCCCCGAAGTACTATTTAGTGAATCTTGGTCATTCATGCTTAAACCATTGTAAAAAGTATTGATTTGATGTACTTTTGTTAAACCATGTTGTGGACACTTTCTTAAAAGTTCCTCAAAACGGTCCCAAGATTCACTAAATGTCTCACCGTACTTTTGTTCAAAAGTAATGATTTCATTCCGCAAAGCGGTAGTACGTGAGGGTGGGAAAAAGTAGTTGATGAATTTGGTCTCTAAATCCGTCCACGTAAGAATACTTTGTGGCGGTTCCTTATCAAGCCAATGCCGGCTTGTCCCTCTAAGGAGAAAGGAAAAAGTTGCAAGCGAATTACCTCTTGTGAAACCCCATTATACTTAACCGTATTAGTGAGTTGAAGAAACCTTTTAATATGGTCATGAGGATCATCAATTGAACGCCCTAAGAAGGGTTGAGCAGAGACCATTTGAATGAAGCCGGATTTAAGCTCGAAGTTGTTGGCACCAATCTCGGGTATGACAATAGCATCGGTGTTGCCCTCTACGTGCGATTGCAAAAGCTCGATCATTGGTTGATTGTCCATGGTGACAATAGGTGGAGTAGTGACTTCGGCTTGAGCTACTTTCTTCTTACGAGCACGAGTACGCATGCACACCTACAAAAGGAAAAACAAAATAGACAAGAAATATTTTTGGTTTTTTATGTTTTTCTATTTTTTTTGTATTTTTGAAATTTTTTTAATTTTTATGGATTTTTGAAAATTTTAAAGCAAGGAAAAATAACGTTCAAGAATGAACGGATCCCAAAATCCAACGCGTCTCTCACTAAAAACCGTTAATCTTAACGAAAAGAGCCGGCAGCGGCGCCATTTAATACAAGGTTTATGGCCGAGTATAAAATAAATTCGTTCCATGTCTTTTCGAATTGATTACCGATTAAAAGTGCGACTCAATTGTTCTTGGTGGAAAGTAAAAAGGGTTGGTTATCTATTCTACTGAAAAGGTAAATGCGCGAAGTAATAAAGATAACTTAGACAACTTAAAAAAACAATTAAAGACAATTAAGCGTGAATTAAACTTAAACAAACAATAATTTAAAACTTAACTTAGAAAAATAGAAAATAAGAAAAACTAGAAATCACTCATTCGGAAAAAGTTCTTGATTCGGAAAAAGCTAGTTGATGCGGAATGATAATACTTATGCGGAATATTAGCTTGATACGGAATAAATGCTTTATTCGGAATAATCACTCACTCGGAATAAAAACTTCATTCGGAAAAACAGGGCTCATGCGGAATATTAGCTCATTCGGAAAAACTTTGCTTCATTCGGAATAAGTAACTCATACGGAAAAACTGGCTCATGCGGAATAAATGCTGACTCGGAATGTTTTGCTCATTCGAAAAATATGGTTCACTCGGAAAAATCCCTCATGCGGAAAAGTGATTCGTTCGGAATATAGGTTCATGCGGAATAATATCTTGATTCGGAAAAATTGTTTACTCAGAATTATAAGCTGGTGCGGAATAAAGCTTGACTCGGAATAATTTGCTGACTCGGAAAGAATATTACTCATGCGGAAAAATTGTTGATTCGGAATAAACTGGGAAAACAGATATAGCGAAGAACATGGGAGAAAAACAAAAGCACGAATTTATCCAAAATCTACCAAGTTAAATCTAAGGATTCAACCAAACTAACCACTAATCATCCACTAATGATAAACATCAAACCAAATCTACAAAAACACAAAACCCACTTGTTTTTAAAGATCAAAATCAACAAAATAAAAACTTAGAACTTTAGAATCAATAAGAAAAGGAAGAACAAGATTAAAAGGAAACTTGTATTAAAAGACTAGGATTCAAACAAACAAAAGTAAAGATTAAACTTACAAAATCATGGATGGATTCAATGATTAAGAAAAATACCAAACACCCTAATGGTGTTGGTTAGCTACGAACCAAGAAAAGAGAAAAAGAAAAACTAAAAACTGACTAACTCCTCAAATTGTGAGGAGGAGGCCTATTTATAGGTCTGCTGAAGTGGGTTGGTGAGTGGGTTTTCTTCCTTTCTTTTTGTCTTCTCGTCTTTTCAGTAGAGTTGACGTTTTCGACTTCGATTCAGGATTTGTCGATGAATAAATTCAACTCGTCCTTTAATTTCTTCATTTAATAGACTTGAGTTCTTCGACTTCATTAAACTTCCGTCTTTAGACTTTTTCTTCGATAGAATAGGCCTTGGACTTCCGTTCTTTTTGCATTCTCGATCTTTCGACTTCGTCTTTAGTCTTTTTCTTCGATAAAAACCCGTGATAGCCCATGTTTTCTTCCTTTTGCATCATTTGGTCCTAAAAAACAATAAAAACACAAACCACGCATAATTTCGACTTTTACGACATAAAATACACGTTTTGGTCTTGTTATTATTGGAAATAAGTGGTAAAAGGATAAGTGTTTTCACACTTATTAAATCTAAGTGAACTTTTGAAACCCCTCGTGCTATTATCAAAATGATTGTAGTGTTTTACCACACCTTTAGGAAAAGGAGGTAAATAGGGAAAGTATTAAATACGACGGTTTAGGAAAACCGTGTACAAATAACCCTAATGAAGTTCGTTTCCCAAGGAGGTATATGTGTGTGACTAAAATGTAGCAAGATTTGAGATTAATATTTGAAAGAAGGGGATGAGAAAAGAGGATGACGAAGACGTGAAATTAATTACTACTATGACTAAACGTAAAACCGTAAAAATGGCTAAAATAAAAATTAATTCTAAAAATCACCAAAAATTCACCAAAAATCAAAATAAATAAACTAAGAGTTTACCAATGATCAAAACTTTTTCAAACCTTTTAATTAATTAAATATTAATTTTTAAATGCTAATTAAAGCCCTAAAAATTAAATTAATTATCAAAAAGCCCAAATAAAGATTTTTCAATTGGTAAACCTCTAAAATGACCTAGAAAGATTAAAAACTATTTTTATAAATTTTTAAACTAAGAAAAACTATTTAAAATGATTTAAAAACTATTAAAACTTAAAATAATTATAAAAATTAATCTAAAGATGATAAAATTAATCTAAGAGTTACAAAATTCCTATTTTAATGTATTTAAGCTAAGAAAAATATAAAAAGTGCAAAAATGTGAAATTTGAAAAATAATAGTAAAATAATATTAAAATAATATTAAAAATCTAAAAATTATAAAAAATTCTAAAAACTTGAAAACTAATTTATTTTAACCTAAATAAACAGAAAATGAAAGTGAAATTACCAAATTACCCCTAATGGGCCCCAAAATGGGCTAAATAAAATATAGTCAAGCTTAATGGGCTTTTTAGCCCAAAAGGTCAAAATAAGCCCAAATGACATGGAAAAGCCCTATCTAACTCAAAATTTAATTCTAAACACAAAACACTGAAGGCTCAAAAGCTGAAAGTGAGCTTATCACAGCTTAATGAACAAACAGCTTATTCTTATTGGGCCAATAAGCCCATTAAGCAATAAGCCAATGCCATAAGCTCTAATTTGACACACAACCTTCTTTTGGGATACTAAAGAGATCTGTAAAAAGAAATTTTGAAAAAGCTCACTCAATAAGCCAGAAATAAGCCAAGAACAATTCCACAAAATGACAAAATAGTCGGGATAGAGTTCTAGGCTGTTTCAGAAGCTCTAGTTTGTTGCAAAAGCTCACAAATAGCTTAACTAAGAATAATCAATCAAGAAAATCACAAAAAGCCAAGTAGAATAAGCTGTAAGAACTAATAAGCTGGCTGAAAAAGCCAAATAAGCTAGTTTTCTAGCAAAAGCTTAACCAAAAGACTTGTAACCTTCCAAACTTGTTATTAAGCTGAGAAAAATGAGTTCTATTACAAAAACCAAGTTGTTGCATGTACCAATAAGCAAAACAGATTCAATAAGCTATATGACCAAGTTTGACTAGAAGTCAAACGCTGACAAGAGAAAATCAAACGCTGACAAGCACAAATTGGACGTTGACAGACTTAATGAAGTGTTGAGACTTTGTTTTCACCCTGCTGGTCAAGGCTTGAGTGCAAACCTTGTGAATCAAGGCCTACTAGTTGGGTAGACTTGATGAGTTTTGGTACAAATAAGCCAATAAGCCAGTGGGCTTATAAGCTTGTGAGATAAGCAGCAAACAATAGGCACAAATCAAGTAATGCACAAGGAACCAAATACTAGCATAAAACAACAAGAACCAAACCAATAGCATCAAAATCTCATAGCATACATTTGCTAAAAGCTGAAATTCAATAAGGTATAGACTACTCAATAAGCAACCAAACTCTAAAACCAAATGATGCAGAGTTGCACAACTAACAAATCTATAAGCAAACCAAGTTTCACACCTTAATTCAAACAAACAAACAAATTAGACCTGCTGATGTGTTTGACTAAAAAAGTGTTCAAAAACTAGCAACCTATGATTTTTAGTTATACCTTGTTTTAGACCTATCCAACACTTGAAACAACTTATATATCAGCAAACAAATAGATATAAACCAAAAGGAGCCAAGCTCCAAGGCCCTAAGGCCTTTGAACCAACAAACACAAACAACCCTTAATCAACAACTTTTCAAAGCAACTTGTGATTCCAACTAACAACCTAATGATTTTATGATTCAAAAACACTTCCTAGATGACAACTAACATATTCAAACACAAAATTCACAACCTCAAACACAAGAACACAATATCATAGTCCAAAATCATAAACAGGCAATAACATGAAATTTTTAGGGGAAACTTAAACAAGGGATTATACCTGTCCTCCACAACATCCTAGGAGGACCAACAATGCTCCTTGGACCTTGTTCAACAACTAGAACAAGACCAAGGTACTTCAACAAGAGGATCAAAACCTGCTGATGTTCAAAGTAGAACAAGGTTTTGATGATTATGATTCTTCAACACAAATGAACAAACAACTCAACCAAGAGCTTAAATCTCTTCTCAGGCTTGGTGTCAACAAGCTTGAAGGAGATTAAGGCTTTTGGCTAAGGATTAGTACAATATAATAAGCAAAACAGAAACTAGGATTTCAAGGTTTTTGAACCTTTGAAAACCTATCAAACATAGACGTGCCTTGACCACAAGATTAAGGAAGGTCTAAAAGATCAAATGGAACTCAGATTTCAGCTATTCTAATACCAACTTTTATAAAACACAAAAGAGATTTCACAATTTTCAGAAATTCAAATTTTATTTAAATAAAAAGGGATTACAAAGATAATAGCCAAAATCTGGAACAAAGGGACTCTCACAAGTTGAGGTCTCCTTTTATAGGCAAATGCTTACAAACACTATTCATAAACCCTAGCACTGAATTTCCTAAATTATCCTTGTAGAATCTTCTAGGATTGTTGCCAGCTTGCTTGGGTGAATCAGGGACGTTCATTGAGTGCTTGGTGATTAAGGAAAGGCTTAAGTTCGTTGATTTTGCCATGTCATGATCTTTTGCCAGGCGTCGTCATGTGAGTTGGGATGGGGGTATCTTTCTGGTAGTGGAGTTTAAGGTTTTTGTTGTGGGATGTGATTGAGGTGATGTGAATTACACGTGGGAACAACCAATTTCACTTTCCCCTTTATTTTCTTCATTTTTCATCCTGGGTTAAAGGGTGTTCTTGGCTGGTAAAATTTCTACAGTAAATGTTACCCGCTTTATTAGGAATTTGAACTTTCAAATTGGCAGTTTGGGTCCTTTGTTTTTGGGAAAAGATGCATAACAAGTTTTTCAGCCAACAAAACGTGTTCCCTTTGTTTTTGAAGTTATGGTTTTCATACTTTTTCCTTAAAACTTTGGCAAAAGTGTTTCAAGGGTTGTTTTTGTCATTTTTCCATAATTGAGGGACTGAATTTGGACTTTCTTGATCTTCAAAGGTCTTCATAGTATCTTTGACTTCATGAGGGATCATTATTGACAAATTAGAATTGATGATGGACTAATCTTGCCATTTCTTCAAAGTTGAAGGACCATTTTTGTTATTTTGACAAACTTAAGGGACCAAACTTGTAATTATGAATTTACAAGGGTTTTAAGTGTCATTTCTTCATTCATTGAGGATCAATCTTGTATTTCTTCATGTCTTCAAGGTTTAATCTTGGATAATTCATGAACTAGGGCCTGGTTCTTTGTACGGCTTTGTTTCTCGTGTCCGTTTTTCCTTGTTTCTTGTGATCTTTTGTCTTTTTCATGATATCCATACCTAAAATACACAAGTAAACAAACACAAGCACATATATGGTATTTTATGACATTTTTATGCATTTAAAGCCTGAAAAGAACGATGAGATCATGTATAAATGCCATCCCATCACTCCCCCATACTAAGCCATTGCCGTGCCCTCACGCAATGCTAGAATAAAGTATCTAAGCATCACCAAAATTCAATTTTATTAACCTTTATTCAAGAGTAAAAGACTTGCAATAATACTACGAAGATGTGTAAAGACATAATGTATGATTTTCATCACGAATGTGACTTTTTAGGGTCAAAGAATAGAAACAAGTAAATGTCCCTTAGAGTAAATTTCGTCATCCTTGATTGTCATACATTCCATGCTAAGTGCAAAAACGAGATCATTGTTGGTACAAGTTACAATGCTAACACTACTCATACGTCGAAATTGTGTAATACTTTTTCTCCCCGCAATCCTAGTTATTATAAAAGGAAATGGGTTACTAGCATTTTTTAACTATTTGTCATGGATCAAAAGTGATTCATATTGACTTATTTGAGTATTTATTAGTCCGAAAGTAAAGTAGCACGATTTAATCGATAGTTAGCCGAAGGACAAAATCTTTTAAAACGGCTTCTCGTATATCTCCTAAAGTTCATATCTTGGCATAACTCGTTTCACGATTTGAGACCTTTCTCGGACCGATATTTGGCATGTACTTCATACTTCAAGTCTTGGGAAGACGTTCTTGAACTTATGGTCTTCTCTTCATAAATTTGGAATTTCTTCACTTGACGTTTTTGAGAGATTCTTCATATTTGGAACACGACTTCATCATTTTTCTTAATCTTTATTTTGGACTTTGATATACAACGATCCGCCTCCTTTTCGGACTTAGATATATTTATCCTCATACCTTGTTAGGGTCTTTTTGGATAGACTTTCTCCATGATCTTTAGGGGAGTAATTGCTTTTCGTCGCGTGTCTCGATCCTTCATATTGATTTTGGAATAATGATACTTCACATCATCTTGGATCTTTAGCAACAAAATATAGCTCCTCATGCCTTGTTAGGGCCTTTTTGGATCTTCACCAATCTTCGCGTCCCGCTTCAATAAGTTATGCCTTGGCTATGAACTCTATTCAACCCCGAGCAACTTTTAAACGATCTTTCGCTAGAGGCTAAGTAACCATTCAAATCGTACGACCTTACTTATTGCAATTATTTTTATTCCTAATGCATTGATCTTATGGGAAGAAAAAGCCACAATTAAAAACATATGAGTTTTTGAAAGAACATTTTCATGTTCTATGTTTAGCATGATCACTTGTATAACTCTATCACTTCTCGTTCTTCACTATATAAATACCTCTAATTAAAGAGACTCGTGAATACTTAGCCATGCAAGTCAAAATTAAGCCAAATTTGGATTAGCTTTCATTAAGACTATATCAAATTAAATTTTGGGTTTTCAAGCCACCTATAGGATCTTGCACTTTCTTGGACTTTTTCAAGTTTAGAGAGTGCATTTTATAGTTCCCTCATAAGTGACTTTCTAGGATCAATTATAGGAACTTGCGAAAAGTTCTTGTTCTTAACCCGAATAAGCTAAGACTTTCGCGTTTTAAAGTTCCCTATATAAAAGTCTAGCAAAACTTGAATTGAGCGGATTAAGGAATGTAAAGGGCTCCAAATGCGCATCAAGTCAAAAATTAGCTCTTATTCTACCCATCAGAAAATATACATTCGTGTCTTAAAAACACTTATGAAAACTAAGAAAATATTTAAAATTTGGCCATTTTTAGCCTTTTTAACAACAAAATAAAACAAAGCATTGAAAGTTGGAAAACATGAGGGCGTAGCAAAGAAAGTACCTATTCACCCCCCATACTAAAAGTAAACATTGTCCTCAATGTTTCGAGTCTAAAGGTGGAGCACCCCCATACTAGAGACGAAGAATCGAATGCTTAGGATCTAGCATGGAAAGGGTGATCAATAATATATCTGAAGCCGTTTATTAAGTATGCTAAGAGATAATTGTTAGAATAATAAAGGATATGTCAATGGATTCGTGAAAAACTTCTTCAAGCAAACGATGGAGGCTCACGTAAACGAACACGAGAGTCTTCAATCGTAGATGATGATGATCTAGATAACACAATCACAAACAACCACGAGACAACGAGTTGGAAGGGCACGAATCCCCTCTCATTAGTTATTAGTAAGCATAAAAGGATAAGCATGGGATCTCCCCCACGAGGCACCTTTTTTTTATTACCGAGTCATGAGCTCGACTCGATCCCCTCAATGCTATTTATCATTGGGGAAGGTGACTTGGTCGAGGTCAACCATTGAAGGAATTTCCCCACCAAAGTAGTGCTTAAGACTATGTCCATTCACCTTGAAGTTAGTACCATCATCTTGAGCTAGCTCGATGGTCCCATAAGGAAACACTTGTGTAACGGTGAAAGGACCCAACGAACGAGATTTCAATTTCTCGGAAAATATATTAAATCTAGAGTTAAGAAGTAACACTTGATCACCAACGTTAAAAACCCGGTTTTTAATCTTTGCATCATGAAACTTTTTAGTCTTTTCTTTGAAAATCAATGAATTTTCATAAGCATTGTCTCTTAGTTCATCCAATTCATTCAATTGTATTTTCCGGTGATCTCCCGCGGTCTTTAAGTCAAAATTTGCATGCTTAAGGGCCCAATATGCCTTGTGCTCCAATTCAATGGGCAAATGGCAATTCTTCCCATAGACTAACTTATAAGGAGTACAACCGATAGGTGTCTTATAAGCGGTCCTAAAGGCCCATAAAGCGTCATCGAGTTTGTCGGACCATGAAGCACGGTTTTCTCCAATCGACCTCTCTAAAATCCTCTTCAAAGCTCGGTTCAAACCTCGACTTGCCCACTCGTTTGCGGGTGATAAGCCATAGAAAGACGATGAGTAACTCCATATTTCTTTAAGACCTTCTCGAATTGGTCATTACAAAAATGGGTTCCACGATCGCTTATAATAGCACGAGGGGTTCCGAACCGAGAGAATAGTTGCTTCAAAAACTTCACTACCACACGAGCATCATAAGTAGGTAAAGCCTTAGCTTCCACCCACATAGAAAGGTAGACCACCGCGACGAGGATATACTTGTTACCATGAGACGATGGGAACGACCCCATAAAGTCTATGCCCCAAATGTCGAAAATCTCACACACTTGAATTATTTTTTGCGGCATTTCATCACGTTGAGACGATTTTCCTTGACGTTGGCACGAATCACACGACTTCACAAGTGCGTGTGCATCACGATAAATAGAAGGCCAAAAGAAGCCGACATCGAACACTTTCTTAGCCGTGAGATTAGCACCATGGTGACAACCCGTGGCTCCCTCGTGACAAGCTCTAAAGATATTAGAAGCTTCGACACCAAAAACACAACGTCGAACGAGTTGATCCGCACAAACCCGAAAGAGATAAGGGTCGTCCCAAAAATAGAACTTGACGTCATGAAAGAATTTTCGCTTTTTTTGTGTCGTCATACCCTTGATTTTGAAATTGCCCGCATGGTAATTTGAAATGTCGGCAAACCATGGGGGTGGTGTCTTTAGAATTCACTACACCGAGAGTCTCGAGAGGAAATGTTTCGGTGATTTCCTTGTTCTCGAAAACATCTTTGTGAGGATCTTCTAGACGAGAGAGATGATCGGCCGCTAGATTCTCGGCTCCTTTTTTGTCAAGCACGGTGACATCAAATTCTTGGAGGAGGAGCATCCAACGAAGCAATCTCGGCTTAGCATCTTGCTTATCTAAGAGATACTTGATAGCCGAATGGTCGGTATACACGATGCTTTTAGTTAAGACGAGATAAGGTCGGAATTTCTCAAAAGCATAGACCACGGCAAGGAATTCCTTTTTCGTTGTGGTGTACTTTAATTGAGCCTCGGTCATCGTCTTACTAGCATAATGGATAGGACGGAAATGCTTTTCATAGCGTTGCCCTAAGACGGCCCCTATAGCGTAATCACTTGCATCGCACATGATTTCAAAGGGTAATTCCCAATTAGGAGCAACAAGAATGGGAGCTTCGGTAAGTTTCCTTTTGAGAGTTTCGAAAGCTCTAACACAATCCTCATTGAAATTAAAAGGACCATCCTTCTCGAGAAGGTGTGTCATAGGTCGAGAGATTTTCGAAAAGTCGTTGATGAAACGATGATAAAAGCCCGCGTGGCCTAGGAAACTCCTAACTCCCTTAACGGTTTTGGGATGAGGTAACTTGGCGATGACGTCTACCTTAGCTTTATTGACCTCAATCCCCGCTTTCGAGACCTTATATCCTAAGACGATTCCTTGTTTACACATAAAATGACGTTTTCCCAATTAAGCACAAGATTGGTTTCTTCACAACGTTTTAACATTTGCTCGAGATTAGATAAACACGACGTGAATGAATTGCCAAACACCGAAAAGTCATCCATAAACACTTCCATCGACTTCTCGATCATATCGTGAAAAATTGCCATCATACACCGTTGAAACGTACCGGGTGCATTACAAAGTCCGAAAGGCATCCTACGATAAGCAAACGTTCCATAAGGACACGTAAATGTAGTCTTCTCTTGATCACGAGGGTCGATAGGGATTTGAAAGTAACTGGAAAAACCATCTAAAAAGTAATAGAATTCATTTCCCGCGAGTCGCTCCAACATTTGATCCATGAAGGGCAAAGGAAAGTGGTCTTTACGAGTGGCGTCATTTAACTTTCGATAGTCAATACACACCCTCCAACCGATCACAACACGAGTGGGAATTAACTCGTTGTTTTCATTAGGCACAACGGTCATTCCTCCCTTTTTAGGGACACAATGGATTGGGCTCACCCATGGGCTATCGGATATAGGATAAATCATTCCCGCATCAAGGAGTTTTAAAACTTCCTTTTTTATGACATCGTGAATTTTGGGATTCACCCTTCTTTGACTTTGAATTGCGGGTTTGTAGTCCTCCTCCATTAAAATCTTGTGAGTACAAAATTTTGGGTCAATACCCTTAATGTCGAAAATTTTCCACGCAATTGCCCCTTTATGAGCTTTAAGAACTTTCAAGAGCTCGGTTTTTTCATCATTGGCAAGACCTCTTGAAATAATAACCGGCAACTTGTCATCACCTTCCAAGAATGCGTATTCAAGGTGAGAAGGAAGATCTTTCAATTCAAGGATAGGTGGTTCCTCGATTGAAGATTTTGGTTCAACACTCATAACCTCCATCGGCGGAAGAAATGGTGGAATAGAAGTATCATCACTAATAAACACCTCATCTTCATTGTCGATTTCATTTGAATTAAAATCGCGTCCTTGTAATTGAGTGAAATTTGGTGTAGAATTAGCAAGAATCAGATCAAAAATAGTGGGATTGCCACTTGACGAGCTATCGGAAAAACCTAACACTTCTTGTGAAAACTCATCACGAACCACATCAACTAAGTCAATGTGATTGATGGTAGCGATTGTATAAACATGAGAAGGTTTTGAGTTTTGAGTAGAGTTTATAATAAGTTTCTCTTCGTTGAATCTCAAAGTGATAGTTCTTGCATGAACGTCGATAAGCGATCTCGAGGTGTCTAAAAATTGACGACCTAAAATTAGAGGAACTTGAGGATTCGCGGGGATGTCAACTACTATAAAATCAATGGGATAGTAGAACTTCCCCACTTTCACGAAAACATCTTCGGCTACTCCACATGCTAAAATCATAGAATGATCGGCCATCTCGATAGACATGTTCGAAGGAGTAAGAGCCAGAAGCGAAAGCGATTTCCAAATGGAAAATGGCATAAAATTAATGCTCACACCAAGATCGGCCAAGGCGAGGCATTCTTTCATATCTTGTATGTCACAAGGAATGAGAAACTTTCCGGGGTCACCAACTTTTTCCGGTATGCGGTTAAGATAAACCGAAGAACAATTAGCAAGCTTTGAAAGCTTTTCCTTATCGCTCATCATACTTTTAAAAGTGGAAGCAAAACGAGGCATATATAACTACGCGTCCGCTAAACTCAAATCAAAATTCACTTGTTGAAACATTTTTATAAAAAGCTCGATTTATTGTTTGTTACCTTCTTGCAATTTCTCTTTGTTTCGTCTCGAATGGTAAGGTAAGGGTGGTGTGGGTTGGACATTAGGCAACGACCTTGGAATCTCGGGTTCCATGATTGGTATTGGTTCAACCGTAGGTGTGGTACGAGCGGTACTTCGTGGGATTGTAATATGCTCCTTTTTGACCATCACCTCGGGCTATTTCTCGATTTCCTTCTCCGTAGAAGTACTTGGACGAGAGATTGGTTCCTTGAAATTTTTACCACTTCGTGTAGTAATAACCTTCATTTCTCCCTTCGGGTTTGCAATGGTATCACTAGGAAGACCACTCTTTCTCGATTTCCTTCTCCGTAGAAGTACTTGGACGAGAGATTGGTTCCTTGAAAGTTTTACCACTTCGTGTAGTAATAACCTTCATTTCTCCCTTCGGGTTTGCAATGGTATCACTAGGAAGACCACTCGAGGAAGAGGGTTTACACATGATTGCTTCAAACATTTTTTCCATTCGGTCTTCAAATTTTGATTGCCTTAAATCCGCTTTTAACAATTCTTGCTTAATCTCATGTTGTCCTTGTTCCATCTTTTGTTGATTTTGTTGAAGATGTTGGATATTTCCTTCCATTTTATTAGCATGAGTTTTAAGTTCATTAGCAAGTTCGTTTTTAAGCTCGTTTTTCAACTCGAATCTTAAGCTAATTATTTCACGTTGCATGTTATCAAACTTAGCATCATTTGCTTTAGCATAATCCAAAAATTCTCCTTGAAGATTTTTAGTGTGAGAATTTTGAAAACCTTGTGTAGTGTTTTGAAAATCACGGTTTTGATTTTGATTAGTAACTTGTCCATTCCCACTTTGATAATTCCCTTTGTTGTAGTTACGTGAATTGCCTTGATAATTACCACCTTGATTGTTGTTTCGATAGTTATTAGCATTTTGATTTGGTGGAGCTTGATTTGGGCGGGAACCTTGGCCGTTTTGGTTATAAGTTCCCGTTGCTACGTTAGCACTCGAAGTGTTACCACCGGCGGTAATGCACTCGGAAAGATCATGAGCTCCACCACAAGACAAACAACTCTTTTCAACCGCTTTTACCGAAGCGGAATTCAAAGCCTCTTGTGCTTTCCAATGAGTCATAAGATTAGCAAATCTATCGAAAAACCGATTTTCCTCATTAGCTTCATGATGTAAGGCATTAATGCTACGAGACGATGACGACGATGACGAACCCAAATTGGCAACACTCGGTGTGTTACGAGGGCGATAAACCTTAGATCTATTCTCGATAATCTTTAAAGCTTCATCGGTCGTTTTGCACAAAAAATTACCACCCGCGGCGGCATTCAAGTAATCTCGTTCATGATCATTAAGCCCATTATAAAAAGTATCAACTTGATGTAATTCCGAAAAATCATGGTGTGGACATTCATGTAACATTTCTTTAAATCGTTCCCATGCCATTGAAAAACTTTCATTATTTCGTTGTACAAATCTCGAAATCTCATTTTTCAAATGTGTTGTTTTAGATGGTGGAAAAAATTTGTTCACAAACTTAGAAACGAGATCACCCCATGTCAAAATTGAATTTGGCGGTTCTTTCTCAAGCCAAATTTTAGCTGGTCCATCTAACGAGTATGGGAACAACATCATCTTAATGGCGTCATGTGGAACATCCTTAAACTTGCTAGTAGCGGTGAGACGATTAAAATTCCTTATGTGGTAATGCGGGTTGTCTTTCTCATGACCTCTAAACTTATTAGCTTGCAACATCGACATTAAACCCGTCTTAATCTCGAAGTTCTCCGCAAGGATAGTGGGAATCACAATGGCCTCTCCAAAACCCTCGGTGGGTGCTTGTAGCAACTCCATCATAGTACGATTAGCCATTACGACTTCTTGTTCTACAATAGGTTCAACAATTGGAGTTTGTTCTTCAATCAACGTCTCTGATTTGCTTGGTTTTGAAGACGTTTACGAGCTCGTTTTGCTTGATTACGAGTGATCATAAACTTCACGAAGAATGGGAGGTGAGCAAAGAAGATTCTTTTTGGGTGTTTTGTGAATTTTCTATTTTTTTGTGTTTTTTTGTGTTTTTAATTTTTTTTTTATTTTGGTGTATCTTCGTAGACAACAATATACCAAATATCTCCTCGAATCAAACTCTTGATTAAAAAAGCCTCAAAAGAATGAAAACGATCACGTGGAGTGAACGCCTTCGAATGACTTTAGAACTTTGGTGAAAACCAAATTGTTCAAGAGGGTTTAATCACAAAGAAAACCAAGCAAATATATTATACGTAATAATACTTTGGGCGGCAAAACCCTCGACTAGCCTTCAATCTCAAAATACTCACAAGTAAGCGGGGAAATGAGGCGGCGCGAAGCACTTAAGAGCCTTTTTCCTTAGGGTATATTTTATAATACCCGCCTTATACCCACCTTATAGTTTGTATTTTTCAAAATCGAGATTCACGAAAGTATTTATCTATTATTGCCTTTTTCTTTTGTTTGAGATTCGAATACAATAATTAGGAGATTAAATCCCAATTAAGGTTGTGTTTTCACACTTTTGGAGATAATGTGTATTGATTGTGATACTTAATATAATATAGTAATAATAATTTCACAAGAAAAACCAAAAAACCGATAATACGTATTAGTAGATTTCTACTAATACAAATACTATTTATTGTTAATATTAAAAACAACAAGACAAATTAATCACGACACATCTCCCCGGCAGCGGCGCCAAAATGATTGTAGTGTTTTACCACACCTTTAGGAAAAGGAGGTAAATAGGAAAAGTATTAAATACGACGGTTTAGGAAAACCGTGTACAAATGACCCTAATGAAGTTCGTTTCCCAACGAGGTATATGTGTGTGACTAAAATGTAGCAAGATTTGAGATTAATATTTGAAAGAAGGGGATGAGAAAAGAGGATGACGAAGACGTGAAATTAATTACTACTATAACTAAGAGTTTACCAATGATCAAAACTTTTTCAAACCTTTTAGTTAATTAAATATTAATTTTTAAATGCTAATTAAAGCCCTAAAAATCAAATTAATTATCAAAAAGCCCAAATAAAGATTTTTCAATTGGTAAACCTCTAAAATGACCTAAAAAGATTAAAAACTATTTTTATAAAATTTTAAACTAAGAAAAACTATTTAAAATGATTTAAAAACTATTAAAACTTAAAATAATTATAAAAATTAATCTAAGAGTTGCAAAATTCCTATTTAAATGTATTTAAGCTAAGAAAAATATAAAAGTGCAAAAATGTGAAATTTGAAAAATAATAATAAAATAATATTAAAATAATATTAAAAACCCAAAGATTATAAAAAATTCTAAAAACTTGCAAACTAGTTTATTTTAACCTAAATAAACAGAAAATGAAAGTGAAATTACCAAATTACCCCTAATGGGCCCCAAAATGGGCTAAAATAAAAAACAGTCAAGCTTAATGGGCTTTTTAGCCCAAAAAGTCAAAATAAGCCCAAATGACATGGAAAAGCCCTATCTGACTCAAAATTTAATTCTAAACACAAAACTCTGAAGGCCCAAAAGCTGAAAGTGAGCTTATCACAGCTTAATGAACAAACAGCTTATTCTTATTGGGCCAATAAGCCCATTAAGCAATAAGCCAATGCCATAAGCTCTAATTTGACACACAACCTTCTTTTGGGATACTAAAGAGATCTGTAAAAAGAAATTTTGAAAAAGCTCACTCAATAAGCCAGAAATAAGCCAAGAACAATTCCACAAAACGACAAAATAGTCGGGATAGAGTTCTAGGCTGTTTCAGAAGCTCTAGTTTGTTGCAAAAGCTCACAAATAGCTTAACTAAGAATAATCAATCCAGAAAATCACAAAAAGCCAAGTAGAATAAGCTGTAAGAACCAATAAGCTGGCTGAAAAATCCAAATAAGCTAGTTTTCTAGCAAAAGCTTAACAAAAAGACTTATAACCTTCCAAACTTGTTATTAAGCTGAGAAAAATGAGTCCTGTTACAAAAACCAAGTTGTTGCATGTACCAATAAGCAAAACATATTCAATAAGCTATATGACCAAGTTTGACCAAAAGTCAGACGCTGACAAGAGAAAATCAAACGCTGACAAGCACAAATTGGACGTTGACAGACTTAATGAAGTGTTGAGACTTTGTTTTCACCCTGCTGGTCAAGGCTTGAGTGCAAACCTTGTGAATCAAGGCCTACCAGTTGGGTAGACTTGATGAGTTTTGGTACAAATAAGCCAATAAGCCAGTGGGCTTATAAGCTTGTAAGATAAGCAGCAAACAACATGCACAAATCAAGTAATGCACAAGGAACCAAATACTAGCATAAAACAACAGGAATCAAACCAATAGCATCAAAATCTCATAACATGCATTCGCTGATCTAAATGACCAAAAGCTGAAATTCAATAAGCTATAGACTACTCAATAAGCAACCAAACTCTAAAACCAGATGATGCAGAGTTGCACAACCAACAAATCTATAAGCAAACCAAGTTTCACACCTTAATTCAAACAAACAAACAAATTAGACCTGCTGATGTGTTTGACTAAAAAAGTGTTCAAAAACTAGCAACTTATGATTTTTAGTTATACCTTGTTTTAGACCTATCCAACACTTGAAACAACTTATATATCAGCAAACAAATAGATATAAACCAAAAGGAGCCAAGCTCCAAGGCCCTAAGGCCTTTGAACCAACAAACACAAACAGCCCTTAATCAACAACTTTTCAAAGCAACTTGTGATTCCAACTAACAACCTACTGATTTTATGATTCAAAAACACTTCCTAGATGACAACTAACATATTCAAACACAAAAATCACAACCTCAAACACAAGAACTCAAAATCACAGTCCAAAATCATAAACAGGCAATAACATGAAATTTTTAGGGGAAACTTAAACAAGGGATTATACTTGTCCTCCACAACATCCTAGGAGGACCAGCAATGCTCCTTGGACCTTGTTCAACAACTAGAACAAGACCAAGGTACTTCAACAAGAGGATCAAAACCTGCTGATGTTCAAAGTAGAACAAGGTTTTGATGATTATGATTCTTCAACACAAATGAACAAACAACTCAACCAAGAGCTTAAATCTCTTCTCAGGCTTGGTGTCAACAAGCTTGAAGGAGCTTAAGGCTTTTGGCTAAGGGTTAGTACAATATAATAAGCAAAACAGAAACTAGGATTTCAAGGTTTTTGAACCTTCGAAAACCTATCAAACATAGACGTGCCTTAACCACAAGATTAAGGAAGGTCTAAAAGATAAAATGGAACTCAGATTTCAGCTATTCTAATACCAACTTTTATAAAACACAAAAGAGATTTCACAATTTTCAGAAATTC
Organism: Glebionis coronaria; assembly: GCA_025667525.1. Taxonomy (NCBI): domain Eukaryota; kingdom Viridiplantae; phylum Streptophyta; class Magnoliopsida; order Asterales; family Asteraceae; genus Glebionis; species Glebionis coronaria. Next base: position 475,986,019 of record CM046877.1, read on the forward strand.
AAATTTTATTTAAATAAAAAGGGATTACAAAGATAATAGCCAAAATCTGGAACAAAGGGACTCTCACAAGTTGATGTCTCCTTTTATAGGAAAATGCTTACAAACACTATTCATAAACCCTAGCACTGAATTTCCTAAATTATCCTTGCAGAATCTTCTAGGCTTGTTGCCAGTTTGCTTGGGTGAATCAGGGACGTTCATTGAGTGCTTGGTGATTAAGGAAAGGCTTAAGTTCGTTGATTTTTCCATGTCATGATCTTTTGCCAGGTGTCGTCATGTGAGTGGGGATGGGGGTATCTTTCTGGTAGTGGAGTTTAAGGTTTTTGTTATGGGATGTGATTGAGGTGATGTGAAAATTACACGTGGGAACAACCAATTTCACTTTCCCCTTTGTTTTCTTCATCTTTCAACTTGGCAGTTTGGGTCCTTTGTTTTTGGGAAAAGATGCATAACAAGTTTTTCAGCCAACAAAACGTGTTCCCTTTGTTTTTGAAGTTATGGTTTTCACACTTTTTCCCTAAAACTTTGGCAAAAGTGTTTCAAGGGTTGTTTTTGTCATTTTTCCATAATTGAGGGACTGAATTTGGACTTTCTTGATCTTCAAAGGTCTTCATAGTATCTTTGACTTCATGAGGGATCATTATTGACAAGTTAGAATTGATGAGGGACTAATCTTGCCATTTCTTCAAAGTTGAAGGATCATTTTTGTAATTTTGACAAACTTAAGGGACCAAACTTGTAATTATGAATTTACAAGGGTTTTAAGTGTCATTTCTTCATTCATTGAGGATCAATCTTGTATTTCTTCAAGTCTTCAAGGTTTAATCTTGGATAATTCATGAACTAGGGCCCGGTTCTTTGTACAGCTTCGTTTCTCGTGTTCGTTTTTCTTTGTTTCTTGTGATCTTTTGTCATTTTCACGATATCCATACCTAAAATACACAAGTAAACAAACACAAGCATATATATGGTATTTTATGACATTTTTATGCATTTAAAGCCCGAAAAGAACGATGAGATCATGTATAAATGCCATCTCATCATCGGGTAAACATAAACATGACCTATTAAGTTAATTACTTTATGTCGACTACAGATTAAACTGACAGACTAATCACACAGACTAATATTCCTGATCCACCGGATGATGCTTTGAGCTGTAACAATATAAACTATCTATAGAACTATGGCTAAAACAAAACAAAAAGAATGAGATAACTGATAGGAATTATTATACCTTCTTTCTGGTTACACTTTCTTCATCGTTGACTACTATGCGCCGCATACCCTCTCACAACTGGCACAACCAAATATACGAAATAAAATCTTAAAACAGTAGTACAGTGGTATTCATAAAGACTAATTTTAAAAATTATGCAGCGGTATTTACATTTTGTATTACCTAGTTCGAAACACAGGTAGCTTTGTGAATTTTGTATGAGGATAAAAGGATCTCACACGTTTCTTGTCCCTTGGTTTTTTACCTGTAGCCAAACAAATATACACCCTTCCTGTTACGTTGCTAAATTTTGGAAGTCATACATTCAAAACAGGCCGATATCACATTAACCCCATCATGAATTATCATGGAAATAAAGAGCTAGAAAATATTGATGATCAAAAAACTAATAGATTTCACATGCATATCAAGGTTTCAAAACGTGTGCAAGTGTTCTGCACCTGGCTGTTCTGAATAGTATTGGAATTTGAATCAGCTGAAACTTGTTGCCAGCTATTCCGTCGAGTGTATTTTGGCAGCATCCGTCGAAAACCTAAGTTGAGGTCTAACTGATCATATCTCTCTTGTGGAAATTACTGGTTGTTTATGGTCCGTCTTGTTACAAATAACGAAATACGAATCCACTGTTTCATAACTATGCAATAGTGTCGATCACGTCGTAATGCTTAGCAAAATCATATGAAAAGTTACAAACAGAAAAAGTTCATAAATTATTTATATCTAATTACTATTGAAAAATATAGATTTTGTAAACGTATTTAACTAACTATCTACAAAATAAACTTTTGGACTGTGATTTTTAAGAGAAGAAAAAAATAAAACTATAAAAATAAAAAAAACCCCAACCCCACAATCATGCTCAATAGGATAGATACAAATGATGTGCTCATCATTCTATTTCTGCAACTGTTATCAGTTTGCAAACCCGACCTCACCACACATAAAATACCACTTTTGACCCAAAGTAAGCCCAACCATTATTAAACCATTTCCACCTCTGCATTCAACTTGGCCAAATGATTCTCTTGTTTTGTTTATCAGTGAGGTCACGTCCCTACACCAGCTACCAAACAGTTCCATACGCCTTACTTTTTTTTGCCTTAATGGTCAAACAGATTAAAAAAATCATGTGCATACGCATACAAAATGAACATAGATAGATCCATCTATCAGTATGTTAATTCCTTAATATAAATAAAACAGATTAATCTATCACCTGCCAAACATAAAGTTAGTAAGTTGTAAGGAAACAGACCCTCATATGTTTCCCCTATTGTAACTGATACATACACTATCCAGTATTAACACTAACATAGGGACAGTCCTAGATAACATAAGGATGTTTATGTTTTTTTGTATATATATAATGAAGGAATAACGAAATGCACCTGCTCAGTGCTGTAAATCAGGACAGTCCCTTTGGTTACATTGCAGTTGTATCAACACCAACAGTTATACAATCACCTTCAAACTAATAACCAATTTTAGCTTCACTAAGAAGAATACAGTTGGATGAAAATATGATTACTAATGATGAGGCATTATTATGCATATTTAGGTGGACAATGCAATGGCTTTCATAATAAGGCATGTCTTTAAAAACCATCATTTGTGAGCCTTAGAAACTCAGCTTTTTAAAATTGGTGAATGGGTCAAATTGGTATATCCTATAGCTTAGCTATATAGAAAAAATGGAAGATGAGTCGAATGTCGCAAACTCTAAAGAATACCTATTAAATAGTGGACACTGTAGACGGAACGGCCTAAATGACCCTTATGGATCATCTTTAACTTGAGGACATTATTAAAAAATTACAATTAACGAAACACTCGATTTATTACTTTTGGACCCTTTGCGCTTGCCCATGCATTATTCCAATTCTGGTCTTAACATAGTAACATTGATTAGTTGTAATATCATACTTGGCATATCTCTTGCGCTTTCTCGACCCAATTTTTACCTTGACAGATGAAGTTCGATAATGGCTTCCTTAAGCTTACCATTATTTTACATATTTCGACCTATGTGTCTTGTCATGCCCACCATTATCCGCACTTCTTTTGGAAGTGACATACCTAAGGTACTGCTAGGCTAAAGGCATGTTGGTCAAGTTTGATCTTTTATCAGGTAGACCCACTATATTATAGGATTCTGAATTTTTTTTGGTACCTTTTAAATGTTTCTAAAATGTGGGTGAGTTCTCTCAGTCTTTTGTTGCTTCTTGTTGCGTTTCCAGATAATCCCTAAGCCTGTATACAAACACACCACCATTCATCAGTCAGTTTTAAAATACCACACAACTGATATACATTGATGATGTATTCAAACAATGTAATAATAGTAGCAGATATCTTGACCCACAATCCTGCAAAGGAACCACGGACCAGGAGCAAGAATAGTGATGGCACGAGTGTAGATCTTACCCTTTTCAGGATCGATGCTGACAGAAAGTCAAACTTGCATTTTCCTATGTTCCTTTAAAATTCAAAAAACATATTCAGATGTTCTTAACCATATACGTAGAACCTTTGCGTTTTTTAGAATTTGCAAAAATATCTATTTACACAAAGATTGAAATCAGAACTTGCATTCAAAGTCACAGGTTTCTATATGAAGAGAATTAACTTAAAAAAGATTGGCAACAAAATGAGAAAATGGTGGCCACCATCAGTAGTAGGATCCAGAGCTTCCACTACCCAATATAACCACTGCCGCCCATGCTACGACCAGAATATAGTGAAGATGAGTAAGAGCTTTCGCCAACCTGCATAAAGATCGGCAAGATAGTGAATTATGATTCAGTAGAAGGACTTTTTTTAAGACCAAAGAATGACTGAACAAACTTACATAGAAACCAAGATGGTCTAAATACAAAATGTACTGATAGTGGTTACGGACAGCCTCCTCCAGAACTATTATTAGGAACTACAAGAAGGAATCGAGATACCCATACTTATGTCATTTGTTGAATTGTAGCAAGCTGGCATAAGTCCGGTCCCATACTCCCATGTCTAGAATTTTGATGGATGTTCCAACCAAAGAATCTCTCCCTCTTCCTCCGCCTTTATGCCTCCAGCCAGCTACATTGAATCAAAAATGATAATTAATGTACCCTTAATAAGATAAACAAATAAACGCTTATAACATGCAAACATGAAGAAAGCAGTAACCTGCCGCTTCTCTTTTTTGGGATAACATTGATAGGTGGCGTATGGGTGAGCTGGGTAACGATTGAGTTAACCCAAAAACTTTTTGTACATCAGTGGCTTTTTCTACATCTTCACAAGTAGTATAGCTAACAAATCACAAGCAGGTTGGAGAACCGTATTCACATATTCTATTTGACTATAACAGTAGAATACCCAGCTCACCAAACGACATAAGTATATGAGATAACTTTCTCCATCAGAAGGTTTGTTGAGCAAAATAACAAATCAACGATGAGCCGCACCCTATATGTAGCTAAAAAGAACTTTCATCATAGCTTATTACTTTGAATAATCTAAAAAGCTTAAGTTATTTTAGTCCATGTAAACACTCAAACAGCTAGCTTCGTTTTCCTAGCACAATAAGCTGATAACCTACTATTCCCAAACACCCCCTAACTAAGATATCTAAAGTAAGGGTATCATAAAAACATGTGTTTTTTAATCTTACTACAACTTCTTGACTACATTATATATCTACTGATAAATATGCACGAGTTTTAACTAAATAAAGCAGTAACTCAATAGTTACCTTTAAGTGGAAGAGCTTCAGCCATATTGTATAAAGGAAAGAAGTGCTCTAACGTAAAATAGTACTTTTAAAATAAAAAAACATGTCATCCATACCACAAACGAGACATTACAGACGAGAACTAATATGCCACAAACCACGAAGGTTGGTTGATTGGAAAAACAGAAATGGGTCATTTTATGACTGGCAGGTAAGGTTGGGTTGATTCGGGTTTATCCTGGGGTAGGAGTAAGATATGTATACATTTCACCTCGCTAATATCTGAACATCAACAATATAAAAACTCATAACAAACATTAGATCGGGTTGAGAAAAGAAGAGAGGATGGAGATGGCTGGTTATTTTAATTAGGGTTTATGTATTCACAATTGATGACATCAAAAACTATTTGATGATTGAAGGTTGGAACACATAACAAAAACAATTATTAGATCAGGTTGAGAGAAAAAGACATGATGGTGATGGCTGGTTTTTTTTAATTAGGGTTTTTGTCCACAATTGATGACATAACAAATTATTTGATGATGGAAGGTTTGATCACATAACAAAAACAAACAGTTGTTTGATTCAAAGATTAAAAGGCTTTTATGAGTGTTGGATCGTTAAAATGGATATGAAGTGGATGGTGTGTGTGTCTTTTCCCAGTCGGTGGGTTGGTTAAAAAATGAAAAAAAAATTAGTTTTAACCTAATATATAGATGCGTTATGAACGCAGTTTTTTGCAAACCACGGTCCATTTTTTCCAGATTACGTTTTGGAAAACTATTTTTGGCGAGTTTTTGAGACTTTTTAGCTAAGAAACAATATCTATTAGTTTAGAAGTGCCATGTCACATATGACTGGAATTAGAGGTGTGCTATCAAGTCATAATTATACCTATATATAATATATATATATATATATATATATATATATATATATATATATATATATATATATATATATATATATATATATATATATATATATATATATATATATATATATATATATATATATATATATATATATATATATATATATATATATATATATATATGTATATATATATATATATATATATATATATATATATATATATATATATATATATATATATATATATATATATATATATATATATATATATATATATATATATATATATATATATATATATATATATATATATATATATATATATATATATATATATATATATATATATATATATACTAGTGGCAAAACCCGTCTGATGGACGGGTATGACTTGTGATTATTACCTACATTTTTTGTTTAACTCAATATTAATGTTAATAAGTTCTATTTTTTATATTTCTCTAAACATAATAGAAATGTTATTTTAGAAATTGGCTGTTAACTTTTGGGCATATGGGAGTATTTTGGTCCTTTACTATTTTGGTGGTTGCATTTAATAAAAAACAACATAATAGAAATGTTTTTCAGAAATCTAATATATTACTATATGATAGCCAAATAATTATTTTGATAAATTAATCTCCATTCCTCCAAGATAAGGCATTCTATTCAGTTGACGACTCAGATGACGACTATAGTGAAGATGACAAGTTGCAATCGCTTATTGACGAGGTGGATCCATTTATTTTCTTTGTCAACACTATAAAAGGTAAACCTTTTATTTTAGAGAAATTTCTTTGTTTATAATTTTTGTTAATGATTTCTTTGGTATAAGTTGTATGACCATAACCTTTTTCTTACTTTGAATTTATGAACTTGCAGTTCTGCAAGCATCATATCAAATAAGATTTCAAAACCTCACTGTTGGACTTGAAAGCCATTACGAGACACTTGCAAGCGCCGTCACTCAGCATGTCGAACAAAGAAGAAGAGATGTTGACAACACAAAGGTGATGGTTCCAGCAGCTGCCTTTTGACCTTTTTTATAGCCGAAATTGTAATGCAATTGCTGCAGTTCTTGTGAGGATATACTCGGTTGGAAAAAACTGAAGCTGCAAGGCGTTTTCAGTTCTGCAAAAAGCAGCAGTTTAAGCTAAGGATTTAACTCAATACATCAACTTTTGCAAGGATTTTGAGGTTATTAAATTCAGATGAAACTATACAAACCACCCATTATTCCCATTCTACATAATGCCACATCCTAATCTTTTCAACAATCTGAAATGGGTCAAACCCACACCCTACTGATATTACATTATCAGTTTAACAAAGGTCAACCAAAACCTTTGTTCGAGGTTCTTTAGATCACAGCCGCCACGAGATCGGTTCATATCAATACCCCTAATCCACTAGATCACTTTAATTTGCTCTAAAAGCTTTGGAAATAGCGCCAAGACATGTTTAATTACTTTAGAAAAATGCACAATGTTCAGCCTGATTGAAGTGAACTGCATGAAGCAACTCATCCATCAATTGCATTCACACTCTTCCCTCCGAATCCTATGCCCTAAACAAATTCAAATCCCAAAACCCAAATCATCAAACACTATACAATGGCTTTCAATAGCCTTCCCAAACACAAACAACTTTCAAAAATCTTCCCAAACACAAACCCCACACCCGATACATACTCCCTGATAAATGGATATGTTTGGGTTTGTACGAAATTGTGTTGGATCTAGATTTGGAATTAAAGCAGCCGCCCGACTGGTGTTTGGTGAAGAAGAGATGTTTTTTTCGTACGAAATTGTGTTGGATTCAAATTTATTTGATTATGGATTTAAAGCAGGCGACCGACTGGTGTTTGTTGAATTGTTTTTGTAAATTGGTGGGTTGAGATTTGGTGTTGGTGAAGAAGAGGATTTATGGTGAAGAAGAGGAATTGGTAGGTTTGTTTTTGTGTGTGTTTATGTGTAGTGAAAGGGATGGGTGACATTATCTGAAGCCAAAATAGTAAATGTCATACCCCACCATGGCGGAATATGGGGCGCGACGTATGGATATCATCACAATATAACCACGTATAATAAGGTCTAAAGAACTCTCAAATTCCTTCCCAACTCATCTCTATGTTAACCCTCCAAGTGTTCATTACCGCAAAATACCCAAAACACGAGTTTAAACCATGTTGTCCGAAAATTAACCTTGAACTCAACAATTGTACAATTAATTCGACCAAGCTACTGACTTCCAATTACGAAACATTCTGAATATTTGAAAAGTATGTTCCGAGTACATAATTTTAGGCTTTTGAATCACCCAAAAACCTTTAAAAACGAATAAGTTATGACCAAAACGATTTTTCTCAAAATCTGCCTAGGCATTAGCGACAGTTTCTGACAGTTAGCGACATATTTTGACAGTTTAGCGACAGTTTCTGCCTACTCCGATTTATACCAAAAAAAACGATTTTTAAACCCTAAAACCCCCCATTAATTACCAAAACTAGAACCTAATTTATTTTAATTCCAGAAAATTAAAACTCTATTAATTACATGATTTTAACATATTTCACTAAATAAGAACAAAATTTTTACCTTAAGAACAATAACTTTATGTGATCAAAACCAAAATATTTTAAAATAACCGAGTCATGCTTATATGTTAAAGAATTTATATTCCACCTTATTTGAAACATGATCCCGACACTTCCATATTTCATCGACTACCAACAACTATTTTTTTTCAATTTGTAAGTTCTATTTTTTTACCATGTATAACTCGAAACAAAAGACATCGTTACCCCAAAAAGAAATCTCCACCATCTCAAAATCCTTCACGCCAAAAGTACCGTACAAACAAACACGTGAAATGAGGACCCGAGAAATGCGCTACTACAGAAGTTGAACATCTCAAAGAGAAACAAGCTAGCAACCATCCCAAGAATACAACCGGTAAGTAGAAAATAATTTTACATACATAGGCATAAGCGTACATACACTCAAATCCATCCAACATATACTATACAAGCATGTATTAACTCTCTTTCATGCAATCATACTTGAAAGTCCAGTGGTCTTGTGGCACATATATAATTATGTAGGCCTCCATAATTATACATGTTCCCTTTCACCAATGTACTCCCTCCTATGATGACACTTATAAGAAATTAATACTACATATAACACATAATCCAACAACTCACAAGCACATAACCACACAAGATAAGATCCAAAACCCCATGTATTAAAATAACATAGCCAATGCACGAAACACATAAACTCGTAGTCCAGCTGAACCAGCGTAGACAAAATTCAAAATGTATAAAGAACATGAAAACATAATTAAGCGAAATCCAACAATGACTAGCGTATACGACCATGGTTCCACCCGCACTAATCAAAACTCGTAAAGAAAATAACATGTAGTTAAGTATGAACTTACTATGGTTCAATTCATACTAGTCAAAACATCACAATAAATAACATTCAAACACATCAATTATAATAAAATGCACACATACTCCTATGACGCCTATATGCAGGGACCCTTAAGCTATAGACTAGGCTACGCGACTAGGCAACCTAATTCTCTATAACCATTGGCTCTGATACCATTCTGTCACACCCCACCATGGCGGAATATGGGGCGCGACGTATGGATATCATCACAACATGGCGTGTCTATAGAGATAACTATATGAAATAAGAATTGTCATAAAATTGTGACACAAAAGTCATGACAATATCTCATCAAATGCAGGAGTCTAGGTAAGTAGGTAACAGTCCTACCTCTTACCCAAGACAAACAAGTAACATAATCAAAACAAACATATGTGTGCCACAGTATCACTTATTAAATGAACAAAGAAAAAAACTAAGAAGGAAACGGGGATATCCTTCTATATGCATTCCTACGCTCTCCAAATCCTAGCCACTTAAGTTCTCACGCCTAACCAAAGCATCACCTGAAAGAGACACTAAAACACGTCAACATAAAGTTGGTGAGAGTCATAGGTTTAGACTCCAACGCTAAATCAATTACAAGCTGTGAATAACGAACACAAATACAATAACATATGCACAATGTGCTACAATTATGTATTAACAATTAGCATTCAAGATCAATCATTCCAAACCAAAATCCAAGGCTCCTACCTTGCCAAACAACATGGTACCATAGATGATCACACTATGTACCTATCCCAAGGCCACTACCTTGTCAAACCACAAGGCCACTACCTTGTCAAACCACAAGGCCACTACCTTGTCAAACCACAATAACTGAGACGGCACGTGTCCCCCGATCCAAATCATACACAATCAAAAATCACATAGCAGTTAATCACATAATGTACACACAAGTCCATCTCAAATCACAAACACATTCACATCATCAATTTAGAAAATAACTCAACACAGTGTCTCTTCCATCCCATATGGAAGTCAAAATCAATATTAAACATGGGACTATGAAACTCACCTGATAGCTTCTTCACAAGTCCTCGCACTAGCACAAGCTAACAAACCAAAAACACGAAATCAATACACGAACCAATCACTAAGATGGCTCATAAACCTATGATGGACATCTAGTCTATTCCCGTATAATTACCTCATTGTTAAGATCTAATCACCCCATTACCCTTCCTTAACAAGTCCCTAACTTGGTTAAGTTTAATAGCTATCCTGTTCATAAATTTACACAAAACAGTACCAGTTTTAGGTCTCAAAACTTTAAGTCAAACGTCCACTTAAACATACCCATGGTTTCTGTAAAAGGAATATTCACACTTTTATACATGTTAGTTAAAACCTCCCACTTGCCCTAACCTTAAAGCTACTGTTAAGGCCCCGATATATGTGTATATATTTCTACCTATCCAGAATTCACTGATTTTAAACGTATGAAAAGTTCATTACCATTAGAGGGTCTTACCCTAAACCACAATCTTAGACCAAGTGCAGATCCTTACTACAATATATAAACCATCTCTCATGTTCGTGAGAAGATCCCAATGCAACCCTAAGTACCCAAAACAACCCAAAACATAAAAAGAAAACAGGCTGAATTCAAAACTGTTTTGACCTCCGACTGTTGTAACCTGTTTTTGACCCACTTCCCTACCTCCAATTTAGTTCTAGTTTCTTGATTTAGAAAGCCAACTCAATTACCTATCCAGGGGTAGTTTGATCGCATCTTGAATGTTCCTATAACTCGAGATATGATCAAAATAATAGACTCAAAATTCTGCCCAGATTTTAAAAACGGTTTAACAAAATCAACCTCATTAATTAATCCTAATCCCTCTAATTACAAGCCCTAATTTATTTAATCATTAAAATATGATTAATATACTGTTTTTCTAATTAAACCGTAATCTAATCCATCATATGATCATAGAAACATTCAAAACATTTAATATGAAAAGGGTTAAGAAGGGTTTACCTTTGAATTAATAGAAGATGAAGAAAACCTAATTTTTGAAAACCCTAATTGGCCACCATTGATGAATTTCGGCTAGAAGATGTTATGGAGGTTAAAAACCTTATTATTATGGTTATGAGTTGGGCTTGGTTAAGTCCTAAAGGCCCCCTAATCCCATTACAAGTCCATTGGGCCTGTTTTGGGATTTTCCCTTCTTTCTTTCTTCTTTGGTGCGTCTAAACCGACCCAAACACCCCTAAATTCGTTTTTATTTTTATTTTTATTATTTAATATTAAGTTATTAATATTACTTTAATTTTCTTTAATTTATTTCAGCTCCTAAAGCTTCCAAAACCACAAAACCGTAAAACTAGTCAAATTTACGCGTTTTACCGTTAAAAGACGTAAAATATACACTTTTATAAAAAATCTCAAATTTTGAAATAAACTTTATAACTAAGTCCTAAATGACTTAAACCATCCCGAAAAATATTCATATGGATAATTACCTCACCCGAGACCTCTAAATGCTAAACCGTATATCCAAAAAAAATACAATTACTATAATACTTATACGTATACGTAAACACCACAATATCACCATTTTCATTTCATAGTCACCACTTGTGAGCTCATGAACATGAAATAACCGTTCCTCGATTTACTTATGAGTACTCTATACTCATAAACGATAACCATCCCGAAAACCATCCCGAAAAATAAACTAAGTCCTAAATAACTTAAAACCATCCCGAAAAATATTCGTATGGATAATTACCTCACCCGAGACCTCTAAATGCTAAACCGTATATCCAAAAAAAATACAATTACTATAATACTTATACGTATACGTAAACACCACAATATCACCATTTTCATTTCATAGTCACCACTTGTGAGCTCATGAACATGAAATAACCGTTCCTCGATTTACTTATGAGTACTCTATACTCATAAACGATAACCATCCCGAAAACCATCCCGAAAAATAAACTAAGTCCTAAATAACTTAAAACCATCCCGAAAAATATTCGTATGGATAATTACCTCACCCGAGACCTCTAAATGCTAAACCGTATATCCAAAAAAAATACTATTACTATAATACTTATACGTATACGTAAACACCACAATATCACCATTTTCATTTCATAGTCACCACTTGTGAGCTCATGAACATGAAATAACCGTTCCTCGATTTACTTATGAGTACTCTATACTCATAAACAATAACCACACCAACCTCGTTCACACAAAATAAACACGTAAACACACAATTCAAGTAAGCACACATAAAATAACCTAAAAGTAAGACCAAGTGACAAACCCAAAACCACGGTTGTCACAGTAAAATACCCTCATATGCTCAAAAGTTAACAGTCAAAACTAACGCCCAACCAAAATAAGGACGAAATTTGATCATATTTCAAAAATAAGGATGATTCATGGAGTTATTTTGAGTTAGGGACGAAACTTGATATTCTGAGTAAATGATATGGATGAATCATGAAAATTTTTCTTATTTTAAAAGCAGATTACATATATGTGAACAAAAAATTAGGCGGCCATACCAATTACATACACCCTCCGTCCAATAATAATTGTCCACTTTGACTTTTTACCGGCTTTCTTATTCAACTTCAACCATAAATATCTTTATTTGTGTTATATAATACCGGATGAAATGTATATTTAATAAAAATGCAGTTAAATTTCAATGCATACATGAATTTTTTTTCAAGTATTATATAACACAAATGAATATATTTATAGTCAAAGTTGAATAAGAAAGACCGAGAAAAGTCAAAGTGGACACTTATTATGGGACGGGGGTAGTAGAACTAGAAGTAGCTCTGTTCTGTAGGTACAATACATAGAACTTATGAAGAAGTATAGTTGTGTTTAGTAATAGAAAAATGGTTGTTTTCTAGAGAGATTTTCTTTGAAATAGAAAAGGTGTTCAAATTGATATTTTTCTAAAACTTTTTTTAGAAAAATAGAAAACCTACTTTCCACATGTATAACTAATATTTAGAAAACTACTTTTATGAGTTTTTCATATTTTTCTCTTTTCAACATAAGTCAAGTTTTTCTATGTTTATTTAGAAAACTATTTTTATTGTTAATATGTATATTATTACTACACCCGTTTTTAAATAAGTGTTCATTTTTAAATTTTGAAGTCTTTTTTTTACCTTAATTATTGTTGTGTGCGTTAAATGATACTCTTTGAAAATTTTATGGATGGATAGAATTTTAAATGTATTTTGTATTGATATATTTTATCAAGTATAACAAATATATTTACGATCAAAGTTTCAGAAAAAGACTTTAAAAGTCAAATGTAGACACTAGTTTTAGGACTAATGAAGTATTAAATAGTGTTAATAACTTAATATGTATGACATTGTTATGGTGATTTACGTTCTTAAATTTATCCTAAAATAGTGTTGATATTTATGTTGTTCGCTTGTGATTTTTTCAAAATGTTTAAAAATTTTAATTGTTGCTTTGAATTGGTGTTCACTTTGAAATTGTTCGTTTCAGAATTATTATTTGTTATAGGAGTATAATATAATCGATTGACTGGAAAAACGATAGAAAACAATAAGATTTAAACATGTTTTCAATTTTATTAAAATTGGAAAACCTGAAATTCATTTGAACAAGTATTCATGGGTTCTCTAGAGAAAAATAACTCCTCCATTCTTACACGGCCAACTATATATTATTGTTTCAAGATTCAAGAGATAGAAAGGCATACATTTCACTATTAAAGTTGTTGTAACACTAATGTTAGATCTATTTTGTTCTGAAATTTATTTAGTTATTGATTTTGTATTTCACAACAGGGTCCATTTATTTATGATGCATCATACTCTCTTATAAAATATATATTGACATGTTATTTTTCAAATACTTGAAATTTAACATATATCTTATAATGCATTGTGTACAAGCAAAATAAATATAAAAACTAAGATAACAAATTTAACACCTCACTAATACAAACATAATTTAATTCTCATATTAAAACTAATTAATACGTAATAATTAATTCACAATTAAAACTAAAAATAATTAATACACAATTAAAACTAAAAGTAATTAATACATAATTAAAAACTAAATAACTAATACTACTTAGTATATAATTAAAACACCCCAATATTTAAAAGTATAAGTATATATTCACATTATACAACAACTAAAAGCATTAGTCTACACAAATGTACATATGTTGTCTACCTAAAATAATAATGGTTTCGAGATGTCGTTGTAAGAAAAACGTAAAAATAAAATTAAGTTCGTTGAAAATTATGTTACAGGGTATCTGTCGTTGCAACGAGTAGGTACCCTGTTAATATAAACTTAAATGTTTTCAGTTTAAAGGATTAATTATGTTAAATGTTTCACAAACAATTAACATTTTTTATATTGCACGGGTTTTGATTGATAGAAAATTAGGTTGATCATTATTTATCTTTTCTTGGTTTTTTAAATATATAAGTCTTTTAAATAAAAAGAAGTCCAAAATAAGGTGATTCTCTTATGGATAATTTACATTATTTTTTACACCCATTTTTTTTCATTTCACAACCTTTCTAAACGTATCATGTCACTTCAGTTGTGAAATATGTTAATCTGGACATATTATGAGCAACAATGCCAAGACGCAATAAAAAGGCAATTACTTATCAGCTATGTTTAAGATACCTAAGGATTAGCATCATTTGTGTAAGAACCCGTACTTTCTCAGCATTATTTTATTCTTTTATTTGTATTTCTTGAATTTTCTAACGTATTACGCTTTCTTGTAATTTTATATGTAAATCCTGAAATCATGATAATTTTAATAAATTATACTTTTCAAGTATTTTCTGATCATTAATAAATACCTTATCTGAAATTATAAAATTATTATTTTATTTTTTCATATTTATTTAAATCAAAGTTTTTGAATTAAAATCACCCGCGTGCGTTTTACAACGATTTCACTCAAAATCAATGAACAACGAGAATTCCTAGTGATCGCGACACCAACGGATGCCCAAATTTTACATGTCATTATCGATTGTTTCGATAATTAATATTTTAAACGATTTCGTTTTAATTACGTGTTAAGTCGTGTCGAGAAATCATTTTATCATGTTTATGATGCACTATAACTTTTGAAAAGTATTTTTACGAAACCCGAGCCCTGTAAATATTTTCAATATTTACAAATAGGCATTTCTACCCTTTAAACTATTAATTGCTTTTAAGTCCAAAAGTTTCAAAATTGGCAAGATTGGTCCATCCACTACCTACCATATATATACATTTCTTTTTAATAAGAACACACATAAAACACAATTTAACAAAAAAATTACACCACCCTCCCCTCCTCTTTGTTCTCTCCACCACCCTAAACCACCATAAACCCCAAAAATCATCAACTTTTATCATGATTTTAGCTAAACTAAAATTAGACCACATCTTAAAATTTAATGGTGATTCTAGTGATACAAAAATCTCCCACATGCATAAAGTTTTAAGTTTTCTCATGATTTTATGATGGGTATGTGTTTTGATCATCATACATGTGATGATCATGCTATGATCTTCATAATTT
The DNA here is from genome assembly GCA_025667525.1 of Glebionis coronaria. Lineage (NCBI taxonomy): Eukaryota > Viridiplantae > Streptophyta > Magnoliopsida > Asterales > Asteraceae > Glebionis > Glebionis coronaria. The sequence continues at coordinate 476,001,898 of CM046877.1, forward strand.
GATATTAAAAATTTGTATTTTTGATCTTGGATTTTTGATAAATTTGACATACATGCGTTTTAGAAGTGTTTGGTTGATGGGTATGATAGTAGGGTGATTCTAGAGGTTTGGGAATGATAAGAATTGGTGGGAAAATTGATTTGATATGATTTTCTAAAGTGTATATTACATCAGTAGGTTAAAGGCTGTTTTCGTGGGTTTATGATTTTATATAGACTGATTATTTGATTTTGTTGTAGAGTTTTCCGAGACGCTCATTTTGGTATAAGATAGAGCTTCTAACTCATTTCGGATCAAAAGTTATGCTAGTTTTAGTATTCGTGTACTGGGAGACGCAAATCGGCACAATCCGAAATTGTGGCTGATTTTGGGTCGACTCTCGGGGACTTTAGGCTTGGTTAGATAAATGATACTACTAGTTTACAAAGTTTATAAACCTAATATTATGGGTCTAGTAGTCGGTTTAAAAGGCGGATTGTCGAGATAATACTTTTAAGGTGGTCTAAACGGTTTTATAAAACAAGTACACAATTCTGTCCTAAAATTAGACTCGAGTAAAGTGTCGAGCTGATGGGTTTTAAAGTATGAACTTTAGCTCAAACTTTGGCAGGGTCTTATACAGGTTATAAGTGACCTTGAGACCAAATTTCATCTAAATCGGACAAGTCTAGATAGGGTAGATCAGTGTGTACATTTGGAGTGTACATGTTGATTGGTATTTTGGACACATAGTTCAATGCTCGTGTGGCGTGAGTTTGAGTATTCACTATTGGACATGGTGACTTACTCAAGCGTATAGTCATTGTATAAATTACTTAGCTATTGGTCCAAGTAATGTAAAGAAATAGTTTGACTTGTGTTGACTTGGCGTCTTATGACGGGTCAATTTCAAGTGTACAAGTGTTTAAACGTGTAGTGTTGGATAAATGGGTTAATATGGATTCATTTGATTCGTGTCACTGGTTTTGAAATATGAATACTTTGAAAATACTTAAGTCATGTTATACTTGTTACATTTCTATATTTGAGTTCGAGTCTTAACGCGCGCCTTATTTTGATAGGTTGCAGTTTTCGTGTTTTCCCGGGCATCCATATCGTCGGTGATCGTCTCACTACTACTGTTTCTACTCAGCTTCTGAGTACAATGATTTAATTACCTCGTGGCTAAGGTGAGTGCATAGCCCCTTTTTACTTGTACATGGTTTCTAAACACGGGGTGAGATTTTACATGGTCGAACACAACCATTTAAAACTGTATGCTGTGAGAACTCATATTTTTCTCGGTAATTAAATTATTCTTTTATTCGTACTTCTTGATTTTACAATGTTTTACTTGTTCCTCTTTATTTTTTCATACGTAAATCCTAAGACCTCGAGAATTTTAATTAAATTATATTTTAATTATTTTCTGATTATTGATAATCTTTTATTCGGAATTATAAAACTGTTATTTTTATTTTTCCAAATTTATATACTATACTAACCCGAACATTAAAATTAATATTTAGACCGAGTTCTAATGCTATTTTAAATATTCGGACCAATATTAACTAATCGACTTCTATCTGTCATTTCTATAAAAAAAATATTGAATTCTCGATTAACCGCAAGGTTAGGAGTTTAACGCATCGAAAACGTGCCTTTTATTATTTATCGGCAAAGTATACGTCCGTCATCGACCGAAAATATCATCGTATTGACATAGAAATATTTTCTATTGTCGTCATTTTAATTTCTCGTCTTACGAGCATTTTTCATATTTCACGTTAAACCTTTAGACGTCATTCGTTTATTCGACGCGTTAACGTTTATTATATTATAAGCCATCGTTTATTTATTGAAATATTAATATTCTCCGAATGCTGATCGACGTCGAAGTGTCGGTCAAAAATAACCTAATTACCTTATACTAGATAGGGTAAGTGGGTATCGATCCACGAGGAATATGTGGTTTTAGTTTAAGTTTTGGGGTGATCACTGATCAATAAAGGTTTTGGTTTTGAAATCTAACAACTAAAATACTTTTGATAATAAAAATACTTTTGATTAAAAATTAAAATATTATTAAATTAATAATAAAGCTAGAAAAATAAGATAAAATGTAAACAATTAAAAGAAAAATGCAATCCCTTCCAGCTCCTAATATTTATGGTTGATCACACTTATGGATTATCGAAACTTTTTAGAACCGATTACAAATATTATTTTGACTTAATATGAATGAATTAATGTTGACATTTATTATGTTTATCAATGACTTGCGATAATAAATCTAATATTAATCCAACCAATAATTATGTTTTAACAATTTATTTAGGTACAGTTTATATCGATTATACGACCATCTTTTTTTTAACTAAATAAAATAAGTATGAATCGTTAACTAATAATAAATTGTCTCGGACAAATAATTAAACATAATATTAATTCAATAAAATTAATTTATAAATAAATTATAAATCAATGTAATAAAAATATAATAATCAAAAAGTAATGATCAAACCATAAATAAAGTTACCGGAAGGAATTACAACAAAATTAACCGGACATCGCGGGGTACCCGACCCACTTTCCACTATTCATTTTTTTTCTTTTCTATTCCAACTTGCGTTCTTCTCTTTTTTTGGGCGTCCGTACTCCCTCCAAAACGAACCTCTTGTTGTAATCCCCTGTATAAAAAAATGGACAAATTCTTTGTCTTCTCTTTTTCTCTTTGAATAGACGGCTGAGTAAATAAAACAAGGGCCCAATGATGTTTTTTTCTTGTATGTATGCGGCTGTATAATGGATCCCCAAAGTGACGTCCTTTCCCTTTTGTTTTTTATTGTAATCGTCTTTTTTTTAATAATAGACTTTGAAGCCAAAAGATGAATTGTATTCTCCCCTTTTTCAATATATATAATATATCTAAGTGGGTATTGGGCTTTTGGGTTCAATGGGCCAAAAGTTATTTATTTTCTTTTTTTTATTCTTTTGACATATAATAACTTTGACCCAATAAAAAATAACCCAACGCCAATAATTGCTCCAACGAAGCCCGGACAAATAAAAGATGACCGAAAATATTGCGACGCGCTCACATTTTTTTCTTCAATATTTTTTCTTCATTTATCGGCGCTCACAATGTCTTCTCTCCAAAAAAATTAATTAAGCGGCCATTTTATTCCATTTCGCTCGTAACCTACATAATCACAAAACACGCTCAAAGTACATATATAAAAACAAATAAATAAATAACTAAGCCTAATTAACATGCTATTAGATGTATGTAAAATACACCAATCAGATCCTCTCGCACTTAACCTTTACTTGTCCCAAGTAAAAAAAATAAAATAAAAATATACAAGCATGTTAATTTCATAATTTTTAATCATACTATTGAAATTTTATCAAAAAGATCACATTCAACCTAATACACTAATAACCATCCTACATGACAAATAATCCAAAATGATTACCAACATTTTTGTCCTTCTTAAACACTTATCATAACCATTCCCATTGATTCCATTTACTTTATGTTTCATATAATTAACCATGTGTCCAACGTACCTAATGCACACCTATAATTAATATAAACATTAATCTAAAACAAGAGGTGAGAATATCGTATACCTTTTATAACATTGGAGTTTATATACCATAAGAGCGCACCTTAAGCCATCATACTTTAGCTTACTTACTTTCACCTCTTTTTTTCCTTTTTCAATTTTTTTCATTTTTTTCATTCTTTTTTCACTTTTTTTTTCTTCCTTTTTTTTTACATCACACATAAGCTCTTTTTTTTAGCCATTCAGGACCGTTTCTTATACAAATGAATATCTATTCTATAGGTGCATACTAAGACACATTGGCACGTGGGAACCGGTTAATTAAGTCTGTTTAATTAAATGTAAACAGTTATACTTCGTGCCTACTGGTACATCACATGATGGAGTTACCTACCACATAGTCTAATTATACAATGCACTAAATTAAATCAATCTTCCTAATTCATTACAACAATACAAGGATTGGGTTATTTCACATAAAATTGTCTCAGCTAAGTGCAATGCTATCCATCATAAATATTGGCGTCTGACCCATGCTAACAACTAAAGTATCACCTTGCGCCGGTGACAAATCAGATAGGCAAGCCCAGCATATGCCTACCACCAATAATTATGACAGTTCTCCAACGCTTTTCTAAGGCCACCGTGCGCGGGTGGCGAGCCGAATAAGATCAATTTCAAGTGTCCTAACCCAACTATTACATTACTATATTTCATATTATTTATTCAAACTTTTTACTCGATCTAAGCAAAGGTAAGTAGAGGGAACTCAACCGGCGTGGTTTGATCATCTAAATTATACATATGCCTAACTACATGCAATCAATCAAATCAATTTAATAACCAAATTATACAATGGAATCGGGTGCACCTGATAATTATGGCCAAATCCTCTAGCTTGCTCCAATAAATCATCCACAAGCTAATCTTTAGAATCTGCAAACACTTAGAAAACATATATGTAGAAGAAACTTCCACATCTAATTAGCACAAGACTCTTATAATGTGATTTAAAATTTTAAAAATTTTCAATTTTTCCCAAAAATCACATTTTAACCCATTTTGACCAAAATTTCACACAAAAACATGTAACACATGTGCCACCCCCTCAACTTAAAGCATTGCATTGTCCCTAATGCAAATACTTTAAATTGAAATTTTGGTTAAAAATCAATTTGACAAACTCACACAAAAAACAAAAACCTAACTCACTTTCGTAGGAATCACAGTTGCATTTAGCGTATGCAACAAGCCTTTAAACCACTCGGTAGCCCGACTGGACGAGTTTTGTCTCGTGAGGGTTTGTAGTGAACACACCCACAAAGTTCCACAAACCACGGGTTGCCTCCTGCGAAGCGCTAAGTTTACCGTCTTCAGCCAGACATAACTCGTATGAGCTATTGAGACGGTTGGAGTGGTTCCAAGTAAACCACATCCACCGTTTCCATCTGATCACTCTCCAACTCAACATACGACTTTAAACGGTGTCTATTAACTTTAAAAGGCTCTCCACCCACCATATTTTTTATTTCAATGGCTCCGTGTGGAGAGACTTGAGTCACAATATATAGACCCGTCCATTTACTTCTCAATTTTCTAGGAAAAAGCTTAAGTCTAGCATTGAATAACCAAACTTTTTGACCAACCAAGAAAGACTTCTTGGTGATGTGTCGGTCATGAAAAGCTTTGGTTTTCTCTTTATAAATCCTAGAACTTTAATAAGCATCACGTCTAATCTCATCTAGTTCAGATAATTGAAGTTTCCTAGAACTACCTACTTTCTCTAAATCCAAATTAACGGTCTTAATTGCCCATTCAGCCCTATGCTCTATCTCAACCGGTAAATGACATGCCTTGCCGTATGCCAACTTATACGGTGACATACCAATAGGAGTCTTAAAAGCCGTCCTATATGCCCACAATGTATCATCTAACCTCAAGGACCAATCTTTCCTATCACTACGGACGGTATTTTCTAAAATTCGCTTAATCTCCCTATTTGATACTTCCACATGTCCACTACTCTGTGGGTGATACGGGGTAGCTATCCTATAATTAACTCCATAGTGTTTCAGTAATTTTCCAAATCTAAAGTTCTTAAAGTGGGAACCCCCATCATTAATGATAACCTTAGGAATTCCGTGTCTAGCAAAGATATTCTTCTTAACAAACTTAAGAACTACACTATGGTCATTTGTTCTAGTAGCTTCAGCCTCTGCCCACTTAGACACATAATCAACTGCCACTAAAATGTACACATTGCCATGGGAAGTGGGTAATGGTCCCATAAAATCAATACCCCACACGTAAAGATCTCAACAACAAGTATAGGATTCATAGGCATTTGATCACGCCTTGAAATCCCTCCAACTTGTTGGCAACGAATACATGCTTTCATAAAAGATTGGGCATCCTTGAATATAGTCGGCCAAAAGAAACCGCTTTGTAGGATTTTATGCCCAGTTTTCGTAGCACCAAAGTGTCCACCACATGCATAAGAATGGCAATGAGCCAATATGTCCATATGCTCATGGTCAAGAACAAATCTCCTAACGACTTGTTCAGCACACACCTTATAGAGCTCCGGATCCTCCCAAAAATAATGCTTCAACTGGGAGAAGAAGTATTTTCTTTGTTGCTTGGACCAAAACTCCGGAAGTTTTTTAACTACTAAGTAATTAACTATATTTGCGTACCAAGGAACCTTAGAAACCTCAAATAGGCTTTCATCCGGAAAGCTTTCCTTAATCACATCAGAAGGGTTGAACGGCGGAGGGATAATTCTAGACAAATGATCGGCAACTACATTTTCTGACCCCTTTTTATCCCAAATTTCTAGATTAAATTCCTGTAAAAGTAAAATCCACCTAAGCAACCTCAGTTTTGTCTCTTTCTTAGTCAACAAATGTCTTAAGGCACTATGATCTGAAAATACTATCACCTTAAAATGCCCTCAAATATATGACCTAAACTTATCAAGAGCAAAAACCACGGCTAACAACTCTTTTTCAGTAGTGGTGTAATTCATTTGAGCTTCTGAAAAAGTCTTACTAGCATAAAAGATTACAACGGGTTTCTTATCGACCCGCAATCCTAGAACCGCCCCAGCAGCATAATCACTTGCATCACACATGATCTCGAAAGGCTTCGACCAATCAGGTGATTGCAGAATAGGGGCTTCTACAAGCTTTTGCTTAAGCATATTGAATGCTTTAAGACATGATTCATTAAAGTCAAAGCGTGAATATTTTAAGAGTAGATTACAAAGAGGCTTTGATATTGCACTAAAATCATTAATAAATCGCCTATAGAACCTGGCATGACCAAGAAAAGAACGCACACCTTTGATGGTAGTGGGATGAGGAAGGGTTGAAATTACTTGAACTTTGGCACGGTCAACCTCAAATCCTTTTTCAGACACAACATGCCCTAATACAATTCCCTCTCGAACCATGAAATGGCTCTTCTCCCAACTAAGCACCAAATTAGTTTCGGTGCATCTTTTTAACATGCTTTCAAGCTGATCAAGGCAGCTTTCAAAGGATTGACCAAAGATGGAGAAATCATCCATAAATATCTCTACAGATTCTCCAACCATGTCAGAAAAGATACTCATCATACACCTCTGAAAGGTAGCGGGTGCATTACACAGGCCAAAAGGCATTCTTCAAAATGCAAATGTCCCATATGGACACGTAAACGTAGTTTTGGCCTGGTCATCAAGATGGATGGGTATTTGATTATAACCGGAGTACCCATCCAAGAAGCAATAGAACTTTTTACCCGAAAGCTTCTCAACTATTTGATCAATGAAGGGTAGTGGGAAGTGATCTTTAGATGTAGCATTATTAAGCTTACGGTAATCTATGCAAACTCTCCACCCAGTAACTGGTCGGGTTGTGAGTTTTTCCCCATTCTCGGTTTCCACAACGGTGATTCCGGCCTTTTTAGGCACCGTTTGAGTAGGACTTACCCATTTACTATCCGAGATGGGATAGATGATACCGGCATCTAACCATTTAAGAACTTCCGTCTTCAACACCTCTTTCATATTAGGATTCAGACGCCTTTGCGCATCTCTTGCTGGCTTAATATCTGGGTCCGTAACAATTCGATGCATACATAATGAAGGGCTGATCCCTTTTAAATCTGCAATCGTCCATCCCACTGCTGCTTCGTAATTGAAAAGCACTTTTAGAAGTGCTTCCTCTTGTGATTCAGAGAGATCAGAAGCAACAATAACAGGTAAAGTATTATTAGGACCTAGATTAGCATATTTGAGATTAGATGGCAAAGGTTTTAGTTCAAGATCTGGAGGCACCTCTCGAGACGGTTTCGTGGCCGTGTCAAAAGTAGAAGGCAAGGGCTCCACTTTATAAGACCAAGGTGGTTTTTTATGGTCCAAGGAACTGACCAAACACTCTTGAATCTCTTGAACTTCAGCAACATCAAGAATCTCCTCATTCTCACCAGTTAGATATAATTCCAAAGGATCATCCTTAAGCATACGGGATGCATGCTTTTGAACTTCCTCGTCAATCACATCTACTTGGTAACATTCATTCATCTTAGGAGAAATCATAGAGTTAAACACATTCAATCTTATATTTTTATTACCGAATGCAATATCCATGGCGCCGGTCCGACAATTAATCCTAGCATCTATCGTGGCTAAGAATGGGCGCCCAAGGATAATAGTCGGTTGAACATCTTTGTATTGTGACTCGGTGTCCATAACAAAGAAGTCAACTGGGTAATAGAAGTCATCAACTTTCACAATAACATCCTCTAAGATACCTCTAGGAATTTTGGTAGATCGATCGGCTAAGGAAATAATAGTGGTTGTCTTACGAAGAGTTCCTAAGTCATACTTATCAACCAAACTAGCAGGAAGGATGTTGATACTAGCACCAAGATCAAGGAGCGCCTTCTTAATGGCAATATTTCCGACCACAACTGAAATCAACGGTGCTCTAGGATCTTTGAATTTAGGAGGAAGAGAGCTAGATAAGACTGCAATAACATGCTCAGTTAGGTCAATCTTTTTAGGCAAAGACGCCTTCAGCTTCCTCTTCTGAGTACACAAGTCCTTTAAAAACTTGGCATATGCAGGAATTTGCTTGATAGAACCAATAAGGGGGAGATTGATCTTAACTTGCTTGAAAGTCTCCCACATATCCTCAACATGAGGACCCTTTTTAGCTAACCTTGCAGACGTCGATTTCTCCAAATCCGTAGTGTAAGGTGTGCTGGACACACCACCCTCCTCAACTTCGGGAGTTTTTGTAGCTTTAAGATTCGGTGTTGTTGGTTTAGGAAAATCATTTAACAAATCATTTACCAACTCAGAACCGGACTTAACATTATTAGAATTTTTACCTTCAACAATAATTTCGTCATCAGTAACGAAATCCTCCACATTAGGAGAATTTGGAATTCCCTTGTCATTGTTGTAGATTTTACCGTTTCGAAGAGATGTCACCATATTCACGTGCTCATTTCCATTTTTCTTGTGTGTGGGATTCATGGTGGGGTAGCTCGGTAGCCTTCCCTCATCTATTTTGCTTAATTGATCCACTAATTGACCAACTTGTCTCTCAAGAGTTGCAATAGATTTAGTAGTGGTCTCGTGTCTTTGATTAGTGACCTAAAATTTTCTATTAATCTCTTGATTGTTGGTAGACAATGAATCCATAAACCTATCAAAATTTCGGTCAAGGTTCAAGAGACGGTTATCATCTTGGAGGCCCTGATTTGGATATTGTTGTTATGGCCTATGATTGTAAGAATTTTGTTGAAAATTAGATGAATTGCCACCCTCATACCTTGGTTTGTAACCATAGTGTTGTTGTTGGGCATTATTAGGGCGATTGTCTTCATCTTTCCAACGGAGGTTGGGGTGATTGCGCCATCCAGGATTATAACTTTCGGAGAATGGGTCATTTCGTGGACGACCACCATAGACTCCATTTACCTCCTCATTTGGTGGTGCCCCCCAACTTTGACAATTATCGACAGAGTGACTCGGATCACCACACATTGAACACCCACTATGCGACACATTAGACACATTCGGAACACCTTTTCCTATATTTTCAACAAAATATCAACTTTCTTACTTAACTTGCTAATTTCAGAATTTGTGCCACGTTGGTTAGACACATAATTGGCGAAAGATGGGTGGTTGTTTCGATCCACTAAAGCTTGGGTCTTAGAACCTTTGCTTAGTTTTTCAAAAAACTCCCATTCTTCCTCCATAGGTCGCGAGAAAAACATACCCCCACTAGTGGCCATCACAAATTGTTGGTTGTTATAATCCAACCCATCATAGAAGACTTTGACAAGCTCCCATTTTGGAACATCATGATGAGGGCATGTTCTTAATAACTCCTTAAGTCTATTAAATGCTTCATGAAACTGCTCGCCTAGGATTTGATGAAAGGATTTAATCTTATTCCTAATGGCAGCAGTTTTACTTATAGAATAAAATTCCTCAAGAAAAGCAGATTGCATTTCAGACCATGAGTTAATACTACCTGGCTCAAGAGATGAGAACCAGTCCTTAGCTTGATCTTTAAGTGAGAAAGGAAAAAGGCGAAGTCTTACCTCATCCTTGGTAATGTTATTAACCTGATGTGTGTCAGTAATTTAGAAGAATTCTCGTAGATGTGTGTATGGCTCCTCACGACCTCTAAACACTGGCAAGATTGCTATGAGGTTCGGCTGGATCTTGAAGTTACTTGTAACCCCTTTAACCGGATCCGGATAAACGATAGGCGAGGGATCCTCGAAGATCCCCGACCTATAATAAGAATCAACACCCCGTGGTGGAGATTCTTCTCCGCTACTACTGCCGCTAGCACCTCCACCAACATCTTCGTCACCTGGCATTTCAGCGAAAAGCTCTGATAAACCTGAAAAATTAAGATTAGTAGAAAACTGTCGAAACGTTTTCCTCCGCAGCCGTACACTTTTCTCAACCTCAGGATCGTAAGATAACGGTGATGTACGTCCCGATCTACGTGTGCGCATACACTAACCTACACACTCAAAAGAAACAAAACAAAACAAACAAAACAAACAAAACAAGAAAAATAAAATCTTTTTGTATTTTTGTATTTTATTAAAGAAAAATATTAACAAAAACTTAAACGAAAAGCTCACTGAGTCCCCGGCAGCGGCGCCAAATTTTTGATCAACGTCGAAGTGCCGGTCAAAAATAACCTAATTACCTTATACTAGATAGGGTAAGTGGGTATCGATCCACGAGGAATATGTGGTTTTAGTTTAAGTTTTGGGGTGATCACTAATCAATAAAGGTTTTGGTTTTGAAATCTAACAACTAAAATACTTTTGATAATAAAAATACTTTTGATTAAAAAATAAAATAATTATTAAACTAATAATAAAGCTAGAAAAATAAGATAAGATGTAAACAATTAAAAGAAAAATACAATCCCTTCCAGCTCCTAATATTTATGGTTGATCACACTTATGGATTATCGAAACTTTTTAGAACCGATTACAAAGATTATTTTGACTTAATATGAATGAATTAATGTTGGCATTTATTATGTTTATCAATGACTTGCGATAATAAATCTTATATTAATCCAACCAATAATTATGTTTTAACAATTTATTTAGGTACAATTTATATCGATTATACGACCATCTTTTTTTTAACTAAATAAAATGAGTATGAATCGTTAACTAATAATAAATTGTCTCGCACTAATAATTAAACATAATATTAATTAAATAAAAATAATCTATAAATAAATTATAAATCAATGTAATAAAAATATAATAATCCAAAAGTAATGATCAAACCATAAATAAAGTTACCGGAAGGAATTACAACAAAATTAACCGGACATCGCGGGGTACCCGAACCACTTTCCACTATTCATTTTTTTTTCTTTTCTATTCCAACTTGCGTTCTTCTCTTTTTTTTCGGCGTCCGTACACCCTCCAAAACAAACCTCTTGTTGTAATCCCTTGTATAAAAAAAATGGACAAATTCTTTGTCTTCTCTTTTTCTCTTTGAATAGACGGCTGAGTAAATAAAACAAGGGCCCAATGATGTTTTTTTCTTGTATGTATGTGGTTGTATAATGGATCCCCAAAGTGACGTCCTTTCCCTTTTGTTTTTTATTGTAATCGTCTTTATTTAATAATCGACTTTGAAGCCAAAAGATGAATTGTATTCTCCCCTTTTTCAATATATATAATATATCTAAGTGGGTATTGGGCTTTTGGGTTCAATGGGCCAAAAGTTATTTTTTTCTTTTTTTTATTCTTTTGACATATAATAACTTTGACCTAATAGAAAATAACCCAACGCCAATAATTGCTCCAGCGAAGCCCGGACAAATAAAAGATGACCGAAAATATTGCGACGCGCTCAAATCTTTTTCTTCAATATTTTTTCTTCATTTATCGGCGCTCACAATGTCTTCTCTCCAAAAAATTAATTAAGCGGCCATTTTATTCCATTTCGCTCGTAACCTACATAATCACAAAACACACTCAAAGTACATATATAAAAACAAATAAATAAATAACTAAGCTAAATTAACATGCTATTAGGTGTATGCAAAATACACCAATCAAATGCCGATATTTTTATTTTATATCGAACGTTTATTTTTCGTGTTTTACATGTAACTTTTAAAATCGCATAACTTTTAAAATATCGGGTTTCGATAATACCCGTTTAATATATTGTGGGACAAAATTTATATAAAATCCACCTACTTCTACGTATCACACGCCACATATATCTAAAGTGAGATTTGTCAAAATTTATGACGGATGTCTAATGCACCTTGTATGTTCAAACTAATACATCTTTGATAGCATTTACATCAAACTTATCTAGCAAGCAAATTAACCGACAATTTCATTTGTTCCTTTGCTTTCCGCCGTAAACTTTCACACAACCAAAACCATATCTCATTTACTTTTATACTACTTCAATTGTTCAAATATTGAAAGTTCAAGTGTCATGCTGCTAATATATTGATCTAATCTCACAATTACGTCAAGAAAAACAAAACTATATTCCAATCGAAGCTTTGCATGGAAAAGGTTACATGATGATGAGTATTTTGTATGAGTCAGACCATGGCCTTGATCAAGTCGATACGGTTTGAGCTTTTGGTTACTAATCGTTCGTGATAATACTTTCTGGTTCGTTAGCCGCGGGTTCGATTTCTTTTTCGGTTGAATCACGGGGAGATTTGACTTTATTAGTATACGTGTTCATGTCGGTCTTAATTCTTGTGCACCGCGAGCTTGAGTTGCAAAACCTATGACATACACACACGTTCCTTTTTCTTCAACCGTTAGGAGGTATCGCACCTTCTCCATGTTCATTATCTACTTATGAGTCTTTTCCATGTATGATTAGTCCTTAGCTAGTTGCGCTTGAGGTCCAATTTAAAACAGAAAACACGTTGGTTTAGATGTCGTAAAATATAACCTTGTTAAGTGTTACGACACGACCTTTTTCGACTCCATTTTGACCCTCGAAACGACGTTGCCCCAGTCAGTTGAACAAAGAAAGTTATAGACGGTCATGCCCACTACACGGCCATACCTTTGGTTCGACCCAAAAGTTATTATCGAGAAACATAGATGCAATCGAAACTGACCCGTTAAACATTTTTTTAAAGTAATTGCACGACCCCTACTTCGAACATGATTTTAACCCATCAAAAGACTTCGATTTATAAAACTTAAAACTTCGACACATAGATGGCCCGACTGTATACTTAGCGGCATTTTTAACTCGCACCGCGAGCCACTATCGTGATCGTCATACCTTTATATATACCAAGAAAAACCGCTGGTAAATGGAAACACAAAGCAGAAAGCGTAATGTTAAACTGACTTTTGTTTTAAAAAAGGTATATTAATGATTCCCGTTCCCCGACATGGAGAAAATGTTTTAAACATTTAATAATTAGTACATTTATAAATTCAGTATATTTTTATAATAAAAGTATATATTTTTTATAATAAAAGTCTAAAATGTATTTATGAAATTTGACCCATTAAACGACTCGGTTAAATAAATTGTCTCGACAACAGAATGTTCAATATTGCTAAATATACGCTGATTAAATGACTACACATTTATTAATATATTAAATTTTCGCAAGTGTTGATAACTATCGATTTATTTAAATAAACTCAAGCACATACTAGGGGACTAAATTCTACGTTTATTGTCCTTACGCTTGTATAGTAATACATCCTTATTTAATTTAGACTACAGATTGCTTCGAGTATTATTTCTCCCTGTCTACATTATGCTATTTTAACGTTGCTATTGCTCCGAGGTGAGTTCATAGCCCCTTTTTACCACTTATGCATTGTTTCTAAACGCGGGATGAGATTTTACATGGTGGAACACATTTATTTAAAACTGTATGCTATCCAGAACTTGTATGTGTGGATTTGCTTTTAGCTAATCTGGTGGTCTAGGTGGGTGGTGGAAGGTGGAAGCCATTGTTGAGTTGAGAGAAGGAGAGGTTGTGTGTGAAAGGTTAAGAAAATGTATATTGAAATGAAAAGAAACAAATGAAAACACAATCAACACCCCTCCTTGGAAGCCTAGGAGGGGTATATATAGCCACACAACCCACTTAAACTATACATTGTTCCTAGTCTAGTCTATGTGTGTGTGACTATGATAACTAATGGGAATTCTTAAATGTCGTCACATAAAGTGAATTTACAATAATCTTCCCCCATGGGACGACGTGTAGAATTCCTTACAATATTTTTCCTAACAAGTACATAATGATTAAGAACAAAAGCTTCCATGAAGCGTCCAATGCTGATGATGTCTTCTGAGGCCTTTGACTTCAAGTCTTCACTTCAAAACGACTCTTCTTTAAAGTAACTTGTAGTAGAAATACTGTAACGGCACGAGCTAAGTAATCCATATACTTCTGGTTAAGGAGAAGCTTCTGAATTAACTTCCCCCTATTTCATGCCACATAAACTTGATGTAGAAGCTTTTAAATAGCTTCCCCCTAAACCGACAATCCTCGTAAGCAACTTCGAAGCTTTCAATAAAGCTTTGAATGATTAAGCGCACAGCGGAATTTAACAAGCAAATCCCATCATATAACATGATAATGTTGCTATGAGAGATTGAAAGTTTGTGGCACACCAAGTAGATCAACAACTTCTCTTCTAACGCTTGAATAATTCTTCTGAATTTTTCTTCCCCCTAAGAGTTCAAGTTATGCATATTAGAAAGAATCAAGACATTTCTTCCCCCACATAGTTGAAGAAAGTAAATCAATCCCGAGTATGAAGCTCAAATACTGAAGTATACACTTTATCCCATTCATGAAGTTGACATCGTAACACTAGAGTCAGTTAAGTCCCTGAAATGCACATATCTTCTTCCGGAGATGCACCAGAGTCAATTAAGTCCCGGGAATGCATATCTCTCCATATAGGATAATGATGATGAATAATTGCAACAACCAAACAATTAAACATCGAATCAGTAGTGTACCGTTTAGAGATTGATAACGCCACGAGTTAAAACACTAATTTTATCTACGGCTATGACAAATGTCATCCCGGAATGTCTTCAAATCAAAAGAAGGTATGAAGTTCATCACGTGTACTCGTTGTGCGTTCAATGTGTCTTCTTCTTCCCCCTTGATGGTTTCGAAACTCGGAACCATCAATAAATCGTACGCACATGTACCTGAAATCTCGTGAGAATAATAAATAAGCTGAATTATATATTTTGTGAGAATCAGCTGCTGATCGAAAATCTCTACTCATAAACTCTCCATGGCCATCTTTACCAACCCCCTTGTAGGCAAATTTGAAGTGACCACTGATAGAATGAACCAGCTACAGCAAACATGAAGCTGAATAAAAATCCTTCGATCTTGTGACTTAAACTTGCACTATTGTTGAATGAGGAACGGTGGAGAAATCTCTAAGTTCCCAATGCATCACTGAAGAAGTCTATAAGCACAACACCTCTTGAAATTATCCACTTCGACTAAGCGTGTGACACTGATTACAACAATGTAACCCCTTTAAGTGATAGTTATCCAAGTCATCAACCAACCACCCCGAACCCGTAAACCAGATAAACAAGTCTTCATTCTAAGATTAAGCACGAGCAAGTTATATTTGAAGATAAAATAAATACACGCCTTCAAAAAATCCGTCTTCAACTTCACATCATTAATACCCGATCAAACAATTCCGTAGCCACTAAAAAATCGCTAAATTTTTCTTGGTCTCGTCAAAATAAATTTTGTCACGTCTTTTAGTCACTTTCAATACCGTTAATCAAAATATTTTCACAGAAAATAAAATGATAAAACAATAATTTGATGTAACAAATTTTTATCCACAAAAATATATCTCGACCCAACTTCATACCATTGTTTTCATGGCCTATCCCACTTTGCAATACCCGGTCCATGAAGTATAAATAAAACAAGTTATTAGGATGCAAACCCTAAACATTAGGTCATTTAAACCTAATTACACATCTCAAACGCAGTCAGTTTCTCCTTCTCTCTAACCTTAGTTTTCTCCGTCCCTCACCAAAATCCACCTAGAAGCATCCGTCACCCAAATTCATCTCATCTAAGTCAAACCGCCTCAAAAATCATTCACCACTCCTATCAAATCTCAACAAAAAACAGTCACAAATCTCGATCTATCCATCACAACCACCAAATCTCATCTAATATCTTCACACAAGTGGATAATCAAACCATTTGGCTTCAAGATCATGTGAACATATGGTCTCGGGTAAGATTAATCTTTAAAGATGATGGTTGCATGTTGTTGATTTATAAATCAAAACAAAGACTTGGAGTTAATATAATTGTTAAGTCCATTTCTTTAACTTCGAATATCAAACGGGTTTATCCCAATAAAGATCTGTTAAAGGTCTCTGTTAGATTTTGATGCATGTTCGGTTTTTGGTTAAAAAAATCGAAGAGAATAAAGAGTATAACAAGTTTGTTATAAGACTTTATTTAATTTCGAATATAAAAAATTGGTATAAAACCAAACACGATTTGTGATGATGAAAGATTTAATAAACACGATCTAAGTAGATCATTGCTTTATTAAACAAATCTGAAATCTTATTTTCTGTTTGAGTTTCGAGTCTAGAATCGATGGGGATTAGGTGACGATGGGAGTTAGGATTAGATTTGGTGTTTGAGGAGTTAAAAGGTTGGATTGATATGTTAAAGTTGTGGTTCTGGTCAAGTCCAAGGTCTCAGTATAGTTTTAATCATCGCAATGATTTTTAACTAAGGCCATCGCAATGTTTTTGTTTGAACCCATCGCAATGACTTAACCAAGCCATCGCAATGTAAACGAAATAAGCCATCGAAGTCTGTTTAAACCCATCACAGTAAAAAAGATTTCCATCGCAGTCTAACACAAATATGTCCATCGCAGCGAGTTATTTTTAATGCCATCGCAGTCTTAAAACAAATATGGCCATCGTAACATGATGTCCCTTCGCGATGGTACCCATCGCAATGGTAACCATCGCAATGGTACCCATCGCAATGGTACCATCGCAATGGACCCATCACAGTGAGCCATCGCATTACACCCATCACACTCAATGCGATTGTACTTTAAAGCAGAAACCTTATCCAAGAAATGTCTTTTTTCTGATTTATCAGGATCTGTGTTTTTCTGGGTAGAAACTTATCTTCATCTTAGAAAAAATGCAAACAAAAGAAACCATGAATCGAAACTAGGACAGATCTAAATTTTTTGTCTTTTGGACCAGTGGGATATGAATACCAGCAGATATGACCATGATTTTAACCAGTTGAGAACCCAGATATGATTGTTTCGATGGAATAAAGACCAGATATGATAAACATGATGGACTGTGTCAAAAAAAGAAACTTTTAGACAGATTGTGACAAAAAAAATGATGACCAACGTGACAAAAAAGTAACAAATCGGACCAAAAAAATGATAGGAACGAGACCAAAAAAAATTTTAGACCACCAAATCGAAAACAAGAACACGATCCGAGGATTGAACCGAGGCTCTGATGCCAATTGTGGATTTGCTTTTAGCTAATTCGGTGGTCTAGGTGGGTAGTGGAAGGTGGAAGACATTGTTGAGTTGAGAGAAAGAGAGGTTGTGTGTGAAAGGTTAAGAAAATGTATATTGAAATGAAAAGAAACAAATGAAAACACAATCAACACCCCTCCTTGGAAGCCTAGGAGGGGTATATATAGCCACACAACGCACTTAAACTATACATTGTTCCTAGTCTAGTCTATGCGTGTGTGACTATGATAACTAATGGGAATTCTTAAATGTCGTCACATAAAGTTTATTTCCAACAGTATGCTATCCAGAACTTGTATGCTATCCAGATCTTGTATGCTTTCCAGAACTTGTATGCTTTCCAGAACATATTACCATTATTATTATTTCTTTTAGTTTCCATAGACACTAAGTTTCCCTACCATTTCATGCACCATTAATTTACTTGTGTTGCTAAGCGCGAATGTTGTGGGTGGATCCATCGGGATTGACAATCCCCGTCTCGTATTACTTTGACGCATTAAATTTGTTTATACTTGAGTATTTAGGCTGAATACTCACTAGGGGAACTTACCTTTTGTTAAGATTCGGTGTCATGAGCTAAATAGCAATAATAATGGTTTCGGACTATGGTTGATGTATATAACCATTTTCCCTATTACTTGTTTTAAAAATGAATGCTTGTGTTCCACAACTTTACTACTAAACCTATGAATATCACTCAACTTTGTGTTGATAATTTTACATGTTTAATCTCAGGTAATAATACTTAATTTTGCTTGGATGGGAGCCCGCAGGATATTATCGCAGCTTGAAGATTTCTGTGTATATTTAAACTTTGGTTTTGGTAAAACCTGTCAGAAGTTTATCCTATATTATTGGTAACCATATATTACAAAACCTTGTTTAAATAGTATATTTTTCCGCTTATAAAACTCTGGGACCTTTGTTTAAAACTCTAATTTTTTTATGATGTAATGTAAATGTTTTATTACGTCAATTTTGTGTCACTTATATATCATTGTTTCATGTACCATGACGTGGAAGCCCCATGCTGCCTACGAGTTTCCTTTCCTGATTTTGGGGGTCTCACATATGCTATCCAGAACTCCTCTCCTGATCATGAACCGTTAATTGTCCTGTGTGCTTTGCGTGAAGCGTGAATGTTGTGGGTGGATCCATCGGGATTTACTATCCCGTCCGGATTACCTTGACGCACTTACATTTGTTTATACTTGAGTATTTAGGTTGAATACTCACTAGAGGAACTTACATTGAGTTAAGCTTCGGTTCATGAACTGCACAACAATAATAATGATTTCGGACTATGGTTGACTTATATAACCATTTTCCATTTTACTTGTTTTACAAATGAATGTCTGTGTTCCACACCTTTACTACTAAACCTAAGAATATCACTCAACTTTATGTTGACGATTTTTCATGTTTAATCTCAGGTATTATTATTACTTAGCTTTGCTTGGATGGGAGCCCGCAGGATATTATCACAGCTTGGAGATTTCTCTGTGTATTTCAACTTTGGTTTTATCTAAAAATCGTTAGAAGAATTTTCTATATTTTTGGTAATTAAGTGTTATAAATCATGATGAAGTAATAAATCTTTCCGCATATAAAACTCTGGGACCTATGTTTAAAAATCTGATATTTTATGATGTAATGTACATGTTTTTATTACGTCAGCTTTGTGTCAACAGTAATTCATTATTTCTTGTACCATGACGTGTTACCCCTCGTTGCCTAGTTGTTCCATGTTAGATTCTGGGGTCTCACAGATTGGTATCGGAGCCATGGTTATAGGGAACTGAGTCGTTTTTCAAAACTTAGTCTATAACCGAAAGTTCAAATATTTCATGTTTTAAGTGTCAACCACAGAATCTGCCATTGTTGTTCGATATCTGTGCGAGTAACTCTCTAATCCTTATTATTTACTTTTAACTATCGTTTTAGTATTTCATCTCTTGATTACATGTTGAAATATTACATTTCCCTAATGAAGATAATTACCATGTCTTTTCAAAGCCTTGTGCTTCATGAATTATCATTGGATATTACTTGATTACATATGCTCTTACTGTATTTCTTGAATTCTTGTTCTTGTGAACTGATTTTCTAACATCCCAATTGGATAAGTGGACCGTTACGTGTATTTATGGCGTGTCATCAAAGCATAAGGTAAATGTGCTAAAACATTAACTGACCATAAAGGAAATACCGGAATCAAACATCGGTAATCCAAACATAAGCTTAAAACATGAAAAGTAAAATACTGAAGGAAAGGACTAAACAATGTCTAAATAAGCAAAATAATGTAAGAAGTGCATAAAGTGAGAAGTCTGGATAGCTTCCATCTAAATGCACATGCTCTCAGAATCCTAAGAGCGTCCTAGTGTACCTGCCATTAGAACATGAAAGGAACTACGGCTGAGCATATCGCCCAGTGAACGGATATAAAGGATGATAAGAAAATACTGAAATGAAGCAGGTGATAAAATACTGAAGCTGTAAGACTGATAAGTAAAGTTGCAGCGAAAATCTGTGTATAACGAAAAAGTCTGATTTATAAATAATAAAGCTGAATTGTTATCTGTTAAAATCTGAAAACATTCATTTATTGTATTTTAATTGCCAAGAGCTTATATAGGTCATGTGCTGTAACAACTACTGCATGAATAAATGGAGGGGTGACCTCATCATGCTGTAGAGGGGTGACCTCTAAATAACGTGTTGGGTAGAGGGATCAACTCCAATGTGAAGGATGTAGAGAACACACCACATTCACCTGATAACTATAAACCTGATAGCCTAGGGTGCACCCATATGCCCCGCTGATAAATGGCCAAGCTGAAAGAATAGGACGCTGCGAGAAATCACTCCCTCGTAGAGGATTTGTGACACCGGTGCCTCTAGTGTCATGGTTACGGTATCTCCGTAACTAGTACATAAACTGGTCATGCTTGTAGATAATGCTCAGGTAATTTACTTAGTTATTAAGATGATTATTGATAAGCTTAAACATATATTGGGGAAAACATTTGGCTGCGGACGGGGAATCCTAATTATGCATAGAAGGAAGTCCTTACTGAAGGACGGATCCAGTAATGAAATAAGAATGAAAGCTGAAAGATGTACTCCGACTTTACGGTTACTACATAAATAAGGGATGTGAAATGAGTTGTCTGATTATTGTTTACTGTTTACTGTTTATTATTGGTCTTAATTCATTTTGTGTGTTCTCGTATTATTTTACTGGTTGCGTATAAACTGATCAATCTGGCTGTTCTTAAAATGTTTACTGATTCGTATATACCTTGTATTTCTCCTTAATGTGTATATTGTGCTCTGATATTTACGGTATTACTATATATATCAATATGCCATAAATAGAAAGTTTTCCCTAAAATAACACGTTCTTAAATAGAAAGGTTATCCAAAATAGTTTCGTAAATAATTAAATCATTTTATAATAATCAAGTATTAAATAAGCAATTTCATATAACGTGATTAACCTTAATAAACGCTAATTAAATTAAGTGAAAATGTTTATAACTTGATTAATTCATTCTAACAATTTAATTAAAATATACTTTTAGAATCGCTAAAACGTACGCGTCTTGTTAAATTTATCATGTCACCCGAACCCGAACAAAAACTAAACCAAACCCCGAGACGCCCATGTCTCGGGTTAGACCAACGTCGAGCCTACCACAGCCCTTGGCTGTGGTTACCCCGTTGCCGACAACAAACAGTAGCCACCGACTTAAGCTGACAACCACAGTTGCCCCCTTTTGGGGTTCCCACTGTTACTGCAGTGGTTCCCACTGCTTTCTGTTTGGTTCCCACTGATCGCAATCCTAAACACTCCCTTTGATGCGTGTTAACCAAACACCCCCAGTTTAGATATCAAATCCTCCCGTTTTGCCCCTGTTTCCCACTGCTTGTACGAACCAAACACCCTCTTTATGGTTTAAGGGCTGTGAGTCAGACTAAACCCACCACACACCCATATATGGGTCGCGGCTGGGCAACAGCAACACCACCAACCCGCTGTTACTTAATCCCAAATATACCCTTATGGCACGTTACCCCTGTATGGGGTTGTTTTGGTTGTGACAGAAAGAACAAGGGCCACGTCGCCCCTGTATGGGTCACGACTGGCCAACAACCACCACACCGAGACCTTATGGTCTCGGTTTTTATGCATTTAGACAAAACAGGCAGCAACACGACACCCTTTTTTACTTAATTCTGTTTTTGATTAAAATAGCGTGATTCGTGATAAAATAACAAGGGTAAAAAAATGATTACCGTTACATGATTGATGAGGGAGTGACAATTAATCGCGAATCAAAGATGAAAACTAAGCCCAAATCCTTGTTCTTGATCTTTAACTTGCGGCACCCTTATACATGAATTTTAATATAGATTCTTTTTCATATGTGTACTCCTTCGTTCTCGTATCTAATCGAATTGATCACGGTTTTGGGTGGACTTATCGGTTTTGGTCACTAAAAGGGGGAGCTTTTGATTATCTATATCTACTAAAATGAGTTAAGATAAATAATTAATATAAAGAGATTAAACAAGTTTAAGTCTCATTAAAAAGAAATTTTAAAGATAAAATAAGACAATACTATATAAAATTAAACTCGACAAAAAATAAAATAAGATTTATAACAACTTTCTCCACTTAATTAAAAAATTAATTAAAAGTAAATGTGAAAATAAAATGAGATTTAAAATTAAACTCGACAAAAAGTTGCGGGAAAGAAATACACTTCGAAAAATAACTAAGTAAAATAACCAAAAACTGTAGTCAGATCGCACCCTACGATCGCAGCACGCGATCGCAGTCTGGATCGTATTCTAGATCTTAGTCTAGATCTTAGTATAGATCTTAGTCTAGATCTTAGTCTAGATCTTAGTCTAGATCTTAGTCTAGATCTTATTCTAGATCTTAGTCTTTGATCTTAGTCTTTGTTCTTAGTCTATGATTTTAGTCTTTTATCTTAGTCTTTGATCTTAGTCTTTGATCTTAGTCTTTGATCTTAGTCTTAGATCTTAGTCTTTGATCTTAGTCTTTGATCTTAGTTTCTGATCGCAAGTAGAAACCCTTAGGTTTATACGATCACGAAACTAGATCGGAACATGTAAAACCCTTGCAAATTTTACGATGGAATGTAAAATGATAATAAGCAGAACCGAATAAGCACTTCCTAATAAGCACTTACCAAAACTTAACCAAGTTAATAATAATAACAAAAAATAAATAAGCATGAATGAAAAACTTTCAAAATACTAAATAAGCAAGATTTATAAAATAAACTTTAAAAAGATTAAAATTTTAAGAACACTTAAAAGAAAATAAGCTAAACATGAAATAAGTAAAAATCGCAATAAGCTAAAACCTTAAATCGTTTAAAAACATTGATAAGAACAAAAAGATGAAAATTTTAATCAAATAAGCACCAAGATGAAACAAGTTACTTACTTTGAACCGAATCAAAATCAATATTAAACAAGAAAGGTAGAATAAGATAGATTATGAAAGCTTGAAATAAAATTAAAGATTCGAGATTCAAAACAAGATTAAAGACTTACATGGATAACTTGATAGAAAGACAATATGAAAAAGTGATAGAAAAAAAAGTGGAGAGCTAATGGAGAATTAGCTAACACCTCAAAAATGAGGTTGAGGTCTTCTATTTATAGGGGAGAGTTGGTAAGTTGTGCTTCTTTCTTTCTTTCTTTCTTTTGTCTTCTCGTCTTTCGTCTTTGACAATAAACTCGTCATTCTCAACTTTGTCTTGGGATTTGTCGATACATAAAATGAACTCGTCTTCTAATTTCTTCATTAATTAGATTTGTTTCTTCGACTTCGTTAAACTTCCATATTTGGTCTTTTTCTTCGATAAATCTTCAGAATATGCCTTTGACTTCCGTTCTTTTTGCACTCTTGATCTTTTGACTTCGTCTTTTGTCTTTTTCTTCGAAAAAAGCCCGTGAAAGCCCGTGAAAACCCGTGTTTTCTTCCCTTTTCACATTTTGGTCCTAAAACACAACAAAAACACAAACCACACATAATTCCAACATTTACGACATTAAATACACGTTATGGTCTTGTTTTTAATTGTTTTAAGTGGTAAAAGGATGGGTGTTTCCACACCTATCAAATCCCCTACACTTGACCATTGCAATGCCCTAATGCAATACATTAATTACAAAGTAAGATTTACATTTTTCATCATAATTAACCCACCTTGGCCTTTATTAAACACAAGACATTAATGAAACTAAAAAGACAGAAAATAAAAAAAATATTTGAATGGAGAAAAGGTAAAGAGATCGAAGACTTACATTAGGGCTATGGATGTCATGAATGTTTATCACCCTCAAGTTTCACGTTCCCCATACCAAGCTTAAAAACGAGATCATTGTTATTATAAGTTAGCAAGCTAACACAAACTCATGTGGCCCAATTATTCACTTAGACTCCCTTATTCCTAGGTGTATCTCTTATATTTTATTGTTGTCTTGAATGATCACGAGGATGCATTGTTGACTTATTTCGATAGTTTATTTAGGCTGAAAATAAAGTAGGACTATTTAATCAATAGTTAGCTAAAGGACAAAATCTTTTAAAACTACTTCTCGGGACCTCATAAAGTTCATATCTTGGCATAACTCGCTTCACGATTTGAGACCTTTCTCGGACCGATATTTGGCATTGATTTCATACTTCGAATCTTGATAGACGTTCTTGAAATAATGGTTTTCTCTTCATAATAGGAATTTCATCACTTGAAGTTTTTGAGAGATTCTTCAAACTTGGACCACGACTTCTTCATTTTTATCCAATCTTTATTTTGGATTTTGATATACAACGATCCGCCTCCTTTTAGGACTTGGATCTATTTATCCTCATACCTTGCTAGGGTCTTTTCGGATAGACATCTCCATGATCTTTAGGGGAGTATTTGCTTTTCGTCTTGTGTCTTGATTCTTCATATTGATTTTTTATAAATGATTCTTCACATCACTTTGGATCTTTAGCAACAAAATTTAGCCCTCATGCCTTGTCAGGGCCTTTTCGGACTCGCCAATCTTCGCATCCCGCTTCAATAAGTTATGCCTTGGCTATAATCTCTAATTAGTACCGAGAAACTTTTAAACGATCTTGTGCTAGAAGCTAACTTTTCAAATCGTACAACCTTACTTATTGCAATTATATTTATTAACAAGAGATGGGAGAAAAACCTCATAATTAACTCACATAAATTCATGAAAGAATACCAAACTTATAATTAACTCTATCATCTCTCGTTCTCCATAATTTAAAATCTCAAGGAATGAGACTCGTGGATGCTTAGCCTATTAAATCAAAGTTTTGGGTTTTCAAGTCATCTATAGGATCTTGCCACTTCTTAGACTTTTTCAAGTTTAGAATTCGCATTTTAAAGTTCCCTTGATAAACGACTTTCTAGGATCAATTATAGGAACTTTCGAAAAGTTCTTGTTCTTAACCGTAAGAGTTAAGACTTTCGCGTTTTAAAATTCCCTTTATAAAAGCCTAGCAAAACTTGATTTAAACACGTTAAGGATACTAGCTAGAGTAAACTCAAATAAGTAAACTCGGGTTGAGTGAAAAGATTCATGACGGGCCTAATATACCAAAGACATCTAAACTTATTAAAACCATTTTATTAAAATTTATTCTAATGATAGAAAATTAACGATAACAAAGGAAAATAATAATAGGCCAAAATAGATTAAAAATTTTGAAAAATGTCGAAAAATCAAATTTTCGGTTAAAATGAGGACATATTTATGGAAAAGCCCACTTAACTTCGATAGAAGTCCCCCTACACTTAATATAAACATTGTCCTCAATATTTAAACATGTTGAAGTAACCTCCCCTACACTTAGGACATTGTGCACGTTGTGTAAATCTTGCTAAGAAAGAGACAACTAAAGTGATTCCTATTTTAATATTGAAAAATATAAAATAGTGAATCAAAAGAGTTTAGGATAGAACTGGGAAGACGAGTACACGGGATAACGGTTCATCAAAAGTGGATCTTGAAAGCTCGAATCCCTGCACATCATAAGAAGGAAAATAATGAACACATACTAGGGTCTCCTCGACACTTATTAGAAAAACCAGAATAAAAGGATAGATAATCGGGTTGCCTCCCAACAAGCGCTTGTTTTTGTTCACCGAGTCACGAGCCTGACTCGTCCCCGAAATAAATGGTCCATGGGGAAGCCTCGAATGTAATACCGGGATCAAAGACCTTGTCCTCGTTCTCGGGGGAAAATAAAACAGGAGAGGCCGGAGGATAAGTCTTGAACGGTAGAAAAGTCATTTCAAGAGACGAAAAGTATGTGAAATCATGATCCACGGTAGGTGGGGTGGGTAAAGGAATCAAAATGTCATCCCCAAAAGACATATGATTATCATTGAGCGGCAAAGCCATAAAAGTGTCAATCATAGACTGGTCAATGTCACCTCCTGGGTCAAAGCACTCATCCTCAGTAATGGTCTCCAAAGTATGGGATAAGAGGTGCTCGGGAGGGGGACTTGGGACAATATCTTCAGGCATTAAAGTATCAAAAAGAATATCCTCCTCCGTGTCATCATCATCCATACCCAGAGATATTGAGTGAATGTCGATTTCTTCCATAAATAAGTCATTATTCTCGACGGGAGTAATAGATGGAGGTAAATACTCGGTATTAGGAGAAGAATTCAACGCTTCAATTTTAGCAATAAGAAGATGAACTTTCAATAATTTGTCTCGAAGAATATCGTTTTCCACCTCATCTAAAAGACCAAGTGCAGGGGTGAACTACTCGTAAGTCGGAGAGAATAAATCAACATCGTCCTCATCTCCCAGAGGAAATGGGGAAAGATGAGAAATTTCAAAAGTGAAATTCTCATAGCATGGAGAAAAATCATCATCATTTAGAGCGACCTCGTCCGTAAGCTCAGCAAAAGTAGGGACATCACAAACCTCCTCAAATAAGTTGTCGAGACCAAATTCACTAATCTCACTCGATGAATCACAATCCTTAGACGCATTTGGGATATCGAGAGAAGGAATTACAATTGCACTAGGATGTTTAGCAACAAGATCATTCCAAGAAATAGTATTCTCATCATCATCATAATAGTATGGACGCACAAGAGGAGGAGTATAATCACTAAGATTAGATACTTGCTCTTGTTGAATTCTCTCTTGACGTTTTTCGAGATATTTAGTGAAACATTTATTAATGTTAAGAACTTGATTCAAAAGACTGGCTAGGTGCTCAGCAAGAATTGCAAAAGAGGGTTGATGATCGAGGGAGTATTGTGGGGGTTCAAAATTTTGAAAACCGGAATTATAGCACGGATGTGGCTCATAATAATTCATCGGAAGAGAAGAATTAGAACACAGATTTGGCTCATAATAATTCATCGGCTGACAAGAAAAGGTATCATGAGGGCCCCCATAATTGTTGCAACACGGGTATTGAGAAAAACCCGATGCATTTTGCTGATATGGATCGTCATATATGGGAGAGGGTGAGATAGTGTCATTAGAGGTAAAGGATGAGTTAATCGAATTGCATGATGGACAAAATCCAAATTATGTATTGTCGATATCATTTTTGCACAGCTCACATGTACACCATTGACATGTTTGAAAACCATTCAATCGTCTCCCACACCCTACGCAATAGACATACGAATCTATGAAGAATTAAAAATAAGAGGGGTTGAGAAAAAGAGTTAAACACAATAGAGGATTAAGAGAAATATTTTTGGATGCAAAACTTTTGAAAAAGAAATGCTTTTTAAGAGTTTTTAAATGTTTTTGGAGTTTTTTTTTTGAAAATTTTTATGGATTTTTGAAAATTTTTGAGCAAGAAAAATAACGTTCAAAGGTGAACGGATCCCAAAATCCAACGCGTCTCTCACAAACACCGTTAATCTTCACGAAAAGAGCCGGCGGCGGCGCCATTTTATACATGAAATTTAATATAGATTCTTTTGCATATGTGTACTCGTTCGTTCTCGGTATCTAATCGAATTGATCACGGTTTAGGGTGGACTTATCGGTTTTGGTCACTAAAAGGGGGAGCTTTTGATTATCTATATCTACTAAAATAAGTTAAGCCAAATAATTAATATAAAGAGATTAAACAAGTTTAAGTCTCATTAAAAAGTAATTTTAAAGATAAAATAAGACAATACTATATAAAATTAAACTCGACAAAAAATAAAATAAGATTTATAAAAACTTTCTCCACTTAATTAAAAAGTTATTTAAAAGTAAATGTGAAAATAAAATGAGATTTAAAATTAAACTCGACAAAAAGTTGCGGGAAAGAAATACACTTCGAAAAATAACTAAGTAAAATAACCAAAAACTGTAGTCAGATCGCACCCTACGATCGCAGCACGCGATCGCAGTCTGGATCGTATTCTAGATCTTAGTCTAGATCTTAGTCTAGATCTTAGTCTAGATCTTAGTCTAGATCTTAGTCTAGATCTTAGTCTAGATCTTAGTCTTTGATCTTAGTCTTTGATCTTAGTCTATGACTTTAGTCTTTGATCTTAGTCTTTGATCTTAGTCTTTGATCTTAGTCTTTGATCTTAGTCTTTGATCTTAGTTTCTGATCGCAAGTAGAAACCCTTAGGTTTATGCGATCACGAAACTAGATTGGAACAAGTAAAACTCTTGCAAATATTACGATGGAATGTAAAATGACAATAAGCAGAACCGAATAAGCACTTCCTAATAAGCACTTACCAAAACTTAACCAAATCAATATTAATAACAAAAACTAAATAAGCATGAATGAAAAACTTTCAAAATACTAAATAAGCAAGATTTATAAAATAAACTTTAAAAAGATTAAAATTTTATGAACACTTAAAAGAAAATAAGCTAAACATGAAATAAGTAAAAATCGCAATAAGCTAAAACCTTAAATCGTTTAAAAACATTGATAAGAACAAAAAGATGAAAACTTTAATCAAATAAGCACCAAGATGAAACAAGTTACTTACTTTGAACCGAATCAAAATCAAGATTAAACAAGAAAGGTAGAATAAGATAGATTATGAAAGCTTGAAATAAAATTAAAAATTAAAGATTCAAAACAAGATTAAAAACTTACATGGATAACTTGATAGAAAGACAATATGAAAAGACAATATGAAAAAGTGCTAGAAAATAAAGTGGAGAGCTAATGGAGAATTAGCTAACACCTCAAAAATGAGGTTGAGGTCTTATATTTATAGGGGAGAGTTGGTAAGTGGTGCTTCTTTCTTTCTTTCTTCCTTGTGTCTTCTCGTCTTTCGTCTTTGACAATAAACTCATCATTCTCGACTTTGTCTTGGGATTTGTCGATAGATAAATCAAACTTGTCTTCTAATTTCTTCATTAATTAGATTTAGTTCTTCGACTTCGTTAAACTTTCATCTTTGGTCTTTTTCTTCGATAAATCTTCAGAATAGGCCTTTGACTTCCGTTCTTTTTGCACTCTTGATCTTTTAACTTCGTCTTTTGTCTTTTTCTTTGATAAAAGCCCGTGTTTTCTTGCCTTTTCCCATTTTGGTCCTAAAACACAAAAAAAACCAAACCACGCATAATTCCGACATTTACGACATTAAATACACGTTATGATCTTGTTTTTAATTGTTTTAAGTGGTAAAAGGATGAGTGTTTCCACACCTATCACACCCCTCTTTTTTGTCTTATCTGTCAGCAGTCCCAAGAACAACAACCCTAGTAGTTCTTTTTTTTTGTGTTTACTGTATGTGAAAGTGTGGGGTGAACCCCCATATTTCTTTTCTTGGAAAAATAAGGTCGGGCTAAGGCCCATGTTTTCTTTTTCTTTTCTTTTAAAAGCTACTAGCACAATGTTTTGTGGGTTTTATCTGTTTTTCAACTTTTAATTTAACACGTCTACTCGTATATATCTTGTGTTTTAAAATTCCTGAACGTAGTAATCTTTTCTGTATTATAAATAATACATACGTAATGTTTTTCTTAACATAATAATTATTTTCTAAATAATTATTTTTGAAATAATTAAATAAACTGAAACTGCGTTCTTACTGTTAATGTTTAATTAAAGTTAAAGCTGAGACTACGCGTATTTAATATTCGGAGATTTTAAATACGGGTTTTATAATTCTTCCCCTCTAAAAAAAATAATTCGTTCTCGAATTAGAGACATGATAATGCTGTGGTTTTACAATTCTTCCCCCACTAAAAGGAGAAATTGTCCTCGAATTAAAGGTAGTAAGCTGATAAAGTTATAAAAGTTGAAAGGACACATATGTTGAAAGAGCATGAAGGCTGAAAAGACATATAAGCTGAAGGACCATTCGTCCTTGATTTAGAATATACTGCTGCTGGAAGGGCATAACGTGACATGACTGAAGTGAACATGGAACGTAACATGTCTAGAAGGACTTAACTAAATCATTGAAGAAAAGGATGAGAGGCCCGGATGGACTCCTCCGTTCCGAGTGGCTTCCCGCTCGAAACGACTCCTTCAAAGGTCTAAACGCAATGAAAATCTTGGTCCTGATGACCCTGTCCAGATGATGCGGAATAGTTTCTGGTTCCATACATAAGATGGATTTTCTGAATCTGATAGAATGAAAAGTAATAGCATGTAAGATACATGAAACGGTAAGTATGAGTATCCTGAAAAGATAACATTTATATCTCTGAGCAAGCTGTCGAAAATATATATAGGGACGAACTACGTGAACAATTGTGAACGTGCTACGTGAGCTATTGTGAACGTGCTACGTGAGCTATTGTGAACGTGGTTCATGATCATCTGATGAATACTGGGCATGGAATATATCATGAACGTATGCTAACTGAGGAAGAATGTCAAACAATACGGTCTGAGACGTGAAACGTCTGTCTGGTTATGGAATAGCTGTCCTAAACTTGAGTCTGGTTTCTCAAGCTTTTTGTAACTATATTCAGTATTAAACTGTGAAACGTGTATCGCGAAATGGCACATGAGCTTGAACGTGAACAATGTTATGAACGCTAACGTGAGCTTAAATCATGAGATAACACGAAACATGAACTGAAACATCATCATACTGCGAATGAGATGTAAACGTGAAATTGAAAATAAACGTGAATGTGAACGTACACGTGATCGTGAACATAAACGTGAGCGCGATTCGCGAACGCTAATTTCCATCTGACAAGATTGTTGATTGGATACCTTGGAATCATACGGTCTATTGCTGGATTTCCTACGGATTTGCTACTGCGTAATCATTTCGGATAAAAGAAGACGTGTAGGCTGGGTTATCTGGTTAACAACGACTTAGATAGCGTCATGCTTCGTCTGAGTCTGTGATAACTGACAATAACCCCCATGGAATATTATCTCATTTCTTTTCAGAAATTTCTAATGGTTGTAATAACTCATTAGCATGTCGGTGTCCTATCTTGAACCTGTTGGGATAGAAGGCCTTAGATATGAACATAGCTGCCTCAACGTGTTATATTGTTTCTATAAAAATCCTACCTGGAATTTTGGTACATTCTGGTGGAACCTGAGTGAATGTTCACGGAAAGGTATGAGCCCCGGTAACTAGATCTTTACTAGCGTAAGCTTAGTTATGGAAGGCGGATCATGAGAACTGTCAGGAATTTCTGCGGTAGTAGTTTTCTGAGTTCTAGAAATTTTGTATGTTCGTCATAGGCGTTGGTCTTGCCAATTTGATGGCCTTCACCTTCGTAGTATTCGTTGAAATTTCTTTCTGCTTAAGTAGGATGGCTCAGAAACGCCACTTTGTTCAATTGGAATTCATATCTGGAAAGCTGTATATAAAATTTTCTCCTATCGAAGATTATATACAACTGTGAGAAGATGATTCTCATGTTCTTCTCTAGAATTTGGCAGATCAGAATGTGATCAATGAATATACTTACGATTTTGTCTAAGAGTCATGGGAAAAATTTTATTCATAAATTTTATAATATAGTTGGAGCATTAAGGAGCTCAGAAGTATAAAATCAAAATTTTATAGAGACTGTAATATGTGCAACAGTAGTTTGGAAAACATTAGGTTCTTTCTCTCACCACTGATGGTAGCATGATCGGAAATTTTTCTAGAAAAATGTTTAAGACATCGTAGCAGATCAGATAAACCTGCTATTTATGGAATGAACATTGATTAAGAATGGTGATCTTGTAAAAAATTTCACTGGTCGATACATGATCTTATGATACCGGCCTTCTTCCTCATAGACAGAAACGGTGCACTTTCTGGTGGTGCGCTAGAGCGAATAAGGCCTCATTCCGGTAATTCTTGCAGCAAATATTGCAACTCTTTTAACTTAGCTGCAGCCCTGCAATGAGAAGTTATGAAAACAGATCCTGTTCTTGAGACAAGCTCGATGTTAAACTCTGTCTTGTGGTTAGGAAGGAATTTCTTGAAAAACCTTCTGAAATTTTTATCTAAAAACTCTAGAATAATCTGCTAATCATGAACTTAAGGAACTTCAGAAGTGGATTTATATTTGATATCTATAAAAGTCTTATTAGCTTTGTAATGATAAGTCACTTATTGTAAAGCATAACAACTTGTACTGATTTTATGGCAGAAATAAAATTACTATATTTGGGAGTTAGTAAGACGGATCTTGTCTTCAATTGGAAGGAAAAACCTTGGAAATATGGGTGATACTGTGGAGTCTTTTCTGGCTGGGAGGTAGGTACTACCTAATTGAAGATAAAGATGACATATGAACATGTGAAGTAAACGTGACAGATCTCGCTGAATGTGTTCGCTTGTAACCCCACAGAACAGGTACTGCATGTCTAATCTGGGCAATACTCCCCTGGCGGTAAATGAACTTTAATGGTATGATTTATGCGTGGCATAACAGAATGGGTATACCCCCTTGGACGGTACTCTGAATTACCGAGGACCTGGATAAGAGGGCATACAGGAGTTATGAGTCTTTACTCGTGCCTTGAGAAGATATTCATATGGCATGTACCAGGACTGGTGTCCTAGAAAGTGTCTTCCGAAATGATACTTGAGACCCGTGTTATGATTGTTGTCTGGATATGTATATTAATGGGTGAGTATGAATAATGTTAATAGTTTCTGTTAACTACTAGGGTTGGCGGACCGGTTAGACTACTGACCTCTGTATTCCTGGTCACGTCCGTTCTGGAGTTCTGATGGCTACTGACTTATAAATATAAGCACGGTGGTTGTCATTACCACTTTGTCTGTCCGTTTCACGACGGTCATTATTATGACCGTGATTCCTGTAACTATTCTGCTGAGTGGCCGGCTAGGTACCGGTTCCCACTCTTCTGAATGAAGGTTAGCTGAGTGAAGTGTGGCATCTAGCTGAGAAAGAAAGTATGGAATATAATGGTAGTGTAAGATGGTTGAAGTTTATTCTTGTCGGAAATTTCAAATTTCAAATTTCCGTCCTTGTTCTATAGAGTCTTCATAGTATAAACAGTATCAGCATCTTGAGAGATCTCTAAAGTATCAGCAGCATCAACATTTGTGAGATCTTCAAAGTGTTAGTAGCATCAGTATCTGGTAAAATCTTCAACTCACGAGCAGCATCAGCATCTAATAAAATATCGATAAGTGGAAACGCCTGAGATGATTGAGGATTGATTAGCAATATTCATGGAGTAGGGTACATGGAGTACACCTGGACTACTGTACATGAAGCACAAAATGAATACTGCACACGGAGCATATCTGAGACACTGTACGTGGAGTACACATGAAATATTGTACTTGGAGTATAACTGAGATACTGTACATGGAGTACATATGGAATACTGTACATGGCTCTGGCGGAAATTCCATAGAATAATCGATACTGGTGTCAATTGTCTGACATGATCCAAGAAATAATTTGATTTAAATGGTTAGCAAACTGAACTGAAACAAGTAACATGATAGGCTGACAATTCCTGCGTAGGCTTAATGTTGGTTGTATAGAGGCTCAAAAGTATGATTAAACAGAGTTTCATCAATGGTCAGCATGAAAAACATGATTAATGAAGGCCAAACATGATTTATTATGAAACTAGGATTTTACTGTAACCCTTATGTATCTTAGCATGAAAACATCATCACTTTGCGGAAAACGAAATCCTCATATGAAGACATGAACTTAATTAGCATGAAAACGACATCCACGTGAGGGTATGAAACTTGATTGTTACAAAGAGCATAAAATTATAATCAACTGAAGTTTAACATCAACTTATGTAGATGGCCATGGTTTAATCCACAGAATTCAAAGAAGAAAGCATGTGACTAAGTATGGGCGATTCTGGTTTGATCCATACTTGTCAAAATTTCATGAGATCTGTCATGTATAGAAATTTTCAATCTGGGACTAAATATGGTTGGATGTTGTCCAATCCATACTTGTCAAATCTTTATAAAACATCATGATATGAGCAAAGGTGAATGCTTTTGGGTCGGTTCACAAAACAACTATTGTCTGAAAAGCATGAAATTTGACCTGAGAAATGGTGAACACATACGGGTCAGTTCACCTAATAACATTCGACTGAAAACATAAATCTGTCATGAGTAAGGGTAAACGCCTATGGGTCGGTTTACCAATACAAAATCTGAACGGGCAAGGTTGAACGCTTATGGGTCGGTTCACCAAAACAAAATTCGCAGAAAAGCACATGCGACTAAATATGGCCAGTCCTGTACAAACCTTTTACTTAGTCAAAATTTAAGAAAACTGACTGATAAATGAAGAAAACTGACTGATAAATGCATGAGGATTATGAAAGATAACAACGCCAACATCTGGGAAGTTCCTGGTGACTACCCACTAGTCACAGGTCAAGTTTTAGAGCCTATATGTCGAACCTTGCGCTCTGATACCATATATGTAACACCCCACTTGGATAAGTGGACCGTTACGTGTATTTATGGCGTGTCATCAAAGCATAAGGTAAATGTCCTAAAACTTTAACTGACCATAAAGGAAATACTGGAATCAAACATCGGTAATCCAAACATAAGCTCAAAACATGAAAAGTAAAATACTGAAAGAAAGGACTAAACAATGTCCAAATAAGCAGAATAATGTAAGAAGTGCATAAAGTGAGAAGTCTGGATAGCTTCCATCCAAATGCACATGCTCTCAGAATCCTAAGAGCGTCTTGGTGTACCTGCCGTTAGAACATGAAAGGAACTATGGCTGAGCATAACGCCCAGTGAACGGATATAAAGCATGATAAGAAAATACTGAAATGAAGCAGATGATAAAATACTGAAGCTGTAAGACTGATAAATAAAGTTGTAGCGGAAATCTGTGTATAATCGGAAAAGTCTGATTTATAAATAATAAAGCTGAACTGTTATCTGTTAAATCTGAAAACATGCATTTACTGTATTTTAATTGCCAAGAGCTTATATAGGTCATGTGTTGTAACAACTACTGCATGAATAAATGGAGGGGTGACCTCATCATGCTGTAGAGGTGTGACCTCTAAATAATGTGCTGGGTGGAGGGTTCAACTCCAATGTGAAGGATGTAGAGCACACACCACATTCACCTGATAACTGTAAACTGATAGCCTAGGGTGCACCCATACGCCCCGTTGATAATATTGGTAAATGGCCAAGCTGAAATAATGGAATGCTGCGAGAAATCACTCCCTCGTAGAGGAGTCATGACACCGGTGCCTCTAGTGTCATGGTTACGGTACCTCCGTAACTAGTACATAAACTGGCCATGCTTGTATATAATGCTCAGGCAATTTATTTAGTTATTAAAATGATTACTAATAAGCTTAAACATATATTGGGGAAAACATTTGGCTACAGACGGGGAATCCTAATTATGCATAGAAGGAAGTCCTTACTAAAGGACGGATCCAGTTATGAAATAAGAATGAAAGCTGAAATATCTACTACGACTTCACAGTTACTACATAAATAAGGGACGTGGAATGAGTTGTCTGGTTATTGTTTACTGTTTACTGTTTATTATTGGTCTTAATTCATTTTGTGTGTTCTCGTATTATTTTACTGGTTGCGTATAAATTGATTAATCAGACTGTTCTTAAAATGTTTACTGATTCGTATATACCCTGTATTTCTCGTTACTGTGTATTATACTGTGTTCTGATATTTACGGTATTACTATATATAGCAATCTGCCATAAATAGAAAGTTTTCCCTAAAATAACACGTTCTTAAATAGAAAGGTTATCCAAAATAGTTTCATAAATAATTAAATCGTTTTATAATAATCAAGTATTAAATAAGCAATTTCATATAACATGATTAACTTTAATGAACGCTAATTAAATTAAGTGAAAAGGTTTATAACTTTATTAATTCATTCAAACAATTTAATTAAAATATACTTTTAGAATCCCTAAAACGTACGCGTCTTGTTAAATTTATCGTGTCACCCGAACCCGAACCAAAACTAAACCAAACCCCGAGACACCCATGTCTCGGGTTAGACCAATGTCGAGCCCACCACAGCCCTTGGTTGTGGTTACCCCGCTGCCGACAACAAACAGTTGCCATCGACTTAAGCCGGCAGCTACTGTTGCCCCCTTTTGGGGTTCCCACTGTTATTGTAGTGGTTCCCACTGATTTCTGTTTGGTTCCCACTGATCGCAATCCCAAACACTCCCTTTGCTGCGATTTAACCAAACACCCCCTGTTTAGATATCAAATTCCCCCGTTTTGCCCCTGTTTCCCACTGCTTGTACGAACCAAACACCCTCTTTATGATTTAGGGGCTGTGAGTCAGACTAAACCCACCACACACCCATATATGGGTCGTGGCTGGGCAACAGCAACACCACCAACCCGCTGTTACTTAATCCCAAACACACCCTTATGGCCCGTTACCCCTGTATGGGGTTGTTTTGGCTGTGACAGAAAGAACAAGGGCCACGTTGTGACAATCCATCAATTTATGGTCGATATATTATTCTCAATTATTATTTAAAACCATCATTTTAATGGTATATTATGAACTCACTTACTTTTGGGAAGAAATAAGGGTTTACGTCTTAAAGTAGCATCGACTACGTCTAAACTGGAGAACTCTACGTTACGTGCTTACGTTTACATACACCGTTTTTGTGACAGTCCGACATTTCAGGAAAATGAATTTATTCTCAAATATTATTTTGGAATTTTTATTTGTGATGGTTTATAAAATCACAAATTTAGGAGATGAAGTTAGGGCTTACGTGAATAATTTAACGTCCTTTACGACTAAACCGGAAACCTTAGGTTTACGTATTTACTTTTTTGAACTCCGTTTTTATGGGAAAATTTTTATTAGATTCGTTTTGTGTCGTTGATTCATAATTTATAAAAACATTTTTCGTAAAACGACCCGAGGGCACGCAAATCGAGGAAAATAGAATCGAGGAGTACCCATAAATTAATGGGGATGAGACAAGATAACTCTTTCCCCACCCCCACCATGGGACGACTAAAGCTTAGCCAACACCCCTTTGAGGTGTCAACTTTACATAAAAAAAACTAAGACACTTGTCTTAGTTTTGCCACCAAACCATATACACCTCAAAACAACTAAACACTAAACCACTAACTCATTTTCTCTCATGCAAAACACACAACTCTCTCTCTCTCTCTACTCCATCCTTGCCGTCTACTTTTCACCATAAACACCCCATTTGATCTAAAAATTCAACCATAAATCTTGTGTTAATCTTGCATAAGATGAAGGCCTTTTGAAGTCTTGTTGATTGGAGGTGATACTAACATGTACAAAGAAGTTTCCTTGGAGTCTAGGGCTGATTTTCATGAAGGTATTTATATATTGGGGTGATCTTGAAGGTGGTCTTGGTTTATCACAAGATTTGTCATCAAAAGCCAAGCCTTGATCATAACTTTCACTATCTTGGTTGGTAACAAGATCATTTCTTCCATTAACTTGTTATTTTGTAAATGTAATCTTGTATTTTCTTCTTTTATGTATATGTATATGATGAGGAATGATGATCAAAATATTATGTGGGGATTTGGTGTTGATAGATTTGATTGAAAAGACTAAAATCTATATGTAAAGATGTTGAAATCATGACTAAAATTATAGGCTGTATAAAACAGTAAAGAACCATATGATAACTTGATGAATTGACTTGTATTATTAAATATATATTAAGGTATATGATTTTTACATATGTGAGAGCTGACCACACAATGGAATCCACAAAATGAGCAAGATATGATCAAAACATTATTAAGGTTCAAATCTGAATAGTATGTTTTGGACGAATTATTAGGGACACTTAGAGGATGAATGAGCAGTAGCTAAAATGGCGTTTATTGTAGCACATATCATGTAGTTTGTGCTGCCCAAAATTTAGCTTCTATCTCCTTTTAGAACTCAAGATATGGTAAAAATGGTGAAAGTGAGTTTCATAATCAGATTTGGAAAATAAAAGTATATATTATAAAATAAGAACTCAAGTAAAACTAATATAAAATACATACCTAAAACCCACTAACTTATATAATACTTATAAATAAGTTATATACTTTGATAATTAAATGTGACATTTTATAAAATTACAAATTGATATGTCTTTTAAGTTATAAAACTATATACATAAGTTTTACGTCTTCTCGGCTAATACCGAAACATTAACATTTTCATCAAATAAAACTTAGACGGTGGACCCGTCTAATGTAAACTTTTTATAACTCATCTACTGATATTTAAGTACATTTGACAAGTAAAAACCGATAAATACCGAGCTTTATAACTTATGGACATTAACAGACCAAAATAGCCTTATTGGACCACTAGGCCAACTAGTTTGGCTAAATACTAATGGACTTACTCATGGGCTTAACCCACATGGGCTCAACATATGAGTATAGGCCTGGTATTAAAAGTATAAATGGACTAATATAATGTATTGGGCTTTTAATGGGCTTATTGGGCCTCAATATATAAATAAGTTGAAACTAGTATAACTAGTCAAAAATTTGACTAACACATAACACTATAATGTGTATGAAGAGATAAAATCCCACTTGATCATCATCATACTTATAATGTCATCATATATACATAGCCATTGTTTTTATAAAGTCATTGGACAAGAGTCTAAGACGAATATTATTTGTCTAGGTTTCCGTGATTGAAGCACGTACCGTACATCCAAATCGCCGATAACCCGCCTTTCCCGATCAACGTGAGTTCATAGCCTCGCACTCTTTTAAATGTTTTATGAAATGTTTTATAAACCCGCGAGGGAGATAACATGTTAGTTTTAATAAAAATAGGACACCAGTTGTCCCGATTGTATGATTATTGATATGGACCCGAATGATTATATGACCCGATAAATGAAATAAAATGGATTATTATTACCATTAGCATGAATTGTGAACAACCGGGATTTGGTAGACACTTATGCATATAATAGTGCTATTTGGGGAAGATCACCCAGTTCGTACCGTGACGGTTGATCCCCGTCGTGCCACCTTGAGTGGTAAGTGAATTTATGTGTGAGATGATTTATATAAGTGTGATTATTATGACGACACGCCAAATAGATGGGCAAATGAATTTCGGGTTAGCTACCCGTTGTTTGTTATAGTAAGGTAGCAATGTCATGCGGCTTATAATAATCCAATATTGAAACTACTGATGTACGAATTGAATTATAATATATTGCTTGACTAGCAATACGGGGTCTTATTACTGATATTATGTTTGTGTTTTGGTTTAACATAACCATTTTAATATAACGGTTTTATTGAATTCTATACAACGTTATAAAACGTATTGTATGATGTTTTTGCGACAATGGTTCGTATAATGGTTTTGAAGGCAAAAGCCTATATTAAGATTTACAACAAAGATTTGTACAAAATAATTTTAGGTAATAATTATATACCGATGATATATTAATGGTTTTATTAAACTCTATGAATTCACTCGGCGTTTTCGTTGACTTTTTTTAACATGTTTTATCTCAGGTACAGGAAGGTAATTCTCGGGAAGACGACAAGAATTTATGGCCCGCATACAAATAAAATTTCCATTCAAATATTTTGTAAAATTGTATGAAATACTATAAATTTGATGTTTATGAATGGAAAATGCTTTATTATTAAACGACGCGATTTTTAAGCGTTGTCTATGATTTGAGTAATGTGCTATCCCGTAACACCAACGACTCTTCCGCTGAACTAACTTATGAATATTTGGGGGTGTTATAGTTTGGTACTAGAGCTCTCGTTATAGAGAATGAAAGATTTTTAAAACCAAGGTTTTGAATAAAACATTTCAAAATCTTTTAACGATAAAATATTTTGAATAAAATGTTTATAAATCCTTTGACTATAACGGTGTCGAAGAATTCCCGATTTACCGACAAGACCAGACTGAGAAGTGTTATTTTAATATATATATATATATATATATATATATATATATATATATATATATATATATATATATATATATATATATATATAGCTTTACATTATATATAAAGGGAAATGCCACATAAGCACTCCATTAATCCACGTCATCACCTACCATGTTATGCAAATTCACGAATATCATAATTTTTCTAAAAAATGTGTCTCTTGTAGGATTCGAACTTAGGTCTACTAATTCAATAACAAATAACCTCAGCCACTAGACTAAGCCACAAGTTGTGATTACTATTTCAAAACAAAATATATATTTTCACATGTCTAGATGAGTACCGTATATATCTAATATATTTTCACAAAACCCAAAAATCATTGTCTTTGGTTTACAGGTATCTTCACGTATCTTCAAAAACCTATTTTTCATAAACCCTAAAATCATTCGTCTTAGGTTTACAAGTATCTTCACGTATCTTTAGATTAAAAACCTAATTATCATAAACCCTAATATCTGAACTGATCCGATTAATATTACTGCAGCAAGTAATTGTGATTTAAGATAACATCAATCTCCTTATCACAAGGTAACATTTTCTACACTTTTTGATTTATATAATATTAATGAACTGATCACTTTTTGATTTTGATTATTTTTATAAATTCATGTTAATTGTTTGGATTTATGGTTTTTAGCTTAATTTGATCGAGATCTGTGAAAAAAGTTGAAATTAGGTATTACATGTCATTGGATTTGATTGTAAATCGATATTATTTTAATTATTGCTAATCTATTACTTATAATCCCGTTTGATAATTATTGCTAATTCGTCTATTCTTCTAAAAGCACTAACGTAAAAAAAAAGATCTATGTATCTTATTCTCAATATACTAATCATGAAATTGTGTTTCTTTTTTAGGTATTATGTATGTACCAAAAGTTAAGGATGGACCTAGATTTTTCATTGTACTTAGGTAATTTATATGCTGATTTTATGAAGCCTGTGATGTTTAAAGTACTGCTTTGTTGTGTTTCCGTTCATACAGATCTGCAATAAGTTTGAAAGGTTCAGTAGGTACTTGCCTGATCTCAAGGTTGTTGTCTTCTATGGAGGCGTTAGCATGAAGATCCATAAGGAACTACCAAAGATTGAATGTCCTCATATTGTTGTTGGAACACCTCACATGGAAGAGTATTATCTCTTGCTAGGGATAAAGACCTTGGATTGAAGAACGTGAGCATTTATCCTGATAAGTGTGCCAAAATGCTAGAGTCACGGTATGTTATTCTTGACTGATACCAGAAAGAAATCGCAATTATTTTTATCTTTTTCCTTTGGTTCTTGACTTTGAAGCATATTTGTATATATGAAATAGAAACATATCTGAATATAAGAGGTTTTTGATTTGACAAGATGATAATAGTATATCTAGCATTGTGGATAGAGCTCACTATTGACCACAATACGATTAAAGGTGCATTTTGATCAAGCATTTTTTTTGAACAGACATTTTGATCAAGCATTGGGAAAAAATCTCGCCTTCCAACTCTAATTTAAGAAGACAAGTATTAACGTAAACAATGTTGATTTGGGACGAGTTTGGATGAGCTTAGTGGAGTGTTATAGCTTTCTGTTTTTGTGAATGGGTTGGTTTGGGTTGTGTTTTATCTAATACGATTTGATTAAAAAGCTCATCTAAAAGGAAGATGGGTCAAATGGAGACTGATGATTTGCTACATTTAGATTACTATTACGGAATTGCTACATTTAGAAGACAAGATTCTAGGTCCATCATTGTTTAAATAATATCTAATGTAGTACTGGAGTTGTAAATCGTTAGCTTTAAACATGCCTTTAGACAGTATTAAACCTTACCATGGGATAAAGAAAATGCTTATACTCAGGGGGCTGTTTATCTAAGAAAGAAATTATTTGCAGTTTCTTACAAGAGAAGGTCGCTTCCTGTATTGAAAGTTTTGGCGATGACAAGACAGATGTAGTTAAATCTTTCGCTCAGGGGATCACGTCAGTTGGTAAGTTTATCTTTTTTTCTTAAATATTACTTCTGTGTGTTACTAGAGACAAGGATGCATTTTGTTTTGATTTTAAATGATAAAATAAAAATGTTACTATTATTTATGAATGAGTAATTTGGTATATGTTTGGTCTCAAGCGAGTCGAATGGGTCGAATTAGAAAAAACGGGTCAAAA
Organism: Glebionis coronaria; assembly: GCA_025667525.1. NCBI lineage: Eukaryota > Viridiplantae > Streptophyta > Magnoliopsida > Asterales > Asteraceae > Glebionis > Glebionis coronaria. The sequence continues at coordinate 476,044,219 of CM046877.1, forward strand.
GGCATTCGCAGTATGTTGTCATTTATTATACAACCTTTTTTGAATTGTTTATTGAAAGATGGTTGAACCGGTTAATGTTACTGTATATTATGCAAAAGTGTTTGTTTATTGTTTCCTTATACTTTCGGTTTTTAAACCATGGTTGTACGAGTGGTTGACCATAAGATCTAATAAAATAACGTACATTGTCTTTCTTTGTTTAATATGACTTATAAAATCGACCACTTGCTTAAAGCTGATGTAGATAAGGAAAGACTACACCTTTTCAAGGCTAACGTGCTTGAAGAAGGCTCCTTTTACGCTGCATTTGATGGCCTTGAAGGTGTTTTTCATACAGCTTCTTCCTTTTACCAAAAAGTCACCTATCCACACGTACGTTTTTCCAATACTCGTGTCCCAGTTAGTACTGCTTTTACTAGATCTTGCTTGCTTATTGTCAAAAAATAGAGTAAGGACCCCTGACGTATAGATCTGAGGCATAGACACGAGTTAAGTTTTTTAAAATACCAAAATGTTACTTATGTACTAAATCTAAACTTAATGGAGGAATGACAAATCTCATGGTGATTTTGCTGCTGATCTTTTTGGCTTAAGATGTCTTTCAAGCATGGTCTGAGGTTTTGAAATTAGGCTAGAATTTATATTTATGTTAATAAAGTGTAAGGTAGATTTGTGCCCGTTTGTATCTTTTTTGAACATGATTAAAGTGAATCTTCTAAATGCCAAATCATCTGATGAATAACGTTGTTTATAAGAGGTAATATTAGCCTTACCCATCTACAAAATTGTGTATTATACTTTTCAGACATGACAATAGAGCAGACCTTTTTGAACTGAATCAAGGCTGCATTTTCAATTTCATTGCCACCAATCATGATGCGACTAGAAATATGAATGATTTGCAAGAATGGCCAGGGGCTTACTCCAAAGGTAAATAAAAAGACGTTTTTGCAAGTTGGAATCAGTGTGTTTTTGTTTTAGCCTAATTTCATCATTAAGTTGTGTAAAACATGCCCTTCACATTTTAGGTTATGTCATATCTTTAGAGGCTTTTTAGAGACTTATTAACATGAATGAAAAATAAGACGACACCGTCAAATGCGCTCTACAAAGAAAACAAACTGGATACTACCATCCTTGATTGTCTAAAGGAGCAAATTTCAACAAAGTGTTAACAATGGTTCTCAAATGTCGCATATTAGTGTTTTTCTAAAGATTCCACAGAACGCCCAAAAATGACCAAATTACCGAGACAACTTCAAATCGCATTAAATTATTAAGTAAGTTTGATTTTTTTTATGTTTGTTTTCTTATTATAGTTATTTATAAGGAACTTCGATTTGATACATGAGTTCAATATATATTATCGAGTTAACTTTTTTTTCAATTTATAAGTTTGCGGCTTTAATCTATTTTGAAAGCAAAAAGGTTACTGTATAGTTTTATTGTAAGTGAATTTTAAGTTAGCCAGCAGCTTCAAAATTATCGTCTTCCCAAAAAATAGTCGGCAGATCTAAAAATTCATTGGTAGGCTCACCTGTTTTAATTCAGGATCAAATGGTCAAACTAATCTTTGGAAATCTTTCAAGTATTGATTAATTAGTCCCATTGTTGTTATTTGGAAAATAATTTGTTAGAAGGTGGATCGTTTGGAAAATAATTAGTTATGTTGCAAATTGTCATTCTACTTGGCAAGTAATAAGGATTTTAGCTACAAACGTTAACCTCACATAATTTCATCAGAATAATGATCGCTAATTAACATATTTAGGAGGACATAACATATTTTGCAATGAAAATTTAGTTAGTCGTTTTATTTGACTATAAGTTTGAGATAAAAATGAAGCTTCTAGGATATAGCTACTATAAATAGCCCATCAGTTAATGGGAGAAAAACTTGAAGCCATGTTGTTAAAGAACCTGCAATAGCTCCTTCAATGCTTATTCAGTTATAGTGGCCTTACAACTTCCGATATGATATTACAACGCTTCATCTGTATGATTATGTGACTAATGCAATTTGAATATTGTGGTTTCTGGTTTAATTTACATTCTCAGTCAGGTTATTTTCTCGCCAAAAACTGGAACCTTTGTGGCACTGAAAGAGATAGAAGCTGAATCGTAGCAAAATTGTTTGTAACCTGCTATAAATAATTATATCAACATAGACTTGCAGTGTTACCGAGAATATGGCATAAGACAATGAAGAGGAAGCAATAACCCGTCGGAATGTGAACAATGGAGGTCTACTTTTCCTGATATAAGATATTTTCCTACAACTGATATGAAAACTGACAAGGCAACTTCACCGTTAGCCTTAAGTACTCACTTGCTACATGGAATTTAAGAGCTGATGCTTCACTTGTCAAACCCTTTTTCTATTTTGAATAATCTATTGTATTCTTATTCATTACCTGTTACCTACTTTTCAGGTGTTTGAACTGGTCAACATATGACTATACACTCTCCGACCTGCGTAGATTAACCTTAACAAATTTTTAAAGCTAGCACATCCATTTAGCATCTATGTAAACCTACACTGTCCCACTTGCGTAGACCCAATGATCATCTATGCCACGACCAGGTGAACACTATCCAATCAATATTATTGATCTAAGATGAGGGATTTCAGTGTAGGAGATTCAATGTAGGAGGCAAATAGTTTGAGTGTAGGAGATTCGACATGGAATTCTGTTTAAGAACTATGGTCAAAATCCTCGACTTTTAAAATATTTTGGAAATATTTTAATATGTTAGGATTTAAGTGTAGGATAAACCTTTTATAATGGGACCAACATAATCAGTTTTCTGCAGCTATTCCAAAGCTGATTATTCGATCCCTATAGTCACATAACTGTAATCAGCTCCAATGCCACTAAAAGGCGACAACAGCAGCTCAATCCCTGAAGAGGTTTTCCAGGAAGCAAACGATGAGTATTGGGAACCAGGTAAATGCCACTTTCTAAAATCACGTTTCAAAATTATATCGAAACTATGCAAACTTATTTTCGGACCAAACGGGGCTTAAATAGAAGATAACTTTGAAGACATACTGGATGCTGAGACACAATATAAAAGGTGGAAATAGCAGGTTGAATGCATGCTTTGTTTTGTTTATTTTTAACGTATACTGTTGTAATCTTATATAAACTTTGACCAGATCGTCCTATTTACAAGTTAAATGAACGGTGCATGTCCGTAAACGTCTTCCAAACCTTTCTTGGGGTACAGTTGTTGAACTAAATTATTTTATAATGTCTACAGGAAACCATTTTAGAAACAAAAAGATAACTTGGGAAAAGGTGGAGGAAATGATTGCCAAGCACAAGATGCATCTACTGACATGGATAGGAACATTCAAGAGCATGAAAATGTAACTGTAGAAAAGCCTCCAAAAGCACCTGTAAGTTCTGTTTATTACTGAATGTAGTTTTAGAAGTTGGTTATATGCATTTACCCTGGCTCTGCCTACAACTAAACCAAGAAGCTATTGTTGGCCAAGCTTCACCACTGCTAGACCAATACCAAACGGCATGTGGTGTATCAACAAATTTGGCAATTTGGTGTCGTGCAAAAAACTTAGACGAACTACAGTTTTCATGTCGTATTCACAGGGTGAAATCAAGACAATAGACATCCTACTTGGTTGTGTGTCACCGTTATTATGCAACGAGTGGCTCCCAAAGCACTCAGCACTAGCATTCGGACATCTATTGAAGCTTTTAGAACGATGGCCCGTGGAGTATCAACATGTTATACTCTTAATGATGATAACATTGCTTCAGCACACTCACATGGATGTTACTCAGCCCACATATGTATGCAATCGTTTCTTAGTTGGTCAAAAGCACTCTATGCTGGGAGGCACTCAGTGTACTTGAATCCTTTCTACAGTGCTACAGTTCCTTGACTGGGACCCACCTCAACGATCCAGGATCATATGAGAAACGAGCTTGTTGGGACAGGCGATGATAAGGTGCTATTTCCTCAATCATCTTTCAAGGCTCGCAGTGGAGGACTGCAACAGGCAATGGGTTTAGGTTTTGGACCAGGGTTTATGTTGTCGACTCAAGCAAACCTCTTAGAGTCTGGTATTCCGCCTAGAGAGATGGCATTGCAGAACACTCGGTTGATACTTGGGCGTGTACTTGATAATTGTGCACTTGGGAGAAGAAGGGATTATAGAAGATTGGTACCTTTTGTGACCACCACGGGTAACCCCTTGAAATATTATTAGTTACTGTTAGTTGTGTACATTGTTTTTGATAATATATTTGGCTAGATAATATATATAATTTAACTGGAAATAGTAATTTATCACCATGTAATATGCCCATTTTGACAGTTTCATCTCTTGAACGTGGTCTAAGGGGTGATTTTTCATAGACCACTTAGCCTCAATGAAGGTATTCGAATTTACCATGTTTCTGAGTTTGCAGATGGTGCAGAAACGGGGTGTTTGGGTTTATTTTCAGTAATGGGATAAGAATGAGAAAGTAGTTGATTCACAAAACGTTTAAAATACTTGATATATATACTCCTTGGCTTAATAATTGTTTTACAATCCTATAAATACTTGATAAGGGTTGTAAGTAAAGGATGTGTCGTTTAACAAATTCAAACAGATATAACCTTAAAATTACGTCCCTTTATTAGATAACGTTTACAACTACTACTATGATGTGGGGCCTAAAGCCCAGACATCTTTACTTTGTCTGGTGCAGGCTTTCTTACAAAGCAAAAACTATAGTGAAGACCAGTGATGAACCCATCATTTTTCTTTCGAAGTCATAATCGATTAGCTCTACTGATAGCTCGGATAGAGGTATTACCATACATAAATTATATCACACACGATTGATTACTTGCATTCTGATCTTTGTCATGAAGCCTCATTTATGACATGAAACCAAAATTGGAGTGTCAAAGTTAGTGGGTTATACGTGGTGGGAAACTAATTCAATTGGGTACAAGATGGGTTGACCCACCATCACTTTTTTGAGTTTTAGTAATGTTTAGTCAATGTTTTCAAACCCAGGTCGACCCAGTGAGTTCAATCGGTTAACCTGGTTTCGGTCGAAAAAATAGGTCATTTTGACACGGGTTTTACATTTTCAAAACCCGGCTAGACCCACCGGGTTTTAGGTGACTCGGGACAACCCGGTTCTCGAGACCCGGCCAGGTTTCAGATTTTTTGGGTTTTTTTTAAATATGTAAATTTTACATATTTGTGATAGAGTTTTATTTTTATATATTATATTGGTTGATAAACAATTTATATCTTCAATACACCAAAGTTTTAATGATTTTTATATATAACTTTTGCTAATTACTAAAAATATGAAAACAAATTATTATTTTTACGAAACCGGGTAGACTCAGTTTGACCAGGCCCTGAACTCGATGACTCGACCGGTTCGATTTAAAAACCAGATTTGAAAACATTGTGTTTAGTGTGTTAACAAGCTTTACGTATATTTGTTAAAAAGAAAAGTTTTACCTATTGATATAATGATATTACTTTTATGTTTTTTGATAAATAAATTGGGAAATCCTATCCTACCCCTTTTGATTTGTTCAACCACATTTGTTTTTCGTCTCAACATCTAATAAATTCATTCATATTCACTGTATTTGGATTATCCCGAAGAAGTAGCGTATATTAAATAGCATTATAGTAATCAATGGAGCATTAGTCTAATGGGTGGCGGAGCTCTTATTCTTGAGTCTTGGCATTTCCTTCATATTGGCACCCGTCTTCGCAAAACTTATGGGCACACTGAAGAGATTTTATGGAATAAGAGATCGAGGGGAGGGTCGAACATCGGCTCGTCTCACTTTAAGTTTTGCTCCTCTAGACCAGGAGAGTTACCAGAGCTATTTTTTATGGGTTATGGCTGATATTAAAAGACACTTAAGATCACGATGTTCCCGTCAATCTACATCTTTATTCGTTGAAATAGCACTATAGTAGTAATAAACAATGTAGTGATCTAAGATTATAAATGGTCTCATCCATGTTAAAAGACATAAATATATTTGTAATTATTCTCTTCGTTTTGAATTTATTTTTCACAGACAAAAAAATACATAGTTTAAGAAAATTACATTATGTATTTTTTTAGTTTCTATAAAAGCACAAAAAGATAGTTTACATTTTAATAATTAATCAATGTTTTCTTTTTGATTTGTAAATAATAATTTGAACAAAGAGTAATATAGTAAACTTAAACAAACCAAAAATTTATTTTTAGAAGTGTACAAAAGTTTTGACAAAAAATGAAAAATGAAGAATAATTTTGAAACGTAGGTAAGATTAATTTTTGAAACTTGTGATTGTTTTATACAGTATTTGGTTAGTATCTAATTCTTACATTAGTTACATTATGTTTTATCAGTATATTCAATGACGGACTTCTAATATTTATTTTGAGGTGATGGAATTATTTTATATATATCAAAATAAAAAATCCACAATGACTTTGAAACATAAAGAGCAATATATTTATGTTACTTGTCATAAATCTTGGGAGGCCGGTACCCTGCCCCTACTAAGGTCCGTAATTGAGTATATTAATATTTAGCTAAATAAATATATATAAATGATAAATACAAGTCATGCTTGCTCAATGTAAACTTTTTTCTGACTATTATATACATTTTTGTATGAATGCCACATTCTGGGCGAATCATAAACTATATAATAACAATCTTCAAGATTTAATTTGATAAATCGTTTTACACTTTTTTGTATAAGTTTTCTTTAAAATACATTTTTAAAAAAAATATATTATAATTTATAACAAGATTCTAAAAAAGTAACAACTTCAAACTTTTTATTACTTACAAATATTTTGAGTTTTGTCATGTAGAAATTTCAATAAAACTAATACTATTTCTATAGCTTACGTAAAAACCGTAAAATATATTTGGTAATATAGTAAACACAAACAATTTGAAAAATATTCGCGGGACGTAATCCGACACCCAATTGTCGGCTCTGAATAACCAGCCCATCAAGAAGCTCAATTCTATATTACCATATGGATACTATAAACTGCATTATTTGTAGGCTAAGAAAGTGTTATGAAGTTGTATAATACTATATGAAAGTTTGAATTATTTTTGAGGATTTTACTACCGGCCGCTCGACCAAATAACCCTTCAAATGGACGACTCCTTTTTTGTGCAAGTATCTAATGAGTAGTAACCTTTAGCTTTTTAAAGCAATACTATATATTAAATAGAATGAACTACATAAATAATCACAAGTCGATAATCAATCTTTAATTGCAGTTTCTGTTTTCACCTTTGGCCTGCGACTATGGACGAAAGAAAAACCAGCTGCAAGTTCAACCTTCTTTATTTTATCCACCTACAACATAAGTGGTGTTTTTCATGTTAGAAGCATATCCGATATACCAATAGGTGGTGTCTTTTATACATATACATCGGCTATGGTGCTAATTTTAGATCATATGTTAAAATAGTCTTTCAAAACCCATCAGATATTGTACTCAGATGATAAATGGACGGCTTTGGAAATACTAAAAATAATTTATGTGGCTGAAGGGCGGGAACGAATATATTCATTTTCATTTTGGCGCAAACTGGATCATCTAAATAACTTTTTTGCAAATTGTGAGTAATTAATAGGACAAAAAGGTCGTGTGCGGCTTAATTATTATGTACATTGGTAGAGTCAAGTTTCTTTAAAAGCAATCTTTATATTCATCTTTAAATAGAGCTTTGCTATTTTATGTTAATGTGGTTGTTATATATGAAATGTAGGATAGACGAATAGCAATAGACTCAATTTAGTTGGAATGACTACAACACTCGAGATGAAGTTGCACGAGCACAACTTTGTTCTTTTGGATATTTTAGTAACTTTTAGTTTCTCATACCGGATGAATATTCATTGTCTTTTTAATGCTTTCAATAAATAATTTTGTAAATTTATAACTAATATACCTTTAGTTAAGTTTTTATAAACGATATTCACAAACAAATATTTACCAAAAAAAAGTTAAACAATAATCAGAAATCATACCCATTAATTCGACAGTATAAGCAAATAGTTATGAAACAGAAAAAGTTAAACGACAACCAAAAGTCATACCCGTCCATCGGACGGGTTTTGCCACTAGTATATATATATATATATATATATATATATATATATATATATATATATATATATATATATATATATATATATATATATATATATATATATATATATATATATATATATATATATATATATATATATATATATATATATATATATATATATATATATATATATGTTGTAATTTGCTTACATGATTGTTTGATGATTATTTTAATACTTATACGAGGTATTTATACGACGTAGATTGTCACAAGAAACCCTAACTCCCCTAGCAAATCAATTGAAGCTATTCCTGTAGGAATTCTAGCTATTCCAGATCTAAACCAAGTTGTGGATATTTATGATCCCAACAAAATGGTTGAATTTCATAGAAATGTTGATATTAGTTGATTGTGATATTAAAGAAGAATTGGCAAGATTAAATCTGATGTCGATGTCATGACGATCTTTCCTTATAGAGTGGAGTTTGACAAAACCTTACCACCTAGAAAGATGTCATCTGATTCAGTGTCACCCAATTCTTAAATTTGAAATCGAAAGGGTGAATGTTGCACTTGAGACTGTCATTAGAACCATTACCCAAAAGCCTCATGCCACTAGTACCTTTCCGAGAAGTCTAATTGAATGTGTGAGTCATTTCATACTAGTGACTCATTTGATAACTATTGTTGTAAGAGCTATAGGGTTGGAAATTAAGTGTTGTTCATATCGAGCTTTTATTGCCCTATTAAGGTCTAAAAATAAGGTTGAAAGTATTAGAGAATGAGGTAGGATGTAGCATTGAGTATAAGTTGATTGAAACTTGAATAAAGTAAAAATTTAACCCGTATGGAATGTGAGATTGTTAAGAGGAAGTCGTTAAGTCCTGTGATTGAATTATAAGGTTTTAAATGATTGTTGGTTCGTGTTAAGGGTTGTTCCTATAACATTGTCCAATGACGAGGATGCCCAGTGTCCAAGAAATAAATTGAAGAAATCTTCTTCTGAATTAGGACCGATGGATCTTCCGGGACAGGTGGAACACTTAATGACTCATGTAGATTGGTATTCATTGTAGTATCTTTTGAAATCCCTAACTTAACTGAGACATCAGTTGGTATGACGAGTCCTTGGAATTGTATGACATGGCGACACGTAATGTGTTACGGTACAATTTTTAACTTGTTTGTGATTAATGAAAAGACTACCTTTGATTGCTAAATTTTACATGTATCGATGTTATCTATCTTTTCTTGCTTCATCCTAATGTTCGCATTAGTGATGCAACCATTGAACAAGTACTCATTTCGGATAGAGTTGCGTTGTAGATTCTTCTCTTTGTATTCCGGAGTGCCATCGAGGTCATGAACCTCATGAATATTTGGCTAAGCTCGTTTTCTATCATATTGTAATTAGTTCTTGGTGAACAACTTTTCATCACTCTTTTGCAGATCACTCATTGTTTTTATAAGTCAAGACAGTATCCCTTGAGAAAAATTGAATTTTCATCACCATATGGATTATTTAAAGTGACACTTATAAATAATCATTACTGAAATAAAGTTGTTAATGAAACACCTTGGAAAACTTAATTGTTTCCATAACAAATAACATCTCTGTAAATTCATTTTGATTCTTATTTCAGAATTAAACATGAATATATATTTTAAACATGATGACAAAATTTTGACGAACTGAGTATTGCATCGGTAATCCTAAAATTGTATATAGTTGCGCGCCTACATATAATTTGGGAGGGACCATGCAAGGCTGATTAGTAGTCACCATGAAATTATTAATAAACACTAAATTTTCTTTGAAGTTGTGAAAGATTAAATTACATTAGATCTGCAAGAAGTGCAAAAATAGGGACATAGTGTTAGGGACACCTACATATGTGGCCGTACTATTTATTCTTTTGAATCAAATTTAATCATCTGTGGAAATTGTCTTATTTGACAACGGACCTCCCCTTCGTGTCCAATCCTCTCGTGGTGAGATTCTTTGGAAAAGTATCTAATTATCGAGTGTTGATACCCGACTGGGTGTATCGACGTTCCTATCATTTCTTTTGATTAGATTTCATTTGAATGACCTGGGTAACGATCCGAGGAGCTTTCGAATGCGTAATCAAATCATGAAAACATGGGATATATCCATGTTCGTTAAGGTCTTTGTCTTTATCTAATTTGAAGTTCTCTCGCGTAGATTATGCGTTGACGTTACTCTTTTAATATTAGCTATGTCTCCATATATCCTTGAATTTGTGAAGGATTATGAGTTATTATTAGTCTTTTGAGAAGTTCACATCTTATCAACGACAATAAAACTGGAAGGTTGGTAGTGCCAGTAGAATGGATTGATTGGTTATGACATGACGACACTGTCTTAATTGATGGGAACCCGTGTAGAATTCCCCTAAAAAGATAAGATGATTATTATCAAAGGTGATCTAAATAATTCCCGATGGGAAATCGTATCCTGCATTTAGGCTTCAAATTATACCATGAATGGTTATGAACTAGTCATAAGATCTTGTAATCTAAAAAGAACTTAAAGTAAATTTATTAAAAGATGTTCCTGTTATTTGAAACTTCTGAGGTATTTGCTGATGAATTACCTAGACTTTCGCCATTAAGGCAAGTTGAATTTGGTATTGATTATACTCCCGGTGCTTTACTTGTGACATGTGCACTATACATCAGCACCATCTGAATCAAAAGAATTACCGTGCAACTGAGAGAGTTGTCGGAGAAAGCTTTTGTTGGAAATTCACTTTATGTGACGACATTTAAGAATTCCCATTAGTTATCATAGTCACACACGCTTAGACTAGACTAGGTACAATGTATAGTTTAAGGGTCGTGTGTGACTATATATACCCCTCCTTAGCTTCCAAGGAGGGGTGTTGCTTGTGTCATTTTTCATTTTAATACAATTTATCTTATTTCACATACAACCACTTTCTCTCTCTAAAACATCCATGGCTGCCAAAACCCTTTACCACCATGTTAGACCACCGGATCTAAAATAGCAAAACCCACAATTGGTATCAGAGCTTCGGTTCAATCCTTGGATTGATGTGTTTTTATTGTATGATTTGGTGGTCTAATATTTTTTTGGTCTAATCTAACTTAAAAATCTTTGTTAACGTTTTTCGTTGTCTAAATCTATTATAATTTTTTTGTCACTGTCTTTATCAGTTGTTTCATTGTCACAGTTCTCAAGTCAATGTATCTGGTATCATTCATAAGTCCACGGTTTAACCTTTTTAGTCTCTGTTCAATCCTTTTACTTTTTCTCTATTTTCGAGATCTGAGTTTTTCAAGATTTGGTGTTTTTAAGATCTGGTTTCACGTTATTCATCATTCATGGTCCAAAAGTTCAAGATCTGGTTTCAAACACCTTTGTTTATTTTCAGATTTGACACATAGCTATGATGTTATTAAACAGATTTTTTCCAGTTTTCTGGGTTCATCTTGAAGATGAACTAATATGAAGATTAGAAAAGAACACAGATCTAAAAAATCACGAAAATAGTACTTTTTGGATCAGATCTTCTGGATTGCGAAATCTTTGATTTCTAAAAGTTGCGAAATCATTGATTTCCGTCTTTGCGAAATCATTGATTTCAGGATGCAAATTTTAGGTTGTGAAATTTCTCTAATTTCAAGTTGCGAAATCTAAATGATTTCAACTTGCGAAATCTTGTAGATTTCAAGATTGCGAAATCATGTCCTTGGCTTGGTTGTGGAATCATGACCATGGCATGGTTGCGAAATAATGGATATGATTTAAAAATTATAACACACCCAGACTCGAAATGATGGATATTGCGGAATGATGTTTTGTTTGCATTTGGTAACATTAGAAAACAACCGTGACCCATACAACCCCTTCGTCACTACACCATCTGAGCCAACTGTCTACATCTAATCAACAGCTAAACTCAAAACTTAATTATGATCTCAGTTTATGTTTCGACTTATATCTGTCAAAGATATAGCAAGATGTTATTAAGATCTATACATCGGAAACTAATCTTCACAGATATAATGTTTGGAATTAACCACTTTTAATCTACGAAATCTCAAAATGATGTATAACAAGCATGTTATAATCAGTTCTTTATTTTGATTCAAACACATAAACCAACATGCAATCAATTACCTACCTGAGATCCTTCAACTGATCTTGATGTCATGATTTTGGATTCATCTTAACTGATCTTGTTGTGATTGGGTTACGAGATTAGTGATGATTCTTGTGATAAGATTTGTTTTTGGTTTTGTAAGAGAGTGTGATTGTATTGATCTGTTATAGATTAAGATAGGGAGAGATAAAAAGAGGAGGAGGTTTTGAGATTAGGATAAGACGGAGAAAACAATAGGATGGGGGCGGATGGAAAAGGATTAGGGTTAATCTAATCTTTAGGGTTAAGTGTTATATACCCTGTTTTTCTTCTTAATGGACCGGGTTCTCAATTTTTTTTGGGCCGGCTTGCTTTTATCCAGACTTGGGTATGTGTTGGCTTATTTGTTTAATGGGCTAGGCTGGGATTGGAACAGATTTGGTTGTCATGGGCTAGTGGAATTTTACAAGTAATTTTGTTAATTTAATTTTACTAGTAACTTTTTAAGCCATCGGTTATAATCGGGACGTGACAATGTGTCGAGACAAAAAGACGTGACAAAGTGACGAGATTTAATTTGACAAGACCAAGAAAAATTTGGCGATTTTTTAGTGGCTACGGACTTGTTTGATCGGGTATTAATCATGTGAAGTTGAAGAAGGATTTTTCGAAGGCGTGAACTTATTTTATCTTTGAAAGATAACTTTCTCATGCTTAATCTTAGAATGAAGACTTGTTTATCTAGTTTCCGGGTTCTGGGTGGTTGGTTGATGACTCGTATAACTATCACTTAAAGGGGTTACATTGTTGTACTCAGTGTCACGTGCTTAGTCGACGTGGATAATTTCAAGAGGTGTTGTGCTTATAGACTTCTTCAGTGATGCATTGAGTACTTAGATATTTCTCCACCGTTCTTCATTCAACAATAGTGCAAGCTTAAGTCACAAGATCGAAGGATTTTTATTCAGTTTCACGTTTGATGTATCTGGTTAATTCAATCAGTGGTCACTTCAAATTGCTTTCAAGTGGGTTGGTAAAGATGGCCATGGAGAGTTTATGAGAAGAGATTTTCGATCAACAGCTGATTCTCACAAAATATATAATTTTGCTTATTTATTATTCTCACAAGATTTCAAGTTCATGTGCATACGATTTATCGATGGTTCCGAGTTTCGAAACCATCAAGGGGGAAGAATAAGACACATTGAACGCACAACGAGTACACGTGATGAACTTCATACCTTCTTTTGATTTGAAGACATTTCGGGATGACATTTGTCATAACCGCAGAGAAAATTAGTGTTTTAACTTTTGGCGTTATCAATCTCTAAACGGTACACTACTGATTCGACGTTTAATTATTTGGATGTTGCAATTATTCATCATCATTATCCTATATGGAGAGATATGCACTTCCGGGACTTAATTGACTCTGGTGCATCTCCGGAAGAAGATATGTGCATTTTCGGGACTTAATTGACTCTGGTGTTACGATGTCAACTTCATGAATGGGATAAAGTGTCTACTTCAGTATTTGAGTTTCATACTTGGGATTGATTTATTTTCTTCAACTATGTGGGGGAAGAAATGTCTTGATTCTTTCTTGTATGCATAACTTGAACTCCCAGGGGGAAGAAAAATTGAGAAGAATTATTCAAGCGTGAGAAGAGAAGTTGTTGATCTACTTGGTGTGCCCCCTACTTTCAATCCCTCATAGCAACGTTATCATGTTATATGATGGGGTTTGCTTGTTAAATTCCGCTGTGCACTTAATCATTCTAAGCTTTATTGAAAGCTTTGAAGTTGCTTACGAGGATTGTCGGTTTAGGGGGAAGCTATTTAAAAGATTCTACATCAAGTTTATGTGGCATGAATTAGGGGGAAGTTAATTTAGAAGCTTCTCCTATCCAGAAGTGTATGGGTTACTTAGCTCGTGCCGTTACAGTATTTCTACTACAAGTTAAAGATGAGTCGTTTTGAAGTCAAAGGCCTCAGAAGACATCATCAGCATTGGACGCTTCATGAAAGATCTTGTTCTTAATCATTATGTACTTGTTAGGAAAATATTGTAAGGAATTCTACACGTCGTCCCATGGGGGAAGATTGTTGGAAATTCACTTTATGTGACGACATTTAAGAATTCCCATTAGTTATCATAGTCACACACGCTTAGACTAGACTAGGTACAATGTATAGTTTAAGGGTCGTGTGTGACTATATATACCCCTCCTTAGCTTCCAAGGAGGGGTGTTGCTTGTGTCATTTTTCATTTTAATACAATTTATCTTATTTCACATACAACCACTTTCTCTCTCTAAAACATCCATGGCTGCCAATACCCTTTACCACCATGTTAGACCACCGGATCTAAAATAGCAAACCCACAACTTTTATTCGACCGAGCTCATCATCATGAAGAGCTATGGTGTTATCATTCCTTATATTTATTGATTACCGTGAACTGAATAAATTGACGATCAAAATTCATATCCATTACCCAAGATGAAAGATTTGTTCGATCATTTACAAGGTTCTAGCGTATATTCAGAAATTTGATCCACGGCATGGTTACCATCAACTTCGCGTCCGCAAAGAAGATTATCCATTCGAATCACTACGTCCAGAACTCGTAATGAATATTATGAGTTTCATGTGATGTCGTTTGGATTGACCAATGCACATGTAGCATTCAAAAATTTGGTGAATCACGTGTATAGGCTGTAATTTGATAAATTCATGCTTGTGATCATTAAGAACCATCAGTTTGTTTCTAAGAATAAGAAGGAGTTAGTAATTTATTATAGACTGGCCGGAGTTGGCCGAGCAATGAAAACCTGTACCTTGAATATTTAACATGTGATTTAAGGCTTAATCCTTTACATTATTTGACCGTGTGATTAACAAATAATGGAATCTATATTGACTCTTCAAAAATTAGAGCCATTAAGGCTTTGAGTTATACTAAAAAGAAAGTGCAAGAATGTTTTGACAAATATTTATCAAAGGATTTAAAGGAATTATTCCCTTATACCAGACCACTTAACTAAACTCCCTTAGGAGTAAATATTTGTGTATACCCCAAGACAACCTAGGAGGAATTGAGGAAACCATTTAAACCATGACTTGGAATTTGAAACGAAAATTTTTGCTTTTCAACTAAGAAAATTTTGACCGAAGTATAAACAAATATTTTTCGAACATTTACGGATCTTGTTAATTATTTTTGATAAATCAACAAAAATCGTGTTAATTATATTCAAATTTAATTTGAATATTTTCTATAATTGGACGAACTGAGAAATTTAAAATTTTTACGTTTACGTTTCATAAAAATTAAATATTTATTATTTAATTATTTGTGATAATTAATAAGTGTGTAAACACTTATCCTTTTACCACTAAAATCAAGGCAAAACAAGACCTAATCATGTGTTTGATGTCGTAAAAGTCGGAATTACGTGTGGTTTTGTGTTTTTGTATTAAAATAGGTATAAATGATCAAAAGGAAAGAAAACACGGGATTTCACGGTCAAATGTTGAAGAAAAGTCCAAAAAGAGACGAAGACAAAGTCAAAAGATCAAAAGTGTGCCCAAGTTCACGAAAACCGGCTAAACCGACACGGTTTTGAAGAAATGATCAAAGAAGCCGAAATCAAGTTCGTTTTTAGCGGATTAAATCTTTTTGAAGATAATTGGGCCAAGTGGGTCCCACATTTGGGTTAATGGGCTCAAAGGCCCATTTGAAAGTTGTATTTTGCTTATTAGAAGTTACTTGGCCCAATTAAGCCCAAATGCATTTTTGTGCACGGATGAAAAAATCAAATTTGGGCAAAGCCCATTTTTTTAAAATAAATGAAACGAAAGGGTAGATTGGGCCAAAAGCCCAAATGGCTTAAACAAGGAAGAGACGGAGATAAGTTGCTAGTCAAAGTTTGTTCCCAGTCAAAACCAACTCACACCCTACACACGCTTTATTCCTTGGTCAACTCCCCTCATCACCCACGTGTTTATCAACTCACACACTAATAATATTTATTTACCTCACCCACTTTTTACGTTACAAACTAGAAAACTCACTGTTTATCTTCCTTTTCTCTCTCAATGAAAACATACACAACCCCCATTTTTACCCAACTTCCCCAAACCTTAATTCACCCTTAAACAAAAATTACCCAATGAAAATTGGGGGTTTCACGAAAATCGTATGATTCACACGCACACAAATAAATCCCCCAAGATTTCGGAGGTAGAAAGTGGTGGTCCAAATCATACGTGGCCTTTTCACCCTCATTTGATTGGTTGTGACAGCCAATTTCCACAAACCCTCCGATAAACATCCTCCACCTCAGCATAAAACTAGCACAAGAAGCACACAACCCATCCACGGTGGCAATCCGTGTGATGGGTAGTGTTTTCAACCGTTGGATCGAAGAGAAGAGAGAGAAAAGAAGAAAGAAGGGCCAGGATTGATTTCTCAAAGAAACTTCATGAAGAAGGTTTCCTAGGGGTTTGTCTATAAAAACCTCCTTCATGTGTAATTTTTAGATAGCACTTTTTATTATCTTATTTTTTTTTTTGCAAAATTAGTTTTTAGATTTAATATTATATTTTTCATTTTCCAGTTATTGTAATTTTTATCTTATTAATGAAAAGTTATTTTTAATTAATTTCGTCTCCATTTAATTTCTTGCAAGTTTAATATAAAATTCATCCTTAATCTGTTTTTTTAATTACTGTTTGTTTATTATTAATATAAAAAAAAGAAATAGAAAGTGAAAGTTATTTTCCCCACTGGAAAATATAAAAAGTTACTGTTCATTGTTCGAAGTTGATGTTCTTGGTTCGTTTTGTTTAATTGGTTCGACGGTGATGATGATTGGGTAGATTACAGTGGTGTTTGTTCGTTTGTTTCGGTTCACAAGGGGGTTCAGCGCCACCCTTCGACCCAACGGTTATCTCCACCAAGGTTCTACTCTTCTTTTAATTTTTTATTGTTAAGTTTATAATCTAATTATTGTTACTGTTTAATCTGCTTATTTGTTTTGATATTTTTTTGGATCTGCTTTTGTTGGATTTCTTTTGTTAAGTTTGGTTAATCTGCTCATGTTATTGATTTATTGTGTTTAGATATAGATTTGTTTAGAACTGCTTATTCGGTATTAGCTATTTGCAATTTGCTTATTTTTTTTGTTTCAACTTATTATTCACTTTATTTTCTTATTTGGTTATTTGCCTTGAATTTTATATGCTTAAGTCTGCTTAGTTGTGTTTTGGCTTAGTTTTGTTGACTGCTTTTTTAGATTTAGCTTCTAGTCTTAGCTTGCTTATTCTTATAGCTCTAAATTTTGTCTATGCTTATTTTCGGGTTAGTTTAGTATTGCGTGTTTCCAATTTTTTTTAGCTTATTTGGTGCTGTTCATTCGCTACTTTGTTTAAGTTCACATCTGCTTATTTGAAATTTTGCTTTCTGAACTATTCTACTTATATCTCACAAATCCAATTGGTCTGTGTTTTAATAAATTAAGTCCAAAAAGTCATAAAAAATATTAGCAAATTCGTCTGTCAGGGGACTCGAATCCCTGACCTCTCGTTTAGCAAACGAACACCATAACCAACTCATCTGGACCCTTATTTGTGTTTAATTCTGTGTCATTTAATTAATATAGCTTCTTAATCATTGGCAGTTTTATTTAAATTAGTTTAAATCAAGTTTTTAGTTTAATTAAATTTGAGTAGAAAGTTTTTCATTAATTTAGTTTTATTAAGTTTTTAAAAAACATAAAAAGAAAAAAAAATATATTTCATTTAAATTGTTTTAAATTAGTTTTATTTTTATTAGTTCAAAATAAATTTAGTTTTACTTTTAGGAATTTTAAATATTTTTAAATATTTTTAAATTTAGTTTAAATTTTATTTAATATAAATTAGTTTTGTTTTAAAAATTGATTTCATTTAAAGTTATTAGTTTAAAATTAAGTTTTAGATAGTTTTTATTAAAATTAGTTTAAATTAGATTTTTAAATTAGATTAAAAAGTTTTTATTATTAAATAGATTTTAGATTAAAATACAAAAAATACATTTCACCAAAAACAAAGTAATCTTACGTTTAACCGGAAATCAATTCGAGTGAGTCGAGGAAAAACGAACTTTCATTGCTTAATTGGACTAAAACTCCTTACATTAGAATGTCGTCGTTGCCGCTTCGCTCGTTACGATTGACGGTTTCGTGAGACGTTTGGATTTTGGGATCCGTTCTTTTTGAACGTTAATTTTCTTGCAACAAAATCACAAAAAAAAATCAAAAACTTAAAAATACAAAAAAATTAAAAAATCACAAAAGCAAATTCTTCCTAAGATTTGCACCAAAAAAATTAAAAAACCAAAAAGTAATACTTTTTCCTAAAAGTATTACACCAAAAATATTACGTATTAGTGTTATTTTTCTTAGTTCGATTTCTTTCGTTTTTATTGTGAATATATATTTTTCTAAAAAAAATACAAAAAGATTTTTCTTTTATTATATTATATTACGTAGAACATTAATTTACCTACTTTTCAAATAAGCCTTAGTTGGGATTTCATCACCTAACTATTGTATTCGCATCCATAACGAAATAAAAAGGCAAAATAGATAAATACTAGTAAGACGTTTGAACTCGATATATACAAACTATAAGGTGGGTATAAGGCGACGCGCTATAAAAGGCCGTCTAAGGAAAAAGGTTTTTAAGTGCTTTGTGCCACCTCGTTTCCCCGCTTGCTTGTGCGTATACTGAGAGGGACGACCGATTATTGGTTTGCCAACTCAATTAGTATTAAGTATATTTTTTTTTAGCTTTTTCATATTGCTCCTCGAGAGGGAAAATCCTTTTCCTCTCAAAGTCGACCGAGGTCACCTACCTCATTCCTAAGTTTTAATTGTATGTGCACTCGCGCGCGTACATACATACCGATTGGTGTACCAAATTCTTCCAATTCTTCCAAAAATAAGAAGTAGAAGAAAAACAAAAAGACCGTCATTCAAGCCGATCCCGAGAATCGAGCTTTCGACAATACGATGACAAGGGATAATCGACCAATGATTGAGATTCTCCAATCTCACGTTGAAGGAAACGATGACGCGATTGTGGTGCCGGATATTGGAGCAAATCATTTTGAACTTAAAACGGGTTTTATTCAAATGGTTTCCGCTACACCATGATTAGGCCGTACTAATGATGACCCACACGCTCATATCAAACGTTTCATACAATTAGCCAATACCGTCAAATACAATGGGGTGCCACAAGAGGCCATTCGTTTACAACTCTTTCCTTTTTCCCTCGAGGGACAAGCCCGGATTTGGCTTGATAAGGAACCACCCCAAAGTATCACTACATGGATCAACTTAGAGACCAAGTTCATTAACTACTTTTTTCCACCATCACGGACCACCGATTTAAGGAATGAAATCATTACCTTTGAACAAAAATATGGGGAAACGTTTAGTAAGTCTTGGGATCGATTTAAAGAGCTTTTAAGAAAATGTCCACAACACGGTTTCACTAAAGTACATCAAATTAATACGTTTTACAATAGTTTAACTCTAAATGACCAAGACTCACTTAATAGTGTCGCGGGGGGCAATATTCTTGTGAAATCAATGGACGAGGCTTGGGCTATAATTGAAAATAAGGCAAAAGTACAAACCAAGAGTGTTAGGGCCACTATGGCAAGTGCTAGTTCTAGTGAGAGTGACAAGAGAATCGATAAACTCACTTCGCTTGTTGAAACAATTACTTTACAAACCCAAGCCCTCAATGGTCAAGTTAATGCCTTGAAAGAAACTAGTGAAACGTGTGAGACTTATGGTGGACCACATTCATATTTTAATTGTGACAAGGTTTACAATCAACAACAACAAGTTTGTGCTTATAACACCAATGCTAATGAACGGGTTCAATTTAAACCTAATGTTGATGTTAACCATTTGTCTTACAAGAGTACTAATTATTTGGCTCCCCCGGGTTTTGTAGCACCGAAAAGACCACCCCCACCCGCCCAAAATACCCAATACCAAAATTGGAACCAAGGTCCTCAAATGGGTAATTTTCAAGGGAATGCAAATCAAGGGAATTTTAATGGTCCAAATCAAGGGTTTCAAAATAATAACCAAGGTTTTTATAATAACAACGGTTTTCAATCTCAATATCAAAACCAAGGTTTTCCTAATCAAGGGGTTAACAATCAAGGTTTTAATCAAATGAACATGCAAAATCCTCAAATGGACTTGGTTCTCCAAAAATTGACCGAACATGAGAAAATCATGAAAGCAATGCAAGAATCTACTAGACAAATGCAAGAGTCCAACGATAAGAAATTTTTAACAATGATTCAAGCCCTTAGAACCCAAGGAGCCTTACCATCCAATACCGAGATTAACCCTCGTGCTAATGTGAGTGCTATCACTACTCGAAGTGGGGCCACTTTAGTGGTACCTTCCATCTCTTCGCCCATAAAGGAGAGACAAGGCCCGGAGGTCATAATGAGTAATCCTACCCCCCCCCCCCCCTCCGGTGATTCCTCCCACTACCAATCCTAGTACTAGTTCTCCATTGCCGAAAGAGCCTATCCTACGGTTGTTCAAGAAGCGAGTCCTTCTCCTTCTCAACCTTCAAAGTCTAAGCCTAATATCCCTTATCCCTCTAGGTTAGACAAGGCTAAAGTTCTCACCAAAGATGATGTTCATGTCTCTAACTTTTTGAAAATGATTTCCAACGTCAATGTTAACATAAGCCTTATTGAAGCACTTGCTCAAATGCCAAAATTTATAAAAATGTTTAAAGATTTGCTTAATAAGAAAGAAAAAATGGTTGAGCTCATGAACACCCGTTTAAATGAGAATTGTTCTGCGATTCTTCTCAAAGAGCTTCCCGAAAAGCTAGGAGATCCCGGACGATTCGTGTTACCTTGCTCGTTTCCTCAAATCGATGATTGTATGGCTTTAGCGGATCTCGGCGCTAGCATCAATCTTATGCCACTTTCGGTTTGGAAACAACTATCATTACCCGACCTTGTACCGACTCGTATGACTCTTGAGTTAGCTAATAGAACTATTGCATACCCCGTTGGTATTGCCGAAGATGTTTTTGTTCGAGTTGGTACATTCACTTTTCCCGTGGACTTTGTCGTCGTCGACTATGAGATGGATCCTCGTATTCCGTTAATACTTGGTAGACCATTCTTACGATCCGGAAGAGCCTTAGTTGATGTAGCCAAAGGGGAGTTAATTCTTAGGGTTCGGGATGAACAACAAGTTTTTAAAATGGGAAAAATCACAACAAAATCAAATGGAAAAGAATCGGTCAATATGATTGATGTTCTTAATTATGATAATGACGAGATTTTTATTAATCCTTTTGGAATTGAAAAGTCTACTCAAAATGATTTTGTGATAAATTCATCCCTTCCCTTCGACCCTCAAATTTTTGTCCTATTTATGACACCTATAGTGATGACACTTCTTCAAGTGATCACACTATCTTCGGTTTAGACGACCTATCTTTTGACCCACCCACTTTTGAACCACCCATTTTTGATACCCCAATCTTTGATACCTACGATGATGACACTTCTTTAAGTGATCTCATTAATTTTGATGACCAACCCCATGATCTTAATGCACCTCATATCTCTATGAGTGATTCTTCCATGGAGACTCCTTTTGACTTTTATACCCTAATTTTAGAAGTCATGACTTTCGAGGAGGATCCTCCACTCTTAGAGATCATTCCTAATTTAGAGGTTATTCCATTTGAGGAGGATTTAGATATCTTTCTAAATACCTATTTTCCTCATGAGGATGAGTTTTCCTATGACTCCGATGATACTTATGTTTTCACATCGAGTTTGGAAGAGGACGACCTTCCCACTTTGGATTTTGATGATATTTTGAGTTTAAATGTCAATACCTCTTGCTATTTTCCCATTAAGGAATCGGTGTTTGATCCCGGAATAGAGACTTTTGTGCTTTCATTGTCTTATCACCATAACACCTTTCCTTGTAAGAGACTTTTGCCTAAGGATACCCCACTCTTCTTTGACTTGTGTGATTTTACCACCTCGGGGTTTATTTCCTTTCGTGATGGAAATTATGTGTTTGACCCGGATGGATTTTCATGGGGTATGCCTTATATAACTTTGTTTCGCCTTTTATCATGGAGAGATTTTCCTCCCTTGGAAATCTCGGTTTTTCCATGATTTTCCCATTTTGAATGATGACATTCGGGAATTCGAGTCTAGCTAGAGACTCGTGATGAAAAATCAAGCATCGTTTAAATAGGTTAGATTTTAACTTTACCCTTTTCACCCTTTTTCGCCTTCACCCATTTTCACCAATAAGTGTAGGGGGAGCCAAGTAGGTTGTTTGTGTTGTGATTGTGCAGGGACATGTGTTTAATGATCCACTTTTGGTACTTTTGACGCGACCCGTGTTCCCGTGTTTCCCATGTACCCGGTTCCTTCGATAAGTTTTTGCTATTTGTGATTCATACATGTATATAAATAAGACGAATAAATATAATCACTTTAGTTGTCCTTTCCTTAGCTCGATTTTAAACAACGTACTCAATGTCCTAAGTGTAGGGGAGTTTATTCTCCCACATGCTTAAACATTGAGGACAATGTTTATATTAAGTGTAGGGGGGATTTCTATCGAAATTTTAGTGGGCTTTTCCATGAATTTGATCCCATTTAACCGGAAAATTTAAAAAATTTTCATCGTTTTTCAGATTTTTGATCTATTTTGGCCTAGTAGTATTTTTTATTTATTATATCTTCGCATCGTATTTATATTTCCATTTCAAGAATAAAGTAAAAAATAAATAAATAAATAAAATGGTTTTAACAAGTTTAGATGTCTTTGATATATTAGGCCCGTCGTGAATATTTTGACTCAACCCGAGTTTACTTATCCAAGTTTACTCTAGCTAGTATCCTTAACCATATGGACCTTAATTGGTTTATTAGGCTAAGCACCCACGAGTCTCATTCCTTGAGATTTTAAATTGTGGAGAACGAGAGATGATAGAGTTGATAATAAGTTTAAGGGTTAATTTTTGCTTATATAAGTTTTTGTGGCTCTTTCTTCCCGCTTGTATATTTAATTGCTTAATAAATGAGGATTTTTGCGGTGTAGATTCGATATCTTAACTCTTAGCCAAATCTTTATTCTCCTTGTAATTAAAGCATGAACACATTGAGGGTGCCAGCGTTGTGGACTTCCGACTAAGGTGGCTCATAACCACTAAGTAGGAGGTATTCAGACCATGGGACCGCGGAATTTGGCCTACTATATATATCATAAATAAAGAAAGAATAAGATTAAACATGACCTCAAGGAGCCTTAGGGTGTGGGGCATGTAGCACGAACCTTGTCATTAGAGCCTTAGGGTGTATGGCATGGTAAGTGTTGAATAAAAATTGATCAAAAATTAATTCCCGCGTTTATCGTTCAAGGAGCCTTAGGGTGTGGACAATAGATGAGGAGCATTTTTACATCTTAAAGAGCCTACGGGTATATGATGTGAACTTGCTAAACTCCACATAAAGTCTACATGACTTTGGAGGAATAATTAATAAGTAGTACTATTGGGCAAATTTTGGGTCCGGGAATTTATTCCCTAAATCGTGTTAAATCATCCTTGATGTGGGCTTACTTTAGTGACAACGTTTTTGAGGACGAGGTTAGGTTTTGAGTATCGGGTTTGCACCGTTTGGCCTTCACTTTTGAACTAATAATTATCGAATAAGTCAAATGAGCCTACGGGTGAATGACAATAAATTAAATCTAGAGATACAATGTAGGAATTGGAGAAAGAGTTTTACACAATTATCTTATATAAGTGGTTTTAACTTGAGAACTTATGGTAAATAATGATCTCGTTTTTAAGCTTGGTATGGGGAACGTGAAACTTGAGGGTGATTAATATTCATAACACTAAAGCCCTAATTTAAATCTTAGATTTCTTTACAAGTTTCTTCCATCAAATAATTTCCAAGTTAATAAATCATTATAACTTTTGTCTCTTTTTAAATTTTTATATTTTCATCGTAGTAGTATTAGAATATCTTAATAAAGGCCATGATGGATTAATTATGAGAAAAATGTATCTTTATGCTTTAAAATAATGCATTGCATGGGGTCATTGCAATGGTCAAGTGTAGGGGATTTAATAAGTGTGTAAACACTTATCCTTTTACCACTAAAATCAAGGCAAAACAAGACCTAATCATGTGTTTGATGTCGTAAAAGTCGGAATTATACGTGGTTTTGTGTTTTTGTATTGAAATAGGTACAAATGATCAAAAGGAAAGAAAACACGGGATTTCACGGTCAAATGTTGAAGAAATATCCAAAAAGAGACGAAGACAAAGTCAAAAGATCAAAAGTGTGCCCAAGTTCACGAAAACCGGCTAAACCGACACGGTTTTGAAGAAATGATCAAAGAAGCCGAAATCAAGTTCGTTTTTAGCGGATTAAATCTTTTTGAAGATAATTGGGCCAAGTGGGTCCCACATTTGGGTTAATGGGCTCAAAGGCCCATTTGAAAGTTGTATTTTGCTTATTAAAAGTTACTTGGCCCAATTAAGCCCAAATGCATTTTTGTGAAGGGATGAAAAAATCAAATTTGGGCCAAGCCCATTTTTTTTAAATAAATGAAACGAAAGGGTAGATTGGGCCATAAGCCCAAATGGCTTAAACAAGGAAGAGACGGAGATAAGTTGCTAGTCAAAGTTTGTTCCCAGTCAAAACCAACTCACACCCTACACACGCTTTATTCCTTGGTCAACTCCCCTCATCACCCACGTGTTTATCAACTCACACACTAATAATATTTATTTACCTCACCCATTTTTTACGTTACAAACTAGAAAACTCACAGTTTATCTTCCTTTTCTCTCTCAATGAAAACATACACAGCCCCCATTTTTACCCAACTTCCCCAAACCCTAATTCACCCTTAAACAAAAATTACCCAATGAAAATTAGGGGTTTCACCAAAATCGTGTGATTCACACGCACACAAATGAATCCCCCAAGATTTCGGAGGTAGAAAGTGGTGGTCCAAATCATACGTGGCCTTTTCACCCTCATTTGATTGGTTGTGACAGCCAGTTTCCACAAACCCTCCAATAAACATCCTCTACCTCAGCATAGAACTAGCACAAGAAGCACACCACCCATCCACGGTGGCAATCCGTGTGATGGGTAGTGTTTTCAACCGTTGGATCGAAGAGAAGAGAGAGAAAAGAAGAAAGAAGGGCCAGGATTGATTTCTCAAAGAAACTTCATGAAGAAGGTTTCCCAGGGGTTTGCCTATAAAAACCCCCTTCATGTGTAATTTTTAGATAGCACTTTTTATTATTTTTTTTATTTCTGCAAAATTAGTTTTTAGATTTAATATTGTATTTTTCATTTTCCAGTTATTGTCATTTTTATCTTATTAATGAAAAGCTATTTTTAATTAATTTCGTCTCCATTTAATCCTTGCAAGTTTAATATAAAATTCATCCTTAATCTGTTTTTTTTAATTACTGTTTGTTTATTATTAATATAAAAAATAAAAAAAGAAATAGAAAGTGAAAGTTATTTTCCCCACTGGAAAATATAAAAAGTTACTGCTCATTGTTCGAAGTTGATGTTCTTGGTTCGTTTTGTTTAATTGGTTTGACGGTGATGATGATTGGGTAGATTACAGTGGTGTTTGTTCGTTTGTTTCGGTTCACAAGGGGGTTCAGCGCCACCCTTCGACCCAACGGTTATCTCCACCAAGGTTCTACTCTTCTTTTAACTTTTTATTGTTAAGTTTATAATCTAGTTATTGTTACTGTTTAATCTGCTTATTTGTTTTGATGTTTTTTTTTGGATCTGCTTTTGTTGGATTTCTTTTGTTAAGTTTGGTTAATCTGCTCATGTTATTGATTTATTGTGTTTAGATATAGATTTGTTTAGAACTGCTTATTCGTATTAGCTATTTGCAATTTGCTTTTTTTTTGTTTCAGCTTATTATTCGCTTTATTTGCTTATTTGGTTATTTGCCTTGAATTTTATATGCTTAAGTCTGCTTAGTTGTGTTTTGGCTTAGTTTTGTTGACTGCTTTTTTAGATTTAGCTTCTAGTCTTAGCTTGCTTATTCTTATAGTTCTAAATTTTGTCTATGCTTATTTTCGGGTTAGATTAGTATTGCATGTTTCCAGTTTTTTTAGCTTATTTGGTGCTGTTCATTCGCTACTTTGTTTAAGTTCACATCTGCTTATTTGAAATTTTGCTTTCTGAACTATTCTGCTTATATCTCACAAATCCAATTGGTATGTGTTTTAATAAATTAAGTCCAAAAAGTCATAAAAAAATATTAGCAAATTCGTCTGTCAGGGGACTCGAACCCCTGACCTCTCGTTTAGCAAACGAACACCATAACCAACTCATCTGGACCCTTATTTGTGTTTAATTATGTGTCATTTAATTAATATAGCTTCTTAATCATTGGCAGTTTTATTTAAATTAGTTTAAATCAAGTTTTTAGTTTAATTAAATTTGAGTAGAAAGTTTTTCATTAATTTAGTTTTATTAAGTTTTTAAAAAACATAAAAAGAAAAAAAAATATTTCATTTAAATTGTTTTAAATTAGTTTTATTTTTATTAGTTCAAAATAAATTTAGTTTTACTTTTAGGAGTTTTAAATATTTTTAAATTTAGTTTAAATTTTATTTAATATAAATTAGTTTTGTTTTAAAAATTGATTTCGTTTAAAGTTATTAGTTTAAAATTAAGTTTTAAATAGTTTTTATTAAAATTAGTTTAAATTAGATTTTTAAATTAGATTAAAAAGTTTTTATTATTAAATAGATTTTAGATTAAAATACAAAAAATACATTTCACCAAAAACAAAGTAAGCTTACTTTAACAGGAAATCAATTCGAGTGAGTCGAGAAAAACGAACTTTCATTGCTTAATTGGACTAAAAATCCCTACATTAATAATTATCGACGCTTTAATCATCGGATTGAGCAAAACTAATAAAGATGATAGTTGAGACGAAACTAAAACTTAGAAAATATGAAGAAAGAATTTCTGAGTGAATTATGGTCATGATAATTATTTCATCGGGAAGGTGAATGTAGTTGTTAACATATTATGTAGAAAGAATAGAGAACCAATTTAAGATGTGTTCCTTAGTATTGACTATACACAATAAATTGCCGAGCAATTTAAAAATAGCCGATGATTGTAAAAAGGATAATATAAATAATAAAGAGGTTCGCGGCTAATGAGAACCATTAGAAATGAGAGCCGATGGCCTTAACTGTTTAAAAGGCCACTTGTGGTTGCCTAAATATGGAGATTTTGAGATTTAGTCATGTTGGAATCTCATAAGTTTAAGTATTCTATTCATGCCATTTCTGATTTAATGTATCTTTATCTGAAGAAGTTGTACTGATGGTAAATTATAAAGGCATACATCGCCTCATACATTAGTAAACGTCTAACTATTGCAAAGGTCATCATCTGAATTTGATTCGATTTGGGCCATCATCGACAGACTGAGCAAATCTACTAATATCATTCCCGTTAATCATAGATTCTCGATGAAGAAATTGACTCTTTGTATTTAAAGGAGTTGTGTAAACATAGTGTTCCTGTATCAATCATCTCTATCAAGATCCTCGCTTCGCATCGAATTTCTAAAGATTTGCTCAGAAGTCATTGGGAACGAACCTTGATGAGAGTACTGTTTACCACCCCAATCGAAGGGACGATGTTCAGTAACGATACAAAAAACTAGAAGTGTTGGTTTATGCTTGAATGATTGACCTTTGGTAATAAACCGTATAATCGCTTTCCTTTGGAGAGACTATCATTGATAATTATCGTATTAGGATCGAGATCGAATCTTGTTAAGATCTAAATATAAGAGCATCTGTAGGTAGGGGTTGGGATGAAGATACCCAACATACACCCATTGTGAGTTGGACATGTCTTTTAGGTTTGAGGTTGCCTATGATGACAAACCTAACCTTACAAAATACCCGACCCCTGAAACCTGAAATGATTGTTGAAATTAGGATCTGATTATTGACTGCCGGTAGTGGACAGGAGGTTATGTAAATATGAAATGTAGATATTCAAGTGCAGGATGGGTAGCGAAGTTATGCCAAAAATTTTCACCATGGAAGGATAAATGAATGATCTAAAGGATCATGGGAAATAAGTCCCGTTGTATGGGACCATTGAGATAATGTAAAAGTGGTTTAAAAGGCATGTAAGCTGGATCTACCCTAGGACTTCAAGGACTGCGTGAATTATGTTTCATATATCGAGCTTGATAAATGTCTATGAAGTGAAAATCTGATTATTTCTTAATGAATTTTGGATCGACGAAAAGTTGCATTCATCAACAACCCGTGAACATCATGGATAGAGAAAGTAAGTCAACTTAAGCCTGATAGTATTCCCGTGGTTATGTTAATAACACTCGCATATTGTACTAAATTACACTTGAGAGAAAAGACCGGATGTGGAGGTAATACCCACGTGTCTCTAACTCTATAGGAAGCGAGTAGTAAGATAAATCGATCTTTGAGGACAAAGATCCTCTTTAGGGGTAACTGCTGTGACACGTCAATTTATGGTCGATATTTTATTCTCAATTATTATTTAAAACCATCATTTTAATGTTATATTATGAACTCACTCACTTTTGGGAAGAAATAAGGGTTTATGTCTTAAAGTAGCATCGACTACGTCTAAACCGGAGAACTCTACGTGCTTACGTTTACATACACCGTTTTTGTAACAGTCCGACATTTCAGGAAAATGAATTTATTCTCGAATATTATTTTGGAATTTTTATTTGTGATGGTTTATAAACTCACAAATTTACGAGAAGAAATTAGGGCTTACGTGAATAATTTAACGTCCTTTACGACTAAACCGGAAACCTTAGGTTTACGTATTTACGTTTTTGAACTCCGTTTTGATGGGACAATTTTTATTAGATTCGTTTTGTGCCGTTGATTTATAATTTATAAAAATGTTTTTCGTAAAACCACCCGAGGGCACGCAAATCGAGGAAACTAGAATCAAGGAGTACCCGTAAATTAATAGGGATGAGACAAGATAACTCTTTCCCCACCCCCACCATGGGACGGCTAAAGCTTAGCCAACACCCCTTTGAGGTGTCAACTTTACATAAAAAACTAAGACACTTGTCTTAGTTTTGCCACCAAACCATATACACCTCAAAACAACTAAACACTAAACCACTAACTCATTTTCTCTCATGCAAAACACACAACTCTCTCTCTCTCTCTCTCTCTACTCCATCCTTGCCATCCACTTTTCACCATAAACACCCCATTTGATCTAAAAATTCAACCATAAATCTTGTGTTAATCTTGCATAAGATGAAGGCCTTTTGAAGTCTTGTTGATTGGAGGTGATACTAACATCTACAAAGGAGTTTCCTTTTAGTCTAGCGCTTATTTTCATCAAGGTGTTTATATAGTGGGTGATCTTGAAGGTGGTCTTTGTTTATCACAAGATTTGTCATCAAAAAACAAGCCTTGATCATAACTTTCACTATCTTGGTTGGTAACAAGATTATTTCTTCCATTACCTTGTTATTTTGTAAATGTAATCTTGTATTTTCTTCTTCTATGTATATGTATATGTTGATGAATGATGATCAAGATATTATGTGGGGATTTGATGTTGATAGATTTGATTAAAAAGATTAAAATCTATATGTAAAGATGTTGAAATCATGACTAAAATTATAGGCTGTATAAAATAGTAAAGAACCATATGATAACTTGATGAAATGACTTGTATTATTGAATATACAGTAAGGTATATGATTTTTACATATGTGAGAGTTGACCACTCAATGGTATCCATAAAATGAGCAAGATATGATCAAAATATTATTAAGGTTCAAATCTGAATAGTCTATTTTGGACGAATTATTAGGGACACTTAGAGGATGAATGAGCAGTAGCTAAAAGGGAGTTTATTGTAGCACATATCATGTAGTTTTTGCTGCCCAAAATTGAGCTTCTATCTCCTTGTAGAACTCAAGATATGGTAAAAATGATGAAAGTGAGTTTCATAATTAGATTTGGAAAATAAAAGTATATATTATAAAATAAGCACTCAAGTAAAACTAATATAAAATACATACCTAAAACCCACGAACTTATATAATACTTATAAGTAAGTGATATAATTTGATAAGTAAATGTGACATTTTATAAAATTACAAATTGATATGTTTTCTAAGTTATAAAACTATATACATAAGTTTTACGTCTTTTCGGCTAAAACCGAAATATTAACGTTTTCGTCAAATAAAACTTAGACGGTAGGACCCGTCTAATGTAAACTTTTTATAACTCATCTACTGATATGTAAGTACATTTGAAAAGTAAAAACCGCTAAAACCCGAGCTTTATAACTTATGGACATTAAAGGGCCAAAGTAGCCTTATTGGACCACTAGCCCAACTAGTTTGGCTAAACACTAATACTCTTACTCATGCGCTTAACCCACTTGGGCCCAAAATATGAGTATAGGACTGGTATTAAAAGTATTAATGGACTAATATAATGTATTGGGCTTTTAATGGGCTTATTGGGCCTCAATATATATAAAAGTTGAAACTAGTATAACTATTCAAAAATTTGACTAACACATAACACTATAATATGTATGAAGAGATAAAATCCCACTTGATCATCATCATACTTATAATGTCATCATATATACATAGCCATTGTTTTTATAAAGTCATTGAACAAGAGTCTAAGACGAATATTGTTTGTCTAGGTTTCCGTGAATGAAGCACGTATCGTACATCCAAATCGCCGATAACCGCCTTTCCCAATCAACGCGAGTTCATAGCCTCGCACTCTTTTAAATGTTTTATGAAATGTTTTATGAAATGTTTTATGAAATGTTTTATAAACCCGCGAGGGAGATAACATGTTAGTTTTAATATAAATAGGACACCAGTTGTCCCGATTGTATGATTATTGATATGGACCCAAATGATTATATGACCCGATGTCACACCCCGGGTAGGGTCAAAATATGCGGAATTATCAACGGAGATGTCACAAGGGTGGAACGATAGCACATAGTTTATAGAGCATAAGATAAGAGATTATTCAAAACAGATTACATGATTATTATACAAATTTATAAAAATTGTCTTAAACATGATAAAAGTAGATTGTTTATGTTTCCCCAAATAGAACCCTTGACGAGTCCTACAATGCAGATTACAGTAATGCTCGAGTCCATGCACACACCACGTACTAACTTCATTTTCCTAAGAAAAACATGCTTAGAGGGTCAACATAAAGTTGGTGAATTTACAGGTTTAACAATAATTAGTTTGGACATACATTAATCATATAAGTAATAATGCACAAATCATTTTTCCTAAAAAGTAGATTACATTTGCAATTACTCGAAACTGAAGCTTAACCTTCCATAGTCCTCAACAGATGAGGACGTAGTGTCTTACAAAAAGACACCCAAACCCAGTTCCAACATGGTATACATCTTTTGTCCCGGCCAAGGCACAGTGAGCATGACTCACCCAGATGGGGATGGTCAATCCCTAATAGATCTATTTATAATATTCGGGTGATTTCAACAATTTAACAGTTTCTATAATAGTCAATCATAGTCAAGTTTATACAATTCCGTTATGTCCATTTAAAATAGTTGCATGTTTTCTCCCCCGTAGAGGAAAAGTTTATCAATAGTTTATATGGGGTTGTAAACTCACCTGGGAGTTGGCAATAACTGTATAACACGAATATCCAAATAATGCTCACGCCAAAAGTTATACCTAATCAAATAGTACAGTCTTAATAGATAGTACGAAGAACTTATGTGTATGCTTATATAGATTTTTAGTCAGTTCATTAATGCTACAGTATTCATCTAACTAACCGTAGTACAAGTATTCAACAATATCCATTAAAACTTGTATATAAGTTTCATATTTAAGTAAACATAAAATGTCTTACTTATAATATTAGTCTACGTCCGTAGTTCATGTATTAGTAACATCCATTTAAACTTACAATTAAGTTTCAAATTTAAGTAAACATAAAAAGGTTTTACTTAAAATATTAGTTTACGTTCGTAGTACATGTATTAGTAACCATTTAAACTTAAAATTAAGTTTCATATTTTAAGTAAACATAAAAAGTTTTACTTAAAATATTAGTTTACGTTGGCAATACATGTATTAATAATACCCAATTAATTTTACAATTAAGTTCCATATTTTAAGTAAACATAAGGTGTTCTACTTATAATATTAGTATTCAATTTATTTAACGTTCTTATAATTTTATTTCCTAAAAGTATATGAGTTCGTGTATTAATAATACATATCCATATTGTTTATACAATTTATTTCATAAAGCAAAATATAAATATTTTATTTTTGAAAAGTAAAAATATAATATTTTATTTGACTTTAAAGTTCCCATAAATTATTTAACATTTATAAAATAATTTATAAATTACAAGTTTAAGAATTTATATTATAAATTCATATAGTTTAGGGTTTAATTAAGTTTTACTAAATTTAAAATAGAATTAGGGTTAGGGCTTGTTAAAGTTTCATAACAAGGCAAAACTAGTCCCTCCATATTTTAAACAAAGTAAAACTTTCGTATTTTACACATTTAGTACCTAGGGCTTGTTAAACTTTCGCGTTATGGCAGTTTTAGTCCTCCTATTTATATTTAGGGTTTATAACTTTCATAAAATGACAAAACAGTCCCTAGGGCTTCTTTAAGTTTCGGATTATTACCAAAATGGTCTTAGGGTTATAAAATGATAAAACAACTTTTAGAAACTTTCCAAAATGCTTCCTAGGGTTTAATATGCCACGGATGGTATTTATTAAACCCTAGACTTTCGGATATTTACATTTTCAGTCCTTGTGTTTAATAATTTATCAAAACAAGTTTCACGTGTCACAGTTTTAGTCCTTAAGTTTCATAAATTGTCATTTTAATCACAAAGTTTTTATAAGTTATATTTTATCATAAAAACTTTTATTTAAACATTCAAAACATTATATACGCTCATTAAATGGGCTAAAATATCTAATGGGCCATCTTGTGGGACTAAATACATTTTAAGTCCACTAACTTATTAAATGGGTCTTTAAAACATTTGTTGGGCTTAAATACATTTTTAAGTCCATTAATTATTTAAATGGGCCTAAGCATATTCTTAAGTCCATTAAGATACTAAGATTTGTTAAATGGGCTTATTGGGTCCATTTAGTTGGGCTAATCTTACATGGGCTTGATTAGTCCATCAATACTACTTTTTCATTTTATGTAAGTAATAATCTAGGATTTTCTTATAAGCTTATTATTAGCTTATCCATATTTAGTTATAAAAATTAATAAAAGAATGAAACTCATAGTTTATTTTATTTGATGTACCAAATGAGATCTAGATGTGTTACAAGGTTGCATGCAAGTCATAAGCTCTAATATGAGCTTATAACTCACGGCTATATTTAATTATAGCTTATTAAGATGAGTTAAAACTTGTTTTAAGGTTGCATGTACTTATAGGTGTCCCCAAAATAAGATCTAGCTATGTACAAACCAAGAAACCAAATCATAAGTCCATACATACATACATATAGCCCACGGCTATAATTTTAATCTTGGTATTCCCAAGATGAGATTTTTAGCTAGTTTTATGTCATGTAAATATTCATAAAAATACAACATGATTATCAAGGCTTCTTGCATGTTTCCAAGGTTACCACAAATCAAAGAAAAATAACATATAGCCCACGGCTATATTGTTTTTCCCCAAATGTTTCCATAAGATCTTTATGCTTGTTTTATGTTTATCATGTTAAGTTAAACTCTTAACACTAAATCTAGCTCTTTTATAAGCATGCATGCACATTTAAAATCCATTCAAGGTTATATATAACCCACGACTATATATATATATATATATATATATATATATATATATATATATATATATATATATATATATATATATATATATATATATATATATATATATATATATATATATATATATATATATATATATATATATATATATATATATATATAAAGTGTTTTAGAGATTTTTTAGAAGTCCATTTCACATGTAATAACACATATTCCATCACTTAAAACTTAGTACATAAATCCTAGTTAACCATTTAATTATGACGTGACCTGTTAGGTCATGGTGTTTCATGGTTTTTGAGTTACACAAGTTCACTTATGAGATCTATGATTATTAGTTAACCAAAACCCCAAAGAGTGAGATATTTAACCCACAGCTTCATTTAAATTCATAAAAATATTCTTATTATTCTTAATTATGTTAAAAATATAGATTACTAGTCATAGGTTTCTTCATTAAGAAGTTTTTAACCATGACTAATGGTATTCATAAACATGCCGTGACCCAGATGGTCATGGTTTTATCAAATCTTGATTCTTAACAAAGTTTGTTACATGTGTTTATAGGTGAATGTTGATGCATGCAAGTAAAAATGAAGAAGCATAAGGAATAATACCTTTCTTGCTAAAAGTTACCAAGGAAGATCTAGATGACAAAAGGAGATTAGAGATCTAATCTTGATGATGAAAACCCTAACTACAAACCAAGCTGTGACCCTTAAGGTTTCGGCTAGGCTTGATATAGTAGTTCCAAAGGTGATGATGCTACTAAATGATTAGTAGTTAATATGAGACAAAGATCTAGTGGATTTAATGTATAAATCTTGGGTGTTTGTGGCTTATAGCCGAATGATTTGAGAGAGAAAGGTGAAGAGAGAAGTAAGATTGGAT
This sequence comes from Glebionis coronaria, assembly GCA_025667525.1. Lineage (NCBI taxonomy): Eukaryota > Viridiplantae > Streptophyta > Magnoliopsida > Asterales > Asteraceae > Glebionis > Glebionis coronaria. Next base: position 476,079,379 of record CM046877.1, read on the forward strand.
TGCATGAGTGAATGAAGAATGTATGTGTATGTTTTTCGGCTTAAAGGAGAAAGAGAATGCCAAGGCAAAAGGTATGATTGCCTTGGTAAGAGAACACATGCCAAGTGTCACATTCTTCATTTCCTAGGCAAACCTTTTTCTTCCACATATGCATGTGTGTGTTGTGTAAGGCTAACCAAAGGGAAGGGTGGGCTTGTTGTGGGCTTATGTTGGGCTAGCACACAAGAAGTACATGATCGTGGGCTAGTCCAAGAAGGTTTAAGTATGCTTATGGTATGCATACATACATACACGGCTACATATACTGTGTGTAGCATGTTTTTCCAATTTTAGTTAAGTGTTGTATACTCAATATTGATTATACATTTTATTACTTGTTCTCCTAGTTTTTAAGTACATGGTTTAAGTTATGTAACTTATTACAATAGAAAATGATTGTAGAAGTATAAGTACATAATGGACAAGTTCACACATAACTTATTGAAATATAACACATGAGAGAGTGTTCTAGGATTATTGGGTGAAACTTTATTACATTTAATCAAGGTAAAATTGTGACAACCGTGGTTTTGGGTTTGTCACTTGGTCTTACTTTTAGGTTATTTTATGTGTGCTTACTTAAATTGTGTGTTTACGTGTTTATTTTGTGTGAACGAGGTTGTTGTGGTTATCGTTTATGAGTATAGAGTACTCATAAGTAAATCGAGGAACGGTTATTTCATGTTCAAGAGCTCACAAGTGGTGACTATGAAATGAAAATGGTGATATTGTGGTGTTTACGTATACGTATAAGTATTATAGTAATAGTATTTTTTTAGGATTTACGGTTTAGCATTTAGAGGTCTCGGGTGAGGTGATTATCCATATGAATATTTTTCGGGATGGTTTTAAGTCATTTAGGACTTAGTTATAAAGTTTATTTCAAAATTTGAGATTTTTTATAAAAGTGTATATTTTATATTTTTTACGGTAAAACGCGTAAAATTTGACTAGTTTTACGGTTTTGAGGTTTTGGAGGCTTTAGGAGCTGAAATAAATTAAGGTAAATTAAGTTAATGATAATAACATGATATTAAATAATAAAAATAAAAAAAAACGAAATTAGGGGTGTTTGGGTCGGCTTAGACGCACCAAAGAAAAGAAAAGGGGAAAAAAGGGAAAAAGGGAACCGGGCTTTTGTATATGGGCCAAGGACTTGTTAGGAAAGTATAGAAAGCCTTATTTTTATCAAAACACTTCATAAAATCCCTGGAGATCAAGTATAGGTCGACATCCATGGAGAAAATTAGGGTTCTTCATCAAAAATCTTGTTTTCCAAAAAAATCTAAGCTTGTTGCTAGTGCGAGGACTTGTGAAGAAGCTATCAGGTGAGTTTCATAGTCCCATGTTTACTATTGATTTTGACTTCCAGATGGGATGGAAGAGACACTGTGTTGAGTTATTTATAAATTGTTGATGTGAATGTTTTTAAGGTTTGTGATGGACTTGTGTGTACACTTATGTGATTAACTGCTATGTGATTTTTGATTGTGTATGATTTGGATAAGGGGACACGTGTTGTCTCAGTTATTATGGTTTGACAAGGTAGTGGCCTTGTGGTTTGACAAGGTAGTGGCCTTGTGGTTTGACAAGGTAGTGGCCTTGTGGTTCGACAAGGTAGTGGCCTTGTGGTTTGACTAGGTAGTGGCCTTGGGATAGGTACATAGTGTGATCATCTATGGTACCATGTTGTTTGGCAAGGTAGGAGCCTTGGATTTTGGTTTGGAATGATTGATCTTGAATGCTAGTTGTTAATACATAATTGTCACATTGTCCATATGTTATTGTGTTGATGGTTGTTATTCACAGCTTGTAATTGATTTAGCGTTGGAGTCTAAACCTATGACTCTCACTAACTTTATGTTGACGTGTTTTAGTGTCTCTTTCAGGTGATACTATGGTTAAGCTTGAGAACATAAGTGGCTAGGATTGGAGAAGCTTAGGAATGCATATAGAAGGAGAATCCCCGTTTCCTTCTTAGTTTTTATTTGTTCTTTTAATAAGTGATACTGTGGCACACATATATTTGTTTGGTTATGTTATTTGTTTGTCTTGGGTATGCGGTAGGACTGTTACCTACTTACCTAGACTCCTGAGTCTGATGAGATATTGTCATGACCTTCGTGTCACCATTTTTATGACATTTCTTATATCATATAGTTATCTCTATAGACACGCCATGTTGTGATGATATCCATACGTCGCGCCCCATATTCCGCCATGGTGGGGTGTGACAGAATGGTATCAGAGACAATGGTTATAGAGAATTAGGTTTCCTAGTCGTGTAGCCTAGTCTATAGCTTAAGGGTCCCTGCATATAGGCGTCATAGGAGTATGTGTGCATTTTATAGTAATTGATGTGTTTGAATATTATTTTCGTAGTATTTGTTAGGTTATGAACTACTATGGTTTATACTTAACTACATGTTATTTTCTTTACGAGTTTTGATTAGTGCGGGTGGAACCATGGTCGTATACGCTTGTCATTGTTGGATTTCGCTTAATTATGTTTTCATGTTCTTTATACATTTCGAATTTTGTCTACGCTGGTTCAGCTGGACTACGAGTTTATGTGTTTCGTGCATTGGCTATGTTATTTTAATACATGGGGTTTTGGATCTTATCTTGTGTGGTTAGGTGCTTGTGAGTTGTTGGATTATGTGTTACGTGTAGTATTAATTTCTTATAAGTGTCATCATAGGAGGGAGTACATTGGTGAAAGGGAACATGTATAATTATGGAGGCCTACATAATTATATATGTGCAACAACACCACTGGACTTTCAAGTATGATTGCATGAAAGAGAGTTAATACATGCTTGTATAGTATATGTTGGATGGATTTGAGTGTATGTACGCTTATGCCTATGTATGTAAAATTATTTTCTACTTACCGGTTGTATTCTTGGGATGGTTGCTAGCTCGTTTCTCTTTGAGATGTTCAACTTCTGTAGTAGCGCATTTCTCGGGTCCTCATTTCACGTGTTTGTTTGTACGGTACTTTTGGCGTGAAGGATTTTGAGATGGTGGAGATTTCTTTTTGGGGTAACGATGTCTTTTGTTTCGAGTTATACATGGTAAAAAAAATAGAACTTGCAAATTGAAAAAAAAATAGTTGTTGGTAGTCGATGAAATAAGAAAGTGTCGGGATCATGTTTCAAATAAGGTGGAATATAAATTCTTTAACATATAAGCATGACTCGGTTATTTTAAAATATTTTGGTTTTGATCACCTAAAGTTATTGTTCTTAAGTTAAAAATTTTGTTCTTATTTAGTGAAATATGTTAAAATCATGTAATTAATAGAGTTTTAATTTTCTGGAATTAAAATAAATTAGGTTCTAGTTTTGGTAATTAATGGGGGGTTTTAGGGTTTAAAAATCGTTTTTTTTTTGGTATAAATCGGAGTAGGCAGAAACTGTCGCTAAACTGTCAAAATATGTCGCTAACTGTCAGAAACTGTCGCTAATGCCTAGGCAGATTTTGAGAAAAATCGTTTTGGTCATAACTTATTCGTTTTTAAATGTTTTTGGGTGATTCAAAAGCCTAAAATTATGTACTCGGAACATACTTTTCAAATATTCAGAAAGTTTCGTAATTGGAAGTCAGTAGCTTGGTCGAATTAATTGTACAAGTGTTGAGTTCAAGGTTAATTTTCGGACAACATGGTTTAACTCGTGTTTTGGGTATTTTGCGGTAATGAACACTTGGAGGGTTAACATAGAGATGAGTTGGGAAGGAATTTGAGAGTTATTTAGACCTTATTATACGTGGTTATATTTTGATGAATTTTGATTTATAGTATTTATGAGTAAGACTGAAATCGGGGTGACAGTTTTAAACCCGTTGAGTTATGTGACGGCTCCTAACTTGGCTTCAAGACAGTTCTTGTTTGATGAGTTGCGATATTTAGTTAGGTTGGTTACATAACTTTATGGTTTTGATAAGTTTCCTCGCGGACGGTTAAGGCTCATGTGTTGTTGGTTGAGATTATTTTCGTGTAAACTGAGTTCACGTTTGGACGTGAAGGTTTTATCAGGGATATGCATCCTCGTTTGTTTGCTGAGAATAAGTTTGAGTTTGGGAGTGAATCTCGGGACGAGATTTCTATTAGGAGGGAGTGATGTGACAACCGTGGTTTTGGGTTTGTCACTTGGTCTTACTTTTAGGTTATTTTATGTGTGCTTACTTGAATTGTGTGTTTACGTGTTTATTTTGTGTGAACGAGGTTGGTGTGGTTCGTTTATGAGTATAGAGTACTCATAAGTAAATCGAGGAACAGTTATTTCATGTTCATGAGCTCACAAGTGGTGACTATGAAATGAAAATGGTGATATTGTGGTGTTTACGTATACGTATAAGTATTATAGTAATAGTATTTTTTTAGGATTTACGGTTTAGCATTTAGAGGTCTCGGATGAGGTAATTATCCATATGAATATTTTTCGGGATGGTTTTAAGTCATTTAGGACTTAGTTATAAAGTTTATTTCAAAATTTGAGATTTTTTATAAAAGTGTATATTTTACGTCTTTTACGGTAAAACGCGTAAAATTTGACTAGTTTTACGGTTTTGAGGTTTTGGAGGCTTTAGGAGCTGAAATAAATTAAGGTAAATTAAGTTAATGTTAATAACATAATATTAAATAATAAAAATAAAAAAACGAAATTAGGGGTGTTTGGGTCGGTTTAGACGCACCAAAGAAAAGAAAAGGGGAAAAAAGGGAAAAAGGGAACCGGGCTTTTGTATATGGGCCAAGGACTTGTTAGGAAAGTATAGAAAGCCTTATTTTTATCAAAACACTTCATAAAATCCCTGGAGATCAAGTATAGGTCGACATCCATGGAGATAATTAGGGTTCTTCATCAAAAATCTTGTTTTCCAAAAAAATCTAAGCTTGTTGCTAGTGCGAGGACTTGTGAAGAAGCTATCAGGTGAGTTTTATAGTCCCATGTTTACTATTGATTTTGACTTCCAGATGGGATGGAAGAGACACTGTGTTGAGTTATTTATAAATTGTTGCTGTGAATGATTTTAAGGTTTGTGATGGACTTGTGTGTACACTTATGTGATTAACTGCTATGTGATTTTTGATTGTGTATGATTTGGATCGGGGGACACGTGCCGTCTCAGTTATTGTGGTTTGACAAGGTAGTGGCCTTGTGGTTTGACAAGGTAGTGGCCTTGTGGTTTGACAAGGTAGTGGCCTTGTGGTTTGACAAGGTAGAGGCCTTGTGGTTTGACAAGGTAGTGGCCTTGTGGTTCGACAAGGTAGTGGCCTTGTAGTTAGACAAGGTAGCGGCCTTGGGATAGGTACATAGTGTGATCATCTATGGTACCATGTTGTTTGGCAAGGTAGGAGCCTTGGATTTTGGTTTGGAATGATTGATCTTGAATGCTAGTTGTTAATACATAATTGTAGCACATTGTCCATATGTTATTGTGTTGATGGTTGTTATTCGCAACTTGTAATTGATTTAGCGTTGGAGTCTAAACCTATGACTCTCACCAACTTTATGTTGACGTGTTTTAGTGTCTCTTTCAGGTGATACTATGGTTAAGCTTGAGAACATAAGTGGCTAGGATTGGAGAAGCTTAGGAATGCATATAGAAGGAGAATCCCTGTTTCCTTCTTAGTTTTTATTTGTTCTTTTAATAAGTGATACTGTGGCACACATATATTTGTTTGGTTATGTTATTTGTTTGTCTTGGGTATGCGGTAGGACTGTTACCTACTTACCTAGACTCCTGAGTCTGATGAGATATTGTCATGACCTTCGTGTCACCATTTTTATGACATTTCTTATATCATATAGTTATCTCTATAGACACGCCATGTTGTGATGATATCCATACGTCGCACCCCATATTCCGTCATGGTGGGGTGTGACAAAAATCATGGATTTTACAGCACCACCCCGTTATTTTAGCTTTTTCCTGAAATCTACTAAAAACGTAGTTATCTCTTAAGTGAAAAGATGTTCTAAGTATATGGTTCATCTCGGACACTCTCAGGAGTGAATGGTGGCATTAATACGAATTGGTCTACACCCAGGTTACCCTTATACATCTGATTGAGCAGTAATGGAGCTTGCTGCTACTACGGGTGGACAGAAAGCTATGCAAAGAGATCTTTATCCGGGTCACACTATTTATCCGATTGAGCATTAATAGAGACTGCTGCTACTATGGATGGATAGAAAGCAATGCAAAGAGATCTTTATCCGGGTCGCACTATACATCCGATTGAGTAGTAATGGAGACTACTGCTGCTATGGATGGATAGGAAGCAATGCAAAGAGATCTTTATCTGGGTCGCACTATTCATCCGATTGAGCAGTAATGGATGCTGCTACTACTATGGATGGATAGAAAGCAATGCAAAGAGATCTTTATCCAGGTCACACTATTCATCTGATTGAGCAGTAATAGAGACTGCTGCTGCTATGGATGGATAGAAAGCAGTGCAAGAGATCTTTATCCGGGTCTCACTATTCATCCGATTGAGAAGTAATGGAGACTGCTGCTACTATGGATGGATAGAAAGCAATGCAAAGAGATCTTTATCCGGGTCGCACTATACATCCGATTGAGTAGTAATGGAGACTGTTGCTGCTATGGATGGATAGGAAGCAATGCAAAGAGATCTTTATCCGGGTCGCACTATTCATCCGATTGAGCAGTAATGGAGACTTCTGCTACTATGGATCGATAGAAAGCAATGCAAAGAGATCTTTATCCAGGTCGCACTATTCATCCAATTGAGCAGTAATAGAGACTGCTGCTACTATGGATGGATAGAAACCATTGCAAAGAGATCTTTATCCGGGTCGCACTATTCATCTGATTGAGCAGTAATAGAGACTGCTGCTACTATGGATGGATAGAAAGCAATGCAAAGAGATCTTTATCCGGGTCGCACTATTCATCCGATTGAGCAGTAATGGAGACTGTTGCTACTATGGATGGATAGAAAGTAATGCAAAGAGATCTTTATCTGAGTCGCACTATTCATCCGATTGAGAGTAATGGAGACTGTTGCTACTATGGATGGATAGAAAGCAATGCAAAGAGATCTTTATCTAGGTCGCACTATTCATCCGATTGAGCAGTAATGGAGACTGCTGCTACTATGGATGGATAGTTGCGGGCTTCTCATCGGGGGTCGCGGTTACATCCTTCCAAGAGCTAGGAGAGGACCAATGATGTTGTGGATTTGGTTAGGAGGGCAATCCACCGCAATTGGTTTATGGTATGAGGAGGACATGCCACCATATTGTATATGCTGGGAAAGCTGGGGATGCACTACTTCTGCATCCTTCTCACTGGTGAGATATGTGTTATATCTCCACACCCAATGGTGAAAATTGGGGGTTGAAGGTAAAATAAAATAACTAAAAAAAAATTTAACTAGAACCCCTCCTGTGTCAACAACTATACGCGGAAGACTTGCTGCTATACCTCAATCTTGTGGGGTACAGACATTTGTTGATAGAACTAAAACTTTTACCCAGCAGAGAGGTTAAGATTATTGTTGATGGAGATTGGGTAGGAAGTTGCAAAGAATCTGCTTCATTCGTAGCGGGGCTGGGCGAAAGGGGCATAGAAAAGGAGTACCTCAAATGGTGGAAATAAAAGAAGATACCAGAATAAAGAAGTGCGCGTCTTCCGGGGTGCTGCAAAAAAATCATGCATCTATTATCAATGGTTCAAAATTCGCACAAATTTTGATTCCCAGGAAGAGGAGGTTATACCTCCCAAGGTTTGGTGGATGCTGGTATTGTCGAACTAATTGGACCCGAAGAGGGAGACAAAAAAAGTATGTCCAAAAGCATGGGGCATTCAACTTCTCTTTACGAGGGATGTCGACACAGCCCTACAAAATACACCCATTGTGAGTTGGACATGTCTTTTGGGTTTTAGGTTGCCTACCTCGTCACGTAGGGTGAAACAGGTTAGGAAGATGGGGCATCCTTTGACCAAGTATTTCTGGACTTTGGTGTAAGGAATGACACTAGTCTAGTGTTGATTATATCGGGGTTATCATCCACTCGTATAATTAAAGTTTCATCTCCCCAAGGTATACGAACCAGTTTTTGATCACATATGATAACTACATGATACTTTGCTAGCCAATCCATGCCAATGATGACATCAAAGCTACCAAGACTTACTGGAATCAGATTGATGTTAAACGGGTGATTGGAAAGGTTTAAGGTACAACCTCGAATGATGGTGTCAACCGTCACAATTTTTTCCGTTGGCTAGTTCTACAGTATAGTAGGGGTCTAAAACTGATGGAGTGATTTCCAATATTTTACTAAATTCAGTAGATATAAAGCTTCGGTCTGCCCCGGTGTCAAACAAGACAGATGCATATTGTTGGTTTAGTAAAAACGTACCAGTGACAATGTTGGAATTGGGATTGGCTTGGCATTGCCAACCATGTACACTTGTCATGAAGTTCCCTTGTTGTCCTTCTTCTGGTTGGCCAACTTGGGACAGTCGGGTCTCACGTGTCCAGGGGTTCCACATTCGTAACATACTACAGCTATCTTCGGTCCACTGTTGCCTCCACCTGTGGGGTTTCGGTTTCCCTGTTGCCCACTTCCGCTCCTACGAGCATTAGACTTACCTTTGTTGCTGTTTCTGGGGTTGTTATTGGGTCGAACCGAGGTAACAACATTTGCTTGACATTCACGAGCAAAATGGCCTTGTTGGCCGCAATTGTAGCATCCCTGGCATTGTCCTCCAGCAACATGATGATAGTTTCACTTTGGACACTTAGGCTTGGATCCTGAATAGTTCTTAGTACAGGTTGTGGGAGTAGTATCATCAGCTTTCCCAACGTTTTGCCTTTTAGAAGGCTGCTGGTGCTGGCTACGAGAGCTTTCATCTTACTTTCTCTTGTTATCCGTTTGATTTTTAGACAAATTGCGGGCTCGCTTGTTGTCCAGCTCAGTCGCAAATTCCATAGCACCTTCAACGGTAGTGGGTCGTGATACTAGCACACTGTCATGGATGTTGTCAGGGAGTCCGCTGACATACTTCTCAATCTTGTCGCTCATTTAAGGGAACATTATGGTGCACATCAAGCTTAACTTTTGAAATCTTTGGTTGTACCAAAGGATGTCATTGTTCTTACATTTTAGATCCCACAGCTCTATTTCCAACTTCTTCATTTCTCCTCTAGGACAGTACTTCTCAGTCATCCTCTCTTTGAGGTTGGCCCAAGTGAGTATAAGCACTGTCATGTCCAAGGGTAGCGACCACCGAGTTACACCAGGTAAGGGCGCTCTCGAGTAGTGTGCATGTGTCAAACTTAACTCTGTTCTCGTCAGCACAACCGCTGATGCGGAAAACTGTCTCTAGTCTTTTAAACCATTACATCAATTCAACAATTCCTTCTTTTCCTCGATAGTATGAGGGTTTGCACTTCAAGAAGTCGGGGTAAGAACAACCCCTATTAGTGTTGTTCTTGCGCATATTGGGGTTTGGATCATTGTTTGCATTCGGATCAGCTCCTCTGGCTGCCATAGCTGCTGTAATGCCCTCACTTATCATTTCCTTGAGTTGTGCAGCGGTGACATTTTGAGTAGCTTCAGGAAATTCGGTATCAGCGGCGTTTGAAGTGGTTGCAGTATTGGGATTTGATCACGTAATCACCATTTGTCTATAATCATACACAAAATGAGATTATTAGTTCAAATGTTAGTACAGTTTTTATATTATTTGCACGGGAAAAATTCATGCATTGATTTCATAACAAATTGGATAACCTGTCAAGATTTCATAATATAATACACTACACAAAAAATATAATAAAGAAAGTGATTACATGCTATTTCCATAAGAAATTTAACATCCATCTAGCATAACAAAATCTAAGTCATAGGCCTGTCAAGCCTTGTCCAGGGTAGTGATACACACAGTCTTTAAAACATTACATCCAAAAACACATGTCCGAAAAGAAAAGATACAGTACATGAGTACATCACCAAAAGCTGAAAAGAAATAAAAGTACAAAAGTCCTATACCATGACAGCTAGGGTATAACCCATAAGCTGATAATGATGTATAAGAAATCTAGTACATCTACTCTACTCCTGCCTAGATGGTCTGCTAGATGAGGCTGGTGCTGGTGGGGCTGATGAAGCTGTAGGTTCTCTCCTGGTATTCTATAAAGCCCGAACTGTCGCTCGGGCCTCCTTGAGCATGCGGAATGCTGTCAGCAGTTGGGTCCTAAGTCTGTCGACGGCCCCTCGAAGATAAGTCATCTCTGTAGTAACCCCATCGTATCAGACGGTGGCAAGGTCGAACAAAATAGACAGGGACTGCTCCTGAGCAGATAGAGCAGCATGGGTCTGGTGTTGGAGACTCTCCATGGTCTGGATACGTTGGTGGAGACGATAGTTCTCCTGGCGTGCGGCCCGGGCGGCGATCTGGGCCTGGACAGAGTCGGCACGTCCAGCCCCGGAGCCCTCCCCGATCTCGAAAGTGGAGACAGGTATAGACTTGGGAAAATAGCCTGATGGTAAAGATGAAGGTACAGAAGATGGTAGGTCAGGAGATATCCGGTCCTCCTCCATAGAGGTGGGGACCAATATGGCTGATGTTGGAGCAGAAAAAGGGTCCTCAGGAAGTACAGCTTCGATAGTCTGATCATCCTCTGAGTCTGAGGCTGATAACCATCCACACTGTATTGATCGTGGAGATGAACGGGTAGCTGAAGCAGATGCTACTGCTGGTAGAAAAGTCAGAGGTGCAGTAGGCGAAGTCATGATGCTCTGAAAATAATATTATTTTAAATTTTAAGTAAGTATAGGCTTACAAACAAAGGAGAAATATTATTTTTAGTTACAAGTCTTATGAAGTATACCCCTTTTAAACAATTATCGCAATGTTTTAAGGTTATATATATTAATACTTATATATATATATATATAATCATTTAACCAGTTTATTTAACAATCAATATAGACTTAGTTCACATAGCACAAAATGCCCTACGATCTACATACTTAACTAATACGGTCCAAAAAAAATCCCAAAAGATTTTTATAAAGTTATAGTCCAGTTTTAAATAAAAGAAAATTTTACTTTATTTTTATTTTATTTAAAAATTTATCTGGTTCTCTATAACTAATGCTCTGATACCATTATCTGTGACACCCCGGGTAGGGTCAAAATATGTGGAATTATCAACAGATATGTCACAAGGGTGGATCGATAGCACATAGTTCATAGAGCATAAGATAAGAGATTATTCAAAACAGATTACATGATTATTATACAAATTTACAAAAATTATCTTCAACATGATAAAAGTAGATTGTTTATGTTTCCCCAAATAGAACCCTTGACGAGTCCTACAATGCATATTACAGTAATGCTTGAGTCCATGCACACACCACGTACTAACTTCATTTTCCTGAGAAAAACATGCTTAGAGGGTCAACATAAAGTTGGTGAATTTACAGGTTTAAGAATAATTAGTTTGGACATACATTAATCATAGAAGTAACAATGCACAAAGCATTTTTACTAAAAAGTAGATTACATTTGCTATTACTCGAAACTAAAGCTTAACCTTCCATAGTCCTCAACAGATGAGGACGTAGTGTCTTACAAAAAGACACCCAAACCCAGTTCCAACAAGGTATACATCTTTTGTCCCAGCCAAGGCACAGTGAGCATGACTCACCCAGATGGGGATGGTCAATCCCTAATAGATCTGTTTATAACATTCGGGCGATTTACAACAATTTAACAGTTTCTATAATAGTCAATCATAGTCAAGTTTATATAATTCTGTTATGTCCATTTAAAATAGTTGCATGTTTTCTCCCCCGTAGAGGAAAAGTTTATCAATAGTTTATATGGGGCTGTAAACTCACCTGGGAGTTGGCAATAGCTGTATAACACGCATATTCAAATAATGTTCACGCCAAAAGTTATGCCTAATCAAATAGTACAGTCTTAATAGATAGTACAAAGAACATATGTGTATGCTTATACAGATTTTTAGTCAGTTCATTAATGCTACAATATTTATCTAACTAACCGTAGTACAAGTATTTAACAATATCCATTTAAACTTGTATATAAGTTTCATAATTAAGTAAACACAAAATGTCTTACTTATAATATTAGTCTACGTTCGTAGTTCATGTATTAGTAACATCCATTTAAACTTACAATTAAGTTTCATATTTAAGTAAACATAAAAAGGTTTTACTTAAAATATTAGTTCACGTTCGTAGTACATGTATTAGTAATAACCATTTAAACTTACAATTAAGTTTCATATTTTAAGTAAACATAAAAAGTTTTACTTAAAATATTAGTTTACATTCGTAATACATGTATTAATAATACCCAATTAATTTTACTAATAAGTTCCATATTTTAAGTAAACATAAGGTGTTCTACTTATAATATTAGTATTCAATTTATTTAACGTTCATATAATTTTATTTCCTAAAAGTATATGAGTTCATGTATTAATAATACATATCCATATTGTTTATACAATTTATTTTATAAAGCAAAATATAATATTTTATTTTTGAAAAGTAAAAATATAATATTTTATTTGACTTTAAAGTTCCCATAAATTATTTAACATTTATAAAATAATTTATAAATTACAAGTTTAAGAATTTATATTATAAATTCTTATAGTTTAGGGTTTAATTTAGTTTTACTAAATTTAAAATAGAGTTAGGGTTAGGGCTTGTTAAAGTTTCGGAACATGGCAAAACTAGTCCCTGCATATTTTAAACAAAGTAAAACTTTCGGATTTTACACATTTAGTACCTAGGGCTTGTTAAACTTTCGGGTTATGGCAGTTTTAGTCCTCCTAGTTATATTTAGGGTTTATAACTTTCATAATATGACAAAACAGTCCCTAGGGCTTCTTTAAGTTTCGGATTATTACCAAAATGGTCCTTAGGGTTATAAAATGACAAAACAACTTTTAGAAACTTTCCAAAATGGTTCCTAGGGTTTAATATGCCACGGATGGTATTTATTAAACCCTAGACTTTCGGATATTTACATTTTCAGTCCTTGTGTTTAATAATAAATCAAAACAAGTTTCATGTGTCACGGTTTTAGTCCTTAAGTTTCATAAATTGTCATTTTAATCCAAAAGTTTTTATAAGTTATATTTTATCATAAAAACTTTTATTTAAACATTCAAAACATTATATGGACTCATTAAATGGGCTAAAATATCTAATGGGCCATCTTGTGGGCCTAAATGTATTTTAGGTCCACTAACTTGTTAAATGGGCCTTTAAAACATTTACTGGGCTTAAATACATTTTTAAGTCCATTAATTATTTAAATGGGCCTAAGCATATTCTTAAGTCCATTAAGATACTAAGATTTGTTAAATGGGTTTATTGGGTCCATTTAGTCTTGGACTAATGTTGCATGGGCTTGATTAGTCTATCAATAATACTTTTTCATTTTATGTAAGTAATAATCTAGGATTTTCTTATAAGCTTATTATTAGCTTATCCATATTTAGTTATAAACCTTAATAAAAGAATAAAACTCATAGTTTATTTTATTTGATGTACCAAATGAGATTTAGATGTGTTACAAGGTCGCATGCAAGTCATAAGCTCTAATATGAGCTTATAACTCACGGCTATATTTAATTATAGCTTATTAAGATGATTCAAAACTTGTTTTAAGGTTGCATGTACTTATAAGTGTCCCCAAAATAAGATCTAGCTATGTACAAACCAAGAAACTAAATCATAAGTCCATACATACATACATATAGCCCACGGCTATAATTTTAATCTTGGTATTCCCAAGATGAGATTTTTAGCTAGTTTTATGTCTTGTAAATATTCATAAAAATACAACATGATTATCTATGCTTCTTGCATGTTTCCAAGGTTACCACAAATCCAAGAAAAACAACATATAGCCCACGGATATATTATTTTTCCCCAAATGTTCCCATAAGATCTTTATGCTTGTTTTATATTTATCATGTTAAGTTAAACTCTTAACACTAGATCTAGGTCTTTTATAAGCATGCATGTACATTTAAAATCTATTCAAGGTTATATATAACCCACGGCTATATATATATATATATATATATATATATATATATATATATATATATATATATATATATATATATATATATATATATATATATATATATATATATATATATATATATATATATATATATATATATATATATATATATATATATATATATATATCACCTAAAACTTAGTACATAAATCCTAGTTAACCATTTAATTATGCCGTGACCTTTTAGGTCATGGTTTTTCATGGTTTTTGAGTTACACAAGTTCACTTATGATATGATTATTAGTTAACCGAAACCCCAAAGAGTGAGATTTGTAAGCCATGGCTTTATTTAAACTCATAAAATGATTCTTATGATTTTTAATCAAGTTAAAACATAGATTACTAGTCATATGTTTCTTCATTAATAAGTTTTTAACCATGACTAATGGTATTCATAAACATGCCATGACCTAGATGGTCATGGTTTTATCAAATCTTGATTCTTATCAAAGTTTGTTACATGTGTTTATAAGTGAATGTTGATGCATGCAAGTAAAAATGAAAAAGAATAAGGAATAATACCTTTCTTGCTAAAAGTTACCAAGGAAGATCTAGATGACAAAAGGAGATTAGAGATCTAATCTCGATGATGAAAACCCTAACTATAAACCAAGCTGTGACCCTTAAGGTTTCGGCTAGGGCTTGATATAGTAGTTCCAAAGGTGATGATGCTACTAAATGATTAGTAGTTAAGATGGGACAAAGATCTAGTGGATTTAATGTATAAATCTTGGATGTTTGTGGCTTATAGCCGAATGATTTGAGAGAGAAAGGTGAAGAGAGAAGTGAGATTGGATTGTATGAGAGAATGAAGAATGTATGTGTGTGTTTTTCGGCTTAAAGGAGAAAGATAATTCCAAGGGAAAAGGTATGATTGCCTTGGTAAGAGAACACATGCCAAGTGTCACATTCTTCATTTCCTAGGCAACCCTTCTTCTTCCACATATGCATGTGTGTGCCGTGTAAGGCTAACCAAAGGGAAGGGTGGGCTTGTTGTGGGCTTATGTTGGGCTAGCACACAAGAAGTACATGATCTTGGGCTAGTCCAAGAAGGTTTAAGAATGTTTATGGTATGCATACATACATACACGGCTACATATACTATGTGTAGCATGTTTTTCCAATTTTAGTTGAGTGTTGCATACTCAATATTGATTATACATTTTAATACTTGTTCTCCTAGTTTTTAAGTACATGGTTTAATTTTTGTAACTTATTACAATAGAAAAATGATTGTAGAAGTATAAGTACATAATGGACAAGTTCACACACAACTTATTGAAATATAACACATGAGAGAGTGTTCTAGGAATATTGGGTGAAACTTTATTACATTTAATGATGGTAAAATCATGGATTTTACACCCGATGAATGAAATGAAATGGATTATTATTAGTTAGGTTATGTCACTAAAAGTCCCATTAGCATGAATCGTGAACTACCGGGATTTGGTAGACGCTTATGCATATAATACTACTATTTGGGGAAGATCACCCCAGTTCGCGCCGTGATGGTTGATCCCCGTCGTGCCACCTTGAGTGGTAAGCGAATTTATGTATGAGAAGATTTATATAAGCGTGATTATTGTGACGACACGCCAAATAGATGGGCAAATTTCTGGTTAGCTACCCGTTGTTTGTTATAGTAAGGTAGCAATGTCATGCGGCTTATAATAATCCAATATTGAAACTACTGATGTACGAATTGAATTATAATATATTGCTTGACTAGAAATACGGGGTCTTATTACTGATATTATGTTCGTGTTTTGGTTTTACATAACCATTTTCATATAACGGTTTTATTGAATTCTATACAACGTTATAAAACGTATTGTATGATGTTTTTGCGACAATGGTTCGTATAATGGTTTTGAAGGAAAAAGCCTATATTATGATTTACAACAAAGATTTGTACAAAATGATTTTCGGTAATAATTATATACCGATGATATATTAATGGTTTTATTAAACTCTATGAATTCACTCGGCGTTTTCGCTGACTTTTTTTAACACGTTTTATCTCATGTACTTGAAGGTAATTCTCGGGAAGACGACAAGAATTTATGGCCCGCGTTCAAATAAAATTTCCATTCAAATATTTTATAAAATTGTATGAAATACTATGACTTGGGACCTATGTAATTTGATGTTTATGAATGGAAAATTCTTTCTTATTAAACGACGTGATTTTTAAGCGTTGTCTATGATTTGAGTAATGTGCTATCCCGTAACACCAACGACTCTTCCGCTGAACTAAAGTATGAATATTTGGGGGTGTTACACACGTCGCCCCTGTATGGGTCACAACTGGCCAACAACCACCACATCGAGACCTTATGGTCTTTGTTTTTGTGCATTTAGACAAAACACGCAGCAACACGACACCCCTTTTTACTTAATTCTGTTTTTGATTAAAATAACATGATTTGTGATAAAATAACAAGGGTAAAAAAATGATTACCGTTACACGATTGATGAGGGAGTGACAATTACTTGCGAATCAAAGATGAAAACTAAGCCCGAATCCTTGTTCTTGATCTTTAACTGGCGGCACCCCTCTTTTTTTGTCTTATCTGTCAGCAGTCCCAAGAACAACAACTCTAGTCATTCTTTTTTATCTTTTGTTTTTACTGTATGTGAAAGTGTGGGGTGAACCCCCATATTTCTTTTCTTGGCAAACCAGGGTCGGGCTAAGGCCCATATTTTCTTCTTCTTTTCTTTTAAAATCTATTGGCCCAATGTTTTGTGGGTTTTATCTATTTTTCAACTTTTAATTTAACAAGTCTACTTGTATATCTCTTCTGTTTCAAAATTCCCGAACGTAGTAATATTTTATGTATTATGAATAATACATACGTAATGTTTTTCTTAGCATAATAATTATTTTCTGAATAATTATTTTTGAAATAATTAAATAAACTGAAACTGCGTATTTACTGTTAATGTTTAATTAAACTTAAAGCTGAGACTACGCGTATTTAATATTCGGAGATTTTAAATACGGGTTTTATAATTCTTCCCCTCTAAAAAAATAATTCGTCCTCGAATTAAAGACACGATAATGATGTGGTTTTACATCTCTTTAATATATCTATTTAGATATCTAAATTGCTACCGACCATTTGTGAATGGATGTCTTGAAAATAGCCTATTGACCATTGTGTAGCTCAATGTGTCTCCTAGAAAGACTAAAGAACATCGTGTGAGTCACACATATCGAAGCATTCCTTGAATCTGTGTTGATTAATATTGTGAGTTGTTGTAACATTGATTGACCTTTATGTCACCATTTTACATGACACTTGTATAATACTACTTCATTGATCATTCTATGTTTCGACTTCGGATTACAACGTCCGTTAGTACCTTGAAACCACCATTGTCATCTTGAGATTCATCCCCTTATGTGGCGATTGTTGGAATACGATTCTACTTCGATTAACCTGTACCCTCCCTTTTCATTAACCCACCTTGCTCCCGGAGTGTAAACCGTTAATGCTCCATTTCTTCTCGGCGTGTCTTGTGATTTTGGAAAATCACGCTGCCAAGAGACTTCCTGCATTGCATCTTGAAATCGAAGACATGAATGACATGCGTCGTTTTTTATTTCTTAGATTTTCGTTGGTATTCTTGAACCATTTCTATACTGTGTTTTCTTTACATGATTAATTATACAGTTTATTCTCTTTCGTCTTTATGGAATCCACAAGTCTTGTGTGTACATTAATTATGAGTTATTATGAAATTTAGATTTAATTTCAAGCTGTGTCGAAAAATATACTTTGTACAAAAACTTTACAGAAAATTTAACAGTGTCGAGAAAATATTTTTATAACTTAGACATAAAAATATATATTTCTACCTGTTGAGATGTTCGTTTAGGACATAACATTTTACCAGTAAACATTAAAATCGAGCAAGATACGCTCATTTGAGATTGTAGAATCTAAGAAGTTATTTTCTGGATAACTCTAAAATATTATTTTGTTGACAGATTTAATGCAAGGACATTTTCGTCCATTTTTTATCCGTTTCAAGTCTCGAGTAAAACTAGAAAGTTGTTCAAAACATCGTTTTACACCAAATTACTCTAGACTTCGAGTCTTAAAAATGTCATTTAGTGAATCAATTGGTCTAGTCAAACCCAAAAAGTCAAAGTGGACTAAAAAGGTCAAAACTGATAGAATTTAAAAATATGGATTGAAGCGTTTTTGAGTTTGTTTGAGCTCGTAAAACTTAAACTAATGATATTTTACAACTAACAACATTGATTGCGTTAGAGAACGCTTAAAAATAGAAGCTTTTAGGAGTAATTATACTATGTCGGAACTGATACCTTACTTTCATAAAAGTATATCTATGTCAAATAAATTACGATGTGAACACATATGGATTCCTTTATCCTTTCTTTATATTGACTTATTTGTCATTCTATAATGTTTTTCTTTGTTTCTATCGTGCCACTGAATTTGGCTGAGGATTGAAATTCTTGCTTTCATATAGTTCGTTATTATCTTGACACGTACCTCATGACGATTCCAACTAAACCTTTTGAAACCTAATCACCTTGTAACCATGCTGCATATTTTCTTATCAATTACTCCTTATTTCCCTCATGTAACTCACTCCCTATTTTATAAGATATCACCACATAAACCGAAATTATAATTTTTTGCAAATCATTTTTACAAAAATGTTCTACTTGGACTTTACAAAATACTTGAAGGTTATTTTATAAAATTAAATTATATTAATTTTACAATGTATTCTCACAAATTGTTCTACATTGGTCTTGTTACGAATTCTTGTAACAATAAAATGGTTGATTTGAATATCTAGCCAATAACTTAGTGGTGAAAAGTTTCATAAATTATTTGATTCCCGTATTTACAAATGGAATATTATACATATTTTAAATCACATGACATGTAATACTGGTCTGACGAAGCTGAGCATCGTATTGCTAGCCCTAAATTATGCATGGCCTGATCACCTATGCTTAATTTAGAAGGAGCCATGCAAGGACGAATAGTAGTCACCTTAAATATTTGACCAAGAATCAACTTTTTAATTATGTTCCTTACAAAGTTAGATAAAATAAAGTTTAGAAAACTTTTACATCTTATGCGAGTAGCAACATTTTGCGACATACATCTATGAATCCATATCTTTTCTTGAACAAAGTACATGCCTCAAGCACTGATTTATTGATTTTGCATATGTGTACTCAATCGTTCTCGGTATCTAATCGAACTGATCACGGTTTAAGGTGGAATTATTGTAATTTGGTCACTAAAAGGGGGAGCTTTTGATTAGCTATATCTATGATAATATAAAAGACAAAGTTATTCAACATAAAATAAAAGAGAGAAATCCAATCTTGATTGGCAGAAAAAGGAAATTTAAAAGTTAATTTGAAACAAAAAGGGAAACTTAAACCCGTAGGAATACATTCTGTCGGAATACTATCGGATTCGTGATCGGAATATCCGTCGGAATGTATCAAAAGAAATCCTGTCGGAATAACGGACACAATATCGGAATAATATATAGTAAAACTATGGGAATCTTTGTCGGAAAAATCCGTCGGAAAGACGGTCGGAATATCTGATCACGACTACTGTCGGAATACCGATCGGAATACCGATCGGAATACAAAACCCTTTTCCGATAGAAGGTATCGGAAAAACTGTCGGAAAGTAAAACCCTAATCCGATGCAAACAATCGGAATATCCGTCAGAAAGGGTAAACCCTTTTCCGATAGAATGTAAAACGTAATAAGCAAAGCGAATAAGCTCCTTTTTAATAAGCACAATCCAAAACTTAACCAAATCAATAATGAAAGAACTAAATAAGTACGAATAAGAAACTTTAAAAACTCTACATAAGCAAACTTATTAAAACAAACTTTAAAAAGACTAAACTTTTAAGAAAACTTAAAAGAAAATAAGCTAAACACGAAATAAGCTAAAAAGCATAATAAGCAAAAAGCTTAAATCGTATAAAGACTTGATAAGAACAAAAAGATGAAAACTTTTTAATCCAACAAACATTAAAATGAAACAAGATCTATGATTTATTCGAATCACAAGCAAATAAAAAACAAGAAAGGTAGAATAAGACTAATGATGAAAAGCTTAAACTTGAACTTGTAGATTAATGATTCCAAATACAAGATTAAATGAAAGCTTAAGACTCGAAAGAAAAGATGAAGAAATCTAGAGAGAGAAAGTAGAATCACCTACTTCTCTCTAAAGATATGAAAAACTAAGAAAAAAAGGAAAAATGACAACTAACTAACACCCTCCTAATGAAGCATTAGGAGGGTATTTATAGGATAAGGGAGTTGGTAGGATGCTTCCTTCTTTCTTCCTTTTGTCTTCTCGTCTTTTTTAAATAACTCGTCTTTCTCGACTTTGTCTCGGGATTAATCGAATGATAAAATGAACTCGTCTTCTAATTTTCTTCTTTTAGTAGACTTGGTTCTTCGACTTTGACAAACTTCCGTCTTTAGTCTTTTTCTTCGATAAATCTTCAGAATAGGCCTTTGACTTCCGTTCTTCTTGCACTTTTGATCTTTTGACTTCGTCTTTTGTCTTTTTCTTCGATAAAAGCCCGTGAAAGCCCGTGTTTTCTTATTTTTTTCATATTTTTGTCATAAAACATAATAAAACACAAACCACGCATAATTCTGACTTTTACGACATAAAATATACGTTTTGGTCTTATTTTTATTATAATAAAGTGGTAAAAGGATAAGTGTTTTCACACTTATTAAATCCACTACACTTGACCATTGCAGTGCCTTCATGCAATGCATTTATTTTAAAGCACGGTTTACATTTTTCATCATAATTAACCCACCTTGGCCTTTATTAGATTTTAGACAATAAGGAAACTAAATAAAAATAGAAAATTACAAAATGCTTGAAGAAAGAATAAGTAAAGAGATCGAAGACTTACATTAGGGCTTTGGTTGTCATGAATGTTTATCACCCTCAAGTTTCACGTTCTCCACACCAAGCTTATAAACGAGATTATTGTTATTATAAGTTAGTACGCTAACACAAACTCATGTGGCCCAATTATTCACTTAGACTCCCTTATTCCTAGGTATATCTCTTATATTTTATTATTGTCTTGAATGATCACGAGGATGCATTGTTTAACTTATTTCGATAGTTTATTTTGGCTGAAAATAAAGTAGGAAAATTTAATCAATAGTTAGCTAAAGGACAAAATCTTCTAAAACTGCTTCTCGGGACCTCTAAAAGTTCATATATTGGCATAACTTGCTTCTCGATTTGAGACCTTTGTCGGACCGATATTTGGCAGCGACTTCATACTTCAAATCTTGAGAGACGTTCTTGAAATAATGGTCTTTTCTTCATAATAGGAATTTCTTCACTTGAAGTTTTTGCGAGATTCTTCATACTTGGACCACGACTTCTTCATTTTTCTCTAATCTTTATTTTGGATTTTGATATACAAAGATCTGTCTCCTTTTAGGACTTGGATCTATTTATCCTCATACCTTGCTATGGTCTTTTCGGATAGACTTCTTCATGATCTTTAGGGGAGTATTTGCTTTTCGTCGTGTGTCTCGATCCTTCATATTGATTTTTGATAAATGATTCTTCACATCACTTTGGATCTTTAGCAACAAAATGTAGCCCTCATACCTTGTTAGGGCCTTTTAGGACTCGCCAATCTTTGCATCCCGCTTCAATAAGTTATGCCTTGGCTATGAACTCTAATTAATACCGAGCAACTTCTAGACGATCTTGTGCTAGAAGCTAAGTAACTTTTCAAATCGTACGACCTTATTTATTGCAAATAATTGGTTAACAAGCGATGGGAGAAGAAGCTCATAATCAACTCACATAAATTCATGAAAGAATACCAAACTTATAATTAACTCTATCATCTCTCGTTCTCCACAATTTAAAATCTCAAGGAATGAGACTCGTGGATGCTTAGCCAATTTAATCAAAGTTTTGGGTTTTCAAGTCGTCTATAGAATCTTGCAACTTCTTAGACTTTTTCAAGTTTAGAATTCTCATTTTAAAGTTCCCTTGATAAATGACTTTCTTGGATCAATTATAGGAACTTATGAAAAGTTCTTGTTCTTAACCCGTAAGAGTTAAGACTTTCGCGTTTTAAAGTTCCCAATATAAAAGCCTAGCAAAACTTGACTTAAACTCGTTAAGGATACTAGCTAGAGTAAACTTAGATAAGTAAACTCAGGTTGAGTCAAAAGATTCATGACGGGCAATATATCAACGACATCAAAACTTATTAAAACCATTTTATTTAACTTTATTTTTCTCTTTTGACTTTATTTTTGAAATGAAATATATACATACGGTGTGATAACAAAAGGAAAGAACATAAAAGAGAATAAATGAAAAATACTACTAGGCCAAAATAGATCAAATTTTTTGAAAAATGTCAAAAAAATTTGATTTTTCGGTTAAAATGAGGACATATTCATGGAAAAGCCCACTTATTACTTTGATAGAAGTCCCCCTACACTTAATATAAACATTGTCATCAATGTATAAGCATGTTGGAGTAAACTCCCCTACACTTAGGACATTGTGCACTTTGTTTAAATCTTGCTAAGGAAGAGACGACTATAGTGATTTCAATGTGAACATATAATATATGAAATATTGAATCACGACAGTTTAGGATAGAACCGGAAAGACGGGTACACGGGATCATGGGTCGTCAAATGTCGTCAAAAGTGCTCTTTAAAGCTTTATCCCTGCACATCACAAGAAACAAGACAACAATCCCTATGTAGCTCCCCCTACACTTATTATGAAAACGGGTAAAAAGGATAGATCAATGGGTTGCCTCCCGAGAAGCTCTTGTTTTTGTTAACCGAGTCACGAGCCTGACTCGACCCAGAACTAATTCAAGGGAAACATGGTGAGGGATGGAATCATCTCATGAGAGATGTCCTCACCAAAGTACAACTTAACACGCTAGCCATTCACTTTGAAGTTTGGCCCATTTGGTTGAGATAACTCAATGGTGCCATAAGGGAAGACTTTGGCGACGGTGAATGGACCAGACCAACGGCCATAGTACGCTCTAAGATTCTCTTAAGACCACGGTTAGAAATATCGGCTTGACCATTTGTTTGTGGATGATACGCGGTGGAAAGACGGTGATTGACACCATACTTTGCCATGACTCGAGAAAATTGATTATTGCAAAAATGAGTCCCGCGATCACTAATGATAGCACGAGGAACACCGAATCGAGCAAATAGTTGTTTCAAAAAGTTCACAACCACCCTCGCATCGTTCATAGGTAAAGCCTTTGCTTCAACTCATTTAGATACGTAGTCAACGGCTACGAGGATGTACTTGTTCCCTTTAGATGACGGAAATGGCCCCATAAAGTCGATGCCCCATACGTCAAAGATTTCACATTCTTGGATGCAATTTTGAGGCATCTCATCTTTATGTGTGATCTTACCTTGTCTTTGGCAAGTATCACAATGCTTAACCATTTCGTGTGCATCACGATAAATGGTGGGCCAATAAAATCCAGAATCGAAAACTTTCTTCGCGGTGTAATTAGGACCAAAGTGACCACCGGTGGGTCCTTTGTGGCAAGCTTCCAAGATTTGTAAAGTTGCGGGCCCGTCAACACACCGACGAAGGATCAAGTCAGCACATTGTTTATAAAGATAAGGGTCGTCCCAATATTAACTTTTCACATCCATGAAGAATTTCTTCTTTTGCTGGGACGATAACCCTTCGATGAGAATTCCACCCGCCAAGTAGTTTGCAAAGTCCGCAAACCATGTGGTCTCATCAATATTGGAGTTAATAGACATCAAGGCCTCAAGGGAAAAAGATTCATTAATCTCTTGATTTAGAAGTTCCCCTTGATAAGGATCCTCGAGTCTACTAAGATGATTCGCGGCTAGGTTTTCCGCTCCCTTTTTATCATTAAATTCAATTTTGAATTCTTGAAGGAGTAGAACCCAACGAAGAAGTCTTGGTTTGGAATCTTGTTTTGTTAACAAGTACTTCAACGTGGAATGATCGGTATAGACAATGGTGGTGGAAAGGACAAGATAGGGGCGAATTTTTTCAAAAGCATATACAACGGCTAAAAGCTCTTTTTCGGTTGTAGTATAATGCAATTGAGCCCCCGTCATTGTCTTGCTAGCGTAATGGATTGGTTTGAAATGTTTGTTGATTCTTTGTCCCAAAACCGCTCTAATAGCAAAGTCGCTAGCATCACACATCAATTCAAAAGGTAACTCCCAATTAGGAGTAACTAAGACCGGTGCCTTAGTTAATTTATCCTTAAGAAGATTGAAAGATTCGATACACTCTTTAGAAAAGATAAAAGGAGTATCTTTTTCCAAGAGGTGGGTCATCGGGCGAGCGATCTTAGAAAAATGTTGAATGAATCGACGATAGAAGCCCGCCTAACCAAGAAAACTTCTCACACCCTTCACGGTTGAAGGAGGAGGTAATTTAGCAATCACATCAACTTTAGCACGGTCGACTTCAAGACCGGCTTTGGAGATTTTATGTCAAAGAACAATGCCTTCTTTTACCATGAAATGGCATTTTTCACAATTAAGAACAAGACGAGTGTCTTCACACCGTTTAGGCATACGTTCTTAATTGGCAAGGAAAGTAGAGAAAGAATCACCATAGACCGAGAAATCATCCATAAAGACTTCCATAGTTTCTTCAACAACGTCATGGTATATAGCCATCATACACCTTTGGAAAGTCCCAGGAGCATTGCATAAGCCAAAAGGCATTCTTTTGTAAGAAAATGTTCCATAAGGGCAAGTGAATGTGGTTTTCTCTTGGTCTTTTGGATCGATGGGAATTTGAAAATACCCGGGGAAACCGTCTAAGAAGCAATAGTAGTCATTACCCGCTAAACGCTCGAGCATTTAATCCATGAAATGAAGAGGGAAATGATCCTTACGAGTGGCATCATTGAGCTTGCGATAGTCTATGAAAATTCGCCAACCCGTGACAAATCGAGTAGGAATAAACTCGTTGTTTTCAATGGGAACAACGGTTATTCCGCCTTTCTTAGGAACACAATGGACGGGACTAATCCATGGCGAAT
Organism: Glebionis coronaria; assembly: GCA_025667525.1. NCBI lineage: Eukaryota > Viridiplantae > Streptophyta > Magnoliopsida > Asterales > Asteraceae > Glebionis > Glebionis coronaria. The sequence goes on from CM046877.1 coordinate 476,104,676, forward strand.
CCGATATAGGGTAAATCATTCTGGCATCTAGAAGTTTGATAACTTCTTTCTTGATGATGTCATGAATTTTTGGATTAAACCTTCGTTGGCTTTGGATTGCGGGTTTAAAGTCATCTTCCATGAGAATTTTATGAGTGAAAAAGTTAGGATCAATTCCGCGGATGTCGGAAATTTTCCAAGCAATTGCTTTCTTATGATTTTGAACACATCGATAAGTCGAGATTTTTCATCCTCTTGTAAGTCCTTTACAATGATGACGGGTAACTTCTTATTGTCTTCAAGGAAAACGTATTCGAGATGAGATGGTGAATCCTTAAGCTCTAAATCCGGAGGATTGTCGATGGAAGGCGTAGTCAAATTCGGATCATCGTTTATGATTTCCATAGGAGAAGGTGGAGAAATATGTTCTTCATTGAGAAGTTTCTCAATGGTACGAATGTATTCATCTCAATCGGAGGGAGAATCGTCATATTTTAAGTCTACATCCCCTAAAGTTGCTTCAAATTCTTTCAAAAGGAAGTCACTTTCTCCAAATGGAGTCAATGAGGGAGCAATAGAGGCAACAGACTCAACAATGGGTAGAGAAGAAAAACCACTTTTACAAGTGTCTTTCAAATGTTCTTCACAAGCCTCATCAAGTACGTCAATGAAATTAACGCTCTCCTGTTCAGAAGGTTGCTTAGAAATTTTACCCATGTTGAAGACGATTTTGTCGTCACCAACTCTCATGATTAATTCTCCCACGGCTACATCAATAAGAGTGCGACCGGTCCTCAAGAATGGACGTCCAACGATTAATGGAACACGGGGGTCCATCTCGTAGTCAAGGACAACAAAATCCGCCGTAAAGGTGAATTTGTCGACACCGACGAAGACATCTTCGGCTATCCCCACCGGATAAGCAACCGTACGGTTAGCTAATTCCAATGTCATTCGTGTGGGGACTAGCTCGGGTAGAGATAATTGTTTCCAAACGCTTAATGGCATTATGTTTATACTAGCACCTAGATCGGCTAGGGCCATACAATTCTCTACCCCGGGAAAGTTTCAAGGAATGAGAAAGCGACCCGGATCACCAAGTTTGGTTGGTAATTTCCTTAAGAGAACCGCAGAGCAATTCTCATTAAGTTGGGTTTGAGCTATATCAAGGAGTTTTTCCTTATCACTAAGAAGATCTTTAAACATTTTAGCATATTTAGGCATGTGAGCGAGAGCCTCGGCAAAGGAGATGTTGAAATTCAATTGTTTAAACATTTTAAGAAAGTTTGAAACTTGAATATCATCCTTATTTTTCAACTTCTCTTTCCTCAACCTTGAAGAATAAGGTAAATCGGGTTGAGACGAAGGCTTTGGAATGGAGTTCTCAATCACATCCTTGGGTGGTGGAGGGGTAGAAGTAGAAGGTGGAGGAATTGGTGAAGGGGGCTTGTTTTCCTTTGTCACAATCAACGGTGTAGGTTTAGGAATCTCGGGTTCCTTTAAACCTTTTCCACTTTTGGTGGTGATTGCTTTCATCTCCCCTCTTGGATTAGCAACGGTGTTACTTGGAAGAGAACCCGAAGCAGAGGGTTGACTACTTGGGAAGAAACTAGCCATCATATCCCTTAAGTCATTCGTTTGACTGCTTAAAGAGTTTCGCATGTCGTTCCTAAGCTCGGCTCGAAGATCATTCCCTTGTTTCGCCATGTCACCTTTCAAGTTAATAATTTGGCTCTAAAGATTCTTCACCAGTGCGTCTCTTGATTGTATGTCGTGGGTTGGTTGGAATGGGGAACTTGGTAAGTGGGTGGTTGATAAGTGGTTTGTTGATAAACTTGATTATTACCTTGAGGTGGATATGGGTTTCTTTGGGTTTGATATTGAATAAGAGCTCGAGTTTGGTTTTGATTGTTGCGGTTGAAGTTGTTTTGGTTTTGAGGAGGAAAACCCGGTGGTGAAAGGAAGTTGTTTGAACGATAACTTAGCAAATTGCGGTCACCTTGAGGACGTGCTTGATAGCCTCCCGTGGAAAAGTTACCGTTAGCCGCATACACGTTTTCCGGATTGTCATGAGTAGAAGGACAATCGGTGTATGAATGAGAACCCCCGCAAATCTCACAAGAAGGTGTGACAGCTTTAACTTGTTGAAATTGGTTCGTATCCATGGTTAAGAAATTTTTGTTTATATCGGCTATTTGGCGGGTAAGTTTGGTTATCTCGGGGTTTGATGAAGTAGAAGAAACATTGGCCCTCGGGTTATTTCTTGAAGATGCGGATGAATCCCAATTTTTGTGGTGAGTGGTCATGTTCTCTATAAGTTCTCTACACTCCTCAGGTATTCTCTTCATGAATGTACCACCGACGACAGCATTAATCATATCACGATCACGAAAAGTTAAACCATTGTAGAAAGTATCAATCAAAGTGACGGGGAGCATATTATGGTTCGGACAACGGTCGATCTAGACATTATAACGTTCCCAAGCATCAAAAAGCGACTCATCAGGTTCTTGAGTGAAACCACTGATTTGATTGCGTAGACTAGTGACCATGGATGGTGGAAAGTAGCGCGACAAAAATTTTTGAGTCATTTCGTCCCATGTGTGAATTGAGTTTTTGGGAAGACGGTCAAACCATTTTTCGGCATGGTGGGTGTTGGGTCCACTAGATGTGGATCTTGCAGCCTGTCAGGAACGGTGAACGACTTCTGTAATCACAAGTCTATTCACAAAGAGACTCTATACACAATATAAGTGCGGAATACAAATACTGTAAAGAAAAACTGAATAACTATAATGACTTGATCCTTTTCTAAGGATTTCTAATATTGATGATAACTAGAATTACGTTCCTTTTATACTACAAGGAAACCCTAATACATCATTAAACAAAACGTGTAAAACTGATATGCATATCCTTTCCTAACATATCTCATGCATATCCTAATAGAATAATAACTAAATAATAAAGTTTGACTTTAACTAAGACCAGGAGCACGACTTGCTCCTACTACTACTATGACCAGGAGGAACTACATACCTCCTAGTCTACCTATTACAAATAACTATTCCAATGGTCCTAACAATCCTCCCCTAAACTTGAATTTGACCTGTTGAGTTCAAGTTTCCTGGTAAAACGTGCAATAAAGCTTGAGGATTGAAACAGCAAAAGAAATAGCAGCATCAGCAAGATAAGAAACATAAGAACCGTCGCAACACGGAACACTAGAAGCTTCTCTAAAGCTTGAAACAAATCAGCATCGTGTTGAATCTTTACAGCAACATGAACAGATTTGATGAGCCTTTACCAAGTAGTTGCTCGCTCTTGGGCTAGCCGGTCTTTCTGGTGGAATAAGCATCATCCTGGGAGACCAGAACCCAGCCCAACTCTTAGAACGTGAATCAATGGTGAGTGGGGGTACCCTGATGATTTTAGGAAAAACATCACAGCCGTCAACGGATTTGATATGTCTTTACCAGAACCCGTACCCTTCTGGACTCGCCAACTTTTAGCAATGAAGCATCGGTGAGTTGAAAACCCTATAGCTTTAAGCAAGCTATTACAGCTATCAACGGATTTGATAAAATCTTTACCAAGAGCCGTACCCCCTTGGATTAGCCACTTTTCAGTCTAAGACCATGGCAAGTGAAAACCATCCAGTTTTGGGTAACCTGGCAACCATCAACGGATTTGAGAATTACACCAGGAGCCGTACCCTCAAGGTGAATCAACTTTTTCTTGTCGGTGAGACATGGTGAGTTGAGGACCATTTGTTGTGTGGACCAAGTCCAACACAGGATGAAACATCCAACCAGCACAAGTGTGAATCAGCAACAGGAACCCAAATTATTTAAACAGTATAAGCAGATGCTATATTATTCACAAGTGTAAAATCCATGATTTGGTTAAAGTATAAGCAGATATTATATGAAAAGTTTTTTATTTTTTATTTTTTTTTATTTTTTTTTAACTATAATGAATGAAAGTCACCAATCACTTTACATATTGGTGAAAAGAATTGCAGTATTAACAGATGAACATAAAACACAAAACATAAAAACTTACAAACCAACCACATCACATACCAGACGCAACCACCTTCTCAGCTTGCAATCGAGCTTGGATCCCTTCCACCAGTGTAGTTGCCATAGAAGACTCATTCCTGGAAGGGGCATTGGAAATCTGCAAGTGACAAGCAAGCATGGCCTCCAACGAAGCTATAGTCAACGAATAGTCCAAATCCGTGAGCATGAATACCATAGCACCAGACTCCAAATCTAAAACATGCACACCACAGCCAGCATATAACCTCCATCTCGTGATAACCCAGGTTGGCTGGTCCTTCCAGACACCAGAAAGGGGAGCATGTGGAGGGGAATCAAGCATCATTTTCAAATCAGCCCACATTCACAAACCAGGCCAGGAGGGCACTTCACTAGGATGAACAGCATACCAGTATCCACAAACCCATACAATGCCATAAGATCTTTACGATCCACCCAAGACAAAATACCTTGTAAACCCGAAGCATACCTAACATAACCATCGCTAATGGTAATCCTATGGGAGACAGTACCAGGTAGAGTCGTGGAAGGCTTAACCGTCCAACCTGTAAGAGATCCATTACCCATTGGCAATTCTGAGTCACTATCGGAAGCTGCATCAATAAGATTTTCGGGAGCACGCTTCTCATAGGGAACAGACTTGCCACGTCTAGAACGTCTAGCCAACTGCTTGCGGATGGAACGACGAGGAGTGGGAGCACCAGGCGAGGGTTCAACCTTTACCTTTGCAGCAGGAGTAGGATCAGCAGAAGTAGAATCAATACCTTGCCCAACCAAAGGATCAATAGTAGTTGCATCAGAAGAAGGAATAGGTTGAGGACCCGTCACGGGTGGTGATGGTTGTGCCATAGCAGGAGTAGCAGTGGTGGTGGTAGTGGTAGCATAGGTGGTGGTGGTGGTAGGACCCGAAGATGACACAGGAGGATCAACCGAGGGTGTAGGTGTAGTACCAGTAGTAGAAACATCAACAACCAATGGAATAGCAGCAGAACCAAGAGGAGCATCAGATGTAGAACCAAAAGCAACAGCAGATTGAGAAGTAGGAACCACTCGTGGAGGAGGACGATAGATGAAACGCTCCAGAACAGGTGTGCTCTGACGCTTGATCATTCGTTCATATAACGCCTTAAGCTCATCAAAAGACAATGCCCGAACCCGTTCCCATGTCCAACCAACAGTGAAATGAGCAGCCGACTGATACTTGACATACCGCTGCATCAACTTTTTCTCCTCGGTTTTCGTCAAAGGCCTGTTCTTACGTTTTTCACGAAGTTGAGCAGCAAGCGCTAAATGTTGATTACGCATTAACACCATAGCTCGAGGAGTGCAATTATGCTCATTCACATCAGAACCCAAGAGATCAGTAAACTGTGAATAATCCGAGGTAAGAATAGTGAGCACCCGCATCTAATCGTTATCGTCCAAATGCATAGCATCATGCTGCAACTGTTCACGTCTCTGATTCTGAAGAGCTTCCTCCTCAACCCGAGCAGCTTGGTCAATATATGCTTGCAATCTTTGGGCAGCCTCCTCACCCAACCTATCCTCCTCAAGTTGTCTGCATGTACGCTTGCGAGGGGGTGAGGGAGCATCAGTCATAGGGGCTTTCCCCTTTGGATCATGAGATGGTCCAGCAGTTGAACCAGCAGTAGTACCAGCAACATCTTCCTTTGGTGTAGAGGTAGCAGCAGCAGGAGGGATGCTTGAAGAAGTAGGAGGAATTGGCAGATCATCATATAACTTATTAGCAAACGCAGCCTTCGCCAACAAATTCAAGCCATCCTCCACAAGATCTTCAACCTCCTCATCAGAATCAGACTGAACCACATGCTTCTTCCTTCGCCTCTGTTGTGTCTCTAAGGCTTTAATCCGGTCAGCCATGGGAAGAACAAATTCCCTGGTAAGCTTACGATGTTGATTCAAATCCGCCTCCAAAGAAAGAATCCTTTCATGGTACCTGTGCATGAGATCAAGCAAAGAAGTAAGTGTAATAGGCTCCTCCGCTTTCCCACCAAGAGGACTTGGGTCTGGGAAGGCTTCATTGGAACCAGAAGCAATAAAGGGGTCAACTGTATGAGCACGAGAACCAGAAGGCTTATCAGAAGAATGAGGGACAGGACTAGGAGGGGGGGTATCCACAAATGGAGATGAATGTGGCATCGAAGAGGGGGCAGCCTTGGAGGTGGATGGCCTTTCAACCACCACTTCCTCAACCGGCTCTTCCACAACCACATTTGGTGCACCACCAGCAGGATGCTTCTCCTCCATTGGGTCATCACCCAATTGAGGTTCCTCCTCGGCTTGGTCAACCGGAGGAACAACATCAGGAGGACCTTGGGCAAGGCCCAGCATTGCATCAGTAAGGGGCCTCTAAACCCCACTAAACCCATGAGCCATATTGTAGTAAACTTTAGCAGTAAGCTCGGGGGTCTCATACTCCTCCCTATCACGAGGTAAACACACAAGAATCTGCTGTAAAAACCTAGGATACATTAAAAATTTCTTCCTAGAACCGGTAATAGATAGATTGCTAACCATCCCATCAAACAAATAGCGAGAGAAATTAAACACCCTACCCTGTGCTATGCAGATTAGACCAGTAGCCAAATGAGTAGGAAAAGCATCCCAACTCCCAGACTTGGGGCTTAAACAATGAATCAAAAAGTGCACTAGAAGCTTCCACTGGGGGGAAACCTATTCTTTTGGAAGTTAAACTTCCCCCATGATTATACCCAATAGTAGCCATCCCCTCCAAAACCTCAGCATTGGGGATGGAAACACCACCACCTTCATCTTGAAGATGAAGGGAACTCCTAATAGAAGCTTCAGTAACCACATAAGAACGTCCATCAATGGTAGCATGGAGTTCACGTGGACGACCAACCACAGCCACAAGTGTAGCGGAATCCCAAAACTGACGGATCACACTATCATAAACAATAGGGCACACAGTAAAAGCATACCTGAGGTTAGAAGCCTCAATAAACTCCAGAATGTTTGTGAAGTCATCACGTTTAGGACCATCTCCTAGATAAGCGACCTTATTGTGAGCGGGTTGGTAGACCAAAGCATCCATTGATGTTGATCAAAAGGAATGGAAGATGATTTGTTAGGGTTTGAGAGAGTAGGAGCGTGTGTGTGTGTTATGATTGTGATGAATGAGTCAAGGGGGTTAATTGACCATAAATAATGGTCTAGTAACTGTTCATTGACCCCTAATAATGTGGGTTGCCCTTTCAAATTAGGCAGTTAATGCAAAGTAACCACTTGCCCCTTATAACATTATTTGCAAGTCCCAATTTACCAAAGTTAAATAAGAGGATATATACCAGAATTTGTGTGCGTTGACTAAAAGTCAAACCGCATAAAAGTCAACACTAGAAGCAGAATGTGGTCAACAGAAGTCAACGAAGTGAACAGTGACCCAAACCAAGACTAGAAGCCAACCATCACTTGACAAAGAAGGTTTTTGATCCACTAGAAGCCAACCATGAACGAATAGAAGCTAACCATTAAGGACTAGAAGCCAATCATTAATGAAGACAACCATCAGAAGTGAGCAAAATCCTCCACTAGGAGTAACACATACCACAAGAACCCATTCAATCTGTTGTTAAAATCTACCAATATGTTAGTCTTTGCAAGTAAATATGTACACTAAGCCTCCCCTTAGGCTTAGCCTCCCCTCAATTATAGGTCTCAAGGATTGACCATCCCAATGTGAACCACCAAGTGGTTGAATCGAGGACCATCAAAGGCTTTAGTCAACAGATCAGCAACATTATCATCCGTATGAACCTTAAGAACCTGTATCAACTTCTTCTCATTGGCATCCCGTATAAAATGATGCCGAATTTCAATATGTTTTGTACGTTGATGAAAAACAGGATTCTTTACAATGCAGATAGTGCTTTGGTTGTCAATGAAAATTTTGGTGTTCATAAAATTGAACCCATAATCCAGCATCTGATTTTGGATCCACAAAACTTGTCCACAACAGCTAGCAGCAGCAACGTATTCAGCTTCTGTAGAAGAAGTAGCTACGATCGTCTGTTTCTTGCATTGCCATGAAATAAGTTTTCTACCAAAAAACTGACAACCACCAGTAGTAGATTTTATGTCATTATTAGCACCTGCATAGTCACTATCACTATATGCTTCAAGAACAAAAGGTGATTCTCTAGGATACCACAAGCCGAGCTTGGGTTGAGCCTTGATGTACTTGAAAATCTTCTTGACTGCATTCAAGTTAGAAACCGTTGGAGCCACCTGATGTCTAGAACAAGCACTTACTGCAAACATGATATCTGGACGTGATGCAGTCAAATACATGAGTGAGCCAATCATAGACCTGTACATGTGAACATTTACCAGAGGATCTGGCTCATTCTTGAGTTTGACTTTAGCAACTTCATAAGGTGTTGCTGCTGGTCTAAGAGGATCCATATCAAACTTCTGAAGGATCTCATGAACATACTTATCTTGACTTATGAAGATTCCATCCGATTGTTGCTTGACTTGAAGACCAAGGAAAAATGTAAGCTCTCCCATAGCACTCATCTGAAATTCGCCCTTCATCAGTTGTTCAAACTCATCACACCATTCCTTTTTAGTAGAACCAAAAATAATATCGTCCACATACACCTGAACAAGGATAATGTCCTTGGTATTCCTTTTAAGGAATAGTGTTTTGTCTATGGTACCTCTTCTATAGCCATGTTTCAACAAGAAAGTTGAGAGACGCTCATACCAAGCTCTAGGAGCCTGATGAAGTCCATAAAGAGCTTTAACCACCTTGTAAACTTTCTTGGGATGAAGTGGATCTACAAAGCCCTTAGGTTGAGTGACATAAACTTCCTCATCAATCTTTCCATAGAGAAATGCACTCTTGACATCCATCTGAAAAACTGAAAAGCCCATATAGGAAGCAAAAGCCAAAAACAGACGAATGGCCTTAATCCTAGCAACAGGAGCAAAAACTTCAGTGTAGTCAATGCCTTCAAGTTGTGTATGACCCTGTGCAACCAACCTCGCCTTATTTCTCACCACAATACCCCGTGCATCTTTCTTGTTTTTGAGAATCCATTTGGTACCAATGGCTATCTTTCCATCCGGCAAGTCAACTAGGATCCAAACATTCTGAAACAAGAATTGCTGCATTTCCTCCTGCATAGCCTCCACCCAACTTTGATCCTCAAGAGCACGAGAGACTGATCTAGGTTCCACTTGTGAAAGAAAACAAGCAAACAAACAGTGTTGAAAGTCCGTATGATTATTACGCTTTTGATCTTCAATATAGCTCACAAGAGCATGATGATCAGACGAGGCCTTCTTATGCATTCTGCGAGTCTTGATAGTAGAACCAGAATCTCCAATGATTTGAGTAGTAGGATGATCTTTGGTTGACTACAACACTGGATTGGAAGCTACTTCCACATCTAGTGCCAAGTTATTAAGATCCCCAACAAAGTCATCATCATATGAAGCAACGTTGAAAATGCCATCTATTGGTTGTTTATGAATATCATCCAGCTTGGTAGAAGACTTCTTTTGATGGTTCCCTAGGTCAGAAGGACTTGAGAATCTAGTATGGGAAGTAGAATCACTAGCCGGACTGCCAATAGGTGTTAAACTAGCACTAGGAGTAACAGTTGGAGTACTAGGAGCAGCTTTGTCAGCAGGCGTATTCAAGGGAAACTCAAAGCCACCTTGAGTAGCTACTGTAGTAGCTTCTTGTTGTTGTTTGAGTAATGTGTCAAGAGCTACTTGTGAATCCAATACATCCAATGGAGTTGCATCACTAGGAGGAGTAGGAGAGACTGTGGTGGAATAGGATGGAACAACAAAAATATCATCCTCGTCATCTGAGTCGGAAAGACTAGAATGAGCACTTGTACTAGAAGTTGCAAACACTTGTGGACCTGCATCATGGTTAGTTTTGAAACGAAAATATCCTAATGAATCACTAAGATAATCAAGATAAAAATACCATTCAGGACCCTTGCCTTGGATGTTTGACTTCTCCTCAAAATACCTGAGATTTATAGTTTCAATTACTCGCTTGGCTTGGAGATTGTAGACACGATAAGCCCGAGACTGAGCTGAATATCCCATAATGTATCCTTCATCTACCTTGCCATCAAATTTCCCCAAATAGTCACTAGTATTTAGAATGGTGACAGGACACCCAAATGGCTTCAAATGAGCAATATTTGGAACTTTGGCTGTTAGGAGCGCATAAGGAGTCTTCTTGTGAGCATTTGTAATTGAAACTCTATTTAAAACATAACTTGCAGTATTAACAGCTTTTGTCCAGAACATGGTTGGAAGCTTGGAATCGGCAAGCATTGTTCTTGCTGCTTCTATTAGAGTCTTGTTCTTTCTTTCTGCCACGCCATTCTGTTGAGGAGTTCTTGCTGCACTATAATCTCTTTTGATGCCTTTAGAATTACAAAGTGCTATGAGGTCTGCATTTTTGAATTCGGTTCCATTATCACATCGAATACCTTTAACCTTCTTGGACAACTGATTCTCTATAAGTGTAATAAAATCTTTGAGAATTGAGTAGGTCTCACTCTTGGCAGCCATGAAGAAAACCTACGTAAACCTGCTATATCCATCAGTTACCACCAGACAAAATTGTTTGTGGTCAATGCTCCTAATAGAGGTAGGACCAAATAAATCCATGTGTAGTAGCTGCAATGGTTCAGTTATAAGGATGAGAGCAGTAATGGCCTTGAAGGATGCTTTATGTTGTTTGCCTTTGATGCATGCAAGACAATTAATATCATTTCTGATTGACTTGGGAGGTAAACCAGAGACCAGGTTCATATTTGCTAGTTTGTGAATGGTCTTGAAGTTCACATGTCCCATCCTTCTGTGCCATTGAGTGGCTTCATCTTCTGAGGCTTTAGCAACCAAACATGCTAGTTGACCAGTAGGGTTGACTTCATTCAGCTTGATACTATAGAGATTGTGTCTTCTAGGGATTCTGAGTAGAACCTGTGAGTCATCCGGAAGTTTAAAGTCTTTGGATAGCACAAGTGCATCAGTATCCGTAAAGAGGACAAACTGCTTCTTGTCACAAATCTGAGAGACAGATATCAAGTTGAAGTGTTGAAGTGCTTCCACATAGTAGACCTGCTCAAAATTAAGATTGGGTGTCTGAATCGTTCCTTTGCCAGTGATCCTGCCTTCACCTCCTCCAAAATAGACCTTTCCGCCTTGAAATGGTACAAAATTAGATAGAAGACTTTTATTTCCTATCATGCTCCTAGAGCATTGATAGGTGTGTAAACACCCATCCTTTTACCACTTAATTCTGGCTAAAACGAGACCAAAACGCGTATTTAATATCATTTGTTTGGAATTATGCGTGGTTTTTGTGTTTATTGTGTTTTCAGAGCCAACCGGATGATTATTGAAGAAAACATGGGTTACACGGGTTTTACCGAAGAAAAAGACTCAAGATGAAGTCTATTGTCCAAGAGATGCAAAAGATTTGAAGTCACTAGGCCTATTCGAAGATTTATCGAAGAAAACGACCAAAGATGGAAGATTTATATAAGTCGAAGAAACTCAAGTCTATTAAACGAAGAAATTAAAAGACGAGTTGAATTTAATCGACAACAAATCCCGAATCAGAATCGAAAACGTCAACTTTTCTGAAAAGACGAGAAGACAAGAAGAACGGGAGAAAGCCCACTCACCAACCAAAGGGAACACCTATATAAAGGGTTCCCTTCACACTTTTCATTCAGTTTTTAGTTTTTCTTTTCCATCTTTTTCTCTCTTTCGGTTCGTAGTCATCACCAACACCACTAGGGTGTTTGGTGATTTTGATTATTGTTCTTCCAAATCTTGTAGTTTAATCTTTGTTTTGTGATTGTTAAAACCTTAATCATTCAATATATCAATTTTCCATTTCATCTTGTTCATCTTAATCTTTTTGATTCCAAGTCTTAAAGTTTATTTTGTTAAATTTGATCTTCAAAAGTTGTTGGGTTTTATGTTTTTATTGATGGGATTTGTTGTTATTGGTTAGTATATCATTTGTGTTTAGGTTTGTTTAAGTTTTGGTGAAAAACTTGGTGATTTTTGGATCGAATTTGAGTTCCCCTGTTTTTTCGGTAAGTTACTGTTCTTGAGTATCCCCAGGTTCCGGATGAACACAAACTTCCGGATGAACAACAAGTTCCGAGTGAACAAAAAGTTCCGGGTGAACAACAAGTTCCGGATGAACTAAAAGTTCTGGATGAATGTGTTTTCAAAAGTTCCGAATTAATTTCCTTTCAAAAAAGTTCCGAATCAATTGTTAAAAGTTCCGAATGAATTTTCTTTCAAAAAGTTCCGAATCAATTTTGAAAAGTTCCGAATAAGTCTCATTTTAGAAGTTCCGAACCAAGTTCCGGATAAACTTCCGGATCAAAGTTCCGGATAAACTTCCGGATCAAAGTTCCGGGTGAAGTTCCGAAGGAAGTTCCGAGTGAAGTTCCGTATAAACTTCCGAGCCAAAAGTTCCGGGTCAGCAAATTCCGGATAAACTTCCGGACCAAATCTCCCGAATCAAGTTCCGACCCAAGTTCTGGGTCAGCAAATTCCGGATAAACTTCCGGGTGAAAAGTTCCGGATCAATAGTTCCGAAAGGTTAACTTCCGAATCAATTTTATTTGATTATTTTTAAGTGTTACTGTTTCTTACTGTTTCTTCATTTTTATTTCATATTTTAATTCTAATTTTTATTAATTGTTATTAATTTAATTGCTTTTAAATTTAAGTTCACATTTTCGTGCATTTAAACCTTTAGTAGATTAAAAATCCAAACCCCCTATTTGTCACCAAAAATAAACTATTCCACTTAGAACCGAGATCAATTCGAGAGGATATCGAGAGAATTTAGAAACCCCATACAAAAACCCTTGTATCAAATGGCGCCGCTACCGGCTCCTCTCGTTAAGATCAACAGTTTTTTGTGAGAACTTGGATTTTGGGATCCGTTCCCCGTGAACGTTACTTTTTCATAAAAACTTTCAAAAACACAAAAAAATATAAAATTTTCAAAAATCCTAAAAATTAAAAAACATAAAAACCAAAAATATTTTTGCTTTGTTTTTGCCTTGTTAGTTCTTTTGCAGGTGTATGCGCACTCGATCAACGTCTTATCAAGAGCCCGAGCCTCTCGATAATTTAGACATGGCCGGTGTACAAAACAACAACAACATACCACCTCAAAACAATAATAACAATAACAATCCACCGTTCAACAACATGAATAACAACAACAACAATGAGCCTCTACCAGATAATCGCCCGATGATTGAACTCCTGCAAGCTCATGTAGATGGCAACACTGATCCAATTGTTATACCAGCGATTGCAACCAACAATTTTGAGCTCAAATCCGGCTTTATCCAGATGGTCTCTGCTCAACCATTCTTGGGGCGTACCATTGATGATCCACATGACCACATTAAGAGATTCTTGCAACTCACCAATACGGTCAAATTCAATGGTGTTCCACAAGAGGTAATCAGGTAACAACTTTTTCCCTTTTCTTTAGAGGGACAAGCCCGGCATTGGCTTGCTAAGGAACCGCCACAGAGTATTCTTTCGTGGACGGATTTGGAAACCAAGTTTATCAATTACTTTTTCCCACCCTCTCGTACTACCGCTTTGCGGAATGAAATCATAAATTTTGAACAAAAGTACGATGAGTCGTTTAGTGAATCTTGGGACCGTTTCAAAGACCTTTTGAGAAAATGCCCACAACATGGTTTTACCAAAGTACATCAAATTAATACTTTTTACAATGGTTTAAGCATGAATGACCAAGATTCACTAAACAGTGCCTCGGGGGGTAATCATTTGCTAAGAATTCCAATGCTGCTTGGGATATCATTGAGAATAAGTCTCGTGTGCAAACCAAGAGTGTTCGGACCAATGTCGCTAGTGCTAGTACTAGTGACAGCGACAAGCGACTTGACAAAATCACTACGCTTCTTGAATCGCTTGCTACCCAAACCGCCAGCAACACCAACAGCATCAATGCTAGAAACGCTAAAGACGCTCAGGTCAATGCTGTTAACCAACCATGCGAGATATGCGGGGGTCCTCACTCTTATACCACTTGTACTGCCACCCAAGACTACCCTTCTGAAAATGTGAATGCAGCTTATGGCACCTATCCTCAACCTGCTTATCAAGCTAGACCTCAAGGTGACCGTAATTTGCTTAGCTACCGTTCGAACAACTATCTCTCACCACCCGGTTTTCCTCCAAACAACCCAAACCAACAACAAAACCTCAATCGCCCTCCTCAACAACAACAACAACCTCGTACACCATACATACCACCTCACAAACAACCACAACCACCTCAAAGAAACAACTAAGTTTACCAGCAACCTGCTTATCAACCACCCGCATACAATGCTCCTCCCAACCAACCCACCGCTTTACACCAAGAAGTGGAAACCTACATGAGGACTAACGATGTGATCGTGGGAAATCTTCAGCGGGAAGTGCTCAACTTGAAAGCAGACCTGGTCAAACAAGGGAACGATCTGAGAGCTGATATGAGAAACACGTTGGATAGTCAGACGAATGACTTAAAGAACATGATGGCTAGTTTCTTCCAAGGTAATCAACCCTCTTCTTCGGGTACTCTTCCGAGTAACACCGTTGCGAATCCAAGAGGGGAGATGAAAGCAATCACCACTCGCAGTGGCAAAGGTACCAAGGAACCCGAGCTTCCTATACCTCCACCGGTGATTGTGACTAAGGAGAATGAGTCACCTGCTCCTATTCCTCATCCTTCTCCATCCCCAATTTCTCCGCCTCTTACTTCTACCCCTCCTCCACCCAAGGATGTGAGTGATCCTATTCTCTCTAAGCCTTCGTCTTCTTCCAATATACCTTATCCATCTAGGTTGAGGAAAGAGAAGCTGAAAAGCAAGGATGATATTCAGGTTTCGAACTTTCTTAAAATGTTCAAACAATTGAATTTCAACATCTCCTTCGCTGAGGCTCTCGCTAACATGCCTAAGTACGCAAAAATGTTTAAAGATCTTCTGAGTGACAAGGAAAAACTTCTTGATATTGCCAACACCCAACTTAATGAGAATTGCTCTGCAGTGCTCTTAAGGAAATTGCCAACCAAGCTTGGTGATCCGGGTCGTTTCTTAATCCCTTGCAATTTCCCGGGAGTAGAGAATTGCATGGCCCTAGCCGATCTAGGTGCCAGTATTAATCTAATGCCTCTAAGCGTTTGGAAGCAATTATCTCTCCCTGAGCTAGTCCCCACCAAAATGACTTTGGAATTAGCTAACCGTACGGTTGCTTATCCAGTGGGAATAGCTGAAGACGTCTTTGTAGGAGTCGACAAATTCACTTTTCCTGCCGATTTCATCGTCGTCGACTACGAGATGGACCCTCGTGTTCCCTTGATCGTGGGTCGTCCATTCCTGAGGACCGGTCGCACTCTTATCGATGTTGAAGCCGGTGAGCTTATCATGAGAGTGGGTGAAGATAAAATCGTCTTCAACATGGGAAAGTTGTCTAAACAACCTTATTCATACGAGAGTGTTAATTGTATTGACGTTCTGGATGAGGCTTGTGAAGAACCCTTTAATGATGCTTGTAAAAATATTCCTACCTCTCTTCCTAATGTTGAAACCGTTTCCTCTATTGATTCATCACTGTCTCTATTTGGAGAAAGTGATTTGTTTTGGAACAATCTTGAAGCCACCATGGGAGATGTGAACTTAGCTAATGATGATTCTCCCACCGATGGGGATGAAGACATGCATTTCTTTGAAAACCTTCTCAACGAAGACAATCTTTCTCCACCATCTCCCACGGTTATTGCTATCGATACTCCGACTTTGAAAACGCCTCCCATCGAAAATCCTCCGGATTTAGAACTTAAGGAGTTGCCGCCCCATCTCGAGTATGTGTTCCTTGAAGAAGAGAAGAAGTCGCCAGTCATCATTGCTAAAGACTTGAAAGATGAAGAGAAAACTCGCCTCATCGCCGTGCTTAAAGATCATAAGAAGGCAATTGCTTGGAAAATTTCTGATATTCGCGGAATTGATCCTCACTTCTGCACACACAAAATTCTCATGGAGGACGACTTTAAGCGCACAATTCAAAGCCAACGAAGGGTGAATCCAAAAATCCATGAAGTCATCAAAACAGAGGTTATTAAACTTCTTGATGCGGGTATGATTTACCCTATTTCGGATTCACCATGGGTTAGTCCAGTCCATTGTGTGCCCAAGAAGGGCGGAATAACCGTTGTTCCCAATGAACACAACGAGTTGATTTCCACTCGTCTCGTTACTGGGTGGAGAGTTTGTATAGACTACCGCAAACTCAATGATGCCACGAGAAAGGATCATTTCCCTCTACCTTTTATGGACCAAATGCTTGAACGTTTAGCGGGTAATGAATATTACTGCTTTCTTGATGGTTTCTCGGGTTATTTCCAAATACCCATCGATCCCCAAGATCAAGAGAAGACAACATTCACTTGTCCCTATGGCACATTTGCTTACAAAAGAATGCCTTTTGGCTTATGCAATGCCCCCGGGACTTTCCAAAGGTGCATGTTAGCTATCTTCCATGACATGGTTGAACAAACCATGGAAGTCTTCATGGATGATTTCTCGGTCTTCGGGGATTCCTTCTCTTCTTGCGTTGCCAATTTGGAACGTATGCTTAAGCGGTGCGAAGACACTCGCCTTGTTCTGAATTGGGAAAAATGCCATTTTATGGTAAAAGAAGGCATCGTGCTAGGACACAAAATTTCCAAAGCCGGTCTTGAAGTAGACCGTGTTAAAGTCGATGTTATCGCTAAGTTGCCTCCACCTTCAACCGTGAAGGGTGTGAGAAGTTTTATGGGTCACGCGGGCTTCTACCGACGATTCATCAAAGATTTTTCTCAAATCGCTCGCCCGATGACCCACCTCTTGGAAAAAGATACTCCTTTTATCTTTTCCAAAGAGTGTCTTGAAGCCTTCAACTCGCTTAAGGATAAGCTAACTAAGGCACCCGTCTTGGTTACCCCTAATTGGGAGCTTCCCTTTGAGTTGATGTGCGATGCTAGTGATTTTGCTATTGGAGCGGTTCTGGGACAAAGAGTGAACAAACACTTCCAACCAATCCATTACGCTAGCAAGACAATGACAGGGGCACAATTGCATTATACGACAATCGAAAAAGAGCTTTTAGCTGTTGTCTATGCCTTTGAAAAGTTCCGCCCCTATCTTGTCCTTTCCACCACAATCGTTTACACCGATCATTCCGCGTTGAAGTACTTGTTGACAAAGCAAGATTCCAAACCAAGACTTCTTTGGTGGGTTTTGCTTCTCCAAGAATTTAAAATCGAAATTCGCGATAAAAAAGGAGCGGAAAACCTCGTCGCGGATCATCTCAGTAGACTTGAGGATCCTTACCAGGGGGATCATCCGAACAAAGAAATCAATGATTCTTTTCCCTTGGAGACCTTAATGTCTATCAATTCTAATTCTGATGAAACCCTGTGGTTTGCGGACATTGCAAACTACTTAGCGGGTGGAATTCTCAAGGAAGGGTTAACATCCCAACAAAAGAAAAAGTTCTTCACCGACATTAAGACTTACTTTTGGGATGACCCTTACCTATTCAAACAATGTGCCGATTTGATTATTCTCCGATGTGTTGATAGACTGGCAGCTTTGGAAATCCTTGATGCTTGCCACAAAGGACCCACCGGTGGTCACTTTGGTCCCAACTACACCGCCAAAAAAGTGTTTGAATCGGGATTTTATTGGCCCTCCATATATCGTGACGCTCACAATATGGTTAAACGATGTGATGCTTGCCAAAAACAAGGCAAGATCACACATAAAGACGAGATGCCTCAGAATTTCATTCAAGAATGTGAAATCTTTGATGTTTGGGGTATCGACTTTATGGGGCCATTCCCTTCTTCTAAAGGAAACAAATACATCCTTGTTGCCGTTGACTACGTTTCAAAGTGGGTTGAAGCCAAAGCTTTACCCACTAATGATGCAAGGGTGGTTTGTAACTTTTTGAAATCTCTATTCGCTAGATTCGGTGTGCCTCGTGCCATTATTAGTGATCGTGGGACTCATTTTTGCAATGACCAATTCACAAGAGTCATGGCTAAGTATGGTGTAAATCGTCGTCTTTCCACAGCTTACCACCCACAAACTAATGGCCAGGCTGAAATATCCAACCGAGGATTAAAGCGAATCTGTAAAGAACCGTGGGAGAGCATCGTGCCTCATGGGCTAATAAACTTGATGATGCTTTGTGGGCTTTCCGTACCGCATACAAGACTCCGATTGGTTGTACACCATATCGTCTCGTGTACGGGAAAGCGTGCCACCTCCCCATTGAGTTGGAACACAAGGCTTACTGGGCCTTGAAGTGGGCTAATTTTGATATCAACAAAGCCGGTGACCTACGCAAGATCCAACTCAATGAGCTGAATGAACTCCGTAATGAGGCTTATGAAAATTCTTTGATCTATAAGGAGAAGACTAAGCTCATTCACGACTCTAAGATTAAGAACCGAGAGTTCCAAGTTGGAGACAAAGTTTTACTTTTTAACTCTCGGTTGAAAATCTTTTCGGGCAAGCTGAAATCTCGTTGGTCCGGCCCATTCACCATTGCCCAAATTTTTCCATATGGTACTCTCGAGCTCGCTCAACCTAATAGACCTAATTTTAAGGTGAATGGCCAACGAGTGAAGTTGTACTTTGGTGAGGACACCTCTCAGGAGATGATTCCATCCCTCACCACGTTTCCCATGAACTGATTTTGGGTCGAGTCAGGCTCGTGACTCGGTTATCAAAAACAAGCGCTCCTCGGGAGGCAACCCGAGTATCTATCCTTTAATGTTTTAACCTCCTAAGTGTAGGGGGACCTCTATAGGTGTTTGTATTTGTGTGGTGATGTGATTACAGGGATAAGTGCACTCTTGGAACCTTTGAAGAACCGTGCTCCCGTGTTATCCGAAATCCGGTTCTACCTCTCAACTATCGTGATTCAATTTTCTTCATACTCACATTTGAAATTGATCACTTTAGTCGTCTCTTCCTTAACTTGATTTAACCAACGTGCACAATGTCATAAGTGTAGGGGATACTTTTCCCACATGCTTAAACATTGAGGACAATGTTTATCTTAAGTGTAGGGGGACTTCTATCGAAGTTTTAAGTGGACTTTTCCATGAAAATGCCTTCATTTAACCGGAAAATCATATTTTTCAACATTTTTCAAATTTTTAATTAACTTTGGCCATTTATTCGTAATTTTTAAATTTTTATCGTTGCTTTCATATGTATATATCCCGCAATAAAGTCACAAATATTAATAAAGTGGTGTAGCTAGTTTAGAAGTCTTTGACATATTAGGCCCGTTGCGATTATTTTGACTCAACCCGAATAGACTTATCCAAGTTTATTCTAGCTAGTATCCTTAACCAAGTAGACCTTAATTGGTTTATTAGGCTAAGTATCCACGAGTCTCATTACTTGAGATTTTAAGTTGTGGAGGACGAGAGATGATAGAGTCAATTATAAGTCGGTATTCTTGCATAAGCTCACTTGGTGTAATTATGTGCCTATTCTCCCATCACTTGCTAATAATTTATCTGCAATAAGTAAGGTCGTACGATTTGAAAAGTTACTTAGCTTCTAGCCCAAGATCGTTTAAAAGTTGCTCGGTAATGATAAGAGTTCATAGCCAAGGCATAACTTATGAAGCGGGGCGCGAAGATTGGCGAGTCCGAAAAGGCCCTAACAAGGCATGAGGATTCCATTTTATTGCTCAAGATCCAAAGTGATGTGAAAAGCATTATTCCCAAAGTCAATATGAAGGATCAAGACTCACGACGAAAAGCAATCAACTCCTATAAAGATGATGGAGAAGTCTATCCGAAAAGACCCTAACAAGGTATGAGGATAAATAGATCCAAGTCTGAAAAGGAGGCGGATCGTTGTATCTCGAAATCCCAATTAGAGATTGAAGAAATAATCATGAAATCGTGGTCAACAAAGTTGGAGTACCCCTCAAAAGTCTCCAAGTGAAGAAACTCTATTAACGATGAGAAAGACCATTATCTCAAGCACGTCTCTCAAGATATGAAGTATGAAGTACATGCCAAATATCGGCCCGAGAAAGGTCTCAAATCGTGAACCGAGTTATGCCAAGATATGAACTTTTTGATATCCCGAGAAGCAGTTTTAAGAGATTTTGTCCTTTAGCTAACTATTGATCAAATCGTCCTACTTTGCTTTCAGCCTAAATAAACTATCGAAATAAGTCCAAAAATGCATCTTCATGATCATTCTAAGACAAAAATAAAATATAAGAGATACACCTAGGAATAAGGGAGTTTAAGCATATAATTAAGCCATGTGTGTAAGTGTTTGATTTGCTAACTTATAATAACAATGATCTCGTTTTTAAGCTTAGTTTGGGGAACGTGAAACTTGAGGGTGATAAATCTTCGCAGCACCAAAGCCCTAATGTAAGTCCTTGATCTCTTTGCAAGTTATTTCCATGTAGCTATTTTCAAGTGAAAATGGTTTTCTATCCTTTTGTTTCCTTTCTTTTGGTACTTTAATTTTTGTTTAGTAGTATTTGAATAAGGCCAAGGTTGATTAATTATGAGAAAAGTGTAAAATTGCTTTATCACTAAGCATTGCATGAGGGCATGGCAATGGTTAAGTGTAGGGGATTTGATAGGTGTGTAAACACCCATCCTTTTACCACTTAATTCTGGCTAAAACGAGACCAAAACGCATAATATCATTTGTTTGGAATTATGCGTGGTTTTTGTGTTTATTCTGTTTTCAGAGCCAACTGGATGATTATTGAAGAAAACATGGGATTACACGGGTTTTACTGAAGAAAAAGACTCAAGAAGAAGTCTATTGTCCAAGAGATGCAAAAGATTTGAAGTCACTGGGCCTATTCGAAGATTTATCGAAGAAAAGGACCAAAGATGGAAGATTTATATAAGTCGAAGAAACTCAAGTTTATTAAACGAAGAAATTAAAAGACGAGTTGAATTTAATCGACAACAAATCCCGAATCAAAATCGAAAACGTCAACTTTTCTGAAAAGAAGAGAAGACAAGAAGAACGGGAGAAAGCCCACTCACCAACCAAAGGGAACACCTATATAAAGGGTTCCCTTAACACTTTTCATTCAGTTTTTAGTTTTTCTTTGCCATCTTTTTCTCTCTTTCGGTTCGTAGTCATCACCAACACCACTAGGGTGTTTGGTGATTTTGATTATTGTTCTTCCAAATCTTGTAGTTTAATCTTTGTTTTGTGATTGTTAAAACCTTAATCATTCAATATATCAATTTTCCAATTCATCTTGCTCATCTTAATCTTTTTGATTCCAAGTCTTAAAGTTTATTTTGTTAAATTTGATCTTCAAAAGTTGTTGGGTTTTATGTTTTTATTGATGGGATTTGTTGTTATTGGTTAGTATATCATTTGTGTTTAGGTTTGTTTAAGTTTTGGTGAAAAACTTGGTGATTTTTGGATCGAATTTGAGTTCCCCTGTTTTTTCGGTAAGTTACTGTTCTTGAGTATCCCCAGGTTCCGGATGAACACAAACTTCCGGATGAACAACAAGTTCCGAGTGAACCAAAAGTTCCGGGTGAACAACAAGTTCCGGATGAACTAAAAGTTCCGGATGAATGTGTTTTCAAAAGTTCCGAATTAATTTCCTTTCAAAAAAGTTCCGAATCAATTGTTAAAAGTTCCGAATGAATTTTCTTTCAAAAACTTCCGAATCAATTTTGAAAAGTTCCGAATAAGTCTCATTTTAGAAGTTCCGAACCAAGTTCCGGATAAACTTCCGGATCAAAGTTCCGGATAAACTTCCGGATCAAAGTTCCGGGTGAAGTTCCGAAGGAAGTTCCGAGTGAAGTTCCGTATAAATTTCCGAGCCAAAAGTTCCGGGTCAGCAAATTCTGGATAAACTTCCGGACCAAATCTTCCGAATCAAGTTCCGACCCAAGTTCCGGGTCAGCAAATTCCGGATAAACTTCCGGGTGAAAAGTTCCGGATCAATAGTTCCGAAAGGTTAACTTCCGAATCAATTTTCTTTGATTATTTTTAAGTGTTACTGTTTCTTAAGTGTTACTGTTTCTTAATGTTTCTTCATTTTTATTTCATATTTTAATTCTAATTTTTATAACTTGTTATTAATTTAATTGCTTTTAAATTTAAGTTCACATTTTCGTGCATTTAAACCTTTAGTAGATTAAAAATCCAAACCCCCTATTTGTCACCAAAAACAAACTATTCCACTTAGAACCGAGATCAATTCGAGAGGATATCGAGATAATTTAGAAACCCCATTCAAAAACCCTTGTATCAAGCATCCACTATCAACAATTCCTAGAGTAGGATCTTGGTATGGAGTAACCTACAACAACAAGATAATAAAGATGCAAAAGTTAGTGTCTTAAGGGGACCCAAACCTTTTCAGGTTTGAGCCTGCCTTGTGGATCTTTAGAGGATAGCCAAGAAGATTGATGAGATCCCCCGTTGTTCTTTGGTTGCCTATACATCATATTGGTGTTATTGTTTGACCAAGAACAACCTGCTGAGGGCTTAACATCAGTTCCTAATTTTCCCAATCCAAAATACATGTGGTGAAAATTATTTGCATAATTTGGATTAAAATTCTGAAAATAGTTATTGGTTGGTCTATTTGATGTTAATCCAATGTTTCTCCAATGATCAGAAGCTAATGGAGAGGTCCTTCTAGAAGAAGAAAATGATTGAGCACTTGGGTTTAGTCTTCTAGAAGAATATGGAACAACTCCTGGTGGACCAGGAGCAGGAAATGGTTGATGAACAGAAGAATGTTTGTCATAAAAATCACAATCTTTAATTAAATGAAATGCACTCCCACAAACAAAACATGTTTTAAACGACCTTTTATTAGAATAACATTTTTTCATACTGCTAACTTTATTACACACAATTCTAGGAGAACCAATCTTCCTATGACTCAATAAACCAAGACTAGACACTGTTGAATTAAAAGCAAATCTCTCTTCACACTTCCTAGCACCAGTAGCAGCATGATCATTCGACTTGGAACTTGTAGGTCTCGACTCTTCACTTGAACCACTTGATGCAGAGTCATTGGCTTTGTCACTGAAAGTACATGAGACAAAGTCATTAGAATTAGTAGAACTTTTTGGGGACTCATGCATCTGTGATCCATCCAAGTCATTATGCCTAGAAGTGGGCATGAAAGTTCCAGTAAGAGGTGGAGGGACAACATGCATTTCTGCTGCTGGTTTAAACCTATTGTAACTAGGTTCTCCCTCTTCCTCTTTGTCGGGATCAAAGACACTCGAAAAAGATAAATCAAACACATCTTCTAAATCAATATATTTATCAAATCCTAACCCTCTTTTAGTCCTACCAGACATGCTACTATTGATTAATTTTGAAAGAATTTTAGGTGGCTTTTGCCATTTTTCAAATCTCAAAAGTGTAGCATCTAATCTTTCTTTCATCTCTTGTTTTTCTTTGATACTGTCATCTTTTACCTTTTCTGTGTATTTAAGCATATTTGTTGTGTTTTCTAAATCAATGTTCAGTATCCTAATTTTATCCTCATACTCACGTTGAGTATCTTGAAGCCACCTCTTTTGTTGTTCCAAAGTTTTTAAAGAAGCCTTATAGGCTTGAACCTCTAAAAAATACTTATCATTCTGATCATTTAAGTCATTATATTGGGACAAGAATTCTGAATATTTATCATGACAACCAAGAGGAAAATGTTGTACCTGAGGTGAGATGCCCATAAGAGAAAACTCTTCTGCTTCCTCTACATCAGATAGATTCCCAGCAATCATGGCAAACACGTCAGTAGAGGGCTCAGCTGTTTCCAGTGTAGTAGTCTGATGATCATTCCAGTTGACCATAGAGTCAACAGACACCAATGCCTTCTTGTCATCCTTCACCTCCTGAATCTTAAAAGCTGAATATCTGCTCTTCTCCTGGTCATTCTTGTTAGGGCATTCCCTTGCAAAGTGACCTTGTTGCTGGCAGTTATAGCATCAAACCTTGCTTCTGTCAAACCTTGCTGGCTCTCTTGGGTTGTAATTAAACTTTCGACCGGCTTTCTTCTCAAACTTGTGAACCCTAAGAGTGAGCATGGCCATCTTCCATTTGAGATCCATTTCATCCAGGTCTAGTTTATCAACCTGTTTGAAGTCATCAAAAGCAAGTTGCTGTTGAGCATCAACATCAGCAACAAAAGAGTGAAGAACAGCTTCTACCATGCTACCAGACTTGGATGTTTGTTCAGGAGTAGAAGTATGCTGAAAAGTATGTTGAGAAGACACAGTGTTGTTTGGGCTACTAGCATAAGACATGGGACTAGATCCCATAGAACTCACAAAGGCAGAGTTAGCAGGAGCGGGAAAAGAATCACTTGAATATCCCCTCACATGAGGCTCAAAAGTTTTGAGCTTATGAAATAAATCATAATAATTAAGATAGTCAAGCCCACCTTTTGCTTTGAGAGAGATTACCACCTGATTCCATGAGTAGGGTAAGGCTCTAAGAAATCTTGCATTGATATCACCATCGTCAGGTTTCGACCAAAGTTGATTTAATTGGCTCAATATCCTTTGGAACCTGTCATACCCTTGATGGATACCTTCAGTTTCTGAGATCTTGAATTCTGTGAATTCAGCTCTCAGCATGGATCTTCGCATTTTATTTGACTCCTCATTCCCACCAAACCTTGCTTTTATGCCATTCCAGATCTCTCTAGCATCATCCAAATGGTAGAATTCACCCATGTGATCATCAGGAAGAGATTGAAGCAAAATAGTTTTTGCTTTGACCTCCTTCTGAATGGCTGTGATTTCTTCATGAGTTTTAGGGTCAAGAAGAGTAATATTACCATTCTTGTCTCTTCCAGTCAACTTCCTGCTGTTCCCATTCAGAATGATCTTCCAAAGGTCTTGATCAGTGTTGGTGATCCACCATTCCATCTTCATTGCCCAGCTATCATACTCGTCCTTTTTCAGAAGAGGAAACTTACCATTGTTGTTTGAAACCGTAGCAACGATTTGCTGAGGTTGCATAGTTTTAGGAGTACTATCTTCTCCTGTTTGAGTAGAACTTGAGGCAGACATGATTAAACAAAAATGTTAGTAATGAGAAAAATTGATTCTTCTTGTACAGAGACTCTCCGAGGCTCTGATACCACTTGTTGGGTCCACTAGATGTGGATCTTGCAGCCTGTCAGGAACGGTGAACGACTTCTGTAATCACAAGTCTATTCACAGAGAGACTCTATACACAATATAAGTGAGGAATACAAATACTGTAAAGAAGAATAGAATAACTATAATGACTTGATCCTTTTCTAAGGATTTCTAATATTGATGATAACTAGAATTACGTTTGAAGAAGGTGTATCTAACCCTTCTGCCTAAGGTTCCTTTTATACTACAAGGAAACCCTAATACATCATTAAACAAAATGTGTAAAACTGATATGCATATCCTTTCCTAACATATCTCATGCATATCCTAACAGAATAATAACTAAATAATAAAGTTTGACTTTAACTAAGACCAGGAGCACGACTTGCTCCTACTACTACTATGACCAGGAGGAACTACATACCTCCTAGTCTACCTATTACAAATAACTATTCCAATGGTCCTAACAGTGGGATAAAGTGTGTGGAAAAAGATGAAGGCGAAGAAAATCCATGGAAACACCAGGCAATTTCATGCTTTGAGTAAAGGTTATGAATTTATCAAGGTGTTTGTTGGCATCATCATCCGGTAATCCGCGAAATGGACAAGCATTTTGAACTTGTTGGATCATGTGATGCTTCAACGAAAATTCGGAAGCCGTGATTTGCATCGGCGCAATCGGTCCTCCACGTCCGTTCATAGTTGGTTGACAAAGCTCCTCCATCGTGCGAAGGTCGGGTTGAGGGACATGGTTGTTATTGTTGTAATTATTCAAATTGGGGTGAGGTGGGTTGTTATTATTATGCACACCGGCCATATCTAAGTCTCTACGAGTCTCGGGCTCAGAATAAGACGAAGATCGAGTACGCATACACTAAAATGAAATACAATATTTTTGGTTTTTTATCTTTTTTATTTTATATATTTTATTTTTTTATTTTTTTTATTTTTTTGGAGTTTTTGAAAAGTTTTATGCTTGAAAATAATGTTCCCAAAAGAACGGATCCCAAAATCTAATTTTTCTCACTAAAAACCGTTAATCTTTACGAAAAGAGCCGACAGCGGCGCCATTTGATTTAATGGTTTTGTGTGTGTGTGTGTGAAGTGTTGTCCGTACTCGATTCAATTCGAATTGATCACGGTTTAAGGTGGAATTATTGTAATTTGGTCACTAAAAGGGGGAGCTTTTGATTAGCTATATCTATGATAATATAAAAGACAAAGTTATTAAACATAAAATAAAAGAGAGAAATCCAATCTTGATTGGCGGGAAAAGGAAATTTAAAATTTAATTTGAAACAAAAAGGGAAACTTAAACCCGTCGGAATACATTCTGTCGGAATACTATCGGAATCGTGATCGGAAAATCCGTCGGAATGTATCAAAAGAAATCATGTCGGAATAACTGACACAGTATCGAAATAATATACAGTAAAACTATCGGAATCTTTGTGTGAAAAATCCGTCGGAAAGACGGTCGGAATATCTAATCACCACTACTGTCGGAATACCGATCGGAATACCGATCGGAATACAAAACCCTTTTCCGATAGAAGGTATCGGAAAAACTGTCGGAAAGTAAACCCTAATCCGATGCAAACAATGGGAATATTCGTCGGAAAGGGTAAACCCTTTTCTGATAGAATGTAAAACGTAATAAGCAGAACGAATAAGCTCCTTTTTAATAAGCACAATCCAAAACTTAACCAAATCAATAATGAAAGAACTAAATAAGTACGAATAAGAAACTTTCAAAACTCTACATAAGCAAACTTATTAAAACAAACTTTAAAAAGACTAAACTTTTAAGAAAACTTAAAAGAAAATAAGCTAAACACAAAATAAGCTAAAAAGCATAATAAGCTAAAAACTTAAATCGTATAAAGACTTGATAAGAACAAAAAGATGAAAACTTTTTAATCCAACAAACATCAAAATGAAACAAGATCTATGCTTTATTCGAATCACAAGCAAATCAAAAACAAGAAAGGTAGAATAAGATTAATGATGAAAAGCTTAAACTTGAACTTGTAGATTAATGATTCCAAATACAAGATAAAATGAAAGCTTAAGACTCCAAAGAAAAGATGAAGAAATCTAGAGAGAGAAAGTAGAATCACCTACTTCTCTCTAAAGATATGAAAAACTAAGAAAAAATGAAAAATGACAACTAACTAACACTCTCCTAATGAAGCATTAGGAGGGTATTTATAGGATAAGGGAGTTGGTAGGATGCTTCCTTCTTTCTTCCTTTTGTCTTCTCGTCTTTTTTAAATGACTCGTCTTTCTCGACTTTGTCTTGGGATTAGTCGAATGATAAAATGAACTCGTCTTCTAATTTTCTTCTTTTAATAGACTTGGTTCTTCGACTTTGTCAAACTTCCTTCTTTAGTCTTTTTCTTCGATAAATCTTCAGAATAGGCCTTTGACTTTCGTTCTTCTTGCACTTTTGATCTTTTGACTTTGCCTTTTGTCTTTTTCTTCGATAAAAGCCTGTGAAAGCCCGTGTTTTCTTCTTTTTTCATATTTTTGTCCTAAAACACAATAAAAACACAAACCACGCATAATTCCGACTTTTATGACATAAACTATACGTTTTGGTCTTGTTTTTATTATAATAAAGTGGCAAAAGGATAAGTGTTTTCACACTTATTAAGAAAATATTTCCTTACTCGATGATCTTTGTATTACATGTTACCTCATTTTCCTTCGTGATATGATTCTCGTTACCACTTGTCTAATTTCTTACCATTGATACCAGACTTGAAAGTTTCAACGTTGATATGCTTCTACATCGACCGACCTTCCCTATCTATCTTGGTAGACCTTCGAAACGTCTCTGGATGCAGATAATGATTTATGATTAGACGTGAACAATGACTACGTGTATTTGCCATGATATGTGTTAGACACTATCATCTTGAAATTCCTTCATGTGAATCATGTGTTGAGTTCGCCTTTCATTGCTAATGTTGTTCATTTTACTGGAATTCCTCTCAAGTGACTTCTTAAGAATGTTCTTTGATTCGAAAATTCGTTGTGTGGATTTTCTCTTTCGATATGTATCGACCATCGAGAAATTAATAAGCCGGTGTTGGTGACACCAACTTCACTCAAGAAGTGATGACTTGCTATAATCCTTTGTTTCTTATTATTTTTATCATCAACGCGTCTATTATATCATGTTTGTTAAGAATTGATACGACTTTCGTTTTATTCCCTTGTGTTATTGCTCGCATACAAATTGTTGACCTTTATATGTCTCATATTCGTTGCTGCCTTGTTACCTTTTTAAAATCAGAATATATCAAGCTGTATCTTTTAAAATAATTGATTTTCTCATACTTTACTTTCAATATAATGAAATTATTAAATTAATTTATAATTTCTAACAATGATTCTAAATATCTTGGAAAATCTGAATTTTCTCTAATGGTATCGATAAACCTGAGTTTTAACGATAATTTCATACAGTTATCCAAACGTTTTTAAGCCGATCAGGATAACTATTTTGAACTGTTCTACTTTTGTGTTGAAAATCCTGATCAAGAAAAAGATATAGCAATAGCTTACTCACCAAATATAGATAGTTTGATTTTAAATCACTACACCTTGTAAAATTTTCTTTTAATCAAGAAAATATTTAAACTGAGTTTTAAAGTAATACCAAAATCCTAGACAACTGATTGTGACAGCTTTATTTTAAATGATCACATGTAATTCATTTTTCCCTTCTATTTCTCTTGTAACTAGATTGTTACATTTTAAGATTTTCATGCTTTACAGTTTGCGCGATTTGCGATTCATTGTTGATTAACAATCTTGATTCATTTTATCGCACCTTGTCCGTCAAGCAATTCTGGTGTTCGTTCTATCTTTTGATATTCTCCGCACTGAAAGGTCATTAATCTAATCCGAGTTTGAAAATTTATTCGAAAAGGAGTTAAGAAACTGAAGCGTAGTGAATTCCAATCGTGAAGGTACATCGTGGTGTAGAAATTACCTGGGAAGCAACGAATTTGTTCTACACTTTGTACCTCCTCTTATTTGCATCTTCTATTGTTTCAAAGAGAACTCTGAGGGGCCAGAGTTCCTTTAGGGGAAGACTGTAAGAACCCGCACTTTCACAGCATTATTTTATTTTCTTTTATTCGCGTTTCTTGAATTTTCCAACGTATTACGTTTTCTTGTATTCTTATATGTAAATCCTGAGATCATGATAATTTTAATAAATTATACATTTTAAGTATTTTCAAATCATTAATAAATACCTTATCTGGAATTAATTTTTTTTTTCCATATGTATTTAAATCAAAGTTTTTGATTTAAAATCACCCGCGTGCGTTTTACAACGAGTTTACTCAAAATCGATGAACAAGGAGAATTCCTAGTGATCGCGACACCAACAGATGCCCAAATTTTTCATGTCATTATCGATTGTTTCGATAATTAATATTTTTGACGATTTCGTTTTAAGTACGTGTTAAGTCGTGTCGGGAAATTATTTTATCATATTTATGATGCATTGTAACTTTTGAAAAGTATATTTACGAAACCCGAGCCCCGTAAATATTTTCAATATTTACTAATAGTCATTTCTACCCTTTAAACTATTAAATGCTTTTAAGTCCAAAAGTTTCAAAATTAGCAAGATCGGTCCCTCCACTACCTACCATATATATACATTTCTTTTTAATCAAAACGCACACAAAACACAATATAACAAAAAAATTACACTACCCTCCCCTCCCTTTGTTCTCTCCGCCACCCTAAACCACCATAAACCCCAAAAATCATCAACTTTTATCATGATTTTAGCTAAACTAAAATTAGACCACATCTTAAAATTTAATGGATTCTAATGATACAAAAATCTCCTACATGCATAAAATTTTAAGTTTTCTCATGATTTTATGATGGGTATGTGTTTTGATCATCATACATGTGATGATCATGCTATGATCTTCATAATTTGATATTAAAAAGTTGTATTTTTAATCTTAGGTTTTTGTTAAATTTGACATACAAGTGTTTTAGGAGTGTTTGGTTGATGGGTATGATAGTAGGGTGATTCTAGAGGTTTGGGAATGATTAGAATTGGTGGGAAATTGATTTGATATGATTTTCTAAAGTGTATAATACATCAGTAGGTTAAGGACTGTTTTCGTGGGTTTAAGATTTGATATAGACTGAGATTATTTGATTTTGTTGTAGAGTTTTCTGAGACGCTTGTTTTGGTATAAGATAGAGCTTCTAACTCATTACGGATAAAAAGTTATGCTAGTTTTAGTATTCGTGTACCGGGAGACGCAAATCGGCACAATCCGAAATTGTGGCTGATTTTGGGTCGACTCTCGGGGACTTTAGGCTTGGTTAGATAAATGATACTACTAGTTTTCAAAGTTTATAAACCTAATATGATGGGTCTAGTAGTCGGTTTTGTAGAAACTAGAGGGGGGGGGGGGGGATTGAATAGTTTCTCTTTGATTAGTCACCTAATTAAAATTACTTTCAATTAGGTTTATATCAAAACTATCTTTTACTTGAAGCTAAGTTGCATAATGATTAGGTTCAATTCAAATGCATTAGCAACGGTAATAGGTAAGTGTAATGATAATGAAATAAGTAAAGAGTAAGGAAAGAGACAGCCTAATGACAAGACACCAATATTTATAGTGGTTCGACAACGAGGCTCTATCCTCGGTTCTACTCCACTCCTCGAGTACACCTACTCGAGATTTCCACTATATCCACAAGCTCCCTTCTTGGCGGAGAAAACCTTACATCTTCGCTTACATTATTTTCCGACACTAAGCTAAATGTCGAGACCTAATCTTTAGCTAGGACCAATCTACACAACGTTGCCTACTTCACAATTTAACGACACAAGGCTAGATGTCGAGTTCTAATCTCAAGGTAGAACCAATCTTCACGACGTTGCCTACTTCACCATTTTACGACACAAGGCTATATGTCGAGTTCTAATCCAAAGCTAGAACCAATCTTCACGACTCTTCACTTTGAAGCTAAGTGAGAACTTCACACAACACAACTACTAATCACTTTCAAGTTTAGTGAGAACTCACAAGACACAACCACATTACTTTATAGTTTAGTGAGAACTAATACACAATCTATTACAACTCAAATAGACATATCCAAGTACACACATGTAGCTTGGATCTACACAACATAAATCCAAGCAAACACATATGCAATGGATGTACACAACAAATCCAAGTATTCACAAATAGCTTGGATAAACACAACTAGTCCAAGTATTCATAAATACAATGGATTAACATAAAACAAAAATGCTAACATGATGAACATGACTAATTCATGGATTCAGCTTTATCACAACACTAGCGAGTGAGTGATCTTCTCTTTGGACAAGGTAAAGGAGGGGATCAAGAGGATAATCATATGTAAACATACTTAACACATTAAGTGATCATTTACTAATGATTATGCTATAGAAAAGAGAAAGGGGGCTGAGAAAAACGTCCAAAAAGGGTTGTTGGAAAATGAGATTTGATCCACTATTTATAGGAGACAAAGTGCAACGGCTAGCTGTGCGCGGTTCCTTATCTAGCCTGGTGGTTCCTTATCGCTAGAGAACCGCCTAGCTATATAAGGTACCGCCCAGTAGACTACGCTCCAATTTTGTCTTTTAGTAGGGTAGGAATATCTGAGTTTTTTTAAACCTTCAAAGGATATTCTTATGGCATATGGAATATGCCATTTTCAAATTTACATTTTCCATTTTAATAAAACATTTTCTTAAAAAGAAAGTTTATTAAAAAATCTTTTGTTATATTAACAAAAGTGAGTTTAAGGATAATCACTTTGATGATCACTAAGTATGATTAAGAAAATTTAGTGATATGATTATTACCTTGATGATAGTGTTAGTTAAATAATTCGTTTTATGTTTTACACTAAATGTGTTGTATAGTTTGTTGTGATCAAAACTAATAAAGATTAGTTAAAACTAATAATGTTTTTAGGCATCACTTGCATTAACAATCTCCCTCTTTTTAATTACGATAAACTATAAACTCATTTACGTAGAAACACAAAATATCGAATTATTAACGAGTTTATCACTATCATTTCTCCCCCTTTGTCGTAGCAAAAAGGTTAGCACAAGTCTTTGAAGAAAACCGGACTTAGCTAGTAGCTCCCCCTTGCTGGGGCACCAAGTGTATGAGCTAAGGTGACATGCTACACAAAGGTTAGTAGAAAGAAAAGAAACACCAATGTATATATGATCACTACCTACCAAGTAACTTGAGAGGGAGAAGGAGAAGAAATCTCAAATTAGAAGCAGGTATTTTCTAAGTATGTCCAAAGAGGTAAATGACAAAATCAAAGTTCAATTGGTGGAATGGAGGTAGAAAAGAAACATCCAACCAATGAAGATGATAAATTTGTCAAGGGGTTACAGTTTGGAATTGATGGAATCACCCATAATCAATTGTAAAGATTAACCACGATCAACTCAAGGAAAAGAGAGAATGATCAAAGAAAGAAAACAAAAACAACACAAAGGTTTCATATTACAAAAATATGAAAGAAACAAACAAGGTAGATAGTCAAACACACAATATGAGTATCTAAAGCAAAAAATATGGAAAATAAACCACAAAGCATAAGCTATTCTAATAGTGATAATTTCCTAAGATTGCTTAAAATGTTATTGACTCCAAAACAACTAAAGTATTATTGACTCCAAGAGTGCTTAGTCCTTTAGTTGGAAAAATAAGACGACGAGGCATCATTCGAAGTTTTGTACACGGGAACGAAAACTTTGAGAGGAGGTCGCGTGAGGAGGAATTCAAGAAAATTTAACTTCTCATACACATGAGCAAGTTCAATTTGTTGAAATCGACAACAAGCACACGAGGATCCATGATGCAAAACAAATTCGATTGATGGGGGAAGGCCATCAAACCTAGGGTTTGGTGGTGGTGAGGAGAGTGGGTAGGAAATGTTTTCACAATGCCTTGTGAGGTTTGGGTAGGTTGAAAGGTCATTAAGTTGAGGGGTGTCGAAAGGTTTTGGTGGTGGGGGAAGATTTTCCTTTTCTCCGGGGATGGGGTTAATGGAGTAGGTCTCATTTCAATACTTGATTGGAGAGAAGGTGGGGTTCTTGGGTGGTTTGGAAGAAGAGGGTTCATTTTTCTTGATCCAAATAGGTCGAACTGAGATCTTTGGTTTCTTGGAAAGCTTGGATGAGGAAGCTTTGGGTGACGAGGTTTGTGACAATGAAATGTCAAGGTTATGAAAGGAGGAGTTAGGCATTGTTGAGGTGTGAGAATGAAATCTCAAGGTGGGGGTATAAGAAGAAAGTAGACAAGGCAAAGGTTTGAAAATAAAATGTGAAGTGTCAAGGAATGTTTAGCCAAATTGAGTAAATATGGAATCTTGACAGGGGATAGGGTGATGAAGAAAGACCAAAAACGAGCCAAAAATTGGCTATCAGTCCGCAGTTCCTTATAGGGACTGGCGGTTCCTTAGCACTTAAGGAACCGCGTGACTTAATGAGCCTCGTACAGTGGACTTGAAACCATGATTTTCCAGGGTTTTGAGAATAACTAAGACTTTTTCAAAAAATTGCAAATCTTGGAATTTTACCTCTATTAGCACTAAATTAGGCTAGGGTTGCATAAAAGCAACACACTCACAAAGAATGTCTTGAAAAAGGGTGACAAAATATTTAGATAACATTTTGAACCAATTTTAGTCAAGTTTTAGAGCTTGTGATAAATTTAGGTTCAATTTTAATTTAAAATTAAATTTGATTAATGTGCACATAAAGATAGAAACACATAAAGCTAAATCCATATATCATCCTCATGAAAAACTCATGGTGGGAAGGAAATATAATAAAGGAATGAAAAACTACTAACTAAAACAAGGTTAGCTTAAAACTAGTTCTTGATGAGTAGTCTTCCTTGGCTTGGTTTGAAAAACACTTATTAAAGAAAATCATCATTCATCTCCTAGGAGGAGGCATGGTAAACAAGGTGAGCAAGAAATATTGCAACCTCCTATGAAGTCCAAACATCTCCATCCTAAGGTTGTGAATGATGTAGTTGTTGTAGAGTCAACATGGACAATGAGAACCATGAGCTTCTAGAAACCCAAAGAAGTAAGGATCACCCATAAAGAGGGGAAGTGGGACACCTAAAATGGGAGTGTTTGAGGGAGGTGGAGGTGGAGGAGGTATGTTCTCCAAGGGTGATGTGGGTGAGTGTGGAGGTATGTTCTCCAAGGGTGAAATAGGTGATGTGGGTGAGTTTGGAGGGGTAAAAGGTGGAGTAACCAAGGTATCAACAAAGTCATTCACAATGGGAATGCTTTAGATGGGTTGAGGTTGGGTAGTCACATCCAAGAGAGTACTTGGAGTGAAGGGTGAGGTTAGCTCATTCATTCTAGATTGGAATGAAGAGGAGGTAGAACCATGAGAATGGTTGGTAACATGGGTTGAGGTAGTCTTGCATGGAGCAAGAGGTGGTGAGGGTGATGAAGAGATGAGAATTGGAACAATCTCATTCTAGGGTGTGTGAAAGGATGAAGAGTTAAGTTTGGGAAACTTAATCTTAATCTTAAGGTTGTTCTTTGAAGTGGAGGTTTTGGATGAGTTTGAGGTTCTTGTAGAAACCATGGTTGTAATGAGTGGTTTAAGGGTTAAGAATGAATGGTTTGATGTGTGAAGAACATGGCTAACAAGGTGGGTTTAAAAGGGTGAGGGGATGATCCAAACTAGTAATGGGTTAAAAACATTTTATGTGAATAATGAATTTAGGTAACCTAGTTTAGGAAATTTGCAGGTTTTTGCAAAGAATCAAGCAAGGTTTACATAGATTAAGGAAAATAGTGTTAAGGCAAAGATTCTGCCGGACACAGTAGCTAGTGGTTCCCTATCTAGGATGGGCGGTTCCTTATCGATAAGGAACCGCTGGTCGATATGGAACCGCGACCAGAGGTGTTCAAAAATCGCACTTCCTCAAACTTAGCCAAAGTTAACTATTGACCAAAATCTAGGAAGCTAACTAACACATAGGATGCACAAAGCTATGCAAATCGTAAACACGATGGCATAGACAACATTAGGATTAAAGTAACAAGTAATCCAAACAATTTGTATTAGTTAATACACAACCAAAATAAAGTAAAAAGAAGCAAATGTTCAACATCATATTACATGTTTAGCAACATGTATACTTTGAAACAATTCAAAGTCTTCATCTTCTTTTCTTGCCCAATCCCTTGATCATGTTACCCAAGTACTTGAATCCCTTCCTTGACTCAACCCGATGTTCATGTAATTCACCTCGAGTCCTAAGATTTTCACGGTAGAGATGCTCCATATTGAGATCTTCCGGTACTTCACTAGAGGAATAATGAGGTGGAGGAGCTAAGTCTTCAAGTCCATCCACGAATGAGTTTGAGGATGGGTGGGAATTACTCGAAGAGTTGAAATGAGAACTAGAACCTATGCCATCACCATCACTTGTTGGCATATAGGTGTCCTCATCATCCGGCTCTTGATGATCGGATTTTCGCGAACCTCGATCACTTCTAGGCTTTCTTTCATATACCTCTTGAATAGGCAACATAACCCGATGAACTGGGTGAAAGCGAGAAAGGTCGAGGTGGGGAAAGTCACGAACAACCCTTTTGAAAAGGCGAGTAAGAAGCATAGCGTAGGGAAGGTTTGTTTTGGGCTTTGAAATAGCATAATTTATTCGTCGAGCGATATAGTATGCCAAATTGTACTTGGTTGATGTAAAGATGCAACATAACATAGGCACCATACAAGCCGGGATATGATCTCGGTTTCCACCAAGACAAAATACATTCTCCCTAAGGATATTTGCCCATTGGACCATAAAATCCTTAAGATCGCTTGACAGCACTTCATAGCGATTCACATACCGCACATTAGAATGAAGGCTTCTCACAACGTTTCCATCACGCTCTTTCGAAATGATATCAAGGATAAATTCTGGATCAATTTCGGCGTGGTCATTTGGAGGTTTGTCGTTGGATTCCAAGAGAGCATCAAGTCTCCATTTGTCCTTGAAACGACAAGTGCCTTCATATGGCACACCAAGAATTTCACCAAAATCTTCGAGAGAATTTTGAATGATTTGATCGTTCAACAAGAATCAAATGAAGATTTCGCCATTGTACTCAAACATAGAGTAAGTGCTAAAGAATTCTAGAAGAAACAAGGGGTATATATCTTCTTCTATGTAGAGCAAGCAATCAAACCCTGTATGCTCAAACATAGATTTGATATAGACATAACCCGTTATTCCCTCATCAACAAATCTACCCTCATGGAAATTTCGTGTTGAAAGTGATGAAAAGGAGTTTCGAAGTTGAGTGGATGCAAAGGTTTGGGAAATGTTTGGCATATATTGTCTAGTGAGTTGATGATCCTTTTGGTATTGTGAAGGCATGATTAATACCTAAAGAATCACAAGAAAATATATTTCTAATCACTCATATAGAAAATAAAATCAAAAATCAAAATATGAGAATGTGTTATATCAATTTATTGACAAACAAGGGATTGAATCCATATCATTCTCATGTTCACAATGTATCTATTCCATTATTAACCAAGAACATATGAACTATGTTGGATCAATAATGGACTAGAACATTGGTTTTTCAAAACAAGGTTTTTAGGTAAGCATTAACAATGCAATTACCTATTTGTTCATAGGTTCATCTCAATTCCATCTTTTAACCAAAATCATTTAGCCAAAATTCGGATTTGTTCTACAAGTGGGTTTTAGTGAAATCTCAATGAATATGAACCTAAGGAATCATAGTAAAATAACCATGTCAACCCATATTCCTATTAAGGTTCTAATTCAATTTCAATTTTAAAAATCCCCAATTAAGAAAGGATGAACCCTAGAACAAAATAGATGAGATTGAAAGAAAATACTTACAATTAATTGATGTTTGATGAAGGATGAGTGAAACCCACAACTTGGAATCAATTAATTTGAGTGATTGAAGGTTTTTGAAGCTTCAACAATGGTGGAAAAAGAGGAACCCGATGGCTGTGTGTTTTTGGGAGAGAGAGGGTTTTGTTTGAAAAATATTAAATTAATAAAGTCGACGCTCTGAAAAGTTTTACTGCCCGCGGTTCCTTATCGATAGAGAACCACGGGTTTGAATCGCCAGAGATAAAGAACCGCCTACAGAGGCAGGTTTTTATCAATGAAATACGCCAAATTTTTGAAAACCAAGTTTTCTTAAATACTTAAAAATATATCTTAAACCTTTTATAATATCATTGGATTATCATAACACTAAGCAATATGCCTTAATGAAGGATTACGAGTTGAATCGAGATCGAAAAGAACCGAAACGGACAAACGACTACTCGTAGCGAAAAAGCAAAGTGGAGAGAAGTCAAGGGAAGTGAATCAAGACTAAGACCAATGATCAAGGGATTAATGACAATCTTCAAATCGTGGAGACGAATAGCTTGTGTCATATATAGTGGTTTAAGACGTGCCTTTCCGGCGAAGTGTTAAACGTCTTTGGTAATGAATAAACACAAAGCAAATATTGATGCATAGACTAAGATCACTTTCAATAATAGTCTTAGTCTAAACCAAAATATGAGCAAGGTATTAATTTACTTTCTCTCCCACAAAGGGCTTACTAACCGTATGGGTGCAAACCATGGATATCATGCTTGATACTTTAAGCTACTACTAACTCACTCTACATCACCATAGTGAGTCAAGTATCCAAGCAATGAAGGTTTGAGAGGATAAAAGAAAAGAATCACAAACCACAAACAAATGTCAAGGCAAGGATGCCAGGAACAAGCACATAGTCAAGTAATGATCAAAAGAATGATCAAAGGGCGTGTGGAAGAACGAAAGCGTACCTTAGCCACAAAGAGCATTCCAATCTATCAAGGAATCAATGCAAAGCCCAACAATGACTATGATGAGTACTAAGTATTCAAGGACTAGTATCATTCCCAATCATCTTGATATCATCATTCAAAGATGTTGAAGATCAATGAAGATCAGTCTTCTACAAGTGCAAGTAACTCAATCCACAACCAATTAAATGATTGATCTTCATGAGTACCTACACAAAGCAAGATGCAAACTAGTCGATACATTTCAAGAGTAGATCTAAAATGCAATAAAGGTACTAATCTAAGAAGGATGCAATATTACAAATTAAAAGACCTGTTTTCCAAGAAAAAATAGTTTTGACCAAAGAGAAACTTTAGTACAACTTGACCTTCTAATTTGAGGAGACAATGGATCGATCCAAGTTTCAAAGTACAATATACTTCAAAGATCTTGAGTAACCATCGCTCTGATACCAATTGTAGAAACTAGAACGGGGGGTTGAATAGTTTCTCTTCGATTAGTCACCTAATTAAAATTACTTTAAATTAGGTTTGTATTAAAACTATCTTTTACTTGAAGCTAAGTTGCATAATGATTAGGTTCAATTCAAATGCATTAGCAATGGTAATAGGTAAGTGTAATGATAATGAAATAAGTAAAGAGTAAGGAAAGAGACAACCTAATGACAAGACACCAAGATTTATAATGGTTCGACAACGAGGCTCTATCCTCGTTTCTACTCCACTCCTCGAGTACACCTACTCAAGATTTTCACTATATCCACAAGCTCCCTTCTTGACGGAGAAAACCTTACATCGTCACTTACATTATTTTCTGACACTAAGCTAAATGTCAAGACCTAATCTTTAGCTAGGGCCAATCTACACAACGTTGCCTACTTCACAATTTAACGACACAAGGCTAGATGTCGAGTTCTAATCTCAAGGTAGAACCAATCTACACGACGTTGCCTACTTCACCATTTTACGACACAAGGCTAGATGTCGAGTTCTAATCCAAAGCTAGAACCAATCTTCATGACTCTTCATTTTGAAGCTAAGTGAGAACTTCGCACAACACAACTACTAATCACTTTCAAGTTTAGTGAGAACTACCAAGACACAACCACATCACTTTATAGTTTATTGAGAACTACTACACAATCTATTACAACTCAACTAGACATATCCAAGTATACACATGTAGCTTGGATCTACACAACATAAATCCAAGCAAACACATATGAAATGGATGTAAACAACAAATCCAAGTATTCACAAATATCTTGGATAAACACAACTAGTCCAAGTATTCATAAATACAATGTATTAACATAAAACAAAAAGGCTAACATGATGAACATGATTAATTCATGGATTCATCTTTATCACAACACTAGTGAGTGAGTGATCTTCTCTTTGGACAAGGTAAAGGAGGGGATCAAGAGGATAATCATATGTAAATATACTTAACACATTAAGTGATCATTTACTAATGATTATGCTATAGAAAAGAGAAAGGGGGCTGAGAAAAACATCCAAAAAGGGTTGTTAGAAAATGAGATTTGATCCACTATTTATAGGTGAAAGTCCCAAAATACAACTATTGTTGAAACTAAGTCACGAAAAACAATAACACACAATAGATATACTTTTCAAACGAGTAATCCTTTATTAACTATTATCAACAAAGTATTACAAAGTGTTATGAATACACCTGTTGAATAACAACAAGAAATGAAGCCTAGAACAAGTAAACTTGATTCGAGACTCAAGTTTACAAGAGAACCAACGAGTCGCTGATGGACAGCTGAGGCCTCAGTGGTTCCAGTGGGAGAAAGAACTTAGATTAAGATTTCAAGCACAAGGGTTGAATCTTAACTTCTTTCTCATCCCTATTTATAGTGGTACGAGGTTGTATCCTTAGTGGGGGTAGTTGATACGTGTCATCTTCTGAGTGGAAGAGTACAACGTATTAAATGCATGTCCAAATCGAGACATGCCTTTAACTACTTTAGGTGAACAGTTCTGCCAACTGTTCACCTTTGTCCCACTAGGTCGTACTAGGCATTGACTTGAATCTCTTGTTTTGTCCCGCTCAAAACACTTGTAAGATTCTCCCGCCTAAACTATAAAAAGTTGGATAAGCTTTGCTTAATCCAAGTCTCTAGGGTTCGTAAGTGATCTCTGAGTGTTGTCAACTCAGAGATCCTTGAACACCAGTGAATTCCTTTGACATCCCAGCTATCCATAATCGCTGGTGAGTCTGACTTCAGATTGTCTTCGACTTCTCTGACGTTGTCTTTGAATTGAATGATCCTGGTGTGCCAGCTGAGGCTTTGCCTTCCACTGGTCTAGTCTCTGTCGCTGGTCTTCTCAGCGACCTTTCAACACTTAGTCTAATTTAAACAAATCTAGACAGACCATAGTTAAAACTTTCATTGGCCCAACAATCTCCCCCTATTTGTTTATGAATTATACTAAGTCTAAAATTATTGTAAGTGAGTACACAGCTTCTTCTTACACATAATTTAACAAACATACCTTAAAGTTTTATTAAACAGAATGAACCTAGTCTATTACAAGAACACCCAGGGGTGTAATCATAAACAAAAGTAAATAGGTTCTTCAGTGATCAAGGCCTTGATCACAGAGTCTCTGGGCTTCGACTTTGTCACTCCTAGAGTTAATGACAAGTTCAATTTCAAAATCGAACTCATCAGCTTCTTTGCAATTCCTTAGGATGCCCTGCTTGAGTCTGATTAGCTGGATGGTTGAAGCCAGAGGTAGCTCATTCAACCGCTGAAAAGCATAATCACAGTTTCCATTTATAAAGACCATACCTGCCTCAGGTTCTGTGTATACTTGGCCTTCTATGGGTTTGGTGATTTCTTTGGGAAGGACCAAGTTCCTTTGCATCCCATCAACCACTATATCTTCAGTGACCAACCTTTCTATCAGAGGCCCCATTGGGGTTTTCCTTTTCCTTTGCAACTGAGGAGGTGGTTGAGAAGAAAGCTGAGGAGGCAGGGGTGCCTTCAGCTTCTTTGCTGTGTCTCTTACCCAATTAAGTTTTGCTTGTATGTTTTTCATCATTTGGGCAGCACCAGGCCCAGTCTTCTTTTGGGCAAGAGCCAGCAACTCCAACCACTCAGAGAGGCTCAGATCTCTGAGTTTAAAGTCACTGGAGACTTTGTAGTTCTGTATGTCATTTTCCCTATAAATAGTCATTACCACCCTTTTGTCTTTGTCAGTGAAACATGTATACTTGGTGATACGACCGGGTTCAGCTCTCTGGTTGACAAGTCTTTGATATTCCTTCAAGAGGTTGTTCCTCTTATCCTCCAGTTCCTTGAGCTTGACAAGCTGAGCTTTCTTAGCAGTGGGGGAGAGCTTGTCCAGGGCTTCTTTGCTTCTCAGTTCAGCAGCCCTGATGTTTGCCAATCTTTGATGTTCAATGATTTGGGCTTTTGCTTGCTCTGGAGTGAGTGGTGGTTCATCAGCGCTCTTGAATTTGTTGAGTTCAGAGTTTTTGGAGGGTCTTGCTGTGGATCCACCTTCAGCTTGAAGGGAGTGTAAGGTTATCTCAGGTTGCTCAACAGCAATTCCTTTTCCCTTATCTTTCGCAGATTCAGCAGCGGATTTGAAAGATCTCAGTGGGTTGGGTGTTGGAATTTCAACTGTGGATTCATCTTCTTCAGAGGAGGAGGCAGAATTCTCCCCCTCAGGCATAGCCCCAGCAGGTGCTGTGCCTGAACCTCCTTATTGAAACGAAGGAACTCGTTGTGAACAAATATGCAAATTTCTTTAAGTTCACCTTGGAGAAGTTCCTGAAGAAGACGCCTTGAGGGTTCAGCAGCCTGAGCTATAGCTGCAACATTTTCCTGCACCGCTGAGGTGAGAACAGAGGGTATATACTGCTGAAGACTCTGGTTGAGTAGAGTAGGGAGTTGTGCCTTCAGAGCATCGTTCAGCAGTTGTGGAAGCATAGCTGTCATAGAGGATTCCACTGATGAAGTTAGTGAAGTCTCTAGATTGGTGGTGAGCTCCTCAGCAGCATGAGTGAGGGTTTGGATTTCAGAGAGGAGATCATCATTGGTGGTTTTG
The DNA here is from genome assembly GCA_025667525.1 of Glebionis coronaria. NCBI lineage: Eukaryota > Viridiplantae > Streptophyta > Magnoliopsida > Asterales > Asteraceae > Glebionis > Glebionis coronaria. Next base: position 476,147,013 of record CM046877.1, read on the forward strand.
GGCTTTGTGGTGCTGATATCCCCTCTCTTTTGCCATAAAGCCTTAGCAGCCAATTCCTGTACATTTTTCATTCTGGGAACTTGTGCTGACTTGTGGGATTGTAAATACTCCAAGTGTTGCTTGGCCGCTAGTTCCAAAACGTTTGGCAAGGTGGGGAATGGAATGGGTGTAGGTGAGCAAGATCTCTGTTCCCATAGCCTTCTGGCAGCCAATTCCTGAACATTTGGTAGTAATGGAACAGAGGCAGTCTTCAGCTCAATGGAAGATAGATTGTAATCATCAGTGCTCATTTCCTCAAAGTCAGAGGTGAAGGTGCCTTCCTCTACAACAAAGACTTCATCATCAGGCAATGATTCAATGTCTGAGAGGGCATCAATATCAATGGTGGCAACTTCAACCGTTTCGTCATCAGCAATCGAGTAATCATCATTGTTAAGTTGCTCCTGATGAAGATTGTGAGCCTATGATAAGAGTTATTAGTTGACCAGTTGTGAAATAATAATACAGTTATAGATCGCCAGTCGCTGCCCCTAGGAAAGCTGGGTGTGATTATCCAGCCCCCCCTAAGGCTTTTTCCTTGGGACTCTTTTAATGTGAGATAGATATGTTAAAGGATTGCCATTCGCTGCCCCTAGGAAAGCTGGGTGTGATTATCCAGCCCCCCCTAAGGATTTCTCCTTGGGACTCTTTTAATTATGAAATAGATATGTTGAAGGATCGCCATTCGCTGCCCCTAGGATAGCTGGGTGTGATTATCCAGCTCCCCCGGAAGGATTACTCCTTGGGACTCTTTTTATATGTGAAAGTTATGAGGTGAATGGTCGCCGTTCGCTGCCCCTAGGATAGCTGGGTGTGATTATCCAGCTCCCCCTGAAGGATTTCTCCTTGGGACTCTTTTATTGTGAAACATGATATGGGAATGGTCGCCTTTCTCTGCCCCTGGGATAGCTGGGTGTGATTATCCAGCTCCCCCTGAGGGATTACTCCCTGGGACTCTTTTGATTGTGAATTAATATGAGGGTGATGGTCGCCTTTTATCGCTGCCCCTAGAAAGACTGAGGGTGATGATTCAGTCTTTCCAAAAGAATAAATTCTTTGGGACTCTTTTAATAATGAGGGGGACCCAGAGTCAGTGAGAAGTGCAGAGACTCTGGGTCGGGACTTATATGTGCTCAGGTTGTTGTTTGCCAAGAGCACAGTCCAGAGGTTGAAGGATCATCGGGGTGCGTTAGGAGCACAAGTGAATCATTTCCTAGTGAAGACAGAGTGTACAGAGAGTCCTAAAAGATCTAGGTGCTGACACAGACATGCTAAGAGTTGATGCAAACTCTAAATTACATCACTCTCTCCTAAAGACAATGAGAGTGAATGTATGTGGACCTTTGAGAGGAAAAATAAAGGTCAGACTAATACCTGAGTGATATCAGTGTGGAGAGGGATCTTAGTCGTCTTCGCTGACATGGAGACACTAGACACTGGTTGTTTGTCAGCAATGGGCTCTTCTACCACATCCACCAGAGAAGGGGATGGGTTCTTATTTGTCTTTGTCTTCTTTGAAGGATTAACAGAAGGGGTTTCAGAGGAAAGGGGGATGTCTTTCCTCTTCTTCTTCTTTTCCTTAAGCACCTTGGGCTGAGAAGTAGATTGCACAGAGGTCTTGGACAGAGACTTATCAACCGTGCTTTCAGCATTCACCTAAAGTTGAGGGATCAAGGGCTCATCATCCTCAGCTAGTAGCCCAGCAACTCTCATCATATGCCTGGTAAGAGGCACTTCATTATCTATGGGAGTCTTCAGAGAAGCTGCGGTGATGTGATGAGAGGGAAAGGAGTGTAAAGCATCATTGGTGTAAGATTCACCAAGAATATCTTCTAAGACAAGAGAGAGATATCTGGTGTAGCAGATGGTGGCCCCACGAGTCTTCTTTCCTTTGTTTTCCAACTTAGCGATGAGATCGGTGTACAGCATGTGAGCGATTCCAATATCCAAACCCAAGATTAAGCTGTATGCAATGGCTAGCTGGGAGCCATTGAGTTGGTCATGTGATCCAGTGTTTCCTCCCAGACACTTTACGATGTACAGCATCAACGTTCTCCATGTGGGAGAGAAGTAATTCACCTTGATGAGAGATTTTCTTTGGAAGCCAGCAGCGGTGAAAGGTTGTTCATGATCATCATGAGGTTGAAGGGTGGCCAGAGCTTTTCTCACAGTGGCACTGGTGGGCAAAGCTGACATGTTATTGTTGTAAGGGAGTCCAATGGCTTTAGCAAAGGTTGGGAAATCAAAGGTGAGAGGTTGAGGATGGGTGGAAAGGTTGAATGTAATGTGTGAAGAGGTTTGGTCAACTTCAGCGCTATACCAGAACTCGCGAAGGTATTGGGAGTAGCAGGTGGAGGGTTCCTTGGTGATAGCTTCGTGGATGGTGGAGTTCTTGAGGAAGTTGAAAAGTGGATGGTAGAGGGGATTGTTGTGTTCAAGAAGGGCTACACAGTTATTGAGTGCAATCTTTCCATCAGAGACCTCGAAATCAACGTTTGTGGCGGCTTGTACGACGAAGGTTTGGTTTGGTGAAGTAGACGCCATTGTTGAGAGATTGAAGGTGGTGAGAGGATTAAAGAAGATGAAAGTGAATGTGTGTGTTAGGAAAATTTTTAAAATGACAAACTGATTTTGGGTCAAGGGTTTTGAAAGGTTGAGCTGTTTTCCAAAATTTGAGCATTAAATGCAAAAGTTAAGCTTTTCAGAAAAAACGTGGGTCCCCTTGACCTTTCATGGGATACTTGTCCCTTTGGAAAGCGGGAAAGTTGGTAGCATTAAGAGACAATCATTTGAATTTAATATCAGAATATACACATTCCCATTGAAATGTAACTACCTCGTTACATTCAATTCCCTTAAATGCCCAGAGACAGCGGTCATCATCAGATTTATTTGCCAATATTGAGCATTCCCAGCTCAGCGACAAGCCTAGTAAAACTTGGCTCAGCCAGCGGCTTCGTGAAAATGTCAGCGAGCTGGTACTCAGTGGGTATGAAATGTAGCTCAATATCACCTTTTAGAATATGGTCTCTGATAAAGTGATACCTGATGTCAATATGCTTGGTTCTGGAATGAAGTACTGGATTATTGGAGATGGCTATGGCACTGGTGTTGTCACAGAATATGGGAACCTGCTCATAAATAATTCCATAGTCAGCCAGCTGACTTTTCATCCAGAGAACTTATGCACAGCAACCAGCGGCCGCAACATATTCAGCCTCAGCTGATGACATGGCCACAGAGTTTTGCTTCTTAGCACTCCAGCATACCAACTTTCCTCCAAGGATTTGACAGCTACCAGAGGTGCTCTTTCTGTCAAGGCAGCACCCTGCGTAATCTGAGTCGGAGTAGACTTTAAGGTCGAAGCCTGAACCATTTGGGTACCAGAGACCCAATGAGGGAGATCCTTTTAAGTACCTAAAAATTCTTTTGACAGCTACAAGGTGGGATTCCTTGGGGTTAGCTTGGTACCTAGCACAGGAGGATAAGAGGAAGAAAACTTCTTTTTGCTGAGGGTTTTGCTGGATGATGGAAAGCTGGGAGAAGATGTCTTGTTTGACCAGCAGTCCTTTTGGAAATGACCAGTCTTTCCACAAGTGTAACATGACACTTTGGATTTGTCAATCTTGGCAGCACCAACTCTACCAGATCTTTTGTAGTATCTCTTCTGGTCAGCTAAGAGGGCTCTGTCATGGAATTTGGCATGTAATTCATCAAGGAATTCTTGACTACTTCTTGTGTCTTCTTCCACGTCAGAGTCACTATCCTGAAAAGAGTGGTTAGCAACAAGAGCTTTTGACCCAGATATAGGAGAAGTAAACCTATCAGTCTCTGATTTGTAAATAGAGTCAATCATTCCTTCTTCATAATTGTATCTACCAAACAGTTGAGCAAGAGTATCATTTTTTATGGCATTATTTGCTCTCAGGGTTTGGTTGAGACTAAGTCATTTCCTAGGCAAGCTGTTTACAAACGTGGCATTAACCTCAGCCTTGGGTAGTACACCACCATTGTTACCTAAATCATTCAGCAAGATCTTGAGTCTAGTGTAAGTTTAAGAAACAGTTTCAGTTTCCAAGGCTTTGAAAGCGTTAAACTTAAGTCTTAATGCTTGGATTTTGGTCTCTTTAGTCTCTTCTGGTCCTTCATACCCTAGAACCAACTCAGTCCACATTTCTTGTGCGGTATTGCACTTGATGATGGACTTCATAATGTTCTTGGGTAGGCAAGAGACTATTATACTTTTAAGTCTCTTGTCCTGGTTAGCCAGACGTCTATCAGCGCGAGACCATTGCTTAACAGGTTTCTTAATGGGTCTCTCTGGTGTAGAGGAAATAGCCAGCGGTACATAAGGACCATTTTCTAAGATTTCAAACAAGAAGGGTTCTAGACCATCTAAGTATATAAGAAATTCACTTTTCCAACTTGAGAAATCTTCTTCATCAAACGCTGGAACATTAGACACATGTGACCCTCCACGATTATCAAGAAGTTGTGGAAGATCATCCTCATTTACACCAGTGCTTACAACAGGTGTAGGCATGGTAGTAGATGTGGTGACTGGAGCGTTTGTTGAAGTATTTGCTTGGTTAGATTGACCAAACGGTGGTGGGATGGGTGGCATAGTTTCAGTCATATTTAGATCTTGATTTTAAAAACAAGAACGGTTTTTAGAAAAGTTTTATAAATCAAACCGCTCTGATACCAATTGAAAGTCCCAAAATACAACTATTGTTGAAACTAAGTCACGAAAAACAATAACACACAATAGATATACTTTTCAAACGAGTAATCCTTTATTAACTATTATCAACAAAGTATTACAAAGTGTTATGAATACACCTGTTGAATAACAACAAGAAATGAACCCTAGAACAAGTAAACTTGATTCGAGACTCAAGTTTACAAGAGAACCAACAAGTCGCTGATGGACAGCTGAGGCCTCAGTGGTTCCAGTGGGAGAAAGAACTTAGATTAAGATTCCAAGCACAAGGGTTGAATCTTAACTTCTTTCTCATCCCTATTTATAGTGGTACGAGGTTGTATCCTTAGTGGGGGTAGTTGATACGTGTCATCTTCTGAGTGGAAGAGTACAACGTATTAAATGCATGTCCAAATCGAGACATGCCTTTAACTACTTTAGGTGAACAGTTCTACCAACTGTTCACCTTTGTCCCACTAGGTCGTACTAGGCATTGACTTGAATCTCTTGTTTTGTCCCGCTCAAAACACTTGTAAGATTCTCCCGCCTAAACTATAAAGGGTTGGATAAGCTTTGCTTAATCCAAGTCTCTAGGGTTCTTAAGTGATCTCTGAGTGTTGTCAACTCAGAGATCCTTGAACACCAGTGCATTCCTTTGACATCCCAGCTATCCATAATCGCTGGTGAGTCTGACTTCAGATTGTCTTCGACTTCTCTGACGTTGTCTTTGACTTGAATGATCCTGGTGTGCCAGCTGAGGCTTTGCCTTCCACTGGTCTAGTCTCTGTCGCTGGTCTTCTCAGCGACCTTTCAACACTTAGTCTAATTTAAACAAATCTAGACAGGGCCATAGTTAAAACTTTCATTGGCCCAACAATAGGAGACAAAGTTCAACGGCTAGCTGGGCGTGGTTCCTTATCTAGCCCAGCGGTTCCTTATCGCTAGAGAACCGCCTAGCTATTTAAGGTACCGCCTAGTAGACTACGCTCCGATTTTGTCTTTTAGTGGGGTAGGAATATCTGAGGTTTTTTAAACCTTCAGAGGATATTCTTATGGCATATATAATATGCCATTTTCAAATTTACATTTTCCATTTTAATAAAACATTTTCTTAAAAAGAAAGTTTATTAAAAAATATTTTGTCATATTAACAAAAGTGAGTTTTAAGGATAATCACTTTGATGATCACTAAGTATGATTAAGAAAAGTTAGTGATATGATTATTACCTTGATGATAGTGTTAGTTAAATAATTCGTTTTGTGTTTTACACTAAATGTGTTGTATAGTTTGTTGTGATCAAAACTAAGAAAGATTAGTTAACACTAATAATGTTTTTAGGCATCACTTGCATTAACAGGTTTAAAAGGCGGATTGTTGAGATAATACTTTTAAGGTGTTCTAAACGGTTTTATAAAACAAGTACACAATTCTGTCCCAAATTTAGAGTCGAGTAAAGTGTCGAGCTGATGGGTTTTAAAGCATGAACTTTAGCTCAAATTTTGGCAGGGTCTTATACAGTTTATAAGTAACCTTGAGACCAAATTTCATCTAAATTGGACAAGTCTAGATAGGATAGATCGGTATGTACATTTGGAGTGTACATGTTGATTGGCATTTTAGACACATAGTTCAATGCTCGTGTGGCGTGAGTTTGAGTATTCACTATTGGACTTGGTGACTTACTCAAGTGTTTAGTCATTATATAAATGACTTAGCTACTGGTCCAAGTAAAGGTAAAGAAATAGTTTGACTTGGCGTCTTATGACGGGTCAATTTCAAGTGTACAAGTGTTTAAACGGGTAGTGTTGGATAAATGGGTTAATATGGATTCATTTGATTCGTGTCACTGGTTTTGAAATATGAATACTTTGAAAATACTTAAGTCATGTTATACTTGGTACATATCGATATTTGAGTTCGAGTCTTAACGCGCGTCTTATTTTGATGGGTTGCGGTTTTTGTGTTTTCACGGGCATCCATATCGTCGGTGATCGTCTCACTACTACTGTTTCTACTCAGCTTCTGAGTACAATGATTTACTTACCTCGTGGCTAAGGTGAGTTCATAGCCCCTTTCTACTTGTACATGGTTTCTAAACACGAGGTGAGATTTTACATGGTGGAACACAACCATTTAAAACTGTATGCTATCCAGAACTTTTATGCTATTTGGAACTTGTATGCTTTCCAAACTTTCATTATTATTATTGCTTTTAGTCTATAGCCTTAAGTTTCCTCTCCTGATCATGAACCGTTAATTGTCCTTTGTGCTTTGCGCGAAGCGTGAATGTTGTGGGTGGATCCATCGGGATTGACTATCCCTGTCCCGATTACCTTAACGCACTTACATTTGTTTATACTTGAGTATTTAGGCTGAATACTCACTAGAGTAACTTACATTGAGTTAAGCTTTGGTTCATGAACTGAACAACAATAATAATGATTTCGGACTATGGTTGACGTATATAACCATTTTCCATATTACTTGTTTTACAAATGAATGCTTGTGTTCCACACCTTTACTGCTAAACCTATGAATAACACTCAACTTTATGTTGACGATTTTACATGTTTAATCTCAGGTATTATTATTACTTATCTTTACTTGGATGGGAGCCCGCAGGATATTATCGCAGATTGAAGATTTCTGTGTATATTTCAACTTTGGTTTTATCTAAAAACCGTCAGAAGAATTTTCTGTATTTTTGGTAATTAAGTGTTATAAATCATGATGAAGTAATAAATCTTTCCGCATATAAAACTCTGGGACCTATATTTAAAACTCTGATATTTTATGATATAATGTACATGTTTTTATTACGTCAGCTTTGTGTCAACAGTAATTCATTGTTTCTTTTACCATGACATGTTACACCCTCGTTGTCTAGTTGTTCCATGTCAGATTCTGAGGGTCTCACAATTTGGCTAAAGTAATTAATTAGCTAATAATTATTGACTACCATAATAATTAATTAGTTAATAATCATTAACTAATTATTAAAATTTATTATTTCTTTAATGTGTAGAGAAAAACTTAATGCTTATTATTTTAATCTGAAAAGAAAAACTTAATGTTTATTAAATTTTGTTTTATCTTATAACTCAATAATTAAATAATCATTATTTTAATTAAATTTTTAAATTTACAATAATCAAATCAATAGGTAAAAATAAAAAAATTAGAAAAAGTAAAAGCATATAACTGTAATAATTTTAGTAAATAAAAAGTCAAGATTAAATTCAAAAGATGTTAGATTTATTTGTAAAACAAGCATATTCTTCAAACACGAATCGTCGGCTTCTATGCTTTATGATCGTATACAAAGGTTGCATGACAACGCACAAACAAAAATACATGTTATTATTAAACTAAAATGCGTACACTATAACAAATGAGTTGATTTTTCAAACTTATTATGTTAATTCTTAAAGTTCACTATATCATTAATGTTTTTGGTGTAAACAAATTGTATATAACAAATAATTTCACACTTTTAAGTGCGAAAACTTATAATTAACTACACTTTTAAGTGTGAACTTTTAAATACTTCACACCTTTTAATATTCGTCACTTATAAGTGTGAATATTTTACAAATAAAGTTTACACATTTTAAAAGTTGAAGAAAAAAATGTAAACAAAGACTGAGGGTATGTTTGGTTTGTTAGGAGGAATCACTATAGGTATGACTTTGATATAAAAAATGTTAGCCTCAAAATATTGAGCCAAACAAGAATGCTCGGTCATATGTTTATTATGTATCGTATTTTAGAACGTTGTAATAGGTAGTATATTAGTCGTGTTATTACGGGCTTAACTTTAAGCTAAGGTTCATTAATAAGTAACCAAAGCCCAAAAGGAAAGCCCGGCCCATGATCATATAGCCCATTAAGCTACATGTTAGGAAGGGTGTTGGTCATTTCATTTTCTCTCTAATCTAATATTCCACAAGTTTCACCAACCATTTTCTCTCTACTTTCTCTCACTACTTTCTCTCTCTAGAATTCTTCTCATATCTACCTTTCTTTCTTTAATTCGTGTGATTATAACAATCATATATTAGGGACAACAATTGGTATCAATCGCCATGGGGTAGTTTTGTGATTGGTTGTTGTGCTTTTCATATGATCCGTTTGATTTGATCCATTTTTCTTCCTCGAATTCAAGATTTTTCTTGTTTTTGATTGTGTTTCTTAATCGTATAACTTCTTTAATCTTGTTGTAGAGATTTGGTTGTTTTGGTTTGGTTAAAAACACGATCTTGTTGCCTAAAAGTTGCTAAATTTGTTGCCTAAAAGTTGCTAAAATCGTTGCCTAAAAAGTTGGAAAAAGGTCCCTTATTGCGACAGCTTGAATTTCGGAAAAGGTAAGTACGGTTTCGATCGCAATAACCCTAGGGTTTTACTTTGCGATCAGTATTGCGATAGCCCCCTTATTCCGATCTGGTCATTCCGATCGTTATTGCGATCTGGATTGCGACAGATTTTAAGGCAATCTTGAAACGTTACTCTGCCCACATTGCGACAGCCACTTTGCGATCTGGGATTCCGATAGGTACACATTGCGATCTGAATATTCCGATCTGGGATTTCGACAAGTACACATTCCGATCTAAGGATTTCGACAGGTGCACATTGCGATCTAAAGGACATTCCGATCTAAGCAACATTCCGATGGGCATTCCGATGGCACATTCCGCTGGACATTCCGATGACATGTTTAGCTAAATTTTTGTTTGAGTACTTTTTAGACTTAGCCACCATCTAGACTAGTTTCGGAACGTAGTTTACACGAAGATTAAAAAAAAAAAAAAAAGAGTTCAAATTTTTAGGTCAAGTAAAATCAAATTTTTTCCATACTAGTTTTAGGACATTTCTAGCTCAATTTCAAAATTTGGTGATTACAAATTTTTTAGGTCTACCGTTTTGTCGGACTGAGGAATTTATTGTCGGGCTGAGGAAAAAAAAAATCGCAATTTTCGGAATTTCAACAACCAAACAAATCACAACTCAACTACTTAAGATCCACATTCAATTCATCATTTCAGAGAATATTGAGATGGATTCTACTGCCGAATACCGTGTGACGAACAACAACATAATGGTGGCAGGTAACAAGGAAAGACCACCAATGCTTGTGTCGGGTCGATATGATCAATGGCAATCCCGTTTTATACGTTACCTTGACACAAAACCTAACGGTGATGCTTTAAGGCAATGTATTTTGGAAGGACCCTATAAACTCTCAAGGATTCAAGTTCCTGCAGTACCAGCCACAGACACGAGTGATGCACAACCCGCATATGAACGTGATGAGAAGAGGACCGACCTCACCCCAGAGAACCGTGCGTGGTTTGATGCAGAGAAGGAAGCAATCTACTTAATTCTCAGTGGCATTGGAGATGAGATTTACTCTACGGTTGACGCATGTCCTACTGCTCAAGAAATGTGGACGGCCATTGAAAGATTGCAACAAGGTGAATCACTTAACAAACAAGATGTGAAAACTAAGATGTTTTGGAACTTTGGCAAGTTTACATCAAAGGATGGGGAATCAATTGATTCTTATTACTCCCGATTCTACAAGACGATGAATGATATGACCCGAAACAACTTGCAAGTTTCCACCATGCAAGTCAATGTCCAATTTCTACAGCAACTTCAACCAGAGTGGACACGGTTTGTCACCTTGGTCAAACAACAACAAAAGTTAGATGAAGTTTCATATCACAAGCTCTTTGACATCTTGAAACAATTTCAAAATGAGGCAAATGAACTTCGAGCTGAACGAGTTGCAAAGATTTCCAATCCACTTGCTTTGGTGTCTACCACTCAACATTACCCAGAATATCACTCCCGTACTTCAAAGACCTACTCTACTCAATCATCATCACCACGATCATCCATTGTCTCCAAGTCACATGTTCCAACACGATCCCGCGGCAAAGAAGTTGCAAGAGCACCATCACCCATACCTGAGCAATCATCTGAAAAAGACAGTGATGAAGAAGTAGCTCAAAGGGATAGGGAATTCAAGCAACAAATGGCTTTCGTTATGAAGCAATATAAGAAAATCTACAAACCCACCAACAACAACCTTCGAACATCTTCAAACTCGAGGAACACCCATGCACAGAGTCCTCCAAGGTATGACACACGAAGACGTGTTGAGAGTCCTCTAAAGTATGATCGACAACCTAAGTATGATAATCAGAGGGTGGCTACTGTTGTTGGAAATAGGGAAACTGTTGGTACTCAAGTTGTGCAACAAAGTGGGATTCAGTGTTTTAACTGTAGAGGTTTTGGGCATTTGGCCAAGGAATGCAGGCAGCCAAAGAGGGTTAAAGATTATGGTTATCATAAGGAAAAGATGCTGTTGTGCAAGAAAATGGAAGCTGGAATCAAGTTATCAGCTGAGGAAGGAGAAATGCTTGACGACACAGATGATGAACTCTCTGACCAAGAACTCGAGGCACATTATTCATACATGGCAAAGATTCATGAGGTCCTTAACGTCACTGAAGATGACAATGGTCCTATCTTTGATACCGAGCTAACTGATAAGGTACAAGATGATGCTGAATATAATGTGTTTGGTGATACACATGAGCATAGTGATCTACCAACAACAATTACTGACACGTGTATGATGGAAACGGTTGATAGCAATACCACACCCGATTCATCAGACATGTGCAATAATGAGTTTGAGGATGATCAACATGCATGAGTATGATGACGAGGAGCGTGTCGCGCTTGCTAATTTAATTGCTAGTTTACAAAAAGATGTCAATGAAAATAGAAAGAATCAAAAGCAATTAAAGAAGGCAAACGCAGCGCTCACTCAAAACTTTGAAGAATGCAAAGCCGCTCTTATAAAATCTAGTGAGACTATTGATAGTTATAGGGCTGAGCTTCTTCAAAAGACCAACGAGCTTGAGGGGTACAAAAGTCGTGTCATCAACGTTAAAAAGGACGATTTTGAAAATAAATACAATGAAGCTCTTGCTTTGTTAACTAAAGAAAAACGTCAATTTAATGTTTTATTAAGTGATGAACGTCAAAAAACGTATCTTGCCACAACAAAAGTTAATGAACTTGAACAAAGGCTTTCTATGAACACCACCGATTCTGCTAAAATTCTTGACGAGAAGAAACAAGAGGTTGAAACATTAAAACAAGATTTCAAAAATAGACAAAGCAAAGATACTGAAAAAGTAAAGGATCTCGAAGAACAAGTCGATTTTTTGAAAAAAGTTGTTTATAATACACATGACTCTATTCAAACCGTAAGAATGATAGCACCTCGGTCGTTTTTCAAGGGTCAACCTAGCTTTGCCACCCCCAAGTACCTCGAACAAGCTCAAGCTGCTAACCCCCATTTATATCTTGACGAGTCCGAATGGACCAATCATGATTGCCCTGTAGCTAACCTCGATAGTGAAGAGACGTCCCTTTGGGATGAGGAGAGTAGATCACCGGTCAATAAAGATTTTGTGAAACCATATAACTATGCTTATGAAAACAGTCTTTATGGTCTTTTCACTCCACAAAAACAGAAGTCTCGTGAGGAATTATTTTTAGAATGCAAACAAAAAAGAATTCAATGGAAAAAAGCTTTTGCCACTAAGAGGAAAACTAATGTTTTTAAATATATTAACTATTTGCCTCTAGATGCTTCTAAAAGCAAAAGTCGAAAAATACTTGGTTTTCTTAAACACCACGTTAATAATGTTCAATCAATTGTTGAAAGCGATTGGGAGAAACGTCAAAAGGATAAGTGGAAAACCGAGATTCCTCACGACATAACTGTGCTTGTGAAAGAACTTTTAATACCAAATACGAAGATAATAAAAGAACATGTTCTTGAGTTTGAAAATTTAATTCAGACTGAAATGTTCGATGATTTGAAATATGTTGAGTCTCTTGAAAAAGAAATTGATAACCTTCAAAATGACAAATTAAAATTTTCAAACGAATATGATCTACTCTTAGAAGAATGTCTCTCCAAAGATATTTTGTGTGTTACTCTTCAATCTTGCGCTGATATCGATGAATATTCTGATGTTGCATGCAAATATCTTGATAAAATCAAAGAGTGTGAGCGTCTTGAACTTGAGCTTTCGAAACATAAAGAAAATGTTGATAAAAAGGCTTTTGAGTTACTTCAACACAAAACTGATTTCCTTCAAAAACATTGTCATTCTCTTGAACTTGCTTTGCAAAAAGACGTTGGTAGTTTTCCACATGATAATAAATTGCAAGAAAAACTTTCCCAAACGTTTCGAGAAATGAACGAACAGAATTTGGAAATTAAAGGGTTGAAAGCTCAGTTACAAGACAGGGACAGAGCGATTGCAGAGTTGCAGAAACTCATTGCTAAGATGGGTGGGAAGATTGTGGAACCTAGTGTTAAGAAACCTGTTGTAAGACAACCCAATGCTCAAAAAGTGACTAGACCCTTTGTCTTGGGAAAACCATCTGTTTTCTCTAATTCTGCATTTGCAAAACCTGTGTTTGCCCCCAAGACGGATGGGAAGGATAGGTTACCACAAAACACTCCCAAAACAAATATTCGATCACAAAGCATTAAGAACACAAATGTGGTTAAACCAGGGATGTATAGATTGACCACTAAACCCACACAAAAAAAAAGAAAGTCAATCACCTAAGACTTCTAGAAACACTAATAAACGTGTGTCTTTTACTACAGGAGTAGTCCCCACTGCTAGTGTTAGCTGGCCCCAGCTTAAGAGCACTCGCATGAATGAAAAGGTCTGGCAAAACAAAAGTCAAGGGAAGATGAAGGAAGTAGAAGACCACCCTAGGATTTTCAATGTTTCTAAGAATAAAACGTCTGTAATCGCGTGTAATGACGATTTGAATGATTCGACTTTGAATGCTATGAAAGTTAAGTTTGTTTGTGTGAAATGTGGAAAGTGTGCTAATGCTAATCATGCTATGTGTGTTTCGAATAATGTCAAAGGCGTAGAAACTAGAACTAAGAAGCAAACTGTGATGCCTATTAGTGCTAGAAAACCCAAACGCAAAGTGAACCATTCTGGTGCAACCCCCCCCCCCCCCCCCCTAAGAAAAGTATTACATCAGACTCCACCACTAAGAACCCTAGAAGCAGAATTAGGGAATTATATGAGTCTGCTAGCAAGCCTTGGAAATGGTGGTTTGCTAATCAATGTCCTCCAGGATATCAATGGATGCCTAAGGTTAGGACAGAAAATGTGACTACGAGCGTTAGTGTGCCTCTAAGTGATGAAACTAGGGAAACTAATGAATCAGAAATCACAACTAACATGGAATCCAATTTAGCAAATGCTCCATCGTGTTCTAATTCTTCTGCAGGTGATCGAAGTAATTCTCTTCATAATGGACTCCGGATGCACGAAGCACATGACGCGGAATCTCAAGCTTCTAATTAACTTCGTGGAGAAGTTCCTGGGTACGGTCCGATTCAGAAATGATCAATTTGCACCGATCCTAGGATATGGAGACTTGGTTCAGGGGAACATCACTATCAAAAGGGTTTACTACGTCGAAGGGCTCAATCATAATCTTTTCTCGGTTGGTCAATTCTGTGATGCGGATTTGGAGGTTGCTTTTAGAAAGAAGACATGTTTTGTTCGTGATTATGATGGGAATGACTTACTTACCGGAACACGGGGTACTGATCTCTACACTATTTCACTACAAGACTCCACATCTTCAACTCCAATCTGTTTCATGGCTAAAGCTTCAACGACTCAAGCTTGGTTATGGCATCAACGTTTATCTCATCTTAACTTCGATACCATCAACTTGCTTTCTAAGAAAGATATTGTGCGAGGCCTTCCTAACTTGAAATTCATCAAAGATCATCTTTGTTCTTCTTGTGAACTTTGTAAAGCTAAACGGAGTAGTTTCAAGACAAAGACTACACCTAGCTCTAAAGGACGGTTAGATCTTCTTCATATAGATTTGTGTGGTCCCATGCGTGTTCAAAGTATCAATGGGTAGAAATACGTTATGGTAATTGTCGATGACTACTCAAGGTACACATGGACTCACTTCTTGAGGTCCAAGGATGAAACACCCGATGTTCTCATCAACTTCCTTAAAGTGATACAACGTGGTCTTCAAGCTCAAGTTAAAGTGGTTCGTACTGACAGAGGTACTGAATTTTTGAATTCAAAACTGAGAAACTATTTTGAAGATGAAGGAATTGAACATGAAACATCTATTGCTCGAACACCTGAACAAAACGGCGTTGTTGAAAGACGAAAGCGTACTTTAGTTGAGGCTGCTCGAACATTGTTATCCGCTTCAAAACTTCCACTATACTTTTGGGCCGAAGCCGTGTCAACCGCATGCTACACACAAAACCGCTCCTTAGTTATCCCAAGACACGAAAAGACACCATATCACATAATTAATGATCGCAAACCTTCACTCAAACACCTTCACGTTTTTGGATGTACGTGTTACATTATTCGAGATGGTGAAAATCTGGACAAGATGAAAGAGAAAGGTGATGCATGCATTTTAGTGGGATATGCAACTCAGTCAAAGGGATACAGAGTGTAAAACAAGAGAACAAAATTGATAGTCGAGACTATTCATATCAGATTTGATGAATTGCAAGAAATGGCACTTGAACAAAACAGTTTAAGTCCCGATCCACAAAGACAAACGACTTCCATTCACAACTGCACGGAACTCGGAACTCAAGACCACAGCAATGAACCGTCAAGTTCAAAGCTGGTTCCTGAACATGTTCCTAGAGCAGATATGACAGTGGACACGACACTTGAAGAGTTGGAAATGTTATATGGACCAATGTATGATGAATATTTCACGGGGGAGAAACAAGTTGCATCGAAGTCTTCCGCTGTCACTCATGATAAGAATGATGATACCTATCATCATCAACAAAAGGATACAACTTCATCTACTTCAACACGGGTTGCTGCAGATTTACTTCCTCAGAATATCACATTAACAATCGATCCTACAACATCCACAACTACTGTCATTGCTCCAGAGAACACACATCAAGCAGACGATGCATTATCTGACGAAGACGAATTTATCAACCCATTCGGTACACCGGTACAAGAAACTGGAGAGTCTTCTACTCGCCATGTTGATCTGTCAAATATGAATACGTTCTATCAACGACATCCTTCAACACATCATTGGACCCGAGATCATCCTTTGGTTCACGTAATTGGAAACCCTTCACAGCCTGTTCGTACAAGACGACAACTAGCAACCGATGGTGATGTTTGTATGTTCGCACTCGCCGTGAGTACTGCTGAACCGAAAAACATCAAAGAAGCCATGGCTGATCATGCTTGGATTGAATCTATGACGGATGAACTTCACCAATTTGAAAGACTTAAAGTCTGGGAACTTGTTGACAGACCATACGATGTGACTCCTTTAAATCTTCGTTGGATCTGGAAAAACAAGATGGATGAAGAAAACACGATCATCAAGAACAAAGCTAGGCTAGTGGCTAAGGGGTATGGCCAGAAAGAGGGAATTGATTTTGAAGAATCATTTGCACCAGTAGCTCGAATGGAAGCAGTCAGGATTTTTCTTGCTTATGCTGCACATAAGGGATTCACTGTCTATCAAATGGACGTAAAGACAACATTTCTTAACGGTCCTTTGAAGGAAGAAGTCTATGTCACGCAGCCGGAAGGATTCGTCAATCCTCATTATCCTGACAAGGTGTATCGTCTCCACAAAGCACTTTATGGACTCAAGCAAGCTCCAAGGGCGTGGTACGACGAGCTCTCAAAATTTCTGGTATCCAAAGGTTTCTCAAAAGGTTCCATTGATCTAACTCTGTTCACTTATAAATATGGGGATGACATTTTGCTTGTGCAAATTTATGTTGATGACATTATTTTCGGGTCTACTAACCCAAAACTTTCAAAATGGTTTGAAAAAGTAATGCACAGCAAATTTGAAATGTCTATGATGGGCGAACTAAAATTCTTCCTAGGAATTCAAGTTCACCAATCCCCAAGTGGTATCTTTATAAACCAAGCTAAGTATTGTCAAGAGATAATCAAAAAGCATGGTATGACTTCATGTGACCCCGTTGGGACACCATTATCAACCACATCCCTAGATGCTGACTTGGAGGGACTACCCATAGATCAAACGAGATATCGTTCCATGATCGGGTCCCTCATGTACTTGACAGCAAGCAGACCTGATATTTCACATGCTACGTGTTATTGTGCACGTTATCAAGCACGACCCACTGAAAAGCACCTCAAGGAGGTTAAACGGATCTTTCGGTACCTCAAGAATACCATTCATTTGGGACTCTGGTATCCGAGGGAAACCGGTTTCTTTCTAACGGCCTATTCAGATTCTGATCATGCAGGGTGTCTTGATACACGAAAAAGTACTTCTGGTGGTGCACAATTTCTAGGTCAAGATAAGCTTGTGGGATGGTCTTCCAAGAAGCAGGATTGCACGTCACTTTCATCAGCCGAAGCGGAGTATGTGTCTCTATCTGCGTGTTGTGCTCAAGTTCTATGGATGAGAACACAACTCACGGATTATGGCTTCCACTTTGATAAAGTACCTATGTATTGTGACTCAAAGTCGGCCATAGCCATCTCCTTCAATCCAGTACAGCATTCCCACACGAAGCACATTGATGTCCGATATCACTTCATAAAGGAACAAGTTGAAAGAGGTATCATTGAATTATACTTTGTTGGAACGGATTACCAATTAGCCGACTTGTTTACGAAAGCTCTGTCGAAAGATAGGTTTGAGTACCTCGTTAGGCAAATTAGTATAAGATGTTTGACTCCAGCAGACCTGGAGATTCTGGCAAAGGTGCCTGCTTGATTTATCTATCAAACATCAACTTGTCAATATCTTTGAAAAAGCAAAATACAAAAATATAAAACACATAAAAGCAAAACACAAAATTAAAAATCTTTCAAAATCCAAAAATATTCTTCTCGACATGTCTTTCAGTATCGATAATATGGACGTGCCTAGAAATGTCGCTCAATAACGACACGGGTGTGTACATAAAGCTCGAATGAAAGTTGTAAATATTTTTCAAAACATGTCATTTCTTCTTTTAAATAAAAGGAAATTGTCTATTTTGGACAAATATTTCCAAACAACGGGTAGAGCAATCTATCACGGGTTGAGCTTGTCACAAAACATTCAACGTTTTGAGCTTAACACAATGGCTTGTAATCACTTTCAGATTGCAACCCGATTCTATATTCACGGGGGAGTGTACGATTTTGTGCTCTTACCCTCAGCAAAAGAAGAGAAATCTTCTTACACTTGAGTGGATTCGTCAAGACATTCAAAGTCTATGAACTCAAGTTTATGCTTCAGAAAAACCTCTTCGACAAAAAGAAATAGGATTTTTCAAAAAGCATTGAACACAATTTTTTCAAGAATTTCTCAATGATTATTCAAAATCTTTCAAAAATTGTGTGTTCAACAACTCCCATCCTCAAAAAGCGAAATGTGGATCATATCCTCACAATGACAATTCAATTGGATCAATTTTTGAGGGGGAGTATTTTAAACTTCATGCAAAAGATTAACACATCTTTCTCCCGGAGATTTCAAGACTATTTTTTCAAAATATATTTTAATCAAATTTGGTATCTCTAATATCAAAAGATTGTATATATTAGAGATAGGGGGAGAAAATGTGATTAAAATGTGATCTAATATAAGACTCAAGCACTTTAACTCTTACCTACATGTGCGAAACACTTTCGATTATCGATGCACATGTGAAGGGGGAGCATTTCTGAAACGACAAAACTAGCAAGGTGTTAAATGTTTTTCAAACACTTTGTTAGAATTTAAAGTGGTTTTCATGGTTACGATCAAATACCCACAACATCTTTAATTCACGACGTTATTGGTGTCAAAAGGGTGGTTAGGCTTAAGTCCTATGATCCAACCAGAACCGGAGGGATCTTCCCAGGGACAATCCAATAGATTATTAGAAGTCCTTAGGAAAGATGGAGTAGAATGTGAACGTAGCTGAATGCCGACTAAGTACTGATGCTAGCACTGGAACAATCACAACAAGGTGCTAGTAATGATGTCTTGGTAAGCATTGAAGGGGTTGAAGAATGAAAAAGAAATGTAAGGATAAAGGGTCTAAAGAAAGAAGCCCTCCATACAACTTAGGCAGAAACCGGGTCAACTCATCATGAAGACAAACTCATCATGGACCCAGTGATGTGAAGCACAACTCTTTCCTAGCTACTCAGGCTTCTCTCAAAAGAAGTTTGTTTTATTGTCACGGAGATCAACACGACTTCTATTGACTTTCTCACTCCGAGATAGTTGATATTGAATAGGTGGCATCTGCTCCAGCCTCCGACCACTAAAAGTGCACAAATCGAGTCTAGAGCCAAGAGATCAATCAAATCTCGTTAGGACACACGGATGAAGATCAAGAGAGTCCTACGCTATATCCTTGTGATATTGCTAGAACACTCAGAGTGATACTACTTAGTATTCATAATGATGAGTGTAAATCCTTCCAGTGTTAACATCAAACAGCACTGCGGTAGGTCATATGCAAGATTCTTTATGAATTGAACATGTGCAAAACTGAAAAGCAACAGTGGTTTGATTCTGAATTGATTCAAACTCGTTTCAGGTTTCTACGCAATATCTTTATGGTCTTGCCAGAACATTCAGAGTGATATTCATTAATATCCACAGTGACGAATGGAAATCCTTCTAGCGTCAACATCAAACCGCGCTACGGTAGGTGACTTGTGAGATTCTTATGAATCAAACTTGTGTCAACTGGAAAGCAACAATGGTAAGATTCTTTAAGAATCAAACTTGTTCCAGGAATTTGAATTGACGACTTTAATCAAGCGGATGTTTATCCAATTGATTCACTCTTTATGTTCGCAGTCTTGCTTTGAGACGGTCGAGTAAAGAGAACGGCTAGTATAGCCGCGAAACCCTGTCAAGGAGATTCTTAATTGAATCTACCTGATCACAGGTACGATATTTAATATCGTATAACGGTCTTCACCGACCGGAGGTAAAACGCTACCGATTTAGGACGAATGTCAAAGCCATTCAGTCCATGTCTATGTTTTGTCTCGAGAAGGTGGCGTCACGGTGTACACAGCAAAGTCAAAGATTCAGAAACCACATACTCATGCCTAAAGACATATTCAACAATTAATAGTGTGAGCATGTGGATGAAGACACAAGATCGCAAGATGGCAAAGACAAGTCAAGGATGATTTGAAGATCTCAAGCTTAAAGACAAAGTCGAAAGACAACGACAAAGGCTCAAAGATTACAGCATGAAGGAACAAGACTACTATTACACGTTCAAGACTCCTTTATGGCGAGATTAGTAATCTCTACAAATTTCCTAAATGACCAAAGGTTTATGACCTCTCATTGGGGGAGATTGTTAGCCTCAAAATATTGAGCCAAACAAGAATGCTCGGTCATATGTTTATTATGTATCGTATTTTAGAACGTTGTAATAGGTAGTATATTAGTCGTGTTATTACGGGCTTAACTTTAAGCTAAGGTTCATTAATAAGTAACCAAAGCCCAAAAGGAAAGCCCGGCCCATGATCATATAGCCCATTAAGCTACATGTAAGCAAAGGCTATATAAACCCTTCCTAGCATGTTAGGAAGGGTGTTGGTCATTTCATTTTCTCTCTAATCTAATATTCCACAAGTTTCACCAACCATTTTCTCTTTACTTTCTCTCACTACTTTCTCTCTCTAGAATTCTTCTCATATCTACCTTTCTTTCTTTAATTCGTGTGATTATAACAATCATATATTAGGGACAACAAAAAATGTATGGAAATCGATATAATAATTTCATTAATTATGTTTGGTTGGTTTTTTAGAACATGGGTATCAAAGATTAGTGGACTTACTAAATAATAAAAAAATTAGAAAATGTGTAGTGGTGTGACTAATTTTGAGTTATATTTGTAATTTTAACCATGAGAGAGGAAAATTAAAATAAAAAATTATTTGTTTTGTGATTAAATTTGATATAATATATGATAGATTTTTTATAGGCACCAACATACCCTTCTATCATATTTTAGATACTATGGGTTTGAAACAATAATTAGTCTATAACAAACACATGTATGACTATGACATCCATACTACCATTCCCATATGTCCCAACCAAACGCACCCTAAATTTATTGTAATGGTAGTATCAATGTATTTTCGTGCAAAAAGGTTAAAATATTTTTTATTCCATGATTATTTCAATATTTTTTTCACTTGCGAAATTGAAATTGAAAAAAAATAGTAAAACAAAGTATGTTTCAAATTAAATAAAATTGACGCTAAAAAGTAAAAATGTAATTAAAATAGTAATAATGTAAGTTGTTGGGTCATCATTAATACGAGTAAAAACGGACATTCATAGAATTTGGAGATTTTCTTAGCACATTTATTAGTATCTAAAAATTAATGTGTTAGCATTGTTGATGAAACAACATTAATAACATAAAAGACTTTTAATAAATGGTCAAAAATATGTAAGAACCACAGGGCTCTTTTTTTTTATAGGGGTTCTACTATTAATAACTTCCTATTTAAAAAAGTACAAAAATTTATACTTTTTGTCCCCGTGTCCCCCAGTTTACACTTCTGCACAGTTTTCTTATCAGTTTCGGTTCCGTATTGTTGTCTGTTTGTTACTTTAGACCTATTAAGCTTTATAATTTTCATTCTGTATTTTCAGGATCTCACTTTTATAACATAAATAAAATTATAAAAAATAAATAAATAAATAAATAAATAAAAATCAGAAAACAGGGGGAGAGGGTACCAACTGTATTTTTGAGGGTTGAGCCTTTTTATAGTCACTCGGTTTTTAAACCACGTGGTAAGCATTGTGCATAAATAAGTCCTTCATCAACTATAAGTTTGCTTTTATTTTTCTTAGCTACTCTTTAAACAATAAAGGTTATTTTACTTTTCATTTTAGATATATTGCAATGGAATTTTACCTTTACTTTTTTTTTATTCAATCATTTAACTTATTTATATCTTTCATTCTAATACTAGATTCTGTATCTTCAAAAAGAAAACTCTTAAAACTAGCCAGGCTTTGAAGCTAGTTTAATATAAAATATAAAGATTTCTTTTGAATTCATGCATTTTTTTGGTGATCATAGTTAACACTAAGAGGGTGTTTGGGATTGTTTACTGAGGTTTATCAGATGAGCAGTTTTGAGTGCCTGTTTAAAATTGGTTATCAACTCAACGCGTTCATTTTTGTCAATAGTCTCAGGATTGACAATCAGGTCATGATGAAGCAATGGCTTTGGATGAAACGTTAATAACATCATGAATATGGCTTGCCACCAAGCGGTGATTTTGGGGATTGGGGATTAACCAACTTACAATGTTGCTCACAAGTTCACAGATCATCAAAGGTTTGTGCATTTTCTTTTTCTGTAACATTTTTTCATTCATTGTGTATAAGCATTGAACCTTATTCATCTTTTTGGCAAACAGGAGGTTCTTCTAATTTATGCAATGAGACTGCAGGATAAGGTGATGAACCCGCCTGTCAAAAGTACAACGTGTACATGCATCAATATGGATACATATCTTTTAGGACTAGGTCCAATTTGGGTTTAATATTTTGCATGCATAGAAAGTTCGGCAGTATCAAATGTTGCTGCGACCACAATGCACACATTCTACACAAGAAATGAAGTTTTATTTTTGTAGTGTTTCATGAATTGATTATGTACCTGGTATGGTTTTAGGATCTTAAGTTATGGATTTTAGTCCGTAGGGACCAGTTTTGAAATACAGAAATAGCATAGATGACGTGAAAAGTTCCGTGATTTTAACCAAACCACACGGACGATCGTGTAATTTACTTTATTTTTCTTTCTAATAAATTTATAAAGGGGTCATAACTATTTATTTTCGCAAATTCAGTCTATATTTTCTCAATCAACACTAGCTATAGCGTTTCTTTGCTATTTGTATGTTGCATACATGTTACTTTACGGCAGCAAAAATTTGAGCACATGCATCCATGTTACTTTAAAGTCCTATTTGCTAAAATCACATTTAGCAAAGAATTTAAAGTATGTGACCAGTTTTGGTTAATGTCTTAAAATTTGTCCGAAATATGTTTTTTGTTGAGGAACTCTTTAGACCATTTTTTTTCAAAGTCTCAACATTTATATGATTTTCATATCATACTAACACATAAGTTGGACATTAGACATGAGTTGTTAATCTACAATATCAGGTATTGTTATAGCGGGTTCTTTGTATTTTGTAAAGAACATACAATATCACAAAAACCACAACTTGGTGCATATCATTGTATTTCCGTACAAATTTCTTTCAGCTTGATTGAACACTCCCTTAGTGAATGGATAGTAACTTTACTATTTGCGTCTACCATTTTCCTCAGGTTTTGCGACTCTGTCAGCATACATAGGGAGACAATTGATGACCTTGATCTCATTTATTACATCCTCTTCTGTGATGTTATCATCGATGCTCCCCAGAACCTTATTGAAGGTTATAATTTCGTTAGGTGTAGATTTGTCGGTTCGCACCCTCATAAAGACCCACACATTCTCCTCAGAATCCCATGAACATTCTATGATCTTCCCAGATAATGAATTTATATCTACTGATGAATCTCTAAAAGCGCCACGACTTCCATTTATTACTATCCTCCTCCCACGCTTATTCAAACAAAGCATTGGGCGATTATTGTTTCCCACCTCAAGAAGAAAATCAACGGAGTTCATTTCTGGATACTTCCACTTCAAAAGACCGGCATGTGTGAGAGGCACATATGGATCGTCCCAACCCTGGAAAATGAGACCATCCGAGGCATGCGAAAGGCCTGGAATGAACTTTTTTAGAAGATAACATACAGCAGAAAGTGGGTAAAACTCTTTCCTTCTAACCCGAAATAGTTCCAAGTCATATCTATAGTACGGAGTACTACTCTTGAACAAAGTCTCTCGCTCCATGTTCCGAGGTTTGATAACTTCATTTTCAAGTATATTGCACCTGCTGCCGAAAGGGTGGTCTATAAGTGATTTTCCATTGATTGCTATGATATCGTACACAAGATATCTCCTTTCCTGCTTGTGTGTGGTCGGGTCAGTATCAATTACCATCTCGCCATCAAGCAAGGTGTAGTTATGAGTGATTCTAGATGCACCCTCAATAGGGTATCCACATGGAAACCGCAAGTCAACGCTTCTAAAATCAAATTTTCTATCAATCAGGTAGCATCCATCCCGTGTAATAAGCAACAGAAATCGTGTTCCATCGGCCTTCCAAGTTACATGATAATACTGATGCCGCAAGAATTTTAGGTTTTCCTTTGTAAGAGATACAGGGTGTCATAAAATCGATGGTGAGAACTCTCAAATCTTTTATTGTGTTGTTGCATTTTACAATGGGAAAAGGAATGGAACATAAATACAGAGAATGTGAAACCTATACATAGAATGTTATTAAATAGAAACCTATACAGAGAAGGTTGCTAAATAAAGGTCCAATATAGAAGGAATGATTAGGAGGAAAATACGCCGTGATTGTCTCAATTCCAATATTCCCCCTCAAGTTGGAGCGTGTAAGTCTTTAACGCCCAACTTGTCAAGTAGATGCCTGAGTTGTTGTGTTCCCAATCCTTTGGTGAGAAGATCTGCGATTTGCATTTTGGTATCGATAGCCATCGGTTGGATTTCATTTGACTCCACTCTTTCTCGAACAAAGTAACAATCCATTTCTACATGTTTGGTTCTTTCGTGGAAGACCGGATTGTTAGCAATATGCCTAGCCGCTTGGTTGTCACAAAATAGAGGTGTTGGTCCGTTTGAGAAAATGTCCAATTCCTTTAAGAGCCATCTTAACCATAAGACCTCACTAACCGTGGTGGCCATAGAACGGTACTCTGCTTCTGCGGAAGATCGTGAAACTACAGACTGCTTCTTGGTTTTCCATGAGACCGGTGCACCACCAAGAAGGACTAAGTATCCTGTTCGCGATTTTCTAGTAAAAGGACATCCAAGCCAGTCAGAGTCGCTGTAGGCAGTAAGGCCACATCCACCTTCTCGAGAGAGGAGTATGCCCTGACCCGGCGTCCCTTTTAAGTATCTTAATACTCTATGTACAGCGTCCAGATGGTCTTGTCTTGGATCAGCAACAAATTGACTCAAGACATTTACAGAGTATGCAATGTCGGGTCTGGTGGCCTGTAAGTATAGCAATCTTCCCACTATGCGACGATATCGACTGGCATCAACTTTAGGTTCTGCGCTGTCCTTGTCCAACTTTAGGTTCTGTTCCATTGGAAAAGCACTCGGTCTGCATCCTTGTAAACCACAGTCTTCCAAAATATCTAAGGTATATTTTCGTTGGCTTAGAACAATACCCTCAGAAGTGCGAGCAACTTCAATACCAAGAAAGTATTTCAAACTTCCTAGATCTTTGATGCTGAACTCCTTGTTGAGTCTCTCTTTTGTATCACAAATCTTTGGAAGATCATTGCCTACTATTATCACATCGTCCACGTATATCAAGGCTGCTATAAAGCTGTTGTTATGTTTAAAAATAAAAAGAGAATGATCTGCCTTAGATTGTTTGAAACCGAGGGTAAGAAGGAACGTAGTGAACTTGTGATACCAATTGCGGGATGCTTGTTTCAAGCCGTACAGGGACTTTCTTAATCTGCAGACCTTTGTCTCACCCTCCCTTGAAAACCCTTGTGGTATTTTCATGTAAATTTCTTCATGTAGATCACCATGTAAGAAGGCGTTATTCACATCGAGTTGGTGGATCGTCCAATTCTTTTTAACTGCAACGGCAAGGAGTGTTCTTACCGTGACAATCTTGGCAACTGGGGCAAAAGTGTCATGGTAGTCCACTCCCTCCATTTGGGTACAACCCTTAGCAACGAGGCGTGCCTTGTATCGTTCCACTTTTCCACTTGGTTTATATTTTATCTTATAAACCCACTTCGAATCAATGGCCTGTTTTCCTTCGGGTAAGTTTTCGAGGGTCCACGTACCATTCTCTTCAAGTGCTCGAATTTCTCTAATCATTGCCTCTTTCCATCTTTTATACTGTACAGCTTGTCTAAAGTTTCTTGGCTCAACATTGGAGTTGATGGCCGTTAAGAAAGCTTTGTGAGATTTAGAAAATTTATTATATGAAACGAAATTAGACAAGGGGTGTACCGTCGAGAATTCTTGAGTTGATGTGGGATCAGCATGGTCTACCGATGGGGGGAGGTTGACATGATAGTCCCCAAGATGAACTGGCTGTGATCGGTTTCTCTTGGGTCTAGACGGTTCAGAAGGTGGGGCTTGGGCTTCATCATTATTCTGTTCCACATGGTCAACTGGTGACACAAGACTTGGTTCCTCATGCTGCAAAAGCTGGTTCACATTTAAAATTTCACCTTCAATATTATCTTGTTGGGCTGCTCTATCTTCGTTAGGCCCAATGTCTCCTTCATTTTCATTTTCGGTTCCTTCAGTGCACTTCTTCTTATTTTGGCCTTCATCACAGTAAGTATTGTTTGGCCATTCAAAAACATCTAGTTCATCTTTTTCTTGCTCAAGATCACTAAAAGGGAATTTTTCTTCGTGGCATTTTATGTCTCTAGAGACAACAATTTTCCCTGTTTCGATGTCCAAAACTTTGTATCCTTTTGTTCCTTGTGGATACCCTAAAAGAACACCAGGCTTCCCCCTCATTTCAAGCTTGTCTCCTTTCGTATCGGTGTTCCAATAATATGTTAGACAACCAAAAACCCTCATAAGATCGTAGTCGGGTTTTCGATTGAATAAAAGCTCGTAGGGTGTCTTGTTATCAATTACTTTTGAGGGAAGTCGATTAATGATATAGGCTGCTGTCAACACACACTCTCCCCAAAATCTCTTGGGTAAGTTGGCTTCGAACCGCAGTGTTCGAGCAATTTCAAGTAAATGTCTGTGCTTTCGCTCGACAACTCCATTTTGTTGGGGGCTGTGAGGGCAAGTTGTTTCAAGCAATATCCCTTGCTCTTTGTAAAAATGAGCCATGGCATTCGATGTGAATTCACCTCCGTTGTCACACCTTATTCGTTTGATATCCTTTCCAAATTGTGTTTTGACCATTTTATGAAAGAATTTTAAACTATCACTTGCCTGGTATTTGTGTTTTAAAAGAAACAACCAGACACTTCTACTATAATCATCGACAATAGTTAGAAAATAACTTGCTCCCGTAAAGGAAGGTGTACGGTATCTTCCCCAAATATCGCAATGTAATAATTCAAAACATTCATTAGTCTTAGAAACACTAACTGGAAAAGGATTTCTAGTATGTTTCCCTTTAGAACAAGAGTCACAAAATTTATTAAAAGAAATACTGTGGAGAAAATCAATCGCATTGAGTTTTTCGTTTGAGGCATGACCCAACCTTTTATGCCACGTGTCTCCGGTTGTCATCATGACTCGTCTCTCACTGTTGATCATCCCCATTCGGTACAGACCGCCATTACGCTTACCCACACCAATCAAGTTCCTCGTTTTGAGCTTCTGCATAATACAAAAGTTAGGGAAAAAGGTTACGGAGCACTGAAGGTTATCGGTTAATCGTCCAACCGATAGAAGATTACAATTAAAATTTGGAACGTAAAGGACATCTTTTATTCCCAGACCCTCTTTTAGAGTGCAATCGCCTTTCCCTTTTACGGGTATGGCATCCCCATTGGGAATAATGACAGGTTCTTCGGTTTTATTTACTGTTCTATTTTCAAGGATTTCAATATCATGAGTAATATGTTCGGTCGCTCCCGAGTCTATTATCCAGTCATCGTTTCGATAAGACTTACCTGCCATATTGGCCATGTGGGATGTGTCATTCTTGGGGCCACTTCCATCATCAGCAAAGTGGTCTAAAAGGGCTTGATATTGATTATTTGTCAAACCTGGTATAGGGCTCGAGTTGGCCAAGACACATGATGCCTTCAGCTTGTTGTCTTCACGTTTCCCTTTGTTACCAGGCCACCAATCCGGATATCCAATCTTCTTAAAGCAACCATTCTCGTTGTGTCCATCTTTCTTGCAAATAGTGCAATGCTCAACCGCTTCTTTATGCTTCAGTTCTCTAAAAACATTTTTGTCTCGCCGATTTGTGTCATGCCGGTTAGGCGCATAAGCCTTAAGAGCAATGGTTTCAGGTCCCGATCTTCTTTCAGCGGATATTAGCCTTTGACGTTCGTCTTCGGCCACAAGATGGTAGGCACTGCCCAGGTTTGGTGTTGGTTTTAATGCAAGGATTTGAGTTTTAATAACAGAAAACTCAATGTCTAAGCCCATCAGAAATTGATAGAGCTTCTCCTTGTCAAGGTGCTCACCCAGCTTCTTCCCCATTTCACAAGTACATCCATCGCAAGAACATCTAGGAGTTGGCTGTACCGTGTGAATCTCGTCCCACAGTCCGCGGAGTCGTGTGTAATAGGAGGAGACAGAAGCACCGTCTTGTTTAACTGTCGTGAGGGCTTGTTTTAATTCGTACGCCCTAGGCGCGCTCTCTTTTCCAAACCTCTCGATGAGGTCGTTCCAGATTTCAAGGCTCGTGTTCGCATACTTTACACTAGCCCTGATGTCCTTCTCCATAGCCGTGGTCAACCACCCTTTCACCATAGCATCAGCACGCATCCATGCCATGTAATCAGGGGCTGTTTTGTCGGGCTTCTTAAGAGTGCCGTCAATGAGTCCGACCTTGTTCTTCGCAAACAGAAAATTAAGCATTTCTTGCGACCAATCGGCATAGTTGCTGTCGGTAAGACTGTCATTGACGTGTAGTTGTTTTGGATAGTCGGACGGGTGGACATAGAGTGGTGAGCTCGTATCCAGAACGCTTTCGTTCTTCGGGTTGGTTTCATTTTTGTCGCCAGCCATTCTTGATGAAGGTGAGGCCACAATAGAGTTTTGTATTTGATTTTAAAACCGCTCTGATACCATCATAAAATCGATGGTGAGAACTCTCAAATCTTTTATTGTGTTGTTGCATTTTACAATGGGAAAAGGAATGGAACATAAATACAGAGAATGTGAAACCTATACATAGAATGTTATTAAATAGAAACCTATACAGAGAAGGTTGCTAAATAAAGGTCCAATATAGAAGGAATGATTAGGAGGAAAATACGCCGTGATTGTCTCAATTCCAATAGGGTGTGATCCTGGAAATCGTTGTCCATGTGAATTCAACTTAAGAACGTCATTGCAGAACTTCCTCATTGACTCCATCTTATTCGATGGCACCGCATCTCCCAAAATATCATCGCTCGTCATCGTTTCGCTAGGCACGATAACATTTGCCCTCTCTCCTGGTCCCATGACATTTGTCATTTGGCTTGCTTGAAAAACATTGTCCTGGCCAGAAACTAATGAATCAGGTGACTTGTTCTTCCAAGTTGGCATTTCTGGAGAAACAAAGATGGTTTTAAGCCCGAAGAAATTGGATAGACGATCAAGATAATCTTGTTTGTATATCCCTGGAGGACGTGCTCGAGAAAATCTTTTGATGGCCTGTGTGAGGGAGATTGATGATTCTGACCGCCGACGCATAAGAAACTGAATAATCATGTAACCTGTCCGGTTATGGCCGTGTGTACAATGGACAAGGACATACTTGCTTGGATTAAGGGAGGCGAATCGGGTCACCTCTTGAATAAATTTCTCTACTGAATTATCATCAGGCACCTCATCCCTTCCTGGACAACTGATCTTAACATATTGAATACCTCGTTTAGTCCAATCTGACTCCGAATAGTAGCGACAAGTGTTTGTAAGATCTATTACTAAACCTAGCTCCCTCCCTAAACACCTTTGCTGATGAATCGCTTGTTGAGGTGAATATCGTTTTTCCTGAATAACGTCATCGAAGAAAGAATCCTGGAGAGGAACTTTGGAAGGTATAATGAAATCGATCGGATCCCCATATGGCGGGCAGTCCAACCAACCTGTGGGAAGACTAGTGTTGCGCCATCCGTTATTCGTCTGAGATCCCTTGAAACGCTTCGTAGATTGGTTCATACTATCCACATTATATCCACCAATTCTTCGTTTTGATCCCAGAAAACGCGTTGAGTCCTCAGTCAAGGAGGTATGTAACATCATCATATGAAATCGAGGAAAGATTTGGTTTTGGTTGGTACTTCGAAAACACCAAAAGTGAATATATGTCGGTGACTTTTAATCTGCGGCGATCACAACTCAGGAAGGAGCCAAAGTTGTGTGTAAATGTACGAATGAATGACCTCTGCTCTTTATATAAGTGAATATATGTCGGTGGCCCCCTTTCTTTTCATGCGTGGGGAGGAAGCCACCGCCCCTATCGAGGCGGTTAAAAGTTTCTTTTTTTCAAACTTGATTATAAATAAATATTATATTTTGATTGTTTATAGTAGTATAATTTATCTTTCTCATAGTAATCTTGAATATAAATCGTTTGGCGTTTGCATCTTTTCTTTTTCTCGGACAAATCTTTACAATGTATCTAGGTTTGACCTAACGGTGAGAGGATTACTATAAGATTTAAAAAAAAACACGAAACATTCATTCATGTCAAAATAATTAGTCACTAGGCAGGTACAGTTGAGCCGTAGAGCTTAAGTCATGGACAAAAAGGTGTCAAATCAGTTTTTTCTCCTATAACACTAAAACTCCTCATAACCCATCAAACCCCTACCTAATTAACACTAACTTTTCTCGTTTTATCATGACCTCACCCTTTTTTTTAATTCAACAATTAATTAATTAAAACTTAAATTTTTTCATTAATAAAAATAAAAATATAATTACTAAAGAAAATTAGACGAAAAAAAACACGAAATTAAAAAAAACAAGACAAAATAAATAAAACAAGCACGAACTAAAAAAACTTAAAAAATATACAACTTAAAAATTAAAAACTAAAATATTTCGCGCGCCCCAACGGTAACATTTTCAAAAAAAATAATTAAAAAGTTAAAAAAAACGATAACGCATCCCATGGCGTGAGCCACGGTGTGGTTGGTTGCGTCATAGCCTCGCGCCATCATCCATAACGTCGGCTGGCCACAGCCAGCCAAAAACTTATAACGCAGTCTATGGTATGGTTGGCGGCACCATGACCTCACGCCATGATAGCCGGTCAAGCCATGACTCAATATACAGAGAGCTCTTAGAATGGGAAACTAACTTTATCAATTTTGTTTTTTATTTAATTTGTACAATAAAATTGATTAATGTAAGACTAAAACTAATCTGATAAAATCAGATGATCAAATCAGATTGTCATGTCATCGTCATTTTACGTTTTTTCTTTTTAGATAAAAAGTGATCAAACGCCTACAATCCAACCTAACAACTTTATTAAACATTAAAATTAAAAAGTCATTAAGTTTTATATAAAACATTTTAAATAATTCTTGAAAAAAGTTTGTGATTCATTTTTGCTTGTTATTTGTTTAAAGAGAAGAAATACATAATAAACACGTCAAAAGAATGTCAAACTAAGAAAAATAAAACATAACGACAAATTAATTTTCTTTTTTCTCCCCAATAGTCGAGTAAAAAATAAATATAAGCAACAAAATTTAGCAACTATACATATTCACAAGTTAAGAATATTCATGTGGTCAAAGTCATCATATTTGAAGGGTGTTGTTGATACATTTTAAATCGATATTACTTATCAACCTTAAGTAATATCTTGCATAATTCAAGTGAGTTGTTTTAATAAAGAAAACGTAAACAATTAAAACAACAATACCAACTAACTTTTCTACGTACAGAGATTTTATTAAAACTTAATAAAGAATATATGACACACTTTACTTGCGGATTAATAAAGTGGTTGAATGATAATATTTGGGTGATCTCCTCTTCTTGAACTACAAACCTAAGTTATGAGTTTAAGCCTCAACCTTAACGTTCATCAGCGTTTAGTCGTATGGTTAGGTTGATGTTGGGTAAGAATCTACTCTTAGAAGAGTTCAATCTTTCTAATACAAGAGGTGAGTAATTCTATCCCAAATGTGTTCCTTTTATAGGCAACACAATTAAGATTTACAAATGCACAAGTACAAACGCGTTGTTTATCCAATGGGTGGTTGAATGTCCCGCATTATAAACAGTACATAGTTGTATCTATAAAATACGACAGAGAATAAAGGTTATACTTATATCTAACTTTACAAGTAACCTTATTGCTAATGAGATCGGCTTTCTTGTTTGACTTAAAGCATATCTTTTTCCCGCCATTGCAAACCTTCAGATGATTGAAGTGTCTTCAGTATCCTAGAGGAGATCGACATCGTTCAGTATGCCATTGTCAAGACATATTGAACTGAAGCTCTTCTTCAAGACTTGTCTTCAGTAACTAGACCGCCTAGTTGATGAAGAAAATACTCATTTGTCTTCAAAGTTCTCTGAAAGAGGCAAAGCTGAACTTTCTTCAGCAACTCTTTCTTTAGTAGGAATCTTGTTCCTCTAGGCTTGCAATCTGCTGAGCATTAAACCCTTAGGGAATTTTATATTCAAATCCTTCAGGGTGAATAAATACTGACCCAATAGGTATTTTAAGACTTCCTTTGCCTGCTCAAAAAGAATAAAGAATATAGAAGTTATGTAATTTTTGTCCACTTGTTTTTTATGTTTACAGTTTGTCATATTTTTATTAGTTTTTGCTTTGAAATTTTTTGTTGTTTAATAGTTTTAACTTGTCAAACATTATTTTTTTTTTACATTTTCTATTCACAGTTTTATAACCAAAACCAAAATTATAAAAAAAATTCAAAAATAATTGATTAACAATAAATTTCTAAATTGATGAAAATAAAGATGAGGTGTCTTAATAACTAAATCTAACTCACCATACTTACATTTAGACTTCCGTTTACACTTCCTAATTACTAACTCCTGTTACTTTTCCGTGTGAACATCATTCTTCTTCCATATTTTCTGACAATAAAAACAACCGACAAATATTGTCCGATATTCATACTTCTTAGTTCTGAATCATCTTCCTTCATTCATATTTGTGTGGTCCGAAGAACATAGTTGGGTCTTCATTGGTACACACACAACATATACACAACACATAAGAAAAAGAAAAAAAAGTTTGGTTTTTTATCAATTTATTTAGTCACCCTACAACCCAAACAAATGAAAAGGTTGGGATGGGTTTGGTCAGTCAGCTTCATTAGTAATGAGGGTTCTGAAGGATTATAAAGTTCATAACAATTATATAATCATAAGCAAAGATCAAAGCACCTAATAGCGGAAGCGATTTAACAAGATCATAATAACACAATTATAATTAATCGAATTAGGTTACATACCTTTATCCTAGCAAAGATCCACAAGATCACCAATTAGGGTTTATGTTGAACAGTACCAAAATATAGTTTAATGTAAAACTATACTACGCTCTTGTACACACGTAATGCGACGGGCTAACCGTGAGTCTAGCACGTATAAACGAAGCTTCTACGCTTGTGGAATAATCTACCCAACAACCCTAGAGAGGGGCTAGGAATAGATTCAAGAAATCAAAACCAAGAGGTTAAAAGGAATCCTAAAAAAGGTGTTTGCCTTTTGGTTTGATCGCAGGAAAGAAGAGAGAGGGATGAGCAAACATTATGAGGCCAAAAGGGTTGTTTATATATGCTAGAAAACCTAAACAATTTAGGAAAGAAAATCTTTTCTTTCTTCTCCTTTTTCCCTTGTAGCCGCCGGCCTAAGCCCACCCTAAGGAGGCTTCCAGAATTTTCCGTTTCCTTCTTTTCTTCTATTTAATTCCATAACGATCGTTTAACTTAACTCTTAATTTATTCAACGATCATTAGTTAAGCTTCGGTTCAATTTAATAAATATAATAAATATATTTAATAAATAAAATTAACCCTTTACGTATTGTGTGCAATCTCGTAATCCCGAGTTCGATCCTATCACACGACTATTAATTTTATGTCCATAAACTTTCAGCTCCCACTTGGAAAAAATTCGAATATCGTGATTACATTGACTAGCGTATAGTTACACTAGCAATGTCACTAGTACAACTCGAGTAAGGTCTCCTGGACAAAACCTTTTAATGATTCATCATTATTATTATCCTTTCATTTCAAATACAACGTTAATAGGATATGGATCTCAGTCATTCCTTCATTAACCATTCTGTTTCTCGTTTACGGATATAGCAAGATTACCAAAACAAATTTTGTTGTGGCCATACAAATATCTTACTACTCCCCCGAGGGGCCCAACTGTATTATACTTCAAAATAATTTGAAGGAAACAAATCCCATTTTGACTACAAACGAAACTTTACGAACTTTGCAACACTTCTGAAAATAACCCTTATAGCCACAAGTTACGTTTAGCGTTAGGTTACCTTACAGAAATGCACTACATTCAATGTAGTTTCCTGGTATTTCGGGTCTAAGGATAACTATTTATGATTTACTTAATGACAAAGATCCATAAAATAAAATCATATAGTTGGGATAAGTCCAATATTTGATTCATCAAATATCATCCAAAATTGACCAATATAATTTCAAGTATACTCTGTCACTATTTTGAATTGTCTTAGTTTAATAATATTCTCATATTATTAATCGACACCGGACACTTAGAACATAACAATTATTCATGGATTAAAACATGTAAAATAGGATAAAAAAATCAAATAACAGAAAATAAACGAAACTCAATCTTTATTTCATCAATTCAATAATGTTTTAACATCCTTTATCCAAATACTAATCACAGATTTATTGCATGAGTTCGCTAGCTAGTTGCAGCCCAATAGCCTTGGCATGCTTAACTACATTTGGTCTTGGCAAAGCCTTAGTAAAAGGATCAACTACGTTATCATCTGTGCGAACTTTTATTAATTTTATTTCATTAGCAAATATGATTGCGACAAACTCGTCCTAATACATATTTATTAGGTTTTTATTGCAAACATCATTCCCAGATCTCCAATAAAATTCCTAATCCAAACCACATTTAGTTATGTATATGGCTAACCTTTGAATACCAAAACATTTCTTTTCTTATTCCTCAAATACTGTAGAAAATGTTTAACAGCAGTTGATAGGTGTGAAAACACCCATCCTTTTACCACTTAATTATAATAATAACCAAGCCAAAACGTGTATTTTATGTCGTAAATGTCGGAATTATGTGTGGTTTGTGTTTTTATTGTGTTTTAGGACCAAAAGATGAAAAAGGAAGAAAACACGGGCTTTCACGGGCTTTTATCGAAGAAAACGAGAAAAGACGAAGTCAAAAGATCAAGAGTGCAAAAAGAACGGAAGTCCAAGGCCTATTCTGAAGATTTATCGAAGAAAAGGTCTAAAGACGGAAGTTTAATGAAGTCGAAGAACCAAGTCTAATTAAAGAAGAAAATTATAAGACGAGTTCAAATTATATCGACAAATCCCGAGACGACGTCGAAAAAGACAAAGAATTTAAATCGAGTCGAGAACAAGAAGAAAGAAGGAATAAAGCATCATTTTTTACTCCTCCTATAAATACCCTCCTAATGTGTCATTAGGAGGTGGTTAGAAAATTAGGAGTAGATTAGTTTAGGATTAGGAGTAGCTTAATACTTTCTCTCTCTAGTTTTTCTTAATGTTTTAATCTTTTTCTTTAATCTTGTATTAGATCTTAATCTTAATCTTAATCAAGCTTTTCAATTAATCATTCTCATTCTTCCTTTCTTTATTATTATTAATTTTGTGTTGATTTAGATGATTATGTAGTTGCCTAATCTTATTGTTTATTGATTTATTGATGCTTTTGATTGCTTGTGCTTATTGGTTTTTATGTGTTTGATTTTTATAGCTTATAGTGTTTTAGTGCTTATTGTGTTAATTTTCTTATTTTTAATTAAGTGCTTATTAGTTTATATTATAAAAAGTTGATTTTTATTATTTAGATTAATTAGTGTTTTTAAAGTTTTTGATTTGTGGTTGAATTAGTTTTTCTTAAAAGTGTTTTAGATTAAGTTTTGGTAGATTGCTTATTTGATTTTAGCTTATTCGTGGCTTATTTTATGATTTTTAGAGTTACTATATCTTTTATTTTTCAAGTTTTCGGATTAGGGTTAATTTTTCTGAAATTGTCATTTCTCTTAATTTCCTTTTTATGAATTTGTCACTTTCTCTGAAAACCAATTATTCCGAAATAGCCATTTTTCGAAAATTTCCTTTTTCTGAATTTATTGTTATTCCGAAGATTTATCTTTTTCTGAAAAAGCTATTTTTCCGAAGAAATCAATATTCTGAAAAAACATTTATTCCGAAAAAGTTAAAAGTTCTGAAACGTGATTATTCCCAAAAACTTGTTTTTCTGAAAATACACTTATTGCGAAGAAGCCTTTTTTCTGAAAATGGAAGTATTGCGAAGAAACCAAATTTTCTGAAATGTACTGTAGCAAATACTGTCCTTATTCCGAAGAAACAACTTTTCTGAAAAGTACTGTACTGTATTTTTTCTGAAGAAAGCTTACTTCCGAAATATACTGTAGCATTTTCCGAAATAATAGAGCTGGCAGCCTGCCTGCTTAGCAGTATTTGGCGCCATTTTCACCAGGGTGCCTGGCTGCTAGCCTGCTAGCTTGTTTATTTATTAGTATTGTTCCGTAATTGTTTTGTTTTATCTGAAAGTTTTTCCGATTTTAATTTTGAAGGCTACGTATTTTTAGTTGAATTTTTCGTCTATTTTTAAAATTAATATTTTTTCGTAAAGTTCAAGTTTTATCTTTTATTTAGTACCCGCTTTAGGTTTTGCCTCGCTTAGCTTTAAAGTACCATTTTAGTTTTAGTCTCTCCTTTTTCATTTAGTAAACTTCATTTTCGAGTCAATAGTTAATTTCGTCTTTTAGTTTTATTTTTATTAATTGTTTCGTTTTAAATTCACGTTTTATTATTTATATTGTTTTGTTTTCATTAGTTAATTGCTTTTAGCTTATTGTTATTATTTTGCGCATTTACCTTTTAAGTAGAATAGATAACCAAATCATTTTATTTTCCACCAAGAACGACTGAGTCACACTTTTAACCGGAGATCAATTCGAATTGAATCGAGACGAACAAATTTTTATACATGGCAAAAACCCAGTTATTAAATGGCGCCGCTGCCAGCTCTTTTCGTGAAGATTAACGGTTTTTTGTGAGAGACACGTTGGATTTTGGGATCCGTTCACTCGTGAACGTTATTTTTCTTGCATTTTTCAAAATATTTTCAAAAATCCTAAAAATCAAAATTTCAAAAATACAAAAACATTTAAAAAAATCATAAAAATCATTTCTTTTTCAAAGTTTTGCACCAAAAATATTCCTCTTAACCTTCTATTGTGTTTAATTCTTTTTCTCAACCCCTCTAAATTTTAATTCTTCATGGATTCGTCTTGCGTACGGTGTGGGAGACCATGGCATGGTTATCAAACATGTCGTTGATGTACTTGTGAGCGGTGCGGTTCTGATATCGACAATACACAATTTGGATTTTGTCCATTTTGCAAATCAACAAATTCGTACTTCTCTTCTTACAATACTTTCTCACCCTCTCCCGTATATGACAATCCTTATCCTCAAAATGCATCGGGTTTTTCTCAATACCCGTGTTGCAATTATTGTGGGGGCCCTCACGATGCTTCTTCTTGTCAACCGATGAATATCTTTGAGCCAATTCCGTGCTATGATTCCGGTTTGTATAACTTTGAGCCCCCATATCACACCCTCAATCATCAATCCTCTCAGGGAATTAGTCTTGACCAACAACTCACTACTTTGAATGACGTTCTAGAAAGTTTAGCTCAACTCCGAGCTGACTTGCATCAGGAAAGGCAACATTTGCTTGATGGTGACCAAATCTTGAAATCCACCTACACCTTTTTGAGCCAATTTGGTCGTTTTCCCTTCTTTTCTACACCAAAATGTTTACTTACAGCGTGGGATAGAATGGGTTTAATTGAACATACTCGGGGAGATGATCAACAAAAATTGCTTCATGAGCTTCTTAAAGATGTGGAGGTTATCAAGGAGGAG
Source organism: Glebionis coronaria (assembly GCA_025667525.1). Classification (NCBI taxonomy): domain Eukaryota; kingdom Viridiplantae; phylum Streptophyta; class Magnoliopsida; order Asterales; family Asteraceae; genus Glebionis; species Glebionis coronaria. Next base: position 476,184,887 of record CM046877.1, read on the forward strand.
TTAGTCGACTATATCACTCCTAACTGGAATGGTCCAGTCTATTATGATGATGATGAGTAGGATGATATCTACAATCTCAACCCATCTTCTGAGATTACTACTCCTACTCTTGATATCCCTAATGCGTCTAAGGACTGTGATACATTGAGTGAGATTAGTGATTTTGGTCTTGATAAATTCTTTGATGAGGTTTGTGATGCATCGAATTTTGTGGAGCTTACGGAAGAGGTCGCTCCTAATGATGATGATTTTTCTCCATCTTATGAGAATTTCACTTTTGAAATTTCTCCTTCTCCTCCAGGCGATGAAGGCGATGTTGATTTATTCTGTCCAACATACGAGAAGTTCACCACTGAACTTGGTCTTGTAGATGAGGTGGAAGACGTTATTCTTCGCGACAAATTACTGAAAGTTCATCTTCTTATTGCTAAAATTGAAGTGTTGAATTCTGCTCCTATTTTTTAGTCTTTACCTCCGTCTTTTACTTCAGTTGAGAATAATGATACAGCTATGGAGGAAATCGACATTCTCTCAATACCTCCGGGTATTGATGATGATGATACGGAGGGGGATATTATTTTTGATAATTTGTTGCATGAAGATATTGTCCCAAGTCCCCCTCCCGAGAACCTTTCATCCACTCCTTTAGACACCATTACGGAGGATGAGTGCTTTGACCCGGGAGGTGACATTGACCATTCCATGATTGACACCTTTACGGATTTGCCTCTCAGTAATAATCATATGTCTTTTGGGGATGACATTTTGATTCCTTTACCCACCCCACCTCCCGTGGATCATGATTTCACATACTTTTCGTATGTTGAAAGGACTTTTCTACCCTTCAAGACTTATCCTCCGGCCTCTCCTGTTGTATTTTCCTCCGGGAACGAGGACAAGGTCTTTGATCCCGGTATTACAATCGAGGCTTCCCCATGGACCATTTAATTCGGGGACGAGTCAGGCTCGTGACTCGGTTAACAAAAACAAGCGCTTCTCGGGAGGCAACCCGATTATCTATCTATCTTTATCTGTTTTTATAATAAGTGTAGGGGGAGACCCTTGTATGTGTTTGTTGTTCTCTTTCTTATCATGTGCAGGGATTCGAGCTTTCAAAGATACATTCTTGATGACTTTTGACGACCCGTGATTCCGTGTACCCGTCTTCCCGGTTCTATCCTAAACTCTTTTGATTCACTATTTTATATTATTCAATATTAAAATAGGAATCACTTTAGTTGTCTCTTCCTTAGCAAGATTTAAACAACGTGCACAATGTCCTAAGTGTAGGGGAGTCTACTCCCACATGCTTAAACATTGAGGACAATGTTTATATTAAGTGTAGGGGGACTTCTATCGAAGTTAAGTGGGCTTATCCATTAATTTGTCCTCATTTTAACCAGAAAATTGATTTTTCGACATTTTTCAAAATTTTTGATCTATTTTGGCCTATTTGTTTTTACCTTTGTTATAGTTATTTTCTTTCTTTGCTAAATTTTTTTTTTAATAAAGTTGTTTTAATTTTTTACAGTTGTGAATCTTTTGAATCAACCCGAGTTTACTTATCTAAGTTTACTCTAGCTAGTATCCTTAACATGTTTAAGTCAAGTTTTGCTAGGCTTTTATATAAGGAACTTTAAAACGCGAAAGTCTTAACTCTCACAGGTTAAGAACAAGAACTTTTCGCAAGTTCCTATAATTGATCCTAGAAAGTCGTTTATCAAGGGAACTTTAAAATGCGAATTCTAAACTTGAAAAAGTCTAAGAAGTTGCAAGATCCTATAGATGACTTGAAAACTCAAAACTTTGATTTAATTGGCTAAGCATCTACGAGTCTCATTCCTTGAGATTTTAAAATTGTGGAGAACGAGAGATGTTAGAGTCAATTATAAGTTTGGTATTCTTTCATGAATTTATGTGAGTTGATTATAAGCTTTTTCTCCCATCGCTTGCTAATAAGTTTAATTGCAATAAATAAGGTTGTACGATTTGAAAAGTTACTTAGCTTCTAGCACAAGATCGTTTAAAAGTTGCTCGGTATTAATTAGAGTTCATAGCCAAGGCATAACTTATTGAAGCGGGATGCGAAGATTGGCGAGTCCGAAAAGGCCCTAACAAGGCATGAGGGCTACATTTTGTTGCTAAAGATCCCAAGTGATGTGAAGAATCATTTATCAAAAATCAATATGAAGGATCGAGACACACGACGAAAAGCAAATACTCCCCTAAAGATCATGGAGAAGTATATCCAAAAAGGCCCTAACAAGGTATGAGGATAAATAGATCCAAGTCTTAAAAGGAGGCGGATCGTTGTATATCAAAGTCCAAAATAAAGATTGGCGAAAAATGAAGAAGTCGTGGTCCAAATATGAAGAATCTCTCAAAACTTCAAGTGAAGAAATTCCTATTATGAAGAGAAGACCATAATTTCAAGAATGTCTCTCAAGATTTGAAGTATGAAGTCGCTGCCAAATATCGGTCCGAGAAAGGTCTCAAATCGTGAAGCAAGTTATGCCAAGATATGAACTTTATGAGGTCCCGAGAAGCAGTTTAAAAGATTTTGACCTTTAGCTAACTATTGATTAAATCGTCCTACTTTATTTTTAGCCTAAATAATTATCGAAACAAGTCAACAATGCATCCTCGTGATCATTTAAGACAACAATAAAATATAAGAGATACACCTAGGAATAAGGGAGTCTAAGTGAATAATGGGCCCACATGAGTTTGTGTTAGTTTGCTAACTTATAACAACAATGATCTCGTTTTTAAGCTTGGTATGAAGAACGTGAAACTTGAGGGTGATAAACATTCATGACATCCAAAACCCCAATGTAAGTCTTTAATCTCTTTATTTGTTTTTCTTCCTTTAAATTATGTTTAATAAAGTCCAAGGTGGGTTAATTATGATGAGAAATGTTATCTGTGCTTTGAAATTAATACATTGCATGAGGGCATTGCAATGGTCAAGTGTAGGGGATTTGATAGGTGTGAAAACACCCATCCTTTTACCACTTAATTATAATAATAACCAAGCCAAAACGTGTATTTTATGTCGTAAATGTCGGAATTATGTGTGGTTTGTGTTTTTATTGTGTTTTAGGACCAAAAGATGAAAAAGGAAGAAAACACGGGCTTTCACGGGCTTTTATCGAAGAAAACGAGAAAAGACGAAGTCAAAAGATCAAGAGTGAAAAAAGAACGGAAGTCCAAGGCCTATTCTGAAGATTTATCGAAGAAAAAGTCTAAAGACGGAAGTTTAATGAAGTCGAAGAACCAAGTCTAATTAAAGAAGAAAACTATAAGACGGGTTCAAATTATATCGACAAATCCCGAGACGACGTCGAAAAAGACAAAGAATTTAAATCGAGTCGAGTACAAGAAGAAAGAAGGAATAAAGCATCATTTTTTACTCCTCCTATAAATACCCTCCTAATGTGTCATTAGGAGGTGGTTAGAAAATTAGGAGTAGATTAGTTTAGGATAAGGAGTAGCTTAATACTTTCTCTCTCTAGTTTTTCTTAATGTTTTAATCTTTTTCTTTAATCTTGTATTAGATCTTAATCTTAATCAAGCTTTTCAATTAATCATTCTCATTCTTCCTTTCTTTATTATTATTAATTTTGTGTTGATTTAGATGATTATGTAGTTGTCTAATCTTGATGTTTATTGATTTATTAATGCTTTTGATTGATTGTGCTTATTGGTTTTTATGTGTTTGATTTTTATAACTTATAGTGTTTTAGTGCTTATTGTGTTAATTTTCTTATTTTTAATTAAGTGCTTATTAGTTTATTTTATAAAAAGTTGATTTTTATTATTTAGATTAATTAGTGTTTTTAAAGTTTTTGATTTGTGGTTGAATTAATTTTTCTTAAAAGTGTTTTAGATTAAGTTTTGGTAGATTGCTTATTTGATTTTAGCTTATTCTTGGCTTATTTTATGATTTTTAGAGTTACTGTATCTTTGATTTTTCAAGTTTTCGGATTAGGGTTAATTTTTCTGAAATTGTCATTTCTCTTAATTTCCTTTTTATGAATTTGTCGCTTTCTCTGAAAACCAATTATATAGCCATTTTCCGAAAATTTCCTTTTTCTGAATTTATTGTTATTCCGAAGATTTATCTTTTTCTGAAAAAGCTATTTTTCCGAAGAAATCAATATTCTAAAAAAACATTTATTCCGAAAAAGTTAAAAGTTCTGAAACGTGATTATTCCGAAAAACTTGTTTTTCTGAAAATACACTTATTGCGAAGAAGCCTTTTTCTGAAAATGGAAGTACTGCGAAGAAACCAAATTTTCTGAAATGTACTATAGCAAATACTGTCCTTATTCCGAAGAAACAACTTTTCTGAAAAGTACTGTACTGTATTTTTTCGGAAGAAAGCTTACTTCCGAAATATACTGTAGCATTTTCCGAAATAATAGAGCTAGCAGCCTGCCTGCTTAGCAGTATTTGGCGCCATTTTTACCAGGGTGCCTGGCTGCTTCCAGCAGCTAGCCTGCTAGCTTGTTTATTTATTAGTATTGTTCCGTAATTGTTTAGTTTTATTTGAAAGTCTTTCTGATTTTAATTTTGAAAGTTACGTATTTTTAGTTGAATTTTTCGTCTATTTTTAAAATTAATATTTTTTCGTAAAGTTCAAGTTTTATATTTTATTTAGTACCCGCTTTAGGTTTTGTCTCGCTTAGCTTTAAAGTACCATTTTAGTTTTATTCTCTCCTTTTTCATTTAGTAAACTTTATTTTCGAGTCGATAGTTAATTTCGTCTTTTAGTTTTATTTTTATTAATTGTTTCGTTTTAAATTCACGTTTTATTATTTATATTGTTTTGTTTTCATTAGTTAATTGCTTTTAGCTTATTGTTATTATTTTGCGCATTTACCTTTTAAGTAGAATAGATAACCAAATCATTTTATTTTCCACCAAGAACGACTGAGTCACACTTTTAACCGAAGATCAATTCAAATTGAATCGAGACGAACAAATTTTCATACTTGGCAAAAACCCAGTTATTACTAGTCCAGTGGAGCTTCCCTGGATTCTGTTGGTATCTACTGACCAAGTTCTGAGCAAACCCACATCAGACGTTGTGCATCTAATAGCATACATAATAGATCATACAGCCGAAGCGTAAGGCACCTTATGCATGTATGCCTCCTCTTCAGGAGTTGATGCATCCCTCTCATGACTCAGATTATGCTTAACTTCCATAGGTTGAAAACCTTTCTTAGAGTTATGCATGCTATACTTCTTCAATATCTTATAAGACCAATTAACCGTCTTTTCCGATCTCGATAGATTTTAATTCCCATAATATATGCAGGATCTCCCAAATCCTTCATAGAAAAACATTTACCAAGATAATCCTTAACTTCCTTAAGTCTTGGAAATTTACTTCCCATGATTAATATGTCATCGACATATAAAATTACGAACACTACATCACTCCCACTAGCTTTGCGATATACACATGGCTCATCACGTTTTTGAATAAATTCGAACTTTTTGATTTCTTCATCTAATCGTTTATTCCATTGACGTGATGCTTGCTTTAAACCGTAAATAGATCTTTGAAGTTTGCATACGCGTTTTGGATATTCAGGATCAACGTACCATTCCGGTTGTTGCATATAGATTTCTTCATCTAAGCGACCGTTCAAGAAGGCAGTTTTAACATCCATTTGCCATATCTCATAGTCATAGTATGCTTCTATAGCTATGAGAATCCTAATAGCTCGTAAGTCTGCTACCGGAGATAATGTCTCCTCGTAGTCTACGCCAAAAGTTTGAGTAAAACTTTTAGCTACTAAACGTGCTTTATAGGATTGTACTTCACCATCCATGTCGGTTTTCTTCTTGAAGATTGTTAGAAGTATTTAAAGTGATGGTCAAAGAAGTGATGTCACATATTATATGACCACCCCTAAGGGGGAGATTGTTAGAAGTATTTGAAGTGATGGTCATATAATATACTGTTGCGAAGCTCGTGGAAAATGCTACGTAATGGTGTCGAGAGTTATATGTTATTGTTATGTATGTAGCGGGAATTAGTCCCGAACACACAAATGAGGAAGGCCTCCTAAACTTATAAGCCTTAGTATAAAAGGCCAATCCAACCTCATTTGTGTGTGTGTATCCCATAGTGCCTTCCTTCCTTCTTGTGTTAGAGAGAGAAACTCTCCTTAGTTTCTCTCACTAGGAACACACTCCTTGTATCCTTCTTTCTTCTTCCAAAAGTTAGTAGACAAGAGGGTTGTCATTGGGGTCTAATCTAATATTCCATTCTTATTTTTAATCTTGTTCTTCATCATATCTATTTCTTGTTCTATAAGTCGTATGTATAAGTTCTACAAGTGGTATCATTCGCCAAGGGATTCGTGGATAGCTCTTGGTGTTGTCTTTGTTTTTCTTGTGTCTCGTGAGTTTGAGATCATTTCAATCCCAAAATCAAATTTTTTTCGTGTTTATGTTGTTCCAAGTGATTCATATATCTTCTACATAGTTGTAGTAGCGATTTGGGTATTTTGGTTTGGTCAAAAACACGGATTTCTTGTAAAAAATCTCAAGTTTTTACCTTAAGTCTCGGAAGTGTTCACACATTGCGATAAGGGCTTCTGTATTCCGATCTTGTATTCCGATCATAAAAGCCTAAGGGTTTCTACATTGTGATCACACATTGCGATCACTTATTACGATCACGCATTGCGATCACTCATTGCGATCACATTGCGATCACTAATTGCGGTCACTCATTGCGATCACTGATTGCGATCACTCATTGCGATCACTCATTGATCACATTGCGATCAATGATTGCGATCACTCACTGCGATCACATTGCGATCACTGATTGCGATCACTCATTTCGATCACATTTCTACCACTCATTGAGATTTGTTATTTCGATGACTATTCTGATGGATATTTTGATCGAAGCATTTTTAGACTTAGCCAGTATCTAGACTAGTTTCGGAATATCGTTTATAAAAAAAAAAGAGTTAAAAATTTTCCGTCAAATAAATTCAAAATTTTTCCATACTAGTTCTAGGCTATTTCTAGCTCGATTTCAAAATTTGGCGATTACAAAAAATTTTCAGTTTTATTTTATATCGGACTGAGGTATTTTTTGTCGGGCTGGAAAATTTCGGAAAAGTTTGATTTTGTTGAGACTCCAAAACACGCTTTCTACGAATTGAGATCCTGTCTTTCACACGACTTCTACTATGACGTATCCACAAGATAGTGATGTTGTGGGTATTAAGCATCGTCATATCCATGCAAGAAAGAAGAGGAATGCTGCCCATCTCTAGTCTCAGCTTCTTATAGCACAAAAGGAAGAAGCAGGAATTCTACTTTTAGCTGAATAGTTTGATCTCATGGCATCTGCAACAGCATATGATGAGGAAGAAGAGGTGACTACCGACTCCATCTTGATGGCTAATTCGCAACAATCATCAACATCGGTAATTCAGGCTGACAGAGCTCCTGTGTATGATTCAGACGGTTCCTCTGAGGTACACCCACGTTTCAATGATAATGATATATATAGTACGTCTAATCAGGAGGAGGAGTATACTGAGATGCTTGAGCCCTACATTGAGACACACGGGGACCAAACGAAAAATAGTAATATTATTTCGAATGAGCCAAGTGTGGACCTTAGTGTGGATCAAGTTGCCCAGCCTACAACTCTTCCTGATGCGGCCCATGCGTATTATAAATCATTATTTGATAAGCTTGCTAATAAGTGTGTAAACACTTATCCTTTTGCCACTAAAATCTAGGAAAAACAAGACCTAATCATGTGTTTAATATCGTAAAAGTCGGAATTACGCGTGGTTTTGTGTTTTTGTGTCAAATAGGTACAAAAGATCAAAAGGAAAGAAAACACGGGATTTCATGGTCAAATGTTGAAGAAAAGTCCAAGAAAGAGACGAAGACAAAGTCAAAAGACCAAAAGTGTGCCAAAGATCACGAAAACCGGCAAATTCAACACGAGTTTAAAGAAAAAGATCAAGGAAGCCGAAATCAAGCTCGATTTTAGTGGATTTAACTTTTTAAAGGCTTGTGGGTCCCACATTGGACTATTGGGCCCAAAAGCCAATTAATGGATTTTAAGTATTTACTTTTGGGTCAAAAGGCCCAAAACATGGCCCAAATCAAGGACAATGGGACGGATCTAGTATAATTGGGCCACAAGCCCATTTGGTTAACAATGAAAACGGACGGATGAAAAATGTTTTATCTTTGTTGGGTCAAAGCCCACACATTTTTACCTGTTCAACACCTATACACGTTTTTTTATTAAACAAACCATTTACCCAACCTATTCACCCCTTCACACGTTTAATAAACAAAAAGTTTACCCACCCTCATTTGTTTTCGTTACAAACAAAGAAAACACTCTTCACTCCTTCTCTCCCACAAAAATACGCAGCACCACTTTTTACTGTACCCAAACCCTAATCAATTAATTACCCAAGATAAATTGGGGGTTTTTATTAAATCGTGTGATTCACGCACTTGGGATTAATTCCCCCAATATATCAGAGGTGCACAATAGGTGGTCCTCAATCCAACGTGGCCAATCTCCTTCATTTGATTGGATCTTCTACATCACCACCAAATCTCCACCAATCAAATGAGTCCACATCACCCCTAAACTAACACAACAAGCACAAATCGTGCCATGCTGTTGATCCGTGTGACCCCTGGTATATTCTTAACCGTTTGATCAAGAAGAGAAGAGAGAGAAAGAAGAAAAGATGTGTTTGACGGTCAGGATTGAAGACTTACTCACGAAGCTTCATGAAGAAGCCTTGGTGGTTGGCTATAAATACCCCCATAAACATGTAATTTTGGGTGCCTTCTTTTTATTTTTAATTTTTATTTTATGCAAAATAGATTTTAGGTTATTTGTAATTTTCATTCAAAGTATTGTAATCCAGTTTTTAATTATTAATAAAATTTTAATTTTTGGTTAAATTTTGTCTCGTTAATTACTTAATTTTCATTGCAATTTAATCTAATTTTTCTTTTTAATTAATTAAAATTAAAGTAAAAAGTGGTATTTAATTAACTCCCCCTACTGGGAAGTTAAATATATGGGATCGATTTGGATATTTTTCATGGTTCGTGACTTGATGGTTCGATGATGATAAAGATGATATTTGGTGGTGTTTGATTCGGTTTCGATTATAAGGGGGCTCAGCGCTCATCCCTTCTTCCCAACGGTTATCATCACAAGGTTCATCTTTCATTTAAGTTTTTGTTAGTTTTAATTTCTGTTTATTTAATCTGCTTGTGTTTGATTTGTGTTTGTTTGGATCTGCTTAGTATTATTGTTTTCGTTTAGCTTTTTAGTTTTGGATTTGTTGTGTTCTGCTATAGTTTGCTTTCAAGTCTATTAGTTAGAAGTTTACTGGACATTTGTTTAAGCTTGTTTAATAATATTCGATTATTGTTTTAGTCTGCTAGTTTGGTATTGGTTATTTTACGTTTTAGATATCTGATATTGATTAAGTTGCTGATAAGTTTGGTTTGTTTTTTTAGTCAGTACTCGTTTTATCTTGTGGTGCATAAGTTGTTAAGATAGATAATTTAGCTTATTGTCAGGTATTTTGCTTATGTTAAGTTTATCTGAAATTTTTATATATGTGTTTGCTTTGATTTGTTTGGGTTTGCCTTAGTTTATTTTGCGTATAATCTGCTTAGTTTATTGTCAGGTATTTTGTTTATTTAGTAGCTTATTTGAGTTTGCTTTATTTGGTTCTGCTTAGTTCCTGTTTTTAGCTGTTTAACTTATTTGGTCTTTTGGTTTTACTTTCTTGCTGATATTGCTACTTAAATACAACAGACCCACTTGGTCTGTTGGTTCAAAATTCCAAAAAGTAAAAATAAAAAATAATAAATAGCAAAAATACGTCCCTCCTGGGACTCGAACCCATGACCTTTCGCTCAACTTCCCATAGCCTTACCATCTTAGCTAAACCCTTTTTTGTGTTTATTTACGCATTAATTAATTAATACAGGTTTTTAATTCTTAGTTGTCAGATTTTGGAATATTAGTTTAAATACAAATCTTAGTTTAATTAATTTATATAAATGTTTTATTTAAGTTTTCTTTAAAAAGTTTGAAATATATATATATATATATATATATATATATATATATATATATATATATATATATATATATATATATATATATATATATATATATATATATATATATATATATATATATATATATATATATATATATATATATATATATATATATATATATATATATATATATATATATATATATATATATGTATATATATATATAAATATTTTAATTACGTTTATAAATTTTAAATTGTTTTTAAATTTGGTTTTAAAATTAGTTTTCAATTAATATAGTTTTAATAGATTAAAAATTAGTTTTAAGTTTTATTTAAATTTAAATTAGTTTTCAATAGTTTTAATTTTAAAGAGTTTACATTAGATTTTTAAATAGTTTTAAATATAGTATAAATTGTTTTTAAAATTTAAATAGTAAGTTTTTAGTTAGATTTAATTTTAAATTAGTTTAAATAATTAATTAAATAGTTTTTAGTTTTTAAAATACCAAAAAAATACGTTTCACCAAGAACAATTAGTTTTACGTTTAGTCCTATATCAATTCGAGTGAGTCGAGGAAACGAACATTAATTGATTCATAAAATCTCTACATTAAATTGGCGTCGCTGCCGTTTCGCTCGTTACGATTGAAGATTTCGTGAGACGTTTGGATTTTGGGATCCGTTCATTTTGAACGTTAATTTTCTTGCAAAAAAAAAATCAAAAACATAAAAAAAATCAAAAATCAAAAATACAAAAAAATTAAAAAATCACAAATGCAAACTCTTTCCTAAGATTTGCACCAAAAAATTAAAAAAATTCAAAAGTAATACTTTTTTCCTAAAAGTATTACACCAAAAATATTACGTATTAGTGTTATTTTTCTTAGTTCGATTTTTTTCGTTTTTTATTGTGAATATATATTTTTCTAAAAAAAATACAAAAAGATTTTTTCTTTTACTATATTATATTACGTAGCACAATTATTTTACCTACTTTTCAAATAAGACCTTAGTTGGGATTTCATCACCTAACTATTGTATTCGAATCCCAAACGAGAAAAAAGGGCAAAATAGATAAATACTAGTAAGACGTTTGAACTCGATATATACAAACTATAAGGTGGGTATAAGGCGACGCGCTATAAAAGGCCGTCTAAGGAAAAAGGTTTTTAAGTGCTTTGTGCCACCTCGTTTCCCCGCTTGCTTGTGCGTATATTGAGAGGGACGACCGATTATTGGTTTGCCAACTCAAGTAGTATTAAGTATATATTTTTGTAGCTTTTTAATATTGCACCTCGAGAGGGATAATCCCTTTCCTCTCAAAGTCGATCGAGGTCACCTACCTCATTCCAAAGTTTTAATTGTATGCGCACTCGCGCGCGTACATACATACCGATTGGTGTACCAAATACTTCTAATTCTTCCAAAAAGAAGAAGAAGAAAAACAAAAAGACCGTCAATCAAGCCGATCCCGAGAATCGAGCTTTGAACAATACGATGGCAACGGATAATCGACCAATGATTGAGATTCTACAATCTCACGTTGAAGGAAACGATGACGCGATTGTGGTGCCGGATATTGGAGCTAATAATTTTGAACTTAAAACGGGTTTTATTCAAATGGTTTCCCCTACACCATTTTTAGGTCGTACTAATGATGACCCACACGCTCATATCAAACGTTTCATACAATTGGCAAACACCGTCAAATATAATGGGGTGCCACAAGAGGCCATTCGTTTACAACTCTTTCCTTTTTCCCTCGAGGGACAAGCCCGGATTTGGCTTGATAAGGAACCACCCCAGAGTATTACCACATGGATTGATTTAGAGACCAAGTTCATTAATTACTTTTTCCCACCATCACGGACCACCTCTTTAAGGAATGATATCATCACCTTTAAACAACAATATGGGGAAACGTTTAGTGAGTCTTGGGATCGATTTAAAGAGCTTTTAAGAAAATGTCCACAACATGGTTTCACTAAAGTGCATAAAATTAATACATTTTACAATGGTATAACTCCAAATGACCAAGACTCACTTAATAGTGCCACGGGGGGCAATATTCTTGTGAAATCCATGAACGAGGCTTGGGCCATAATTGAAAACAAGGCTAATGTGCAAACCAAGAGTGTTAGGGCTACTATGGCAAGTGCTAGTTCTAGTGAGAGTGATAAGAGAATTGATAAGCTTACGTCGCTTGTTGAATCAATTGCTCTATAAACCAAAGCCCTCAATGGTCAAGTCAATGCATTGAAAGAAACTTGTGAAACGTGTGAGACTTGTGGTGGACCACATTCATATTTTAATTGTGATAAGGTTTATAATAATCAACAAGAAGTTTATGCTTATAACAACAATGAAAATGAGCGGATTCATTTCAAACAAAATGTTGATGTTAACCATTTGTCTTACAAGTCTAATAACAATTTGGCTCCCCCGGGTTTTGTTTTACCACAAAGACCACCCCCACCCGCCCAAAATAGGAACCAAGGTCCTCAACGGGGTAATTTTCAAGGAAATTCTAATCAACGGGGTTTTAATCAAAATCAAGGGAATTATTTAAGGGCAAAACCAAGGGTTCAACAATCAAAATCAAGGATTTAATAACCAAGGTTTTCAAAATCAAGGATTTAATCAAGGTTATAATCAATATCAAAACCAAGGTTTTCCTAATCAAGGTTTTCCTAATCAAGGGTATAATCAAATGAACATGTATAATCCTCAAATGGACTTGGTTCTACAAAAATTAACCGACCATAAGCGAATTATGAGAGAGATGCAAGAATCGACCAATAAGAAATTTTTGACTATGATTCAAACCCTTCGTCCCCAAGGTGCCCTCCCTTCGAACACCGTGGCCAATCCTAGGGCTAATGTTAATGCTATCACTACTAGGAGCGGTAAGACCACCGTAGAACCTTCATATTCCCCACCTAACCAAGGACCCGAGATTCCTTCTTCTACCCAACCTCCTTCTCCTTCTACTTGTAACATACCAGCCGTTATGCCTTCGTCTACACCTTATGTTCCACCGATACCTAAATTTTCTACCACACCTTCGGTTCCCAAACCGGTTCTTTCACCTTCCATTTCTACTCCTCCTCCACCAAAGGATGTGAGTGAGAAATCCACTCCAAAGCCTTCATCTCAACCCAATATACCTTATCCCTCAAGGTTGCGGAAAGAGAAATTGAAGAATAAGGATGATATTCAAGTTTCAAACTTCCTAAAAATGTTCAAACAATTGAATTTTGATATCACCTTTGCCGAGGCACTCGTTCACATGCCTAAGTATGCTAAGATGTTTAAGGACCTTTTAAGTGATAAAGAAAAGTTGCTCGATATTTCTAATACCCAATTGAATGAGAATTGTTTCGCGGTTCTTTGAGAAAATTACCGGTTAAGTTAGGAGATCCCGGTCGATTCCTTATTCCTTGTAATTTTCCGTGTGTTGAGAATTGTATGGCCTTGGCGGATCTCGAAGCGAGTATCAATCTTATACCATTGTCCGTGTGGAAACAACTATCTTTACCCGAGCTAGTCCTCGCTCGTATGACCTTGGAGTTAGCTAACCGTACGGTTGCTTATCCGGTGGGGATAGTCGAGGATGTTTTCGTAGGAGTCGACAAATTCACTTTTCCCGCCGATTTCATTGTCGTCGACTATGAGATGGATCCCCGTGTTCCCTTAATTGTGGGACGACCCTTCTTGAGAACCGGGCGTACATTAATTGATGTAGCCGCGGGTGAGCTTATCATGAGGGTCGGGGATGACAAAATCGTCTTTAACATGGGTAAACTTTCCAAACTTCCCGATGAGCCCGAATCCGTGAATTCCATCGATGTGCTCGACGAAGCATGTGAAGAACATTTTCACGAGGCTTGTAAGAGCGGGATTTCTCATTTACCTCATGTTGAGACCGTAGCTTCTATTGCTCCTTCATTGACTCCATTTGGAGAAAGTGACTTTCTTTTACAAGAATTTGAAGCGAGTTTAGGGGATGTGGATTTAAAATATGACGATTCTCCCACCGATTGGGAAGAAGACATTCGTACCATTGAGAGACTTCTCAGTGAGGACCATATTTCTCCACCTACTCCTAAGGAAGTTACAAACGATGATCCAAATTTGATTAAGCCTTCCATCGACAATCCACCGGACTTAGAGCTTAAGGATTTACCGTCTCATTTAGAGTACGTTTTCTTAGAAGAGGATAATAAGTTACCCGTCATTATTGCTAAGGACTTAAAAGAAGATGAAAAATCCCGACTTATCGAAGTGCTTAAGAATCATAAGAAAGCAATTGCTTGGAAAATCTCCGACATCCGCGAAATTGATCCTAATTTTTGCACTCATAAAATTCTCATGGAAGATGACTTTAAACCCGCAATCCAAAATCAAAGAAGGGTCAATCCAAAAATTCATGAAGTCATTAAGAAAGAAGTTATCAAACTTCTAGATGCCGGAATGATTTACCCTATCTCGGATTCGCCATGGGTTAGTCCCGTCCATTGTGTGCCTAAGAAAGGCGGAATCACCGTTGTTCCCAATGAAAACAACGAGTTGATTCCTACTCGACTCGTAACGGGTTGGCGGGTTTGCATCGACTATCGTAAGCTCAATGATGCCACTCGTAAGGATAATTTTCCTCTTCCTTTCATGGATCAAATGCTCTAGCGTTTAGCGGGTAATGATTTCTATTGCTTCTTAGATGGTTTTTCCGGATATTTTCAAATCCCTATCGATCCAAAAGACCAAGAGAAAACCACATTCACTTGTCCTTATGGAACATTTGCTTACAAAAGAATGCCTTCCGGCTTATGCAATGCTCCCGGGACTTTCCAAAGGTGTATGATGGCAATATTTCATGACATGGTTGAAGAAACTATGGAAGTCTTTATGGACGATTTCTCGGTCTATGGTGATTCTTTCTCTTCTTGCCTTGCGAATTTAGAACGTATGCTTAAACGGTGTGAAGACACTCGTCTCGTTCTTAATTGGGAAAAATGCCATTTCATGGTAAAAGAAGGCATCGTCCTCGGTCATAAAATT
Source organism: Glebionis coronaria (assembly GCA_025667525.1). Lineage (NCBI taxonomy): Eukaryota > Viridiplantae > Streptophyta > Magnoliopsida > Asterales > Asteraceae > Glebionis > Glebionis coronaria. Next base: position 476,200,057 of record CM046877.1, read on the forward strand.
TCCAAAGCCGGTATCGAAGTCGACCGTGCTAAAGTTGACGTCATTGCTAAGTTACCTCCACCTACCACTGTCAAAGGAGTTAGAATTTTTTTAGGCCATGCGGGATTTTATCGATGTTTCATCCAAGATTTCTCGAAAATAGCTCGTCCAATGACTCATCTATTAGAAAAGGATGCTCCTTTCATCTTCTCTCAAGAATGTCTCGACTATTTCGAACTTCTTAAAGGTAAATTAACTAAGGCACCGGTCTTAGTCTCTCCAAATTGGGAGTTACCTTTTGAGCCCATGTGCGATGCTAGTGATTTCGCGGTAGGAGCGGTTTTAGGTCAACGAGTTAACAAACATTTCCAACCCATTCATTATGCTAGTAAGACAATGACGGGGGCTCAATTGCATTATACCACTACCGAAAAAGAGCTTTTAGCCGTAGTGTATGCTTTTGAGAAATTTTGCCCCTATCTTGTGCTTTCCACCACCATCGTTTACACCGACCATTCCGCCTTGAAATACTTGTTGACCAAGAAAGATGCTAAACCGAGACTCCTTCGTTGGGTTTTGCTCCTACAAGAATTTAAAATCGGAATTCGTGATAAAAAGGGAGCAGAAAACCTAGCCGCAGATCATCTTAGTAGACTTGAGGATCCTTATCAAGGGGAACCTCCAAATCAAGAAATTAATGAATCTTTTCCCCTTGATACCTTAATGTCTATTAATTCCAATCTTGATGATACCCCATGGTTTGCGGACATTGCAAACTATTTGGCGGGTGGTGTTCTTATTAAAGGGTTAACGTCTCAACAAAAGAAAAAAATTCTTTAAAGACGTCAAAACGTACTATTGGGACGACCCTTATCTTTTCAAGCAATGTGCGGAATTAATCATTCGTAGATGTGTTGATGGGCCGACGTCTTTACAAATCCTTGAAGCTTGCCACAAAGGACCCACCGGTGGTCACTTTGGTCCTAATTACACCGCTAAAAATGTTTTTGACTCCGGATTCTATTGGCCCACCATTTATCATAACGCTCATGAAATGGTTAAGCATTGTGATGCTTGCCAAAGACAAGGCAAGATCACACATAACGATGAGATGCCTCAAAATTTCATCCAAGAGTGTGAAATCTTTGACGTATGGGGCATCGACTTTATGGGGCCATTTCCATCCTCCAAAGGTAACAAGTACATCCTCGTAGCCGTTGACTACGTATCAAAATGGGTTGAAGCAAAGGCTTTACCTACTAACGATGCGAGGGTGGTTGTTAACTTCTTGAAACAATTGTTTGCTCGATTCGGTGTGCCTCATGCTATTATTAGTGATCGCGGGACTCATTTTTGCAATGATCAATTCGAACGAGTCATGGCTAAGTATGGTGTCAATCATCGACTTTCCACCGCGTATCATCCACAAACTAATGGTCAAGCCGAGGTTTCCAACCTGGTCTTAAGCGAATATTAGAGCGAACCGTGGGAGAGCATCATGCCTCATGGGCCGATAAATTAGATGATGCTTTGTGGGCTTTCCGTACCGCTTATAAGACACCTATAGGTTGTACTCCTTATCGCCTTGTGTACGGAAAGGCATGCCACCTCCCCATTGAGTTGGAGCATAAGGCTTATTGGGCCTTGAAATGGGCTAATTTTGACATAAACAAAGCCGGTGATCATAGGAAAATCCAACTCAATGAACTCAATGAACTTAGGAATGAGGCTTATGAAAATTCATTAATCTACAAGGAGAAGACTAAGCTCATTCATGATTCCAAGATTAAAAACCGAGAGTTCCATGTTGGTGATCAAGTTTTACTCTTTAACTCTCGGTTGAAAATCGTTTCGAGTAAACTTAAGAGCCGTTGGTCTGGTCCATTCACCGTGGCCCAAATCTTCCCTTATGGCACCATTGAGTTATCCTAACCAAATGGGCCCAACTTTAAGGTGAATGGCCAACGGGTTAAGTTGTACTTTGGAGAGGACATCTCTCATGAGATGATTCCATCCCTCTCCACATTTCCCTTGAATTAATTCGGGAAATCGAGTCGAGCTAGAGACTCGTGATAAATAAATCAAGCATCGTATAACTAGGTTAGATTTTTACCTTTACCATCCTTTCCACCCTTTTTCGCCTTCACCCATTTCCACCAATAAGAGTAGGGGGAGCCAAGTAGGTTGTTTGTGTGTTGTGATGTTGTGTAGGGACATGTGCTTTAATGATCCACTTTTGGTGTTTTTGACGCAACCTGTGATCCCGTGTTCCCGTGTACCCGGTTCCTTCGATAAGTTTTTACTATTGTGATTCATACATGTATATAAATAAGACGAATAAATGTAATCACTTTAATTGTCTCTTCCTTAGCTCGATTTAAACAACGTGCATAATGTCCTAAGTGTAGGGGAGTTTACTTCCACATGCTTAAACATTGAGGACAATGTTTATATTAAGTGTAGGGGGGACTTCTATCGAATTTTCGTGGGCTTTTCCATGAATTTGACCCCATTTAACCGGAAAATTTAAAAAATTTTCAACGTTTTTCAAAATTTTGATATATTTTGGCCTAGTAGTATTTTCATTTATTTTCTTTCCTTTTGTCATCGCATCGTAATAATTTCCATTTCATGAATTAAGTCAAAAATAAATAAATGAATAAAAATGGTTTTAACAAGTTTAGATATTCTTTGATATATTAGGCCCGTCGTAAATATTTTGACTCAACCCGAGTTTACTTATCCAAGTTTACTCTAGCTAGTATCCTTAACCATATGAACCTTAATTGGTTTATTAGGCTAAGCATCCACGAGTCTCATTCCTTGAGATTTTAAATTTGGAGAACGAGAGATGATAGAGTTGATAATAAGTTTAAGGGTTAATTCTTGCTTATATGAGTTTTTGTGGCTCTTTCTTCCCGCTTGTATAATTAATTGCTTAATAAATGAGGATTTTTGCGGTGTAGATTCGATATCTTAACTCTTAGCCAAATCTTTTATCTCCTTGTAATTAAAGCATGAACACATTGAGGGTGCCAGCGTTGTGGACTTCCGACTAAGGTGGCTCATAACCACTAAGTAGGAGGTATTCAGACCATGGGACCGTGGAATTTGGCCTACTATATATATCATAAATAAAGAAAGAATAAGATTAAAACATGACCTCAAGGAGCCTTAGGGTGTGGGGCATGTAGCACGAACCTTGTCATTAGAGCCTTAGGGTGTATGGCATGGTAAGTGTTGAATAAAAATTGATCAAGAAAATCAGTTCCCTCGTTTATCGTTCAAGGAGCCTTAGGGTGTGGACAATAGATGAGGAGAATTTTTACATCTTAAAGAGCCTAAGGGTATATGATGTGAACTTGCTAAACTCTACATAAAGTCTACATGACTTTGGAGGAATAATTAATAAGTAGTACTATTGGCCAAATTTTGGGTCCGGGAATTTATTCCCCAAATCGTGTTAAATCATCCTTGATGTGGGCTTACTTTAGTGACAACGTTTTTGAGGACGAGGTTAGGTTTTGAGTGTCGGGTTTGCACCGTTTTGCCTTCATTTTTGGACTAATAATTATCAAATAAGTCAAATGAGCCTACGGGTGAATGACAATCAATAAAAGCTAGAGATACAACTTAGGACTTGTAGAAAGAGTATTACACAATTGTCTTATATAAGTGGTTTTAACTTGAGAACCTATGGTAAACAATGATCTAGTTTTTAAGCTTGGTATGGGGAACGTGAAACTTGAGGGTGATTAATATTCATGACACCAAAGCCCTAATTTAAGTCTTAGATTTCTTTACGAGTTTCTTCCATCAAATAATTTCAAGTTAATAAATTGTTATAACTTTTGTTTCCTTTAAAGCTTTATTTCTTTTTATCGTAGTAGTAATAGTATATCTTAATAAAGGCCAATATGGGTTAATTACGAGAAAAATGTAACTTTATGCTTTAAAACTATGCATTGCATGGGGTCATTGCAATGGTCAAGTGTAGGGGATTAAATAAGTGTGTAAACACTTATCCTTTTGCCACTAAAATTTAGGAAAAATAAGACCTAATCATGTGTTTAATATCGTAAAAGTCGGAATTACGCGTGGTTTTGTGTTTTTGTGTCAAATAGGTACAAAAGATCAAAAGGAAAGAAACACGGGATTTCACGGTCAAATGTTGAAGAAAAGTCCAAGAAAGAGACGAAGACAAAGTCAAAAGACCAAAAGTGTGCCAAAGATCACAAAAACCGGCAAATTCAACACGAGTTTAAAGAAAAAGATCAAGGAAGCCGAAATCAAGCTCGATTTTAGTGGATTTAACTTTTTAAAGGCTTGTGGGTCCCACATTGGACTATTGGGCCCAAAAGCCCATTAATGGATTTTAAGTATTTACTTTTTGGTCAAAAGGCCCAAAACATGGCCCAAATCAAGGACAATGGGACGGATCTAGTATAATTGGGCCACAAGCCCATTTGGTTAACAATGAAAACGGACGGATGAAAAATGTTTTATCTTTGTTGGGTCAAAGCCCACACATTTTTACCTGGTCAACACCTATACACGTTTGTTTATTAAACAAACCATTTACCCAACCTATTCACCCCTTCACACGTTTAATAAACAAAAAGTTTACCCACCCTCATTTGTTTTCGTTACAAATAAAGAAAACACTCTTCACTCCTTCTCTCCCACAAAAATACGCAGCACCACTTTTTACTGTACCCAAACCCTAATCAATTAATTACCCAAGATAAATTGGGGTTTTTTATTAAATCGTGTGATTGACGCACTTGGGATTAATTCCCCCAATATATCGGAGGTGCACAATAGGTGGTCCTCAATCCAACGTGGCCAATCTCCTTCACTTGATTGGATCTTCTACATCACCACCAAATCTCCACCAATCAAATGAGTCCACATCACCCCTAAACTAACACAACAAGCAAAAATTGTGCCATGCTGTTGATCCGTGTGACCCCTGGTATATTCTTAACCGTTTGATCAAGAAGAGAAGAGAGAGAAAGAAGAAAAGATGCGTTTGACAGTCAGGATTGAAGACTTACTCACGAAGCTTCATGAAGAAGCCTTGGGGGTTGGCTATAAATACCCCCATAAACCTGTAATTTTGGGTGCCTTCTTTTTATTTTTAATTTTTATTTTATGCAAAATAGATTTTAGGTTATTTGTAATTTTCATTCAAAGTATTGTAATCCAGTTTTTAATTATTAATAAAATTTTAATTTTCGGTTAAATTTTGTCTCGTTAATTATTTAATTTTCATTGCAATTTACTCTAATTTCTGTTTTTAATTAATTAAAATTAAAGTAAAAAGTGGTATTTAATTAACTCCCCCTACTGGGAAGTTAAATATATGGGTTCGATTTGGATATTGTTCATGGTTCGTGACTTGATGGTTCGATGATGATAAAGATGATATTCGGTGGTGTTTGATTCGGTTTCGATTATAAGGGGGCTCAGCGCTCATCCCTTCTTCCCAACGGTTATCATCACAAGATTCATCTTTCATTTAATTTTTTGTTAGTTTTAATTTCTGTTTATTTAATCTGCTTGTGTTTGATTTGTGTTTGTTTGAATCTACTTAGTATTATTGGTTTCATTTAGCTTTTTAGATTTTGGATTTCTTGTGTTCTGCTATAAGTCTGCTTTCAAGTCTATTAGTTAGAAGTTTACTGGACATTTGTTTAAGCTTGTTTAATAATATTCGATTATTGTTTTAGTCTGCTAGTTTGGTATTGGTTATTTTAAGTTTTAGATATCTGATATAGATTAAGTTGCTGATAAGTTTGGTTTGTTTTTTTAGTCAGAACTCGTTTTATCTTGTGGTGCATAAGTTGTTAAGATAGATAATTTAGCTTATTGTCAGGTATTTTGCTTATGTTTAGTTTATCTGAAATTTTTAGATATGCGTTTGCTTTGATTTGTTTGGGTTTGCCTTAGTTTATTTTGTGTATAATCTGCTTAGTTTATTGTCAGGTATTTTGTTTATTTAGTAGCTTATTTTAGTTTGGTTTATTTGGTTCTGCTTAGTTCCTGTTTTTAGCTGTTTAGCTTATTTGGTCTTTTGGTTTTACTTTCTTGCTGATATTGCTGCTTAAATACAACAGACCCACTTGGTCTGTTGGTTCAAAATTCCAAAAAGTAAAAATAAAAAATAATAAATAGCAAAAATACGTCCCTCCTGGGACTCAAACCCATGACCTTTCGCTCAACTGCCCATAGCCTTACCATCTTAGCTAAACCCTTTTTGTGTTTATTTACGCATTAATTAATTAATACAGGTTTTTAATTCTTAGCTGTCAGATTTTGGAATATTAGTTTAAATACAAATCTTAGTTTAATTAATTTTATATAAAAGTTTTATTTAAGTTTTCTTTAAAAAGTTTTTAAAAAGAATATATATGTATATGTATATATATATATATATATATATATATATATATATATAAATAAAAAAATATTTTAATTACGTTTATAAATTTTAAATTGTTTTTAAATTTAGTTTTAAAATTAGTTTTCAATTAATATAGTTTTAATAGATTAAAAATTAGTTTTAAGTTTTATTGAAATTTAAATTAGTTTTCAATAGTTTTAATTTTAAAGAGTTCACATTAGATTTTTAAATAGTTTTAAATATAGTATAAATTAGTTTTAAATTTTAAATAGTAAGTTTTTAGTTAGATTTATTTTTAAATTAGTTTAAATAATTATTTAAATAGTTTTTTAGTTTTTAAAATACCAAAAAAATACGTTTCGCCAAGAACAATTAGTCTTACGTTTAGTCCGATATCAATTCGAGTGAGTCGAGGAAACGAACATTAATTGATTCATAAAATCTCTACATTACTTGCTAAGGATGTTGACCATGCTACGGTGGTTAATAATAAGTTTAGAGAAACTAATGCCAAATTGACCATTGAGCTTGCGGGATATAAGGAACGGGAGAAAAGTTTTGAAATTCATCAGACTAAAATTAAAGAACTTGAACAAGCTCATGCTACATCGGTTTATCAAGAAAAATGCACAACTAAGAAATTAAATGACTCACACTTAAGTAGTGCTAAAAAATAAGCGAATTGAATGATGAAATCACCTCTCTTAATAAACAACTTTCAATTGAAAAATCTATTATTTTGGATTTAAAAGAAGAACGAAAAAAGCTGAAACATGATTTCAAAATTCGAGAAGATGGGCTTCTTGAGGATTTTTGCAAAGCTCAGAATAGGATTAGGGAATTAGACAACCTTTTGGTAAAACGTGGCTAAACTATGCAGACGATAAATATGCTCGCACCAAAAGTGAATGAGACAAATTACACTCGATACAATTTGGCTTTAGTTTGTCCTCTTCCTCCTAATCCCGGATATCTTAAGCAAGTTCAGGCCACAAATCAAACTCTATATAATGGTAGTGTGCTCTTGTCTGATGAGCATGATCCTCCTAGTGTGCATGATTCTAAGGAAACTACTGAACTTGTAGTAGAAACTCGTTTAAGAATGAAAAAGCTTGATAAAGAAGTGACACCCGTTTATTATCCGAAAGTTAATCCTCCAACTGTTTTTGTTCGGTCTAAAACGATACTGAAATGCTTTTGATACCGAGTGAGGAATTTTCTGATGACCCTCCTAAACCAAGTGTCGCACGACGATTTCTAAACGAGCTAAAAGATAACTTTGTCATACTTAAAGTGTTGTTAATTCCAAAATCACTAGAGGAAATTTTACATCACCAGTTCAGATTGAGGTCCAGAAAATTCTTCAAAACGATATTAATCCGCTTATTAATCAAGTTGATGCTCGGATAAGCAATCTGGAAAACGCTTTTCTAAAATAATTAGCCAACTTTGTTGAAGACTTTAAATCTTTGGCGAAGGAGGCTGATGAATCTCTTGATAGAATTAAAGTTTTGGAAAGCGACCTTGCATGTCTCTCGAAAGAAAGTGACAGTGGTGATTGTGTTGATAATAACCCCGTCGCGGTAAGCATCTCTGTGGCGGATAATGAAACCCTCCAAAATGAGCTTGATCGTAAGAAAGAGAAAATGGAGTCTTATGTCATCAAAAAGGACAACGAATTCACCAATCTTTGGAATAAATATGACAAAAAATGTGATGAATGTAAGGATGACAAACTTTCGTATGATAAAGCTTACAGTGAAATGCAACAAACAATAGAACAATTGCAAGCTCAGTTAGGAGGTCAATGTCGTGAAAATGAGCCTTCAACAAATGTTAATCAAAAAGAGTTCACGGTTCTTCAACACCGATATGATTTTCATCAGAAACATTGTCATTCTCTTGAACTTGCTTTGCAAAGAAAAGTTGGAAAAGTTCCAGATGACAATAATTTACAAGTAAAACTCTCTGAATCATTTCGCGAATTGATTGAGAAGTGTTTGGAAATTACGAATTTGAAAGTGCAGTTGCAAGAAAAGGCCATCGTGATTGCTGAGTTGAAGAAACTTGTTGGAAAGATGGGTGGAAAAACTGTGGAACCTAAGGTTGTAAAATCAGTTGTTTGACAATCCAATGCGTACAAAGTACCAAAGCCATCTATCTTAGAAAACCACCTTCTAATGTTTCTAGGTTACCTCCTAACACCGATGGGCAATCAAGTGTTCCAAAACCATCCATATCACCCTATGTTCCACCATTTAGAAAACCCACTCTTGTTAAACCCAACCATGTGAATGCACCTTCCACTACTCCTAAGAGTACTCCCATACATGTGATTCTTACGACCACAAAGGAATCTAAAGGGTCAAATGATGTTGTTCAAACCAACAATCTAGGGAAGGGTATGCCAAAAGGGAACATTCAGAAAGTAAACCATGTGTATTCACCACCTATTAAACAACCAACTTCTAGAGTTCAACACACTCCTAATGGTATTCAACCAAAACCTAGGATCCCTTACCAGCAACCTAGGAATTGGCAACCACCAATGAGTAGTCGTGTATCGAACAAGGTGCCTGAATGGACAGCAAAACCTAGGTACACAAGGACCTTTGAGAATCCCAAACTCCATGTATGCCCCACGTGAAAAAAGGGCATTCACCATGGAAACCATGCTCATTGCATTCTGCAATATGATTTATATGTTTTTTGTATGTTGTTCGTACTCGATTCAATCACGGTTTAAGGTGGAACTATCGTATTTGGTCACTAAAAGGGGGAGCTTTTGATTATCTATTTTAAATTAAATGACAAGTTAACAAAACTAAGATTAAATGAAATAACAAGGAAATAAAAGTAATTAAAAACTAAATTAAAAGTAGTTTTGAAAAATAAAATGAGAAAAGACAATTTAAAATTAAACTCGACAAAAAGTTAAAACTCGAATAAAAGTAAATTTGAAGACTCTAGTATTAAACTAAGACAAAACTAATAATAACACTAAGTAAAAATGGTGGGAAAAGGTAAATTTGAAATTAGACTAAAAACAAGAAATAAAAACTAAAACTAAGGTCAGATTACACTTGGATCGTGACCTAGATCGTGGCCACAGATCGCAGTCAGCGATCGCAACCAAGTGATCTTAAGATTGGATCGTACCCACGATCGCAACAAGTGGATCGCATTGGACGATCGTACTCTTCGATCGTAACAAGTGGATCATAGCCACAGATCGCAACAATGCGATCGTAACCTGGATCGTGATGGAGGATCGTAGTCAAGATCGTAGTCTTTGATCGCAGTAATGGATCACAAGTAGAAATCCTTGGGTTTATGCGCACTTACTCGATCAGAATGGGTAAACCCTTAAAACTGTTACGATGGGGTACAAAAAGCAAAATAAGTCGAACCGAATAAGCACTTCAAAATAAGCAACTACCAAAACTTAACCAGTTCTAAATAAGCACGAATTTAAAACATTTAAAACACTAAATAAGAAAGATTTATAAAACAAACTTTTAAAAAGATTATTTTTTTAAAGACACTTAAAAAGAAATAAGCTAAACAAGAAATAAGCTATAAGCACAAAAAGCTAAGATCATAAGTAGCATGCCATTGATAGGAACAAAAAGATAAACTTTTTAATCAAACAAACATCAAGATGAAACAAGATGCATCATTGATCCGAATCAAAATCAAATCAAGAACAAGAAAGGTAGAATAAGATAGATGATGAAAAACTTAAACTTGAACTTGTAGATTAAGAATTCCAAATACAAGATTAAATGAAAAGCATAAAACTTGAAAGAAAAATGGAAGAAATCTAGAGAGAGAAAGTAGAATCACCTACTTCTCTCTAAAGACATAAAAACTAAAAAAATGAATGACTACTAAAAAACTAACTAACACCCTCCTCATGAAGCATTAGGAGGGTATTTATAGGAGAAGGGAGTTGGTAGGATGTTTCCTTCTTTCTTCCTTTTGTCTTCTCGTCTTTTTAAATGACTCGTCTTTTTCGACTTTGTCTCGGGATTAGCCGAATAATAATATGAAATCGTCTTCTAATTTCTTCATTTAGTTGACTTGGTTCTTCGACTTTGTCAAACTTCCGTCTTTAGACTTTTTCTTCGATAAATCTTCAGAATAGGCCTTTGACTTCCGTTCTTCTTGCACTTTTGATCTTTTGACTTCGTCTTTTGTCTTTTTCTTTGATAAAATCCCGTGAAAGCCCGTGTTTTCTTCCTTTTTCATATTTTTGGCCTAAAACACCATAAAAACACAAATCCCACATAATTCCGACTTTTACGACATAAAATATACGTTTTGGTCTTGTTTTTATTACCATTAAGTGGTAAAAGGATAAGTGTTTTCACACTTTTTAAATCCCCTACACTGACCATTGCAATGCCCTCATGCAATGCATTAATTTCAAAGCACGGTTTACATTTTCCATCATAATTAACCTACCTTGGCCTTTATTAAATACTAAATACTAAGGAAACCAAAAAGATTAGAAAATTACAAAATGCAAGAAGAAAGAACAAGTAAAGAGGTCGAAGACTTACATTAGGGCTTTGGTCGTCATGAATGTTTATCACTCTCAAGTTTCACGTTCCCTAATCCAAGCTTAAAAACGAGATCATTGTTATTATAAGTTAGTAAGCTAACACTCACTCATGCGGCCCAATTATTCACTTAGACTCCCTTATTCCTAGGTGTATCTCTTATATTTTATTATTGTCTTGAATGATCACGAGGATGCATTGTTGACTTATTTCTCCCATACAAGACTTATCCCCCCGCCTCTCCTTTATTGATGTCAACCGGGAAAGAGGACAAGGTCTTTGATCCCGGTATTACATTCGAGGCTTCCCCATGGACCATTTAATTCGGGGACGAGTCAGGCTCGTGACACGGTTAACAAAAACAAGCGCTTTTTGGGAGGCAACCCAATTATCTATCTATCTTTACCATAAGTGTAGGGGGAGCCCCGTTGGTGTTTCTTGCTTTCTTTCTTATCATGTGCAGGGATTAGAGCTTCAAAGACACACTCTTGATGACTTTTGACGACCCGTGATTCCGAGTTTCCATCTTCCCGGTTCTATCCTAAACTCTTTTCGATTCACTATTTTATATTTCTAAATATTAAAATAGGAATCTCTTTAGTTGTCTCTTCCTTAGCAAGATTTAAACAAAGTGCACAATGTCCTAAGTGTAGGGGAGTTTACTCCCATATGCTTAAACATTGAGGACAATGTTTATATTAAGTGTAGGGGGGACTTCTATCGAAGTTAAGTGGTCTTTTCCTTGTAGTTGTCCTCATTTTAACCGGAAAATCAATTTTTCGACATTTTTCAAAATTTTTGATCTATTGTGGCCTATTAGTTTTACCTTTGTATAGTTATTTTCTTTCTTTGCTAGTATAAATTTTTAATAAAGTGGTTTTAATTTTCAAACGTTGTGAATCTTTTGACTCAACCCGAGTTTACTTATCTAATTTTACTCTAGCTAGTATCCTTAACGTGTTTAAGTCAAGTTTTGCTAGGCTTTTATATAGGGAGCTATAAAACGCGAAAGTTTTAACTCTCACGGGTTAAGAAAAATAACTTTTCGCAAGTTCCTACAATTGATCCTAGAGAGTCGTTTATCAAGGGAACTTTAAAACGCAAATTCTAAACTTGAAAGAGTCTAAGAGTTTGCAAGATCCTATAGGCGACTCGAAAACCCAAAACTTTGATTTAATAGGCGAAGCATCCACGAGTCTCATTCCTTGAGATTTTAAACTGTGGAGAACGAGAGATGATAGAGTCAATTATAAGTTTGGTATTCTTTCGTGAATTTATGTGAGTTAATTATAAGCCTATTCTCCCATCGCTTGCTAATAAATTTATCTGCAATAAATAAGGTTGTACGATTTGAAAAGTTACTTAGCTTCTAGCCCAAGATCGTTTGAAATTTGCTCGGTATGGATTAGAGTTCATAGCCAAGGCATAACTTATTGAAGCGGGATGCGAAGATTGGCGAGTCTGAAAAGGCCCTAACAAGGCACGAGGGCTACATTTTGTTGCTAAAGATCCAAAAGTGATGTGAAGAATCATTTATCAAAGATCAATATGAAGGATCGAGACACACGACGAAAAGCAAATACTCCCCAAAAGTCATGGAGAAGTGTATCCGAAAAGACCCTAACAAGGTATGAGGATAAATAGATCCAAGTCCAAAAAGGAGGCGGATCGTTGTATATCAAAGTCCAAAATAAAGATTTGAGAAAAATGAAGAAGTCGTGGTCTAAGTATGAAGAATCTCTCAAAACTTCAAGTGAAGAAATTCCTATTATGAAGAGAAGGCCATTATTTCATGAACGTCTCTCAAGATTTGAAGTATGAAGTCGCTGCCAAATATCGGTCCGAGAAAGGTCTCAAATCGTGAAGCGAGTTATGCCAAGATATGAACTTTATGAGGTCCCGAGAAGCAGATTTAAAAGATTTTGTCCTTTAGCTAACTATTGATTAAATCGTTCACTTTATTTTCGGCCTAAATAACTATCGAAATAAGTCAAACAATGCATCCTTGTGATCGTTCAAGACAACAATAAAATATAAGAGATACACCTAGGAATAAGGGAGTCTAAGTGAATAATTGGCCTACATGAGTTCGTGTTAGTTTGCTAACTTATAATAACAATGATCTCGTTTTTACGCTTGGTTTGGAGAAAGTGAAAACTTGAGGATGATGATCATTCATGACATTTCCAAAACCCTAAGGTATGATTTTGATTTCTTTACTTGTTTCGTAATTTTCTATCTCTTTAATAAAGGCCAAGACGGATTGATTATGATGAAAAGTGTAATCGTGCTTTGTAACTAATGCATTGCATGAGGACATTGCAATGGTTAAGTGTAGGGGATTTGATAGGTGTGAAAACACCCATCCTTTTACCACTTAATTACAATAATAACCAAGCCAAAACGTGTATTTTATGTCGTAAATGTCAGAATTATGCGTGGTTTGTGTTTTTGTTGTGATTTAGGACCAAAATGTGAAAAGGGGAGAAAACACGGGCTTTCACGGACTTTTATCGAAGAAAACGACAAAAAGACGAAGTCAAAAGATCAAGAACGGAAGTCCAAGGCCTATTCTGAATATTTATCGAAGAACAAGTCTAAAAGACGGAAGTTTAATAAAGCCAAAGAACTCGAGTCTAATAAATAAATAAATTATAAGACGAGTTTAATTAATCCCGAGACAAAGTCGAAGAACTTAAAAGACGAGAAGACGTGAAGAAAGAAAGAAAGAGGAGGCAACACATGCACCTCCCCATTTCCTATAAATACCCTCCTAAACTCATTTAGGAGGGTTGGTTAGTTTTAGTTTAGAGTAGTTTCCATTTTTATTTTAGGTAGGTGATTCTATAGAGAGAAAGTGACAGTTTCTCTCACTAGGATCTCAATCTTTTATCTTCCTTTCTTGTTTGTAATCAAAACTTTACTTTCAAATATCTTAATTCTTGTTTTAATCTTAATCTTATTCTATCTTTCTTAGTTTTTTTTATATGATCTTAAATCCGATCTCTTTATATACATGTCTTGTTGATTTTGATGTTTGATTAAAAAGTTCATCTTTTTATTTCATCTAAGCTTTTATACGAATTAAGCTATAAGTTTGACAATCTTATTGGCTTATTTTGTATTTAGCTTATTTACTTTTTAGTTTTCTTAAAAATTTAGTCTTTTTAAAGTTTGCTATTTCGTAATTTTCAAGTTTTCAAATTTATGCTTATTGATCTTTTAATGTTTGATTTTTATAGCTTAAAGTATTTTAGTGCTTATGGTGTTAATTTTCTTATTTTTGATTAAGTGCTTTTAGTTAATTTTTATAAAAAGTTGTTTTTAAATATTTTTATTATTTAGTATTCTTAAAAGTTTTTAAATTTTGGTCTATTAGCTTTTTCTTAAATTTGATTTGGTTAAGTTTTTAGATAATTGCTTATTTGGTATTTGCTTATTTGCTTATTGTATGCCATCGTAATGCTTAAGGGTTTTACCAGTATGATCAAGTAAGTGTGATCGCATAAACCCTAGGGTTTCTACTTGCGATCCATTGCTTCGATCACCCAGTACGATCGTCACTACGATCACACTCCATAATCCTCACCACGATCACTTGTTGCGATCGTGGGTAAGATCATAGAGTGCGATCCGTGGGTACGATCCATGTTTACAATCTTTGGTTACGATCTGATGTTGCGATCCATGGGTGCGATGGAATATTGATTACAAACAGTGAGATGGTATATTCATATGTGGGTACGATGGAGATGACCAACATGTTGCCAGCTTATTCCCTTGTTACGATGGAATTTCCATGCATGCATGCAATTGGCGCCAAAATGAGCAGCTAGGCTGGCTGCTTCCAGCAGCTAGCCTGCCTACTTGCTTATTTAATAGTATTGTTCCGTAATTGTTTAGTTTTATCTGAAAGTTGTTCCGATTTTATTTCTGAAAGTTACGTATTTTTAGTTGAATTTTTCGTCGATTTTTAGTATTAATATTTTTTCGTAAAGTTCAAGTTTTATCTTTTATTTAGTACCCGCTTTAGGTTTTCCCTCGTTTAGCTTTAAAGTACCATTTTAGTTTTATTCTCTCGTTTTTCATTTAGTAAACTTTATTTTCGAGTCGATAGTTAATTTCTTCTTTTAGATTTATTTTTATTAATTGTTTCGCTTTAAATTCATGTTTTATTATTTATATTGTGTTGTTTTTATAAATTAATCGCTTTTAGTTTATTGTTTTTATTTTGTGCATTTACCTTTTAAGTAGAATAGATAACCAAACCATTTTATTTTCCACCAAGAACAACTGAGTCACACTTTGAACCGTGATCAATTCGAGAAGATACCGAGAAACGGACTTTTTCAACGAGCAAAATCTCTACATTATGTATCTCTTATATTTTATTATTATCTTGAATGATCACGAGGATGCATTGTTGAATGATCACTTAGACTCCCTTATTCCTAGGCGTATCTCTTATATTTTATTATTGTCTTGAATGATCACGAGGATGCATTGTTGACTTATTTCGATAGTTTAATTAGGCCAAAAATAAAGTAGGACGATTTAATCAATAGTTAGCTAAAGGACAAAATCTTTTAAAACTGCCTCTCGGGACCTCTTAAAGTTCATATCTTGGCATAACTCGCTTCACGATTTGAGACCTTTCTCGGACCGATATTTGGCAGTGACTTCATACTTCGAATCTTGAGAGATTTTCTTGAAATAATGGTCTTCTCTTCACAATAGGAATTTCTTCACTTGAAGTTTTTGAGAGATTCTTCATACTTGGACCACGACTTCTTCATTATTCTCCAATCTTTATTTTGGATTTTGATATACAACGATCCACCTGGTACTGTGAATTTCAATGGGTTCTAATTAATCTCTCGGAATCCTATCGAATTGATCTCGGTCTTAAGTGGAACGATTGTTCTTGGTTACTAAAAAAAGGGGTTTGGATTTTTAAACTACTAAATGACAAATGCTCTAAAATGTAAACTTAAATTTAAAAGTAATTAAATTAATAAAACTTGAATTAAAATTAAAATTACAATTAAAATTAAATTAAAATTAAAATTAAAGTCACAGTTAAAATATAAATATGAAATAAAGAAACAGTAAAGAAACAGTAAGTAAACCTTTAAAATGCTCAAAAGAAACTTGATTCGGAAGTATAACCTTGATTCGGAACTTTGTTCATCCGGATCTTTTCACTCGGAACCCCTTGATTCGGAACTTTGTTCGGAAGTTTATCCGGAAGATTGATCCGGAACTTTACTCGGAACTTCACCCGGAACTTGGTTCGGAAGATTGGTTCGGAAGTTGGCTCGGAACTTTCACCCGGAACTTTAATCGGAACTTTATTCGGAAGTTTATTCGGAAGTTTGGTTCATCCGAAACTTTATACTCATTCGGAACTTTTAAACAAGAAAACTCATTCGGAACTTTTTAATTCATTCGGAACTTTTAAACAAAAAACTCATTCGGAACTTTTAAAGGAAACTCATTCGGAACTTTTAAAGAACATATTCATTCGGAACTTTGGTGTTCATCCGGAAGTTTTGTGTTCATCCGGAAGTCTGGGAAACACGATTACAGTAACTAACCCGAAGAACAGGGGAAATCAATTTTAATCCAAAAATCACCAAGTTTTTCACCAAAAACTTAAATAAACTAATCACTAAGCATCTACTAACCATAAACTACAAATCCCATCAACAAAAACACAAAACCCAACAACTTTTGTAGATCAAATCAAATAAAATAAAAACTTAAAAACTTGAAATGAAAGATGATGATGATGAACAAGATGAAATGGAAAGATTAAACAAGAACTTGTATTGATGGTTTAATGTTTTAACAATAACAAAACAAGGATTAAAATTACAAGATTGAAAAGACAAAGATCAAGATCACCAAACACCCTAGTGGTGTTGGTGATGCTACGAAACAGAAAAGAGAAAAAGGTGGGGAGAAGAAAAAACTAAAAAAACTGGATGGAAAGTGTGAAGGGTGGACTATATATAGGCTTGTCTTTTGGTTGATGAGTGGGCTTTCTCCCGTTCTTCTTGTCTTCTCGTCTTTTCAGAAAAGTTGACGTTTTCGATTCTGATTCGGGATTTGTCGTCGATTAAATTTAACTCGTCTTTTTAATTTCTTCGTTTAATAGACTTGAGTTTCTTCGACTTATATAAATCTTCCATCTTTGGTCCTTTTCTTCGATATATCTTCGAATAGGCCCAGTGACTTCAAATCTTTTGCATCTCTTGGACAATAGACTTCATCTTGAGTCTTTTTTCTTCGATAAATCCTGTGCAATCCCATGTTTTCTCCAATATCCATCCGGTTGGCTCTGAAAACACAATAAACACAAAAAACACGCATAATTCTAAACAAATGATATTAAATACGTGTTTTGGTCTCGTTTTAGCCAGAATTAAGTGGTAAAAGGATGGGTGTTTACACACCTATCAAATCCCCTACACTTAACCATTGCCATGCCCTCATGCAATGCTTAGTGATAAAGCAATTTTACACTTTTCTCATAATTAATCAACCTTGGCCTTATTAAAACACTACTAAACAAAAATTAAAGAACTTAAAAGAAATTAATCTTTAAAGTAAACAAAAGGATAGAAAACCATTTTCACTTGAAAATAGCTACATGGAAATAACTTGCAAAGAGATCAATGACTTACATTAGGGCTTTGGTGCTGCGAAGATTTATCACCCTCAAGTTTCACGTTCCCCAAACTAAGCTTAAAAACGAGATCATTGTTATTATAAGTTAGCAATTCAAACACTTACACACATGGCTTAATTAAATGCTTAAACTCCCTTATTCCTAGGTGTATCTCTTATATTTTATTTTTGTCTTAGAATGATCATGAAGATGCATTTTTGGGACTTATTTCGATAGTTTATTTAGGCTGAAAGCAAAGTAGGACGATTTGATCAATAGTTAGCTAAAGGCCAAAATCTCTTAAAACTGCTTCTCGGGATATCAAAAAGTTCATATCTTGGCATAACTCGGTTCACGATTTGAGACCTTTCTCGGGCCGATATTTGGCATGTACTTCATACTTCATATCTTGAGAGACGTGCTTGAGATCATGGTCTTCTCATCGTTCATAGAGTTTCTTCACTTGGAGACTTTTGAGAGGTACTCCAACTTTGTTGACCACGACTTCATGATTATTTCTTCAATCTCTATTTGGGATTTTGAGATACAACGATCCGCCTCCTTTTCGGACTTGGATCTATTTATCCTCATACCTTGTTAGGGTCTTTTCGGATAGAGTTCTCCATCATCTTTATGGGAGTTGATTGCTTTTCGTCGTGAGTCTTGATCCTTCATATTGACTTTGGGAATAATGCTTTTCACATCACCTTGGATCTTTAGCAATAAAATAGAATCCTCATGCCTTGTTAGGGCCTTTTCGGACTCGCCAATCTTCGCGCCCCGCTTCATACGTTATGCCTTGGCTATGAAATCTTATCATTACCGAGCAACTTTTAAACGATCTTGGGCTAGAAGCTAAGTAACTTTTCAAATCGTACGACCTTACTTATTGCAGATAAATTATTAGCAAGTGATGGGAGAATAGACAAATAATTACACCAAGTGATCTTGTGCAAGAATACCGACTTATAATTGACTCTATCATTTCTCGTCCTCCACAATTTAAAATCTCAAGTAATGAGACTCGTGGATACTTAGCCTAATAAACCAATTAAGGTTTACATGGTTAAGGATACTAGCTAGAATAAACTTGGATAAGTCTATTCGGGTTGAGTCAAAATAAGCGCAACGGGCCTAATATGTCAAAGATTTCTAAACTAGCTACATCACTTTATTAATATTTTTGACTTTATTGCGGGATATATATATATGAAACCAAAGATAAAAATTTAAAAATTATGACTAAATGGCCAAAGTTAATAAAAAATTTGAAAAATGTTGAAAAATAGGATTTTCCGGTTAAATGAAGGCATTTTCATGGAAAAGTCCACTTAAAACCTCGATAGAAGTCCCCCTACACTTAAGATAAACATTGTCCTCAATGTTTAAGCATGTGGGAAAAGTCTCCCCTACACGTATGACATTGTGTACGTTGATTAACTCAAGTTAAGGAAGAGACGACTAACGTGATCAATTCCAAATGTGAGTATGAAGAAAATTGAATCACGATAGTTGAGAGATAGAACCGGATTTCGGATAACACGGGAGCACGGTTCTTCAGAGATTCCAAGAGTGCACTTATCCCTGTGATCACATCACCACACAAAAACAAACACTCTATAGAGGTCCCCCTACACTTAGGAGGTTAAATGGAAAAGGATAGATACTCGGGCTGCCTCCCGAGGAGCGCTTGTTTTTGATAACCAAGTCACGAGCCTGACTCGGCCCAAAATTAGTTCATGGGGAACGTGGTGAGGGACGGAATCATCTCTTGAGAGATGTCTTCACCAAAGTACAATTTCAAACGCTGGCCATTCACCTTGAAGTTGGGCCCATTTGGCTGAGAAAGCTCAATGGTGCCATAGGGAAAAACATTGGCGATGGTGAATGGACCAGACCAGCGGCTCTTCAACTTGCCTGAGAAGATCTTCAACCGAGAGTTAAAGAGTAAGACTTGATCACCAACGTGGAACTCTCGGTTCTTGATTTTAGCATCGTGGATCATCTTGGTCTTCTCCTTGTAGATCAATGAGTTCTCGTAAGCTTGATTCCTCAATTCTTGTAGCTCGTTGAGTTGAATCTTGCGAAAATCACCAGATTTGTTGATGTCGAAGTTAGCCCACTTCAAGGCCTAGTATGCCTTATGTTCCAGCTCGATAGGGAGGTGGCAAGCTTTCCCGTACACAAGACGATAGGGCGTACAGCTGATCGGGGTCTTGTAAGCAGTACGGAAAGCCCACAGAGCATCATCTAACTTATCGGCCCACGCGGCGCGATGCTCTCCCACAGTACGTTCCAAAATTCTTTTCAATCCACGGTTTGATATTTCGGCTTGACCGTTGGTTTGAGGATGATAAGCGGTGGAAAGACGGTGATTGACACCATACTTCGCCATGACTCTTGCAAATTGATCGTTGCAAAAATGAGTCCCGCGGTCACTGATAATAGCACGAGGAACACCGAATCGAGCAAACAATTGTTTCACGAATTTACAAACCACCCTCGCGTCGTTAGTGGGTAAAGCCTTGGCTTCAACCCATTTGGAAACGTAGTCAACAGCGACAAGGATGTATTTGTTGCCTTTAGAGGAAGGGAATGGCCCCATAAAGTCGATGCCCCAGACATCAAAGATTTCACATTCTTGTATGAAATTTTGAGGCATCTCATCTTTATGTGTGATCTTGCCTTGTTTTTGGCAAGAATCACAATGTTTAACCATCTCGTGAGCATCACGGTAAATGGTGGGCCAATAGAATCCCGAATCAAACACCTTTTTGGCAGTGTAGTTGGGACCAAAGTGACCACCAGTGGGTCCTTTGTGGCAAGCCTGGAGAATGTCCAAAGCGGCCAGTCCGTCAACACATCAGCGAATAATCAAGTCAGCGCATTGTTTGAATAGAAAAGGGTCATCCCAAAAGTAAGTCTTAACATCGTTCAAGAACTTCTTTTTTGTTGGGATGTTAACCCTTGGATGAGAACACCACCCGCTAAGTAGTTTGCAATATCCGCAAACCACGGGGTGCCATCGAGATTGAGATCTATAGACATTAAGGTCTCAAGGGGGAAAGAGTCATTGATCTCTTTGTTCGGATGATCCCCTTGATATGGATCCTCAAGTCTGCTCAGATGATCCGTGGCCAGGTTATCTGCTCCCTTCTTGTCACGAATTTCAATGTTGAATTCTTGAAGGAGTAAAACCCAGCGAAGAAGTATTGGCTTAGAATCATGCTTTGTCATCAAGTACTTCAATGCGGAATGGTCCGTGTAAACGATAGTGGTGGAAAGGACAAGATAGGGGCGGAACTTTTCAAAAGCATAGACAACAGCTAAAAGATCTTTTTCGGTTGTCGTATAATGCAATTGTGCCCCCGTCATTGTCTTGCTAGCGTAATGGATTGGTTGGAAGTGTTTGTTCACTCTTTGTCCCAGAACCGCTCCAATAGCAAAATCACTAGCATCGCACATCAACTCAAAGGGAAGCTCCCAATTAGGGGTAACCAAGACGGGTGCCTTAGTTAGCTTATCCTTAAGCGAGTTGAAGGCTTCAAGACACTCTTTGGAAAAGATGAAAGGAGTATCTTTTTCCAAGAGGTGGGTCATCGGGCGAGCGATTTGAGAAAAATCTTTGATGAATCGACGGTAGAAGCCCGCATGACCCAGAAAACTTCTCACACCCTTCACGGTTGAAGGTGGAGGCAACTTGGCGATAACATCGACTTTAGCACGGTCTACTTCAAGACCGGCTTTGGAAATCTTGTGTCCCAGCACGATGCCTTCTTTTACCATGAAATGGCATTTTTCCCAATTCAGAACAAGGCGAGTGTCTTCGCACCGCTTAAGCATACGTTCCAAATTGGAAAGGCAAGAAGAGAAGGAATCCCCGAAGACCGAGAAATCATCCATGAAGACTTCCATGGTTTGTTCAACCATGATATGGAAGATAGCTAACATGCACCTTTGGAAAGTCCCGGGGGCATTGCATAAGCCAAAAGGCATTCTTTTGTAAGAAAATGTGCCATAGGGACAAGTAAATGTTGTCTTCTCTTGATCTTGGGGATCGATGGGTATTTGGAAGTAACCCGAGAAACCGTCAAGAAAGCAGTAATATTCATTACCCGCTAAACGTTCAAGCATTTGGTCCATAAAAGGTAGAGGGAAATGATCCTTTCTCGTGGCATCATTGAGTTTACGGTAGTCTATACAAACTCTCCACCCAGTAACGAGACGGGTAGGAATCAGCTCGTTGTTTGCATTTGGCACAACGGTGATGCCGCCTTTCTTAGGCACACAATGGATTGGACTAACCCATGGTGAATCCGAAATAGGGTAAATCATACCCGCATCAAGAAGTTTGATAACCTCTGTTTTGATGACTTCATGGATTTTTGGATTCACCCTTCGTTGGCTTTGAATAGTGGGCTTAAAGTCGTCCTCCATGAGAATTTTGTGTGTGCAGAAGTGAGGATCAATTCCACGAATGTCAGAGATTTTCCAAGCGATAGCTGTTTTATGCTTCTTCAACACGGCGACAAGTCGGGCTTTTTCTTCTTCTTTTAGGTCCTTTGCGATGATGACGGGCGACTTCTCGTTGTCTTCAAGGAAAACGTACTCAAGATGAGGAGGTAGGTCCTTAAGCTCAAGAGTGGGAGGATCCTCAATAGATGGTGAAACTAACGATGGATCATCATTAGTCACCTCTTTAGGAGAAGGAGGATCAATAGCAGTAACCGTCGGAGATAGAGGAGAAAGATTGTCTTCTTTGAGAAGGTTTTCAATGAGGCGGAGATCTTCATCCCAATTGGTAGTTGAATCGTCATTGTCTAAATTCACATCTCCCATGGTGGCTTCCAAATCTTTCCAAAGGAAATCACTTTCTCCAAATAGAGATAGTGATGAGTCGATAGAGGAAACGGTCTCAACATTGGGAAGAGAGGTAGGAATACTTTTACAAGCATCTTTGAAGTGTTCTTCACAAGCCTCATCAAGAACGTCAATACAATTAACACTCTCGTATAAATAAGGCTGTTTAGAAAGCTTTCCCATGTTGAAGACGATCTTATCGTCACCCACTCTCATGATAAGCTCACCGGCTTCAACATCGATTAGAGTGCGACCGGTCCTCAAGAATGGACGACCAACGATCAATGGCACACGAGGGTCCATGTCGTAGTCAACAACGACGAAATCAACAGGAAAAGTGAATTTGTCGACTCCTACAAAGACGTCTTCGGCTATCCCCACTGGATAAGCAACCGTACGGTTAGCTAATTCCAAAGTCATTTTGGTGGGGACTAGCTCAGGGAGAGATAATTGCTTCCAAACGCTTAGAGGCATTAGATTAATACTGGCACCTAGATCGGCTAGGGCCATGCAATTCTCTACTCCCAGGAAGTTGCAAGGGATAAGGAAACGACCCGGATCACCAAGCTTGGTTGGCAATTTCCTTAAGAGCACTGCAGAGCAATTCTCATTAAGTTGGGTGTTAGAAATATCAAGAAGCTTCTCCTTGTCGTTTAGAAGATCTTTAAACATCTTAGCGTATTTGGGCATGTGAGCGAGAGCCTCGGCAAAGGAGATGTTAAAATTCAATTGTTTAAACATTTTGAGAAAGTTTGAAACTTGAATATCATCCTTGCTCTTTTGCTTCTCTTTCCTCAACCTTGAAGGATAAGGTATATTGGATGAAGAAGAAGGCTTTAGGGGAATAGGATCACTCACAACCACGGGTGGAGGAGGGGTAGAAGGAAGAGGTGGAGAAATTGGGGAAGTAGAAGGATGAGGAATAGGAGCAGGTGACTCGTTCTCCTTAGTCACAACCATCAGTGAAGGTATAGGACACTCAGATTCCTTGGTACCTTTGCCACTGCGAGTGGTGATTGCTTTCATCTCCCCTCTTGGATTCGCAACGGTGTTACTCGGAAGAGTACCCAAAGAAGAGGGTTGATTACCTTGGAAGAAACTAGCCATCATGTTCTTCAAGTCGTTCGTTTGACTATCCAAAGTATTTCTCATGTCGGCTCTCAAATTGTTCCCTTGTTTGACCAAGTCTGCTTTCAGGTTGAGCACTTCTCTCTGAAGATTTCCCACTATCACATCGTTAGTCCTCATATAAGTTTCCACTTCTTGGTGAAGAGCGGTGGGTTGGTTGGGAGGAGCATTGTATGCGGGTGGTTGATAAGCAGGTTGCTGGTAGACTTGGTTGTTTCGTTGAGGTGGTTGTTGCTGCTTGTGAGGAGGGATGTATGGTGTACGAGGTTGTTGTTGTTGTTGAGGAGAGCGGTTGAGGTTTTGTTGTTGGTTTGGGTTGTTTTGGGGAAAACCAGGTGGTGAAAGATAATTGTTGGAGCGGTAGCTAAGCAAATTACGGTCACCTTGAGGTCTAGCTTGATAAGCAGGTTGAGGATAGGTGCCATATGCTGCATTCACATTCTCAGCAGGGTAGTCTTGGGTGGCGGTACAAGTGGTGTAAGAGTGAGGACCACCGCATATCTCACAAGGTTGGCTGACAGCATTAACTTGAGCGTTTTTAGCGTTGTTGCTATTGTTGTTGCTGACGGTGTGGGTGACAAGCGATTCAAGAAGCGTGGTGATTTTGTCAAGTCGCTTGTCGCTGTCATTAGTGCTAGCACTAGCGACATTGGTCCGAACACTCTTGGTTTGCACACGAGATTTATTCTCAATGATGTCCCAAGCAGCATTGGAAGTCTTAGCCAAAAGATTACCCCCCGAGGCACTGTTTAGTGAATCTTGGTCACTCATGCTTAAACCATTGTAAAAAGTATTAATTTGATGTACTTTGGTAAAACCATGTTGTGGCATTTTCTTAAAAGATCTTTAAAACGATCCCAAGATTCACTGAACGACTCATCGTACTTTTGTTCAAAATTTATAATTTCATTCCGCAAAGCGGTAGTACGAGAGGGTGGGAAAAAGTAATTGATGAATTTGGTTTCCAAATCCGTCCACGAGAGAATACTCTGTGGCGGTTCCTTAGCAAGCCAATGTCGGGCTTGTCCCTCTAATGAAAAGGGAAAAAGTTGTAACCTGATAACTTCTTGTGGAACACCATTGAATTTGACCGTGGTAGTGAGTTGCAAGAATCTCTTGATGTGGTCGTGTGGGTCATCAATGGTACGTCCCAAGAATGGTTGAGCAGAGACCATCTGGATAAAGCCTAATTTTAGCTCAAAGTTATTGGCTGCAAATGCTGGTATAACAGTTGGATCAGTGTTGCCATCTACATGAGCTTGCAGCAGTTCAATCATCGGGCGATTATCCGGAAGGGGCTCATTGTTGTTATTATTGTTCCTGTCGTTGAAAGGTGGGTTGTTGTTGTTATTATTATTGTTTGGAGGTGGTATGTTGTTGTTGTTTTGTACACCGGCCATGTCTAAGTGATCGAGAGGCTCGGGCTCTTGATAAGACGTGGATCGAGTGCGCATACACCTTCAAAAGAACGAACAAAGAAAAACAAAGCAAAAATATTTTTGGTTTTTATGTTTTTTTTAATTTTTTTTTGTATTTTTGAAAATTTTATATTTTTTAGGATTTTTTGAAAGTTTTTATGAAAAAATAACGTTCACGGGGAACGGATCCCAAAATCCAAGTTCTCACAAAAAACTTTTGATCTTAATGAGAAGAGCCGGCAGAGGCGCCATTTGGTACTGTGAATTTCAATGGGTTCTAATTAATCTCTCGGAATCCTCTCGAATTGATCTCGGTCTTAAGTGGAACGATTGTTCTTGGTTACTAAAAAAAGGGGTTTGGATTTTTAAACTACTAAATGACAAATGCTCTAAAATGTAAACTTAAATTTAAAAGTAATTAAATTAATAAAACTTGAATTAAAGTTAAAATTAAAATTAAAATTAAAATTAAAGTCACAGTTAAAATATAAATATGAAATAAAGAAACAGTAAGTAAACCTTTAAAATGCTCAAAAGAAACTTGATTCGGAAGTATAACCTTGGTTCGGAACTTTGTTCATCCGGAACTTTTCACTCGGAACCCCTTGATTCGGAACTTTGTTCGGAAGTTTATCTGGAATATTGATCCGGAACTTTACTCGGAACTTCACCCGGAACTTGGTTCGGAAGATTGGTTCGGAAGTTGGCTCGGAACTTTCACCCGGAACTTTAATCGGAACTTTATTCGGAAGTTTATTCGGAAGTTTGGTTCATCCGGAACTTTATACTCATTCGGAACTTTTAAACAAGAAAACTCATTCGGAACTTTTTAATTCATTCGGAACTTTTAAACAAAAACTCATTCGGAACTTTTAAAGGAAACTCATTCGGAACTTTTAAAGAACATATTCATTCGGAACTTTGGTGTTCATCCGGAAGTTTTGTGTTCATCCGGAAGTTTTGTGTTCATCCGGAAGTCTGGGAAACACGATTACAGTAACTAACCCGAAGAATAGGGGAAATCAATTTTAATCCAAAAATCACCAAGTTTTTCACCAAAAACTTAAATAAACTAATCACTAAGCATCTACTAACCATAAACTACAAATCCCATCAACAAAAACACAAAACCCAACAACTTTTGAAGATCAAATCAAATAAAATAAAAACTTAAAAACTTGAAATGAAAGATGATGATGAACAAGATGAAATGGAAAGATTAAACAAGAACTTGTATTGATGGTTTAATGTTTTAACAATAACAAAACAAGGATTAAAATTACAAGATTGAAAAGACAAAGATCAAGATCACCAAACACCCTAGTGGTGTTGGTGATGCTACGAAACAGAAAAGAGAAAAAGGTGGGGAGAAGAAAAAACTAAAAAAACTGGATGGAAAGTGTGAAGGGTGGACTATATATAGGCTTGTCTGTTGGTTGATGAGTGGGCTTTCTCCCGTTCTTCTTGTCTTCTCGTCTTTTCAGAAAAGTTGACGTTTTCGATTCTGATTCGGGATTTGTCGTCGATTAAATTTAACTCGTCTTTTAATTTCTTCGTTTAAGAGACTTGAGTTTCTTCGACTTATATAAATCTTCCATCTTTGGTCCTTTTCTTCGATAAATCTTCGAATAGGCCCAGTGACTTCAAATCTTTTGCATCTCTTGGACAATAGACTTCATCTTGAGTCTTTTTTCTTCGATAAATCCTGTGCAATCCCATGTTTTCTCCAATATCCATCCGGTTGACTCTGAAAACACAATAAACACAAAAAACACGCATAATTCCAAACAAATGATATTAAATACGTGTTTTGGTCTCGTTTTAGCCAGAATTAAGTGGTAAAAGGATGGGTGTTTACACACCTATCACCGCCTCCTTTTAGGACTTGGATCTATTTATCCTCATACCTTGCTAGGGTCTTTTCGGATAGACTTCTCCATTATCTTTAGGGGAGTATTTGCTTTTCGTCGTGTGTCTCGGTCCTTCATATTTATTTTTGATAAATGATTCTTCACATCACTTGGGATCTTTAGCAACAAAATGTAGCCCTCATGCCTTGTTAGGGCCTTTTCGGACTCGCCAATCTTCGCATCCCGATACAATAAGTTATGCCTTGGCTATGAACTCTAATTAATACCGAGCAACTTTTAAACGATCTTGTGCTAGAAGCTAAGTAACTTTTCAAATCGTACAATCTTACTTATTGCAATTATATTTATTAACAAGCGATGGGAGAAAAATCTCATGATTAACTCACATAAATTCATGAAAGAATACCGAAGTTATAATTGACTCTATCATTTCTCGTTCTCCACAATTTAAAATCTCAAGGAATGAGACTCGTGGATGCTTAGCCAATTAAATCAAAGTTTTGGGTTTTCAAGTCATCTATAGGATCTTGCAACTTCTTAGACTTTTTCAAGTTTAGAATTCACATTTTAAAGTTCCCTTGATAAACGACTTTCTAGGATCAATTATAGGAACTTGCACAAAGTTCTTGTTCTTAACCCGTAAGAGTTAAGACTTTCGCGTTTTAAAGTTCCCTATATAAAAGCCTAGAAAAACTTGACTTAAACACGTTAAGGATACTAGCTAGAGTAAACTTGGATAAGTAAACTCGGGTTGAGTCAAAAGATTCATGACGGGCCTAATATATCAAAGATATCTAAACTTATTAAAACCATTTTATTTAACTTTATTTTTCTCTTTTGACTTTATTTTTGAAATGAAATATATACATACGATGCGATAACAAAAGGAAAGAACATAAAAGAAAATAAATGAAAAATACTACTTGGCCAAAATAGATCAAAAATTTTAAAAATGTGATTTTCCGGTTAAATTGAGGACAAATTAATGGAAAAGCCCACTTAACTTCAATAGAAGTCCCCACTACACTTGATATAAACATTGTCCTCAATGTTGAAGCATGTGGGAGTAAACTCCCCTACACTTAGGACATTGCTAAGGAAGAGACAACTATAGTGATTTCAATGTGAACATATAGGATATAAAATATTGAATCACGACAGTTTAGGATAGAACCAGGAAGACGGGTACACGGGATTACAGTCGTCAAAAGTCATCAAAAGTGAATCTTTGAAGCTTTAATCCCTGCACATCACAAGAAACAAGACAACAAACACCTATGCAGCTCCCCCTACACTTATGATGAAAACGGGTAAAGGATAGATCATCGGGTTGCCTCCCGAGAAGCGTTTGTTTTTGTTAACCGAGTCACGAGCCTCACTCGACCCAAAACTAATTCAAGGGAAACATGGTGAGAGATGGAATAATCTCATGAGAGATGTCCTCACCAAAGTACAACTTAACACGCTAGCCATTCACTTTAAAATTTGGCCAATTTGGTTGAGAAAGCTCAATGGTGCCATAAAGGGAAGACTTTAGCGACGGTGAAAGGACTAGACCAACGGCTCTTAAGCTTGCCCGAAAAGATTTTCAACCGAGAGTTAAAGAGTAAAATTTGATCACCTATGTGAAACTCTCGGTTCTTAATCCTAGAATCATGAATAAGCTTGGTTTTCTCCTTCTATATCAATGAATTCTCATAAGCCTCATTCTTCAGTTCATTAAGTTCATTGAGTTGGATCTTCCTAAGATCACCGGCTTTGTTGATATCAAAATTATCCCATTTCAAGGCCCAATAAGCCTTATGCTCCAACTCAATGGGGAGGTGGCATGCCTTTCCGTACACAAGACGATATGGAGTGCAACCAATAGGTGTCTTATATGCGGTACGAAAAGCCCACAAAGCATCATCTAACTTATCGGCCCATGAGGCACGATGCTCTCCCACAGTACGCTCTAAGATTCTCTTAAGACCACGATTAGAAATCTCGGCTTGACCATTTGTTTGTGGATGATACGCGGTGGAAAGACGGTGATTGACACCATACTTAGCCATGACTCGAGCAAATTGATCATTGCAAAAATGAGTCCCGCGATCACTAATGATAGCACGAGGAACACCGAATCGAGCAAATAATTGTTTCAAAAAGTTCACAACCACCCTCACATCGTTAGTGGGTAAATCCTTTGCTTCAACCCATTTGGATACGTAGTCAACGGCTAAGAGGATGTACTTGTTCCCTTCAGATGATGGAAATGGCCCCATAAAGTCGATGCCCCATACGTCAAAGATTTCACATTCTTAGATGAAATTTTGAGGCATCTCATATTTATGTGTGATCTTGCCTTGTCTTTGGCAAGCATCATAATGCTTAACCATTTCATGAGCATCATCATAAATGGTGGGCCAATAAAATCCGGAGTCGGAAACTTTCTTCGCGGTATAGTTAGGACCAAAGTGACCACCGGTGGGTCCTTTGTGGCAAGCTTCTAGGATTAGTAAAGCTGCCGGCCCATCAACATACCTACGAATGACAAGATCTGCACATTGTTTAAAGTGGTAAGGGTCGTCCCATAATAGTGCTTAATGTCCTTGAAGAACTTTTTCTTTTGTTGGGACGTTAACCCTTCCATAAGAACACCACCCGCTAAGTAGTTTGCAATGTCCATAAACCATGGGGTATCGTCAAGATTGGAGTGAATAGACATTAAGGCCTCAAGGGGAAAAAATTCATTAATCTCTTGATTTAGGAGCGCCCCTTGATAAGGATCCTCGAGTCTACTAAGATGACCCGCGGCTAGGTTTTCCGCTCCCTTTTTATCACAAATTTCAATTTTGAATTCTTGAATGAGTAAAACCCCACGAAAAACTCTTGGTTTAGAATCTTATTTTGTTAACAAGTACTTCAACGCGGAATGATTGGTGTACACAATGGTGGTGGAAAGCACAAGATACGGGCGGAATTTCTAAAAAGAATACACTACAGGTACAAGCTCTTTTTCGGTGGTGGTATAATGCAAATGAGCCCCCGTCATTGTCTTGCTAGCGTAATCGATTGGTTGGAAATGTTTGTTGATTCTTTGTCCCAAAACCGCTCCAATAGCAAAGTCGCTAGCATCACACATCAATTCAAAAGGTAACTCCCAATTAGGGGTAACTAAGACCGGTGCCTTAGTTAATTTGTCCTTAAGAAGATTGAAAGATTCGATACACTCTTTAGAAAAGATAAAAGGAGTATCTTTTTCCAAGAGGTGGGTCATCGGCGAGTGATGTGTCGAGATATGTATAGTGATAATTTGGATACGTTATAGGGTAAATTAGAAAATTACCTTTAGGAAAAAGTAATAGACTAATATTACCAAAGACGAATTCAATTAAACACGTGGGTGAACCAAGTTCGTTGTACACGAAGATCGAGTGAATTTGAGACGTTTTGATTCGATTTGGACAATTGATTTGAATTGGTTTTCTGTTTTTAAACTAGAAATTAAATCAACCAATTTTAAACTATTTTTAATCCTAAAGTGCATGAATCGTAAACCCCGCTTATATAAATCTAAATCGATCAATTACTTAAAAATTAAATCTATTTAAAAATTAGTCTATTTTGAAAATTTATAAAAATGATTCTATTTAATAAAAATAACTTTAAAACTATTTAAAAATCTAATTAACTTTTTTAAAAACTAATTAACTTTATTGAAAATTACTTTTAAACCTAATCTATATTTTTAAATTAAAACTATTTTTATTTATATCTAAATTTATAAAAATTTAATTATTAAAATAAACTAATTAAACTTTTTTAAAATTAATAAAAACAATTTTTTTTAATTTATTATTTAAACTTAATAAAAGAAAATTTTATAAAACTTTTTAATTAAAATGAAAACTAGTAATTTAAATAATAGTAAAACTGTCAACCTACTAAAAATCCTATATTAATTTTAAAAGCAATAAATAAACAAGAAAGAGTGGCTAGTCCAATTGGTAACGTCTTTGGCTGTTGAGCAGGAGGTACCGAGTTCGAGACCTCCAAGAGTTGATTTTTATGTTCTTTGTTTTTGAAAGAAGATTCTGATTTTAACAACCAAAAATCTCCTTTTCATGTTATAGTAACTATAAGATAATACAGTAAGAGAGTGAAAACTCAAATTACTGATTAATAGCAATCCAATCTAAGTAAAATAAGGCAACTCAGTCAACCAGTTCAAATATCAAAATAAAGTAAAATAGAACACAACCGACTGTGTACAATAACAGTTAAAATAAAGAGAATAAAATAATATCCCCAATTTCACACTAACAGATTAAACACAATAGCAGCCATACAGATCTTCTAGCAGTAGATTAACAAAATTAAAGATACGGGTTTGAACCTAGCAGAAACAACAGATTACTCAAGTTTGAGAGTAACACGTAGATAAAGTAAGATTACGTCAATCAGATTACTAAACCAAACGCCTATTTTAAAGAAGCAGCTACATTTCTGATGGAAAGAAAACAAAATGCGGAAGCAAGCAATATATTAAAACACATCAATAACTTAAATTCAGCAACACTTAGAGGCCATCGCAGCAACTATATTCAGCAGGGGCGATAAAAAAAATCATATGAACCATGATCTATGACGGCATTTAGCAGCAACCATGACTGAAACTCAAGCAAATTTACAGAAACCATAGCTAATCGAGGACAAATCCATACTCAATAATTAAAACATCAGCATCAACACAACACGATACTCTACATTACCAGCATTCGAATTTCATTACAGCGGCTAAAGAACTTAAACAGCTATAAGACTAAGTAGAGACAACGATTAAATCAGCATCATATGCAAACTAGTGATGAACACCACATACCAAACTTACGAATTCAGAAATAGATGCAGCGACATTCATAGAAAAACAGATCTAAATCATCCATGATTCATTGAAAATCCTAAATCCTATAATCGTCAAACCTCATTCAGTATCATACAAGCAGATGAAAACAACAGTCAAACTCTCAGTTCCACAAATCAGTTATAAGGCAGCAAAATAACATAAAGTAACAGGGATAACCAACATTTAATCGAATCTCTAAAAATCAACATCCTCTCTACTCGAACTACTAACCAATCTCAGATATGAAATCAATATTATTCAGCAGACAATATCAGTAACGACATAAAAGCTGATCATCAGTCAACCTCTATCTTATGCTATAATAACAGAAAAATTTACGCAACCTCGATAACAAGAACAATCCTAAAGCAGTGACTATCGAACAATGAAAATGGTAGCAATATCAAGCAAACAGGCAATTAGAAATCAACAGAAAAGAACAGATATGATCATCAAATTTAAACAGGTTCATAAAAGACATAAACATAGCAGATAAAAAACTATAACAATAGATCAAAAAGGAGCTTAACCATTAAGTGGAGAACCGTTGAGACGAAGTCGCGCGCTGAGCGGACTTTCGAATCGAAACAACACCAAACCAACAGATCACCAATCTCGAACCATAATAACACCGAATCACCAAACATCATCTCGGGTCATTGACATAATTCGAATCAACAGTAACATTTATATATAATTCATTCAGTGGGAATGAACTTGAATCCCTAATCCTTTCATCATTCCAATAAGCTATTGAATAAACTTATTTAAGTGATTCACAGTTATATCAAATTTAATAAAAACAGATTTGTAAGAAACTTTATAAAATAATAAACGCAAGGCACCAAGGAAATAATACTGAAAACTTAACTTTTTATTGAACCAAACAAAAAATTACAATATTGAAAAGAAAGGTACAAATCCTATTTTAAAACTAACATTATAACACTACTAAAAAGAAAGGGATACCATTCTGAGTAAATGGGGAAGGGTTTTTATAGCGAATAGAGAGGTGAGGGGATTGAGTTTGTTGGTGATGAGAACAATCTTAGCCATCTAATCCATCTCTCTCTCTCTTTTATTTGATCCTACGGCTGAGATAAATCCACCCTCACTCGTATTGCCAAGCTGGAAGTTTTTTGTGCTTCTTTGCTGATGAGGTGGCAGGTAATGATTGGTTGAATGATTGGATTTCAAAATATCAACCAATAAGATGGATTTGTGACGTGTTGATGGTGCCACGTTGGCCTTGTTCTTGGAATATTTGTGTAGTCTACGCGCCATCTAGCCCATAATTAACTGAAAAACAAGCGCGTGTAGGATGAATGCCTTCTGAATAGAAGCCCCTAAAAATTAGGGTTCTTCACTGGTGGTATTTTCCCCAATTCTTTTCCTGCGTTTCTCTCTTTCTCTCGTTCCTTCTTTTTTTTCTCTTTGTTATTTTCTTTTGACCACTTGTTGACTAGTGAAAAGTTATAAAAAACTTTCATATACCGTCTATGGGCTTTGGACCCAAAACATATACAATCTCACTTGCAATTTTCACTTCTTGGGCTTATGAAAAACTTGGACCTTGACCAAAGTAAATAAACTTCAAAAACCGTCTCTTCTTTCCTAATTTGGGCTTGGATTTGGGCTTTTTGTAATGTAACCATATTAATGGGCTTTTAGGCCCATTTAACAAAATGTGGGACCCACTTAGCTTCAAACTTTTACAAAACCGCGACTAAAACGAACTCGACTTTTAGCACTCGAACTTTATCTTCAAACTCGTGCCAGTTTTGCCGGTTTTCGTGAATTTAGTACCTACACACATTAAAACAAGAAACAAACAAATAGAAGGCATATTTCATGATTTTTATGCATTTATTCATTGTTTTACGATACAAATGATATGAGTAAAATCACTCATATCAAACTCCCCCTTGCTAAGCAATTACCGTGTCCTCACGCAATGATAAAATAAAACACTAACTACACCTTTATTACTTTTGACATTTTATTTTGCAAAGACATAATGTATTGCTTTCATTATTTGAAAAATAACTTTAAGGATCATAAAACTCAAATAGATTCATCGTCCCCGACTTTTCACTTTTTCATGCCAAGTGCAAAAACAAGATCATTGTCAATCATAAGCCCCAAAATTAAACCAACTCATACAAGTAATTTGTGTTAAACTCAATCTCCTATTATTCCTAATTGTATCTCTAGATTTTATTTGTCATTCACCCAAAGGCTCATTTGACTTTATTTGATATTTATTAGTCTAAAAAAGAAGGAAAGAACGGTGTAAACTCAACACTCAAAACCTAACCTCGACTTCAAAAACCGTTGTCACTAAAGAAAGCCCACATCAAGGATAACTTAACACGATTTAGGGATAAATTCCGGACCCAAAATTTGGCTAATATGGCTACTTAAAAGCAACAATAAAACCTCCAAAGTCTATTATGACCTTATTAATGGAGTTAGCAACAACTACATCATAACACCTTTTGGCTCTTTAAGATGCAATTGTGCTCCTTATTTAAAATCCACACCCTAAGGCTCCTTGGACAAAAATAAGGGAATTGACTTCACCATCCCACCTTACGGATCATGATGATGAAGCAATTTTTATTCAACACGTCCCTTGACATACACCCTAAGGCTCTAATGACAAGGTTAGTGCTACATGACTCCCACCCGAAGGCTCCTAGAGAACATGTTTTTATTTATTCTTTTTTATTATTATGATATTTATAGTAAGCCAAATTTTCGCAATCCCATGATCAAAAGTCCATGACGGTGACACCCTTAATGTGTTCTCACTTTAATTACAAGGGAAGAAAAAGAAGGAGTTACGAGTTAAGATATCAAGCCTAAACCGCTAAAAACTTCATTTATTAAGCAATTATTATTCAAGCGAGGAAAGTAAGTACGAGGAGATTAAATCAAACACAAAAATACTTGCACAAAGAAGAATTTAACCTTAGAAACTTATGATTGAACTCTATCATCTCTTGTTCTCCATATTGTAAAATTTCAAAAATGTGAAATCAATGGGTTTTCAAGTCATCTATAGGATCTTGCATCTTCTTATACTTTTTCAAGTTTTAGAATTTGCGTTTTAAAGTTCCCTTAATAAACGACTTTCTAGGATTAATTATAGGAGCTTGCGAAAAGTTCTTGTTCTTAACTCGTATGAATTAAGACTTTCGCGTTTTAAAGCTCCCTATATAAAAGCCTAGCAAAACTTAATTCAAATACGTTAAGGAAAAGCTAAGGTTAAAAACCGAGTCGAGTCAAAAACTATTTTTATTTTCACCAACGGAAAGCCTACATTCGTGTCAAAAGCACTTCTTTTATTTATTAAAACTTAAAAATAACACTAAAAATTTAAAATTTTATTGAAAAATGAGAAAAACAATTACGTTTGGACACGACAAAAGCAATTGCAAGCAATTATATCGATTGACTCCCCCATGCTAAAACCAAACATTGTCCTCAATGTTTCTTAGCTCAAGAGTAACACCCCCTTGCTAAAACACGAAGAGTCTAATACAAATTCCTATCATGGAAAGAGCACGCAAATCTATAAGCCGTTTATTAATTATGCCTCAAGATAAAACATTAGTCGATAAAAATCAAGGGATAGAAAGTGTGCCTCTTTTGGCATTCAAAGAATGGAAGATCAAGTGGACCGGCAAAAACCGAACACGAGAGTCTTCAAATATTAAGGTCTTACCTAAGATCACAACACAACAAAACACGAGCACGAGCTTGAAAGATCAAGCCTTATTAGTTGTTAGAAAATAGAAAGAAGATAGAATGTATGGGACTCCCCCACAAGGCACCTCGTTTTTGTTCACCGAGTCATGAGCTCGACTCGATCCCCGCATTCATTGGTCCTTAGGGAAAATGGTGAAAACCGGCATAATGGAATAAAATCCAACATGAAGCGCGATGTCGGGGTCAAAGATCTCATCTTCGTTGTCGGATGACAAACGAAAGGATAAAACTCCAACACAAATCTCTAACAAGAGATGGTAGGCACAAGTAATGGTATGGATGTAGCATGCTCCCCGAGATAAACTCGCACCAAGATGATTAAAAAGTCTTTCAATTATTACATCAGTGAAAGGCCGAGATTTCCCTAAATCAACGATTCCGGGGTCGAATACCTCGTCCTCGGTGGAGAAAGGAAAGGATAACACGGTGTCGTCCCCCCATGCTAATCCAAGATCATATAAAGCACATGGTAATGGTGGGATAAAAATCTCATCCATAGTGGAATCAACATGCTTATCTTTAACGACCATTTCACCCTTAGAAATGCGATCAATTTGGTCATGGTACTCAATATGAGACACATGAAAACCCCGCACATTAAGGTCAAAATGGGTGGGAGGAGGACTTAGGACGAAATCATCATCAAGTAATTTCTCTAAAAAGAAAGCGTCCCCCTCCGGGTCGATGTCATCAACACCCGGTGGTATCGAATCATTAGAAGCAAGAAAAGTGTCAATCTCCTCCATAAACGGATCACTATCCTCAACGGGAATAGGAGATGGAGAGAAAGACTTGTCATTAGGCTTAGAATTTAAAGCCTCGATCCTAGATATGAGAAGATAGACGTTGGATAACTTCTCACGAAGAACCACGTCCTCCACATCTAAGTGAGTAAGTTCATCGGAGAACTTATCAAGGATCGGAATAGTCAAATCAACCTCATTTCCCGGTGGAAATGGGTCTAAAGGAGCAAGTTCAAAAGTGAACCTCTCAAAAACCGGATCACTATCATCCTCATTTCCCGGTGGAAATGGGTGAAGAAGAGTAGGTTCATCGGTAAACCCCTCAAAATCCGAGTCGTGAATATCATCTTTATAAGAAAGTTCATCGAAGAACTCCTCATTAAAAAATTCACTAGAAGTAGAATCATCCTCAAAATCTTCCTTTCCATCACAATTTTCATCATTAGAATTAAAGAGAATATCAAAGTGAATGGAAGAAGTCGAGTCATCACAATGTGGCAAATCACACATCTCATTGGAAATACCGTCAAACTCTCTTGGGTTTTGGACAAGTATAGTGCTAATATGCTCGTCCCCCTTGCTTAGAGAATTTTCGAGTTCCGCGATGGAAGAATCATGAATAGGAGTGGTAATGTCATGAGATATTTCCTCATCATCTAGGATGGGAGAATCCTCGGGCTCTATATTCGGCAATATACGAATAGGAAATACGATAGCACTAGACGAAGGATGTAGAGCAATAAGATCTCTCAAAGATAGAGTACTATCCTCATCATCATCCAAAAGAAGAGAACGCTCGAGTTCACGATTAGCAAGAGCTTTTGCTTCCGCTTGAGCTCGTTCTTTCTCTCGAATTATTTGTTGCGAAATTGTTTCAAGTCGTTCCATATCGAAAGAATATTGTGGAGATTGGTCAAAACCGGAAGGAATAGAATTATAGCAAGGATTAGGCTCATAAAAATTTTGATCTCTCGGTTGACAACAAAAACTCTCGTGAGGACCTCCACAATACTCACAACAAAGATATAGTTGTGATAAACTCGGTAAATCTTGTGGATAACAATTATCATTAAAGTTTTGATTGTAGCTCGGTTCTTGCTCGTAATTAAGCGAGAATCGATGCGAACAATCATCACCAAAATGAGAATCGTTTTCACAAAATTCAAACGAGGGTGTCTCGGATGTAGGGTGTGGAGGTGGATTGAAATCGAGAGAATTATTCGAAAAATTCAGATTTCCACATGAAGTAATCTCATTACAATAAGGACAAAATCCAACACGTATATCGTGACGTAAGTCATTTCCACAACGCTCACACGTGCACCACCGACATGGTAAAAAACCATATAACGGTTCTCCACACCCTTCACAATTGACGAAAGAATTCATGGAAGAATTAAAATTTAGAGGGTGAGGAGAAAAAGAATTAAACATGATAGAGGATTAAGAAGATTATTTTTGGTATTTTTCATAAAAACGATACATACTATATAATAGAAAAATAACAAAACTTTCCGAGGACGGAAAGGGTCTTCAAATCAACGATCAACAAATCTCCACGAAACGAATCGTACACAAGATCCCCGGCAGTGGCGCCAAAATTTTTGATGTGTCGAGATATGTATAGTGATAATTTGGATACGTTATAGGGTAAATTAGAAAATTACCTTTAGGAAAAAGTAATAGACTAATATTACCAAAGACGAATTCAATTAAACAAGTGGGTGAACCAAGTTCGTTGTACACGAAGATCGAGTGAATTTGAGACGTTTTGATTCGATTTGGACAATTGATTTGAATTGGTTTTCGGTTTTTAAACTAGAAAATAAATCAACCAATTTTAAACTATTTTTAATCCTAAAGTGCATGAATCGTAAACCTCGCTATTATATAAATCTAAATCGATCAGTTACTTAAAAATTAAATCTTTTTAAAAATTAATCTATTTTGAAAATTTATAAAAATGATTCTATTTAATAAAAATAACTTTAAAACTATTTAAAAATCTAATTAACTTTTTTAAAAACTAATTAACTTTATTAAAAATTACTTTTAAACCTAATCTATATTTTTTAAATTAAAACTAATTTTATTTAAATCTAAATTTATAAAAATCAAATTATTAAAATAAACTAATTAAACTTTTTTAAATTAATAAAAACATTTTTTTAATTTATTATTTAAACTTAATAAAAGAAAATTTTATAAAGCTTTTTAATTAAAATGAAAACTAGTAATTTAAATAATAGTAAAACTGTCAACCTACTAAAAATCCTATATTAATTTTAAAAGCAATAAATAAACAAGAAAGAGTGGCTAGTCCAATTGGTAACGTCTTTGGCTGTTGAGCAGGAGGTACCGAGTTCGAGACCTCCAAGAAGTGATTTTTATGTTCTTTGTTTATGAAAGAAGATTCTGATTTTAACAACCAAAAATCTCCTTTTCATGTTACAGTAACTATAAGATAATACAGTAAGAGAGTG
This sequence comes from Glebionis coronaria, assembly GCA_025667525.1. Classification (NCBI taxonomy): domain Eukaryota; kingdom Viridiplantae; phylum Streptophyta; class Magnoliopsida; order Asterales; family Asteraceae; genus Glebionis; species Glebionis coronaria. The sequence continues at coordinate 476,238,845 of CM046877.1, forward strand.
AACACTCAAATTATTGATTAATAGCAATCCAATCTAAGCAAAATAAGGCAACTCAATCAACCAGTTCAAATATCAAAATAAAGTAAAATAGTACACAGCCGACTGTGTACAATAACAGTTAAAATAAAGAGAATAAAATAATATCCCCAATTTCACACTAACAGATTAAACACAATAGCAGCCATACAGATCTTCTAGCAGTAGATTAACAAAATTAAAGTACGGGTTTGAACCTAGCAGAAACAACAGATTACTCAAGTTTGAAAGTAACACGTACACAAAGTAAGATTACGTCAATCAGATTACTAAACCAAACGCCTATTTTAAAGAAGCAGCTACATTTCTGATGGAAAGAAAACAAAATGCGGAAGCAAGCAATATATTAAAACACATCAATAACTTAAATTCAGCAACACGAGGCCATCGCAGCAACTATATTCAGCAGGGGCGATAGAAAAAATCATATGAACCATGATCTACGACGGCATTTAGCAGCAACCATGACTGAAACTCAAGCAAATTTATAGAAACCATAGCTAATCGAGGACAAATCCATACTCAATAATTAAAACATCAGCATCAACACAACACGATACTCTACATTACCAGCATTCGAATTTCAGTACATCGACTAAAGAACTTAAACAACTATAAGACTAAGTAGAGACAGCGATTAAATCAGCATCATATGCAAACTAGTGATGAACACCACATACTAAACTTACGAATTCAGAAATAGATGCAGCGACATTCATAGAAAAACAGATCTAAATCATCCATGATTCATTGAAAATCCTAAATCCTATAATCGTCAAACCTCATTCAGTATCATACAAGCAGATGAAAACAACAGTCAAACTCTCAGTTCCACAAATCAGTTATAAGGCAGCAAAATAACATAAAGTAAATGGGATAACCAACATTTAATCGAATCTCTAAAAATCAACATCCTCTCTACTCGAACTACTAACCAATCTCAGATATGAAATCAATATTATTCAGCAGACAATATCAGTAACGACATAAAAGTTGATCATCAGTCAACCTCTATCTTATGCTATAATAACAGAAAAATTTACGCAACCTCGATAACAAGAACAATCCTAAAGCAGTGACTATCGAACAATGAAAATGGTAGCAATATTAAGCAAACATGCAATCAGAAATCAACAGAAAAGAACAGATATGATCATCAAATTTAAACAGATTCATAAAAGACATAAACATAGCAGATAAAAAACTATAACAATAGATCAAAAATGAGCTTAACCATTAATTGGAGAACCATTGAGACGAAGTCGCGCGCTGAGCGGACTTTCGAATCGAAACAACACCAAACCAACAGATCACCAATCTCGAACCATAATAACACGGAATCACCAAACATCATCTCGGGTCATTGACATAATTCGAATCAAAAGTAACATTTATATATAATTCATTCAGTGGGAATGAACTTGAATCCCTAATCCTTTCATCATTCCAATAAGCTATTGAATAAACTTATTTAAGTGATTCACAGTTATATCAAATTTAATAAAAACAGATTTGTAAGAAACTTTATAAAATAATAAACGCAAGGCACCAAGGAAATAATACTGAAAACTTAACTTTTTATTGAACCAAACAAAAAATTACAATATTGAAAAGAAAGGTACAAATCCTATTTTAAAACTAACATTATAACACTACTAAAAAGAAAGGGATACCATTCTGAGTAAATGGGGAAGGGTTTTTATAGCGAATAGAGAGGTGAGGGGATTGAGTTTGTTGGTGATGAGAACAATCTTAGCCATCTAATCCATCTCTCTCTCTCTCTTTTATTTGATCCTACGGCTGAGATAAATCCACCCTCACTCGGATTGCCAAGCTGGAAGTTTTTTGTGCTTCTTTGCTGATGAGGTGGCAGGTAATGATTGGTTGAATGATTGGATTTCAGAAAATCAACCAATAAGATGGATTTGTGACGTGTTGATGGTGCCACGTTGGCCTTGTTCTTGGAATCTTTGTGTAGTCTATGCGCCATCTAGCCCTTAATTAACTGAAAAACAAGCGCGTGTAGGATGAATGCCTTCTGAATAGAAGCCCCTAAAAATTAGGGTTCTTCACTGGTGGTATTTTCCCCAATTATTTTCCTGCGTTTCTCTCTTTCTCTTGTTCCTTCTTTTTTTTCTCTTTGTTATTTTCTTTTGACCACTTGTTGACTAGTGAAAAGTTATAAAAAACTTTCATATACCGTCTATGGGCTTTGGACCCAAAACATATACAATCTCACTTGCAATTTTCACTTCTTGGGCTTATGACAAACTTGGACCTTGACCAAAGTAAATAAACTTCAAAAACCGTCTCTTCTTTCCTAATTTGGGCTTGGATTTGGGCTTTTTGTAATGTAACCATATTAATGGGCTTTTAGGCCCATTTAACAAAATGTGGGACCCACTTAGCTTCAAACTTTTACAAAACCGCGACTAAAACGAACTCGACTTTTAGCACTTGAACTTTCTCTTCGATCTCGTGCCGGTTTTGCCGGTTTTCGTGAATTTGGTACCTACATACATTAAAACAAGAAACAAACAAATACAAGGCATATTTCAAGATTTTTATGCATTTATTCATTGTTTTACGATACAAATGATATGAGTAAAATCACTCATATCAGCGAGCGATCTTAGAAAAATCTTGAATGAATCGACGATAGAAGCCCGCATGACCAAGAAAACTTCTCACACCCTTCACGGTTGAAGGAGGAAGTAATTTAGCAATCACATCGACTTTAGCACGATCAACTTCAATACCGGCTTTGGAAATTTTATGACCAAGAACAATACCTTCTTTTACCATGAAATGGCATTTTTCCCAATTAAGAACGAGACGAGTGTCTTCACACCGTTTAAGCATACGTCCTAAATTGGCAAGGCAAGTAGAGAAAGAATCACCATAGACCGAGAAATCATCCATAAAGACTTCCATAGTTTCTTCAACCATGTCATGGAATATAGCCATCATACACCTTTAGAAAGTCCCAGAAGCATTGCATAAGCCGAAAGGCATTCGTTTGTAAGCAAATGTTCCATAAGGACAAGTGAATGTGGTTTTCTCTTGGTCTTTTGGATCGATGGGAATTTGAAAATACCCGGATAAACCGTCTAAGAAGCAATAGTAGTCATTACCCGCTAAACGCTCGAGCATTTGATCCATGAAGGGAAGAGGAAAATTATCTTTACGAGTGGCATCATTAGCTTGCGATAGTCGATGCAAACTCGCCAACCCGTGACAAGTCAAGTAGGAATCAACTCGTTGTTTTCATTGGGAACAACGGTTATTCCGCCTTTCTTAGGCACACAATGGACAAGACTAACCCATGGCGAATCTGAAATAGGGTAAATCATTTCGGCATCTAGAAGTTTGATAACTTCTTTCTTGATGACATCATGAATTTTTGGATTAACCCTTCTTTGGCTTTGGATTGCGGGTTTACAGGTATCTTCTGTGAGAATCTTATGAGTGCAAAAGTTAGGATCAATTCCGCGGATATCGGAAATTTTCCAAGCAATTGCTTTCTTATGATTTTTTAGCACATCGATAAGTTGAGATTTTTCATCCTCTTGTAAGTCCTTTGCAATGATGACGGGTAACTTCTTATTGTCTTCTAGGAAACCGTATTCGAGATGAGACGGTAAATCCTTAAGCTCTAAATCTGGAGGATTGTCAATGGAAGGCTTAGTCAAATTCGGATCATCGTTTATGATTTCCATAGGAGAAGGTGGAGAAATATGGTCCTCATTGAGAAGTTTCTAAATGGTATGAATGTCTTCATCCCAATCGGAGGGAGAATCGTCATATTTTAAGTCCACATCCTCTAAAGTTGCTTCAAATTCTTTCAAAAGAAAAACACTTTCTCTAAATGGAGTCAATGAGGGAGCAATAGAGGCAACGGTCTCAATAATAGGTAGAGAATAAAAACCACTTTTATAAGCATCTTTGAAATGTTCTTCACAAGCCTCATCAAGTACGTCAATGAAATTAACGCTCTCGTGTTCATAAGGTTGCTTAGAAAGTTTACCCATGTTGAAGATGATTTTGTCGTCACCAACTCTCATGAATTATTCGCCCGCGGCTACATCAATAAGAGTGTGACCGGCCCTCAAGAATGGACGTCCAACGATTAACGGAACACGGGGATCCATCTCGTAGTCAACGATAACAAAATCCGCCGGAAAGGTGAATTTGTCGACACCAACGAAGACATCTTCGGCTATCCCCACCGGATAAGCAACCGTACGGTTAGCTAACTCCAATGTCATTCGTGTGGGGACTAGCTCGAGTAGAGATAATTGTTTCCAAACACTTAATGGCATTAAGTTGATACTAGCACCTAGATCGGCTAGGGCCATACAATTCTCTAGCCCGGGAAAGTTGCAAGGAATGAGAAAGCGACCCAGATCACCAAGTTTGGTTGGTAATTTCCTTAAGAGAACCGCGGAGCAATTCTCATTAAGTTGGGTCTGAGCAATATCAAGGAGTTTTTCCCTATCACTGAGAAGATCTTTGAACATTTTAGCATATTTAGGCATGTGAGCGAGAGCCTCGGCAAAGGAGATGTTGAAATTCAATTGTTTAAACATTTTAAGAAAGTTTGAAACTTGAATATCATCCTTGTTCTTCAACTTCTCTTTCCTCAACCTTGAGGGATAAGGTATGTCGGGTTGAGATGAAGGCTTTGGAATGGAATTCTCACTCACATCCTTGGGTGGAGGAGGGGTGAAAGTAGAAGGTGGAGGAATTGGTGAAGTAGAAGGTGTAGGAATTGGTGAAGGGGGATCGTTACCCTTTGTCACAATCACCGGAGTAGGTTTAGGAATCTCGGGTTCCTTATAACCTTTTCCACTTCGGGTGGTGATTGCTTTAATATCCCCTCTTGAATTAGCAACGGTGTTACTCGGAAGAGAACCCGAAGCAGAGGTTTGCTTACTTGGGATGAAACTAGCCATCATATCCCTTAAGTCATTCGTTTGACTGCTTAAAGAGTTTCGCATGTCATTCCTAAGCTCGGCTCGAAGATCATTCCCTTGTTTCGCCTTGTCACCTTTCAAGTTGATGATTTCACTCTGAAGATTCTCCACCAGCGTGTCATTAGTCCTCATGTACGTTTCAACCTCTTGATTATATGCCGTGGGTTGGTTGGGATGGGGAACTTGGTAAGCGGGTGGTTGATAAGTGGGTTGTTGGTAAACTTGATTATTTCGTTGAGGTGGATATGGGTTTCTTTGGGTTTGATAATGATTAGGAGCTCGAGGATGGTTTTGATTGTTGCGATTAAAGTTGGTTTGGTTTTGAGGACGAAAACCGGGTGGTAAAAGGAAATTCTTTGAACGATAACTTAGCAAATTGCGGTCACCTTGAGGACGGGCTTGATAGCCTCCCGTGGAAAAATTACCGTTAGCCGCATACACGTTTTCCGGATTGTCATGAGTAGAAGGAAAATCGGTGTATGAATGAGAACCCCCGCAAATCTCACAAGAAGGTGTGACAGCTTTAACTTGTTGAAATTGGTTCGTATCCATGGTTAAGAAATTTTTGTTCATCTCAGCTATTTGGCGGGTAAGTTCGGTTATCTCGGGGTTTAATGAAGTAGAAGAAAGATTGTCCCTCGGATTATTTCTTGAAGATGCGGATGAATCCCAATTTTTGTGATGAGTGGTCATGTTCTCTATAAGCTCTCTACACTCCTCGGGTCTTCTTTTCATGAATGTACCACCGGCGGCAGCATAAATCGTATCACGATCACGAAAAGTTAAACCATTGTAGAAAGTATCAGTTAAAGTGACGGGGAGCATATTATGATTAGGACATCGATCGATCAAGACATTATAACGTTCCCAAGCATCAAAAAGCGACTCATCAGGTTCTTGAGTGAAACCACTAATTTGATTGCGAAGAGTAGTGACCATGGATGGTGGAAAGTAGCGCGACAAAAATTTTTGAGTCATTTCGTCCCATGTATGAATTGAGTTTTTGGGAAGACGATCAAACCATTTTTCGGCATGGTGGGGTAAAGTGTGTGGAAAAAGATGAAGGCGAAGAAAATCCATGGAAACACCGGGCAATTTCATGCTTTGAGTGACGGTTATGAATTTATCAAGGTGTTTGTTGGCATCATCATCCGGTAATCCGCGAAATGGACAAGCGTTTTGAACTTGTTGGATCATGTGATGCTTCAACAAAAATTCGGGAGCCGTGATTTGCATCGACGCAATCGGTCATCCACGTCTGTTGATAGTTGGTTAAAGCTCCTCCATCGTACGAAGGTCGGGTTGAGGAACATGGTTGTTATTGTTGTTATTATTCAAATTGGGGTGAGGTGGGTTGTTATTATTATGCACACCGGCCATATCTAAGTCTCTACGGGTCTCGGGCTCAGAATAAGACGTAGATTGAGTACGCATACACTAAAATGAAATACAATATTTTTGAGTATTTATATCTTTTTTATTTTTTTGAATTTTCGAAAATTTTATATTTTTTAGGATTTTTTGGAAATTTTTATGCTTGAAAATAACGTTCCCAAAAGAACGGATCCCAAAATCCAATTTTTCTCACTAAAAACCGTTAATCTTTACGAAAAGAGCCGGCAGTGGTGCCATTTGATTTATATGTTTCGTGTGTGTTGTTCGTGCTCGATTCAATTCGAATTGATCACGGTTTAAGGTAGAACTATCGTATTTGGTCACTAAAAGGGGGAGCTTTTGATTATCTATTTTAAATTAAATGACAAGTTAACAAAACTAAGATTAAATGAAATAACAAGGAAATAAAAGTAATTAAAAACAAAATTAAAAGTAGTTTTGAAAAATAAAATGAGAAAAGACAATTTAAAATTAAACTCGACAAAAAGTTAAAACTCGAATAAAAGTAAATTTGAAGACTCTAGTATTAAACTAAGACAAAACTAATTAAAAATAACACTAAGTAAAATGGTGGGAAAAGGTAAATTTGAAATTAAAATAAAAACAGGAAATAAAAACTAAAACTGAGGTCAGATCACACTTGGATCGTGACCTAGATCGTGGCCACATATCGCAGTCAGCGATCGCAGCCAAGTGATCTTAAGATTGGATCGTACCCACGATCGCAACAAGTGGATCGTAGTGGACGATCGTACTCTTCGATCGTAACAAGTGGATCACAGCCACAGATCGCAACAATGCGATCGTAACCTGGATCGTGATGGAGGATCGTAGTCAAGATCGTAGTCTTTGATCGCAGTAATGGATCGCATGTAGAAACCCTTGGGTTTATGCGATCACACTTACTCGACCGGAATGGGTAAACCCTTAAAACTGTTACGATGGGGTACAAAAAGCAAAATAAGTCGAACCGAATAAGCACTTATTCAAAATAAGCAACTACCAAAACTTAACCAATTCTAAATAAGCACGAATTTAAGACATTTAAAACACTAAATAAGCAAGACTTATAAAAGAAACTTTAAAAAGATTAAATTTTTAAAGACACTTAAAAAGAAATAAGCTAAACAATAAATAAGCTATAAGCACAAAAAGTTAAGATCATAAGTAGCATGCCATTGATAGGAACAAAAAGATAAACTTTTTAATCAAACAAACATCAAGATGAAACAAGATGCATCATTGATCCGAATCAAAATCAAATCAAGAACAAGAAAGGTAGAATAAGATAGATGATGAAAAACTTGAACTTGAACTTGTAGATTAAGAATTCCAAATACAAGATTAAATGAAAAGCTTAAAACTTGAAAGAAAAATGGAAGAAATCTAGAGAGAGAAAGTAGAATCACGCCTACTTCTCTCTAAAGATATGAAAACTAAAAAAATGAACGACTACTAAAAAACTAACTAACACCCTCCTAATGAAGTAATAGGAGGGTATTTATAGGAGAAGGGAGTTGGTAGGATGTTTCCTTCTTTCTTCCTTTTGTCTTCTCGTCTTTTTAAATGACTCATCTTTTTTGACTTTGTCTCGGGATTAGTCGAATGATAATATGAACTCGTCTTCTAATTTCTTCATTTAGTTGACTTGGTTCTTCGACGTTGTCAAACTTCCGTCTTTAGACTTTTTCTTCAATAAATCTTCTGAATAGGCCTTTTGTAACACCGGAGAATTTTTCGTGCTGTAAATAATAATAAATTATTTTAATTGTTATTCGAAATTAAGTTTTGAGTGATACGAAACTTATTGGGTTTGAAAACGGGGCATATTTCGCAAAATCTGAAAAATCGCACAGCCTGCGTACCGACACAGTAAAAAGTTAAATTTTTATATTTAATTGTCACGAGATATTTAGTAAGATGATTTATTAAATTATTTAATATTTTATTAACGTTTATTAAAGAGAACATTTAAGTTGAAGTCCATTTTTCACTATATATAAGCTTGATCGTAATACTAGATAAATAATCAACATTTTTGAATGAGTTTACGAAATGTTATGAAATAATAGTCAAGCGAATACTCATTCTTATAGGAAAAATCATTTGAAACGCAATGGCGAAAATTTTGTGTCTTAAATTATCTGTTAACTATTTTAAACGAAGCCTAAACTATTAATTAACAAAAGTTAAATAAAAGTTGTATATTTGGTCCCTGTTTAAATTTTACATAATTACCCCTAAACTGTTAAACCATTGCTACTTATTTGTTTAAATAACCAAACCATATTAGGGTTTCTCATTTTTAACCTAAACCTAGCACACACTATAACTTCTTTGCAGCCATTATTTTTCCGGCCATCCGCTGGTGACTTAATCCGGCCACCATCGTCTTTCATCATACATCACCACCATGATCCACCCTCGTCCATCCACCACACTTACAACATCACCACTTCATATCCACTGTGACCACTACTACCAGCGCCAACCGCCACCCTATAAACTCCGTCACCAGCCACTGCCGCCACTATATGACACCACCCATCACCCTTGTTGTCGTTGTTACACCGTCACCATCAGCAGCCACCAACCTTCATATTCACCACATCTATGCTGTCTTACCACCATCACCACTCGAACATAACCCACCATCAACTGCCTTTACAACACGACCACCACCCCACTCATCAATGTCTTCATCCTATCACCAACAGCGCCTATGTTGGCCATCACCTCACGGAAGTCAGTGTGGTGGTCTTGTCGCGATAAACCACCACAAAGTGGTGTTTACGTCACGGTGTTCATCTCGTATGGGTGGTGATGTGACTCATCAGCCAGAGTGTTTTATTTGTTGCTGCGAATAATAGTTCGAAAGGGTGTTTGTTGTCCGTCGGGCATGATAACCACCAGCAGGGGGTGCATTCGTTTCGGGTTATCAGTACGCACATCAGGTGCGTTTGATTTTGGCAGTAGAGACGCCACACGGTGTGTTTGGTTTAGAAAGATAACACCACCCCAAGGCGTGGTTGGTTCGGTAGTAGTACACCATCAGCGAGGGTACGTTTGGTTTTAGCAGAAAGCACCAGCAAGGGCGCGTTTGTTTACGGAAGCAACATATGCTGTGTTTGGGTTTCTCACATAACACCATGAGGAACTCTTGTTTCGGATAGTAAACGACCAGTAGGGGTCTTTGGATCTGCTGTAAAACCCACAGGGGTGTGTTTGGGTTTAACAACATTTAAGGTGCGTTTGGGACTGCAGAAAGGTGTTACAGCAACGTTTGGGACTGCAAAGAGGTGTTACAGGGCGTTTGGGACTGCATAACGCGACAGGGGTGCGTTTGGGTTTGCAGAAAGTTATAAAGAGGCGTTTGGCTTGCAGATTATTAGATTCGGGTGCGTTTAGACGCAGATTTGCAAGGGTTTAGAGTACCGGGCGCGATTACGATCCATGGTTGGTTGTGGTTTAGGAATCGGCTAATAACGTATCTATTCTTTTTATTAATTAATTAAGACGTATTAAACGGTGGTATACAAATATAAGTATATATAAACGGTTAAATAAATATGTCGGATATTATTATTATCACGAGAACTATATAAATAATGATACTTTTAAATATGTGATTAAACAGCTCACATCGGGCGTTTGGCGTTTAACTTATAACACATAGGTTGTGTTTGATATTTACTTAATTGTGTTAATTAAATAGTCTAGTTGGATATATGTTCAAGCGTGATTTGGGTAACGTAAATTATTTAGAACAATGAAAAATATTGAGAACTGGTTAATATGGAAAACGTTGTATAAATGAATAGCTCATGTCGAAATTTCTATAAAATTCTATAATTTAGATTTCGTTCGCTACAAACTACTATTATAATTGTAAACCGATAATATAGAAATAAATACTATTATGTTTGTAAAACGATAAAAGCTATATTTTTTACCTAAAAGTGATAATTACTAATTAAGTGGTGATTTTCTTAAAATGAGTCGAACTATGTGACTAATTATTTTTATCACGATCTTTATATTGTAAAACAAAATAAATATATACCTTGGTTTATTTTGTAAGATTGTTGTCTCTATTATATAATTAAACATAAGAATTTTATAATCGTTTGGTTATACGTAATGTATACTGGATACATTAGATACTTGGTGTGTGCCTAATTTATTCATTTTTTAACCAATCATCGAACTATTATAACTTGGAACATAAATATTTTATCAACGGGTCACGATGATGTACATATCTATCGAGAACTCAAATACACATTTTTAAGTATTAGATTTAGCCGATTAGTTAAACCACAACACCATGACCGAGCCGTTTTGATTTACGTTTGTGTGGAACGTATTGTTATCATCACTATTATTTGCACTACTATGTCGAGGTGAGCTCATACCCCCTTTTCTATTTTGCAATCGCTTTTATAAATGTTTTAGTCTCTTTTGGGGGAGATGCACGCTTGTCGATGTCACATACGTGTTTATACGTTTGGTGATTGTTTGTGATATATACGTAGTTATACTTCTCAAGTATTGTTTGCGATGCATATGTGTTTATACCTATGAAGAATTGTTTATGGTGCATATTGTGAATATGTGAGTGAGTTATTTCTTCTCTTAATCTGTGTTATATGCTTAATCTATTTGGGGAAAGATAATGCTTTGTTATTTGCTTATGGATGCAACTGTGCTTGCATAAGAATACTTCACTGAGGTATTGTTTATATATGAGATAATTGTCACTTGCTTGGACGCAAAATGTGCTCTCGTTGTATACTTCGTTGAAGTTGGTTTATGGATATGCCTAAGTAGCTTTAACCCACGTTCTTCTTAGTCCCCTTCATGAACCGTTAATCACTTCTGGATGATCGGTAAAGTGAACCTGATGTTATAGATAGATCTATTGAGGTTTTAGCAACCTCCGTCCAGGGATTTGTAAATCGCCACTACCAAACGGACGTATACCATTTGATGTTGTGCTAGGTGGTCTCGGGTTAGACACCTACTGGGGCAACTTGTATTTCATGCGCGTGATGTTTCGGTGTACTTGCCATAGTTCGGTTTCATGAGCTTAGTGCTATCATAAACACTGTGTTGTACCCAATATGCCTGACGTCATATCTCCTATTATGGTCTTGCATATCTTATCTATGTTTTTGCGGTCCATTGCTTGCTATGATTCTGAACTTGAATTGCTCTTGTGATCCATCTTGCTATGATCTTGCATTGATCTAGAATTGAATCTTGCTATGATCTCGTATTGATCTTGAAATTTGAATCTTGCTATGATTTTGTATGATCTTGATATGCTTCTTATATGCTATCTTGATATGAATCTTGCATGTGATGTTGGTATGAGTCTTGAATATGAACTAAATTATTTTGTGTAGGTTATAATGCTTTTGGCTAAATCTTGTTATATGACTGAACTTTGTGGTGAACGTTGCTTTTGTTGCGAAACTCTAGATTTCTAAACGCTTTTACAATACTACTTTCGGTGGTGGACTTTATGAACTTTTGAAGTGTCATAAACTTTTTAACAAAACTTATGAACTCACCAACTTTATGTTGACCGTTTTAACCATGTATTCTCAGGTACTTGACTGTATGATTATTTGGAGTCTGCGTTATGATATTTGGCATAGAAGTTTCTCTCTCGGATCAAGACTCGAATAATCATGACGTAACATGCCCCAAAACTAGTGTGCTTCCGCTGGGCCTATTTTTGGGGGTGTTACAGATTGGTATCAGAGCCTTGGTTATAGAGAACTAGGTGTTACTGTATTGGCCTAGACTATAACTGATGCTCTAGTGTGTTTTTTCATGTTATCATGCTCTTTCCGCTGCTATATGAACGTGTGCTTTACACATTACGATTGCCTTATCCGCTGCTATATGAATATCTCGCTTGCATGTTTGTGATTTCTTTATCCGCTGCTGCATGATTGCTTGTTTTATCAGTTTATGATTGCTTTATATGCTGATTGTTCCTTTTATCTATTTGGTAATTGTCATAATATATCATTATATTATATATGAGTTACTTGTTTGATACGTTTTACACTTGTTATCGCGCGTCGATATTTATTTTCTTTCACCTATGAATTTGAACGTCAACTTGGGGACACGACATATTAACGACTCATACGGTTTGCTCTTGGTAATTTCATGTGATATCATTTGGATAATTTGCATGTTTGAATGGTACCGGTGGGACTCCAATCAAGTTAATTATGATTTCATATTTAGATGGTATGGGACGTCTAAATGGGAAATCATAAGCCAATGGAACAGAAGTTTATTTATAATTTCGTATTAAGATGGTATGGGACGTCTGAAGACGACAGTTATAAATAAACCGGCTGTAAAAACTCTTAGTAATATCTACTTTCTTAGATATTATATTGGTTTTGATGGTAAGTCTTGTCGGGAATATTTAAGTAGGATGGGCTATGAAATATTCATTGAAACGAATTAGGACGCTTTTTCGTTTGAATAAAGAAATCATAGGTCACCGAACCATGAAGTTATAAATTTTTACCTTACATGGATGAGGACGCTTATCGATGTAAATACAAATTTATAAACAAGTGGGCTTAAGTGCATTCGATGTGACTCATTATTTATATTATTTTATTAATCCAGTTTTGGAGCGTTCCTTCTTACTCACGGTTCGTCCATACGATTTAATCGTTCTTTTGTCCTTTAACTGTTATTATTATTGTGTTTTGGTGAATGATTTCTCAAACTTCAAATGACACGTGAATTGTGGTACAATTCCGAATGAACATCGACCGACGTGAGCTTAGCCGACTAACTTTAGTTAACCCTATATCGACTTTTCATAGTTGATGACTATCTAGATTCTTCGCTTCTAATGGTCTTTTATAATTGTTTTATGAACCTTTACCGCTTTGTCAGATTGACCTGCCAAACCATTGGGATACATTCCAGCTTACCTATTACTTTTCGATATTCTTGACACTTCTCAACTTAGTAACAACGATCGAGTTTCGAGGACGAAACTCAAAATGGCATGTGGATGATGTAACACTCGAGAATTTTTCGTGTTGTAAATAATAATAAATTATTTTAATTATTATTCGAAATTAAGTTTTGAGCGATAAGAAACTTATTGGGTTTGAAAACGGGGCATATTTTGCAAAATCTGAAAAATCGCACAGCCTGCGTACCGACACAGTAAAAAGTTAAATTTTTATATTTAATTGTCACGAGATATTTAGTAAGATGATTTATTAAATTATTTAATATTTTATTAACGTTTATTAAAGAGAACATTTAAGTTGAAGTCCATTTTCAACTATATATAAGCTTGATCGTAATACTAGATAAATAATCAACATTTTTGAATGAGTTTACGAAATGTTATGATATAATAGTCAAGCGAATACTCATTCTTATAGGAAAAATCATTTGAAACGCAATGGCGAAAATTTTGTGTCTTAAATTATCCGTTAGCTATTTTAAACGAAGCCTAAACTATTAATTAATAAAAGTTAAATAAAAGTTGTATCTTTGGTCAGTGTTTAAATTTTACAGAATTACCCCTAAACTATTAAACCATTGCCACTTATTTGATTAAATAACCAAACCATATTAGGGTTTCTCATTTTTAAGCTAAACCTAACACACACTATAACTTCTTTGCAGCCACTATTTTTCTGGCCATCCGCTGGTGACTTAATTCGGCCACCATCGTCTTTCATCATACATCACCACCATGAGTCACCCTCGTCTATCCACCACACTTACAACATCACCACTTCATATCCACTGCGACCACTACTACCAGCGCCAACCGCCACCCTATAAACTCTGTCACCAGCCACTGCCGCCACTATATGACACCACCCATTACCCTTGTTGTTGTTGTTACACCGTCACCATCAGCAGCCACCAACCTTCATATTCACCACATCTATTTTGTCTTACCACCATCACCACTCGAACATCTCCCACCATCAACCGCCTTTACAACACGACCACCACCCCACTCACCACTGTCTTCATCCTATCACCAACAGCGCCTATGTCGGCCATCACCTCACGGAAGTCAGTGTGGTGGTCTTGTCGCCATAAACTACCATGAAGTGGTGTTTACGTCGTTGTGTTCATCTTGTATGGGTGGTGATGTGACTCATCGGTCAGAGTGTTTTATTTGTTGCTGCGAATAATAGTTCGAAAGGGTGTTTGTTGGTCGTCGGGCATCATAACCACCAGCAGGGGTGCATTCGTTTCGGGTTATCAGTACGCACATCAGGTGTGTTTGATTTTGGCAGTAGAGACGCCACACGGTGTGTTTGGTTTAGAAAGGAAACACCACCCCAAGGCGTGGTTGGTTTGGTAGTAGAACATCATCAGCGAGGGTACGTTTGGTTTTAGCAGAAAGCACCAGCAAGAGCGCGTTTGTTTACGGCAATAACATATGCTGCGTTTAGGTTTCTCACATAACACCACGAGGAGCGCTTGTTTCGGAAAGTAAACGACCAGTAGGGGTCTTTGGATCTGCTGTAAAACCCACAGGGGTGTGTTTGGGGTTAACAACATTTAAGGTGCGTTTGGGACTGCAGAAAGGTGTTACAGCAACGTTTGGGACTACAGAGAGGTGTTACGGGGCGTTTGGGACTGCAGAACGCGATAAGGGTGCGTTTGGGTTTGCAGAAAGTTATAAAGGGGCGTTTGGCTTGCAGATTATTAGATTTGGGTACGTTTAGACGCAGATTTGCAAGGGTATAGAGTACCGGGCGCGATTATGATCCATGGTTGGTTGTGGTTTAGGAATCGGCTAATAACGTGTCTATTCTTTTTATTAATTAATTAAGACGTATTAAACGGTGGTATACAAATATAACTATATATAAACGGTTAAATAAATATGTCAGATATTATTATTATCATGAGAACTATATAAATAATGATACGTTTAAATATGTGATTAAATAGCTCACATCGGGCGTTTGGCGTTTAACTTATAACACATAGGTTGTGTTTGATATTTACTTAATTGTGTTAATTAAATAGTCTAGTTGGATATATGTTCAAGCGTGATTTGTGTAACGTAAATTAATTAGAAAAATGAAAAATATTGAGAATTGGTTAATATGGAAAATGTTGTATAAATGAATAGGTCATGTCGAAATTTCCATAAAATTCTATTATTTAGATTTTGTTCGCTACAAACTACTATTATAATTGTAAACCGATAATATAGAAATAAATACTATTATGTTTGTAAAATGATAAAAGCTATACTTTTTACCTAAAAGTGACAATTACTAATTAAGTGGTGATTTTCTTAAAATGAGTCGAACTATGTGTTTAATTATTTTTATCATGATCTTTATATTGTAAAACAAAATAAATATATAGCTTGGTTTATTTTGTAAGACTGTTGTCTTTATTATATAATTCAACATAAGAGTTTTATAATCGCCTGGTTATACGTAATGTGTACTAGATATATTACATACATGGTGTGTGCCTAATTTATTCATTTTTTAACCAATCAGCGAACTATTATAACTTGGAACATAAATATTTTATCAACGGGTCACGTTGATGTACGTATCTATCGAGAACTCAAATACACATTTTTAAGTATTGGATTTAGCCGATCAGTTAAACCACAACACCATGACCGAGCCGTTTTGATTTATGTTTGTGTGGAACGTATTGTTATCATCACTATCGTTTGCACTACTATGTCGAGGTAAGTTCATACCCCCTTTTCTATTTTTGCAATCATACCCCCTTTTCTATTTTTTCAATCGATTTTATAAATGTTTTAGTCTCTTTTGGGGGAGATGCATGCTTTTCGATGTCAAATACGTGTTTATACGTTTGGTGATTGTTTGTGATGCATACGTGGTTATACTTCTCAAGTATTGTTTGCGATGCATATGTGTTTATACCTATGAAGAATTGTTTATGGTGCATATTGTGAATATGTGAGTGAGTCATTTCTTCTCTTAATATGTGTTATATGCTTAATCTATTTGGGGAAAGATAATGCTTTGTTATTTGCTTATGGATGCAACTGTGCTTGTATCAGAATACTTCACTGAGGTATTGTTTATCTATGAGATAATTGTCACTTGCTTGGATGCAAAATGTGCTCTCGTTGTATACTTCGTTGAAGTTGGTTTATGGATATGCCTAAGTAGCTTTAACCCACGTTCTTCTTAGTCCCCTTCATGAACCGTTAATCACTTCTAGAAGATCGGTAAAGTGAACCTGATGTTATAGATAGATCTATTGAGGTTTTGGCAACCTCCGTCCAGGGATTTGTAAATCGCCACTGCCAAAAGGACGTATACCATTTGATGTTGTGCTAGGTGGTCTCGGGTTAGACACCTAATGGGGCAACTTGTATTTCATGCGCGCGATGTTTCGGCGCACTTGCCATAGTTTGGTTTCATGAACTTAGTGTTATAATAAATACTGTGTTGTACCCAATATGCCTGACGTCATATCTCCCATGATGATCTTGCATATCTTATCTATGTTTTTGCGGTCCATTTCTTGCTATGATCCAAAACTTGAATTGCTCTTGTGATCCATTTTGCTATGATCTTGTATTGATCTAGAATTGAATCTTGCTATGATCTCGTATTGATCTTGAAATTTGAATCTTGTTATGATTTTGTATGATCTTGATATGCTTCTTATATGTTATCTTGATATGAATCTTGCATGTGATGTTGGTATGAGTCTTGAATATGAACTAAAATTATTTTGTGTAGGATGTAATGCTTTTGGCTAAATGTTGTTATATGACTTAACTTTGTGGTGAACGTTGCTTTTGTCGCGAAACTCTGGATTTCTAAACGCTTTTACAATACTACTCTCGGTAGTGGACTTTATGAACTTTTGAAGTGTCATAAACGTTTTAACAAAACTTATGAACTCACTAACTTTATGTTGACCATTTTAAGCATGTATTCTCAGGTACTTGACTGTATGATTATTTGGAGTCTGCGTTATGATATTTGGCATAGATGTTGCTCTCTTCGGATCAAGACTCGAATAATCATGACGTAACAGGCCCCAAAACTAGTGTGCTTCCGCTGGGCTTATTTTTGGGGGTGTTACACCTTTGACTTCTGTTCTTCTTGCACTTTTGATCTTTTGACTTCGTCTTTTGTCTTTTTTCGATAAAAGCCTGTTTTTTCTTCCTTTTTCATATTTTTGGCCTAAAACACAATAGAAACACAAACCACGCATAATTCCGACTTTTACGACATAAAATATACGTTTTGGTCTTATTTTTATTACAATTAAGTGGTAAAAGGATAAGTGTTTTCACACTTATTAAATCCCCTACACTTGACCATTGCAATGTCCTCATGCAATGCATTAATTTCAAAGCACGGTTTACATTTTCCATCATAATTAACCTACCTTGGCCTTTATTAAATACTAAATACTAAGGAAACCAAAAAGATTAGAAATTTGCAAAATGCAAGAAGGAAGAACAAGTAAAGAGGTCAAAGACTTACATTAGGGCTTTGGTCGTCATGAATGTTTATCACTCTCATGTTTCACGTTCCCCAATCCAAGCTTAAAAACGAGATCATTGTTATTATAAGTTAGTAAGCTAACACTCACTCATGCGGCCCAATTATTCACTTAGACTCCCTTATTCCTAGGTGTATCTCTTATATTTTATTATTGTCTTGAATGATCACGAGGATGCATTGTTGACTTATTTCGATAGTTTAATTAGGCCAAAAATAAAGTAGGATGATTTTATCAATAGTTAGCTAAAGGACAAAATCTTTTAAAACTGCCTCTCGGGACCTCTTAAAGTTCATATCTTGGCATAACTCGCTTCACGATTTGAGACCTTTCTCGGACCGATATTTGGCAGTTACTTTATACTTCGAATCTTGAGAGACGTTCTTGAAATAATGGTCTTCTCTTCATAATAGGAATTTCTTCACTTGAAATTTTTGAGAGATTCTTCATACTTGGACCACGACTTCTTCATGTTTCTCCAATCTTTATTTTGGATTTTGATATACAACGATCCGCCTCCTTTTAGGACTTGGATCTATTTATCCTCATACCTTGCTAGGGTCTTTTCGGATAGACTTCTCCATGATCTTTAGGGGAGTATTTGCTTTTCGTCGTGTATCTCGATCCTTCATACTGATTTTTAATAAATGATTCTTCACATCACTTGGGATCTTTAGCAACAAAATGTAGCCCTCATGCCTTGTTAGGGCCTTTTCGGACTCGCCAATCTTCGCATCCCGCTTCAATAAGTTATGCCTTGGCTATGAACTCTAATTAATACCGAGCAACTTTTAAAGGATCTTGTGCTAGAAGCTAAGTAACTTTTCAAATCGTACAACCTTACTTATTGCAATTATATTTATTAACAAGCGATGGGAGAAAAAACTCATAATTAACTCACATAAATTCATGAAAGAATACCGAACTTATAATTGACTCTATCATTTCTCGTTCTCCATAATTTAAAATCTCAAGGAATGAGACTCGTGGATGCTTAGCCAATTAAATCAAAGTTTTGGGTTTTCAAGTCATCTATAGGATCTTGCAACTTCTTAGACTTTTTCAAGTTTAGAATTCGCATTTTAAAATTCCCTTGATAAACGAATTTCTAGGATCAATTATAAGAACTTGCGAAAAGTTCTTGTTCTTAACCCGTAAGAGTTAAGACTTTCGCATTTTAAAGTTCCCTATATAAATGCCTAGCAAAACTTGACTTAAACACGTTAAGGATACTAGCTAGAGTAAACTTGGATAAGTAAACTCGGGTTGAGTCAAAAGATTCATGACGGGCCTAATATATCAAAGATATCTAAACTTATTAAAACCAGTTTATTTAACTTTATTTTTCTTCTTTTGACTTTATGTTTTGAAATAAAATATATACATACGATGCGATAACAAAAGGAAAGAACATAAAAGAAAATAAATGAAAGATACTACTTGGCCAAAATAGATCAAAAATTTTAAAAATGTGATTTTCCGGTTAAAATGAGGACAAATTAATGGAAAAGCCCACTTAACTTCGATAGAAGTCACCCTACACTTGATATAAACATTGTCCTCAATGTTTAAGCATGTGGGAGTATACTCCCCTACACTTAGGACATTGTGCACTTTGTTTAAATCTTGATAAGGAAGAGACAACTATAGTGATTTCAATGTGAACATATAGGATATGAAATATTGAATCACGACAGTTTAGGATAGAACCGGGAAGACGGGTACACGGGATCACGGTCGTCAAAAGTCATCAAAATTGAATCTTTGAAGCTTTAATCCCTGCACATCACAAAACAAGACAACAAACACCTATGCAGCTCCCCCCTAAACTAATGATGAAAACGGGTAAAGGATAGATCATCGGGTTGCCTCCCGAGAAGCGCTTGTTTTTGTTAACCGAATCAGGAGCCCGACTCGACCCAAAACTAATTCAAGGGAAACATGGTGAGGGATGGAATCATCTCATGAGAGATGTTCTCATCAAAGTACAACTTAACACATTGGCCATTTGATATGTGTGTAAACACACATCTTTTCTACCACTTAATTACAATAATAACCGGACCAAAACGTGTATTTTATGTCTTTTATGTCGGAATTATGCGTGGTTTGTGTTTTTGTTGTGATTTAGGACGAAAAGGTGAAAAGTGGAGAAAACACGGGAATTCACGGGCATTTACGGACTTTTATTGAAGAAAAAGACGAAAGACGAAGTCAAGAAGTCAAGAGTGCAAAAAGAACGGAAGTCCAAGACCAATTCTGAAGATTTATCGAAGAAAAAGTCAAAAGACGGAAGTTTATCAAAAGCCGAGGAACTCAAGTCTTATTTATCGAAGAATTAAAAGACGAGTCCAAAGAAATCCCGAGCCAAAAGTCATGAAATTCCAAGATTAACAAAAAGATTAAGAAGGAAGGACTTAAGGGCGCAATTAAGAAGAAAGGAAAGAGGGGAGGAAGCTTCCTCTAACCATCCCCCTAATCACCTATAAATACTTCCCATTTTCATTCATTTGTTCTTGTTGGCTAGATTGACAAACTAGTTCTTCCACCTTTATGTTATTGCACCTTTAATTACTAGCACCTTTAATTACATGTCTTGCACCTTATTTACCATTTAATTTCAAGTAAGTTTTTTTCTTTTAATTTTCGCACCTTTACTTTATCTTGTTGATCTCACTCTACCTTTCTTTAATCTTTGATTTTTATGCTTTTCATCTTGTTTACTTGTTTAAAGATTACATTTTTATGCTTTTGATTGTTTTAAATCATTTATTTTCATAGCTTATTTTGTTTATTTTCAAGTTTATATAGTTTTTATAAAAGTTATTTTCGTATAAAAAGTTGTTTTCCTTAAAGCTTATTCTTTTCTTGTTTTAAAAGTCTTTAAATTTCAGTTTAGTAGCTTATTTTCATACGGTTTACTTTAGGATTTTAGACTTGTGCTTATTTGAGTTTAGCTTATTTTTCTAGCTTATTTTTGTACTTTTCTGCCGTATTCCGATTGGGGTAAATCGGAAAAGGGTTTATATATTCCGACCATAGCTACATTGCTTGGTCGGAAAAGGGTTAACATATTCCGATTGGAGTAGCTTGGTATTCCGATCAGTGTGGATTTTGGATATTCCGATCAGGTAAGTGTGACAGCATTCCGATTGGGGGACCAGTACTCATTCCGATCGAGGTGTTATTTTGGATATTCCGATTGGTATAGGTGACAATATTCCGATCAAAGGTTCCAAACAAGCATTCCGACCAAGTCTTCCCCGTATTCCGATCACAAGTAAGTTTATATTCCGATTGGGGTTTGTCAGGATATTCCAATCGTGGGTAAGTGACATATTCTGATTGGTTGTCTGACCAATATTCCGATTTGGGGTAAGCTAACATTCCGATCAAGGTGTGATCGGAATATATTCCGACGGTGGGTTGATTTTCTTTATACTTTGTCTTGTTTAATTTTTAGTTTATGTTTTTATACTTTGTCCATTTTAAATTCTCGTCACGCTTTAAATTTTAGTCATTTAATTATTTTACTTTCCGTCAAGTTTTTAAGTATCGCACCTTTCTTTTAATTAGATTTAGATTTATTTTCACGCCACTTTACTTTGACGACATTTACTTTTAAGTCTTTGCACATTTAAATTTAAAAACAACCAAAAATATTTGTTTCACCAAAGAACAATAGAGTCACATAGAGAACCTAGATCAATTCGATTAGACCAACACAACGAACTTTAAATTTCTTACTAGGTAAAAGCCTTGTATCAAATGGCGCCGCTGCCCGCTCTTTTCGTAAAGATTAACGGTTTTCTGTGAGAGACGCGTTGCTTTTTGGGATCCGTTCACTCGTGAACGTTATTTTTCGTGTCAAAAATCTTCAAAAAAATCCCAAAAACATTTGAAAAATCATAAAAAGCATTTCTTTTTCAAAGCTTTGCACCAAAAATATTCCTCTTTATCCTCTATTATGTTTAATTCTTTTCTTTTCCCCTCTTATTCATAATTCTTCATGGATCCGTCTTGCGGACGGTGTGGGCGACCTTGGCATGGTTTTCAAACATGTCAATGGTGTACTTATGAGCGGTGTGGTTTTGATATCGACGATACACAATTTGGATTTTGTCCATTTTGCAATTCAACAAATTCATACTTCAACTCTTACAATACTTTCCCACCCTCTCCCTATGACAATCCCTATCCTCAAGACGCACCGGGTTTTTCTCCATACCCGTGGTGCTATATTTGTGGGGGCCCTCACGATGCTTCTTCTTGTGATCCATCGAAGATCTTTGAGAAAGTTCTGTGCTATCATCCTAGTGTTTATAACCGTGAGCCCCCACGTCACACCGTCAATCCTCAACCCTGTTATGCCTCTCCTCCTGATCTACTGGCCACACTGTTTGACAACTTTCAAAAAGTTCAAGAAATTGTCCACAGGATGATGGAGAAATGGCAAGCGGATCAGCACCAAGAGCAGGTATCTAACCTTAATACTTATACTCCTCCTCTTGTGCCTCCATATTATTTTGACAGTGATGACATGAGAGTCCTATTTCTTGGACCAATGAGAATGCTATTCCTTCTCCTGACTTGCCGGAGCCTAAGGATTCAACCATCTTAAGGGATGAGGATATCAGCACAATTCCTTCAAAGGAATCCGACGAATTCAATACGTCTAGTGCTGATAACCTGGTCTCAATTCCAAGTGAATCTGAGTTGACATCCGACAGTGACGATGAGTATGATGCACTTTCTTCTGATGATGTTCCTTCCACCAACACTTTGGAAGAGGATTCTATGGTTTTCTCTAATCCTCTTTTCGATCAAGATGATGATTCTACTTCTAGTGATGACGAGTCACTATCCGATGAAGACGTTCCGAAGGAAATTTTCAAGATTTATTCGAACCCTTTATTTGATTTTGATGACGATTACATATCTAGTGAGGTGAATCCACTTTTTGACGAAAGGATTGAAGACATTGATAGCTATGACTATCTTGTTACTGATGAGCATACTTTGATAGCCATGACCCCTTCTATCGCAGAGGTGGAGAGTTCTGACTCTACTGGAAAGGTATCGCAGGTGGAAGGTAATTCTTCTCTTATTTCTCCTACTATATTGCCCCCTCATCCTACTGAATGCACGCCCAATCGGGTGATGTATCAATTTCCCTCTCCGGGAAATGAGGATGAGTGTTTTGACCCGGGAGGTGACAATGACCATTTTATGATTGCTAACCTTACGGCTTTGCCAATTGGTCCACGTCCATTGTCTTTGGAGGATGACAATGTGATTCCTATACCCACCCCACCTCCCGAGGATCAAGATTTCACATTCTTCTCGTATGTTGAAAAGACCTTTCTACCGTTTAAGACTTATCCTCCTGCCTCTCCTTTGTTATATTCCTCCGGGAACGAGGACAAGGTCTTTGATCCTGGTATAACATTAGAGGCTTCCCCATGGACCATTTAATTCGGGGACGAGTCAGGCTCGTGACTCGGATAACAAAAACAAGCGCTTTTTGGGAGGCAACCCAATTATCTATCTATCTTTTTCTTTGTTTTTACCATAAGTGTAGGGGAGACCCTTTGGTGTTTTCTCTCTCCTCTCTTCTACTTAATCAGGGATTCGAGCTTCAAAGACACACTCTTGATGATTCTTGACGACCCGTGATTCCGTGTTCACTTTTTCCCGGTTCTATCCTAAACTCTTTTTGATTCATTATTTTATATTTTCTCAATATTAAAATAGGAATCTCATTAGTTGTCTTTTCCTTAGCGAGATTTAAACAACGTGCACAATGTCCTAAGTGTAGGGGAGTTTACTCCCACATGTTTAAACATTGAGGACAATGTTTATGTTAAGTGTAGGGGGGACTTCTATCGAAGTTAAGTGGCCTTTTCCTTGTATTTGTCCTCATTTTAACCGGAAAATCAATTTTTCGACATTTTTCAAAATTTTTGATCTATTTTGGCCTATTAGTTTTTATCTTTGTATAGTTATTTTCTTCCTTTGCTAGAATAAATCTCTTAATAAGTGGTTTAATTTTTAAACGTTGTGAATTTTTGACTCAACCCGAGTTTACTTATCTAAGTTACTCTAGCTAGTATCCTTAACGTGTTTAAGTCAAGTTTTGCTAGGCTTTTATATAGGGAGCTATAAAACGCGAAAGTCTTAACTCTCACGGGTTAAGAACAAGAACTTTTCGCAAGTTCCTATAATTGATCCTAGAGAGTCGTTTATCAAGGGAACTTTAAAACGCGATTTCTAAACTTGAAAAAGTCTAAGAGTTTGCAAGATCCTATAGACGACTCGAAAACCCAAAACTTTGATTTAATAGGCTAAGCATCTACGAGTCTCATTCCTTGAGATTTTAAACTGTGGAGAACGAGAGATGATAGAGCCAATTATAAGTTCGGTATTCTTTCGTGAATTTATGTGAGTTAATTATGAGCCTATTCTCCCATCACTTGCTAAATAATTTATCTGCTAATAAATAAGGTTGTACGATTTGAAAAGTTACTTAGCTTCTAGCCCAAGATCGTTTAAAAGTTGCTCGGTATGGATTAGAGTTCATAGCCAAGGCATAACTTATTGAAGCGGGATGCGAAGATTGGCGAGTCGAAAAGGCCCTAACAAGGCATGAGGGCTATATTTTGTTGCTAAAGATCTCAAGTGATGTGAAGAATCATTTATCAAAAATCAATATGAAGGATCGAGACACACGACGAAAAGCAAATACTCCCCAAAAGTCATGGAGAAGTGTATCCGAAAAGACCCTAACAAGGTATGAGGATAAATAGATCCAAGTCATAAAAGGAGGCGGATCGTTGTATATCAAAGTCCAAAATAAATATTGGAGAAAAATGAAGAAGTCGTGGTCCAAGTGTGAATCTCTCAAAACTTCAAGTGAAGAAATTCCTATATGAAGAGAAGACCATAATTTCATGAACGTCTCTCAAGGTTTGAAGTATGAAGTCGCTGCCAAATATCGGTCCGAGAAAGGTCTCAAATCGCGAAGCGAGTTATGCCAAGATATGAACTTTATGAGGTCCCGAGAAGCAGTTTTAAAAGATTTTGTCCTTTAGCTAACTATTGATTAAATCGTTCACTTTATTTTCGGACTAAATAACTATCGAAATAAGTCAACAATGCATCCTCGTGATCATTCAAGACAAACAATAAAATATAAGAGATACCCATAGGAATAAGGGAGTCTAAGTGAGTAATTGGCCCACATGAGTTCGTGATAGTTTACTAACTTATAATAACAATGATCTCGTTTTTAAGCTTGGTTTGGAGAAAGTGAAAACTTGAGGATGATGATTATTCATGACATTTCCAAAACCCAAGGTATGCTTTTTGATTTCTTTACTTTTAATGTTTATGAGTTTCTATCTCTTTAATAAAGGCCAACGTGGATTGATTATGATGAAAAATGTAAACGTGCTTTGTAATTTATGCATTGCATGAGGACATTGCAATGGTCAAGTGTAGGGGATTTGATATGTGTGTAAACACACATCTTTTCTACCACTTAATTACAATAATAACCGGACCAAAACGTGTATTTTATGTCTTTTATGTCGGAATTATGCGTGGTTTGTGTTTTTGTTGTGATTTAGGACGAAAAGGTGAAAAGTGGAGAAAACACGGGAATTCACGGGCATTTACGGACTTTTATTGAAGAAAAAGACGAAAGACGAAGTCAAGAAGTCAAGAGTGCAAAAAGAACGGAAGTCCAAGACCAATTCTGAAGATTTATCGAAGAAAAATTCAAAAGACGGAAGTTTATCAAAAGCCGAGGAACTCAAGTCTTATTTATCGAAGAATTAAAAGACGAGTCCAAAGAAATCCCGAGCCAAAAGTCATCAAATTCCAAGATTAACAAAAAGATTAAGAAGGAAGGACTTAAGGGCGCAATTAAGAAGAAAGGAAAGAGGGGAGGAAGCTTCCTCTAACCATCCCCCCTAATCACCTATAAATACTTCCCATTTTCATTCATTTGTTCTTGTTGGCTAGATTGACAAACTAGTTCTTCCACCTTTATTTTATTGCACCTTTAATTACTTGCACCTTTAGTTACATGTCTTGCACCTTATTTACCATTTAATTTCAAGTAAGTTTTTTTTCTTTTAATTTTCGCACCTTTACTTTATCTTGTTGATCTCACTCTACCTTTCTTTAATCTTTGATTTTAATGCTTTTCATCTTGTTTACTTGTTTAAAGATTACATTTTTATGCTTTTGATTGTTTTAAATCATTTATTTTCATAGCTTATTTTGTTTATTTTCAAGTTTATATAGTTTTTATAAAAGTTATTTTCGTATAAAAAGTTGTTTTTCTTAAAGCTTATTCTTTTCTTGTTTTAAAAGTCTTTAAATTTCAGTTTAGTAGCTTATTTTCATACGGTTTACTTTAGGATTTTAGACTTGTGCTTATTTGAGTTTAGCTTATTTTTCTAGCTTATTTTTGTACTTTTTCTGCCGTATTCCGATTGGGGTAAATCGGAAAAGGGTTTATATATTCCAACCATAGCTACATTGCTTGGTCGGAAAAGGGTTAACATATTCCGATTGGAGTAGCTTGGTATTCCGATCAGTGTAGATTTTGGATATTCCGATCAGGTAAGTGTGACAGCATTCCGATTGGGGGACCAGTACTCATTCCGATCGAGGTGTTATTTTGGATATTCCGATTGGTATAGGTGACAATATTCCGATCAAAGGTTCCAAACAAGCATTCCGACCAAGTCTTCCCCGTATTCCGATCACAAGTAAGTTTATATTCCGATTGGGGTTTGTCAGGATATTCCGATCGTGGGTAAGTGACATATTCCGATTGGTTGTCTGACCAATATTCCGATTTGGGGTAAGCTAACATTCCGATCAAGGTGTGATCGGAATATATTCCGACGGTGGGTTGATTTTCTTTATACTTTGTCTTGTTTAATTTTTAGTTTATGTTTTTATACTTTGTCCATTTTAAATTCTCATCACGCTTTAAATTTTAGTCATTTAATTATTTTACTTTCCGTCAAGTTTTTAAATATCGCACCTTTCTTTTAATTAGATTTAGATTTATTTTCACGCCACTTTACTTTGACGACATTTACTTTTAAGTCTTTGCACATTTAAATTTAAAAACAACCAAAAATATTTGTTTCACCAAAGAACAATAGAGTCACATAGAGAACCTAGATCAATTCGATTAGACCAACACAACGAACTTTAATTTTCTTACTAGGTAAAAGCCTTGTATCACCATTCACTTTAAAATTTGGCCCATTTGGTTGAGAAAGCTCAATGGTGTCATAAGGGAAGACTTTAGCGACGGTGAATGGACCAGACCAACGGCTCTTAAGCTTGCCCGAAAAGATTTTAAACCGAGAGTTAAAGAGTAAAACTTGATCACCTATGTGAAACTCTCGAAACTTAATCCTAGAATCATGAATAAGCTTGGTTTTCTCCTAGTAGATAAATGAATTCTCATAAGCCTCATTCTTCAGTTCATTGAGTTGGATCTTCCTAAGATTACCGGCTTTGTTGATATCAAAATTAGCCCATTTCAAGGCCCAATAAGCCTTATGCTCCAACTCAATGGGGAGGTGGCATGCCTTTCCGTACACAAGACGATATGGAGTGCAACCAATAGGTGTCTTATATGTGGTACGGAAAGCCCACAAAGCATCATCTAACTTATCGGCCCATGAGGCACGATGCTCTCCCACAGTACGCTCTAAGATTCTCTTAAGACCACGGTTAGAAATCTCGGCTTGACCATTTGTTTGTGGATGATACACGATGGAAAGATGGTGATTGACACCATACTTAGCCATGACTCGAGCAAATTGATCATTGCAAAAATGAGTCCCGCGATCACTGATGATAGCACGAGGAACACCGAATCGAGCAAATAATTGTTTCAAAAAGTTCACAACCACCCTCGCATCGTTAGTGGGTAAAGCCTTTGATTCAACCCATTTGGATACATAGTCAACGGCTACGAGGATGTACTTGTTCCCTTTAGATGATGGAAATGGCCCCATAAAGTCGATGCCGCATACGTCAAAGATTTCACATTCTTGGATGAAATTTTTAGGCGTCTCATCTTTATGTGTGATCTTGCCTTGTCTTTGGAAAGCATCACAATGCTTAACCATTTCATGAGCATCATGATAAATGGTGGGCCAATAAAATACGGAGTCGAAAACTTTCTTCGCGGTATAGTTAGGACCAAAGTGACCACCGGTGGGTCCTTTATGGCAAGCTTTTAGGATTAGTAAAGCTGCCGGCCCATCAACACACCAACGAATGACAATATCCGCACATTGTTTGAAGAGGTAAGGGTCGTCCCATAATAGTGCTTAATGTCCTTGAAGAACTTTTTCTTTTGTTGGGACGTTAACCCTTCCATAAGAACACCACCCGCTAAGTAGTTTGCAATGTTCGTAAACCATGGGGTATTGTCAAGGTTGGAGTGAATAGACATTAAGGCCTCAAGGGGAAAAAAAATCATTAATCTCTTGATTTGGGAGCTCCCCTTGATAAGGATCCTCGAGTCTACTAAGATGATCCGCGGCTAGGTTTTTTGCTCCCTTTTTATCACGAATTTCAATTTTGAATTCATGAATGAGTAAAACCCAACGAAGAAGTCTTGGTTTAGAATCTTGTTTTGTTAACAAGTACTTCAACGCGGAATGATCGGTGTACACAATGGTGGTGGAAAGCACAAGATAGGGGCGGAATTTCTCAAAAGAATACACTACGGCTAAAAGCTCTTTTTCGGTAGTGGTATAATGCAAATGAGCCCCCGTCATTGTCTTGCTAGCGTAATGGATTGGTTGGAAATGTTTGTTGATTCTTTGTCCAAAAACCGCTCCAATAGAAAAGTCGCTAGCATCACACATCAATTCAAAAGGTAACTCCAAATTAGGGGGACCGGTGCCTTAGTTAATTTATCCTTAAGAAGATTGAAAGATTCGATACACTCTTAGAAAAGATAAAAGGAGTATCTTTTTCCAAGAGGTGGGTCATCGGGCGAGCGATCTTAGAAAAATCTTGAATGAATCAACGATAGAAGCCCGCATGACCAAGAAAACTCTCACACCCTTCACGGTTGAAGGAGGAGGTAATTTAGCAATCACATCGACTTTAGCACGATCAACTTCAATACCGGCTTTGGAAATTTTATGACCAAGAACAATACCTTCTTTTACCATGAAATGGCATTTTTCCCAATTAAGAACGAGACGAGTGTCTTCACACCGTTTAAGCATACGTTCTAAATTGGAAAGGCAAGTAGAGAAAGAATCACTATAGACCGAGAAATCATCCATAAAGACTTCCATAGTTTCTTCAACCATGTCATGGAATATAGCCATCCTACACCTTTGGAAAGTCCCAGGAGCATTGCATAAGCTGAAAGGCATTCATTTGTAAGCAAATGTTCCATAAGGACAAGTGAATGTGGTTTTCTATTGGTCTTTTGGATCGATTGGAATTTGAAAATACTCGGAGAAACCGTCTAAGAAACAATAGTAGTCATTACCCGCTAAACGCTCGAGCATTTGATCCATGAAAGGAAGAGGAAAATGATCTTTACGAGTGGCATCATTGAGCTTGCGATAGTCGATGCAAACTCGCCAACCCGTGACAAGTCGAGTAGGAATCAACTCGTTGTTTTCATTGGGAACAACGGTTATTCCGCCTTTCTTAGGCACACAATGGACGGGACTAACCCATGGCAAATCCGAAATAGGGTAAATCATTCCGGCATCTAGAAGTTTGATAACTTCTTTCTTGATGACGTCATGAATTTTTGGATTAACCCTTCTTTGGCTTTGGATTGCGGGTTTACAGGCATCTTCCATGAGAATCTTATGAGTGCAAAAGTTAGGATCAATTCTGCGGATATTGGAAATTTTCCAAGCAATTGCTTTCTTATGATTTTTTAGCAAATTGATAAGTTGAGATTTTTCATCCTCTTGTAAGTCCTTTGCAATGATGACGGGTAACTTCTTATTGTCTTCTAGGAAAACGTATTCGAGATGAGGCGGTAAATCCTTAAGCTCTAAATCTGGAGGATTGTCGATGGAAGGCTTAGTCAAATTCGGATCATAGTTTATGATTTCCATAGGAGAAGGTGGAGAAATATGGTCCTCATTGAGAAGTTTCTCAATGGTATGAATGTCTTCGTCCCAATCGGAGGGAGAATCGTCATATTTTAAGTCCACATCCCCTAAAGTTGATTCAAATTCTTTCAAAAGAAAAACACTTTCTCTAAATGGAGTCAATGAGGGAGCAATAGAGGCACCGGTCTCAACAATGGGTAGAGAAGAAAAACCACTTTTACAAGCATCTTTGAAATGTTCTTCACAAGCCTCATCAAGTACGTCAATGAAATTAACGCTCTCGTGTTCATAAGGTTGCTTAGAAAGTTTATCCATGTTGAAGATGATTTTGTCGTCACCAACTCTCATGATTAATTCACCCACGGCTACATCAATAAGAGTGCGACCGGTCCTCAAGAATTGACGTCCAACGATTAATGGAGCACAGGGATCCATCTCGTAGTCAATGACAACAAAATCCGCCGGAAAGGTGAATTTGTCGACACCGACGAAGACATCTTCGGCTATCCCCACCGGATAAGCAACCGTACGGTTAGCTAACTCCAATGTCATTCGTGTGGCGACTAGCTCGGGTAGAGATAATTGTTTCCAAACACTTAATGGCATTAAGTTGATACTAGCACCTAGATCGGCTAGGGCCATACAATTCTCTACCCCGGGAAAGTTGCAAGGAATGAGAAAGCGACCCGGATCACCAAGTTTGGTTTGTAATTTCCTTAAGAGAACCGCGGAGCAATTCTCATTAAGTTAGGTCTGAGCAATATCAAGGAGTTTTTCCTTATCAATGAGAACATCTTTGAACATTTTAGCATACTTAGGCATGTGAGCGAGAGCCTCGGTAAAGGAGATGTTGAAATTCAATTGTTTAAACATTTTATGAAATTTTGAAACTTGAATATCATCCTTGTTCTTCAACTTCTCTTTCCTCAACCTTGAGGGATAAGGTATGTCGGGTTGAGATGAAGGCTTTGGAATGGAATTCTCACTCACATCCTTGGGTGGAGGAGGGGTGGAAGTAGAAGGTGGAGGAATTGGTGAAGTAGAAGGTGGAGGAATCGGTGAAGGGGGCTCGTTACCCTTGGTCACAATCACCGGAGTAGGTTTAGGAATCTCGGGTTCCTTATAACCTTTTCCACTTCGGGTGGTGATTGCTTTAATCTCCCCTCTTGGATTAGCAACGGTGTTACTCGGAAGAGAACCTGAAGCAGAGGTTTGATTACTTACGAAGAAACTATCCATCATATCCCTTAAGTCATTCGTTTGACTGCTTAAAGAGTTTCGCATGTCATTCCTAAGCTCGACTCGAAGATCATTCCCTTGTTTTGCCATGTCACCTTTCAAGTTGATGATTTGACTCTAAAGATTCTTCACCAGCGCGTCATTAGTCCTCATG
Organism: Glebionis coronaria; assembly: GCA_025667525.1. NCBI lineage: Eukaryota > Viridiplantae > Streptophyta > Magnoliopsida > Asterales > Asteraceae > Glebionis > Glebionis coronaria. Next base: position 476,270,338 of record CM046877.1, read on the forward strand.
TACGTTTCAACCTCTTGATTATATGTCGTGGGTTGGTTGGGATGGGGAACTTGGTAAGCGGGTGGTTGATAAGTGGGTTGTTGGTAAACTTGATTATTTCCTTGAGGTGGATATGGGTTTCTTTGGGTTTGATATTGATTAGGAGCTCGAGGTTGGTTTTGATTGTTGCGATTAAAGTTGGTTTGGTTTTGAGGAGGAATACCGGGTGGTGAAAGGAAATTGTTTGAACGATAACTTAGCAAATTGCGGTCACCTTGAGGACGAGCTTGATAGCCTCCCGTGGAAAAATTGTCGTTAGCCGCATACACGTTTTCCGGATTGTCATGAGTAGAAGGAAAATCGATGTATGAATGAGAACCCTTGCAAATCTCACAAGAAGGTGTGACAGCTTTAACTTGTTGAAATTGGTTCGTAGCCATGGTTAAGAAATTTTTGTTCATCTCGGCTGTTGATCCCAAACTTAGATCGATTAAGCTTTGTGTATACGAGATTAAATCAAGTACTACACGTAGAGAAACCTTTGCTTATGAATAAAGTAACAAAGTGTTATGCGGAATTAACACTTGATCTAAAACACAAAGATGTTAAACAAACTTTCACTTGTATTAGAATAATCGTGCTTGGTTACAATGAAAGAGTTTTAACAATCGAAAACTTATAAAAACTTATATTAAACTTTAACCTAAAAGATCTTCTTTTATAGAACAAGAAGTCTTGTACAATAAGCTACGAATCAACTATTCTAGGTAAAGATAAACATAGAAAATACATTGTCGTCTCTATCCTTACTAGAAGTAATCTAGAATATAATAAACGTGTAGCTCACATCTTCCATCAGTGCTTGTCTTCAATCTGTCAACGCTTGACTTTAACTTGTCAACGCTTATGCTGTCAGCGCTCACTTTACTCTTGTCAACGCTTGAGTTGTTCTTGTCAGCGTTCAAGTGTTCTGGCCTAAATTTATTCCCAACATCGGCTATTTGGCGGGTAAGTTCGGTTATCTCGGGGTTTGATGAAGTAGAAGAAACATTGGCCCTCGGGTTATTTCTTGAAGATGCGGATGAATCCCAATTTTTGTGATGAGTGGTCATGTTCTCTATAAGCTCTCTACACTCCTCAGGTCTTCTCTTCATGAATGTACCACCGGCGGCAGCATAAATCGTATCACGATCAAGAAAAGTTAAACCAATGTAGAAAGTATCAATTAAAGTGACGGGGAGCATATTATGATTAGGACATCGATCGATCAAGACATTATAACGTTCCCAAGCATCGAAAAGCGACTCATCAGGTTCTTGAGTGGAACCACTGATTTGATTGCGAAGACTAGTGACCATGGATGGTGGAAAGTAGCGTGAAAATTTTTTTTGAGTCATTTCGTCCCATGTATGAATTGAGTTTTTGGGAAGACGATCAAACCATTTTTCGGCATGGTGGGATAAAGTGTGTGGAAAAAGATGAAGGCGAAGAAAATCCATGGAAACACCGGGCAATTTCATGCTTTGAGTGACGGTTATGAATTTATCGAGGTGTTTGTTGGCATCATCATCCGGTAATCCAAGAAATGGACAAGCATTTTGAACTTGTTGGATCAAGTGATGCTTCAACGAAAATTCGGGTCGTGATTTGTGATGAGTCCTATGATCGTTGGGCTCAATGGTTATGAACCATTATATCTAGGTTTGATCATCATTCATATGATAACATAGCGGAAAAGAACAATGATCATGACAAGGTGTTTAGGCACAAAGACACATGAATTAAAACAAATGGGATGCTCATTATATTAATAACAAACATCCACTAGACGTGTATACATTGAATCCCACGTCTAGTGCGACACACACTTTAGGTTTACATTGTGAATGAATAATATTATGATATAAAAACCTACGTCTATGTTTTCTTTATATACTAGAAAACATAGCTTACAAAGAAAGCTAAAGTAATAAAAAGACTCCAACGGCTTGTTCTTTTGCAACTTGTACTTTTTAGCCCTTGTCTTCTTATTTTGTTGTGTTTTGACTTATCAACTTAATAATTGGACCCAACAATCTTCCCCTAGTTGATGATGTCAAAACACTCTTCTTAAGCATGAATCCTTTGTATGTAGTACATGATCTCCAAGAAGCTTCCCCTTAAGTATAGCACATATTCTTCCCCTTTTTGACATATCAATAGGGAATATGTGAAAGTATGCAATCTTGAAGATTCTCCAAAAGTAGCTCTATGTAATGATCCTGAAGAAAAATAAATAAAGTATTCTGATGTAGAAGTAAAATAACACAAACCTATGTTCCATGTCTTGTTTATCCATGTGATGAAGAACTTATACCAGATGTTAGAAATATAAGTAGACCTCGATCCCTTGTCAATATTCTCATCCTTTGTGAGACACTGAGCACGATAATGTAACTCCTTCAAGTGTTTATGACAAGTCTTCATCACCAACTATGTAAGCACGAACAAGTTACCTTTAAAGTCAGTGAATGGTACGCCACGACTTTAAGATATGATAGAACACAAACTCGCGAAAATCTTCTTCAATCATCAAACTTCCCATAAGAATTCTTCCCCTTAAGCTAACACCTCTTCATGACAAGTCAATATCTTCATATGTAAAAGCTGCTAACGAATAACTCTTTCACAAGGCTATCCCGATTACATACTCCAATAAAATTCTTCATGAATTGTTGCTAACTTACTTAAAAATCATTAATCCCTTTCAAAATATCCGAGCCATAAATATCACCATGATATTCTATATTAAAACGGAGATTCCATGTACCTTTGTGTGTATTTCCCTTCTTTTTGTATGCTTAAAACGTATCCATTTTCTCAAACAGCAGCAATCAGTTTGTTATCCGAGAACCCTTACTGTCCAATATCCACATTCATTACCCGATATCGGACAAGACGTATCAGCGTTTGAAGAACATATCTCGGACAAAACTGTCAACTCCATCAGTGTTGACTTATTCCTGTCAGCGTCGAAATCCTTCCTGTCAGCGCCTAAACAACAAACGTCAGCGCCAACCTAAAATCCTGTCAGCGTCTATATTAAACCTTGTCAGCGTCTAAAGTTTAAACGTGTCAGCGTTTAATTTGCTAACATCAGCGTTGAAATCTATCAACGTTAAACTTTGCTTTTGTCAACGTTGCATCCTACTTGTCAATCGTTGAATATTAACATGACCTTTTCAACCCGTGTGAATGCAAACTTAAAACATTTAAACCGTGTGAAACCTTCTTGTTTGGCTGGCCATGTGAACACAAGCAGCTATCACCAATCATAAGCAAGACATCGTGTGAACATAAAACTCTCCACCAATGAGAACGAAGGCTCACGAGAATACAGTGCACTAGCATGCATGGGATCACAAACCTTAAATAACAAACTAAGGTTTAGCCGTGTGAACAAAAGTCTCTACCAATAAGAAATCATATACCGTGTGAATGCATTCTTGACCTCCAATCAAAATCGAGCAACATATGAATAACTATGGATGCGCATGTAGACGATTGTTGACTTGGATAACAATTATTAGGGTTTTGTCCGTATGAATGCATGCGCAGATCGTGTGAACAGAGACATGTATAGGATTCACCATATGTAACGAATTAAGTCATATGGCTGTATGAATTGTATTCCTTGCTTCCACGTCTGATCTATATCACACCTAATAATCTTTGCTGCGTGTCTCTTTTAACAAACAAACAGCAGTCCATCTTTTACCAGATCTAGGGTTTAGAACTTTGAGCACCGAAACCCTAATTAGGGTTTATGAATAACCTAAGATCGTATATCTTCACACGTTTTAACAGCCACGAACATCAATTCTTCCTGCTTTTTATGTAGATCTAGGGTTTTGAAGAACCCTAGTTCATGATTTCATGTGAAAGCAGAAAAACTGAAAATCTGTCATCAGCCGACTTCGACGCTTAATAACTTTTGCCTGGGGATAAAACTCGACAATCCCTCCGGTGGATGTTTAGATCTATGTATGTAGAACACACATCTAAAATTTCGTGACGATCCAACGGTTAGATCAAAAGTTATGACCTTCTGAATACTGCTGCGCACACAAAAACGTCCAGAAAAATTCAATACGAATTTTTCTTCTTCACCATACACGAACACCTCGTTGGACCTAGATATCACGAGCCTTAGGCTCTAATCTCGTATACCCCACTCTTGACACCAAATATGTGCTATACTTAAGGGGAAGCTTCTTGGAGATCATGTACTACATACAAAGGATTCATTCTTAAGAAGAGTGTTTTGACATCATCAACTAGGGGAAGATTGTTGGGTCCAATTATTAAGTTGATAAGTCAAAACACAACAAAATAAGAAGACAAGGGCTAAAAAGTACAAGTTGCAAAAGAACAACCCGTTGGAGTCTTTTTATTACTTTAGCTTTCTTTGTAAGCTATGTTTTCTAGTATATAAAGAAAACATAGACGTAGGTTTTTATATCATAATATTATTCATTCACAATGTAAACCTAAAGTGTGTGTCGCACTAGACGTGGGATTCAATGTATACACGTCTAGTGGATGTTTGTTATTAATATAATGAGCATCCCATTTGTTTTAATTCATGTGTCTTTGTGCCTAAACACCTTGTCATGATCATTGTTCTTTTCCGCTATGTTATCATATGAATGATGATCAAACCTAGATATATGGTTCCTAACCATTGAGTCGAACGATCTATAGGTTCCACAATTGGTATCAGAGCTTGTTGAGAAACTTTTGATCTTTAAGTAACGCAGAACCCTAAAACACCAAACCCTAAAAACCCTAAATTCTCAAAACCCTAAAAACATCATGTCTGGCACAAATCAACCTCCTGCTTTGCTGCAAAGCAACTTCTCAAACCCTAGTATCAAAATTCCCATGTTTGATGCCAGGAACTTTGAGCTTTGGAAGTCCAATTTTGAGCAATACATAGCTATTCATGACTACACTCTTTGGGAAATTATTGAATATGGGAACACATTCGATAAAGCAGCAAAGATTACTGCTGCTATTGCTACAAGGACAGCTGTTCCTAATTGTCCTGAATCTGATAAGGTGGAAAAACCTGAAGATGGGAGAGCTGTTGCTGTTGAAGATATAGCCAAGAAGAGGGTGGACATGAAAATTCTGAACATCTTGAAGCATGCCCTAGGTCATGAGAATCAGCACAAGTACAAACGATTTGAGTCTGCAAAAGAGCTTTGGGAAGCTCTTGAAGTGGCACATGGTGGCAATGCTGACACAAAAGAAGAAAAGAAGAAGCAACTCTTGCATGAGTATGCTGTCTTTAAAGCTCAACCTAATGAGAATCTCAGCAGTGTGAGAAGTAGACTTCTTGATATCACAAGTCAACTTTCCTTCATGGGAAAACAGATTGATGATCCTGAATTGAATGCTACTTTTCTCAAAAGCCTTGGTGATGTATGGAAGATTGAGACAAGATCTATTCTTGTCAATAATACTCACAAGACTTCCAGGTTTGATGACATCTTCAACAAGTTAAGACTGTTGGAGAATGAATGGCAATTGGAAAGTGATAACAAATCTTCCAGCAGCAACATGGCCTTCTTTTCACAAAGTGAAGGCCAATTTGATTCCATGAACTTCTATGGACATTCAGCATCTGGATCTCAAGGTGTCAGCGCTGGATGTCAATCTGTCAGCGCTGGATCATATCCTGTCAACGCTTTGTACTCAAGCGCTGACACACACAATCATGGCGCTGATAGAATTAAACCTGCTGGTTTTGATCTTGATACTGTGTGTGCCTTCATTGCTTCTTTGCCTAGTGATTCAAGGATCACTTATGAAGATCTTGAGCAGATAAGTGATGAACAATTGGAAGAGATGGATATAAAGTGGACTATGGCTCTTGTAAGTTTAAGAGCAAACAGGTTCAATAAAAGGTTCAAGAAGAAGATGACCTTTAATGCTAAGGATGTTGCTGGCTTTGACAAGTCCAAGGTGGAGTGCTACAACTGTCATAGGATGGGGCACTTTATGAGGGAATGTAGATCTCCAAGAAGATCTGATGCTGGGAAACCTTCTAGCCAAATGATTAAGAACCCAGATCCCAAGGCCATGGTTGCTGTTCAACAAATTGATGGTGTTGGAGAATGGGATTGGAGCTGGATGGCTAAGAATGAGGAAGAGGACAGAGCTTTGGTTGCTGAGGTTAAAGAAGAGCATGCTGAATATGCTCTCATGGCACACTCCTCCTCTTCATCAGATAATGAGGTATATGATGATGCTTTATTTCCTCAGTATTCACAGATGGTGGCATTTTTAAATGCATCTTCATTGAGGTATGCACTTTCTCATACACCATTAGTCCCTGTCGCACACATTAGACAGTTTTGGAACAATGTTAGTTCCACAACAACTAATGGAGTGACCACATTAACGTCTACTGTTCATGGAAGAACATGGGTGGTCACTGAAGCTCTGGTTCGCCAAGCTTTGCGTCTTGATGACGCTGATGGTGTGACTACTCTTGCCATAGCAACAATAGAACAGGGTCTTAGGGAATTGGGTTATCCTATTCCTGCTGATGTCACTTTAAATAAATATCATAAGCAGGAATTTCCCTCTGACTGGAAATATTTGATACATGTCCTTTTACAATGCTTAAGTCCAAAATGTACTTCTTTTAATGAGATAAACAGGTCAATTGCAAGTGCTTTGGTTTGTATAACACGTGGGCTTAAGTATAATTTTTCAAAAATGATTTTTGAAGGGATGTGTAAAAACAAGGGAAGTAAAATGACTTTGGCTTACCCTAGATTTTTGCAAATGGTCTTTGATTTACAAGAATATTGTTCTAGGGATCATGACACTTTTTATGAGATCCCTAAACAACAGAAAACCATTTTTGCTAAAATGAGCTCCACAAACGACCCCATACCTCTTACCCAATCCATGCTTGAAGTAATTCAGGCTGCTCAACCACAACCAGAACCACAACCAGACCCACAACCAGACCCTGAAGCCCAACTTGAGCCTATTCATGAACCATCACCTTCACCAGAAAACATGGACATTGATCAACCCAGCGCTGACACTCAAAATGTGGGCGCTGACACAGCCAATCCCAACACTGATACACTCCCTGACCAATCCCAAACACCCCTTAATCAACCCACACCCACACAATCTACTTCATCTTCCACCCCATTACAATCTAGGTTGACTAAACGCCAAAGGGTTACTGGAGTGTTCTCCTCTAGTGATCCTAGCCTTGTAGCAGAGAGAACCACCTCTACAAGTGTGGCTGGTGAAATGGGTGAGGCTGGGGCTATTGACACAGGCTTAGATGCTGGTCAAGACAGTCCCAACATCATTAAGACCTCATCCATGCCCCATGATCCTATTTTGGGAGGTCAAATCCCCATTCTAGCTGAGGGCAGATTGGAACCTATGACCATAATTGAATTGACGGCGGCTGTCATTAGCTTGCAAAAGCAAAATGTCAGTCTTGTACAAACTGTCAACAAACAGGGACGAGAACTCCAAGCTTTGAGGGAGAGAGTAACTGTTTTGGAGAATCCAAGTAGCAGGAGTCTAATGGAGGAATCTTCCAAAGGGGAGGATAAAGAGAATGAGGAGGATGAGTTGATTCACACAGCTAGTGAGAAGAGTTCAGAAAAGAGTTCACAATTTAGTGAATCATTGCAGATTGCTGAAGCTCTCACCAATTTGAAGAAGCACCCAGTTGTTGATACATCCAAGGTGACACCAAAGAACTTGGAAGGATCTTTCAAAGAAACATTGGGCGCTGATACAGGTTTGGACGCTGACACATCCAGCGCTGATAAAGGTAATCGTGGCGCTGATGGGAGCAACTTGGACGCTGACAAAGTTGCAGGTAGTGTTGATGTATTCCAGCCATCAACAATCATCAAAGATGTGTCCACACAGGTTTCTTCTTCTACTTTACCAATTATTGATCCAAAAGACAAAGGTAAAGGTATTTTGATTGAAGAAGATGTTCCAAAGAAAGATGCAGCACAAATAGCATTTGATGAACAGTTGGCTGCACAACTTGTGGAAAGAGATTTGAGGAGGAGTAGAAGATCACCATTTGTTGTTTCTGAGAGTGAGGAGGAAAGTGGTGATGATAAAGAAGGTGATAGCTCAGATTCAAGCATTCAAATTATTGAAGATCCAGAAAGGCTTGAATATGGGGATGAGCTAGCAAAGGAAAGGTTGAGTGAGTTGAAGAATCAGATTGATTGGGACCTACCAGAAATCACCAGAATGTATCATGCTTGGGAAGACCAGGTGATGGACAACCCAGGTATGAGTTTATCAGATCAAATTTGGGGGTTGGAAGTTCTTCTTAGGGTACAAGAAGACATAAAGGTGATTATGAGATTTAATGCACAAGAGGTCAAGACCTGGCTCAAAAGAGATAGAAGGCAGTTGTACTATAAGTTGCTTAGATGTCATCAGCCTAATTGGACATCAAAGAAGTTGCTGGCCTTGTCTTTTGAGGAGTTAGAGTATAGGGCACATCCTATTTGGAGGAAGGTGCAAGAACAGAATGTCTACCAGTTTCTTTCAAAAGAAAGAAAACAAGAGCTTGCAGAGGAGATGCAAATTCAAAAGGAAATAAGGATTGCTCAAAGACCAGTGAAGAAAGGAGATCCTTTTCAATTTCCTAAAGACATGGATGTGTATTTTCCAACTGAAGGTGTTATAAGGAAGCATCTCAAGCTTTCTCCTTTGGAAGCTTCAGATTTGGTAAATGTAGTACCTCTAGATGACAGAAATCCAATCATTAGTTTTGATGAAGATGAGTGTGGTTTTTGGAAGATTGGACGATTTGGAAAGGAGGTACATACTTTCACCTCAGTTATTTCTATATTTGCAAGCATAGACAGGGAAGACTTGGTGCATCTATGGAGGTTAATAGAGGCCAAGTATACAGCTGAAGCACCTACTTCAGCTAATGGAATAAGACTTTCGAACACATTTATGACTTTGTGTGGTCCAAAAGAAGCAGATCCTGCCATTTGGAAGGATCTTGAAGATGATCTCAGTAATCTTCATTGGAGGCTATATTCTACTTGTGGTGTGTTTCATATGAGCTCTACAAAGTTTTCAGAATATCTGCTTGTTGATGCTGACTATTTCTTGTCCAAAGAAGTATTGGAGAAGATGCTAGAGACACCCTTGGAGATAGATTATACTAGTGATGTGGCTAAGGACTTGATCAGATATGTTTATCACCAACATAAGAAGTTATTGAAAGATTCCTCCTAAGTCTTAAGGTTTTATTCAGAAACTTGATCATTGGAATGGATATCAAGTTTAGGGGAGGATTGTTGGGAATAAAATATGGGTCAGATCACTAAACGCTGATAAGAAGAAAGTCAACGCTGATAGATTGACATTGGACGCTGATAGAAGTCAACGCTGACAGCCTTGAAGATTGACACTGATGGAATATCTTCATACGTATCTTTTGTTTATTTGTTTGTGGTAAAGATAAACACAACATTGTATTTTCTATTATTATCTTTACCTAGAATAGTTGATTTATAGCTTATTGTACAAGACTTCTTGTTCTATAAAAGAAGGTCTTTTAGGTTAAAGTCATATATCAGTTTTCATAGTATTCACAAGTTAAACCTTTCATTGTAATCAACATGATTATTCTAATACAAGTGAAAGTTTGTTTAACATCATTGTGTTTTAGATCAAGTGTTAATTCCGCATAACACTTTGTTACTTTATTCATAAGCAAAGGTTTCTCTACGTGTAGTACTTGATCTAATCTCGTATACACAAAGCTAATCGATCTAAGTTTGGGATCAACATGAATTAAAACAAATGGGATGCTCATTATATTAATAACAAACATCCACTAGACGTGTATACATTGAATCCCACGTCTAGTGCGACACACACTTTAGGTTTACATTGTGAATGAATAATATTATGATATAAAAACCTACGTCTATGTTTTCTTTATATACTAGAAAACATAGCTTACAAAGAAAGCTAAAGTAATAAAAAGACTCCAACGGCTTGTTCTTTTTCAACTTGTACTTTTTAGCCCTTGTCTTCTTATTTTGTTGTGTTTTGACTTATCAACTTAATAATTGGACCCAACAATTTGCATCGGCGCAATCGGTCATCCACGTCCGTTCATAGTTGGTTGACAAAGCTCCTCCATCGTACGAAGGTCGGGTTGAGGAACATGGTTGTTATTGTTGTTATTATTCAAATTGGAGTGAGGTGGGTTGTTATTATTATGCACACTGGCCATATCTAAGTCTCTACGGGTCTCGGGCTCAGAATAAGGTGTAGATCGAGTACGTATACACTAAAATGAAATACATTATTTTTGAGTATTTTTATCTTTTTTATTTTTTTAGATTTTTGAAAATTTTATATTTTTTAGGATTTTTTGGAAATTTTTATGCTTGAAAATAACGTTCCCAAAAGAACGGATCCCAAAATCCAATTGTTCTCACTAAAAACCGTTAATCTTTACGAAAAGAGCCGGCAGCGGTGCCATTTGATTTATATGTTTTGTGTGTGTTGTTCGTGCTCGATTCAATTCGAATTGAACACGGTTTAAGGTGGAACTATCGTATTTGGTCACTAAAAGGGGGAGCTTTTGATTATCTATTTTAAATTAAATGACAAGTTAACAAAACTAAGATTAAATGAAATAACAAGGAAATAAAAGTAATTAAAAACTAAATTAAAAGTAGTTTTGAAAAATAAAATGAGAAAAGACAATTCAAAATTAAACTCGACAAAAAGTTAAAACTCGAATAAAAGTAAATTTGAAGACTCTAGTATTAAACTAAGACAAAACTAATTTTAAAATAACACTAAGTAAAAATGGTGGAAAAAGGTAAATTTGAAATTAAAATAAAAACAGGAAATAAAAACTAAAACTGAGGTCAGATCACACTTGGATCGTGACCTAGATCGTGGTCACAGATCGCAGTCAGCGATCGCAACCAAGTGATCTTAAGATTGGATCGTACCCACGATCGCAACAAGTGGATCGCAGTGGACGATCGTACTCTTCGATCGTAACAAGTGGATCGCAGCCACAGATCGCAACAATGCGATCGTAACCTGGATCGTGATGGAGGATCGTAGTCAAGATCGTAGTCTTTGATCGTAGTAATGGATCGCAAGTAGAAACCTTGGGTTTATGCGATCACACTTACTCGATCGGAATGAGTAAACCCTTAAAACTGTTACGATGGGGTACAAAAAGCAAAATAAGTCAAACCGAATAAGCACTTATTCAAAATAAGCAACTACTAAAACTTAACAAATTCTAAATAAGCACGAATTTAAAACATTTAAAACACTAAATAAGCAAGATTTAGAAAACAAACTTTTAAAAAGATTAAATTTTTAAAGACACTTAAAAAGAAATAAGCTAAACAAGAAATAAGCTATAAGCACAAAAAGCTAAGATCATAAGTAGCATGACATTGATAGGAACAAAAAGATAAAACTTTTTAATCAAACAAACATCAAGATGAAACAAGATGCATCATTGATCCGAATCAAAATCAAATCAAGAACAAGAAAGGTAGAATAAGATATATGATGAAAAACTTGAACTTGAACTTGTAGATTAAGAATTCCAAATACAAGATTAAATGAAAAGCTTAAAACTTGAAAGGAAAATGGAAAAAATCTAGAGAGAGAAAGTAGAATCACCTACTTCTCTCTAAAGATATGAAAACTAAAAAAATGAATGACTACTAAAAAACTAACTAACACCCTCCTAATGAAGCATTAGGAGGGTATTTATAGGAGAAGGGAGTTGGTAGGATGTTTCTGTTGGAAATACGTTTTTACGTATTTAGAAAGGATCGGTCACTCCAAAGATATATTCTAGTATTGGGCTCGTGATCCATTTGTAAACAATATAGTCCATATAGCCCACATGTAGGGTGGGCTATATATACCCCTCCTAGCATGTTAGGAGGGGTGGTTCTTTTCATTTTCAACTTTTCATTTAATAAAAACACTTTCTCTCTCTACCTCTCCTTCTCCTCTCCTCTTTCTCTCTCTAGTTCATCTTTATTCATCCCCTTCTTCCATCTTTTCAATAGATTAATTCAACCATTACCAAATCCCTAGATTCCGTAGACCTTCAATTGGTATCAGAGCCATGGTTACATCTTAGGATTTGCGTTTTCTTATCTATTGATTTACTTAGTCAATTTTTTTTATTTTTTTTCTCATCTCTTTTGTCTGGAATCTGATTCAACATTTGGTGTGGCGTGGTTATCAATTTCACCTCAGAATCTGTTCTCAAAATCTGTTTTTTATCATTTTTTTTGTGATTAGGTGTTATTAACTTTTCTGGTCAATCAATTTTTTATTATTATTATTATTATTTTTTCTTTCAAATCTGTCCAATCAGTTCTTGTCCAATCAGTTTTTATCAATTTTTTTTTAATTTTATCAGTTTTTCTTTTTTTTATTATTATTGTTACTATCTCTTGTGTCCAAAACTGTCAAAACTGCCAAAACTGTCCAAAACTATCAGTCAACTTGTCATCAGTCTTTCATCACTTTGATCCATCAATCTCCACTTTCTGTTTCCTTTTCTTGTTATTCCGGATAAGCCAATATATTTCGTATAACAGATTATTCCGTATAACAGATTATTCCGTATAACAGATTATTCCGAATCACGGTTTATTCCGTATAGACACGGTTTATTCCGTATAGACACGGTTTATTCCGTATAACAGATTATTCCGAATCACGGTTTATTCGTATAGACTATTCCGTATAGACTATTCCGTATAGACTATTCCGTATAGACACCACACAAAATCAAACCATTTCAAACATAACGGGACCAGACTCGAACATCAAACCTCACTCGAATCCACAATTAAAAACCCTTTTCGACTCGACCCTCGCACAATCACACTCACCCTCGACCCTCGTCTCACCTCTCACTTGACTCCCTCTCTCACACCTCTCGAACTCACACCCAACCCAAACCCTCAAACCCTCGAAAACCTAACACTCAAAACCTCGAACTCCCTCACCTCTCTCGACTCCCAACCCCTCTCTCGGACACCACTCGAACACAACAATCTCTCGAAACAAACCCAACATCGACACACCCTCTTTCCCTCACCCACAACACACACCCAATTCTCGAATTCAAGAATTAAAACTGCAAAAACTGACAAACTCACTTTCATCTTTATTCGACCGTCACTAAACCAAAGACCACCACAGACTCGTCACACCCATCATACCCTCAACCTTTCACTCTCGACCCTCACACCCTCACTATACTCTCGACCCTCACACCCTCGTCTTATCACAATACTCTTGACTCAAACAACCTAGACTCGACCCTCATTCAATATACACTCGACTGAACCCACGACAAAAACAACCCTCGACCCTTACCATTCAACCAACTTCACTCGACACTAAATAATTACCCACAAACCTCACACTCAAGACCCAAATCTCTCGTCAAAATCAAACAAGACACGTTTTTTTAAAACCAAGATCTCAGATTCATTTTTTGTTGTGATTCAACATGCATGCCTAGATCATTTAAAGATCAAGACACACGAAAAATTGTCATCATTGATCTGTTGTTGGATTTACTTTTCGAAGAAGAAGAAAAGATTAATAACAAATCTGTTATTATCTTATCTCGTTTCGATTAAATCAAATAAAAACATCACAAGAAAGACTCCACAGATGAGAGAAAGACTATGATTAGACGATAAAAAGGACCTACCCGAGACCTCAATATAGAGATCTAGAAGACGAATTCCTCTTGATTCTTCCATTTTTTGTTTCCTTAACTTTTTGTTTCTACGGTGGTGTTTGGTTTGAGAGATGATAATTGTTTGAGATTAGGGTTGATAGATGATGAAGATCATGTTTTTTTAAGTGAATACATAGCTATAAGATATGGGGCGGAGTACTTTTGATTAGGGTTGAGAGTAGGCTGTGTTTTTTTGAGAGACAGAGGAGTTTTTGAGAGAGAGAAATATAGCAGGAGGATACAAAGCATAGATTAGGTTCTTATATATTTTTTTAAGACGGAGAAACCAAGACCATTGTGTCATTGTGACAACTCCAAAGACGTGTGTGATGTAAATAAAGGCCACGTTGTTTACTTAAATCTTCAGATTTAGGAAGCCACGCTTGTTTGTTTTTTATCACTACCACGATTTTTTTTTATTGTTTTCATTTTTTTATTATTTTAGAAAGTTCCTTTTTTGTTTAGTTAATTTTTGTTATTCCTTTTTTATTTTTTTATTTTTTTATTTTTTTATTTTTTTTGAAAAATTTTCATTTTTATCAATTTATATTTTGATAATCAATTGATATTTTTATTTTTATTAAAATTTTTTATTTTGGAAAATTTTGTGACATTACGTTATAGTCGGGAAAAAGTGACGTGACTACGTGACAAAAGTGATGTGATAAAGTGACAAGGTTTAATTTGCCGACGGATTGTTGATCGAGTACTTGTCAGTGAAGATGAATTTTATTATCCATCGAGGATTTTTCAGATTTATTTACGGATCGTTTCGTTGGTTTTGTCATATTCCGTGACTTTCTGTTTCTGTTTCTAAGTTTCTTCACGTATTATAAAATCCCGAAAACAACAACATCCACGTCATTTTTATCGATATTCAATGGATTCGTTGAGTTCGACATTTCAAGAGGGAGAGTCGCATTCAATGCAAAACAAAGTTAGAAAAAGTGGCATCACTTCATTTCAAATGCTTGAGTCTCATCTTGTCACTCTTTCGAGGATTCAAGGAGGGAGCGAATTTGTGACAATCTTTGGTCAAGATCGTCATATATTCATCGACTCAATATTCACCACTTTGACCCAACTCGCCGAGCAACTCAACAATGAAAACTTTAATCACTCGGCATCGGCACTTGCATATAAGGCTCTTGTGACACAACTCACGCCTTTCCTCCAATTCAATATCATCAAGCCTGAAAGTTCAGTGATTTGCCAATCATTTCTTCGAGATACACATACCGAGCTTCGAGTTTTCCGTGATACAATTTTGAAACTCATGACATCAGTCTCGTCTTCGATTTATGAAAGATCTCGACTTCAGCAAGGGTATGATAATGGAGTGCAAGACTCTTCGATGCAAGAGGAAACTGGTCATACGATTGACAACTTGGAGCCTAACGATGGCAAGAGCACGGAATCAGGAGGACAACATGATACCAGTGGCACGTCAGGGAATGTTCACGAGATCTCTTTTGATGACACCTTACCCGTTTATGACGAAGAGCCTGCAAACATGGTACAATGTAATGTTGTTTATGATGTATCTGTTGATGACATGCCGCATATTGAGCATTCTGAACCTAATTATGACAAACATGGGATGGAAAAGAGTGATAGAAATACCACTTCTGATTCATCCGATGTGAGTCATAATGGGGGAGAAAGTGTTCAAAATGCTAAACATCATGATAATTGTCTTTTGACTGCTTCATTGACTGCTTCTGATTCTAAGATTAGAGAGCTCGAAACGATTGTAGCTCAACAATCAAAAGATCTTGAGGATGCCAAACTTGAATTTTCTAAGAAAACGGACAAATTTGAAGCACACTTTGAAAAACTTGAAAAGTCAAACGTTGTTCTTGAAAGAAAATTGGATCAAAAAGTTTTAGATTCTAAAGCTGAAAAGGATAATCTTTTGAAACAAATTTAGTTACTAGAGTCTAAATTGGCATCCCAAGATAGAGTGCTTAAAGAGAATGAGACATTAAAGGCTCAAGTACAGGAAAAGGTCTTTGCTATAGCCGCGTTGAAAAACGAGTTAAGGAAAAGTAAAGGACCTAGTGTGGACACTAAGCTTGAAAAACCATCAATCTTGGGGAAACCGCCTACAAATCAGTTCGTCAGACAACCTACTGCATTTAGATCCGAGCGACCACAATCCTCGAGACCGCGGTTTGCCTCCCAAGTTGATTTGGTTCATCTTCCTAGACCAGTCACTCCAGCAACTAGGCCCAATGCGATCAAAACAGCTTTGGCAAGACCTAATCACATGATTGCCTCTAGTTTCCCTAAAAATACCAAGACCACGTTGATGTATCGTGGATAGACACATATACGTTATAGGACAAATTTAGGTAATCACCTTTAGGAAAAAGTAATTAACCAAAAATAAGTCAAAGACGGATACGATTAAACACGTGAGTGAACCAAGTTCGTTGTACACGAAGATCGAGTGAATTTGAGACGTTTCGTTTTGATTTGGACAATCGATTTGAATTGGTCGTCGGTTTTTAAACTACAAATTAAATCTACCAATTTTAAACTATTAAAAATAAACCTAAGTGCATGAATCGTTAACCCCGCTATTTTTAAATCTAAAACAATTACTTACTTAAAATTCAAAACTATTTAACAATTGAACAAATTTAATTATCTATAAGAAATTAAAATATTTAATTAAAATAACTTTTAAACTATTTTAAAAATCTAATTAAGCTTTTTAAAACTAATTTACTTTTTTGAAAAGTACTTTAAAACAAATCTATTTAAAAAACTATTTTTATTTAAATCTAAAGTTGTAAAAATCTAATTAAATAAAATTAAACTAATTAACCTATTTAAATTTAATAAAACATTTTTTTTTTATTTTTTTTTTATATAATTATTATTGAAAATCTGATTATTTTATTTGAAAGCTTTAAGTTTTCCTAAATAACAAAAAAAACTATTTCAACTTATATGGACTTAACAAAACGTAGCTAAAGTAAATCTGCCAAATTAATGATACGATATTAATGTAATGTTGGACAGTTAAAATCAAAGGAGCTTTGAGCTCAGTTGGGTAACTCGCTTGACTGCTAGAGGGGAGGTCTCGAGTTCGAGACTCCTTAGTGACAAATTTTTGGTTTTAATTTCTTTTTGACAGTTTATGAAAGTATAGTCTCAGGTGAGACTCTTGGCACTGAATTATTTTGATGAGCTGTTAGGTAACAGCTTTTTAGGACTTATCAGATCAGTAAAACTGAAAAGCTACTAGTAAACAAAACAAATCAAACAAACTAAATTCTAAGAAAAAGCACATATCAATAACATCAGCAATAACATTCAGCAAGGAGAACACACATCAGACAACAGTAGCATCAAACGAAATCCATCATCCAGATACAAGTGCAGTTTCATAGACAGCTTTTGAAAAGATTAACAAACTATTTGATCAGCTTGATCAGATAGATAGAGCTAATCAGCACAAATAAGGCAGCAAATAAAACACTAGCAGGATGTGTAGTAAACAAAACTTAAACGAATCAAAACAGACAGTTATCCATTTCTGAGATTGAAAACAGCTAAAAGAAAAATCCTACAATATCTAAGCAGGTAAAATAGACTTATCCTAACAAATCCTATATTAACAAATAGTTTCAGATAAACTCAGATCAAACCTGATCAAATTAGAAGTATTCAATATATCCAATTACCATAAAAACAGTATGACTTAAAACAATATTCAGCAAAACCAAAATCGCTCAGTAACTCATTTCTAATGAAAGCTTCTAAAACAAACTCAATCTAAGATTAAATCTAAACAGCACTGAAACTTATACATCTCCTCAACAAAACTCCAAACATACTACTTATACAAATGATTCATTCCGTAAACTTAAACATCAAGTAACAGTCATTCAGCAAACAATATAATCTCATAAACATGAAAATCTAAAACAGTAACAATCTCATAAATCTCAACTACAAAATCGGTTAATATTAAGCAGATTAAATCCAAATTAGCTAAAATCACCCAATCATATAAATAACTCAATATTAAGCTAAAAGTGAACATGAAAATAAATTTG
Source organism: Glebionis coronaria (assembly GCA_025667525.1). Classification (NCBI taxonomy): domain Eukaryota; kingdom Viridiplantae; phylum Streptophyta; class Magnoliopsida; order Asterales; family Asteraceae; genus Glebionis; species Glebionis coronaria. The sequence goes on from CM046877.1 coordinate 476,288,230, forward strand.
AATAGAACCTATTGTCGATAACCTTTGAGCAGTAGGTTTGCGCTGAGCAACCTAATGAACCGGACAATGAACCACCATAAATCACCATTCTCCATCAACCGAACCACCATCAAAATCAAACTCGAACAGAAACATGATCGAACCAACTTTTTATGCACTTAAACAGTAGGTTTAAGGTTTTATCCCCATTCTCACTTATTTACCCAACTTAAGCTATTATTTAAGCTTAATCAAGCAAACACTTTAATAATGCAATTGATTATAAATAAAAATTAAAGCTGTAAAAATCTTAAACAAGAGTAAATACGCAAGACCAGATGAAAATAAAATCAACTTTTATTACTCCATAAAATCAGTTACAATACTTTAAATGAAAATACAATTACCTATAACTAATTTAGCATCATAACAGTAAAGAAAGAAAAAGGGATAATTAAAATTACAGAAATTGGGGGTTTAAATAAGCCAACCCCAAGGCTGTTGGTGAGCATCTTCGAATCTTCTATAGAATATTCCATTTGATTTTCAGCTCTCGGATCCTTATTCTCTTTCTCTTGACTGATCGGATGGTTGAAATTTACACACTAGCACACGGATTGCCAGCGTGGCATCCGTGTGTGCTAGTTGTGTTTCTTTTGAGCCCTATGATTGGTGGGATAGACTAATTGAGGTGTTGCAACGAATCCTTGACTGCCACGTATCCCATCTCTCCTCTGATTCTCTTCCTTAAACCGGGGGGTTTTATTTTCTTTTCGAGTGAATTGTCGAATATACAAAAAGCCCCAAATAAAAGAAATGATTTTATTATGCTAGGGTTTGGAACAGTGAATTGTTTTTACTGGTTTTGTGAGATGAAAAATGGGGAAGATGATAGAACATTGTTTATATCGAAACTTTTATTTATTTAATGAGAAAACGTGATGTAAAAATGGGTGAGTGTGTATCGTGTGTGTGTGTGGGGAATGAGATATGTGTGTAAATAAGGTATTTATTTATTCATTGAAGTGGAAAATGACGTGTGAGAATAAACATGTGAAAGAGTGGAACGGTGAATGGATTAAAGCAAACTGAACGTTCTTATAAACTTTTTACTTGAACAAAACCCTAAGGCCCAATAAAACATTTCTTTCAACTTGTTTGGGCTTGGGCCCAAATTCTATTTTTCCCATCCGTATATAGTGAATCCATTTTGGGCCTTTTGGATCTTCAAAACATAACACAAAACAAACTTGAAACTTAAATGGGCTTTTGAGCCCATTTTCCAAATGTGGGTCCCACTTGGCCCATTAACTTGCAAATTTATTAAATCCACTATTGTCGAGCTCGATTTTGGCTTCTCCAATCTTTTCCTCAATCTCGTGTCGGTTTTTGTCGGTTTTCACGATCTTGGTACCTACACACATGGAAACAAGAAACAAGCATATCCAAGGCATATATGATACATTTCATGCAATATTTCAGTGTTTTGAGCTACTAATGATATGAGTAATTACACTCATATCAAACTCCCCCATGCTAAGCAATTGCCGTGTCCCCACGCAATGATAAAATAAAACTATATCTACACCATTATTCAACTTATGACATTTTATTTAGCAAAAACGTAAAATAACTTTAAAGATCATAAAAACTCAAATAGATTCATCGTCCTCGACTTTTCACTTCTCCATGCCAAGTGTAAAAACAAGATCATTGTTATTATAAGTTGGTAGACAAACACGAATTCATGTGGGCCAATTATTCACTTAGACTCCCTTATTCCTAGGTGTATCTCTTATATTTTATTGTTGTCTTAAATGATCACGAAGATGCATTGTTGACTTATTTCGATAATTTATTAGGCCGAAAATAAAGTGAACGATTTAATCAATAGTTAGCTAAAGGACAAAATCTTTTAAAACTGCTTCTCGGGCTCTCATAAAGTTCATATCTTGGCATAACTTGTTTCGCGATTTGAGACCTTTCTCGGATCGATATTTGGCAATGACTTAATACTTCCAACCTTGAGAGACGTTCACGAAATAATGGTCTTCTCTTCATAATATTTTTCTTCACTTGAAGTTTTGAGAGATTCATACTTGGACCACGACTTCTTCATTTTTCTCCAATCTTTACTTGGGATTTTGATTAACAACGATATGCCTCCTTTTTGGACTTGGCTTCATTTATCCTCATACCTTATTTTGGTCTTTTTGGATAGACTTCTCCATGAATTTTTGGGAGTATTTTGCTTTTCGTCGTGTGTCTCGATCCTTCATATTGATTTCTGATAAATGAGTCTTCACATCACTTGAGATCTTTAGCAATAAAACATAGCCCTCATGTCTTGTTAGGACCTTTTTGGACTTGCCAATCTTCGCATCCCGCTTCAATAAGTTATGCCTTGGCTATGAACTCTAATCCATACCGAGCAACTTTTAAACGATCTTGGGCTAGAAGCTAAGTAACTTTTCAAATCGTTCAACATTATTTATTGCAAGTAATATTTATAAACAAGTGATGGGAGAATAGGCTCATAATTAACTCACATAAATTCCCAAAAGAATACCGAACTTATAATTGGCTCTATCATCTCTTATTCTCCATATTGTAAAATTCCAAGAATGAAATCAATGGATACTTAGCCTATTAAATCAAAGTTTTGGGTTTTCAAGTCATCTATAGGATCTTGCAACTTCTTATACTTTTGCAAGTTTTAGAATTTGCGTTTTAAAGTTCCCTTGATAAACGATTTTCTAGGATCAATTATAGGAGCTTGTGAAAAGTTCTTGTTCTTAACTCGTATGAATTAAGACCTTCGCGTTTTAAAGCTCCCTATATAATAGCCTAGCAAAACTTAATTCAAATACGTTAAGGAAAAGCTAAGGTTAAAAACCAAGTCGATTCAAAAACTATTCTTATTAAAAGCTTACATTCGTGTCAAAAACACTTATTAAAACTTAAAAATAACACAAAAAATTTAAAATTTTATTGAAAAATGAAAAAAACAACACGTTTGGACACGACAAAAGCAATAACAAGCGATTATATCGATTGACTCCCCCATGATAAAGCCAAACATTGTCCTCAATGTTTCTTAGCTCAAGAGTGACACCCCCTTGCTAAGACACGAAGAGTCTAATGCAATATCCTAGCATGGAAAGAGTACGCAAATCTATAAGCCGTTTATTAATTATGCCTCAAGATAAAACGTTAGTCAATAAAAATCAAGGGTAAAGAAAGTGTGCCCCTTTTTGGCATTCAAAGAATGGAAGATCAAGTGGACCGGCAAAAACCGAACACGAGAGTCTTCAAATATTAGGGTCGTACCTAAGATCACAACACAACAAATCACGAGCACGAGCTTGAAAGATCAAGCCTTATTAGATGTTAGAAAATAGAAAGAAGATAGAATGAACTCGTTTTTGTTAACCGAGTCATGAGCTCGACTCGATCCCCGCATTCATTGGTCCTTAGGGAAAGATGGTGCAAACCGGCATATTAAGATAAAATCCAACATAAAGCGCGATGCCGGGGTCAAAGATTACATCCTCGTTGTCGGATGACAAACGAAAGGATAAAACTCCAACACTAATCTCTAACAAGAGATGGTAGGTACAAACAATAGTATGGATGTAGCATGCTCCACGAGATAAACTCGCACCAAGATGATCGAAAAGTCTTTCAATTATTGCATCGGTGAAAGTCCGAGATTTCCCTAAATCGATGATTCCGGGATCGAATACCTCGTCCTCGGTGGAGAAAGGAATAGACAACAAGGTGTCGTCCTCCCATGCTAAACCTAAGTCATATGAAGCACATGGTAATGGTGGAACAAAAATTTCAACCATGGTGGTTTCAACTTGCATGACTTTGTCGACTTTTTCACTCTTAGGAACGTGAACAAAGGGGTCATGGTACTCAATATGAGTCACATGAAAAACCCGCACATTAAGATCAACGCGAGTGGGAGGGAGATTGGGAATAATGTAAATCTCTCCATCCGAGTCGACATACTCATCACAAAAGGTGTGATCATCATCACAAACCTCATCAACCTCCTTCATAAGAAGATCATCATCACAAAGGTTGTGAGATGTAGGAGGTATGATGTTCTCAAAATCCTCTTGAAACAATGGATTATTGTTCAATGAAGCTTCAAATAGAGGATTTGAGTAAGTCACAAAAGTGTCGTCATCCTTGTCATCACAAGAAATTTCCGACAAAGTATCGAGTGTGTCACACTCGGATACAAGATCATCATTCTCATTTGAAGGCAATTCATCGGCAAATTCCTCGAGAATGGTAGGTAAAACACAAGAATCACGTTTGATCTCGAGATCGGTAATGTCTTCACTTCCCCGTGGAAGTGGATCAAGGATAGCAAAAAGTTCATCGATGAACTTATCCAACGAATAGTCACTAACCTCACTCGGTGTGAAGCTAGGAATCAAAGGCTCTTCAAATGAAGATTGTGCCTTAGGAACATCAACATGATCCATAGAAGAAAGTGAAAATGAGTCCATTTTCAAAGATTGTTCAATTAAAGCAATATCACTCTCGGGATCAAAATTCTCACTAACAAACTCACTAGCATCGAATGGCTCACTCAAGTAATCATCAATTTGTTTTTCAATCTTATCATCCTCGTGTGGAGTGAGTATAGATGAGGTAACATTACAACATGATTCAACAAAATTAGGTTTATCACTTTCCAATTTCTTAGGAACCAATCTTGAAATTTTTTCCGGTTTGAAAATCATATGTTTATCCCCATGAAACAATTTAAGCTCCCCTTCTTTCATATCAACTAAAACACCGGCCGTACACAAAAATGGTCGTCCTAAAATTATAGGCGCACGAGGATTCGGCTCATAATCAATGATAGCAAAATCGGCTAGGTAAACGAACTCCCCCACTTTAACAATGACATTTTCCGCTATACCAACCGGTCGAGTGGTGGTGCCATTAGCAAGCTCAATGATCATTCGAGTGGGTATAAGTCGCAAATAGTCAAGAGTTTTCCAAATGGACAAGGGCATTACGTTAATACTAGCTCCTAGATCGGCTAGAGCTTTGTATTCCCCAAGCTCATCGAAAACACAAGGTATCAAGAAGTGACCCGGATCATTATACTTCTTAGGAAAGAGATCAATGAAATCCGAGGTACTAATCACATTTAAAGTAGCCTTGGTGACATTCCAAAAGGTTTCTTTAGGTGGCACAATAAGCTCAAGCTTCCTTTCTAAATTATCATAAGCGGTGATAGCCTTAAGCTCTCCCCTCGGGTTTGGAATGGTATTACTAGGTAAGCAACCCGAAGAAGATGACGGTTTAGACATAAATCCCTCAAACATCGAAAGCAATTTATTTTGATTTTGTTCCACACTTTGTTGCAAACGATTTTGACTTTGCTCTAGATTTTGTTGCAAACGATTTTGACCTTGCTCAAACATTTGCTCAAATCTTTGTTCCATTCTTTGTTGATTAAGCTCAATCTTGTTATTTTGCCCCTTTAGTGTATTTTGAAACTCATTTTTCAAAGTTGCCATTTGTCCTTGAATGTTATTTTGCAAAGCTTTCATATTTGCCTCATTTGACTTCATGTAACTTGACAAATCATTTTGATTATTCCCTTGAAAACCTTGATTGTTTTGATTAGCATTAAACCCATTTCCTTGATTATAATTCCCTTGGTTACCACAGTTAAAATTATTCCCATTATTTCCATTGTTGTACCTATTTTGAACCGGTGGAAAACCCGGTGGAGCAACATGATTTTGACGAGGAACTTGACCGTTGGAGCCATAAGTTCCCGTCGCGGCAAAAGCACTAGCTTGATCAAACCCCGCGTTTAAACAAGCATAATTAGGATGTGCTCCACCACATGATACACAAACATTCCCAATCATATTAATCGATCCATGAGGATTCTTCCTAATCTCACTCAACAAGGTCGCAAATCCACTATCAATCTTAGAGTCCAATCTAGCAATCTCGTGATTAGATGAATTCACATTGGAAACAACCGGTGTGTTTCGTGAATATTGTGCTCTAGACTTATCCTCAATTATTCTCCACGCGTCTCTCGGTGTTTTTCTTAAAAGATTACCACCCGCGGCGGCATTTAAAGAATCTTGTTCAATCATATTAAGCCCATTATAGAAAGTATTTATTTGATGCAATTCCGAGAAACCGTGGTGTGGACATTGTCTTAACAAATCTTTAAATCTTTCCCAAGCAACCCCAAACGATTCATGCACTTTTTGTTCAAATCTAGTGATCTCATTTTTAAAATGTGTTGTCTGGGAAGGTGGAAAGAAATAATTCATAAACTTCGACACTAAATCATCCCATGTTAAAATCGAACCCGGTGGTTCTTTCTCATACCAAAGCTTAGCATTACCCTCGAGCGAGTACGGAAAAAGCATAAGCTTAATCACGTCATTCGGCACATCTCTAAACTTGAGAGTCGAGGTAATTCGATTAAAATTCCGAATGTGAGAATGCGGGCTATCGGCCTCATTGCCACGAAATTGGTCGGCACGAATGAGCGATAAAAGACCCGTCTTAATCTCAAAATGATCCGCCAAAATAGCCGGCACAACGATTGCTTCCCCATACCCTTCGGTGGGTGCACGGAGCAATTCCTCCATTGTACGGTTATCGGCCATCTCTACAACAATAGGTGGAAGCTCGGGTTCCACTATTCGTTGTTGACGATTTCTATTTCTACGAGGAATATTTTCAAGCCTATTAAAATCTATCACAAGACGAGAAGAACGTAATTGCATACACTACAAAGACGAGAATTTAGAGGATTGAAGAAAAGAAATTAGACAAGAAAGAAGATTATTTTTGGTATTTTTATTTGGTATTGCTCAATCAATAATGATCGATAAAAAATAAGGAATAAGGATAACTACTATGGAAGTAAATTACCCTCGGTCGACTTTGAAACGATAGGTGAAAACCTAAACGTCTCGAGGTTCAATAAGTAAACAACAAAAATAAGATTTATTACTACTTGAGTCGGCAAACCAATAATAGGTTGTCCCTCTCAATATACGCACAAGAAAGCGGGGAAACGAGGTGGCACAAAGCACTTAAAAACCTTTTTCCTTAGACGGCCTTTTATAGCACGTCGCCTTATACCCACCTTATAGTTTGTATAAATCGAGTTCAAACTTCTTATTAGTATTTATCTATTTTGCCTTTATTTTTGTTTTGGGTTCGAATACAATAGCTAGGTGATGAAATCCCAACTAAAGCTTATTTGAAAAGTATTTAAAATTATTGTTCTACGTAATACAATATATTATTCACAAAAAACGAGAAAAACGATACATATTATATAATAGAAAAATAACAAAACTTTCCGAGGACGGAAAGGGTCTTCAAATCCACGATCAACAAATCTCCACAAAAGCGAATCGTACACAAGATCCCCGGCAGCGGCGCCAAAATTTTTGATGTATCGTGGATAGACACATATACGTTATAGGACAAATTTAGGTAATCACCTTTAGGAAAAAGTAATTAACCAAAAATAAGTCAAAGACGGATACGATTAAACACGTGAGTGAACCAAGTTCGTTGTACACGAAGATCGAGTGAATTTGAGACGTTTCGTTTTGATTTGGACAATCGATTTGAATTGGTCGTCGGTTTTTAAACTACAAATTAAATCTACCAATTTTAAACTATTAAAAATAAACCTAAGTGCATGAATCGTTAACCCCGCTATTTTTAAATCTAAAACAATTACTTACTTAAAATTCAAAACTATTTAACAATTGAACAAATTTAATTATCTATAAGAAATTAAAATATTTAATTAAAATAACTTTTAAACTATTTTAAAAATCTAATTAAGCTTTTTAAAACTAATTTACTTTTTTGAAAATTACTTTAAAACAAATCTATTTAAAAAACTATTTTTATTTAAATCTAAAGTTGTAAAAATCTAATTAAATAAAATTAAACTAATTAACCTATTTAAATTTAATAAAACATTTTTTTTATTTATTTTATTTTTATATAATTATTATTGAAAATCTGATTATTTTATTTGAAAGCTTTAAGTTTTCCTAAATAACAAAAAAAACTATTTCAACTTATATGGACTTAACAAAACGTAGCTAAAGTAAATCTGCCAAATTAATGATACGATATTAATGTAATGTTGGACAGTTAAAATCAAAGGAGCTTTGAGCTCAGTTGGGTAACTCGCTTGACTGCTAGAGGGGAGGTCTCGAGTTCGAGACTCCTTAGTGACAAATTTTTGGTTTTAATTTCTTTTTGACAGTTTATGAAAGTATAGTCTCAGGTGAGACTCTTGGCACTGAATTATTTTGATGAGCTGTTAGGTAACAGCTTTTTAGGACTTATCAGATCAGTAAAACTGAAAAGCTACTAGTAAACAAAACAAATCAAACAAACTAAATTCTAAGAAAAAGCACATATCAATAACATCAGCAATAACATTCAGCAAGGAGAACACACATCAGACAATAGTAGCATCAAACGAAATCCATCATCCAAATACAAGTGCAGTTTCATAGACAGCTTTTGAAAAGATTAACAAACTATTTGATCAGCTTGATCAGATAGATAGAGCTAATCAGCACAAATAAGGCAGCAAATAAAACACTAGCAGGATGTGTAGTAAACAAAACTTAAACGAATCAAAACAGACAGTTATCCATTTCTGAGATTGAAAACAGCTAAAAGAAAAATCCTACAATATCTAAGCAGGTAAAATAGACTTATCCTAACAAATCCTATATTAACAAATAGTTTCAGATAAACTCAGATCAAACCTGATCAAATTAGAAGTATTCAATATATCCAATTACCATAAAAACAGTATGACTTAAAACAATATTCAGCAAAACCAAAATCGCTCAGTAACTCATTTCTAATGAAAGCTTCTAAAACAAACTCAATCTAAGATTAAATCTAAACAGCACTGAAACTTATACATCTCCTCAACAAAACTCCAAACATACTACTTATACAAATGATTCATTCCGTAAACTTAAACATCAAGTAACAGTCATTCAGCAAACAATATAATCTCATAAACATGAAAATCTAAAACAGTAACAATCTCATAAATCTCAACTACAAAATCGGTTAATATTAAGCAGATTAAATCCAAATTAGCTAAAATCACCCAATCATATAAATCAACTCAATATTAAGCTAAAAGTGAACATGAAAATAAATTTGAATAGAACCTATTGTCGATAACCTTTGAGCAGTAGGTTTGCGCTGAGCAACCTAATGAACCGGACAATGAACCACCATAAATCACCATTCTCCATCAACCGAACCACCATCAAAATCAAACTCGAACAGAAACATGATCGAACCAACTTTTTATGCACTTAAACAGTAGGTTTAAGTTTTTATCCCCATTCTCACTTATTTACCCAACTTAAGCTATTATTTAAGCTTAATCAAGCAAACACTTTAATAATGCAATTGATTATAAATAAAAATTAAAGCTGTAAAAATCTTAAACAAGAGTAAATACGCAAGACCAGATGAAAATAAAATCAACTTTTATTACTCCATAAAATCAGTTACAATACTTTAAATGAAAATACAATTACCTATAACTAATTTAGCATCATAACAGTAAAGAAAGAAAAAGGGATAATTAAAATTACAGAAATTGGGGGTTTAAATAAGCCAACCTCAAGGCTGTTGGTGAGCATCTTCGAATCTTCTATAGAATATTCCATTTGATTTTCAGCTCTCGGATCCTTATTCTCTTTCTCTTGACTGATCGGATGGTTGAGATTTACACACTAGCACACGGATTGCCAGCGTGGCATCCGTGTGTGCTAGTTGTGTTTCTTTTGAGCCCTATGATTGGTGGGATAGACTAATTGAGGTGTTGCAACGAATCCTTGACTGCCACGTATCCCATCTCTCCTCTGATTCTCTTCCTTAAACCGGGGGGTTTTATTTTCTTTTCGAGTGAATTAATTGAATATACAAAAAGCCCCAAATAAAAGAAATGATTTTATTATGCTAGGGTTTGGAACAGTGAATTGTTTTTACTGGTTTTGTGAGATGAAAAATGGGGAAGATGATAGAACATTGTTTATATCGAAACTTTTATTTATTTTATGAGAAAACGTGATGTAAAAATGGGTGAGTGTGTATCGTGTGTGTGTGGGGGAAATGAGATATGTGTGGTGTAAATAAGGTATTTATTTATTCATTGAAGTGGAAAATGACGTGTGAGAATAAACATGTGAAAGAGTGGAACGGTGAATGGATTAAAGCAAACTGAACGTTCTTATAAACTTTTTACTTGAACAAAACCCTAAGGCCCAATAAAACGTTTCTTTCAACTTGTTTGGGCTTGGGCCCAAATTCTATTTTTCCCATCCGTATATAGTGAATCCATTTTGGGCCTTTTGGATCTTCAAAACATAACACAAAACAAACTTGAAACTTAAATGGGCTTTTGAGCCCATTTTCCAAATGTGGGTCCCACTTGGCCCATTAACTTGCAAATTTATTAAATCCACTATTGTCGAGCTCGATTTTGGCTTCTCCAATCTTTTCCTCAATCTCGTGTCGGTTTTCGTCGGTTTTCACGATCTTGGTACCTACACACATGGAAACAAGAAACAAGCATATCCAAGGCATATATGATACATTTCATGCAATATTTCAGTGTTTTGAGCTACTAATGATATGAGTAATTACACTCATATCAGTCTAGAACTAGTTCAAATGACGTTGGCCATAAATCTGGTCTAAGGGAAGTTATGCAAAAGACACATGTAAGAGATAGCAATGTCAATCCTAGTCACATGCCTTCTAGATTACCCAACACTGCTAACCGTAGCATGTCATCTCCTAGGAGCATCGATCAATCATCTAGGAATTACTCGGACATTAAATATGCTACTTGTAAAACATGTAGAAAATGTGTCTTTAGAGCCAATCATGATTCCTGTATCAAAAAATTGCTTAATAAGGTGAACTCCCGTGCTAGACTTAAATCCCAGTGGGTAGCTAAAATCAAACCCATTGGTAAAATGTGGCGCCCCACTGGTAGAACTTTCACTCTTGTAGGAAACGAGTGCCCTTTAACTAGGATAGTCTCCGATTCTACTAAGACTACTAGGGAGGAAATTGATAAAGATGATACGTCACTTAAATCTAAACTTAAGGTTTTCTATAAAAGGAAACGTTTGCCAGCTAAGATAAGTGAATCATCTACTCAGGTCGCCTCTGACACAAGTAAAGCCAATTGTGAACCCCCATGTGCTTCTATAATTGATATCGCTAACCCACGTCAAAGCATGCAAATTCCTAATGAGATTGCAGGTACCAAAGTTGATGTTCCAAAAGAACGAAGCGGTCCAATCGTTGTGTACCGTTCAACTAAGGACACTCTTAGAGTTTGGTTGCTGAAGAAGCAGATATCAGAGAAACAAATGTCTCAGGGGATTCATGGTTAAGCTTACCAATGGCTTATGGACAAATCACAGTCTGTGACCCGTTCTTCAGAGAAAGGGAAGCTTATCTCGTCAACGATAACTTACCCTCACAACGAGAATTTAATTTTTCTCGGACACGAGCTTACACTAAAACCATTCAACGGATTTAAGCTCGTGTATAAGGCTTATAGATAAATGACAGTCTATAACCCGCTCTTCAAAGAAAGGAAAGTTTATCGCCGATGATAAACTTATCTTAACAACGAGAAATTAAGTTTTCTCGGGCATGAGCTAATATTAAAAAACATTCGAAGTTTTTAAGCTCATGCACTATGGTTCATTGTTAAATGTCAGACAATGACCCTGACTTCAAATAAAGGAAAGATTATCTTTTATGATAACTTATCCTCTTAACGAGAAATTCACCTTTAATATCCAACAGCACTTGGTAGGTAACTTGCAAGATTCTATATGAATCAAGCTAGTGACAACTGGAAAGCAACGATGGTGCGGTTCTTAATTGAAATTCACTTGTTCCAGGAACATGAATTGACGGCTTCAAATCATGCGGATAATATTATCCAAATGATTCACTCTTTACGTTCGCAGTCAGCTTTGGACGGTCGAGTAAAGAGAACGGGTTTACCCGCGAAATCTTGTCAAGGAGGTTCTTTATTGAAACTACCTGCCACAAGTACGATATTTAATATCGTCCAACAGTCTTCACCGACCGGAGGTAAAATGCTACCGAATTAGAATGAAATGTTCAAGGCCATTTCATCCGTGTATATTGTTTGTTGCTAACTGTCTTATGCAGCGTAACAAGAATGTGGCATTGCGGTGTACAATCCAGAAGAAGTCGTCACCACATGCTTATACTACATACAATTAGTACTTCAACAAATTCAAGAAAGTCTGAAGGTCAAGTCTTCCGCTGTATCAAACTCTAAAGCTTTCAAGAATTTAAAGGTATAAGTATGTGGAACATGAAGTCTCGAAGAGGCGAATATCACAAGTGATTAATGTACAAGGTCAAGGCAAGGAAACATGCTCAAGACTAAAGTCAAAGATCACATCAAGCATATTCACAAGAACAAGATCGAAGACTCAAGCATAGTATGCTAGGTTTAAGATTTTGTAAAATGGTGTGACCTCCCTTAGGGGGAGATTGTTGGAAATACATTTTTCCAAAGAAAGTCTCGGTCACATCATTATTAGTATAGATCAAGAGCTATAGACTATTTAGGACATTGTAACTTGGAGTGACCTCCCTTAGGGGGAGATTGTTGGAAATACGTTTTTACGTATTTAGAAAGGATCGGTCACTGTAGAAATGTAAATCTATGCTTATGTTTTAGAGAGAGAAAGAGATAGAGAGATGGTGGATTTCACACTTTTAGAGAGAGAAAGTTAATGTTTACTATGTGTAAATTATGAAACCACACCACCCTCTCCATCAAAGGAGAGGGTTTATATACCCAAGCCCATGAGATGGGCTTGGGTTTACATTAGGCCGCCAGCCCATACACTTCATGGGCTCGGTTTTGGGCTTTGTTAAATAAATGTAAATAACTAAACTACGAACTATAACATGGACTATTGTTGGAGTGACCGATCCTTTCTAATACGTAAAACGTATTTCCAACAATCTCCCCCTAAGGGAGGTCACTCTAAACAAGGGCGTTACCCAAGTCACAATAATAAAATAAACCTAGCATATTATGCTTGTCTTGAGCTCGTAGTCTTCGTCTTTCTTTTCTTTTTCTTTTCTGGTGAACATGCTGATGTGATCTTTGATATCAGTCTCGAGCATTAATCTCTTGCCTTGATCTCGTGCATCCATCACTTGTGATCTTCGCCTCTTCGTGACCTCACGTCCCACATACTTATACCTTCGTAATTCTTGAAAGCTTCAGAGTTTGAAACAGCGGAAGACTTAACTTTTAGGCTTTCTTGAATTAGATGAGATATTAAGTGCATAAAGTATAAGCATGCGGGGATGACTTCTTCTTGGATCCCGCAACGCCACCGTCTTCAAATGCCGCAACATAAGTAGACACGAACGAAATGGCTTTGAACATTTCATTCTAATTCGGTAACATTTTACCTCTGGTCGGTGAAGACTGTTTGACGATATTAGATATCGTACCCGTGACAGATAGTTTCAATTAAGTAACTTCCTGACAGGATTTCGCGGGTAAACCCGTTCTCTTTACTCGACCGTCCAAAGCTGACTGTGAACGTAAAGAGTGAATCATTTGGATAAAATTATCCGCATGATTTGAAGCCGTCAATTCATGTTCCTGGAACAAGTGAAATTCAATTAAGAACCGCACCATCGTTGCTTTCCAGTTGTCACGAGCTTGATTCGTATAGAATCTTGCAAGTTACCTACCAAGTGCTGTTTGAGGTTAACACTAGAAGGATTTCCACTCATCACCGTGAACACTAAGGTATCACTCTGAGTGTTCTGGCAAGATCACTGATATTTTTCTTAGAGGCCTGGAACGTGTTTAAGTTCAGTTAAGAATTAAACCACTGTTGCTTTCCAGTTATCACACGCTTGATTCATAAAGAATCGCACAAGTCAGCTACCATGAGCTTTTTGATATTCGCTCAAGAAGGATTTCCATCTTCATTGTAAATACTTTCGTATTACTCGGATGTTCAGGCAAGATCATGAAGATTTTGCGTAGGACTCTTAAAATCTTTCTTACTTTTCACAGTGTGTGAAGAAGCAAGGAAATATGAAAGTGTGTCCTAATGAGATATTTGATGATCTCAAATGGCTCTAGACTCGATCGTGCATTTTGGATTTTAGTGATCAGAGGCTGGAGAGGAGTGCCACCTTTTCAATACCAATTTATTCGGAGTGAATAAATCAATAGATAACGTGTTGTCTCCGTGTGATTAAAACAAATACCTTTTGAGAGATATCTGAGTTAGCTGGGATGGGTTGTGCATTGCATCACTGGGTCCATGATGTCTTATCTTCAATATCAAGCATCATTAAAAATGATCTCAATAGCATATGTATTGACCCGGTTTCTGCCTAAAGTTGTAAGGAGGGCTTCTTTCTTTACACCCTTTATCTTTACAATTCTTTTTCATTCTTCAACCCCTTCAATGCTTACCAATACGTCATAACTAGCACCTTGTTGTGATTGTTCCAGTGCTAACTTAAGTACTTGGTCGGCATTCAGCTACATTCACAATCTTTCTCCATCTTTCCTAAGGACTACTATTTCTAGCTATGGAATGTCCTTGGGAAGATTCCTCCGGTTCTAGAAGAATCATTGGACTTAACCTATCCTACCATCCTTATGTCACCACAATCTTCATCGTCGTGAAATAAATGGGTTTTGGGTAAGTATATGTCACCATGAAAATCCATTTTGATATAGCAAATCCATTTTGCTCCCCCTTAACATATGCCACGATATTCGAAAACATTTCGCACATGTCGGGATGAGCCAGCACATTAAGTCAAACCATTTGTGATAATATCCCATATTATCACATTTTCTCCCCCATATTAAAAATATTAACCCAATCGATGTTTTTAATATCAATTGATTTAATGAAGTTTTAACAAAGGTTTTGGGAAGAAAAATGTAGGTCCATTTTATCTTCATGATATCAAACGTATGAGATATGATACCGATTTGTAACATGATCACATATTCACCATATTAGAAAAGAATTGACAAGGTTGGACCTGATAGATGAGAACATCATATGATAAAATCAAATGGTTCTTGTCGGCATATGTTGGTCGCCTCGTCACGTCTGAAGTCATCTCTTGACACCACATGTACGATTGGTATTGTTGTCTGGACACCAACTTGTGAACTTGGCACGTTCGGTATCGAAGATTCTGAATGCTTGAAAATTGCTCCCCCTCAATTGTTGACCCGTGTTCTATCGAAAGAGCTGTAGTCGTCGGTTGAGTAGTCGCATCGTCGAGTATGTAGATACCAATTGTAGATAGCATGGTTGTAGAGATGATAACTTCATAAAAACAAGACTTCTCTTGTTTTAACAAATAAATGCACTGAAACGTACATATATTTGTGTTAGACCAAGTTATAAAGTAAACTTGATCCCTTACAAGGTTTTAAAGTAAACCTTGCCCGAGAAAATTAATTCTCGTTGTGAGCCAAAGCTTTCATAAGAAATACTTGACTTTAATGTGAAAACCGGGTTGCAGTCAGAAATAACTACAAGCCATAAGGGCATGTTTTATGAAATATTTACAATTTTTGTACGAACTCTATTTATGGCACCGTGTCGATATTAATCAACATTTCTAAGGCCGTAAATATTATCGTACCAAAAGACATGCCTTTAAAAAATAAAGTAAAAATATTTTTGGATTTTTCTAGATTTTTCAATTTTTATGGTTTTTATATGGTTTTATATTTTTGTATTTTACTTTTGTGGATAAAAATATAAACAATATATACAGATGATCACCAAGGATACGGAGAATAGTTTTACCAAGACTATTCTTTCGCTTCATCTGCTAGTTCCTTTAGAGTCTCGGGCGAGAAGGTTCTCATTCCTAGCTTATCGGCCAAAAATTCAATTCGAGCGCGATCTAAAGCCTTCGTGAAAATATCCACCAATTGATACTCAGATCGGACAAAGTAAAGCTCTATTACTCCATTTTCCACTTGCTCCTTGATGAAATGGTAGCGAATGTCAATATGCTTCGACCGGGAGAATTGAACGTTTTTGCAGCATAAGGCAATTGCACTCTTGTTGTCGCAGTACATCGGAATTTTGTTGAAACCTAGACCATAGTCGGTTAATTGCGATCTCATCCAAAGAATTTGAGCACAGCAACCGGACATAGCTATGTATTCTGCTTCCATACTTGAAATTGCTGCGCTTTTCTGCCTTTTCGATGCCCAACTGATTAATCGATCTCCTAGTAGTTGCAAAGTTCCACTCGTGCTACGCCTTGTATCTTGACAACCCGCGTGATCCGCATCTGCATATGCCATTAGTGCAATAGAAGAGTCCTTCGAATACCAAAGTCCCCGATTAATGGTTCCTTTAAGATATCGAAAGATCCTTTTAACAATAGCTAAGTGTAACTCAGTAGGCCTAGTTTGATACCTGGCACACATACATATAGCAAACTGAAGATCAGGTCGACTGGCTGTGATATACAGAAGAGTACCGATCATTCCACGATAAAGTGTCGGATCAACAGCAACTCCATGTGGATCTGCATCAAGCTTAGTTCGTTCCACCATTGGAGTATCCACGGGGTCGCAAGATTCCATCTTATACTTCTTAAGCGATTCAAGGGCATACTTGGATTGATTGATAAAGATGCCTCTGGGACTCTGAGATATCTGAAGACCTAAGAAGAATGATACCTTGCCCATCATTGACATCTTAAACTTGGAAGACATGAGTGTCCCAAACTCGTCAGATAAGGTTTGGGTCGTGGCTGCAAATATAATATCATCAACATATATTTGTACCATAATCATATCTTTACCGCGTTTCTGAATGAACAGCGTAGGATCCACCTTGCCTTTTGCGAAGCCTTGTGTAATGAGGAATTGTGACAAAAGATCATACCATGCGCGAGGAGCTTGCTTCAACCCATAGAGAGCCTTCTTAAGCTTGTACACATGATTAGGATAATTAGGATTCACAAAACCATCCGGTTGTTGAACATAGACCTCTTTCTTGAGTTCACCATTAAGAAATGCCATCTTCACATCCATCTGATAGACGATCATATTCATATGGGCTGCATAAGCGAGGAATAGTCGAATAGCTTCCAAACGGGCAACAGGTGCAAAGGATTCCATAAAGTCGATGCCCAATAATTGCTTGTATCCACGAGCTACTAGTCAAGCTTTATTCTTCAATATTCCGCCTAACTCATCGAGTTTCATCTTGTAAACCCATTTCAAAGTGAGTAACTGCACTTGATCCGGGCATGGGACAAGTTCCCAAACATCAAGACGTATGAATTCGTTAAGTTCTTCTTGCATAGCTTCTATCCAACAGGATTGAGTAAAAGCTTGTTGCCATGTCTTAGGTTCAACTTCAGTGAGAAAAGCATCAAAGTGACAAAAAACAATGCACTTTCTTGTAACTGACTTCGTGTGGATACCAGACGATTAGGGTCACCAATAATAGAATCTATAGGATGATCCTTTGTCCACTTGCTGTCATGTTCACGAATCTGTGGATTGGAGTAAACTGTAGTAGGAGCTTCCTCTGAGGTGGACGACCCGGCTTGATTAGGGTCGGGAATATGTACACCAAAGAATGGAAGTTCACGCATTTGAGCGAATTCCAAATCGTGATCATCATCATCCTCTTCATCATCAATAGGCATGACATGGGTAGTTGAAACATGTGTTGGTTGAGAATTACTTGTTGAAGGTATATCTAGACCAATTGTAGGTGCAGACGTATCTGATTGTGCAACGGTTGCTGGAGCGACAACTTCGGTTACCGGAGCTATTACCTCAGGTTCTGGAGCAACAATATTGGGAGGAGTAAATAATTCATCAAAGAACGGTTGAAACAACGTATCCCATTCAGTCCTAGAAGGTGGTGTAAATGATGATGAAGTAGGGTTGTTTGGGACAAGACCAGAACTAATGTTACTGGGTCCCATTTCATGAAGTGCGGGTTCAGAGCTGCTTTGCTCAGAAGCCATCGCTGTCAGCTCATCAAAATCAACATTCATAGTTTCGAGGATCTTGCGAGAGTTACGGTTGTAGATTCGGTATGCCTTCTTTGCGGGTGGATAACCAATGAAAATACCAATATCAGCCTTTGGTTGAAGTTTTCCCAAATTGTCACCATCATTATTTGGATAGCAAAGAGAACCAAATACATGAAGATATGATAAATCTGGTACTTTTCCATGGAGAAGCTCATAAGGTGTTTTACCATGGCGTTTACGAATTAGTGACCGGTTTTGGGTGTACACTGCTGTAGATACTGCTTCTGCCCATAAAAACAATGGAGCCTTTGCGTAAATTAACATCGTTCGAGCAGCTTCCATAAGTGTGCGATTTCGCCTTTCAACGAAACCGTTTTGTTGTGGAGTGCGTGCAACGGATGTTTCATGAGATATACCAACTTCTTCATAATAATCACGCAAGATTTGATTCACAAATTCGGTTCCATTATCAGTACGAATGCGTCGGACAGTAGTGTTGAGACGCACTTGAATCATCTTGAGAAATCCGATGATGAATTTAGGTGCCTCATTTTTTGCTTTAAGAAATTTCACCCATGTAAACCGAGAGTAATCATCGACAATGACGAGGATGTACTTTTTGCCACTAAGACTTTCAACACGCATTGGCCCACAAAGATCCATATGCAACAGATAAAGTTTCTCTTGGTTGGTGTCTTCAGTCTTGGGTTTGTAAGACTTCTTAGTGCTTTTCCCCATTGTACACGCGGAACACAAATGATCCTTGTGAAATGATAGTTTAGGAAGACCACGAACGAGTTCGTTTTTCGCCAAGTGATTAATAGCGTCAAAGTTAAGATGAGATAACCGTCGATGCCATAACCATGACTTAGTCTTCGAAGCTTTGGAGAGAATACATACGGGAGAAGCGGCCATCATGTCTTGTAGAGACAAAGTATACAAATTATTCCCTCGAGTACCTTTCAATAAATCAACCCCTTCCAAATTACGAATGAAGCAGGTATGCTCTCGAAAAGAAACTTCTAGGTTTGCATCACAAAATTGTCCCACAGAAAATAAGTTGTGACCGAGACCTTCCACGTAATACACTCTCGAAATTATAACATTCCCAATATGATATTCACCATAACCCATTATCTTTGCAATATGATCATTCCCAAATCGAACCGTACCAAGAAACTTACTGACGAAATTTATGAGCTGAGAGCGATCTCCGGTCATATGCTTGGAGCAACCAGAGTCCAAATACCAGAGAACAATTTGGACCACCTGTTTTCAACAACAACAGTAGACAATGCATTGGAAACTATTGGTTCCAGAGTGTTAGCAGATACAGATATAGAATTATCAGAAATGCTAACATTTTTGAGACCCTTAGATTTCCTGCGTTTTCTAATCTGAGTTTTAGCACTAACAGGTTTTACTGTTCCAACTTTCTTAGGTTTTGGATTATTTGCGGGCACTACAGTGGTAGTAGACCTATTTAAAGGGCACTTGGTTCCTACAGTAGTGTCGGTGTTCCTAGTTAAAGGACACGCTTGTGTTTTGGTAGCCTTGGTACTCCTAGTTAAAGGGCACGCTTTCTTCGCTGTAGTGGGAGTGATCCTAGTCAAAGGGCACATATTTCCTACTATAGTGATAGTTCTACCAGTGGGGCGCCACATCCAACCAACATGGGTTAACACTTTCCCAGTCGGTTTCCATTCTAATCCATTTTTCCGGGCATGCATCTCATTCACATGGTCAATAAGGCAAGAATCATGACGACTAGAAAACATACATTCATTGCAATTCCAACATTTTAAATTAGAATTCACAGTAGGCTTAGAACGCTGCACAACCGCAGAGCCTTTAGGTTTAGCTACATGATTCTTTTTATTCAAAACAGAAATAACATTCCTAGGATGGGCTTCTACTTTCTTCTTCACTTGACTACTAGATGGGGGCAAGATCCTATCATTCTTCTTGTTTCGCTTAAGCTTAGATCTTTGAGCCTTAGTAGTGGTGCTTACTCCTGTAGAAGGCAACACGGGAATATTAGAAGCTGGTTTTGATTCCGCCTTATCTTTAGTGACCAAAGTTTGAGATGGTTTAGTCCTAGGGCCCTTGTTAAGTGGTGTGACGGCTATAAGGGTTCTTTTGATTGCACTAGAGGACGATGTTGAGACAATGGATGTGTTATCCACAACATTCTTACCTTTTAGAGTACGAAGTGTTTCCTTTAACTCAGCCAAGACCAGATTCTTATCACAAATTTGTTCCCTCAAATCAGATATTTACATCGACTTTCGATTCAATTGTTCAATCAATGATTGATTCTGTGCAGTGGTATCAACACATGCGGGCTGTACTGAATCGAAGAGTCGTGTATTTTTCTGTTTTAAGTTATCAACTTTGGACAAAATCTTGGAAACTCGATTATATAGATCAAGTTAAAAATTCTCAGCGGCCTCAAGTACGTTCACACAGTTAAGCTCCTTATATTTCTCTATTTCTATCGGCAAAGATTGAGCAACCTTGTCACTTGGCTGACGGTGTTTTGATTGTAAATTCAATCGAAAATTCTTTTCAAAATTTGCATCATCGATATTAACACCTTAGAATGACGTTTCAAAGATTTCTTGAATAAATTGTTGCTTGCATTCAAGCGAAATACAATGTGTTTGAATCTCATCAAAAAGTTTTGAAAGCGATGAATATGAATCTTGAAGCTTTAAAAATTCAGCATCAGATTCGTGACAAATACTATCTACCACAGTATCCACAGATTCAACATTATGCACAATAGAATCATTATCAACACTTGTATTCACACAGACAGAAACTATATCATGAGACATCACTTGATTCAGAAGCAGATCATTATGGCGTGAAACCCGTTCTATTTCAAGTAAACTGTTTTCATAAGCATCTTCCATTTCATTGAAAACACGTCTAACTTCTTCTATTTCCAAAAACAAATCTTGATCAATATTACGAAGACAAGCTTTAACATTGTTTACAAACGGAACAATTTCATCTCGAAACGCAGCTCTAGTGTGCTCAAATTTCCATTCACCTTCCGTTATGGCCGTGGCCGTCGTACGTTCCAAAATGACCTTGTCAAAATCGGCTAAGTGTTAGTGAACCGTATTTAAGTTAACGGACGCCTTACTTACCGGTGGAATTAACTTCGTTAAATCCTTTTTAACGAGTGTAGGAGACGTACTAGGAAGGTTTTCATTTGACAAACTTTGGGGCACAAGAACTGTTAATTCTGCTAATTCCTTTTGTAAGTGAATGCGTGTCTTTTTAGAAAATTGATCTTTGTTATGTTGATCATAATCAATTGTATGGAATTTTGAAAGCATTTTAGAATGAGTTTCATCCTCAAGTGATTTCGTCTCCTCGGTACTACGAACAAAAGGTGCTTCTTTCGATTTGCCAATTATGGTCATATCATAAAGACCGGGAATATATTCCTGAGCTTGTTTTGCATAACCGGGATTAGGTGGTAAATCTTGAAGACGCTTAAGTTCGAATTCTTTAAATGATTTAGTTAAAAGATGAACCTTTTCTGTGGAAGCGTATTGTTTTAAAAGCTGTTGTTCTTTGAATTTAAGAAGTTTGGTAGCATTAATTTCCGATTCAACCTTTTTAGACTCGAGAGTTTCTAAATCCATTTTAAGTTTCTGAAAATCATAGACAACCGACTCCTTTTCTTTTAATTCATTAGAAAGATTATCTTTTAATGATTCTATTTCTTTCAAGTGTTCAATCTTTTCAAAACGAAATTGGTCGAATTCAGAACATGTTATTTTCTCTGCTTGAGGGATCATTTCAAAAGCTTTGACCTTTTCTTTATGCAACGCAAGCTCAGCAGTTAGGGTGGAATTCATATCTACGGATTGTCTGAGGGCCATATGCATTTGATCAATAATATGTTTAGGCACCATGACCAAATCATGTTGAGCATAAGATTCCATACCCGTCGTAGCATTTGGTTGAGGTTCACTCAAATGTGTAGGATTGGGTACCACCTCATTTGAGTTACTAGTTCCGAATGCTGTTCGAGGTTGTCATTTTCATGCCCAACTTGATGTTGGTTATCATTAATATTGTTATATGTGGTTGGTACCTCACTGATGACATCAGAACCGTAGTGAGAGAGATTAGCAACGAGAGCAGCTTGGGCAGAGTGAATGTCATCACAATCTGAATCGTATGCATCAAGATCATCCGCTTGATAAGCTGCATTAGAAGTGGAAACAACTGCAATGCCTTCAGTATCTGCTGCCCCTGGGTCTGCAAGAAATGCTAACTCCTCTGAATCCAAAATCTTCCCCTTAGACTGAGCATCAACCAAATACATCTTCTCACGAAACCATGCATCATCCCTTCTCCTCTTCGGCTGAGTGCATTCCCTAGCCATATGACCTTGTCCTCGGCAATTGTAGCAAGTCACAACCTTCTTAGGACCAATAGGACTCCCATTTCCACTAGCTTGAGAATTCACAGCTTGATTGTTCCCAGTCCTTGTTGGAGGTCCATATGAATTTTGCCTTCCCTGAATAGGTTGCACCGTCACTTGACCATCTTGAACAGTGGCTTGTTGTCGAGGATTTGATGAGGTGCGGAGCTGATTGTTTGGTGGTGGAAATCCTCTAGTTGCAACAAGTTTTGACAAGTAGGCGGTGAGATGGTTTAGAACATCAGCTGGCGTATCATTTGGGGTAAAGACCGGTGCTTGGATTGGTGGAAGTTCATTAGAATAGAAAGCTTGTGCTGGTTGTGCTTCTATTGGAAAATATCCTTGCTGAGGAGTATAGCCCAATGGAGAAGTGTTAGCTTGTGATGGTGTTGTTTGATATGGTGGTTGTTTATGAAAAGATTGTTGATGAACACTTTGTTGATATTCTTGCTGTGGCATCATTGGTGGTCGATAAGATGGTTGTTGTGGTTGCTGATAGATGTGTGGTGGTGGCTGCTGCAAGTATGATGGTTGTTGATAAGTATAAGCCATGTTTTGTGAGAAGCATACATTGCAAGTGGATCATGAACTTGAGGTGTAGACAACCGAGCCTCGATCACATGGCATTCGTGTTGTTGAAGAAAAGCTTGAAGTTGATCCACATTGGTGTTATGCAAGTCCTTAGCCAATTTAACATCCGTCACGTATTTTTTCCATTCTGGAGGAAGAGTGTTCAAATACTTGGTGTTCAATTGAAAGGTAGGGATTGCCATGCCATAGATATTAAGCTCATTCAACAATATGGTAAATCTCAGATAGTAATCATTGAGAGTCTCTCCTGGCACATAGGCAAACTTATCAAAAGTATCATAAAGCTTACACTCTCGTTCTTGTTTAGTTAACGAGGTGCCTTGCATTAGAACACGAATTCTATCCCATAACTCTTTGGCAACTTTATGTTTGCTGACGAGTTTGTAGACATCTGGAGGAAGGGCTTGGAGAATGATGTTTGTAGCATACTTATCACATTTATCTTGAATCTTCATATCTCCAGTCAACTCACCCGTTGTGCGAGGACGAGTAGTCGTACCTTCCGTCACTGTACCATAATCTAATGGTCCATTGAGCATCGATGCCCAAATTAGATGTCCATTCTCCTTGTTCAACATATAAAGTTCCATTCGGGAAGCCCATTCCTCATACATAGTCTTCACCAACATTGGTGGACGATTATCCGTACCCGAGAGGATGGACTTATCCGTAAGAGATGTGTACTCCATTTCAATAAGTTAAGATTTACAAAGTTGATCGAACAATGAAATAAGGTTAAGTGTTTTTGTGTTGAAGTCGAGAAACAATGTTAAAATCCCTTAAAATATGTTCTCGATAAACCAAAAATTCCAAGACAAAATTACACATTATGGAATAATTTTTGGATTGTCAGAATGTCTAGATCTGAATGCCAGATCGGAATGTCAGATCGGAAAGTCCAGATCGCAAAGCAAGGCTGTCGAAATGTTTAGATCTCAAAGTCCAGATCGTAATGTAACTTGGTCGGAATGATGGTGGTATCGGAATGCCTAGATCGAAATGCAATGCTGTCGAAATGTTCAGATCGCAAAGCCTGTCGGAATACTCAGATCGTAAAATCTATCGGAATACTCAGATCGCAATGCTCAGATCGCAAAGTAGCTGACAAAATTCAAGCAGAGTAACGACTTAAAATACTTCCTTATACCCGTCGGAATCCCAGATCGCAAAGTACGATCGGAATGTCCAGATCGGAATAAGTAATAAAACCCACGTATCGCAATGTAGAACCAAAACCCTTTCCGATGGTGATGGTTATTACGATGGAAGCCCACGTTTCACTTGTACTTTCCGATGGAGATTCTGCTTAAATTTCGGAATGAAGAACACACGACTTTTTTGCACTTTTGATCCAAGAAAGATGATGTTTTAATGAAAACCAAGATACCAAGAACAGTTTAACACGAATCACTATGTTACACTACTTTAAACTTCGATTAAACACAAAAAAATTTGAAGATTCGGCTAAAAACAAACCAACAATCTAC
This sequence comes from Glebionis coronaria, assembly GCA_025667525.1. Taxonomy (NCBI): domain Eukaryota; kingdom Viridiplantae; phylum Streptophyta; class Magnoliopsida; order Asterales; family Asteraceae; genus Glebionis; species Glebionis coronaria. Next base: position 476,312,914 of record CM046877.1, read on the forward strand.
GAAATGTTTGGAACACAATACGCAACACAAAAACAAACCTATATCTCATCCCATGCTCTTGATACCATTTGTAGAAATGTAAATCTATGCTTATGTTTTAGAGAGAGAAAGAGATAGAGAGATGGTGGATTTCACACTTTTAGAGAGAGAAAGTTAATGTTTACTATGTGTAAATTATGAAACCACACCACCCTCTCCATCAAAGGAGAGGGTTTATATACCCAAGCCCATGAGATGGCCTTGGGTTTACATTAGGCCGCCAGCCCATACACTTCATGGGCTCGGTTTTGGGCTTTGTTAAATAAATGTAAATAACTAAACTACGAACTATAACATGGACTATTGTTGGAGTGACCGATCCTTTCTAATACGTAAAACGTATTTCCAACAGTCACTCCAAAGATATATTCTAGTATTGGGCTCGTGATCCATTTGTAAACAATATAGTCCATATAGCCCACATGTAGGGTGGGCTATATATACCCCTCCTAGCATGTTAGGAGGGGTGGTTCTTTTTATTTTCAACTTTTCATTTAATAAAAACACTTTCTCTCTCTACCTCTCCTTCTCCTCTCCTCTTTCTCTCTCTAGTTCATCTTTATTCATCCCCTTCTTCCATCTTTTCAATAGATTAATTCAACCATTACCAAATCCCTAGATTCCGTAGACCTTCAGTTTCCTTCTTTCTTCCTTTTTTCTTCTCGTCTTTTTAAATGACTCGTCTTTTTCGACTTTGTCTCGGGATTAATCGAATAATAATATGAACTCGTCTTCTAATTTCTTCATTTAGTTGACTTGGTTCTTCGACTTTGTAAAAATTCCGTCTTTAGACTTTTTCTTCGATAAACCTTCATAATAGGCCTTTGACTTCCGTTCTTCTTGCACTTTTAATCTTTTGACTTCGTCTTTTGTCTTTTTCTTCGATAAAAGCCCGTGAAAGCCCGTGTTTTCTTCCTTTTTTCATATTTTTGGCCTAAAACACAATAAAAACACAAACCACGCATAATTCCGACTTTTACGACATAAAATATACGTTTTGGTCTTGTTTTTATTACAATTAAGTGGAAAAGGATAAGTGTTTTCACACTTATTATAATACCTCTATGAGGTAAACTCTCGGGCCTTCTCAAAGAGAAAGAATGCAGAATCCCATAAGACAACACGAAGATTCACACCCATCACAAAGAAAAGCAATGACAAGAAATCTTCAAGGCAGATGAATGTAGGACCTAGTTTCTCTCCAAATAAGTCTTTCGCTATGCAAGAGAACACTACTCCTAGATCTAGTCTTCAGTGAAAACCAACGGGTAGGATCTTCAAGGAAGTTGGTCTTAAGTGGATTCCCATCGAGAAGAGTGATGACACCTGCTCCAGCACTAATGTGAGTGTTCAGAATGTAGAAAACGCATTTGTTACTCCTAACACTAGTATTTGTGCAAACTCTTCTTCTGTCATTGTACAACAACGGATTCTGAACCCACTTCTTCCTCAAAGGGTTCCAATTCTGTTCATTCGACATCACCTTCTTCTGCTGTACAAAAGTCTATTTTTGATTATTTCCGAAAAACTTGAAAAATCCAAAATACAATAAAATGTATATATCCATATAAAGACAAAATACAAAATTAAAAAATCTTTGAAAATTCCAAAAATATTTTTCTCGACATGTCTTTTAGTATCGATAATATGGACGTGCCTAGAAATGTCGCTCAATAACGACACGGGTGTGTACATAAAGCTCGAATGAAAGTTCAAACATTTTCAAAACATGTCATTTCTATTTTCTTCAAATGATTTACAATTGCATCTAATTGTGACTCGTGTCTCAATGAAAAGAAAGCTTCTCACGGATGATAGCTTATCCTTAACAACGGGAAACTAAAATTTCTTGGTCATGAGCTATATTAAAAACATTCAAAGTTTTTAAGCTCATGTAAAATGATTTACAATTACTTCATATTGTGACTCGTGCCTCAAAGAAAGGAACGTTGATCACGCATGATAACTTATCCTTAAAAACGAGAACATCAAAGTTTCTCGGTCATGATCTTTCAATAAAAACATTCCATGTTTTTAAGCTCATGAACACGACTTACAGTTAAATGTCAGACTGTAACTCGAACTTCAAATAAAGGAGAGTGTATCTTTAAAGATAACTTATCCTAATAACGGGTAGAGCAATCTATCACGGGTTGAGCTTGTCACAAAACATTCAAAGTTTTGAGCTCAACATAATGGCTTATAGTCACATGTCAGACTATAACCCAGACCCCGAATAAAGGAAAGTCTATGACTTATCCTCAACAACAGGAAATTAATTTTTCTCAGTCATGGGCTTATAGTAAACATTCAATGTTTTAAGCTCATGAACAAAAGGAAAATGTTCATTTATGTACATTCTTCCTCCACAATGGGAAATTAAGTTTTCTCGGTTTTGAGCACAATTTCTCAAGATATTTTCAAATGTCTTATTCAAATTCTTTTAAAATTGTGTGATCATATACTTCCCTATGTTAATCAGAATCCTTTTTCGAGCGGGAGTATAAAAATATCATAACACATTGTTCTAGAATTTTCATGAAACATTATTCTCTCCATGTTTTCTCACTTGTTTATCAAAAATTTCACAAACACATGTAATTTTTGAGGGGGAGAATAGTGATAAAATGTGATCAAAAATGTTTCATATTTGGATACGATCTTTGATATAAGTGCTTTCTCGTCCTAATCTGTGCACATATTTTTCTTTTTATGATGCACATATGTAGGGGAAGCGTTTTTGGTGATTATGAAAACTATCAAGGTGTAAACATCATTTTCATTAACACCTTGATTGCATTTTCAATTGGTTTTTCTGGTTACGATATATATACCCTTCAACACATTAATTCACGATGGTATTGGTGTCAAAAGGTGGTTAGGTATTCGTCCTATGATCCAACCAGAACTGGAGGGATCTTCCCATGGACAATCCATTAGAACCTAGAAGTACTTAGGAAAGATGGAGTAGTAGAGTGTACGGGAAAAATGTCGACCAAGTACTTAAGCTAGCACTAGAATAATCAAAACAATGTGCTAGTTATGACGTATTGGTAAGCATTGAAGGGATAGAAGAATGAAAAAGAAATGTAAGGATAAAGGGTGAAAAGAAATAGCCCTCCATACAACTTAGGCAGAAACCGGGTCAACACATCTACTATCAAAATCACTTAGATGATTTCTGGTATTGAAGACAAAGCATCATGGATCCAGTGATGCAATGCACAACCCTTCCCAGCCTACTCAAGCTTCTCTCAAAAGAAGTTTGTTTTATTGTCACGGAGTTCAACTCATTTCTATCGACTTTCTCACTCCGACATATTAGATATTGAAAAGGTGGCAATCTACTCCAGCCTTCGATCACCAAATAAACGTGCACTTATAGAGTCTAGAGCCAACGAGATTCATCAAAAATCTCATTAGGACACTTATTCCATATATCAATTGTTGTTCATCATTAGAACACAAGCGATAATTTATAGAGTCCTACGCTCTATCCTTGTGATATTGCCAGAACATTCAGAGTGATACTCTTTAGTATTCAAAGTGATGAATGGAAAACCTTCCAGTGTTAATATCAAACAGCACTGAGGTAGGTCATATGTATAGATTCACTTGAATTGAGCATATGTTAACTAGAAAGCAGCAGTGGTTTGATTCTTAATTGATTCAAACTCTTTCCAGGTCTCGATGCAATATCTTTATGATCTTGCCAGAACATTCAGAGTAATACTTTTTAGTATTTACAGTGACAAATGGAAATCCTTCCAGTGTCATCATCAAACAGCACTGCAGTAGGTAACTTGTGAGATTCTATAAGAATCAAACTTGTGTCAACTGGAAAGCAACGATGGTTTGATTCTTAATTGATTCAAACTTGTTCCAGGAAATTGAATTAACGACTTAATCAGCAGAATGGAACTGCATGATTCACTCCTTACTATGAATTATCTTTCGATACATTCAAGTATTGAGAACGGCTTCCACAACCGAAAACCCTGTCAAGAAAGTTCTTTGAACTTACCTAATCATAGGTACAGTATTCGTACTGTATAACGGGAAACCGGAGGGATGCAAACGGTGGCGTAACCTCAAGATTCGTAATTCGAGACCACATGCTCATGTAATAGAAGAAAGCTCAAGAACATCTAAAGACAAAGACGTTCGCTACTCTGATTATCAAGGGAGATTGTTAACAAGCTTTCAAGACAACGCAAACTATGAGTATGTGGGAAAAGACACAAGAACACAAGTTGGCAAAGTTTAAAGATCAAGTCAAGGAAAAGATCAAAGATCCAAGATCACAAGTCATGAAAGGAACTGTGAAGGAACTCTCAAGACAACGAGCTTCAAAGTCTGCAGCAACAAAGAAGCGAAGTCACATATTACATGACCACCACTTAGGGGGAGATTGTTAGAAGTATTTAAAGTGATGGTCAAAGAACTGATGTCACATATTATATGACCACCCCTTAGGGGGAGATTGTTAGAAGTATGTAAATTGATGGTCATATAATATACCGTTGCGAAGCTCGTGGAAAATGCTACGTAATGGTTTCGAGAGTTCTATGTTATTGTTATGTATGTAACGGGAATTATTCTCGAACACACAAATGAGGAAGGCCTCCTAAACTTGTAAGGCTTAGTATAAAAGGCCAATCCAACCTCATTTGTGTGTGTGTCTCCCATAGTGCCTTCCTTCCTTCTTGTGTTAGAGAGAGAAACTCTCCTTAGTTTCTCTAACTAGGAAACCACTCCTTGTATCCTTCTTTCTTCTTCATCATCTAATCTAATATTCCATTCTTAGTTTTAATCTTGTTCTTCATCATATCTATATCTTGTTCTATAAGTCGTATGTATAAGTTCTACAAAGATCCACCTATTTTTCACTACTTTAGCATTTTTAGGCGCATCAACAAGAATCTAAACATCATTGATTTTCATGGATTTCATTTCCTCATTCATCGCAGCTATCCATTTAGACTTTTCTGGATCAAGCATTGCGGATCGATAGTTAGCAGGTTCACCAAGATCCCCTACTTGCTCCTCATCATTTGCTATGTTAAGACATAGTTTGCTTGGCGCACCTATAGTCCTTCCAGACCTACGTGGAGGAATTAATTCCGGTGGAGCTCCCAGACTTTCTGGCTCAATTGGAATTTCTTCGCTAGTATTTTCATAAGGTAATGTATCTTCTAGAGTTTCTTCAAGATCATAATTTCTCACACTGAATTCTTGATTTACAATATCATTTTCAAGGAAGTCTCCATACCTAGCAAAAATAACTTTGTTCTCAAGTGGATAATAGAAGTAATAACCCATAGTTAACTTAGGGTAACCTACAAAGATACATTTAACTGAGCGTTGTTGGATTTTATCTCTAGAGTCACGTTTCACATACGCCTCACAACCCCATATCTTTAAATAAGACAAATATGGGTTTTTTCCGAGCCATAATTCATATGGTGTCTTATCAACCTTCTTTGTGGGAACTATATTCAGAATACGAATAGCAGATTCTAAAGCATAATCCCAAAAGGATAAAGGTAAAGTTTTAAGATTAAACATAGATCGCACCATATCCAGTAATGTACAATTGCTCCTTTCGGATACACCATTTTGTTGTGGAGTATATGGAGAAGTAAGTTTCTGAACAATTCCGTTCTCACTTAAATAATCTTTAAACTCTTGACTTAAATATTCACCACCTCGATCGGAACGAAGAACTTTAATCTTCTTTCCTAGTTGCAATTCTACTTTCGCTTTAAACACTTTGAATGTTTCAAATACCTCATGTTTATGATTAAGTAAATAAACATAACCATAACGGCTATAATCATCCGTAAATGTTTAAGAAGTAGCTAGCACCTTTCCTTGACACATGTCTAAGTGGTCCACACACATCAGTGTGTATCAAACCAAGTAGTTCAGTAGCCCTTTCAATATTGCTATTAAAAGGTTTCTTGGTCATCTTTCCAGAGATACAAGACTCACATTTATCAAATGATTCATCATTGATACTTTTCAAAAGACCATCACGTTGAAGCTTTTGTATGCAAGTCTTCCCAATATGGGAAAGTCTACAATGCCAAAGATAAGAAGAGTTCTTGTCTAACTTTCTCTTCTTATTTATGCTAAAAATAGAATTATTTTTTCTCTTGGAATTATTATCATGCATGTTAATTTCAAAAACACCATTCATAGAAATCGCATCAAAATAGAATAAACCATCTTTGAAAACAGAAATTCTATTATTATCAATAGTGTGAATAAATCCAAGATCCAACATACTAGAAAGGGAAATAACACCCCTAACAATTGTAGGTGCATAATGATAATCATTTAAACTCAATACTAAACCCGAAGGTAAAACTAGATTAAATGTTCCTATAGCTTCAATCGCTGTTTGTCCGCCATTGCCCACTTGCAGAAATTGTTCCCCACAGGTAAGCTTCCTTTCCAACTCAAATCCCTGCAGGGTATTACAAATGTTAATACCACATCCCGTATCATATACCCAGGAATTTGATTTGTATGTAAGATTAAATAACTCTATCATAAATAAGTTACCTGAAGATGCTGCAGCACTAAGCTCAGCCTTCTTCCTTATTTCTCGCAACTCATCGAGATAAAGAGGGCAGTTCCTCTTCCAGTGACCACTTGCTTTACAATGGTGACAAGTCTCATCCTTCTGAGATTGATTCTTCTTGACAAAGTTTTGCTTAGGTTTAGAATAAGTCGCAACTTGTTTGCCCTTATCACCCTTGCCTTTGGCTTTCTTCTTGTTCGCTTGCGGTTTTGGCTTATTCACTCTACCCTTTTGTACATAAAGCACATGAGGAGTAGAAGCAGATGCCTTGTCCTTTAACCCCTTTTCATAGTCAATGAGCATTGCATGCAAATCATTAATTGTCTTCCCCGTGCAATGCATATTATAGTTTCGAACAAAATCATTGAAGTCCTTGTTAAGGGACCTATTGATCAAGTTGATAGCCATATTATGATCATAAGGTTGTCCTAGTGCAATGAGTTGTTCCATATAACCCCTCATTTGCATATAATGGGCACTTACAGACTTTCCAGAAGCTTGCTTGCAACTATGCAAAGCATCTACCAAGTCGTAGATCTCCACAGCTTGCGGCTTTTCGAACATAGCCTTGAGCTCATCAAGCATTCGCTTAGGTGAAAATAGCTCATACTTCTACTGAAGTGGAGGAGCCATTTTCCCTAACATTAAGGCAGCTACCTCAGAGTGCTTCTCAACATTAGCAGCGTGTTCAAGCCTTTGCGCATCGGATGCTCCTTCAGCAGGATCCTCCGGATAAGGAGTAGTCAAGATATCGATAGTACCCGCTACTCTTAAGACAATTCTTAGTGCGCGATACCAATCATTGAAGTTTGGGCCAGTAAGTTCAGGATGATCAAAGAAAGCTTTGAACGCAGAACTTATAGTCATATTTTTTTCGGGTTGAGCCATCTCTACATAAATAAGTTCAAAAATTTAGTATTTTCGATAATACCATTCAAGAAAATAAAATTACCCCGGTAATAAAAAACCATAGTATTTTCTTGAAACTAGAATCTATATTGACATAAACTTATCACATCAGTTGATCTGCTAGTGACAAATGTATTCAACACGGTAACTTGTTGAACAATAATTGATAAACAAATTTACAATTTCTAGATATTTTAGGGATTTACATTGTCAAAAGTCATTTTGCATTGTAAACATGTTTTATCCCTACTTTATGCCTTAAGTTTCCAGATCTCACTGAGTAACTTAATTAAGTCGACTAATCTAAAGAACGTAAAACCTTCATGTGCAATCTTATTCAGTCATGAAGTTTTCTCTCCATTACAACATCGTCCAAAATCTCATATGACGACAATTGTAACTTCAAGTTTCGTCAATTAGATGGCATAAGACTTAAATTTAAGGGTATAGATTTTTGGTGACAAAAATCATGTATGGAGAAGCATGCATACATCTCCATAGCATAAGTTTAATAAAAACTTTTAGTAAACCTTTTGGTGAGTCAAAATTTTCGCCATAAATCACAAGTTGAGGTATTGGTTAAACCAATTAAAAACTTTACTCACAACAATTCACGTCTTACGTTCCTAGAACTTGGCTAAAGCACAAAGCAATAACCTTATTCATTGTGTTTCGGATGTGAATTTGCGGCAAATCAACCTTAAGATATAATGCAAAAGATAATCGTAGGTAATTTAAATTTGACGCACAAGCGAGCCGGGAATTCGGTCAGCGACTAATGGCATAGCACCTCCTTCCTTAACCGGGTACAAGACCAGCGGTGCGTTATACCTACTTTATAGTTTTTCAAAAAGAGTAGGTCGTTAAATTATCATTGCAAATTATCAATCAACGTAATTCTATGTAATTTAGATCTCAAAATATTTCATTAATTTTTATATGATTTTGTCCATATTTATTTTCTTAAAAAAATACCCTTGTTTACAACATACAAAAAAACGCATGAAAACAAGTATGTACAAAAGAAACTAAATCAAATAGCCAAATGCATAACAATTTATTCAAAGAACATCAAATCTAGGGTTTTATAAACATAAAAGTCTTCCTTAATTTTAAAATCTTTGAATCAAATAAATCAAATAGCATATAAAATCATATGATCCGTGAAAAAACATGCATGTTCATCATGGATCTCCCACATACTCTTAACAATTAAAATACTACGGATCGTAACCATACATGACATAACAATTAATCCATGCAAACATCTAAAGATTATACCATGTAAAATTAGGGTTTACAAAAAAAAATTAATAAAAATTCGGCTAGGCCGATTTTTAAAAACAAAAAATAACAAAACCCTAATTTTTGTTAAAACCTAAAAAACAACATGTAATTTTAACTCAAATCATTATTAGTTAAAAAAACCTTAAGATCTCGATAATTATAACATGTTAAAATGGCTCTCGATGCCACTGAAGGATTATGAAGTTCATAACAATTATATAATCATAAGCAAAGATCAAAGCACGTAATAGTGGAAGCGATTTAACAAGATCATAATAACACAATTATAATTAACCAAATTAGGTTACATACCTTTATCCTAGCAAAGATCCACAAGATCACCAATTAGGGTTTATGTAGAACAGTACCAAGATATAGTTTAATGTAAAACTATACTACGCTCTTGTACACACGTAATGCGACGGGCTAACCGTGAGTCTAGCACGTATAAACGAAGCTTCTACGCTTGTGGAATAATCTACCCAACAACCCTATAGAGTGGCTAGGACTAGATTCAAGAAATCAAAACCAAGAGGTTAAAAGGAACCCTAAAAAAGGTGTTTGCCTTTTGGTTTGATCGCAGGAAAGGAGAGGGATGAGCAAAAATTATGAGACCAAAAGGGTTGTTTGTATAGGCTAGAAAACCTAAACAATTTAGGAAAGAAAATCTTTTCTTTCTTCTCCTTTTGCCCTTGTAGCCGTTGGCTAAAGCCCACACAAAGAAGGCTTCCGGAATTTTCCGTTTCCTTCTTTTCTTCTATTTAATTCCATAACGACCTTTTAACTTAACTCTTAATTTATTTAACGATCATTAGTTAAGCTTCAGTTCAATTTAATAAATATAATAAATATATTTAATAAATAAAATTAACCATTTACGTATTATGTGCAATCCCGTAATCCCGAGTTCGATCTTATCACACGACTATTAATTTTATGTCCATAAACTTTCAGGTTCGATCAAGTCGGGTGAAAATCGATCAAACGTTTCAATGAAATTACGCTCAGTCTAATATCATGTAAAAATAACCAACCTGACCTAAATGTCGACCTTATTAACTAATTTTTTTAAAGCTTGCTGTCAAAGTACAAAATTAAATTCTTTTCTAGAGTAAATTGCATAAAATGTCCCCATTGTTTAACAAAATTGCATGTCTCGTCTTGATTTTTTCAAAACTACATGTATTATCCATGTAAGAAAACTTTGGGGTATATTTCATCCACCTCTGAAAGTTAAATAACTCAAATATACTTAGTCTTCATTTCATTTGAATTTCCTACTGAACACCTGATAAAATCAACAAAGAAAAACCTTGCTATAATATGTGCTCTCAGAATTTAGGTACTCTTTTTATTATTTGACAACTTTGTTTTAAAACTCATATATGCGTTATTCATCAATAACAAACATTGTTCATAAAATACAATTGTTCATCAATAAAAAAAAACATTTTTAAAAAAATTGTTCATAAGTTTAAAAGAATGATTCATCAATATAAAACGTTATTCATCAATAAAAAGAGTTGCACATCAACATAAAATTATTATCAGTAAAAATCGTCGTTCATCAATAAAAAAGTTGTTCATAAATAAAAATCGTTATTAATCAATAAAAATCGTGGTCAATAAATATAAAGAGTTGTTCATATAAAAAATTAAAAGTTATTCATTAATAAAAAATGTTATTCATCAGTCAAAAGAGTTGTTCATTAAGAAAAATATTGTTCGTCAATAAAAAGAGTTGATCGTCTTTAAAAAGCGTTGTTTATCAATAAAAAAATGTTGTTCGTCAATATAAATAGATGTATATCCGTGAAAACTGTTGTTCATAAATAAAAATAGTTGTTCAAAACGTTATTCGTCAATGAGAAAAGTTGTGTATGAATAAAAAAATGAACAATCTTTTTATAATAAAAGCATATCTTAAATTTCAAATTTGAGAAAAAAAAAACAAAATGTACATTAATGTAGAAATAAATAATACAAAAAATAAAAATAATAAAAGAATGGACTAAAAGAAAAAAAAATAAAAGAAAAAAAATAAAAGGAAAAAAAGAAAGACGCTTATCACGTTTCTATTACTTTTCATATTATTAATTCTTTCCTCAGTTAACGTTGAAAAAAAAAGTTTACAAGGCCGATTAATCACCGTTTAATCGCTAAACGGCCATCAACTTTGTCGATTTATGTAAAAGACAATTAATTACGGTCAATTGTGGTCAACGACGGCCAACTGTGGTCAACGACGGCCAACTGTGATCAACGACGGTCAACTGTGGTCAACGACGGTCAAAGAGGTAAAACTTGCCAAAAACCTGCAAATCTTGCTGAAAATACCGAAAACCTACGAATCTTGCTGAAAATACCAAAAACTCACTATAAACTTGTGTTTATCACTTATAGTAACTGTTTATAAGTATGATAAGTTGGATTTAAGAATAATATTGCCAAAATACTTATAACTCGAAATTCCCAAAACTTGTGAGAAATACCCAAATTTGCTAAAACGTCGATCTGATAAATCGTTGATCTAGCCGCCTAAAACGATTACAAGTTATAAAGTGATCGAGCGGCCGACTACCGATTCATGATTTTTGCAACCTTTTATAGAATCATATGGCTAATGCTTTCTTACATTACTGTTTATAAGTATCGTGTACATACGATGCTTACAAATAAATTAAATTTTTAATATTTTAGTTTATATACGGATATATGACAATTTATCGTGCTTAACATTCTGTAATTACTATATTAGTACAACTAATAATTATGCACCGGTAGTAACATAAAAATTTGATTATGTATTATTGATATTTTGTATATTATAAAATCTAAAGAGTATAAATTGTAAAAGGTCTTTGTTTTTTTCTAATTATTAAAAAAATATAAAAAAATAAATTTTAAATTTTACTTAACACTATCTAATTTATTTAAAATTTAACCACTAAAGTTTTTTTAATTACATCCTTATTTTTTAAGTTTTTATTTACAAATTTAACATTTATATTTTTATGTCTTTTCTTAATCCATCAAATATCTTCATCAATTTTTTGAAAAACTTTAATCAAACAAAGATATCTTTTAACTAAAAAAATAGAAAAAAATATTGTTTCTTATTAAAAAATATTTTTTTAAAAGAAATACAATTCACTAATCATTTTTGCTTTATTAAATAAAAAAAATATATAGATCGAATATACAAGAAAGTTAACATCAACGTATTAGTTGTTGACAATGTTCAAGTACATGGGAAGAGACCCTTTACACCTTTTAATTTAACATAGTTCCAAGGGACTCATCCAAACCATTAATCTTATAATGATCTAATGGTTAGGATTAAATCAACATCCACCTATTTTCTTCCTTTATTTTAACACACACTCAGACAAAAACAAAAGGATCGGGATCTCCAACCACCTCACCAAATACCACCACAACAAACTTATCAACAACCTTCTTCTCACAACCACCACAATAAACCCACCTTCTTCCCGCAACCACCACAATAAACCCACTTTTTCCGGCGACCTCCATACCAAACCACTCTTTTTCGGCGATCTCCACTCCAACCCACCTTTTCCATACATATATGAAGCTGATGCCAATGTTATTGAAGATGCATATAGTTGTTGTTTGTAATATAGGTAAAGTACATGTTATGATTGTTGATGCACACCATGTGTTTGATGAAATGACACAATGATAATCACATGTGATTTAGCAAGTTCTAGGTTATGAAACATTTAACTGTATACAGAAGAAGGCAAAGAGATGATTGTACAAGAAGAAGACAATGTAATAACCTACAAGGTTAGTGAAACATTTAACTAAGAATGACTCATACATGAGTCACTGATAGGTGTAGAAATACGTGTTTAGGAAAACAACGTATAAAAGCGGCAAGTATTAAGTTATACGCTTTAGGAAAAACGTAAAACCGAATAAATTCCAAGTTCGTTCTCGAAGGAGGTGTGTGTATTAATGTGCCAATATATAAAATAACAATGTTTGGATTGGTGACGTTTTTGGTTGAGAAGAGAAAAATTAAAGACGAGCTACGACTACGATTTAAACTACGACGTTGACGTAAAACGCGAACGTAAATACGTAAAACGCGACAAAATTAAAAATTAAACCTAAAAATTAATTAAAAGCTTAAACTAAGTCTAAAATAATATAAATAAGAATAAAAATCCAACAAATATATTTTAAAACCTTTTATTAATTAAATATTCAATTTTAATTGCTAATTAAAGCCCTAAAATTAAATATAATTAACAAAATGCCCAAAATATTAATTTATTGAGCTAATAACTAACTTATATTATCTAAAGACTAAAAAATATTTTTCCTAAATTTTCAAAACTATTTTTCTATTTTTAAAACACTAAAAACTATTTTTAAACTAAAATAATGATTAAAAATAATAAAATAATGCCAAAAATAATTTGACAATTTTAAAAATCTTAAATTACACTAATGAACAGTAGAAAATTGAAAAAGTTTGAAAAATGTAAAATTTTGCACTAAAAGACAAAACTGATTAATAATAAAACCCTAATTAACTTAAATTAATTATAAAAAATAATTAAAAAGTGAGCAGTGAAAAACTTTTAAACTAAAAATCTTAAAATACTTTCCTAAATATAAGAAAAATTTTAAAACTGAAAAATATAACTTTTCTGCACTAAAGGACAAAAACAGAATAATAAAAAGTAATTAAAAATAGCAATTTAATCTAAAAATTACTTAATGAACAGTAACAGAAAATTAAATTATACTGAAAAATCAGAAATTAAAAGAGAAAAATAATGGAAAAAGAATCAAAGTCTAAAACCTAATTTAGTCCACTAAAGACAAAAAAAATCAAAATGTGATAGTGACACTTTGTGTGTTTCTGTCTTTTAGCTAAGCAGTGGGAACAGCAAAGCTAGCAGTGGGAAAGGAGTTCCCACTGACAATGAAAATAAACGGGTCTGGTGGTTGTTTGATTTATAACTTGCTTGTTTTTTAGTTTTGATGGGAAACAAAGGCACCCCCACACTCATGGAAGTGTGGGGAGTCAGTATAAACACAAAAACACCAAAGCACAATACAAATTTCACACACAAATTACCCTAAAATGTTACTGATTAAGGGTCTAAGGGGCTGTGATGATTTTTGCTGATGCAAATGGTACACAAATGAGTTTCAAAGGCCAAATATTTGCACAAAAACTTATCCAATCACACACAACTGATCACCAACCCTAGAGGGAGTTATAATCTAACATTCAACAAACTTGTGAGCAACAATTTGCACAAAACAAGGCAGAAACAAGGATTGCTGTTTTTAAGCTATAAGAACCAAAATTTTATCATGCAAACTTGTTATATCCTACCAAACTGAAAACCAAACACTACTACTACCTAAATACAACCCATTGAGTGTGTTTAAGCTGTTTTTAAACCAAATAAATGTCAATTACCTAACTTAATAAGCAGACCCAAACACCCCTTTAATTCTGATTATGAATTTTTTAACTAAGCAAAAGCATACAAGCCTACACTAAACTGATCCAAATCAATTCTAACATGCATCATCAACCTTTTAAGCATAAACTAACTAAAAAAATGAACAAATAAGCAGGTTACATTCAAAACTCACATAAATCTTATCAAACTCAAAAAAATATACCAATGGGGTTCAAAGCCACTTACCAGCTGAATGCCTTCCAAAGGTTGGTGTTCTGAGCTTTTAAGGAGCTTATGGAGAGGTGCAAGAACCCTGCTGGAGGACTACAACAGTCCCAGGGTGCAAAATATCTTCAAGCCCAAGAAAGAAATGGAATGGATGGAGTGATGATGCTGCTATGGAACTTGTACCTGCACAAGACAAATAAACAAAGGAAGTGAACTGATAACAAAAGCAAATAAGCTAATAAGCTAGCTTATTGATTAAGCTACTTATGGCTTATTGCTTAAATAAAAAAAATACTTGAAAATGAATTTTACTGAAACCTTTTTTAACTAATCAGAAAAACTTGAAATCCTTCTTAACCAACTGAAATAAACAAACCTCAATCATCAAACCAAACTAATGGCTTCCACTTTCACTTTCACCATTAATTAGGTTTGAGTATTTGAACTTTCTGAAAAAAAACGTTTTATAGATGAAATCTTTTGAACCAAATGAATTTTTTAATAAACTTGCAATAAAAATGAGTATCTAAATTATAAGAACAACAATTAAGGAATTCAGTCATGTGCACAAAGATAAAATTTCATTGTCATTACTTTTCTAAAAATAATACACAAAAACTGGAACAAGCTTGAAGTCACAAGTCGACTTAGCTTAAATACTACATGAAAGAAGATTCTAGAGTGCATAAACCCTAAACAATGAATTTCCTACTCTGCCCTTGGTTTTTCAAACTTGAAAAAGTGGTCAAGTGACCCATGTGATTGATGTTGATGTTGATGAGCTGTTGGGATGATCATGGACGTCCATTGTGACTTTGGGACCAAGGAGAATGCCTTGGTCGTTGATTCTTCTGAAAGATGTTATTTTTGCTATAAAAAGTGTAGCAGGGGAACATGGGGAGGGGACCAAGTGACAAGCTGGCAAGGTAAAAGTGAGTGGGTTTGGTTTATTTGTTGTTGAATCATCAATCTGGAGAATATCAAATAAAAACCCTTTGATTAGGGAAGGATTAGGAGTAGGGTTCTTGGGGGTTAAGAGAGAATGAACAGGTGAGTTTAATTCGTTTTTGATGTTTAAATAAGTTTAAAAAGTGTTTCCCCCACTAATCATTAAATAAACATGTTTAATAACAAAGGGTTCAAAAGGGGTTGTGACTGGGTAGTATAAAGATTTGGACTGGTTCGTTTCATGAAAGTGGACTGGCAGGGGTTGTATAGTGGGTGGGGGAGGCTTAGGAGTGGAGGGTGATGTTTCTATGTCTGGGCAAAACAAGTCCCTGAACTCTCTTCATTCTTTCATGTTGTATTAGCAGCCATACACCTTTTTTCCTTTGAAAAGAACTTTGCTATACTTGTCATTTTTGGCATGTTGTTTTTCAAAACTTTACATAAGGACTTTCTTTGCACATTTGGATATCCTCAAGGGCCATTTATGTATATACTTGAAATATTAGGGACCCAATGTGTAATTTGAGTGTTCACAAGGGTATAATATGACAAGTCTTCCAAAGTAGAGGGACCAAAGTTGTCAAATCTTCAAACTTTAAGGACTTGATAGGAAAATCATGATTCGGGTCCGGTTCTTTGTGCGGCTTCGTTTCCCGTGTTCGTTTTTGCTTGATTCCTTTGATCTTTTGGTGAATTCACGATATCCGTACCTGAAATACACAATGAACAAATACAAGCACATATATGGGTATTTTGATGATATTTTAAGCGTTTTAAGCCCGATTTGGACGATGAGACTATGTATAAATACAGTCTCATCACTCCCCCATACTAAACCATTGCCGTGTCCCCACGCAATGCTAGAATTAAGTATCATAGCACTTCCAAAATTCATTTATGATGACATTTATTGAAGACATAAATTTAAATAAACTACTACACGTGTTTTAGACATAATGTATTGTTTTCATCACGAGAACGTGACTTTTGGGATCATAGAACAAGAACACGTGAATGCTTCGTTAGAAATAATTTCGTCGTCCTCGATTTTCACCCAATTCCATGCTAAGCGTGTAACGAGATCATTGTTATTATAAGTTAGCAACACGATCATATCTCATGAGTGTTAATTACACACCTAAACTCCCTTATTCCTACTTGGTATCTCTTGTATTTTATTTTGTCTTAATGATCACGAGGATACATCATTGACTTATGCGTGAATAGAGATTAAGTCTAAAAATAGAAACTTAACGGTGTAACCAAAATCATTAAATCAATAATTCATCCTAATAGACAACGATGTCAAAAAATTAAGTCAACAAGAAGGATCGATAAACACGATTTTATAACGGTTTTGAACATGAGACTTATTACCAAGACTTTTATACGCCCCCTAACGGAAGGGCCTTATTATCTTTGGTTTACCTCCATCTTTTATTCAACTCCGCCATGGAGCTTTTATTATGACTTCGGTCTTGCCTTGCCTTTTATTATCCGCCTCATCGGTGGTTTTATTAGCCAAAGACGTATATCCTCACGCTAAAGCGGAATTTTGGATCTTTAAAGCTTCGAAGATTAAGGCTTGATTCACTTTCAATTTGGGCATAGATTTTTCGGCCTTGTGAGCTTCAAATTTTTGCTTAATTTAGGTGAGCACTTGAAATCTTATTATTAGGTGAAGCTTTCGATTATTCGGGTGTCAATACTTCAAAATCGTGACGCTGGCGATACCTTAATGTTTTCCCAATTTAATTAAATGGAAGCTACTAAAACAAATTAGAAACCAACAATAGTGACTAAACCGCCAAATCAATATTTATTAACAATTTATTATGCAAAAGCGTGGGGAGAATAAGCTAATAATCACTACACATGAGATCGTGACAATTACGAGACTTATAAATAACTCTATCATTTCTCGTCCTCATTTAAGAGACTTAGCCTAAAAAGTTAAGGAATCGAAGCTAAGTGCTCAACACGCACGGTCGAGTCAAAAATTACTCTTATTCTCACCATCGGAAAACCTACATTTCGTGTCTTAAACACTTATGAAAAACAAGAAAAAATTTAAAATTTGGCCATTTTTAGCCTTATTTTGCAACAAAACGATAACAAAAGGATGAATATTGGATAGCGTGGTGACGTAAGCAAGGTGAAGTATCTACTCACCCCCCCCCCCATACTAAAACTAAACATTGTCCTCAATGTTTCGAGTCTAGGGGTGTAAACACCCCCATACTAGAGACGAAGTCGAATGCTTAATCTCGAGCATGGAAAGGGTAAAACGAATAACCTAAAAGCCGTTTATGAATTATGCTAATAAGATAAACGTTAGAACATAAAATGATATCATCGGATATCGGAATCTCCAAAGGCAACGATCGAAGCTCGAGTGATCCGTAAAACGAACACGAGAGGCTTCAATGATGACGATGAACCTAATGAATCACAATCACAAACAACCACGGAACAAAGGTTGGAAGAGCACAAGTCCCCTCATTAGGTTAATCTAAAAAGCAATAATATTTACAAGGATAAGCATGACAATTCCCCCACGAGGCACCTTGTTTTTGATAACCGAGTCAAAAGCTCGACTAGAATCCCCATAAATGTGATCATTTAGGGATAATCATGGTTTGGTCATTTTTTTTGGTGGGGCTTACATGATAAACAAGGCCCAAAAGTACATGGAGTACTTTAAAAACCCGATACACGTATACCGGGGTCAAAGATAGCGTCTTCGTTTTCGGATGAAAGACGAAACAACGCCACTCCAATACAAACCCCAATGGGGTAGAAAAAAAGAGATAAGAAGTAGAAAGGTGGGGCAATGGGTAAGGCAACATAATGAGCTACTCGAGGTAGACTCACACCAAGCAAACGAATAAGATTTCCATTTATTGCATCGGTGGAAGACCGAGATTTCCCTTTACAAGCAATTCCGGGACCGTAAATCTCGTCCTCGGTGGAGAAATGTGAGGGAACATTTGGGGCTTCCCCCACACTAAAACCACACACACCATCGTCAAAAGGAGTAGACGAGGTGGTAGCACTCATAAAACGCGGTGATGACAGAGTTAAACTTGTAGAAAAATCTTTTAAAACATTTTTAAAATCTTTTCCTTTTTCATCGTTTAAAAACTCTTTATGAAAACCCGATTGAATAATGTCGAAAATATTTGGCGTGTCAAATTCAAAATTAGTCGCGCTAAAAATCCTCACATTTAAGTCCTTGGTGGGAGGGGTGGCGGATTATATAAGTTCTCAAAACGTTTGTCAATAAAGAACACCGCCCCCTCGGGGTCTACATACTTGTCATCCTCATGAACGTTGATATCATCGATTTCTTCGTCAAAGATAGGCTTGTCAAACCAAGGTTTGTCATTCCCCTCCTTGAGTATCTTAGAAACTCTCTCGAAAAGATCACGGTCAAGCACGAAACCATCATTCTTTTGTGGGGATCGTTGATAAGTTAGATCCTCATGAATGTGGTAAACGTCATTCTCAAATGAGGAGTGTTGATTAGGTAACTCCTCGAGAATTGGATTCTTAGTGGTCACATGAGTTGGTTCGTCATCTAAAATAAGATGTTCCAACTCATCGAGTTCATCCTCGATTTTGGAAAGGTCGACCTCACTCGTAGGTGGAAGTGAAGGCATAAGAGCTAGCTCTCGTTCAATGATTTCCTCAATCTCGGGATCAAACTCGTAATCATCGTACTTCACATGTTTCTTTTTAGGAGAATCAAAAATTGCATGTGGATGTCGAAGTACGTGATCAATCTCGGCAAAATCGCCATCGTCATCGTCAAAGAAAGAGTCGATGTGAGCACTCACAACCATGGACTTACAAGTCAAATGACTATGCTTAGGTGACTTTTCTAACGAACTTGGAAAATAATTAACGAACTTGGAAACGAGATCCTTCCACGTAACTATGGAATTAGGTGGCTCTTTCTCGTACCAATCCTTGGCGGCACCATCGAGCGAGTACGGAAAAAGCATAAGCTTGACGACATCGGTGTCGACGTTCTTAAACTTGCTCGTGGCCAAAAGACGATCAAAATTCCGAATATGGTCGTGAGGATTATCGGCTTCACGACCTCGAAACTTCGTAGCTTGGATTAACGAAAGCATTCCGCTCTTAATCTCAAAATTCTTCGCTTCGATAGCGGGAATTACGATCGCGTCTCCATAACCCTCGGTGGGCGCTTGGAGCAATTCCATCATCGAACAATTGTCGGCCATCTCCTCTACGGTTTCTTCAACAACGATATTAGGAACGTCGGTTTCTAATTCTCGTCTACGTCGTCGATTCCTTCGATTACGATTGCGTCGATTCGAAGCTTCGCGAGAATTGGAATAGTTCTTCGATCGAGTGCGCATGCACTAAGCGTAGAATGGGTGGTAGCAAAGAAGATTCTTTTTGCGGTTTTTTGATTTTTCAATTTTTTTGGTTTTTGATTGGTTTTTTAATTTTTTGGATTTTTGAATGTATTACGTAGACACAAATCTACAAATCTCTCCTCGAATCGACTTTCTCGATTAAAGGAGCCTCAAAGAATGAAAACGATCACGTGGAGTGAACGCCTTCGATGACTTTAGAACGTTGGTGGAACACCAAAACGTTCAAGAGGGTTTAATCTTGAAAACACAAGCAAATATAATATACGTAGATAATACTTGGGCGGCAAACCCTCGATTAGCCTTCTTTCTCAAAACACGCACAAGCAAGCGGAGGAAACGAGGCGGCGCGAAGCACTTAAGAGCCTTTTTCCTTTAGGTCGTGAAATACAACCGCCTTATACCCACCTTATAGTTTGTGTTAATTGAAATTAAGCCTCACGAAACTATTTATCTATTTTGCCTTTAAACTTTTGCTTTAGATTCGAATACAATGATCGAGTGATGAAATCCCGAATCAAGGTTGCATTTTCACGCTTTTGGAGTACTTGTATATTTATTGTTCTTACGTAGATACAATATAGTAATAATATATTCACAATAAAAACGAAAACCAATATATCTACAATATAGTAAAGATTGATTTGTGTTTAATTTAGGAAAATTAAACACGATTTATTTGGATAATATAATATAGTAATGAAAAATAACAAAAATGAGTATGTACGATATTCACGCTTTCCAAAAAAATGAAAAGCAAAAACGCACTACTCACACAAACACGATACTAATAATAATGGCACACTAAACACCTCCCCGGCAGCGGCGCCAAAATGATAGGTGTAGAAATACGTGTTTAGGAAAACAACGTATAAAAGCGGCAAGTATTAAGTTATACGCTTTAGGAAAAACGTAAAACCGAATAAATTCCAAGTTCGTTCTCGAAGGAGGTGTGTGTATTAATGTGCCAATATATAAAATAACAATGTTTGGATTAGTGACGTTTTTGGTTGAGAAGAGAAAAAATAAAGACGAGCTACGACTACGATTTAAACTACGACGTTGACGTAAAACGCGAACGTAGATACGTAAAACGCGACAAAATTAAAAATTAAACCTAAAAATTAATTAAAAGCTTAAACTAAGTCTAAAATAATATAAATAAGAATAAAAATCCAACAAATATATTTTAAAACCTTTTATTAATTAAATATTCAATTTTAATTGCTAATTAAAGCCCTAAAATTAAATATAATTAACAAAATGCCCAAAATAATAATTTATTGAACTAATAACTAACTTATATTATCTAAAGACTAAAAACTATTTTTCCTAAATTTTCAAAACTATTTTTCTATTTTTAAAACACTAAAAACTATTTTTAAACTAAAATAATGATTAAAAATAATAAAATAATGCCAAAAACAATTTGACAATTTTAAAAATCCTAAATTACACTAATGAACAGTAGAAATTTGAAAAAGTTTGAAAAATGTAAAGTTTTGCACTAAAAGATAAAACTGATTAATAATAAAACCCTAATTAACTTAAATTAATTATAAAAATAATTAAAAAGTGAGCAGTAAAAAACTTTTAAACTAAAAATCTTAAAATACTTTCCTAAATATAAGAAAAATTTTAAAACTGAAAAATATAACTTTTCTGCACTAAAGGACAAAAACAGAATAATAAAAAGTAATTAAAAATAGCAATTTAATCTAAAAATTACTTAATGAACAGTAACAGAAAATTAAATTATACTAAAAAATCAGAAATTAAAAGAGAAAAATAATGGAAAAAGAATCAAAGTCTAAAACCTAATTTAGTCCACTAAAGACAAAAAAAAAATCAAAATGTGATAGTGACACTTTGTGTGTTTCTGTCTTTTAGCTAAGCAGTGGGAACAGCAAAGCTAGCAGTGGGAAAGGAGTTCCCACTGACAATGAAAATAAACGGGTCTGGTGGTTGTTTGATTTATAACTTGCTTGTTTTTTAGTTTTGATGGGAAACAAAGGCACCCCCACACTCATGGAAGTGTGGGGAGTCAGTATAAACACAAAAACACCAAAGCACAATACAAATTTCACACACAAATTACCCTAAAATGTGACTGATTAAGGGTCTAAGGGGCTGTGATGATTTTTGCTGATGCAAATGGTACACAAATGAGTTTCAAAGGCCAAATATTTGCACAAAAACTTATCCAATCACACACAACTGATCACCAACCCTAGAGGGACTTATAATCTAACATTCAACAAACTTGTGAGCAACAATTTGCACAAAACAAGGCAGAAACAAGGATTGTTGTTTTTAAGCTATAAGAACCAAAATTTTATCATGCAAACTTGTTATATCCTTACCAAACTGAAAACCAAACACTACTACTACCTAAATACAACCCATTGAGTGTGTTTAAGCTGTTTTTAAACCAAATAAATGTCAATTACCTAACTTAATAAGCAGACCCAAACACCCCTTTAATTCTGATTATGAATTTTTAACTGAGCAAAAGCATACAAGCCTACACTAAACTGATCCAAATCAATTCTAACATGCATCATCAACCTTTTAAGCATAAACTAACTAAAAAATGAACAAATAAGCAGGTTACATTCAAAACTCACATAAATCTTATCAAACTCAAAAAAATATACCAATGGGGTTCAAAGCCACTTACCAGCTGAATGCCTTCCAAAGGTTGGTGTTCTGAGCTTTTAAGGAGCTTATGGAGAGGTGCAAGAACCCTGCTGGAGGACTACAACAGTCCCAGGGTGCAAAATATCTTCAAGCCCAAGAAAGAAATGGAATGGATGGAGTGATGATACTGCTATGGAACTTGTACCTGCACAAGACAAATAAACAAAGGAAGTGAACTGATAACAAAAGCAAATAAGCTAATAAGCTAGCTTATTGATTAAGCTACTTATGGCTTATTGCTTAAATAAAAAAAATACTTGAAAATGAATTTTACTGAAACCTTTTTTAACTAATCAGAAAAACTTGAAATCCTTCTTAACCAACTGAAATAAACAAACCTCAATCATCAAACCAAACTAATGGCTTCCACTTTCACTTTCACCATTAATTAGGTTTGAGTATTTGAACTTTCTGAAAAAAACGTTTTATAGATGAAATCTTTTGAACCAAATGAATTTTTTAATAAACTTGCAATAAAAATGAGTATCTAAATTATAAGAACAACAATTAAGGAACTCAGTCATGTGCACAAAGATAAAATTTCATTGTCATTACTTTTCTAAAAATAATACACAAAAACTGGAACAAGCTTGAAGTCACAAGTCGACTTAGCTTAAATACTACATGAAAGAAGATTCTAGAGTGCATAAACCCTAAACAATGAATTTCCTACTCTGCCCTTGGTTTTTCAAACTTGAAAAAGTGGTCAAGTGACCCATGTGTTTGATGTTGATGTTGATGAGCTGTTGGGATGATCATGGACGTCCATTGTGACTTTGGGACCAAGGAGAATGCCTTGGTCGTTGATTCTTCTGAAAGATGCTATTTTTGCTATAAAAAGTGTAGCAGGGGAACATGGGGAGGGGACCAAGTGACAAGCTGGCAAGGTAAAAGTGAGTGGGTTTGGTTTATTTGTTGTTGAATCATCAATCTGGAGAATATCAAATAAAAACCCTTTGATTAGGGAAGGATTAGGATTAGGGTTCTTGGGGGTTAAGAGAGAATGAACAGGTGAGTTTAATTCGTTTTTGATGTTTAAATAAGTTTAAAAAGTGTTTCCCCCACTAATCATTAAATAAACATGTTTAATAACAAAGGGTTCAAAAGGGGTTGTGACTGGGTAGTATAAAGATTTGGACTGGTTCGTTTCATGAAAGTGGACTGGCAGGGGTTGTATAGTGGGTGGGGGAGGCTTAGGAGTGGAGGGTGATGTTTCTATGTCTGGGCAAAACAAGTCCCTGAACTCTCTTCATTCTTTCATGTTGTATTAAACAGCCATACACCTTTTTTCCTTTGAAAAGAACTTTGCTATACTTGTCATTTTTGGCATGTTGTTTTTCAAAACTTTACATAAGGACTTTCTTTGCACATTTGGATATCTTCAAGGGCCATTTATGTATATACTTGAAATATTAGGGACCCAATGTGTAATTTGAGTGTTCACAAGGGTATAATATGACAAGTCTTCCAAAGTAGAGGGACCAAAGTTGTCAAATCTTCAAACTTTAAGGACTTGATAGGAAAATCATGATTCGGGTCCGGTTCTTTGTGCGGCTTCGTTTCCCGTGTTCGTTTTTGCTTGATTCCTTTGATCTTTTGGTGAATTCACGATATCCGTACCTGAAATACACAATGAACAAATACAAGCACATATATGGGTATTTTGATGATATTTTAAGCGTTTTAAGCCCGATTTGGACGATGAGACTATGTATAAATACAGTCTCATCAGTCACTTTGACTCATGTATGAGTCAGTTGACTCATGCATGAGTCAGTGTGACTCATGCATGAGTCAGTGTGACTCATACATGAGTCAGTGTGACTCATACATGATTTATGCTCACTTATTAACTTGTTTCATGTTTATGTTCAAGGTTCTCCGTAATCCTGGAGATGGATCAGTTGAGTGTACGTGTAGGCATTTTATGCGTTATGATTTTCTTTGTCGCCACATATTTTGTGTTTTGAAGAACCGTGATATTGAAGAGATTCCAGAGAAGTACATTTTAAGGCATTGGAGAAGGGATTTGATACCGCTTTCATTAAGAAGAAACACAAGCATATACGGAGAGAAGAACGAAACAATTTAGAGACTAACAAATAAGGCTAACTTCCACAGAGACGAGTGCTTGTTTTGGTTGAGTAAAGATGCAGAAACGTAGGAGAATCAAATACAACAACTACTTCAAGTGTTGAAAACATGTGTTGAATATCTGATTTAATTTAATTTTCTGTTTTTCTTTTATTGAAGTGTTAAAAACATGTGTTGACTATTTGATTTAAATTTATGATTTCTTTTATTGAAGTGTTGAAAACATGTCTTGAATATGTGACTTGAATACTATATATTGAATATCATGAGTCACCTGACTCATGCATGAGTCGCCTGACTCATGCATGAGTCGCCTGACTCATGCATGAGTCGCTTGACTCATGCATGAGTCATATAAATTTACAAGTGTTTATAAACACTTGTACATTTGATTGTTGTCATTTTTACACTTAATACACTTTTAGAAATATGTAAAAGTGCTTTTAACAGTTAAAACATATGCTGAGTCATTATGACTCATGCATGAGTCATATAATTTTGCAAGTGTTTATAAACACTTGTACATTTGATTGTTGTCATTTCTACACTTAATACGTAAAAGTGTTTATTATAGTTAATACATATTCTGGGTCATTATAATACATATTCTGTCATTATGACTCATGTATGAGTCATACTGACTCATACATGAGTCACATGACTCATGTATGAGTCATCTGACTCATGTATGAGTCACATGACTCAAGTATGAGTCAAAGGCACTTATGATTCTCAGACACGCAAAAACATACTACTATGATTTTTAAAACATACTACTTAAGATCATAAGTATGATTCTCAAACACTGAAAAACTATCAACAGAATTAAGTACTACTATTAGTTCTATTACAATATAACACTTTCCTTCTGTAGGCTCTGCTTGTTTCTTCTTGGCAGATGGTTTCTTGGCAGCTGCTTTCTTGGTTACTTATTTCTCAGCTGCTGGTTTTTCGGTTGATGCTATCTCGGCTACTTCTTTTGTATCAGTGACTCATGTATGAGTCACAGTGACTCATACATGAGTCACAGTGACTCATGTATAAGTCATTCTCAGTTAAATGTTTAACTAACCTTGTAGGTTATTACTTTGTCTTCTTCTTGTATAATCATCTATTTGCCTTCTTCTGTATACAATTATATGTTTCATAACTTAGAACTTGCTAAATCACATGTGATTATCATTGTGTCATTTCATCAAACATATGGTGTGCATCAACAATCATAACATGTGTTTTACCTAGAGTAGATATGAAATCTTCTAAGCAAAATCAAAATGAAACAAAAACATAAAAACAAGCATAATCAAAACAACTTATAATCATCGACATGAAACTTAGCGCTAAAAATTAAGGTTTTGTGGTGTGGATTTAGTCGAGATAATGTGGATCTCGTCGTGGTTGCTGCTGGTAGTTGTTAGTGGTGGTGGTGTTGGTTGGTGGTGGGGGTGGTGGTGGTGGCGGTGGTGGCGGTGGTGGCGGAGGTGATGGGCGGCAGTGGTGGGTTGTGTTTTTTGTGTTCGTAGTTAAGCAGGGATGAGAGGGGATTTTGTTTTTTTTTTTGATCTTGGACCGTAGGATGAAAGTGGATTGGATGGTTTTGATTAGTTCATTGAGACTTTGATAAATCAAGGGACTTTATTGAACTTTTGGCTCAAGTCCATAGCTTAGAACAGGATTATTCATCAAAGCGGAGTCATATAAACAGATAAACTCATTCTATCGTCCTTTCATAAATGAGATCCAATTTTGATGCGCTTAAACCAATATACTTTTTTTTGGGTAAATAATTAAAAAGATACTTATTTTAAGTCAAAATTCAAGTAAAGGTATTTAATTTTTTTTCTCAATTTAAGGTATCGGTTTTTTTTCTTGTTGCAATGTTGGGATAATTAACCAATTTAAAAGTTATATATTAACGATCGTTTACTTTATTATTGCATCCGTTTCTATCTTTTTCGTGTTATTGTTACCGTTTTCGCTTTGGTCCGTTTTTACAACATTCGTACTTCTTTTATCGTTTCGTCCATTTTTATGTTTTCCAGCCCTTCTGACCGTTTGTGTCCGTTTGGTGGCTTTTTTTAACTGTTTTCGTCTGTTTTTTTATTGTTTTTGACTTCTTTTTTTACCATTTATGACCGTTTTTGTTGGTAAAAAAAATGGTTGAAAACGATATCAAACAGTAAATAAACGGACGTAACGGACGAAAACAGTAAAAACGGTCAAAAACGATATCAAACACTCAAGGGTGGCCTAGTGGCAAAAGGATTTGTGGCTATCACTCCAAAGTGTGTGAGGTCTCAAGTTCAATTCCTGCTAGGTGCAAACAAACTTGAAGTGGCCACGCCAACCTCCTGAAAAGGGAGGGCTTTACCTGGTTTGAGTTTGTGTGGCGGTGGGCTCAAACCCCGTGGATTAGTCGGGCAATGTGTCAGAAATCACGGTTACCAAAAAAAAAAGGTCGAAAACGGTAAAACTGACGAAAACGACAAAAAACAGACCAAAATGATTAAAAATCGAATGAAGACGGTAAAAGTCTGACGAAAAAGGTAGAAAACGGTTTAAAACTGTAAAAAATGAATTTTAAGTTTATTATAAAGTGTCGTTATTATAAAGGACTAACGATGCAATAATAAAGTAACGATCGTTAATATATAACCTTTAAATTTGTTAACTATCCTAACATTGCAACGATAAAAAAGATCGATACCTTAAATTGAGAAGAAAAATGTGAGTACCTTTATTTGAGTTTTGAAATAAGATGAATACTTTTTATGCTATTTATCATTTTTTAAACGAAATTGTTTTTCGATAAAAACATACAATTTAAAACAATGTATTTATTATAGTCTTTTTATTTTTTGATAAAATGATAAATTTAACGTTAGCAAATTAATTAAGCTCTTTTTTAAATCTTGTAATAATAAAAAAAATTATATTTTTTTAATAATAAACAATTATTAAAATGTCTCACAATAAGAAAAGGTAGACGACAAAAATAGATGACAGGAGTATAACATAATTTTAAGATGGTTTCAGAATTAAATGGAGCACGTAGGGGTTGAAACGAGCTGAGCTGCTTGTGAAAAGCTCGAAATTAGATCGGTAAAAAGCTTGAATAAACCGAGCCTAACGAGCTCGAGTCCGAGCTCCAGCCTAAGTTGTACCTCGTTTATTAAACGAGCTTGAGCCCGAACTTTACGTACAATGCTCGTTTGAGCACCCGAGCCTAAACGACCTAGTATTTTATATAAAAGCTTATTAGCGAGCTTAATAACAACCTTATTAACGAGTCTAGTTTAAATATATTACGAGTCGAGTTTGAGCCAAGTTTTATTTTTATATTGTCAAATCATATAAACGAATTGAGTTCAAGCCAAGCCAAAACCTGTCTAGCATACCATAAGTCAAACCCAACCTAAATAATAAAACCCAAAATGAGCCGAGCTCAAACTCAAGCTTCGTAAAGCTTACTCGGTTCGTTTCCACTCTTAGTAGCAGGTACAACAAAAATCTAGACATGGGCTGAAATTATGGCAAGAAAACAGGGATAGATCGGTCATTTCAACACCAATCTCATGTCTTAAACTTCAACCTACTTCCTTTTTCTTACTTTGTTGGTTGGTTAAACTGCCGTAAGCCAAAATGACACTATCCGCCGAAATTTTCCCAAGATTTCTAAATGGCGAAAGATTGAATTCCATAGCCAGGGAGTTAGAACTTACTTGGCAAGAACTCATGGAAGATATACAATTACGCATGCAAACAAATTAAGAATATTTTAAAAGAGTCGTACGCTGAAGAAGAACAAAGTTAGTGTGTTTCTTTTATTAATTGGTGTTTGTAGTCCTAAGATTTTACTATTTTAGTACATAAAATATGTTTATTAGAGAATACCCAAACACGATTGCGGGGTTTCTTTTATGTGTTTGTTTCGGCTTATGAAACATAAGCCGGAATGTGCTTACATTTTATAAGCTCTAATTTTCGGCTTATTTTGAGACTTGTTGGCTTATATAAGTTTATTGTTGAAAGTTTATGGACATAAAATTAAATAGTCGTGTGATAGGATCAAACTCGGGATTACGGGATTGCACACAATACGTAAAAGGTTAAATTTTATTTAATAAATGTGTTTATTATACTTATTAAATTAAACCGAGCTTAACTTAAACGGTCGGTAAAATGATTAAAAGTTAAGTATAACGAATGTTATGGAATATATTGGAAGAGTTGGAAAGTTCCGGAAACCACCCTTGGGTGAGTTTCGACTGTCGGCCAAACACAAGGAAAAGGGAAAGATTTTCTTTCCTAATTTGTTTATGACTTGGTGAATAAGATTTGCTAGCCTATATAAACAATCATTGGCCCTCATTATTTTCCATCCCACTCTCCTCTCTCTCTCTCTTTGCGATCGACGACAAACACCCCTTTAGGATTTTGGTTTGGTTTTCGATTTAAGCTATTATCTAGTCCTAGCCCCTCTCTATGGTTGTTGGGTAAATATTTCACAAGTGTTGAAGCTCTGATTTATTAGTGCTAGACTCACGATTAGCCCGTTGCATTACGTGTGTATAAGAGCGTAATATAGTTTTACTTTAAACTATATCTTGGTATTATTTGTCCAAACCCTAATTGGTGATACGTTGGTGTTCTTGTGGATTTGCTCTAGCTAAAAGGTATGTAACCCTAACTCGATTAATTATGAATGTGTTATTAATCATGATCTTGTTAAATCGCTTCCGCTATGTATGTTTTGATCTTATTTAGGATTTTGTGTAATTGTTATGAGCTTTATAAACCTTCAGTAGCACCGAGAGCCGTTTTAACATGTTATAATTATCGAGATCTAAAGTTTTTTTAACTAATATTGATTTGGGTTAAAAATCACATGATGTTTTTTAGGTTTTCACAAAAATTAGGGTTTTGTTTTTTATTAAAATCGGCCTAGCCAAATTTTTTTAAAAAAAAAAATTGAAACCCTAAAAATTGCATGTTGATTATCTTTAGATGTTTGCATGAATTAATTTTGTTTATGTCATGTCTGGTTACGATCCGTAGAGAGATTTAATTGTTAAGATTATGTGGGAGATCCGTGATGAACATGCATGTTTTTTCACTGATCATATGATTTTATATGCTATTTGCTTTATTTGATTCAAAATTTTAAAATTAGGGAAGACTTTTATATGTTTATTAAACCCTAGATTTGATGTTCTTTGAATAAATTGTTATGCATGTGGCTATTTGATTTAGTTTTTTTTGTACCTACTTGTTTTCATACGTATTATATTAATTGTATGTTGTAAACAAGGGTAATTTTTTCCAAAGAAAAATTAATATGGACTAAATCATATCAAAATTAATGAATTGTTTTGAGATCTAAATTACATAGAATTGTGTTGATTTAGTTTAGCGTCCTACTCCTTTTAACAAACTATAAAGTGGGTTTAACGCACCGGTGGTCATGTACCCGGTTAAGGAAGGAGGTGTTATGTCATTAGTCGCTGACCGAATTCCCGGCTCGCCTGTGCATCAAATTGAAATTACCTACGATTATCATTTGCATTATATCTTAAGGTTGATTTACCGCAAATTCACATCTGAAACATAATGAATAAGGTTATTGCTTTGTGCTTTAGTTGAGTTCTAGAAAAAGTACATTGTGAATAGTTGTGGGTAAAGTCTTTAATTGGTTTAACCAATACCTCAACTTGTAATATATGGCGAAATTTTAGACTCACCAAAAGGTTTACTAAAAGTTTTTTATTAAACTAATGCTATGGAGATGTATGCATGCTTCTCCATACATGATTTTGACATCAAAAATCTATACCCTAAATTTAAGTCATATGCCATCTAATTGACGAACACTTTAAGTTACAATTATCGTCATATGAGATTTTGGACGATGTTGTGATGGAAAGAAAACGTTCATAGAATGAGAATTCGCGTGAATGTTTTACGTTCTTTAAATCGGTCGACTTGATTGAGTTACTCGGTGAGATCTAGAAACTTAAGGCATAAAGTAGGGATGAAACATGTTTACAATGCAAAATGACTTTTGACAATGTAAATCCCTAAAATATCTAGAAATTACAAATTTGTTTGTCAATTATTGTTCGACAAGTTACCATGTTGAATACATTTATCACTAGCAGATCAACTGATGTGATAAGTTTATGTCAATGTGGATTCTAGCTTCAAGGAAAATACTATGGTTTAATTACCGGGGTAATTTTATTTTCTTGAATGGTATTATCGAAAATACTAATATTTTGAACTTATTTCTGTAGAAATGGCTCAACCCGATAACAACACGTTGAGTTTTGCCTTCAAGACTTATCTTGAACGTCAGGAACTAACTGGCCCAAACTTCAACGGATTGGTACCGCTCACTGAGAATTGTCTTGAGAGTAGCGGGTACTTCTGATTACATGACCAGGGCGTTTCCTGCGCCCCTTGACCCTAATGCTACTCCAGTTGAAAGACTGAATTATGAGGCAGAGGTTAAGAAGCACAATGATGTGGCTTGCTTAATGCTCAGAAAAATGGCTCCTTTCTTACAAAGAAAGTTTGAACTATTTGCTCCAAATAAAATGCTTGAAGAGCTCAAGTCAATGTATGAGAAGCCTTAGGTTGTGGAGATCTACGATTTGGGAGATGATTTGCACAGTTGTAAGCAAGCCCCTGGGAAACCCGTAAGTTCACATTATCAAGAGATGAAGGGTTACATGGAACAGCTCATCGCACTAGGGAAACCCTATGATGATGATATGGCTATTAACCTAATCAATAGGTCCCTTAATAAGGACTTCAATGATTTCGTTAGGAACTTTAATATGCATTGCGCGGGGAAGATAGTTAATGATTTGCACGCAATCCTCGTTGACTACGAAAAGGGTCTTAAAGACAAGGAAAGTACATCTACTTCTACTCCTCTTGTGCTTTATGTGCAAAAGGGTAGAGTGAAAAAGCCAAAACCGCACGCGAACAAGAAGAAAGGCAAAGGCAAGGGTGATAAGGGCAAACAAGTTACGACTCATTCAAAACCTAAGCAGAACTTTGTCAAGAAGAATCAATCTCAGAAGGATGAGACTTGTCACCATTGCAAAGCAAGTGGTCACTGGAAGAGGAACTGCCCTCTTTATCTCGATGAGTTGCGAGAAAATAAGAAGAAGGCTGAGCCAAGTGCTGCAGCACCTTCAGGTAACTTATTTATGATAGAGTTATTTAATCATACATACAAATCAAACTCCTGGGCATATGATACGGGATGCGGTATTAACATTTGTAATACGCTGCAGGGATTTGAGTTGGAAAGGAAGCTTACCTATGGGGAAAAGTTTCTGTAAGTGGGCAATGGCGCACAAGCAGCGGTTGAAGCTATAGGAACATTTAATTTAGTTTTAGCATCGGGTTTAGTACTGATTTTAAATGATTGTCATTATGCACCTACAATTGTTAGGGGTGTTGTTTCCTTTTCTTGTATGTTGGATCTTGGATTTATTCACACTATTGATAATAATAGAATTTATGTTTTAAAAAATGGTTTATTCTATTTTAGTGCAATTTCTGTGAATGGTGTGTTTGAAATTAAAAAGCATGATAATAATTCCAAGAGAAAAAATAATTCTGTTTTTAGCATGAATAAGAAGAGAAAGTTAGACAAGAACTCTTCTTATCTTTGGCATTGTAGACTTGCCCACATTGGGAAGACTCGCATACAAAAGCTTCAACGTGATGGTCTTATGGAAAATATCAATGATGAATCATTTGATAAATGTGAGTCTTGTATCTCTGGAAAGATGACCATGAAACCTTTTAATAGTAATATTGAAAGGGCTACTGAACTACTTGGTTTGATACACACTGGCGTATGTGGACCACTTAGACATGTGTCAAGGAAAGGTGTTAGCTACTTCTTAACATTTACGGATGATTATAGCCGTTATGGTTATGTTTATTTACTTAAGCATAAACATGAGGTATTTGAAACATTCAAAGTGTTTAAAGCAGAAGTAGAATTGCAACTAGGAAAGAAGATTAAAGCTCTTCGTTCCGATCGAGGTGGTGAATATTTAAGTCAAGAGTTTAAAGATTATTTAAGTGAGAACGGAATTGTTCAGAAACTTACTTCTCCATATACTCCACAGCAAAATGGTGTATCCGAAAGGAGAAATCGTACATTATTGGATATGGTGTGATCTATGTTTAATCTTACAACTTTACCATTATCCTTTTGGGACTATGCTGTGGAATCTGTTGTTCGTATTCTGAATATGGTTCCCACAAAGAAGGTTGATAAGAAACCATATGAAATATGGCATGGCAAAAATCCATATTTGTCTTATTTAAAGATATAGGGTTGTGATGCGTATGTGAAACGTGATTCTGGAGATAAACTCCAACAACACTCAGTAAAATGTATCTTTGTAGGTTACCCTAAGAAAACTATTGGAGCTGAAAGTTTATGGACATAAAATTAAACAGTCGTGTGATAGGATCGAACTCGGGATTACGGGATTGCACACAATGCATAAAGGGTTAATTTTTTTTAATAAATGTATTTATTATATTTATTAAATTAAACCAAGCTTAACTTAAACGGTCGTTAAAATAATTAAAAGTTAAGTATAACGAACGTTATGGAATATATTAGAAGAGTTGGAAAGTTCCGGAAACCACCTTTGGGTGGGTTTCGACTGTCGGCCAAACACAAGGAAAAGAGAAAGATTTTCTTTCCTAATTTGTTTATGACTTGGATAATAAGATTTGCTAGCCTATATAAACAATCTTTGCCCCTCATAATTTTCCATCCCACTTCTCCTCTCTCTCTCATCTCTCTCTCCTCTCTCTCTCTCTCTCTCTCTCTCTCTCTCTCTCTCTCTCTCTCTCTCTCTCTCTCTTCTCTCTTCTCTCTCTCTCTCTCTCTCTCTCTCTCTCTCTCTCTCTCTCTCTCCTCTCTCTCTCTCTCTCTCTCTCTCTCTCTCTCTCTCTCTCTCTCTCTCTCTCTCTCTCTCTCTCTCTCTTTGCGATCGGCGACAAACACCCCTTTAGGGTTTTCGTTTGGTTTTCGATTTAAGCTATTATCTAGTCCTAGCCCCTCTCTAGGGTTGTGGGTAGATATTCCACAAGTGTTGAAGCTCCGGTTTATTAGTGCTAGACTCACGATTAGCCCGTTGCATTACGTGTGTACAAGAGCATAATATAGTTTTTACTTTAAACTATATCTTGTTATTATTTGTCCAAACTCTAATTGGTGATACGTTGGTGTTCTTGTGGATTTTCTCTAGCTAAAAGGTATGTAACCCTAACTCGATTAATTATGAATGTGTTATTAATTATGATCTTGTTAAATCGCTTCCGCTATGTGTGCTTTGATCTTATATAGGGTTTTGCGTAATTGTTATGAGCTTTATAAACCTTCAATTGTGATATGATAAACTTGTATATATATGCACGTGAGTCTCAAAATAAGCCAGAAAATTGAGGCTTATGAGAAATAAAAAGCCTCAATTTATATTAGCCACAAGTCTCAAAATATGCCGGAAAATTAAAGCTTATGGAGTAAAGCCTATCTCGGCTTATGTTTCATAGGCCGAAACAAACACCCGGACTATGTTTGGGACGGGTCTTTTAGGGGGCAGCTAAAATAAATTAGTTTATAAAATACAGTAGAAACTCGATAAATTGATACTCACTTATTTAATACTCTCTAAGATAATATTTTTGTCGGTCCCGACTCGGGGATATGGTGATAAATTAATAATTCGCTAAAATTATAAGATAATACATTTTTGATAATTTCTTTAGACCCCATATAGAATATAAATTAATAATTCCTTATATATAGCATATTACATGAATGATTTATTAAGGTTTCTTGGATTATCCTTGTTGTGCTTGCATAATGCTCTTCAAATCTCGTCTGTCATTGTTGTTTTTTTCACACCTTTTAGATGGGAAGCCATGTTGTATGTATGATATGTTTGTGTTAAACTATTTTGATCTTGTATTTACATAGAAAATACTTTTAATGTCTATAAAGTGATACATTGAACACAAGAAGCATAATTAGGTGGGAGATTAAAGGTTTCTTTCAAATTGGGTCGTTCATTTGATATATGTACGTGCATTGTATACAATAATTAAGTGGAAGCTTGAAAGGTGTTTGTAAACTAAGTATTCTACTATAAATTAATAAAATACTAATTAATATATAAATTATTAATTATTAATTTATTGATTAATTAATAGCTCTTTTCATTAATAAATTTTGGTGGTCCCATGTGTATTATTTTATAGAGTTTCTACTGTAATTATTAATTTATCGATTAATTAATAAATCTTTTAATTAATAAATTTTGATGGTCTCAAATGTATTATTTTATAGAGTTTTTACTGTATACCAATACAAGAGAAAATTCATTTCACTTATAAACCCACGACATTGACAGACTTAGGGTCCGTTTGGTTTGAAGTCGGGTTTTATTTTAGGTGTAAGTTTGTAAAGTGGGAGGTTTAGGATTAGGTAGAGTTAGGATTTTGTGTAAGTTTTAAAAAATTAAATATATATTTAAATAAGTAAATTCTTTAATTTTTTAATGTTAAAAAAAAGAGAATAGAGTAAAGTTGGGAGACCCATGAATAGTATTAATCCTGATATGTTGATGACTTTTGAAACAGTGCTTGTCAAAATGATTTGTATCCAAAAAGTTTGTATTAGATTTTAACCAAACAATGTACAACTCTCATGTCATTAGCAAACCTACTCCAAAGGAGGGTACCAAACGGCCCCTTAATTAGCTTTGTTTGTCACACGGGCTTATGAAAGCTTTAATAAGCCACAAGCCTCCATAATCCTAGCCAGTTAAAACATGCTTATGGGGCTTATAGCCAAGGTTGTCAAGATCCCGATCTTGATCTTAGGATCTTACGATTTTAAGATTTCGTAAAATAAAAACGATCTGGATCTTATGTAGGATCTTTCCATACTTAAGATCTTATAAGATCTCGATCTTGATCATAAGATCTTAGGATCTATTACGATCCGATCTTACTTTTTTCGAACAACAAACTAAAAAACTACAGTTTTATAGGTTTTATTTTGTTTAATCTAAAAAACAACATGTGAATCTTCTTATACATCTCATAATCATAGATTAGGACCACATTTTAATGAAATATTCGTATAATTTTACGTTTACGATATATATTAATTTATAAATTTATATAATATTGGAAAGACTACTAAGAAAACTATATTATAGTAGGATCTTACGATCCCGATCCTACTTTACGATCTCGATCTTGCAAAGGTGAAAACGATCCTAGGTAAGATCCCGATCTTGAAAACCTTGCTTATAGCTAGTTATATTAACGGATTGTCAAGTAAGCTTCGGCTCCGACTAATTCACCAAATAACATTAAAATATTAGCTTTATCTCTAACCCAGGTCCAGCTCCAGCTCCAGCCCGTTTCGCCAAACATACCTAGGTTTTTTTAAGCTTATTTGATTTGGCATATATGTTATAAGCCAGATTTTCTTGTTTATTTAGATACTTGTATAAGCTTATTATGATACTATCTTATGTAAGTGCATAAGTCTCGAAATAAGGCGTAAAGGTTAATTTATTAAGAGACTTATGGGGTGTTATTAGACGACAGGACCGGGTCCATTAGGTTTCTATGTATTTGTCTTTGTATCTTACTAACTTCAAAAAGGTGTTATGTATTTAGTCTTTATTAGCCTAAGTCGTGTCTAGGGGATAGTTATCGGGTTTCCTAAATAGCCTATAGCAATAAAGGTTGGTTGGTGGTGTCGCAGCCCAACCCGACCCGTAGGACTACGTAACAGTCGGTTCCCCCTCATCTCTATAAAAGGAGGTGAGGGGGGACGAGATTGACAACGCATTCTTTATCAATAAAACTAATCAGTTGGATTACGGTACATACCTTGTGCGATTCTTTTCTGTCGATGCCTTCATAGATCGTGGTTTCCGCATCTAGTATCCAGGTTGTAGGTATCGAATCCTACAAGTGGTATCGGAGCTCTGGTTCGAGGTCTCGTTGGTTTACTAGGATCGATCAAAGAAGAGAGTTCTTGGTGTTTGAGGTTATCGAGAACATCAATAGGAGCAGCCGGGTATCGATCGATAGTTAAGGGTTTGATCTTCAAGGTTGAAGATCGTTTGTTCTGCCATTGTTGTTTTCATTCTTCGTTCTGTTACATGTTTGTGATAGGGGAAGAAGAATATATTAGATACGTGTGTTGTATGGTGGACTTTTTCTCATCTAAACAAATCACATGTATTTACTTCAAAGTTTCTTTTGGGCTTAATATATTACTCGGCCAATTATTTAGTTTGGTTGGATATATAAAGTTTAAAAGTGGGAAAACAAGTTCATTAATTTGAAGGGATTATTACACAAGGGGACTTCGTAATTCGTGATTGTGAAGGTTAATATATCACAAGGTTTAGCGAATTATTGAATGGGCTTTGTTAATTTGTGATTGTGAGGGTTTATCACAAGGTTTAGCAAATTAATAAAGGGATAAAGAAGCGTTCAAGACTTGTCGAGGTTGCAAGATTTCTTAGGTTATTAGAGATCGGTTTGCAAAATTAAAAGTACGACAAGGGTTACTTCAAAAGGCTGTCGGGTAATTTCTTGATTCAAGGATTGTCGATTTATTGGATAGGTTAATTTCCAAGGTTCAGTCGATATTTGAGTAAGAAAGGGTTTTTCTTTTGAAGGGTTACTTGGTTTCATCGATTACTAAGATTTTTATCTTAGGGTTATATCGATAAAGCAAGGGTGTTTTACACACGGGATACTTTGCTAGATCGTGTTTTTGTGTAGGTAAATTCACAAAAGGTTAAGCGGTTAGCAAAGGGTTAAAATAAGATGACGCTGAGCAAATTTGACATCGAGAAGTTCGATGGGAAGAATGACTTTGGGTTATGGCAGGTAAGGATGAAGGCTTTGCTGGAACATCTGGAATTAGATGCAGCATTGGAGGAATTTCCCGCCATCAAAATAGTGGCTTACGATAATGTCATTCAGAAAAAGGCTTACAGCGCATTGATCTTGTGTTTGGATGATCGGGTCCTACGGGAGATCACCAAGGAGACGACTGCAGCGGAGATTTGGAAAAAGTTAGAGACTTTATACATGACAAAGTCTTTAGCTAATCGTTTGTACTTGAAGAAAAAGTTATATACTTTTCAAATGCATCAAGGTAGGAGTCAGTCTGAACATATTGATGAGTTTCACAAGCTCGTAGGTGACTTAGCGGCTATAGATACTGCTATATCGGATGAGGATCAGGCATTATTATTACTCACATCCTTACCATCGTCTTACGATAATCTCGTGGAGACTTTGCTATATGGTCGGGATACTTTGAAGCTAGAAGACGTGCTCGCGACACTTAATTCTAGGGAACTTCAGAAGATGACGGAAGCAAAGGGTGATAGTGGTGAAGGGTTGTATGTGAGGGAGAGATCTGGTCAGAGAGATATGGAGCAGGGTGCAAATAGTTCGTGGTCAAGGTCACAAGGAAGGAGCGACAAACTCAGGTGTTATATATGTCAGTCTGAGGATCATTTGAAGAGGGATTGTCCCAGGTATAATCACAAGAAATCTCAAGGTTTTGTCAAGAATGAAGAGCATGTATCCGGTTCTGGAGCTGATAGGTATGACAATGCTGATGTTATGATGGCTATGAGTGTTGATGAACTTTTGGACTGGATCATGGATTCAAGGGGCTCATACCATATGACATACATGAGAGATTATTTGGTTGATTTTAAAGAGTATGACGGTGGTAATGTACTGCTAGGTGATGGCAGGGAATGTCGTGTACGGGGGACATGTAAGGTTCGAGTACGAATAAGGGATGGGTCAAGTTTCTTGTTGGACAACGTCAGGTATGTTCCAGAATTAAGACGAAACTTGATATCGCTGGGCACTCTTGAAAAAGAGGGTTTTACCGTGAAGATGCAGTCGGGAAAGATCATGGTTATAAAGGGTTCACTGGTGGTACTATCAGGAACCAGAAGGGCTAATTGCGTATATACCCTGAACGGCCAGGCTATGACCGGGAAGACAATGAAGGGTAGGAAGCAGTTAGGAAAATTTCAGACTGGGTGGAAGATCAAGACATGTGATGTTCTTGATTCTTGTATCAGAAGTCTACACAACAATGTATGAAGAGTGGGGTCGCCAAACATTTGGATGTTGTAGGGTTACAGCAGTAAAATGGGTTGGTTGAGAAGACAACGTGACACTCTTGGATAAGGTACGTTGTTTTCTGATTAAGTCTGGTCTGTCCAAGGTTTTTTGGACAGAGGATACAACCATGTCTACATATCTAGATAATAGGTCACCATCAGCAGCGATTGGATTCAATAAGACTATAGATATGTTGGGTTCTTTTGGTTGGCTTGCTAGTATTGAGCAAGGGATGCTTGAACCGGTTAAGGTCAAGTGCATATTCCTGGGATACCGTAAAGGTATGAATGTTTATCAACTTTGGAGGTTAGATGACGTTACTTCAAAGGGAGTGCTTTACAGGAATATGGGTTTCAATGAAAGTGGGCAATACAAGAAAACTTTCATTGATTCTGGTGTATGTACAAGTTCAGTGCAGGTGTTGCAAGGAGTTGAGTTTGAGGTGGAATCTCGGGAGGATCAAGAACTTGAGGTGGAACCTCATGGGAATGTTGGTCATGTAGTTGTTCCAAAGAAAGTACAAACTCAAGATTTGATATACTATCATCAAGCACGTGATAGGGAGCAACACTTAGCACGGGAACTATTCAAGTATAGAGAAGACGGTAATGAGGCTGCTTTTGTAGTTGCTGCAGTGGAGAAGATTTATGCACATGAGTCATTGACTTTCAATGATACAGTTGCTTGTGAGGTTCTTTCCAAGTGGATGCCTGGATTGAAAGAAGAAATGGATACTCGGTTAGATGTGTATGTGCTCAGCAACGGTTGCTGGAAAATCAGTGACGACAGATACGGTTATTACTGGGAGTATACACCAGGTTTGTTCATACATCTATTTCTCTATATAGATTGTACGGTATTTTCTTGCGGATGCAAGGCTGAGATCTCGGTTACCAAGGGTTTGCTGGTTAAACCAAAGGGAGATATACTTGGTATTAAGATCATCAGGAATCAGAGTGGTAATACTCTGAGGGTGTCACGGTCCAGGTTATACAACGGAAAGTTGGTACAGACTTTGTTGAAGGGACACTCCATACTGTCGTTAGAGGATAGTCTATCACGGGACTGTGATGTGGAGAAGAATAGTAAGTGGTCATATATATATGCAGTTGGAAGCCAAGAGTATCAGGTGGTCTGCACGAGACCTAACATAGCATCTGCAGGTGTGGGTATGTTGGATAGGTTTGATCGTGGATTACAGATTTACGTACAGGTTTTTGTGGATTTTGACTACACCATGGGTAGATCGATCACTGTCATGGGTAGATCAATCACATGGTACGGGTTATTGATACATGGATGTGCGAGGAGCTGGGAAGCTAAGTTGCAGCACACGGAGGCTTTGTGGACAACTAAAGTGGAGTATATGACACTTACGGAGGTTGTGAAATGAGCTATTTGGCTAAGGGGATTCTTGGAAGAGTTAGGCGTGAAGCTTAACACTGTTGCAGTTAATTGTGATAATCAGGGCGCGATTCATCTATCGCGGAATCATGTTTTTCATGATAGGACTAAGCACATCAATGTGCATTATCACTTTATCAGAAGAGTCTTGGATGCAAAGACGGTGGATGTTCTGAAGGTGGGTGCTGAACACAATGCTGTGGATGCCTTGATGAAGGTGATACCTAGACGCAAGATACAATGCTGCTTGGAGCTGCTGAGTGCTAGGATAGGCTAATATAAGCCTAAGGTAGAAATTGTTATGTATTTAGTCTTTATTAGCCTAAGTCGTGTCTATGGGATAGTTATCGAGTTTCCTAAATAGCCTATAGCAATAAAGGTCGGTTGGTGGTGTCGCAGCCCAACCCGACCTGTAGGACTATGTAATAGTCGGTTCCCCCTCATCTCTATAAAAGGAGGTGAGGGGGACGAGATTCACAACGCATTCTTTATCAATAAAACTAATCAGTTGGATTAGGATACATACCTTGTGCGATTCTTTTCTGTCGATGCCTTCATAGATCGTGGTTTCCGCATCTAGTATCCAGGTTGTAGGTATCGAATCCTACAAAAGGCATTATGCAAAGCAAATTTGATGTAAAAGATATTACTCAGTTAATGTTAATAGCAGCAACTAAACTTCCTATAAGCTTTAGCGGGTTCGGATAATAGATTATGGTGACTGCTTATTTAAGATAATCAACGATAAAAAAAATCAGTTGCAACTGTTTCGTGACGGCTTAGGTGAAGTTTATGGCATATTGGTGTGGGCAGATCTGTGCAAATGTCTACGGTATATACGTGTGTGTGCAGGTCCGAGTTATAATAATATTACTAATAATTTGTGATCAAATTCAATAGTGTCACCAAGACGTGTTTTATGTGTTTCTGTTTGGTCTCCTTGTTTGTCCCTTTTGTTTCTGTGGTTTAAATTTTCATAGTAGTGACTGTAGTCCAGGAATCAGGCTGGAAGTTCTTAGTTGACGTTAGTCTTGCAAATGTAAGCTGTCATTTTGCTAACATGTATTTGTTGGTAGACGTTTGGGGATCCATGCACTTTGAGTCTTAGTCTTGTGTTTTGCCGTTTCGGTGAAGCGTCGTTTGGGTATATTTGTACTTTTGTTGTTTGTGCTTAATAAAATGATGCCTTCTAAAGAAATATGAATTTCTCAGGGAAATTAGATGAGTTGAAACCAGATGAGTTGAAACAGTGATCTTGTGACATTGGAAGCTTTTAGGATTGCTTTTGGAGCCGCTTATGGACGACTTCTACAATAACTAATTTAATGACGTCAGGAGAAGATGTTGCTTAGACGTTATTTTGTAAATATCAACTAGGAGAATGATGTTTAAACGTAATCCTCTGAACCTTAACTAGGATAATGATGTTAGTATGACTTGCTTATAATAATGCATGTATTTATGAACGTTTAGATTGTTGGAAGTTATTGTTAATGTCTGTTTAATTTCATTGGTGTCCGTTTATGTTTGTTTATGCTTGCTTCAACTTGTTAGCAAATGAATACTAGTATAAACGAACATGAACAAGAACTTTTGTTTCTTTATGTTACCGTTTCATACGTATCAAAATTGAATGGACAAACATGAAGAATCTACCTTTAGGTTCGATTTAAGCCCTATGCCATCCGGTTCTTTTATAAACCC
This sequence comes from Glebionis coronaria, assembly GCA_025667525.1. NCBI lineage: Eukaryota > Viridiplantae > Streptophyta > Magnoliopsida > Asterales > Asteraceae > Glebionis > Glebionis coronaria. The sequence continues at coordinate 476,354,913 of CM046877.1, forward strand.
TATGCAACACTTGATAACAACATTAACAATGCTCAAAGCTAGCTAGCGTAAGCTAGTGAATGATGCGTAAACTTATAACTTGTTTTGTAGCGACGCCATGACCTCCTAAACTTTCGCCTATGACGCACACTTGGGGAAAATTCATGCATCTTCAAAAGTCAACATCACTTGCTAGGAAGACTTCTAAACTTGCACTGCATGTTTTCACCCACACAAAAACACATACAAACCTACAAACATTAAGTATTCATTGTATTCAAGTGCAATCTGATAGCTACTAGTATTGTCAATGATCTAGCAAGGAGCAAGTATATTGAGTTGTCGCTGAGTGCAATACTTGGCGATGAAGTCCTTTTTGGAAAACTAGGAGCAAGAAAGTTGAAAAGAGGTCATCTCTGATGACTCAAATTTTGGTTTTGCTATTTGTTTTCAGTCTGGTAGGAATGGTATTGTACTGTAACATGGCATTAATTTGCAGATTAATGATGGCCTGATGGGTATACCAACTGGAAGACAAACTTTTATCTAGAGCTGGGCAAGCAAACTTTTACCGGTTTCCGATTCACATGTTCACACAAATAAAAACGATAACAGAACAAAAAATTATAGTAATTCAATATTTCCGGTTTCTGATTCAAGCTCTAGAAACAATTTGTCTAAACTATGAAGACAAACTTCATCCACTCAAGTACTCAACTAGCCTTCTTAACATCACGTCTTCATCCACTCAACTAGCCTTTCTCCATCTGTCTCAAATCTTGGCGAGATAGATTTGTTCATGCGGATTTGGTGTCTTTAAACTCAATCCATAATGAAGACATCTTTACTCAAGCCCAACTTCTTTCATTGCTTTGGATTTCTAGCAGGGGAATCAGAAGTTCTATCGATTGGGTCACATGGCAGTCCAATCCGTTTTCTTTCTTATATTGATTATGTAGCTAATGTAGCTCGTTTGGGGTTTGTGTATTAGCTTGTAATCTTTCTTTTTGTTGATTCTCTTCTTGTAAATCTGCTACTTTTTATAGTTCTTTTCCTCGTTTGTGAGGATCGTTTGTTATAAAAGTGTGGTCGTTCAAGGAAAAAAAAAACCTTGTTCACATCACTAAGAAGGTTCGGTGTTTTGGTGCCATTTGATGGAACAGCCCACTCTATGGCGCCACATAGGCACAAACCGCACCACACCTCGGCTGGTAACATACCAGCTCTTGCGGTACTTTTTTTTGGTTGGTGTGTGTGTTTTTATTTAGTGGACTCATGCACCAACGATACCACCATACCTAGTGCTCTAAGAATGATGGTTAACTTAAAAAAATGTAACAATTAACAAGTTTGAACGCACTGCCTTCAAGATGTTATATAAATATATAAAAATCAACCCTGGCACGGTTTGCTTTTGGGTAGAAACTGTAGAGTTTACAAAATTGATACAGCGAACCAAGTTTACATAACTGCTGTCAGCTCTATAACGAAGAACGAAAATGATTAGTATGCAAAAAACCTAAAATTAGTAATCGTCTAGTGCAAGCTCTATATTTTGGGGAACCAAAAAGTATTTACACCCGCAATAAACAAAACAAAACCTTTAGTCATCAATGGTCTGAATCTCTCCCATCATGATCCTGTTACTGACAACATTGAACCCTAAAACCGCAGAGCTAATCTTTTTCCCTTTCTTTCCCTTCTTCTTTCCAGGATCACGAGCCCCATCATGGACACGGTTTGCGTCTCCAGAAAGCGTATAACTGTCCTGGCTTTGGAAGGCCATTTCGAGGACATCAGAAGGCAAAAAATCTTTGTAGTTAAGAAACTTGTCAATGAAGGCATGATCACGGTCATAAGAGCCAAGATTTTCCTTCAATAGTATCTCTGCTTCTGATCTAGACTGCTTTAGACAAAATTCCAAGAAACTTGTATCTGGGAAAAAGAGGGGGGTTGGTAAAACTTGCGAGAAAATATACAAAACAGGGTGCAGCGTACACATAATAAATTGTTTGTAATGTCAAATTTTATGATCCAGCAAATGTCGAGAAATCTATTATAGTTTGCGAGATTAGGTGTGTGATACGCATAACAATTATGTAGGAAAAGTTCAAAATATGGCCATCACAAACTATATATATTTGTAAACCACCACCAAGTGGCCTAGTGGTAAGGTCCTTGACTCTCAAACAAGAGGTCAAGGGTTCAAACCTCACTAGGTGTGTACACTTGGGGGTGGCCACGGAGGTTCACCTGCGACGACTCCGGGCTATCCAAAAGGGTAGTCGCCCTGGGATTAGTCGGCTCGCAATGTCGAGTCGGAAACCTAGGTATACCCAAAAAAAAAAAAAAAACTATATATATTTGTTGTAACCAAATGAGAACCAAACAAACTTCTAGTAAAAAAAACAACTTAATACGCCAAGTGTAAGGGAGTAAGGTTCAAAGGTGAGTAAGTATGATTCATATAACAGATAAGCTGGGTCACAATATCAGGTCTGTTTCTAATTGCATTTCAGTAAATAACACGAACAGGGTCCTGATATTGTTCAATGAAAATAACACAGCTATAACTTTGTTTAGAAATATGACTAATCACAAACAAAGCAAACAATGACTTGTTTCATCCCTTAATATATGTTGTGATATAAAATTTTGAGCAATGGACTCTTTACGAAAGCCAATTTGCTATAACAAGTGATTATGCAATAATAACTGTATTAATTGAACCACGATTCACGACACCAAGCTTCCCTTAAGCATTCATGTAGTCTCTGTCTAGAAATACACTACCCTATACTGAAACGACTAAAACAGAACAGGGGAGGGGCATGGAAAGAGCGCTTGAAAGAAACGAGGCTGTATATCAAGTGAATCGAACATGATGCAATATATCCGGGGTCGATCTACTTAGATTAAATGGTTCAATCACAATCCATTTAGTTGGGTAATGGGTTAGATTGGATCATAAGTCACTTTAATCATAATCTGACCATGGCCCATTAATTCCAGATCTTTAGGTTCGTAATTAAAAATTTAGGATCATTTATTCATAATACTAGCAATAACACAAATCAAAATGAGCATGCCAGTCCAGATTTTGTAATACCTTTTGTTCCAATAAGCTTGACACATTCACTTTCGCACCAATCTCTAAAGTCCATTGCCTCTGCAAAATCACAGTCGACATTTTATATTATATACGAAATAATGGGTTGTGCTATCTAGTGTCGAGTCACACTACCTGAACGTTTAGTAGAAACATCCCTTTTGCCCTTTAATGCAGAAGATGAAGAAAAGTTAGTTTCAGCAGGTCTGCCACCACCAGAAACTCCTTTGACAGGGGTCTTCTTTGCCAAACTACTTTGGTTTGCAAGTTGGGGAAAATCCGACCTGGGTGAAGTATAGGTTTCCAAAATGTAAGAAAATCCTTTAACCAGTGTCCATATACATAGTAGATTAACACTAATGCATGCAATATAACTAGAAAATCTCCACCGACACACGACAAAACCTTAATAATAACCTCCAACATGAGTGAACTTATCACGTTAGTGATTTGCACCGATACATTATTAATAAGAAGAAAAATATATAGCAACCATCAGATAACTTCAGTACTTGTTAGATAAGCAGGAACCAAATCATTTTTAGATAACTATGTATCGGGGTACAAGATTTGTAATGCTTGGCATGTTCAATAAAATCTTGCATCCATTTAGCAGCAAGTGATCGAATTTTTTTTGCCAAAAGTGAATACGTTGTGATGTACTGGTAAATATAATTGATAAAAAAATAGTCAGAATTTGTCAATGTTACCCTCCAGTCCAATACACCAGAAACACCACAAAAGAGCAGGCGCAAAGAAAAAGTCATCCATGGTCAAAACATGCTTAAAAGTTGGTGACATTGAGAGTAAAGAATAAATGAACATACTGTTGCTTCGGGTGATCGACTGGACCCCAGAACAGATCATCGTCTACTTTGCTTTTTGATTGAGAGGAACCATGAGATGTAGGGGCAGCGGCCTTCGCAGGAGATGGCATTGAGGATGACCAAGATGGACCATTTCCACGTGTAGACTGAGTAGATACAGACTTTTGAGGAATTGGCACAGGCTTTTGAAGCTGGCCAGAAGTAACCTTCTTCTCTTGTTCCTTTAAGATGTCCCTCAAAGATGTTTGCTTAGCAAGCTTTCCTGAATCAGTGGACCAAGCTGGGGCAGGTGAAGCAGCTGCAGTCTCCCCTTTCCAAACTACAAAATCTCCAAGTGAAGGGCCAGATTGTACAGCCTGCAGCAACTCTCTTTCATGTAGTGCCTGTCGTGAACTTTTTTCTTTCTCACTGGGACTTGAACTGATAGGAATTTCAGTAGCAGCAACAGGTACTGAAACCTTGGCTGCTGCAGCTTTAGCTTTTGCAGCCTTTCTGCGACTCTTTTTACTTCCTTTAGCATTCATAAAGTCTCCACCGTCAACTGGATCTGACTGAGAACCTGTCACAGGTAACACTGAGACATGAGCTGTGCTGCCAGAGCTTGCAGACTCTCTTTCCGTATGTTTCCCTGTATTTTCTCCAGCCAAAAGCTCATGCAACTGGCTCTTAGTTCTCTTCTGATTCAGAGAAGTGTCAACGACACTTGTTTCAGATCTGACCCGATGCGAATTCCCAACAGCATCAGTCCATGGGGTGGACACATTCATGGAGCCTAGAGATGTTGAAATATCAGCAACAGTCATCTCCACCTGCAATTGCGCCTGCGTCTGTGTTCTCCACTGCTCTTCTTGTTGAATTTCTAGCAATGACTTAGGCTTGAAGCCAGGTGCAGGCTTCCATGCTCGTTGAGCTGTAAGTGCCTGTGTATTGTCTTGCGGGATAGTTGCTGAATGTTCAGCTTCCTTCTTTTTCTCATAGATTTGGCTGGCTACATCAGACACGCTGTAAGGATCTACTTCAATGACATCAGAACTGGCCTCTCCAACTTCTCCTGGATATGTATCATATTCTGTATCAGTGACTTTGTTTACGTCAGAATCAGATTGCTTTGCCTGCTGTGTTTTAGATGCTGTCGTGGACGACTTCTGTTTCTTTGATTTCTTTTCAGAATTTCTTTTAACCTCTGATGCTTCAGCAGCTTTCACTTCTTTTGGAGCTAACAATTCATTAGCTAACTTATTCAGAGCTGGCGGCACCTCCGCAACATCAACAGATGATACCTTGCAATCAACAAGATTTTCAGGCCTAAACTTGTGTGGATGTCCCAAAGAAGACACTAATGGAATTTCAGATTTGTCTGCAGGCAGAGACAGCAGAGCATCATCATAGGTTGATACTCTAACGCTCTCATCATTTCTTAAACCGGCTTGAGATGTCGGCTCCTGTAAATCATTTTCATTACTAAGCTCTACCCGCATAGCATCTGAATCTTCGGAAGGAGCTTTACTTTCCGCCAATTGATGGGGTAAATGTAACGAAGTTTCAGATTCATAAGTATAGCGAGCTTGGGAATCAGCGGGAGGCATATTAACAAAGTCGGTAGCCCTAGGATTCTGAACACTAGGAACTTGGATCTGTGGTCCCATGTGGAACATCTCATGTGCATGCTGAAATCCAGGACGGTCCATCAAAGGGATCTCAACAGGTAAACCCAATGTTTGCATCTGTTCAAGTGACTGCTTCACCAAATGCTGCTGAGAATGTTGCTCGCTAAGCACTCGCGAAAGCAGTTGCTGTTGCAATAACTGTTGTTGCTGCAGCTCCTGCTTTTGCTGTTGTTGTTTAAGCAACAAGTATTCATCCAGCATTGACAGCTGTTGTGTCGGTATAGAAGCCTGAGGTGTCAACTGTGCCATGTACTGCTGTTGCAGTAAACTTAACAACTGAGGTTCTTGGGAGAGGCCAGAAGCAAGCAACTTTTCAGGAATCAATGGACCAGGTGAATTATTGAATCCTTGAGAATGTACATTTGCAAGTGTAGGCTGAGCCTGTGGTTGCAGTCTTTGGTTGATACCAAAGGATGTTTGGTGTGGGTCCAATCCACCTTGACCAGAAAAGTTAGACCAGTTTGTAGCTCCACTGTTGACTGCAGAGGTAGGCCTATCAGATAAACCATTGAAGATGGACATAACATCGGCATTCAGAACATTCGATTGTGGAATAGTGGGATCTTGAAGAATATCAGGTTCATGGGCAGCAGAAGACGTATCCCTCCCAGGCCAAAGAGAGTAAGGATTCGACAATGACCTTTGCTTTTCAAGCTGTATCCTCTTGGCCAGCTGGTATAAGTTATCGCCATTCTCTGTTCCTGTAGGAGGAACCAGGTTGGAGTTCCCAAAATATCCCTGCATACCTGTAAAGTACACAAACTATCAGCCATAAAGCATGATTATAATGTACTTTGGAAGTCAAATTCAATTCACTTATCAAGCCGACCTTCAGAGAGGCCGAACTTCTCAAACGGGCCACCACCCATGTTATTAGACATCAGCGACTCAATAAACCTATTCTCGGCCTCCTTCGTTGACCCATGCTGATATCGTGGATCATGTTGCATTAAATTATTATTATTATCACGCAACCCAGAGTGAACCGTATTGAAACTGGCAACGTTTGACCTAACGGGTTCATCATCGACTTCACTTTGTTTTGCAGCGTTAAAGCCAGGCGGCGGTCTGACCTTTGCACGCAGATGAGGCATAACATCACCAAGTAATCTAAATGGTGAATCAGGCAGTGTATTTGCAAGACGCACCAACAGATCTATCCCAAAATATCCAGCCTCAAACCAGCCAATGATATCACTGCCAGTAAAAGGACCTTGGATGGCACCCTGTGGATCCTTGTAAAAAAGAACCATGTCTTCAGGAGATGGCTGTGGAAGCATTCTTAGTTCTTGTTCTCTCTCTAAAGATCCAGATTGCTGCCTTCTAATAACTGGTTCATTGCCAACCTGCCATTTAGGCGCAGAGTAACACGGATTTACAGAATCGCCACTAAATTCCTTGGTTGTGTCTTTTTGAGAATTAGACCGCCAAGTGGGCCCAGGGTAATCAGAGGTTCCATGACTTCTAGGTTCACTAATATTTCCAACATCATTATTCATTGCATACGCACCATATTCTGTTTCTGTAGATAAAAAACAAAGAAACTCATTATCTAACAATTCCAAGCCTTCCAACATGACAAGTATCAAGTGCTCAGCCATGGAAAATAATCACTTAATTATTAAAAGCTTTGCAACTCTTTGTTACAAAAATTCTTTTTATGCCATACTTTTTATTATTAAAAACAATGAAACTAAACCTATTTCAACCATACTTGAGACCATTTAATCTCTTTGTTAAAAAATACTTTTTATGCAATTGCAGAATGGTTCATGTAGCAGCCATGACAAATCACATGACCCTCACGCCCTAACATGCACAGCATACATCTACTTGAGCTTGTCACAAAAAAGATGGTGCCATATACACGCCTGTCTGCTTTGCACACTAGAGAAGCCCAAAAAAATCATAAATACCTTTAAAACCATCAGCAGTCTCATCTTTGTGGTTGTCAGCACCAAGCGGTAGATCTTCTTTACTCCCTGTTCAGAAAGGCCACATACATCAAAAACTATACAGCAAAATTTGAATAAGTTGAATATGATGTTAACTAGTACCAGACATGGTTCTTCTTGGCTGCCCATCAACCATGTTACGCCCAACAGGTCCATCTTTAGAAACTTGTGGAGCACCACTACTTAATATCTCCCCTTTGTCAATTCCCTTCAATATAAACTGCCAATGATATAGCATACTAATATTAATTCAACTATAAACCACATCATAAATGATCAAAAGTAGAGGATGTAACTTTGGCCCGGTCAACTATATACTCATAAATGGGTTTACTTGGTTGTATTTTATTTCTAACGGGTCAACAGAAGAAGCAAAATTAAAGCACCATTTAATTGGTATACTAATAATAGCTTGTTCAATGCTGTTTCAACCTGTTACCCAACCCTCACATCTTGCCACCGCTAATCAAAATTAGGAAACATTTATATACCAATTCCTCAGGTGTAGGTTCAATAAGTGCAAGAGGCTCCAATGGCTCTTCTTGTGTGAGCGAAGGCACTATCATGGCACCATCTAACACCCTCTCACTGGATCTCATATCAGTCACTCGGTACACATCAAGCAGCTTTGCCCTACTATAATAATAACCGTCACCCTTTGCAGAAAACGATGCTGATGGGTATGAATCAATGGAGGTGTTAAAATTATTCACTGGGTTTCCTTCAACGGTACCCCTTCCCCGACCAAGAGAGAAGGTTGTATGATGATTTTGACCACTTCCTAGACCATGTACCCCCATAGGAGAAAGCTTGTTAGAGGTTGGACTTTGGTAAGAAGATGGCTCGATTTTTCCCCGACTGAGTGCAGAACTAGATCTCCATGGTCGAGGATGATCAGTATCCCACTCATCCTTCCCAGAATCAGCCCACTTCTCACGCACACTATCCATTTCCTTGCCATCCGGACCCCATCGTGAACTCCATTTGCTCTCACGGCGCGGGTCATGATTTGTTTCCTTATTTCCCGAATCAGCCAATCTTTCAGACGGTGCACGTTGTGTTTGTCCATGGTATCTTCCTGAGAGGTTATCGGTCCAACGATCCACCTTGCGGGTCTCCACAAGCTCTTTATCCTCCACCCTCCACCTATCCTTGCGAGCAGATGAGTTTGTCTCTCTCTCTTCATCACGCCAGCGTTCACGATTCTCAAGCATGGAAGGACGAAACACATCCTTCTTTTTGGGGATATCATGAGCTTGGTCACTGTTTCCTGACTTCAAAATACCCGGACGGTTGGCGAAAGTTGAAAAGAAACTTCCGTGATTCTCCTGCATAATAGTTGGATATTTATCAGAAATTTTGTAAAAGCTAATAAAACTAAAATCTTCAACTGTGTAAAACACCAACGGAATACAAGACATCAAAGAATATCAGTACTTTTGCTAGCATTGTCTTTCTGAGGGAAAAAACTAGCAATATATATTAAATTACTTGATGTAAAGAAATTGCAAAATCACCCACCCCAGATACAGTTCCAGTCTTATTCTCCCCGGGTTTCGGAAGAAGCCACTGTGGTGAAAGCGGAATCGAATTTTCAGGCACATGCTCATCTAGACAATTAAACAGTTATAGACGATTAGATCATCCAAATGAAATTTTAGAATGTAAAAATAAAAAATGTGATTCTATTTATTAATTACATGTCACAAGGAACAAGAGAAAACAAATTGATCACTGTTTCGAAATTGTCAATCAATGCCATGCTAAGAGCAGTACAATAATGCAAGATATATTACCACACATCCAAGTGAAATCACAAATAGCGACGACAAATTACAAGATACATATAACAGCACTATTAACTGTTTAAATCGTCACAACAGGTGTATCTGGCAAAAATAAGTCATGCCAGAACAATGCGGGCACAAACAAAACAGCATCTAAAAGATCATGGTATAAAGTTTTCAAAACTAACAAATAGGAACCCCCAATGCTATAGCTTCATTCGGTCATCTAAGAGAAAACAATCGCTACATGCCAAGCACATGTAAAACCTGGAAATCGCAAGCAATAGTCAGATATGATACTTTTAGAAATGATGCAAATGGCAATCACAACATCTGTCGTTTTTTCTTCAAGTAGTTTCTATGATGATGCCACCTTTGCTTGTGATACATTCTCCTAGCATAAAGCCTTAAAAATACAAAATTGGGAATTGAAATAAAAACTAAGCAATGAATACAAAATGAAACCATGCAATACATTTTCTTGACGAGATGGACACACAATTATAAAGATCTTGTACCTATTTAGTGTTCAAGCAAACAAGAGCTATAAGTGAAGCCTAAAAGACCAACTAAGTGAGCAAAACCACTCACGTATAGAAAACCTAATGCAAACAGAATTACATAGATAAGATAGAAGTGAAGCAGCGGGAACAAAAAAGGTATAATCTATTTGACTTCTGATCATATAGAAGAGAAGAAAGAGCTATATACATATCAACAAGAGATTGACATAGACAACCTACTGGGAGGAAAAATTATTCAACAATAGCATGATGTCTTGATGTTTGATTCTGTGATCTAACAAGTAGGACTATGTAAGCGGCCCTGCTAAGCATAAAGTATTCACCCACTATTTCAATTAGTGAAGGTCATTTAGTTGAAGCCTTGGAGTTGAGCATATTACAACTTCGCAGCTGACCACTAAATTTGAATTTTCAAAAAATTAATCAACATCTTCAAAAAACTGTTCATCAGCTTTCTACGCTACTGTGTCAATCCTTTGATAAAAAAAAAGGTGGAGTGCAAAAATGACAACTATCAAAACCTAAATATAACTTATTTAATTACCAAAATGAAGTAACGAACCGTTTCTGGTTCCACTAAAGCGTCTAATAATATTCTGCTTAATTCTAGTTCAGGTGCTTAAGTGCTAGAAGGCTAGTCAGCCACCTAGCTCCACTTATAGCATTTTGAAACACCATTCTTCTTGAGAACTTTTTCATCTCAAATTAAGTGTATAAATAAAAGAGATATAGTTCATAGTGTAAAATGTAAAAAAATAAAAATAAGAGTTGTCTCATTATAGTAAATCAAAAAAAATTCAATTTGTTCAAACGAGTCGCTCCATTATCTGTGCTGTGTCACTTCGGTTGACTTGCCCTACCATATGGTCATTTACCAGTTCCTAACTATAATGGCACACAACTTTGTTAACTACGATAACCAGCACATACCGACTATAAGACTCGAGGTAAAACATCAAGTCAAATGCTAAAGACACCCTGTCAAACTTACATATCTCTTCTTATAATAAACGCAAAAAACAAGTCACTAGTTAAACACAATAAGCAATAGTTGCTCAAATAGCCACATAGGCATAGACTCTTGTCTGAACTTATTTTCCATAAACAAATTAACGACGAGTGTTTACGGTAAACGGTTAATTAAATGGCAAACAGCATTCATATCATATAATTTTGTAACGATTACCGCTGAATACCAGTAACTAATTATCATAAGAATGCCAGGCAGACCTTTTTCGACACGAAATTCACAAAATGTTAGAATCACAACAATAAATGCAGAAAACTACGAGAAAATCAATTAGTAACATCCGAGGTATTACCGCAGCCACTCAAAGTTAATAAACCTCCCACGTCACTTTTCAAAACACTATAAATCTAAAAACCACATCAATCCACGCCAACCGCCAACACTACACAAATATCAATAAATGCAGAAAACGACACTAAATAAGCAAACTCAATCAGTAACATCCAAACATATACATATGTGCATAACAAAAAAAACACCAACCGTACTCACTCACGAATGACCATAATTAGAAGTCAACCACTCCACATGCCATTGACTTTATTCAAATCCCTATAAATCTAAAAAACACAGCAATCAACACTAATCGCCTACCATTGCCACCACGCTGCATATTTCCTTCAAAAATATATATACATATACAATCTCATCTATCGTTACAATTAACCAAAAATTCAACAACCAAATGATAAAAAAACATAAGTCAAACAAATGCGCGTGCCATTGACTTTACTCAAATCCTTTGAAATCTAAAAACCACCGCAATCAACAATAATCGCGAACAATCTCCGAAACCTCGCGTATTTCCTTCACTTCACTTTTCAAAAACTCGTAACAACCGATACACAAACAAAAACTTATATAAAAAGTCTCAAAATTTCAACTATCATCACAAATACATTCAGAAACTAATTTACAAATTCATCACACACATATATATATATAATAAACTAATATATGAAACATAAAATATTGAATCAAATTAGGGCACCGTAGAAGGAAATGAATAAAAAAAGTGAAATGAAGGATAATAAACCTCTAGAGATCTGATTGAGATGAGGAGAACGGATGACGTCAGCGTTGTCGGCCATTGATGATCGGAAGGAAGGAGGTGAGGGTTTGCTGTGTGTGTGTGTGTGTGTGTGAAATGACTGCGTGTGCGAATAAGGAAGGTGTGACGAGACACGAGTGGGGGGAAATATATAAGGGCAAAGTGAGTAGTGAGTTTTAGATAAAGTCTTTCTTGATGAGTTTGACCTTCCGTGTTTTGTTTTTTTGACATTTCACTCGATAGCAAAGTACATGGGCAGGGGTCGGAAACCCGACTTTACCGGACTCCACCACAATCCAATATATTTTATTACATTTTACTCGAAGCCGAATACATACATTTTGAAAATATAGTTCAATTGTATATTCAGTTCACATTAAATAATAGGGCTGAAGGTACGAAGTACACACTTGTAAGTATTTGAACACCCTGACTTTTATAATGATTAAGTAGTGTTTAGTTCTGATGAAGTTCAGTGAGTTCACTCTTCAGGGAGTGACTATGAACTAAAGGTATTCATCAAGGGACTGACGGCTTCACTTTTGTAGTAAGTTGAAGGATACTATCAGGGAGTAACCCTTAAGACTTGTCTTTAGTAAGTGTTAGAAAATATTGTTGGCAAAATGACTTTTGACTAACTTTAGAAACAATTATGTATATGTATGTATCATATATATTAGTGATACTTTATAGGTTCGCGTTCTCCTTGAAGAGAGTTTCGAAATGAGCGTATATGTGTCCAAAATAAAGCTGGTGTGAATGAGATATCGCGTCTCAAAGTTAGACATCTAGTATCATGCTTAAAGAGAAAAAATAGTTTATTTTTATCCCACATCGGTGGGATGAGTAAACTAGAAGAGAGTCTATTGTGTATAAATAGAGGTCTAATTCCATAACTTTTTCACACATCAAATCAATAAGTATTATTATTAGTTTCCAACATATGGAGTACGCATCTGAAAGGGTGAAATTTCGGGCAGTTTTGTTAAGTCCCACAGTACAACTTACTGTTTCGGATGTTGTACCCTGGGAAATAGACGGCGAATCTGTTTTAAGGGAAGCGTGTCAAACACGTGCCTCTGCTCTTTAGTTCTAAGCGTGTCTAACGCGTGCCTTGACTTGCTGATAATTTAGTGAGTCTTTTTATTATTTTATTATTTTATTTAATTATCGTTTATAATTATGTCTGTATATGTTTTCCTATTATTTATATTCTGTTATTTATTTTATGTTAATTTAGTTAATTTTATTTATTTGATTTATAAATAAAAGTGTTATAGTTTCCCTACAGTCTTAAAACAGATTTTGTGTAACATAATTAAACACTTTTTTGCTAAAATCATATTAGTTTTATTAACTTATTTTTATACAATATGTATAACCAAGATTGTGTTTCTTTAGAAAATCAATTTTTAAGTAAACGGAATTTTAATTAACAGATATGGTGTTACAGATCTATAAACGATTTTTAAAGACAATTTATCGTATCAGTTTGTTTTGAAACTATGATGAGTTTGTGTTCTAACTGATCGTGTAGTTTATTTATTACATATGTTATAGTTTCAACCTAGATTTACTGAAGCCACGATTGAGTTTCTTTGAGTCGGATTTGGTACAAGTTTATATAAACCATGCCGAGTTTATTTGATACCAAATTGTTTTAATAGTGCTTAACTGTACTGCGTTCAAATATCGACAACTTAACTTGTGGTAACACAATTGTAATCTTAGTGAACTTTGTAAATGTAATTGGTGCGTCAGTTACAACATGATTGGAATCATGGTGAATTTAGATTCATTGAAACCAAGTGGAGTTTCTTTGACACAAATCTCGTAAAATATAAGTTGCTATTTTATGAGATTATTAGAACGTATTCATTGATCTGATAAAATGCAAGTTGTTATTTTATTATATTTTTGGAAAGTGTTCAACGAAATCTAGAAAATTTTTTGAAACAAGATATTGACAATTGTACAAGTTATCATTAAATATCATATTACATAAACTATTTATACTAAAATAATGGAAGTGTTTGTTTGACTTGTGTAATTTATTTTAAATTAGGCCGAGTTTAATTATAAACCACATGTAACTCTTGAAACCTTGTTGAGTTTATAGATATATCTATAGAAACCTTGTTGAGTTCAAAGGCATATCTATAGAAACCTTGTTGAGTTTCTTTAGATGAGTGGATCTACTGAAACCTTGTTAAGTTTCATTGTAGAAATAGATCATGTGAAGTTAAGATCTTTTTTTTTCTTTTTTTTTGGTAACCGTGATTTCCGACTCATTGACCGACTAATCCACAGGGTTTGAGCCCACCGCCACACAGATTCAAACCTGGTAAATCCCTCCCTTTTCGGGAGGTTGGCGTGGCCACTTCAAGGTTGTTTGCACCTAGTGGGAATTGAACTTGAGACCTCACACACTTTGAAGTTAAGATCTTCTTAATGAAGATTGACAACATCATATTACATATGTGTTTTTTGGAGAAAAAAATACATTATGGTATAGTTGATATTTTCTTTAATTGTTTAGTCAAAAGACTTCCTTTAAACTGGGTTTGTAAAATGTATCTTACAAAACGTTAGAGTTTTAAACAAAATTCGACGTAATTCGTTTTTGGTTAAGAAACACTATGTGATTTAGCATGTTGTTAATAGTACCAAAATTAGTGTCAAACTAATCATGGGACCTCATAGTAACATTTGGAATGTCATGAGTGACATCAAAGAATTTGTACTCCCGAACTTATTAAAAGGGGGACTGATACTTACGTGAATGGTAGATGCTTAGAGACATTTAGAAACTTGTTGTGCCATAACTATGCATTATATGGTCTGATTGACATGAAAACTAAGGCCATTGGAGAATCCAACTATAGATAATGGTGCATTAGCACTTTTGTATCATGTCATGTAGTGATAAGAGTGTAATTAACTCTTATATTGCAGTTGAGAATGGAGAGAAAGAGTTTCGTCAACTCTCCAACTGCTAATATCAAGGAAAAAGATGTGATTTACATCTGGAAAATAAACTAAGTTAACCAATGTTGTGTGTAAAACCCGCTTTAAAAACCCTAAGATCATTAAATGCACGATATTACGGTTAAATTTAAAAATTTTAATTAATTAATATACGACATGAATCATGAATATTTAATACGAACGTTATGTATACTAATAAAATATTGTAAGTATTACGTATTTAAACATGCATGTAAATGCAAGATAAGTATACACGTATAATACTTAATATATGCAAGACATAAAAACACGAACATTAAACGAACACACATGATAATAATTTAAGTCACGAAAATAAATGAATTGGTATATGTGTGTGTGTTGGTCCGCGTCCAAACAAGAGGAAAAGGGGGGCCCAAGGCCCAATCCAATATTAATCATTATGTAACCAAATAAGGATTCATAAAACATAAAACACAGGATATTAACAAAAACCCTAAACATTGTCTTCCTCCTTCTCTCTCTTGGCCACGACGACAAGCAAGAACCACAAGGACGATTCGATTTTGATCTTTGTTTTTATAACGGTATCGTGTTCGTGTTCGTTCCTTTTAATCACGTGTTTGGTATCCTCGAATCCTTTTCTTTTGATTTATTTATATTAGGATCTAAAATCTTTAGAAACAAACTTAGAAAACATGTAATAATCATAGATCCATCAAGATTAAAACAAAGCACGGGGTGGGGGTTTGGTTTTTGTCCCGATCGCAGCCAACCGAGACCATGTATGTAAAACCCGCATGTTTTTACCATGAATAGTACCCTTAAGATCGTACGTACTAGATTAAAACTTTCCTTTTATGGTATGATTACGTTCACGTGTTAGAATTTTACGTATTACGTACGTGTTAGAACACGATAAGTATTTATTACGTACGAACACACAATAATTATTTAAACAATAATTAATCACGAACATGCGATCATGAAATCATGAACGTAATTTAATCACGAGCTAATATTAATTACGTATTTATATATTTATTACGAACACGAATAAATATATTGAGTCACGATCGAAAACTAATTAAATTACGTAAACTACGTAAAACGTGATCACGAACATTTAAACGATTATTATTATTACGTATATTTAAAATAACACGACAAGTAATTACGTAATTAATATTACGTTAAACACGCATGAGAATAACTGTGAAATTCACGACACTTTAATTATATAAACACGCGTACGTTTTATTATATAATTAATACCAACAATGGGGAAAAGTATAAGGGCTATTTTAGACAACAAAGGAAGAAGTAGGACTTGGGCTCAAGGCCCAAGTGGTTGTTTGGCCGTGTATATCAAAAGGACGGGGGTGTTTTTGTTTTTCTTTTGTCGACACAAACAACACAAATCCTTAAAACCCTAAAATATCATAAACAACCGATCGTCCTTGTTGGGTTTTCTTTACAACCGCTAAATCAAACACAAGAACAAGAGGGTCGGCCGTGAGTCGATCCAAGAAAAGCAGAAGTAGGTGTTGGTATAATCAGTCCTAAACCCTACCACACGATTTGGTAAGTCTTAATTTTTTTTTCTCGTTTTGTTAGGATTAATTAATCAAGAAACCATCCTAAGATATTAAAACATGTTAATAAGAGGTTATATATAAAGGGGGGCTCGTTTTTGGTGTGTTGCGTCCATACGACGCACAAACCGAGAGTCAAGAGACTCTCGGTGGCTTTTTTTCTCCCTCAGCCGCAACCCCTGCTGTCAGCAGGGGTGCGTTTGGCTTAACAGTGGGTTCAACAAGGCAGCAGGGGGTGTTTGGGTTTGGTCTGACAGTGGGAACCCACGTCTGGCAGGTTTGGCCTGTCGGTGGGAGTCTTAAACAAACAGGGGGAACCGGCTGTGACCGGCGGCTTTAGCATCACTGCCAGGGGAAAGTGGCAGTGAAGGGGGGTGTTTGGTTTTTGGTTTTGGACAGGTTTAAGGGACTGTTTGGCTCAGAGTTTAATACACATAAATTAGGGGCTGTTTGGTTCTGCTTAAATGTAAAAACGACACGTGTTTCACGGTTTATCACGGGTTCGGGTTACTACACGGATTAATAAAATAATACATGGGTTCGGGTATTATCTTTTACAAGTTATTAGCTTTAACATGTATATTAAATTACTAGGTAAATTAAAATTTATAAAATACGACTTATAATTACAAGATTATTTATTTACGAGTTTTATTAAGTTAATTGACATGTCACTAAATTAATTTAATTATGACTTAGGTTATTATTATAAATAATTATACATGGATTGTAACTTAAGTATTTATTATTTATACTAGATTATATAATTAATTAATTATTTAACATGCCTTATAATTAATTAATTTACATGACTTAGGTTATATTAATACTAAACATTAATACACGTTTTAACCTAAGTATTATTACCTTTTATTTAATTAAATCATATTATAGTTAATTAAATACTTTAAACTATAGTTTATATAAATTACATGAAATAATTAATAAACTATACTATTTTATTACATGACATAGAATATTAATCAGTAAATACTTAAGTTTATATTATTAGCTTAATTATCTAGCTTATTTCTATTTATGGAAACTTTCTGTTTCAGAAACCTATTTTAATTAAGGCAGCTGATCTATTTATGGAAACTTCCTATTTTTAGAAACTTATCTATTTTAAGCAGTAAATCTAATTTTGGAAACTTTCTATTTTTGGTAACTTTCTATTTTAGGAAACCTGCTACTTTTAGAAAGTTACTTATCATTACACAGCAAGTATAATAATACATGAAATACCAGAAATACTTAATCAGAATAGACAGAATATAAGATAAACACAGTTTAAGGCTTTAAACAGTAAAACATGATAAGAACATATAAAATAAGCTAAGACATGACATAAAACCAGCTACGTATTTAGTGAGCAGATACTTATTCATGTATGTATTTATGTAGCATTAGTGATACCGAAGTAGAATTCTCCTCAGTTCATCTTCTTCGTTCACTGGACATAAGGTACGGATTCCCGTCCTTTCAGTATGGACATTCTTTCCTTATTAGGATTCCCCGTATGTAGCCAACTGTTTTCCTAGTATATGTTTTATATGTTTTTGAATTACTTATGTTTAATTAGAATACCTAAAGCCATATACATGCATGACAAGTTTCACCTAGTTATGGAGGTACCATAACCATAACATTGGAGGCACCAATGTTATGACTTCACCACGGCGGAGTGATTGCTCGTGGCGTCCCTTCAGCTTTTGGCCATATTATTATATTTATCATGTGGGGCGTATGGGTGCATCCTAGTTACATGTTTTCAGCAGATTACTCAGTGTGAATGTGGTGTGTGCCTTGCATCCTTCACAAGGAGTTGATCCCTCCTACCCAAACCAGTATATTAAATTAGAGGCAGCCCCTCTAATTTGCATGATGAGGTCACCCCTCCAAGTATTCATGCACGATGGATTTTCATGACCTATATTGGCTAATGGTAAAATATGTTAAACAGTTTTCATAAGATAAACATAAGGCTTTTCAAAATATAAAACCAGTTTTATGAACATGTTCCAGGTTTTCCAGGACTTATACATTTCCGCTGCTATTAAGTCTTTATTATGTTTTAGTCATTTATACTATGTCTATATCCGTGCACTGAGCGTTTTGCTCAGCCGTTACTTTCCTTTCCATGTCCCAAAACGGCAGGTACCCTAGGAAAGACTCGAGCATTTGGAGGACGTGCATAGGATGAAAGCTGCTAGAGACTTCTTTTTCTTTTTGCCTTCATATACTTATGCTTGTTAGTCTTTCATTCATTTCTTTTGCTTTATTATGTTTTGGGCTTATGTTTGGGGACCGATGTTTGATTCCGGTTATCCCTATGGTCATGTATGTTTTAGTACATATTACCTTGCATGCTTTGATGACACGCCATAATTACGCGTGACATTCCATTTATCAAAATAGGGTGTTACAATTATAGTATCAGAGCCAAGGCTTCGACCTGTAGGCTCTAAAACTCGACCTGTGACTAGTGGGTAGTCACCAGGAGCTTCCTAAGCCAACGTTTGTTATTCTACGTATTGATGTTTTCAGCGCACTGTTGTTTTAACCATGATGTTTTCAACACCTGGAGGTTTTAACCTTGATGTTTTCATCGATATTGTTTTACTAATATGGATGGACAACCGTCATTCATATGTAGTTATGTGTCATTGTTTCATGTATAATGTTCCTCGTGAACTGTGGCTATGTGGACTGAACCCCAATAGTTCATAATTAGTCACATAAATTATTTTTTCTGATAAGTTTTGACTGATAAGTTTTATTTATTTATGTTTCATGTATTATTGTTGCAGGGATTATGACTAAGTAATGGTTGGTATAGGACTGGCCTTATTTAGTCGCATGTGCTTTTATCGAAACTTTTAACTTTGGGACCGACCCATAGGCGTCCCCTCGCCATGTCTTTTATTTTGGGACCGACCCATAGGCGTTCCCTCGCACATATAAAGGTTTTTATAAACTACATTACGTATTCATGCACTGTTTTTCATGCATAAAATTTTTCTCATGATTTGTTGGCATAAAATTTTTTTTCATGTCCCCTCATAAGATAATATGTTTTTATGTCAAGTATGTTTTCATATTGTCATGGTTAACTTCAGTTCATGCTGATTATGTTATACACTCCTTCATTTTGAATTGTTCATGTTTCTTCATGATAATTCCGTCTTCATGTCGATTACGTTTTACGCCTCTTTTGTTATTTATGTTTTTATGCAAGGTGTAAAACCCGCATGCTTTTACCATGAATAGTGCCCTTAAGATCGTACGTCCTAGATTAAAACTTACCTTATTTAGTATTGATCACATTCATGTGCTATAATCAAGCAAGTGCATACGTGTATGACATGATAAGTATCAATTACGTACGAACTCATGATAAACAGTTAATAGATATGTCACGTGAACAAAATTAAACCATGATCACCATTTAAAATACGAACTAAAATAATTACGTAAATACATATAATATAATTACGAGCGTAAAGATTACGATAAACTACATGATAAAATAAACAGAAACACTTTAAACACGAACACGTTTAACCACGAACGAACACGAAACATCGGGACACGAGAAAAGGTACGGGTACCCCATGTGGGGCCCCCATACCCACGGCACAACAACCAAGAAATGGGCTAAGCCCATCAAGTTTACATGAAAGGGGGGGTAAAGGGTAAAAACTATTTTCATTTTCACTTTTCAAGAAAGTAAACATAAAACCCTAAAAGATTTTCTCTATCTCCTCCTTGTTCCTCCTTGTGCCGCCACCTATAACACCACCATAGGAGGGTGTTGTTGATTTTTGACATTAAAAACAAGTGCTAGAAACCGTGTTTGTTCATCCCCTTTCAAGCTACGTATTGGTATATCATTCTAAACCTTTCTTTTTAATTCTTTTTAATCTTTGATTATTTTCATGAACATGTTATTATTATTCTTATTAAAACATGATAATTAAACATTGATCTAACATGTTTTGGGGTAAATTAAAATCAAAGGATGATATAAAAGGGTGTTTGTTTTAGCCGTCTAGCATAACCAACCCGAGGGGGGTTCGGTTTGCTTATTGCCGCCACCACCAAGACCATTTTTGGTCTTGGTTAGTGCTTGTGGGACCCACGGCAGCAAGGGGGCACGTACCCCGAGTTTGGCTCGGGGTACGGTGTCGAGTTCATGCCCGATTCATGGTTCGTTGGTTAAATCATGATTTATGCTACATGTTAATTTTTATGAATTATGAACTTAGGATATAAATTAATTAATAACATGAGATATTAATTAAATCATGACTTAGGTTATTTTAATTATTAATTTAGCATGATATTAATTTAACCTAAGTATTTTATGTTATAAGTTATAATTAATTAATTATTTAAAACATGCCTATAATTAATTAATTTACACATGACTTAGGTTATGTTATTAATACATAATAATACACATTTTAACCTAAGTATTTTATTCCATTTTAATTAAAACATGTTATACTTTAATTAAAATGCTTAACCTATAGTTTAATTAAAATACATGAAATAATAATTAAACTATACACTATATCATATGACTTAAGAAAATAAGCTTATAAACACTTAGACTTATATGTTAGCGTATGTAACCAGCTTAATTCTAAATATGGAAGCTTTTATTTATAGAAACTTAATTAAATAAGGCAACTAATCTATTAATGGAAACCTTCTATATATGGAAATCTATCTAATTCAGGCAGCTAATCTAATCATGGAAACCTTCTATATATGAAAACTTATTTAATTAAGGCAGCTGATCTATTTTTGGAAACTTTCTATTTTTAGAAACTAATCTATTTTTAGCAGTAAATTCTATTTTAGGAAACTTTCTATTTTTGGAAACTTTCTATTTTTGGAAACTTTCTATTTTTGGTAACTTTCTATTTTTGGAAACTTTCTATTTTTGGAAACTTTCTATTTTTGGAAACTTTCTATTTTTGGAAACCAGCTATTTTTGGAAAGTTACTTATTATTACACAGTAAGTATAATAATACATGAAATACCAGTAATACTTAATCAGATTAATCAGAATACAAGATAAACACAGTTTAAGGCTTTAAACAGTAAACCATGACCTAAAACATACAAAGTAAGCTAAGACGTGACATAAAACCCGGTACGTAATCAGTGAATCGATACTTATACACGTGTGTATTCATGTAGCGTTAGTGATCCAGAAGTAGGAGTCTTTCTTCCGTTCATTCACTGGACTTGAGGTACGGATTCCCGTCCTTTCAGTATGGACATTCTTTCCTTATTAGGATTTCCCCGTATGCAGCCAACTGTTTTCCCAGTATTTGTTTTATTATTTTGAACTGCTTATGTTTTATTAGCATAATCTATAGCCATATACAAGCATGACCAGTTTTACCTAGTTATGGAGGTACCATAACCATAACATTGGAGGCACCAATGTTATGACTTCCCCACGGCGGAGTGATTGCTCGTGGCGTCCCTTTTCAATTTTGGCCATATTATTATATCATGTGGGGCGTATGGGTGCATCATAGTTACATGTTTTATTCAGTATATCATGGTGAATGTGGTGTGTGCCTTGCATCCTTCACAAGGAGTTGATCCCTCCTACCCAAACCAGTATATTAATTAGAGGCATCCCCTCTAGTCAGCATGATGAGGTCACCCCTCCAAGTATTCATGCACGTGACCTTTTCATGACCTATATGGGCTATGGTATATTTATGTTAAAACAGTTTTCATAAGATAAACATAAGGCTTTTCAAACTATAAAACCAGTTTTCTTAATACTTAATCAGTTTACTCAGAACTTAGTCTTCCGCTGTTATATGTTACATGCTTATCCTATTTCATGCTATATTGTACATCCGTGCACTGAGCGTCTTGCTCAGCCGTTTTCCTTTTCATGTTCCCAAAACGGCAGGTACTCAGGGACGCTCGTAGATCTCAAACGTACGTGCATATGGATTGGAAGCTTTACTGTCTTTCTTTACTTTATGCATTTCCTTTACTTTAATACAGTTTGCTATGGACATTGTTTCGTCCTTTCCCTTTACAGTATTTATGTTTGTGTGTGATGAGTTCTACTTTGGGGTTACCGATGTTTGATTCCGGTATTTCCCTTTTATGGTCAAATAATGCTTAGACATTTATCCTTGTATGCTTTGATGACACGCCATGATTTTGCGTAAGATTCCATTTCCAAAATGGGGTGTTACAATTATGGTATCAGAGCCAAGGTTTCGACCTGTAGGCTCTCAAATATGACCTGTGATTAGTGGGTAGTCACTACGGTCTTCCTAGAACTGACAGTTGTTTTCATGCATTCATCATTTTTAAGCATACATATACATGTCATTGTTACAGGGTTTTTGACTAAGTAATGGTTGGTACAGGACTGGCCCTATTTAGTCGCATGTGTTTTATCGAAACTTTTAGATTTGGGACCGACCCATAGGCGTCCCCTCGATATGTCTTTTATTTTGAGTGAACTGACCAGAGGCGTTCACTCTCGAGCATCAAAAGTTTTCATAAAACTGCATCATGCATTCATACAAAGATTTTCTTGCATAAAATTTTTCTCGTGAAATTTTTGGCATAAATTTTTTTCATGTATATATATAATATATATTTTATGTTTTGAACTGTGAATCATATGTTTTATGTTATACTGTCAGATGGTTCTCACACGCGAGCAAGAGCAGCTCAATGCTGCAATTCAGGCTGCCATGCAAGCCTTGCTTCCTCAACTGAGGAATGACATTCGTGCTGAAGTTCAGGCTGCCAACAATCAGTAGCACAATCAGCCACCTCCTCCTCATCCTCCAGTGACACTAGCAGTGTGGTTGGAAAGATTCAACAAGCTTCGTCCTAGAGCTTTTTAAAAGACTGATAGCCCCAGCGATGCTGAAAGCTGGTTGACTCACATTGAGAAGATTTTCAATGCTATGGGATGTGACCCCGCATTCAAGGCGAGATTGGCATGCTACCGGTTTGAAGGCGATGTACTCAATTGGTGGTTAGCTTTGACGCAGTCAGAAGGGGGTGATGATTGGGTCGCTGGTTTGACATGGGCCCAATTCAAGGAGAGAGTGATGGAGCAGTTCTTTCCCAAGGCAGAGCAGGACAAACTCAAGCGAGAGTACCATGGGATACGTCAGAGAGCGGGCGAGAATAGCAACAAATTCATGCAGCGCTTTCTTCGCTTAACTAGTTTTCTGGGAGCAGCAGCTGGTACTTCTGAGGAGCAGGCACACCACTTTAGGTGGGCACTTCGCACCTCAGTCGCGAACAATCTGGTATGTGCTACGTTCAATACAGTAGCACAAGTGGCCGACGCAGCAAGGAAGCTAGAAATGTTGCAAGAACGAGATGAGTTCGGGGAAGCTGAAAGACCCGACAAGAGGTAAACATTTCGTATTCAAACGGTAACCGAACCGCATCCTATCATGATATGTTCTATAATCATCTCTTAAACTGTATCTTCCAGGCAGAAAGCTGGGGACCGGTCTCAGCCGGCTACTCAGCAGCAGCCTCATCAGCCCAAAGGAAACGGTCACACTAACGACCGTTCTGTTGTGGAAAGGCGCAGCGGTAATGATAATTACCGTAACAATGCGGGACACTCCAACAACAGCAGGTCCTACTATTTACGCATCTTCTCATGATTTCATGTTATATCTCTCATGCTGACACTATATTAATCTCTACCAGGAACCACGGTAACGGGAAGGACCAGAACCATAGGGGTTCACAGCCTAACCGTTCAGCTAACACTGGTAAACATCTTATGACGCATATGTCTTATACTCGTGCATATACTATATTTTAACATTTTGTCATCAGCAGGCCCTCAGCAAGCAAGGACTCCTGTTGGAGGATTCACTCATCCTCTTTGCAGTACTTGCCATCGCAGACACCCTGGCCCATGTCGTCGTGATTCCGACGCGTGCTACAAGTGCGGCCTCCCTGGCCATCGTATGAGAGATTGCCGTAAGGGTGAAATGGAGGGTACTTCGGGTCATGCTGATACTAAGCCGCCTCCTACCACTGGGCGTGTCTACACGACATCTCGTGATCAGGCAAACAAATCTACAGGTACCATTACTGGAATTTTGTATATGTACGGCCAAGCTGCATGTGTTCTTTTCGACACGGGTGCCACTCATTCAGTTATTTCCACTGCATATACTAAGAACATCAGGACACTTCCCTTGCCATTAGAAAATAGGCTTACCATTTCCACGCCTTTGAGGGACTCTGTATTAATAACTCATGTATACAAGAGTCTTCCTCTAGAGTTTGACGATAAAGTTCGTACAGTAGATGCACTTCCCCTAGACATGATTGAGTTCGATATGATTCTCGGCATGGACTGGTTATCCAAACACCATGCTACCATAGACTGCCACTCATATCGGGTGATTTTCGGCGACATTAATGCACCAGAATACATTCATAACGGGTTCATACCCGGCCGGTCTGTACAAGTCATATCTACCTTGCAAGCACGTGCATTACTGTCACATGGTTGCGAGGGTTATCTAGCTACGGTTCACGACATGGATGCTGAATCCCCATCGATTCAGGATCAACCGGTAGTTTCAGAATTTCTAGACGTCTTCCCAGCTGAACTTCCAGGCATACCACCTGCACGAGAAGTGGAGTTCAACATCGACCTTGTTCCAGGAGCTGAGCCAATCTCTAAGGCTCCGTATCGTATGGCTCCCATAGAGCTAAAAGAATTGAAGGACCAATTGCAGGAACTTCTTGAGCGAGGGTTCATTAGACCAAGCGCATCTCCATGGGGCGCACCGGTCTTGTTCGTTAAGAAGAAGGACGACAGCATGCGACTTTGCATTGACTACCGTGAACTTAATAAGATTACCATCCGCAATAGATATCCACTGCCGCGTATAGATGATCTGTTTGACCAACTTCAAGGAGCCAAACACTTCTCAAAGATCGATCTAAGGTCAGGCTACCATCAGCTAAGGGTTAAAGAGCAAGATATTTCCAAGACTGCTTTTCGTACCCGCTATGGCCATTATGAGTTTGTGGTCATGCCATTCGGCCTGACTAATGCTCCAGCAGTATTCATGGATCTGATGAACATAATCTTCCACGAATTCCTTGATAAATTTGTCATTGTATTCATCGATGACATCCTGATTTTCTCAAAATCCACGGAGGAACACGAAGACCATCTCCGTACGGTACTACAGATTCTTCGTCAGAAGCAGCTGTATGCGAAATTCTCCAAGTGTGAGTTCTGGTTAAACAAGGTGGCATTCTTAGATCACATTGTATCAGCAGAAGGGATCACTATGGACCCAGCGAAGGTTGAGGCTATCACTAAATGGCCAAGACCAACGTCAGCGACAGAAGTCCGCAGTTTCTTAGGCTTAGCTGGATATTATCGCAGATTCGTGGAGAACTTTTCCCGCTTGGCACTACCTCTCACCAAACTGATGCGAAAAGGAGAGAAATTCGTCTGGACGGAAGAACGAGAGAAGAGCTTCGAAGACCTAAAGCAGAAGTTAGTATCTGCACCTATTCTTACTCTCCCATCTGGTACAGGTGGATTTCAGATCTATAGCGATGCATCGGGGAAGGGACTGGGCTGTGTTCTCATGCAACATGGGAAAGTGATCGCGTATGCTTCACGGCAGCTTAAGCCCTATGAAGAAAACTACCCTACGCACGACCTGGAACTTGCTGCAGTGGTGTTCGCATTGAAAATATGGAGGCATTACTTATACAGAGAATCATGCGACATTTTCACGGATCACAAGAGCTTGAAGTACATCTTCACTCAACGAGAATTGAACATGAGACAAAGGAGATGGTTGGAACTGTTGAAGGATTACGATATTAACCTACAATATCATCCCGGGAAGGCTAATGTAGTAGCAGATGCACTCAGCAGAAAGTCCGGAATGATCAACGGCATTGAGATCAAGGAACAAAACATAAGAGACTTGGAGCGGCTAGACATCGAAATCATGGTACGTGGGCAGCACGGATACTGGGCGAATCTTAGAGTAGAACCCGAGTTACAGACTAGGATCAAGGAAGAGCAGAAGGATGATGGAGAAATTTGGGCGATAATTCAGAATTTGGAGAAGCAGACAGAATTCAGAATGGACGCAGACGGTATCGTTTGGCAGGGCACGAGACTTTGTGTTCCTGACAACCAAGAACTCCGGGAAGCATTGTTAGCTGAAGCTCACAGCTCCCCATTTTCTATACATCCTAGGTCGACAAAAATGTACCATGACATCAGACAGCACTTTTGGTGGAGTGGTATGAAACAGGATGTAGCCACATATGTTTCCAAATGTCTTACCTGCCAGCAGGTTAAGATTGAACATCAGCGATCGGGCGGTCTTCTTCAACCGTTAGATATTCCAGAGTGGAAGTGGGACAAAATCACCATGGATTTTGTTACCGGTCTTCCGCCTACCAAGAAGAAGCACGATGCTATTTGGGTCATTGTTGATCGACTCACCAAATCAGCTCATTTCTTACCGATACGCAAGGAAGATCCGGTAAGTAAACTCGCAGATACTTACAGAAGGGAGATCATGAGACTCCACGGTACTCCCTCCAGCATCGTCTCAGACAGAGATCCTCGTTTCACGTCGCGATTCTGGAAAGGTCTGCAAAAAGCTTGGGGTACACAACTTAAGCTGAGTACGGCCTTTCATCCTCAAACGGACAGACAGTCGGAGCGAACAATTCAGACATTGGAGGATATGTTAAGGTCGTGTGCGTTGGAATGGACAAGTGATTGGGACGATTACATCTGTTTGGTCGAGTTTGCATACAACAACAGCTGGCACGCAAGTATCAAATGTGCTCCTTTCGAAATGTTGTATGGCAGAAAGTGTCGCGCTCCAACTTGCTAGGATCAAGTGGGAGAGCGAACACTTGAAGGACCAAAGATTATAGAAATGACCAATGAGAAGATCGAAGTAGCTAAACAGAAGCTGCAGGAAGCACGGTCACGTCAGAAGAGTTACGCCGATAAGCATCGTAGGGACATACATTTTAATGTGGGAGATCACGTCTTCCTCAAGGTTTCGCCGGCACGTGGTGTTAAACGCTTCGGGATCAAAGGGAAACTCAGTCCTCGTTTCATCGGACCTTTTGATATCATTGAACGAATCGGTGAAGTATCTTACCGATTGGCGTTACCTCCTCAGCTTTCGCACGTGCATAACGTATTCCACGTGTCCTTACTCAGAGGGTACAAGTATCATCCCCTTCACATGGTTCAGTATCCACTGGAACAGATACGTGAAGATCTCACTTTTATAGAAGAACCCGAACGAGTGCTCGACAGGCAAGAACGAGTCATGAGAAGGAAGACGATTCCATTCGTCAAAATCCTTTGGAGGGACCATACCGAGCGGGAAGCCACTTGGGAAACAGAGGAGTCTATCCGGGCTTCTTATCCTCACTTCATATTTTGAGTTCGGGTATGTTACTTCTTTCCAGTTTGCTTTATCTATAATTCGGGGACGAATTATTATTTTTAGGGGGGAAGAATTGTAAAACCCGCATGCTTTTACCATGAATAGTGCCCTTAAGATCGTACGTCCTAGATTAAAACTTACCTTATTTAGTATTGATCACATTCATGTGCTATAATCAAGCAAGTGCATACGTGTATGACATGATAAGTATCAATTACGTACGAACTCATGATAAACAGTTAATAGATATGTCACGTGAACAAAATTAAACCATGATCACCATTTAAAATACGAACTAAAATAATTACGTAAATACATATAATATAATTACGAGCGTAAAGATTACGATAAACTACATGATAAAATAAACAGAAACACTTTAAACACGAACACGTTTAACCACGAACGAACACGAAACATCGGGACACGAGAAAAGGTACGGGTACCCCATGTGGGGCCCCCATACCCACGACACAACAACCAAGAAATGGGCTAAGCCCATCAAGTTTACATGAAAGGGGGGTAAAGGGTAAAAACTATTTTCATTTTCACTTTTCAAGAAAGTAAACATAAAACCCTAAAAGATTGTCTCCTTCTCCTCCTTGTTCCTCCTTGTGCCGCCACCTATAACACCACCATAGGAGGGTGTTGTTGATTTTTGACATTAAAAACAAGTGCTAGAAACCGTGTTTGTTCATCCCCTTTCAAGCTACGTATTGGTATATCATTCTAAACCTTTCTTTTTAATTCTTTTTAATCTTTGATTATTTTCATGAACATGTTATTATTATTCTTATTAAAACATGATAATTAAACATTGATCTAACATGTTTTGGGGTAAATTAAAATCAAAGGATGATATAAAAGGGTGTTTGTTTTAGCCGTCTAGCATAACCAACCCGAGGGGGGTTCGGTTTGCTTATTGCCGCCACCACCAAGACCATTTTTGGTCTTGATTGGTGCTTGTGGGACCCACGGCAGCAAGGGGGCACACGTACCCCGAGTTTGGCTCGGGGTACGGTGTCGAGTTCATGCCCGATTCATGGTGCGTTGGTTAAATCATGATTTATGCTACATGTTAATTTTTATGAATTATGAACTTAGGATATAAATTAATTAATAACATGAGATATTAATTAAATCATGACTTAGGTTATTTTAATTATTAATTTAGCATGATATTAGTTTAACCTAAGTATTTTATGTTATAAGTTATAATTAATTAATTATTTAAAACATGCCTATAATTAATTAATTTAGACATGACTTAGGTTATGTTATTAATACATAATAATACACATTTTAACCTAAGTATTTTATTCCATTTTAATTAAAACATGTTATACTTTAATTAAAATGCTTAACCTATAGTTTAATTAAAATACATGAAATAATAATTAAACTATACACTATATCATATGACTTAAGAAAATAAGCTTATAAACACTTAGACTTATATGTTAGCGTATGTAACCAGCTTAATTCTAAATATGGAAGCTTTTATTTATAGAAACTTAATTAAATAAGGCAACTAATCTATTAATGGAAACCTTCTATATATGGAAATCTATCTAATTCAGGCAGCTAATCTAATCATGGAAACCTTCTATATATGAAAACTTATTTAATTAAGGCAGCTGATCTATTTTTGGAAACTTTCTATTTTTAGAAACTAATCTATTTTTAGCAGTAAATTCTATTTTAGGAAACTTTCTATTTTTGGAAACTTTCTATTTTTGGAAACTTTCTATTTTTGGTAACTTTCTATTTTTGGAAACTTTCTATTTTTGGAAACTTTCTATTTTTGGAAACTTTCTATTTTTGGAAACCAGCTATTTTTGGAAAGTTACTTATTATTACACAGTAAGTATAATAATACATGAAATACCAGTAATACTTAATCAGATTAATCAGAATACAAGATAAACACAGTTTAAGGCTTTAAACAGTAAACCATGACCTAAAACATACAAAGTAAGCTAAGACGTGACATAAAACCCGGTACGTAATCAGTGAATCGATACTTATACACGTGTGTATTCATGTAGCGTTAGTGATCCAGAAGTAGGAGTCTTTCTTCCGTTCATTCACTGGACTTGAGGTACGGATTCCCGTCCTTTCAGTATGGACATTCTTTCCTTATTAGGATTTCCCCGTATGCAGCCAACTGTTTTCCCAGTATTTGTTTTATTGTTTTGAACTGCTTATGTTTTATTAGCATAATCTATAGCCATATACAAGCATGACCAGTTTCACCTAGTTATGGAGGTACCATAACCATAACATTGGAGGCACCAATGTTATGACTTCCCCACGGCGGAGTGATTGCTCGTGGCGTCCCTTTTCAGTTTTGGCCATATTATTATATCATGTGGGGCGTATGGGTGCATCCTAGTTACATGTTTTATTCAGTATATCATGGTGAATGTGGTGTGTGCCTTGCATCCTTCACAAGGAGTTGATCCCTCCTACCCAAACCAGTATATTAATTAGAGGCATTCCCTCTAATCAGCATGATGAGGTCACCCCTCCAAGTATTCATGCACGTGACCTTTTCATGACCTATATGGGCTATGGTATATTTATGTTAAAACAGTTTTCATAAGATAAACATAAGGCTTTTCAAACTATAAAACCAGTTTTCTTAATACTTAACCAGTTTACTTAGAATTTAGTCTTCCGTTGTTATATGTTACATGCTTATCCTATTTCATGCTATATTGTACATCCGTGCACTGAGCGTCTTGCTCAGCCGTTTTACTTTTCATGTTCCCAAAACGGCAGGTACTCAGGGACGCTCGTAGATCTCAAACGTACGTGCATATGGATTGGAAGCTTTACTGTCTTTCTTTACTTTTTGCATTTCCTTTACTTTAATACAGTTTGCTATGGACATTGTTTCGTCCTTTCCCTTTACAGTATTTATGTTTGTGTGTGATGAGTTCTACTTTGGGGTTACCGATGTTTGATTCCGGTATTTCCCTTTTATGGTCAAATAATGCTTAGACATTTATCCTTGTATGCTTTGATGACACGCCATGATTTTGCGTAAGATTCCATTTCCAAAATGGGGTGTTACACAAGGCATTGTTGGATTTCATTGAATCCTGCTTTCATGATAGTCATGGTTGGTTTTCATTGATCATGCTGTCAGGCAAATCATCGTTGAATTTTGTGTAACCACACTTTAACGTTTCTCGATATAACCAGAATGATGTCTATGCTAATACTGCTAGGTTATCATGATGGTTTTCCTAACCGTTTAACCGATATACTTTCCTTAAATCATGACAAATGATCGACCCCATACCGATCATTTCATGTACATTCCATGTGTACTCCATGTACCTTATCCCATGTGCGTACCTCCACTTGCTGATACTCTACAAATTGTTGATGCCGCTCATAGCTTGGAGATGTTACTAAAGGTTGATGCTGCTGAGCTTCGGAGACGCTACGAGTTGTGGATGCTGTTCACAATCTGGAGATCCTACAAGACGAAGACTAAGGCGTCAGAGCAAAGCAATTGGACGAGAAGATGCTTCACCATCAGACGATTTTCATCAATCATTGTCCCTAATTCTTAGTCACATGTCACACGTCATTCAGCTGTCATTTCAGCCATATGAGTGCAAACCGGTACCAGCCGGCCACTCAGCTGAATAGTTACATGAATCACGGTCATGAGAATGACGATCATGGAACTGACAGACAGGACAATAGTAACCACTACTATGACAACAACTATCCTAGAAATCGCAACCGGGGCTTCGGCCGCGGACTTGATCAGACATACAAATGATCAGTAGTCCAACCGATCCGCCAATTCTGGCATAATAACCTAATATTTGTAGTTCTATTTGTTTCACATCTCGAGACACATGTCTCACGTATACTTTCTGAAGACACATGTCAAGACACCAGTCAAGACATATGTCGCGCTTACATTTCTCAAGACACGAGTCAAGACACATGACTCACGTCTAATTATGGAACATTTCTAAGAAATTCAGGGTACCCTCCAAGGGTATATCCATTTTTTTGTGCCATGTATTAATCAGGCCACAAGAATTTCAATACCATTACTGGCACATCAGTGAGAACTGTCAGGTTGCCGATGTCACTTTCATTTCTTTCACCATATTTCATATATTCATGACCTTGAAGGACGCCTTTCGTATTCCCATGTATACGAAGGTTTTCCTTCAGTAAAATGATGAGATCCAAGCTGCTAACGCATTTCCTCGGACAGACACAAGATGAATTTTATCATAATTATGGACTATGAACAACACACCATGCTACGATTCATAATTATGTACAGTAATGTTTAGGCTCCTGAATACTTTCAGCTTGATTTTCCATCAGGAAAATATGTACAAATTATCTATGCTTTCCAAGAACATGCTTTGTTAGCCATGATTGCTAAAATTTTCTAGTTGTCAGTAAGACACGACTACTGAAGTTCTTTTACGCATAACCAACGGATTATTCCAAAATTATCCCTTACACTCCAGAAGAACCTTCAAGGAGAAGGACGGTAACATAAGATTATGTGTCGACTACCGTTGATTTTAAACAAATCACCATTTACAACTGTTACTCTCCTCCACGTATTGACAAGATCAGATTCATGATCATGCTGCCAATAGTGACGGGTGAAAGAGCAGGACATGTCCATGACTGCTATTCGTGCACGACTCGGTCATGCTAGATTTATGATTTTGAATTAGTCTCATCAATGCTCCAACAGCATTATGGACTTAATAAATTGAGTTTCCATGAACTCCTAAGCAAAGTCATCAACGTTTTCATTGAGGATAACCTGATTTCCTTTAAGCCTAGAGAAGAACAGGAAGACCATATCTGCACTATGTTGCAAATTCTTTGACAAGAGAAATTTTACCCTAGAAATTTTCCAATATCAATCCTGTTTGATTTCAGTGACACGCTGAATCACATGGGTTCCTACAGTTAATCTTACCATGACTCAGCTTATGCGTAAAGGAGAGAACCCTACACTACATTAGGTGTTGTAGAAAATCCTACGCTAGGAGAAGTCTAGATTCAGAGACTCAAAGTTTCGCAAACTCCTATGTAGGAAGTTCTACGAAGCAAGATACAGTTTAGTTCATATCTAAGTACCTGACATACCAACAGGTTAAGATATGACACCAACATACTGGAATGTTTTCATCATCTGAAATTGTGAATTGAAATGGTACAAGATCTCCACGGATTTTGGTTACCAGATTAACGCAAACTCAGAAGAAGCATGATGCTGTCTGGGTTATTGCGAACAGTTTGATCAAGTCTACAGAATCCTTACATCCGCAAGGATTTCAGAACCAACAGATTGATCGGACATGTTCCAACCAAGGCTCATCCGATCACTTGGCAATCCCTCAGTTATCGGGTCAGACAAAGATTCGCAATTGTGCTCCTTATTTACTTCACGTCTTCATTCTAATTCCACGACTTGTTTTCGCGCTCGCGTTCATGACACTATGGTATCTCAGCTTACGATTTTACGTTCATTTTCCTCATTCTGGGAAGTTTTGCAGGAACTTGAGAGATCAGACCCAAGTTTAGTATAACTCCCTATCCTCTGATAGACATTTCACGTCATATTCTATGTCTCACCTTGTAGCGTTTGGCGTTACCGCCATTATATTCTATGTTCACGATATGTGTCACATGTCATGTTCATTCCACGTTCCTCATATCATGATCAAGATATGTTACACGTATCATGGATCACGATATGTTTGCTCATATTACACTCACCATATCTCTACGTAGCACGTTCAAAAATTTTCACGTATCACGTTCAAAATCTTTCACGTACTACGTCTCTTTATGTCTCGCGTATCGTTGCTAATGGTCAGTTAAGTTGAATTTTTTAGCAGAATAATGTTTCGATTACTCGTATACGTTAATTTTTATTTTCCCTCGATCAAATTCAGGGGATCCATTTTAAATCGATAACCAACAACTTGTTTCGGATTTTTCAAGTCAAGGTCAGGAGGACCAAGATTTATCATTCGTGGCAAGACCTTGTGAAGGAACCGTTCCAAGAGGGAAGCCACTTGGAAACGGACAAGTTCATTCGGACTTTTATCCATTGTTCTCTTATCAATTAGATATGTCCTTTCAGTCACGTCACGTTCCATGTCCTTTCAAGACATGTCACGTTCCGCGTTCCTTCTGCCAGGAAACCTGCACGTTCATTTATCTTACATACCCTCTCAGTTTGATTCGGGTATGTTTCTCTTTCAGTTACGTTACCTATAATTCGGAGACGAATTATTCTTTTTAGGGGGGAAGAGTTGTAAAACCCGCATGCTTTTACCATGAATAGTACCCTTAAGATCGTACGTACTAGATTAAAACTTTCCTTTTATGGTATGATTACGTTCACGTGTTAGAATTTTACGTATTACGTACGTGTTAGAACACGATAAGTATTTATTACGTACGAACACACAATAATTATTTAAACAATAATTAATCACGAACATGCGATCATGAAATCATGAACGTAATTTAATCACGAGCTAATATTAATTACGTATTTATATATTTATTACGAACACGAATAAATATATTGAGTCACGATCGAAAACTAATTAAATTACGTAAACTACGTAAAACGTGATCACGAACATTTAAACGATTATTATTATTACGTATATTTAAAATAACACGACAAGTAATTACGTAATTAATATTACGTTAAACACGCATGAGAATAACTGTGAAATTCACGACACTTTAATTATATAAACACGCGTACGTTTTATTATATAATTAATACCAACGACAGGGAAAAGTATAAGGGCTATTTTAGACAACAAGGGAAGAACTAGGACTTGGGCTCAAGGCCCAAGTGGTTGTTTGGCCGTGTATATCAAAAGGACGGGGGTGTTTTTGTTTTTCTTTTGTCGACAAAACACAAATCCTTAAAACCCTAAAATATCATAAACAACCGATCGTCCTTGTTGGGTTTTCTTTACAACCGCCAAATCAAACACAAGAACAAGAGGGTCGGCCGTGAGTCGATCCAAGAAAAGCAGAAGTAGGTGTTGGTATAATCAGTCCTAAACCCTAGCACACGATTTGGTAAGTCCTAATTTTTTTTCTCGTTTTGTTAGGATTAATTAATCAAGAAACCATCCTAAGATATTAAAACATGTTAATAAGAGGTTATATATAAAGGGGGGCTCGTTTTTGGTGTGTTGTGTCCATACGACGCACAAACCGAGAGTCAAGAGACTCTCAGTGGCTTTTTTTCTCCCTCAGCCGCAACCCCTGCTGTCAGCAGGGGTGTGTTTGGCTTAACAGTGGGTTCAACAAGGCAGCAGGGGGTGTTTGGGTTTGGTCTGACAGTGGGAACCCACGACTGGCAGGTTTGGCCTGTCGGTGGGAGTCTTAAACAAACAGGGGGAACCGGCTGTGACCGGCGGCTTTAGCATCACTGCCAGGGGAAAGTGGCAGTGAAGGGGGGGTGTTTGGTTTTTGGTTTTGGACAGGTTTAAGGGACTGCTTGGCTCAGAGTTTAATACACAGAAATTAGGGGCTGTTTGGTTCTGCTTAAATATAAAAACGACACGTGTTTCACGGTTTATCACGGGTTCGGGTTACTACACGGATTAATAAAATAATACATGGGTTCGGGTATTATCTTTTACAAGTTATTAGCTTTAACATGTATATTAAATTACAAGGTAAATTAAAATTTATAAAACACGACTTATAATTACAAGATTATTTATTTACGAGTTTAATTAAATTAATTGACATGTTACTTAATTAATTTAATTATGACTTAGGTTATTATTATAAACAATTATACATGGATTGTAACCTAATTATTTATAATTTATATTAGATTATATAATTAATTAATTATTTAACATGCCTTATAATTAATTAATTTACATGACTTAGGTTATATTAATACTAAACATTAATACACGTTTTAACCTAAGTATTATTACCTTTTATTTAATTAAATCATATTATAGTTAATTAAATACTTTAAACAATAGTTTATATAAATTACATGAAATAATTAATAAACTATACTATTTTATTACATGACATAGAATATTAATCAGTAAATACTTAAGTTTATATTATTAGCTTAATTATCCAGCTTATTTCTATTTATGGAAACTTTCTATTTCAGAAACCTATTTTAATTAAGGCAGCTGATCTATTTATGGAAACTTCCTATTTTTAGAAACTTATCTATTTTAAGCAGTAAATCTAATTTTGGAAACTTTCTATTTTTGGTAACTTTCTATTTTAGGAAACCTGCTATTTTAGAAAGTTACTTATCATTACACATCAAGTATAATAATACAAGAAATACCAGAAATACTTAATCAGAATAGACAGAATATAAGATAAACACAGTTTAAGGCTTTAAACAGTAAAACATGATAAGAACATATAAAATAAGCTAAGACATGACATAAAACCAGCTACGTATTTAGTAAGCAGATACTTATTCATGTATGTATTTTTGTAGCATTAGTGATACCGAAGTAGGATTCTCCTCAGTTCATCTTCTTCGTTCACTGGACATAAGGTACGGATTCCCGTCCTTTCAGTATGGACATTCTTTCCTTATTAGGATTTCCCGTATGCAGCCAACTGTTTTCCTAGTATATGTTTTATATGTTTTTGAATTGCTTATGTTTAATTAGAATACCTAAAGCCATATACATGCATGACCAGTTTCACCTAGTTATGGAGGTACCATAACCATAACATTGGAGGCACCAATGTTATGACTTCACCACAGCGGAGTGATTGCTCGTGGCGTCCCTTCAGCTTTTGGCCATATTATTATATTTATCATGTGGGGCGTATGGGTGCGTCCTAGTTACATGTTTTCAGCAGATTACTCAGTGTGAATGTGGTGTGTGCCTTGCATCCTTCACAAGGAGCTGATCCCTCCTACCTAAACCAGTATATTAAATTAGAGGCAGCCCCTCTAATTTGCATGATCCGGTCACCCCTCCAAGTATTCATGCACGGTAGATTTTCATGACCTATATTGGCTAATGGTAGAATATGTTAACAGTTTTCATAAGATAAACATAAGGCTTTTCAAACTATAAAACCAGTTTTATGAACATGTTCCAGGTTTTCCAGGACTTATACATTTCCGCTGCTATTAAGTCTTTATTATGTTTTAGTCATTTATACTATGTCTATATCCGTGCACTGAGCGTTTTGCTCAGCCGTTACTTTCCTTTCCATGTCCCAAAACGGCAGGTACCCTAGGAAAGACTCGAGCATTTGGAGGACGTGCATAGGATGGAAGCTGCTAGAGACTTCTTTTCCTTTTTGCCTTCATATACTTATGCTTGTTTAGTCTTTCATTCATTTCTTTTACTTTATTATGTTTGGGCTTATGTTTGGGGACCGATGTTTGATTCCGGTTATCCCTATGGTCATGTATGTTTTAGTACATATTACCTTGCATGCTTTGATGACACGCCATAATTACGCGTGACATTCCATTTATCAAAATGGGGTGTTACAATGTAGGGTCTCGGTGGTGTTGGTGTTCCATCAACCGCAACCCCATATGGGGTCAGCGTTGGTTTGGTACCACCAGCCGCAACCTTAGGATTGGTGGTGGTGTTTGTTTGCTGCCAGCCGCAAGACCAAGAACTCTAGCAGTGGGGAACTTGGCCCGACAGTGGGAACCGAGACCATGAATGGTCTCGGTGGAAAGGTTGGTCGCAGCAGGGGCAACCCCAGCGCAAGCCGAGGGTTGGTGTTTGTTTGGGCAGCAACATCAAACCGAGAGCCCTTGGCTCTCGGTGTAGGGTTGTGTCGGCTTGGACGAGGCACGACAGCAAGAGGCCACAATCGTCGGGCTGTGGTACTCGGTTGTTTGGTCTCGGGTTTTGGGCTCGGGTTCGTGACAATTTTTACAAGACATGTAATTAAACCATTTAGATAAAATACTTTATGTTATGTTTTTATTGATTAATTTTATTAATTAATATATGGTTTAATTAAAACATGACTTAGGTTATAATGTTTATTTAAATAAAAATCATGTTATATTTGTATGTACATTTTATTTAAATACACTTATGTTAAAATAATTAGTAATTTAATTATTCATGTACACTAATTTAATTAATTAAAACTTAGTTTAATTAATTAATATATGTTAAAGTAAAGTTTAATTACATGAAACATGTAATATTATTAATTAATAATAACTTATGATAACATGAATAACATTATTAATTAATAATACTTCCTCCGTCCTAAAATTATTGTCCCCTATTGACTTTTTTGGTCTTTCTTTGTTAATTTTGACCGTAAATATTTTTGTTTGTGTTGTCTAATAACTAATGAAAAGTATATGAACTGATTGGTTTTTAAACATATTTTCATTGTTATAATTTTTCATCAAGTATTATATAACACACACAAAATAATTTAGGGTCAAAGTTGTAAGAGAAAGACCAAAAAAGTCAACAGGGACAATAATTTTGGGACGGAGGGAGTAATATGTTAAGCCTAAGTATTTATTATTATTAAACTTTACAATATAATTATACATGACATAATATAAGCTTATTAAACTATATGTTATATCATTTAATTATTTAGTAAGCATACGATTAATTATGGAAATATATTGATTATGGAAATATATTAATTATGACAACATGATAAATATGGAAACACACTAATCATGGTAACATGCTATTTATGGAAATACACTAAATATGGTAACATGCTATTTATAGAAACATGATAAATATGGAAACTTTCTACTTTGGAAACTTACTAATTATGAAAACTTTTTATTTTTGGAAACTTACTATTTAAGGAAATATGCTATTTTTGGAAAGTTACTATATATAGAAACCTGCTATTTTTAGAAATTTAGTCATTATGTTATAACAAGTACTGGAACACATAAAACATGAATGAATCTAGAACACATGAAACTATACGAAGCACGTGATTTAAACATGAAATAATAAGACAAAACAAGAACAAGTATAATAAGTATGAACACGTCAAGTAAACTAAATAACAAGTATGTATAAGTGAAACCGACACTTATTCATGTCCCTTCATTATGTAGCTATCGTGAAGCCGGAGTGATCTTCCGCGTTCGTTTCGTCTTCATTTACTGGACATAAGGTACGAATATTCCGTCCTTTAGTAAGTACATATTTTCTATATTAGGATTTCCCGTTTGCAGCCATCTGTCTTCCCCAGTAGTTTACGTGTCTTAACACATCAATATATGTTATGATTATTTTAGATTGCCTGAGCTATATACATGCATGCCAGTTTCACCTAGTTATGGGGGTTTCATAACCATAACACTGGAGGCACCGGTGTTATGACTCTTCTGCGGTGAGAGTGATTGCTCGCAGCGTCCCTTTACGTTATTGGCCTTTGTTACTGTTATCATGTGGGGCGAATGGGTGCATCCTAGGACAAGTTAGTAAGATTTCATGGTAACTGCGGTGTGTGCCTTGCATCCGTTACAAGAGTTGATCCCTCCACTCATTATATATATTAATTGGAGGTAGCCCCTCTAATTGCATAATTAGGTCACCCCTCTAAGTATTCATGCATGTTGATATAACATGACCTATATGGGCTCCGGGCATATTTAAAATACAGATTTTCAGAATACACTAAACATAAGTCTTTTTAGAAATATAAACCAGTCTTACGAACTTAAACCAAGTTTTCCAAGACATACACTTATTCCGCTGTTATTCATTACATTTCATTACTTGCTTATTTTTATATTTTACATTCATTGTTATATATCCGCACACTAAGCGTATTGCTCAGCCGTATTTTTCTTTCCATGTCCCAATACGGCAGGTACTAAAGGGCAAAGCTAGGATTCAAGAGTACGTGCATGGAATGAGGCGCCTAGTCTTCTTCCTTCTTTAATGCATTTACATATTTTTGCTTTGTTGGACGTTGTTTAGTCCTTTCCTTTACATAATATACTTATGCATTTCGTGTGTGGAGCTTATGTTGGAACCGATGTTTGTTTCCGGTTTCCTTTATGGTCATTCAATGTTTATACATTTACCTTGCATGCTTTGATGACACGCCATAGTTATTACGTAACGGTCATTTATCCAAATGGGGTGTTACAATTATGGTATTAGAGCCAAGGTTTCCACTTGTAGGCTCTTAAAATTGACCTGTGACTAGTGGGTAGTCATCAGTATCTTCCTAAAACTGACAATACATTTTACTCATTTCATTTCATGCATCATCATTGTTTTATGTTAAGTTTTTGACTAAGTAATGGTTGGTACAAGACTGGCCATATTTAGTCGCATGTGCTTTTTCATTCGATTTATTTTGTGAACCGACCCATAGGCGTTCACCTTTTCTCATGTCAATTATGTTATGTGGACCGACCCATAGGCGTCCACTATTGCCAATAGCTGTTTTTGTTGGTTATGCCTTCATAAACTCTTCATGCATTCCTTATGTTTATCATATGTTCTAATCAGCATAATCATTTCATTTCCTCTTTTAAACTTCAGATGGTCATGACACGCGAACATGAACTGGCTGTAGCTGTCCAAGCAGTTCTGCAAGCCATGCTTCCCCAAATCAGGAACCAAATTCGGAACAAATACCAGAATCAGAACAATCCTCCTCCTCCTCCACCGGTTACTCTACACACTTGGCTTGAGAGGTTTAACAAGAAGAAACCTAGATCTTTTGAGAAAGCTGAGATATCATGTGATGCGGAAAACTGGATTTTGCATATGGAGAAATTTTTTGATGTTATGGGATATGATGGTGTCTACAAGGTAAGGTTGGCTTGCTATAAGTTTGAAGGAGATGCCTTGCATTGGTAGAGGGCATACAATCTAGCAAATGGAGGTGATATTTGGTTAGCTGCGTTGACTTGGGATCAGTTCAAGACTCTGTTTTATGGACAGTTCTTTCCGACTGCTGAGCAGGAGGGACTTAAGAGGGACTATCATTCCATTCGTCAGAGAACTGGAGAGACTAGAACTGAGTTTATGCAGAGGTTTCTTAGGTTGGCTGGATTTTAGGCGCTGCTGCGGTTACTGCTGAAGAACAAGCGAAGCACTTTCGCTAGGCTCTGCACGCCTCGACAGCAGATCGTTTACTTAGTGTTACTTACCCTAATGTGGCACAAGTTAATGATGTAGCACCTAGCTTGAAAATGCTACATGAGCGAGATAACTACGAGGAACAAGCTCGTCTAGAGAAGAGGTATAAATTCAGTCATCAATCGTTATCATTTCATTTAAACCTTTATGTTCATTTATACATTTTCCTATCCAATTATATCTTTCAGGCAGAAGGGGGAGACCGGTCCCAACTGGCCAATAAGCAAAATGCCAACAAGAGGCACGGTCAATCTAATGACCGCTATGGATATGACAGGAGGAACGGTAATGATTAATGACAATTACGTAACAATAACAACCAGTCCAACAACAACAGGTCCCTAAATTCTTAAAACTTTTCTATGTTAAGCTCTTGTATGTTTTACATACTAACATGTCAACATCATAAACAGGAACTTTGCGAGTGGACGTGACCAAAATGCTAAGGGTCAGCAGTCCAACAGCTCGTCTTCATCTAGTAAACTATCATTTAAACTTTAGTGCAATCATGTTTGTGCCAAATAATCATGTCTCACGCATATTTCTTAAACTGGATCTCATGTAGCAAGGGTACCTCCCGGAGGTTACACCTACCCCATATGCACGACTTGTAGTCGTAGACATCCCAGACCATGCCGTAAGGCTGCCGGAGTTTGTTTCAAGCGTGGACAAACCGAAAACATGTTGAAAGATTGCAAGAAGGGAGATATTACTCGTACTTCTAGTGCTGTTCTTCCTAAGCCACCAACTTCGGGGCGTGTCTACACTACCACCAGGGACCAAGCCAATAAGTCTTCAGGTACTATCATTGACATCCTCTTTATGAACGGTCATGCTGCTTTTGTTTTATTCGATACTGGTGCTACTCATTCAGTCATATCCACTACGCATGCTACTAGTATTAATAAAATCCCTACGCCACTAGAGAATATTTTAAGTATATCTACGCCTATGCGAGACTCTGTACGTATTACCCAAGTGTATAGAGTCCTTCCACTAGAATTGATGATAAGATTCGCCCAGTAGACGCACTTCCTTTGGATATGTGCGAGTTTGATCTCATCTTAGGCATGGATTGGTTATCCAAGCACCATGCTACTATCGAATGTCATACCTATCGGGTTATCTTCTGTGATGTTCAAGCACCAGAGTACATTCACAATGGTTTTATACCAGGAAAGTCTGTACAAATCATTTCTACGTTAGAAGATCGTGCTTTACTATCTCATGGCTGCGAGGGCTTCTTATCTTCAATTAAGGATATTACTGCCGAAGTTCCATCGATCCAAGATCAGCCAGTTGTTTATGAATTCCCTGATGTATTTACAGAAGAACTTTCGGGTATACCACCTATCCGAGAACTAGAGTTTAACATTGAGCTTATCCCAGGAGTTCAACCAATCTTTAAGGCTCCTTATCGCATGGCTCCCGTAGAGCTCAATGAGTTAAAAGATCAGCTGCAGGAATTACTGGAGCGAGGTTTCATCCGTCCGAGTGTATCACCATGGGGTGCACCGGTACTTTTCGTCAAGAAGAAGGATGGCAACATGCGTTTATGCATTGACTATCGTGAGATGAATAAGATCACGGTTAGAAACCGTTATCCATTACCGCGAATCGATGATCTGTTTGACCAACTGCAAGGTGCCATGCATTTATCCAAGATTGATCTAAGATCCGTTTATCATCAGTTACGAGTAAAAGAGCAGGATATCCTCAAGATTGCTTTTCGCACAAGATATGGCCATTACGAGTTCGTAGTCATGCCTTTTGGATTCACTAATGCTCCTGCGGTATTCATGGACCTTATGAACCGCGTCTTCCACGAGTACTTAG
Source organism: Glebionis coronaria (assembly GCA_025667525.1). Lineage (NCBI taxonomy): Eukaryota > Viridiplantae > Streptophyta > Magnoliopsida > Asterales > Asteraceae > Glebionis > Glebionis coronaria. The sequence continues at coordinate 476,397,926 of CM046877.1, forward strand.
ATAAATTTGTTATCGCGTTCATCGATGACATCCACATCTTCGCTAAATCCATGGAAGAACATGAAGAAAATCTACGTATTGTGCTACAAATTCTTCGTTAGAAACAATTGTATGCCAAATTTTCTAAGTGTGAATTTTGGATAAACAAGGTGGCATTTATAGGCCACATTGTCTCCACATAAGGGATTACTATGGATCATGCGAAGGTTGAAGCTATCACTAAATGGCCGACACCGGTGTCTGCAACCGAGGTTCGTAGTTTTCTATGCTTAGCTAATTATTATCGCAGATTCGTGGAGAACTTTTCAAGACTAGCCTTACCTTTGACAAAGTTGATACAGAAATGAGAGAAATTCGTTTGGACTGATGAGCGGGAGAAGAGCTTTGAAGAACTCAAGCAACGGTTGGTATCTGCACCTATTCTTACTCTCCCATCTGGTACAGGTGGATTTCAGATCTACAGCGACGCTTCGGGTAAAGGATTAGGCTGTGTACTCATACAACATGGGAAAGTGATTGCATATGCATCACGTCAGTTGAAGCCTTATGAAGAGAATTATCCTACCCATGACTTGGAGCTAGTAGCAGTAGTCTTTGCACTTAAAATCTAGAGACACTATCTGTATGGTGAATCATGTGATATCTTCACTGGTCACAAGAGTCTCAAGTACATTTTCACTCAGAGAGAGCTTAATATGAGGCAGAGAAGATGGTTGGAACTACTCAAGGACTACGACATCGATCTTCAGTATCATCCCGACAAGGCGAATGTAGTGGCAGATGCTCTCAGAAGGAAGTCGGGTATGATTAACGACATCAAGATAAAGGAGGAAATCATATGTGGCTTAGAACGAATAGACATGGAAATCTTAATACGTGGACAACATGGGTACTGGGCTAATCTGAGAATTAAGCCAGACTTAATTTCTTGGATCAAGGAAGCTAAAAAAGATGATGGTGAGATTTGGGCTATCATTCAGAATCTTGATCGGCAGACAGAATTTCGTGTAGACGAAGAAGGCGTCGTATGCCAAGGAACTAAGCTATGTGTTCTGGATGATCAGACACTCCGAGAAGCTTTATTAACTGAAGCCCACAGTTCTCCATTCTCCATTTATCCAGGATCCACCAAAATGTATCATGACATTAAACAATATTTCTGGTGGAGTGTCATGACGCAGGATGTTGCTACTTTCATATCCAAGTGTCTAACCTGCCAGCAGGTTAAGATCGAGCATCAGCGGGCTAGTGGTTTACTGCAACCGTTAGAGATTCCCGCATGGTAGTGGGACAAAATCTCCATGGATTTCGTCACCGGACTTTCGCTTACTCAGAGCAAACATGATGCTATATGGGTTATAGTCGATCGTTTAACCAAGTCAACTCATTTTCTTCCAATTCGCAAGGACTTCTCAGTTAGCAAATTGGCAAATATGTTCTTTAAGGATATCATACGAACACATGGAACTCCGTCAGACATCATATCAGACCGAGATCCTCGTTTCACGTCAAAATTCTAGAAAGGTTTGTAGAAAGCTTAGGGCACTAAACTTAAACTTAGCACTGCCTTTCATCCTCAGACCGATGGTCAATCAGAGCGTACCATTCAGACATTAGAAGACATGCTGCGGGCTTGTGCATTAGAATGGACAGGAAGTTGGGACGACTACATTTGTTTGGTTGAGTTTGCCTACAACAACAGTTGGCATGCAAGTATTAACTGTGCACCTTTCGATATGCTCTATGGTAAGAAATTTCGTGCTCCAATCTGTTGGGATCAATTTGGAGAACGAATCCTTGAAGGACCAGAAATGATAGAGGTGACCAATGAGAAAGTTGCCATCACCAAGGCGAAGCTATTGGAAGCTCGTGCTCGACAGAAGAGTTATGCTGATAAGCATCATAGAGATCTAGCGTTTAAGATCGGTGAGCATGTTTTCCTTAAGGTATCACCAGCACGTGGTGTCAAGCGTTTTGGACTCAAAGGCAAGCTCAGTCCTCGTTTCATCAGACCGTTTGAAATCCTTGAACGTATCGGTGAAGTATCATATTGTCTAGCTTTACCTCCTCAGCTATCTCATGTGCATGATGTATTCCATGTATCCTTACTCAAAGGTTACAATTACCATCCATTGCATAAAGTTTCGTATCCATTCGAGCAGATTCAAGAGGATCTATCATATATTGAGGAACCCGAGGAAGTTCTTGACCATCAGGATCGAGTCATGAGGAGAAAGACGATTCCATTCGTCAAAATCCGTTGGAGGGACCATTTCGAGCGGAAAGCCACTTGGGAAACGGAGGAGTCTATCCGGACTTCTTACCCTCATTTCCAGTTCTGACTCGGGTATGTCATTTTCAGCTTACATATGTTTCCATCTTATGTGTCATTTCAGCGTTTATTATCTCATCAACTTATCGTATCTCTAATTCGAGGACAAATTATTCTTTTAGAGGGGAAGAGTTGTAAAACCCGCTTTAAAAACCCTAAGATCATTAAATGGACGATATTACGGCTAAATTTAAACTCTTTAATTAATTAATATACGACATGAATCATTAATATTTAATATGAACGTTATGTATATTAATAAATTATTATAAGTATTACGTATGTAAACATGCATGTAAATGCAAGATAAGTATTCACGTATAATACTTAATATATGCAAGACATAAAAACACAAACATTAAACGAACACACACGATAATAATTTAAGTCACAAAAATAAATGAATTGGTATATGTGTGTGTGTTGGTCCGCGTCCAAACAAGAGGAAAAGGGGGGCCCAAGGCCCAATCCATTATTAATCCTTATGTAACCAAATAAGGATTCATAAAACATAAAACACAGGATATTAACAAAAACCCTAAACATTGTCCTCCTTCTCTCTCTTTTCCGCGACAACAAGCAAGAACCACAAGGACGATTCGATTTTGATCTTTGTTTTCATAACTGTATCGTGTTCGTGTTCGTTCCTTTTAATCACGTGTTTGGTATCCTCGAATCCTTTTCTTTTGATTTATTTATGTTAGGATCTAGAATCTTTAAAAATGAACTTAGATAACACGTAATAGTCATAGATCCATCAAGATTAAAACAAAGCATAGGTTGAGGGTTTGGTTTTTGTCCCGATCGCAGCCAACCGAGACCATGTAAGGTCTCGGTGGTGTTGGTGTTCCATCAACAACTATAAGATATTGTAAATCTTGCTTATGTTTAGAGAGAGAAAGAGATAGAAAGATAGATGATTTCACACACACTTCTAGAGAGAGAAAGTGAATAACTATGTGTAAAAATGAAATGAAACCACCACCCTCTCCATCTAAGGAGAGGGTTTATATACCAAGCCCATAAAATGGGCTTGGGCTTACAATTGGGCCGGCCATACAAGCATGGACTGGGCTTTTCCTTGTTTGATATATATAAAGATATCTAGACTACGAGCTACTATTTAATATATTGTCGGAGTGGCCGAATCTTCATAAATACGTAAAAACGTATTTCCAACAATCTCCCCATAAGGGAGGTCACTCCAAACAAGGGCGTTACCCAAGTTACAATAATAAAATAATCCTAGCATACTATGCTTTGTCATAAGCTCGTAGTCTTCATCTTTCTTTTCTTTTTCTTTTCAGGTGAACATGCTGATGTGATCTTTGATATCAATCTTTAGCATTAATCTCTTGCCTTGATCTTGTGCATCCATCATTTGTGATTTTGGCCTCCTCGTGACCGCATGTCCCACATACTTATACCTTCGTAATTCTTGAAAGCTTCAGAGTTCGATACAGCGGAAGGCTTGACTTTTAGGCTTTCTAGAATTAGATGAAGTATTAAGTGTATAAAGTATAGGCATGCGGAGACGACTTCTTCTCGGATTCCGCAATGCGACCGTCTTCAAATGCCGCAACATAAGTAGAAACGAACGAAATGGCTTTGAACATTTCATTCTAATTCAGTAGCATTTTACCTCCGGTCGGTGAAGACTGTTGGACGATATAAAATATCGTACTTGTGGCAGGTAGTTTCAATTAAGAACCTCCTTGACAAGATTTCACAGGTAAACCCGTTCTCTTTACTCGACCGTCCAAAGCTGACTGCGAACGTAAAGAGTGAATCATTTGGATAAAATTATCCGCATGATTGAAGCCGTCAATTTCGACTCCTGGAACAAGTTTGATTCATTAAAGAATCACACCATCGTTGCTTTCCAATTGTCACGAGCTTGATTCGTATAGAATCTTACAAGTCACCTACCAAGTGCTGTTTGAAGTTAACACTAGAAGGATTTCCACTCATCGCTGTGAACACTATAGAGTGTCACTCTGAGTGTTCTGGCAAGATCACTAAGATATTACGTAGAGGCATGGAACGTGTTTTTGTTCAGTTAAGAATTAACCACTGTTGCTTTCTAGTTATCACAAGCTTGATTCATAAAGAATCGCACAAGTCACCTACCATGAGCTTTTTGATATTCACCCAAGAAGGATTTCCATCTTCATTGTAAATACTTTCGTATTACTCGAATGTTCAGGCAAGATCATGAAGATTTTGCGTAGGACTCTTAATATCTTTCTTACTTTTCACAGTGTGTGAAGAAGCAAGGAAATATGGATATGTGTCCTAATGAGATATTTGATGATCTCAAATGGCTCTAGACTCGATCGTGCATTTTGGATTTTTAGTGATCGGAAGCTGGAGAGGAGTGCCACCATTTCAATACCAATTTACTCGGAGTGAATAAATCGATAGATAATGTGTTGTCTCCGTGTGAATTAAACAAATACCTTTTAAGAGATATCTGAGTTAGTTGGGATGGATTGTGCAATGCATCACTGGGTCCATGATGTCTATCTTCAATATCGAGCATCATTAAAATGGTCTCAATAGCATATGTGTTGACCCGGTTTCTGCCTAAGGTTGTAAGGAGGGCTTCTTTCTTTAGACCCTTTATCTTTACAATTCTTTTTCATTCTTCAAACCCTTCAATGCTTACCAATATGTCATAACTAGCACCTTGTTGTGATTGTTCTAGTTCTAACTTAAGTACTTGGTCGGCATTCAGCTACGTTCACAATCTTTCTCCATCTTTCCTAAGGACTACTATTTCTAGCTATGAAATGTCCTTGGGAAGATTCCTCCGGTTGTGGAAGAATCATAGGACTTAACCTATCATACCATCCTTATATCACCACAATCTTCATCGTCGTGAAATAAATGGGTTTAGGGTAAGTATATGTCACCATGAAATCCATTTTGGTATGGCAAATCCATTTTGCTCCCCCTTAACATATGCCACGATATTCGAAAACATTTCGTACATGTCGGGGAGAGCCATCACGTTAAGTCAAACCATTTGTGATAATTTCCCATATTAAATCACATTTTCTCCCCTATATTAAAAATATTAACCCAATCAATGTTTTTAATATCAATTGATTTAATGAAGTTTTAACAAAGGTTTTGGGAAGAAAGATGCAAGTCCTTTTAATCTTCATGATACCAATTTGTGAGAAATGATACCGATTTGTAACATGATCACATATTCACCATAAAAGAATGAATTGACAAGGTTGGACCTGATTGATGAGAACATCATATGATAAGTTCACATGGTTCTTGTATGCAAGTGTTGGTCGCCTCGTCACGTCTGAAGTCATCTCTTGACACCACACGTACGATTGGTATTGTTGTCTTGACACCAATTTGTGAACTTGGCACTTTCGGCATCGAAGATTCTGAATGCTTGACAGTTGCTCCCCCTCAATTGTTGACCCGTGTTCTATTGAAAGAGCTGTAGTCGTCGTTTGAGTAGCCGCATCGTCGAGTATGTAGTCGTAGATTGTTATGGTTGTAGAGATGATAGCTTTATAAAAACAAGACTTCTCTTGTTTTAACAAATAAATGCACTGAAGTGTACATAAATTTGTGTTAGACCAAGTTATAAAGCAAACTTAATCCCTTACAAGGTTTTAAAGTAAACCTTGCCCGAGAAAATTAATTCCCGTTGAGAGCCAAAGCTTTCATAAGAAATACTTGACTTTAATGTGAAAAGCGGGTTGCAGTATGAAATAACTACAAGCCATTTTAGCATGTTTTATGAAATATTTACAACTTTTGTACGAACTCTATTTATGGCGCCGTGTCAATATTAATCGACATTTCTAAGGCCGTAAATATTATCGTCCCAAAAGACATGCCTTTGAAAAATAAAGTAAAAAATATTTTTGGATTTTTCTGAATTTTTCAATTTTTATGGTTTTTATATGGTTTTATATTTTTGTATTTTGCTTTTGTGAATAAAAATATAAACAATATATACAGATGATCACTAAGGATACGGAGAATAGTTTACCACCACTATTCTTTCGCTTCATCTGCCAGTTCCTTAAGAGTCTCCGGCGAAAAAGTTCTCAAACCTAGCTTGTCGGCCAAAAATTCCATTCGAGCGCGATCTAAAGCCTTCGTGAAAATATCCGCCAATTGATACTCATATCGGACAAAGTAAAGCTCGATCACTCCATTTTCCACTTGCTCCTTGATGAAGTGGTAGCGAATGTCAATATGCTTCGACCGGGAAAATTGAACATTGTTGCAGCATAAGGCAATTGCACTCTTGTTGTCGCAGTACATCGGAATTTTGTTGAAACCTAGACCATAGTCGGTTAATTGCGATCTCATCCAAAGAATTTGAGCACATCAACCGGACATAGCTATGTATTCTGCTTCCGTACTGGAAATTGCAGCGCTTTTCTGCCTTTTAGATGCCCAACTGATTAGCCGATCTCCTAGTAGTTGCAAAGTTCCACTCGTGCTACACCTTGTATCTTGACAACCCACGTGATCCGCATCTGCATATGCCATAAGTGCAATCAAAGAGTCCTTCGAATACCAAAGTCCCCGATTAATGGTTCCTTTTAGATATCGAAAGATCCGTTTCACAATAGCCAAGTGTAGCTCAGTAGGTCGAGTTTGATACCGAGCACACATACATATAGCAAAATAAAGGTCGGGTCGACTAGCTGTGATATATAAAAGGGTACCGATCATTCCACGATAAAGTGTCGGATCAAAGGCAATTCCATGTGGATCTGCATCAAGCTTAGTTCGTTCCACCATTGGAGTATCCACGGGGTCGCAAGATTCCATCTTATATTTCTTAAGAGATTCAAGGGCATACTTGGATTGATTGATAAAGATGCTTCTAGGACTCTGAGATATCTGAAGTCCTAAGAAGAATGATACCTTGCCCATCATTGACATCTTAAACTTGGAAGACATGAGTGTCCCAAACTCATCGGATAAGGTTTGGGTCGAGGCAGCAAATATAATATCATCAACATATATTTGTACCATAATCATATCTTTACCGCATTTCTGAATGAACAGCGTGGGATCCACCTTGCCTTTAGCGAAGCCTTACGTAATGAGAAATTGTGACAATAGATCATACCATGCGCGTGGAGCTTACTTCAACCCATAAAGAGCATTCTTAAGCTTGTACACATGATTAGGATATTTGGGATTCACAAAACCATCCGGCTGTTGAACATAGACCTCTTCCTTGATTTCACCATTCAGAAATGCCGTCTTCACATCGATCTGATAGACGATCATATTCATGTGGGCCGCATAAGCGAGGAATAGTCTAATAGCTTCCAAACGGGCAACCGGTGTAAAAGATTCCATAAAGTCGATGCCTAATAATTGCTTGTATCCACGAGCTATTAGTCGATCTTTGTTCTTTAATATTCCGCCTAACTCGTCGAGTTTCACCTTGTAAACCCGTTTCAAAGTGAGTAACTGCACTTGATTCGAGCATGGGACAAGTTCCCATACTTCAAGACGTATAAATTCATTAAGTTCTTCTTGCATAGCTTCTATCCAACAGGATTGAGTAAAAGCTTCTTGCCATGTCTCAGGTTCAACTTCAGTGAGAAAAGCATCAAAATGACAAAACATTGCACTTTCTTGTAACTGACTTCGTGTGGATACCGGACGATTAGGGTCACCAATAATAGAATCTATAGGAGGATCCTTTGTCTACTTGCTGTCATGTTCACGAATCCGTGGATTGGAGTAGACCGTAGTAGGAGCTTCCTCTAAGGTGGACGGACCGGCTTGATTAGAGTCGGGAATAGGTACACAAAAGAATGGAAGTTCACGCATTTGAGCGAATTCCAAGTTTTGATCATCATGACCCTCTTCATCATCAATAGGCATGACATGGGTAGTTGATTCGGTAGTTGGTTGAGAATTACTCGATGAAGGTATATCTTGACCAATTGTAGGTGCAGACGTATCCGATTGTGCTTTGGTTGCTGGAGGGACAACTTCGGTAACCGGAGCTATTACTTCAGGTTGTGGAGGAACAATACTTAGAGGAGTAAAGAATTCATCAAAGAACGGTTGAAACAACGTATCCCATTCATTCCTGGAAGGTGGCGTAAATGACGATGAAGTAGGGTTATTTGGGACAAGACCAGAACTAATGTTACTGGGTCCCATTTCATGAAGTGCGGGTTCAGAGCTACTTTGCTCAGAAGCCATAGCTGTCAGCTCATCAAAATCAACATTCATAGTTTCGAGGATCTTACGAGACTTAAGATTGTAGATTCGGTATGCTTTCTTTGCGGGTGCGTAACCAATGAAAATACCAATATCATCCTTTGGTTGAAGTTTTTCCAAATTGTCACCATCATTATTTGGATAGCAAAGAGAACCAAATACATGAAGATATGATAAATCTGGTACTTTTCCATGTAGAAGCTCATAAGGTGTTTTACCATGGCGTTTACGAATTAGTGACCGGTTTTGGGTATACACTGCTGTAGTTACTGCTTCTACCCATAAAAATAATGGAGCCTTTGCGTAAATTAACATCGTTCGAGCAGCTTCCATAAGTGTGCGATTTCGCCTTTCAACGACACCGTTTTGTTGTGGAGTGCGAGCAACGGATGTTTCAAGATATATGCCAACTTCTTCATAATACTTACGCAAAGTTTGATTCACAAATTCGGTTCCATTATCTGTACGAATGCGTCGAACAGTAGTGTTGAGACGCACTTGAATCATCTTGAGAAAATCGATAATGACTTTAGGTGCCTCGTCTTTTGTTGCAAGAAATTTCACCCATGCAAACCGAGAGTAATCATCCACTATGACGAGGATGTACTTTTTACCACCAAGACTTTCAACACGCATTGGCCCACAAAGATCCATATGCAACAAATAAAGTTTCTCTTGGTTGGTGTCTTCAGTCTTGGGTTTGTATGATTTCTTAGTGCTCTTCCCCATTGTACACGTGGAACACAAATGGTCCTTGTGAAATGTAAATTTAGGAAGACCACGAACAAGTTCGTTTTTCGCCAAATTATTAATAGCGTCAAAGTTAAGATGAGATAACCGTCGATGCCGTAACCATGACTTAGTCTTCGATGCTTTGGAGAGAAGACATACGGGAGAAGCAGCCATCATATCTTGTAGAGACAAAGTGTACAAATTAGTCCCTCGAGTACCTTTCAATAAATCAACCCCTTCTAAATTACGAATGAAGCAGGTATGCTCTCGAAAAGCAACTTCTAGATTTGCATCACAAAATTGTCCCACAGAAAATAAGTTGTGACCGAGACTTCCACATAATACACTCTTGAAATAATAACATTCCCAATATGATATTCACCGTAACCCATTATCTTTGCAATATGATCATTTCCAAATCGAACCGTACCAAGAAACTTGCTGACAAAATTTCTGAGCTGAGAGCGATCTCCGATCATATGTTTAGAGCAACCAGAGTCCAAATACCAGAGAAAAATTTGGACCACCTGTTTTCAACAACAATAGTAGACAATGCATTGGAAACTATTGGTTCTGGAGTGTTAGCAGATACAGATATAATATTATCAGAATTGCTAACATTTGTGTTGCCCTTAGATTTCCTGCGTTTTCTATTATGAGTTTTACCACTAACAGGTTTTATTGTTCCAACTTTCTTAGGTTTTGGAGTATTAGCGGGCACTACAGTGGGAGTAGACCTATTTAAAGGGCACTTGGTTCCTACGGTAGTGTTGTTGTTCCTAGTTAAAGGACATGTTTATATTTTGGTAGTCTTGGTACTCCTAGTTAAAGGGCACGCTTTCTTCGCTGTAGTGAAAGTGATCCTAGTCAAAGGGCACACATTTCCTACTATAGTGAAAGTTCTACCAGTGGGACGCCACATCCAACCAACTTGGGTTAACACTTTCCCAGTCGGTTTCCATTCTAAACCATTTTTCCGGGCATTCATCTCATTCACATGGTCAATAAGGCAAGAATCATGACGACTAGAAAACATACATTCATTGTAATTCCAACATTTCAAATCAGAATTCCTAGTAGGCTTAGAACACTGCACAACCGCAGAGCCTTTAGGTTTAGCTACATGATTCGTTTTATTCAGAAAAGAAATAACATTCCTAGGATGGGCTTCTACTTTCTTCTTCACTTGACTACTAGATGGGGGCAAGATCCTATCATTCTTCTTGTTTCTTTTAAGCTTAGATCTTTGAGCCTTAGTAGTGGTGCTTACCCCTGTAGAAGGCAACACGGGAATATTAGAATCTTGTTTTGATTTTGCCTTATCTTTAGTGACCAATGTTTGAGATAGTTTAGTCCTAGGGCCCTTGTTAAATGGTGTGACGGCGATGAGGTTCGTTTTGATGGCACAAGAGGACGATGCTGAGACAGTGGTTGCGTTATCCACAACATTCTTACCTTTTAGGGTACGAAGTGTTTCCTTTAACTCAGTCAAAGCCAGATTTTTATCACAAATTTGTTCCCTCAAATCAGATATTTCCACCGACTTTTGATTCAACTGTTCAATCAATGATTGATTCTGTGCAGTGGTATTAGCACGTGCGGGTTTTACTGAATCGAAGAGTCGTGTATTTTTCTATTTTAAGTTATCAAATTTGGACAAAATCTTGGAAACTCGATTATCTAGATCAAGTTTAAAATTCTCAGTGGCCTCAAGTACGTTCACACAGTTAATCTCCTTAGATTTCTCTATGTCTATCGACAATGATTTAGCAACCTTGTCACTTGGCTGACGATGTTTTGATTGTAAATTCAATCGAAAATTATTTTGAAAATTTGCATCATCAATATTAACACCTTCGATTGACGTTTCAAAGATTTCTTGAATAAATTGTTGCTTGCATTCAAGAGAAATACAATGTGTTTGAATCTCATCAGAACGTTTTGAAAGCGAAGAATATGAATCTTGAAGCTTTAAAAATTCAACGTCAGATTCGTGACAAGTACTGTCTACCCCATATGGGGTCGGCGTTGTTTTGGTACCACCAGCAACAACCTTAGGGTTGGCGGTGGTGTTTGTTTGCTGCCAGCCGTAAGACCAAGAACCCCAGCTGTGGGGAACTTGGCCCGACAGTGGGTACCGAGACCATGAATGGTCTCGGTGGGAAGGTTGGTCGCAGTAGGGGCAACCCCGGCGCAAGCCGAGGGTTGGTGTTTGTTCGGGCAGCAACATCAAACCGATAGCCCTTGGCTCTCGGTGTGGGGTTGTGTCAGCTCGGACGAGACACGACAACAAGAGGCCACAGCCGTCGGGCTATGGTACTCGGTTGTTTGGTCTTGGGTTTTGGGCTCGGGTACTTGACAATTTTTACAAGACATGTAATTAAACCATTTAGATAAGCTACTTTATGTTATGTTTTTATTGATTAATTTTATTAATTAATTTATGGTTTAATTAAAACATGACTTAGGTTATAATGTTTATTTAAATAAAAATCATGTTATATTTGTACGCACATATTATTTAAATAAACTTATGTTAAATAATTAATAATTTAGTTATTCATGTACACTAATTCAATTAATTAAAACTTAGTTTAATTAATTAATATATGTTAAAGTAAAGTTTAATTACATGAAATATGTAATATTATTAATTAATAATAACTTATGATAACATGAATAACATTATTAACTAATAATAATATGTTAAGACTAAGTATTTATTATTATTAGACTTTACAATATAATTATACATGACATAATATAAGCTTATTAAACTATATGTTATATCATTTAATTATTTAATAAACATATGATTAATTATGAAAATATATTAATTATGGAAATATATTAATTATGGCAACATGATAAATATAGAAACACACTAATTAGGGTAACATGCTATTTATGGAAATACACAAAATATGGTAACATGCTATTTATAAAAACATACTAAATATGGAAACTCTCTACTTTTGGAAATTTACTAATTCTGGAAACTTTCTATTTTTTGAAACTTACTATTTAAGGAAACTTGCTATTTTTGGAAAGTTACAATATATGGAAACCTACTAATTTTGGAAAGTTACTATATATAGAAACCTGCTACTTTTAGAAAGTTACTCATAATGTTATAACAAGTACTGTAACACATAAAACATGAAATACATGAATCTAAAACACATGAAACTATAAGAAGCACATGATCTAAACATGAAATAATAAGACAAAACAAGAACAAGTATAATAAGTATGAACACGTCAAGTAAACTAAATAACAAGTAAAACCGACACTTATTCATGTCCCTTCATTATGTAGCTATCGTGAAGCCGGAGTGATCTTCCGCGTTCGTTTTCGTCTTCATTTACTGGACATAAGGTACGGATATTCCGTCTTTCAGTACGGTTATCTTTTCTATATTAGGATTTCCCGTTTGCAGCCATCTGTTTTCCCCAGTAGTTTACGTGTCTTAAATACATCAGTATATGTTATGATTATTTTAGATTTCCTGAGCTATATACATGCATGCTAGTTTCACCTAGTTATGGGAGTTCCATAACCATAGCACTGGAGGCACCGGTGTTATGACTCTTCTGCGGTATGAGTGATTGCTCGCAGCATCTCTTTACGTTATTGGCCTTTGTTACTGTTATCATGTGGGACGAATGGGTGCATCCTAGGACCAGTTAGTAAGATTTCATGGTAACTGTGGAGTGTGCCCTGCATCCATTACAGGAGCTGATCCATCCACTCATTATATATATTAATTAGAGGCAGCCCCTCTAATTGCATGATGAGGTCACTCCTCTAATTATTCATGCACGTTGATATAACATGACCTATATGGGCTCTGGGCATATTTAAAATACAGATTTTCAGAATAAACTAAACATAAGTCTTCTCATAAATATAAACGAGTCTTATGAACTTAAACCAGGTTTTCCAGGACATACACTTATTCCGCTGTTATTCATTACATTTCATTACTTGCTTATGTTTATGTTTTACATTCACTGTTATATATCCACACACTGAGCGTATTGCTCAGTCGTATTTTTCTTTCCATGTCCCAATGCGGCAGATACTAAAGGGAAAATCTAGGATTCAAGAGTACGTGCATGGAATGAGGCGCCTAGTCTTCTTCCTTCTTTAATGCATTTACATACTTTTGCTTTGCTGGATGTTGTTTAGTCCTTTCCTTTACATTCTATTCTTATGCATTTCGTGTGTGGAGCTTATGTTGGAACCGATGTTTGTTTTCGGTTTCCTTTATGGTCATTTAATGTTTAGACATTTACCTTGCATGCTTTGATGACACGCCATAATTATTACGTAACGATCATTTATCCAAATGGGGTGTTAAATTGTGCGTGCTGGAGATTCGTAGGAATCTTGTATTCGGATGGTTTCTTAATGAAATTTGGCTTTCATTTGTGTTTGAATCAAATAAAAATTGATTTAACGGATTACATAAATTAAGTGCATACTGGTTATGCCTTTAAAATGGTTAAGTTGATTATGTTTTCTAATGGTCATTTTTAAATGTATGTTATGACTTACTTTGACATGTTTTAAATTTTCCTCAATATGTTTTCTAATTAAACCAAATTGGATACCCATTTTTGTATTGACACGCATTACAAAATCAAAACTTACGTTGAAGCCAAATTGACAAGTTTTTTTTGGTTGAACAAAAAAACCCGAAAACCTTGATATGATTCACATGATTTTTTGTGATTTGGAATTGATACCTACTAAGGTAGAGAATATCGTGTACTTCATCATATTGGCTGAATGTGGTATAAAATATTGCTATTTACACTTACTTGAGAGTATGGATATAGACAAGATTGATCTATATACATAAGTTGAAAGCCAACTTATTATCGATAATAAGGTGATTCGAAGTCATTGGAGGTGAATATGTGTCTCAATTTCTAATTTTTTATGCTAAATATAGAATAAGACACAAACATTGCTCTTGATATAGGTAAGAATCGTGCCTTAGAAGAAATGGTTAATGCCATGTTCTTAAGTCCAGGTTTAAGCCATGGCATGTGAGGGAAAGCGATTATATTGACTACTTATCTTTTAGATAAGATCCCTTGTAAATAAAGTAAGATACTTCTTACGAACTATGGATGAGAAGAAAACTATCGTATAAGTACTTACAAATGTGGGGGGATATCTAGCTAAGATATCTGTATGAAATTCATGGTTCAAAATATTGGACCTAAACCCATGGATTGTATGTTCAGTTGTTTACAAGATATGTTATGAATAACAGTGTTTATCGTTTCGTTGTACATGAATCGAAAATAGACACAATAATGGAATTAAGAAATGATTCCTTCTTTGGAAATATATTTCCTTGTTTATGAAGGAAATTAGAAGATCATCTGGAATAGATGACGAGGTTATCCAAGGTCAGAGACAGCGAGACCATATTGATCTCTCATATGAGAGACAAGATTGACCCAATGAGAGGTTGAACCTAGAAGAAACAAAATGGCATGAACCGAGAGATTGGTTGGATTCGGTTTTTGTTTCTTTTATGGTAACAAAAGTCTACTTCTTACTAAGAAGCAGTAACTTTTTGAAAGGGTATCAATGGAAAGAATCCATTAAAAGTGAAATAGATTCTATTTTACAAAAGTAAACTTAGAAGCTCGTGGATGTACCTTAAGTTTTAAACCACTTGGCTATGAATGGATCTTCAAAAAGCAAATAAAAGTCGATGTCACCATTGACATGTGCAAAGCAAGATTGGTAATCAAAGAATTTAGACAACGAGAAGGTCTATCTTCCTTTGATGCTTATTCGCATGTTACACGAATAACCTCAATTATGATGGTACATTATTTCCGCATTAAGAAATTTTAGAAGTTTCTTATGTGGATGTGAAAACGCTATTTCTAAACAAGGATTTAGAAAATGAACTATACATGAACTAGCCTGAGGGTTTCATGGTTCCTATGCTATATAGAAAAGTTTGTAGGCTAATTAAGTCATTATATGGTTTAAGGCAAGCTATCAAACAATGAAAACAAACATTTTGAGCATATCATGTCATAATATGGATTCAAAAGTAATGCATGTATGTTTGTTCAATAGTAAATATGTACTCTTGTGTTTATACAGAGATGGTATACTTATTACTATAAGTGATAACGAGATGAATAAATCCACCAATGATATGTTGGAATCAAGGCTTGACATGAACTTCATTAGTTGTTGGGTTGTTTTGAACCCATGTGGATTTGTTTTGAAGTCAAACATTTAGAAAACAATGTTATTGAGAGGTTCAATGTGGGGGATTTCGGCCTAGCTAGAGTCCAATGACATCTTTTTAAATCTATTTGAAATAGAGGTAAAGGTGTTGCCCATTTTGAATAGTCAAATATATTGGGAATCTTATGTGTTTAATGACGTGTGTGTGACCTGATTTAAAACTTATAATAAGGTTAAACAAATATATTAGTAGTTCAAGTGGGGACCATTTGAATAAGCATTACTTGAGTACTATAATACTAATAATATTGCATTATGGAAGATATCCGACTACTATCAAGTGATAGAGTAATACAAATATAAATTC
Organism: Glebionis coronaria; assembly: GCA_025667525.1. NCBI lineage: Eukaryota > Viridiplantae > Streptophyta > Magnoliopsida > Asterales > Asteraceae > Glebionis > Glebionis coronaria. The sequence continues at coordinate 476,413,829 of CM046877.1, forward strand.
TTACATATAAGAATCTAGATCCACTAGAGCGGATGTATTTATGCTTAGTGGAAAGCTATGTCTTGGAAATCTTGAAAGTATTTCAAAGAGACACTTATAGCTAAATCTATGATGAAATATGAATTTATTATTTGAGATAAATTTATAGAATATGCAGGAAAGTTTACGCTAATTCGTAAAAGACATACCAAGATGGCGTATACCGGTAACGACCATGTTTATGAAGTGTGATAGTCAATTGAATTTGATAGAGCTCATATCACAATGTAAAATGGTAAGTCAAGACATATCCATCGTAGATTGTGATTGTTGCGACAACTACTCTCAACTAGATTTATCATGACTGACTACGTAAAGTCAAAGGATAACATCGCGGATCCGCTTACGAATGGCTTAAGCAGAGAGTTAGTTAGTGAGTCGTCTAAAGGAATGAGACCAAAGCCCTTGAAGGAGTAAGTTTCTATGAAGGAAAACCTAACCCAGTTGACTGGAGATCCCAAGATATGGGTTCAATAGGACAACCTAATCATAGAAATATAGGGGGGGAGTCACATCAATGTGGGGGTGTTACTTAAAATAGTAACTTTCCTAGTCCATTCTAGTAATAATGTGACTTGTTGAGAGGTTAAACATATGGCTTAATGATTCAAGATGAAATCATAAAGCATAATGATTGAAGATGAAATCACCTATGTGAGAGAGAAGTGGGGACACTTCAAAAGAAAATGTGGGGGGCGCAATTCCTAAGAGCTCTTGCAGAACCAGGCTAGTGTTCATGACCATAACGAACACAACTATGAGGACTTGACAATGTCAGGGAGAGTCTTGTGTGAGTGTGTATTGTCGTCTACGTAAACAGAGGCTGAGTTCAAAGTCATTACATCTACTCAGATCTAGGAGACTAAGTTCATCTCACAAGGGAAGGTTTAAAGGGTCACACCTACCTATCCTATGCAAGATTAAACTGTTGGAATTTCATTGAAACTTTTATGTATTACGATCGATCTCTATTCATGTGGGAGATTGTTGGAAAATATTATTGGCAAAATGACTTTTGACCAACTTTTGACACAATTATGTATATGTATGTATCATATATATTAGTGATACTTTATAGGTTCGCGTTCTCCTTTGAAGAGAGCTTCGAAATGAGCCTATATGTGTCCAAAATGAAGCTGATGTGAATGAGATATCGCTGCGTCTCAAAGTTAGGCATTTGGTACCATGCTTAAAGAGAAAAAATAGTTTATTTTTATCCCACATCGATGGGATGAGTAAACTGGAAGGGAGTCTATTGTGTATAAATAGAGGTCTAATTCCATAGCTTTTTCACACATCAAATCAATAAGTATTATTATTAGTTTCCAACATATGGAGTACGCATCTAAAAAGGTGAAATTCCGAGCAGTTTTGTTAAGTCCGACAAACAACTTACTGTTTCGGTTGTTGTACCCTGGGAAACAGACGGCGAATCTGTTTTAAGGGAAGCGTGTCAAACACGTGCCTCAGGTCTTTAGTTCTAAGCGTGTCTAACGTGTGCCTCGACTTGCTGGTGATTTAGTAAGTCGTTCTGTTATTTTATTGTTTTATTTAATTATCATTTATAATTATGTTTGTATTTGTTTTTCTATTATTTCATATTATGTTATTTATTTTATGTTAATTTAGTTAATTTTATTTATTTGATTTATAAATAAAAGTGTTAATATTTTCTCTATAGTAGGTTCACGCTTCAGTGGGTCTTCTTCAACAAGAACACCCTCTAGGGATTAGCTGATGCTTCAGTGGGATTGAAGGATATACAAAGATGAAGCCGAACTTATCAACTTGTAACAGCTTTTACCTATTCAAGTGGTAGTTATAACTACATTTAACAACCGCATTTAATGGTCGTGTAACCACTAATCCATGTTATTATAGAGGCTAATTAGGTGGTTATTAATGGTCCATTAATCATACTTAATTCCATTGACTAAAGTTTTGAGTATTCTCTATTATAAATAGAGATCATAACTTGCATGGAAAAATACACAAAAACATAAACACTTTAACATAAAAGGGTTATTGATTTGTGCCTAAATCATTAACTAACATCTCATCTTATCCCAAGTACGTATTTGTGATACCCATGCATTGAGGTCAAATAATTTGCTTTCGAAAGTGATACACAATTCCAAGTGATATCCAATAACCATACTTTGGTACGTGATTATCTTCACACTATAACTGGGTACAACTAGGGGTGTTCATTAAACGGTTTGACCCGAAAAACCGACCGATCCAAATAACATTGGGCGAAATGGGTTTGCTTTAGATGGGTTTGGTTCGGTTTTTTAGGTGCACCTGAAATAATATACGGTGCTATGGTTCGGCTTTGGGGTTCAAGATTCGTATTTGGTTTCCACCTGTATACCCACACAATAAGGAGCATTTAATCTGTTTTACCATTGTTTATGTAAGTTACACTTTCAAAATATAGAAACCTTCAATCAAATATTTAAGAATCAGAGAGATTTGCTACGTTATAAAAAGTTCCAACTTTAATCTTTGAAGGTGATGATTCTCTCATAGCCAAAATCACGACACAAATCACGCACTTAGTAATTGCAACCAATTTTTTTTCTCCTATAAGATGGCATATTCTGAATCACAAATCACTACACTACAAGTACTCAAAATTTTCGAAAATTTATTTCAAAATTTATTTGGCCATTCGTTTGTCTCTATGTGTAGTGCATTATCTGTATGACGTAATTTATCGTCTATTTTTTGTTATCAATTTGTCAAGTCATGAAACCTTTTTCTAATATGATAACTATTTTCAATGGAGAGTATGTATACCAATATAGAAGATGAAAATATGATATACATACTTAACTTCTTTATCATATTTTGTATTTGAGTTAGTATAATATTGTATCTGAGTATTTGAGGACTTATCAGTTTGCTTTAAGAACCCACTATAAGTATTTTCGAATGGAGCCAAGTGGGTAATAAAATGTTAGTATGCAATAGTACAATAGAAAAGAAAAAAACATTTTCATATCTTTAGCATTTAAGTTAAGTACCATACTGTATTGTGTATCTAGTGGATATAAAGTGCTATGTAAATTTGCTGATGAAGTGTAGTAGTTGATTTTTTTAACTGAAGTGTAGTAGTTGCTTTTTTTAACTGAAGTGTAGTAGTTGATTGAAGTAAACCTCTTATGTATGTAATGCATACTAAGGTTTTTTTACTTTCATTTTCAACTTGGTTAATTGCTTATGTTTCTTGAACTAGTAAATAAAAAGATCATTTATTTTCTGCTCTATTTATGATCTTCCACTAGCAACTGTTAGATAAGAATTTGGTTTCATTGTTTGCTCCTTAGTTGATTCTCTTATTTGATTTATTGGTGAACCGACTCAAATAACCTGATTACTTATTTGGTTGGATTGGTTTGGTTTTGACTTATTTGGTTTGGGTATTGGTTGGTCAAAAATATTTTTAAAAACCGAATAACCCAAACCGATTAACCTTACTAAATTGTAAATCGTCTGAACGTACATCCCTAGGTATAACCACCGATAGTCAAAGTAAACAAATTTGTGATAATCAATGGCGTCTAGAATAAACATATGGTGACTAACTTCTCCAAACTAGATAAGTTTGAAGAGGTGAATTTCAAGAAATGGCAAGAGAGGATGCACTTTCTTCTTTTTACCATGAACGTGGTGTATGTTATGACTACTCCCATTCCAAATGGTGACGATGATGCTACTTTGGAGGACATGAGAAAAAGAAACAAATGGGAGAATGATGACTATATATGACTATATGTGTCATGACATCATTCTTAATGGTATGTCTAATTTCTTGTTTGATATATACCAAAATGTAAAATATAGAAAAAACAATGGGATCCTTTGGAAGCCAAATATATGGCCTGAGGATGTATCAAGCAAGAAGTTTCTTGTAAATGATTTCACCAATTATAAAATGACTGATTCAAGACCAGTCATGAAACATCACAATGAACTTCTTGATATACTTGGAAGATTTACACAACATAATATGAACATGGGTGAGACCATTCAAGTCTTCTGTTTAATAGATTAACTCCCTCCTTTTTGGAAAGATTTCAAGCATACCTTGAAACATAATGTAACACTCCACTTTGATAAGTAGACCGGTACATGATAATTATGGCGTGTCATCAAAGCATGCAAGGTAAATGTCTTAAAAACATAAATGACCATAAAGGACGACCGTAATCAAACATCAGTCCCCAAACATAAGCTCACACATGCATAAAGTAAAGAATGTAGAAAAGGACTAACAATGTCCAAGCAAGCATAAGTATAGGAAATGCAAAAGGAAAAGAAATCTAGGGTAGCTTCCATCCCATGCACGTACTCTCAGTTGCTCAAATTCGTTCTTGTGTACCTGCCGTATGGGAACATGGAAAAAAAATACGGCTGAGCAATACACTCAGTGAACAGATATAATGACATGATATGAATAACTGAAACATAGTAAAGTATGAAATGCAGCGGAATATGTGTAAGTCCTGGAAAACCTGGAACATGTTTTATAAACTGGTTTATATCTGAAAGTCTTATGTTTATACATGAAAATGTAATTTAAATGCCAGAGAGCTCATATAGGTCATGAAAGGTATCAACGTGCATGAATACGTAGAGGGGTGACCTCGTCATGCAATTAGAGGGGTGACCTTTGTTTATATTAGTCTGGGTGGAGGGATCAACTCTAATGTGACGGATGTAGAGCACACACCACAATCACCTTGTAAATCTACAAAACATGTACTAGGATGTACCCATACGCCCCACATGATAATAGTAATAATGGACAAATAATTGAAAGGGACGCCGCGAGAAATCATTCGTCGCAGAAGATTCATAACACCGGTGCCTCAAGTGTCATGGTTTTGGTACCTCCATAACTAGGTGGACATGGTCATGCATGTATATAGCTCAGGCAATTTAAAATGATCGCATGGTAATTACTGAAAAGTTTTATGACATGTAAACTACAGGGAAAAAACAGGTGGCAGCAAACGGGGAATCCTAATCATGCATAGAAAGAGAATGTCCTTACTAAAGGATGGAATATCCGTACCTTATGTCCAGTAACGATGAAAGATGAAAGGCGGAAAGTAACTACTTCGACTTCACGAGTGCTACATAATACAGGTTGTGAATGAGTTGTATGTTTATGTATAACTTGCTGATTATTAGTTTACTTTACTTGTTCTTGACTTGTTTTACTTGTTCTTGACTTGTTTTACATGTTCTTGACTTGTTTTACTGTTTCATGTTTTATCATGTATTTCTTAGTGTTTCATGTGTTCTTGATTAACGTATTTCATGTTTCATGTGTTATTATACTTGATGTTTTATAATGAGTAACTTTTTAAAAATAGTAGGTTTCTATATATAGTAACTTTCCAAAAATAGTAAGTTTCCAAAAATAGATAGTTTCCATAATTAGTAAGTTTCCAAAAATAGAAAGTTTCTGTTGGGAATTATTTGTAAAGTATCAAGTACATTTAGTGCAAGTACAAGTACTGTTGGTGTTGGCAAGTACCGTTAGTGTTAACACGGTACATAGCAAGTACTGTTAGTTATATTGTAAGTACTGCTATATTGATTAGGACGAATATATCTTTAGAAAAGATATGTCATAGTTATAGTTAGAGTATATTATGTGATATACTTAATAGTTTAGAATATTGATAACATATCGTGTGTGATATACTTATCATTATAGAATATTCTAAGGTTTCTAGGGTTCTTTACACTATAAAAGTGTGACACCCTAGAATCGAGGTCATTAACGATACCCTAAATTACGCTAATTTTTGAAATTTTTAATAAATTTTAATTTCTATACTTATAAGTATTTTGGTTAAAGCCGATGTTCGAGGTTATAATTTTTACGTTTGACGTTTTGAGAAGGACGATGACGATTACGATCCCGAGGGATGCCCAATTTCATGTAATTTTTGACGATTTATCGATAATGTAATTTTTCGAGAATTTTATTTACGGTTCGTGTTAAGTTGAGTCGGGTGAGTTTTATAGCCTTCCAAGTACATTTAAAGTATCCTAAAAATATTTTGGAGCATTCGGGAAGATTTCCGACTCCCGTAAAATTTTCAAAATTGACAAATGAGTCAAACCCGCAAAGTTTTGAGGACGTTTTTCATTTGAGGCCAAAAGAAGCTAGAAATTGCACAAAGGCCCCTCCCAACCCACCAAAAAGGCCAAATGGGACATAAACACAAACACACACAAATTTTTCACCAAAAATCAAACACCCACTCTCTCCTCTCTCTCTCAAACCGACGGACACCCCTAAGAACACCAAAATCCACCAAAAATCTTTTTCCACTTGATTTTTCAAAAATCTAAGGTAAGACCACACTTAGTTTGGTCATTCCCCACATGTTCATGTGCTCAAATCCAACATGCACTAACAAAAATTTTTCAAGATTTTTCCATATGATCCAAATTCGTTTTTGAGGCCAAATGAGCTAATGCATGTTGATTTTAAGTGTTATGGAAGTATAAACACCAAGAAAACCCACCAAAATTAATTTGGTTGTGGTGATTTGGTCACCCAAACCCCACGGCAAAGGGGGTGTTTGGGGAGCCATGGTGGTTGTTGATTTTGCATGTTGTTCTTGTGATTGGTTCATTGTTTAAAGGTGTTTTACATAGGTGTTAGTGGTTGCATGTTCATTTTCTTTGATTCTTGATTTTGAGTTTGATTGATCAATAGGGGTAGGATTGAAGTTTGATGTTAGGATATGTTTGGGAAGGCTTAGGATGATGTTTAGTGATGATTAGAAGTCTTGGAATCGAGTCTAAGCATGTTTTTGGTATGGTCATTTTTAGGCAGAAACATTTGGTCCATTTTATAAAAATGATTTTTGTTCCAGGTCTTGAAAACTAAATGTAGTGATAGAGGGTTTTCCTAGCTTTAATTTGGTATAAGGTAGAGCCCGTGACTCAAAACGAGCTAAAAGTTATGACATTTTAAAGATCGGGTACCGGGAGACGAGGACTTTCATAATCCGAATTTGTGCAAAGTTTTAGTCAAATCCCGAGGGTCACAAGTATAAATTGGTAAATGGTCAAGGGTCAAAATTTGGTCCCTAACCTGTACAAATGGGTCTATATGTTGACTTAGGTGTCAAGGAAGTCAAAGGTATTTTTCATATAGGTCAAATAGGTCAAAATTGGTCGAAGCGCAATTTCAGCCCGTAAAATGTAGTCGTGGAAATGAGTTGCGTAACGGGTCGTAAAAGTAAAAACTTTTATTGGGCTTAAAAACATGTTATCTACAGGTCATATAGGATTTTTGGAAATTTTGTCAAATTTTATAAGCATGGTTTAATAAGGTAAAACAGCCCGTACTTTAGTCAAGTACCGGCGAGAACGAGTAAAAATGGACAACGTAAGTATTGAGAACAATTGGAATAAAATGAATGATACTTGTTGTTTTTGTTTTTGGCGTGAGTTATACTTGTCCTAAGTAACTTGTATATATGTATTTTATACAGTACCGTAAGTATTTAAATGAGGTTACTCATTACGCGTTATTTGTGATAGGTGTTGATTTACCCGGGCATCCGTAACATCGTCAGTGATCACTCCTCGAACTACCGACTACTTAAGATATAAGGTGTGAATTTATAGCCTCGCTTATATTATTTCAAATTGTTTTACCCGCGAGGGAAATGCATGCTAGTTTTTAAAAGGAACGTATATCATGAATGATTGTTAGACCCGAAAGTTGCCTTAGAAATTGTGTTGAGTACCAAAGTTGCAAAAGTCCCTAAATTCATGAACTATTAACTATTGTCCTGCCCTCGAGTAGGGGGAAATAGCCGCTTATGCAATTTGTAGTACTACGGGGTTAACGACCCAATGCTAGCCGAGAAGCTGTACTTATAGTAAGTTCTGCGGTAGATTATTTTGTATGAGGAATAAGGTATAATTGCAACTGATGCCTTTAGAAGGGGCACTGGTTTCATCTGAATCATGCCGGTATATTTACGCGGGTGATTGAGTTAACGGATTAGTGTCATGAGCTTAAACACAATTGTCAGTATCCTGATTATAGTTTGTTTGATCGACAAGACTATAAATGATCACGAATGGTTTTTATTATATATACGTTCAAATGGATTGTAAAACCTATAAATTCCACTCAACGTTTTCGTTGACCAAATTTTTGGCATGTGTTTCAGGTAACCGCTGAGGTGTAGGATGGAGCATGCATGGGATGGATGTTGTGTGTACGGCTTGGTGTCCGCTTGTTTTTCCCTCCTTTTCTATTTAAACAATTTTTATGTTTAATGTCATGTGGTTGTAAAACTGAAGTTTTTGGGTTGAGATTCATGGGGACTGAAAACGCTAAACTCTGTGCACTATTTGGGGTTGGAAAAACCGTGGACATGTATCATCTAACAATTTTAAATTTCAAGTTTTAAGTCGACGTCTTTTTAGCGTCGTTTGATATATCTTGTGTGCAATGAATACTGTGTAGCACCCATTGTTGTAGTTCCGCTGCGCATAGCAATTGTGGGGGTGTTACAAAAAGGAACATATGTATAATGAGTTTATTGTATCTCATTGAAAGTCGATTAATAGAGAATCGAATAGTTTAAAGTAATTCTGTTCTTCTGTACTTTATAAGTTAGATTCCGCGTAACTTATTTGGTTGAGTAAGAGTTCTCAAGTGCTCTAGTTTGATTACAAACTATTGTACAAATTCTTAACAGAATATAGATCCATTCAAAGGGATCAACAAGTGGTATCAGAGCTTGTTGAGAAACTCTGAATAAGAAGAACACAACCCTAAATCCTCACTCACACAAAATCAATGTCTCAAGCCGGTGATGATCCTCACTTGGAAGAAATTCCAGGTCCTGATCCCAAACCACAGGGACAAGCTCAAGTTGTGTATCCTACACCTCCAAAAGGTGCACAAGTTACAGATGTTGTAGTCACTCATACCACTACACCTTCTTCCCATACTCTTTCTACTGTAAAACTTCCTGTTCTCAAAAGTGATAACTATGAGACATGGGCAATGCAAATGGAACATTACTTGAACCACACGTATCATACTTTGTGGCAGGTTATCAAGAATGGGAATACTCCTAAGAAGTTGCATTGGTTACCTGATGGAACATGTTATGCTTTACCTGCTGTCACTACTGAAGAGGTAAAAGCAGAGATCAGAGAAAAAAAGGCCAGAACTGCTTTAGCTATGGCACTTTCAGAAGACATTCTACCTAGTTTTCATCACTACAAGGATGCAAAGGCTATGTGGGATGCCATCAAGCTTAGATTTGGAGGCAATGACAAGTCTAAGAAGATGAAAAATATTGTTTTGAAACAAGAATTTGATAACTTCTCAATTTCCAGTATAGAAGGAATCCATAGTGGTTATGGAAGGGTCAATAAATTGCTCATTCAATTGGCAGTTCATGGACTAGTAATTCCTCATAAAGAAGCCAATCTAAAATTCTTAAGAAGTGTTCCACAAGAGTGGAAAGCAATGACCATGCACTTCATCACAAGGGATGATCTGGATACAACTCCTTTTGATCATATCTATAACAATCTTAGAGTTTATGAGATGGATGTTAAAGGCATTGAAGTAACCAAAGCAGCAGCAACACCAAAGTCTAACTTGGCGTTTGTGTCAGAAGGAAACAACGGTATTTACTCTCAAAATACCGCTGGTAGATCAAGTAGCAGTACTTACTTCCAAAATACCGCTAGTGGATCAAGTAGCGGTAGTTACTTCCAAAATACCGCTGGAGGACTAACAAGTAGTACTTATTCTCAAGGTACTAAAGGCAGTCCATTAACGTCTCAGAATTCACAAGGAAGATCCTCATCACTGTTTAGTGACAATGATGCCGTCTCATTCACAAGACAATAGACCAAGGTTAACCCTCAATGCCTTATTCCAAATGGATGATGCTGATATTAAAGAGATGGATCTCAAATGGCAAGCTGCTATGATCTCTATAAGATCCAATAGGTTCTACAAAAAGACTGGAAGGAAGATGAGTGTTGATCCTAATGAACCATTATGATATGACAAATCCAAAGTTGAATGCTATAACTGTGGAAGGAATGGACACTTTGCAAGGGAATGCAATAGGGATAAGGCTGAAAGGAGCAGTCAAAAGTCCAAGAACATCTATAGAACCAGTCCAAGAGTCTCTGAAAGCTTTCCAAAAGGAGATAGCAGAAGTCCCAAAGGAACTAAAGCATTGGTAACTGTAGATGGAGTGGTTAACTAGGCTGAAGAGGAAGAAGAAGAAGAGCTTGGTCTGACGGCTCTCTCTCATGAAGATACTGAGGTACATCCTTGTTTTAAAGATTATATTCTTAAGTTTAATAGTCTAAAAGTAGAACTTGATGAACAATATCAAAAAGTAAACACTTGTACTATAGAAGCAAATGCTTCTAAACAAGGTGTTGCTAAGTTGGAAGCAAATATAGTTTTGTTTAAAAAGGATCAACAAAACTATGAAGAGAAAATTAGAATTTTAACTCTTTAAATGAGAGAAAAAGATGTGGCTATTAAAGCTTTTGAAAAACAGCTTATGAAAATAACAGCAGAAAATGAAGTTTTAAAGCTAGTCTTTTTAATGAAAGAGAAGTGATTAATCAATGGCAAAAATCCTCAAAAGGTATGGATAAGCTGATTAATTCACAAATGGGGTATTATGATAAAATAAGCCTTGGTTATATAGAGGACCAACATGGGATAACTTTAACTGACAAGGACTTATCAAAGGGGATTTTTGATAGTTCTAATGAGTCAGTTGATACTCAAGAAAATGATAGGTATGCTGAAGGAATGAAGTCAGTTCCTCCATCTCTATCATGAATTTTTATGCCCCCTAATAATGATATAGGTATAGAGTTAGATGAGTAAAAAGTTGATGTTGATAATAAGTCAAATGATTCAGAGTCAAACTCTAGTACCTTGACCCAAGATAAACTAGTTGTGACCAAAAACATTATTTATCCACCTTTGATGAGCACCTTTGTGCCTGAAGGACATGTGTCTACAACTAGTTCTGCTCCCAAGCAGGTAAATACTCCTAGTAAGTCAATGGATAATAATGAAAAACATCATAGTAATACCAAGAGGGGTTGGCTAGGTTTTAAGAACACTAAGTCAGAACAACCTTTTGGGTCTTCTTTGAGAAGAAAAGGATGTTATGTTTGTGGTAGTCTAAATCACTTTATCAAAGATTGCACTTTACATGAAGATAAAATTACAAAACTAAAGACTGCACAAAAGGTCACAAAGAAAGGTAATGCATAGGTAAAAAGATAAGTGGGACCAAAAAATGACAAACCTAAGTTTGGTCATGATCAGAGGGTAAATGAAAAGATCAATAAGGTCAAACACCCTATCACTACCAAGGACTTTGTTCCAAGAGCAGTACTTATGAAACAAGGTCTAGTACCTTTGAAGTCTAGCAAGACAAGTCCTGGCAAGCCTAGAACTACAAGTACTGCTAGAACAAAAGTAAATACCGCTGGTCAAAATTCTGGTAAACCACAGTCCCATAAATCTTCTATGAGCTTATTTGAGACTGTTAAAACACCTAAAAATAAGTCTCATAACAAACCAGTGCAAGTATGGAGACCTAAGGGAGAAAAACCATGTGTTCAAGCAAGTACTGCTAAAATAGTACTTAAGTAAAAAACGTCCAAGGACAATAAACCCACTTATGTCTTTGACTATTTAACTGGAACCATAATATAAGAGTGTGTATAGTCTTACTGGAAAAACTACTTATCAAACTCTTTAGTATGTAGGTCCTACAAGATCCGAGCCAAATGTGGCTTGGGTCCCTGTTTAAAACTAATGAGTTTTATGTATGTGCAGGGGCATCTAATTGATGAATTAAAAGATAAAGGTATTGTAGATAGTGGATGCTCAAGGCACATGACAGGGAACAGAGATTTCCTTGCTGAATTTGAAGAATTCAAAGGTGGACCAGTAGCCTTTGGATGGAGTAAAGGCATGATCACTGGAAAAGGAAATATCAACACAGGAAAGTTGGAATTTGAAGATGTGTTCTTTGTAAAAGAATTGAATGAGTTCAATCTCTTCTCTGTATCACAGATGTGTGATAAAAAGAACAAGGTGCTCTTTACAGATACAGACTGTTGGTGCTCTCCAAAGACTTTGAGATGCCTCTCAAGTACTGCTTAAGGTACTAGACAAGAAAATATGTACACCTTCAATCTTCATACTATTACTCTAACAGGTGGCATTACATGTTTGCTGGCTAAAGCTTCTAATGATGGGTCTAATTTATGGCATAGAAGGTTAGGTCATGTGAATTTCTAGAACCTAAATAAATTGGTTAATGGAAATTTGGTTAGAGGGTTACCTAACAAATCTTTTCTAAATGATCTCACATGTACTGCTTATCAAAAAGGTAAACAACATAGAGCCTCTTGTAAGACCAAGACTGTCAGTTCTGTGGCTAAGCCTTTGCAACTCTTGCATATGGATTTGTTTGGTCCAGTTATGTTAGGAGTATTAGTCATAAGACCTTTTTCCTAGTTATAACTGATGATTTTAGTATATTTAGTTGGGTTTTCTTTTTAGCACACAAGAATGAAACCAATGAATTACTTAAGGATTTTGTCATTTTAGTTGAAAAGCAGTTCACTAAACAAGTCTTAATCATTAGGAACGATAATGTGACAGAATTTAAGAATGCTGAATTTGATGAATTCTGTAGGTCTAAAGGTATCAAGAGACAATTTAGCAATCCTAGGACTCCACAACAAAATGGAGTAGCTGAAAGGAAAAACAGGACACTAGTTGAGGCTGCTAGGACTATGCTAGTTGATTCTCTTTTGCCAAACACAGTTTGGGCAGAAGCAATCAATACTGCATGCTATGTGCTAAATAGAGTCTTAGTGACCAAGCCTCAAAACAAAACAACTTATGAACTTTTGACTGGTGTTAAGCAAACCATAAGTCATTTGAAACCTTTTGGGTGTCATGTATCTATTTTGAATACTCTTGATCAATTAGCGAAGTTTGATGGAAAATATGATTCAGGATATCTAGTAGGATAATCTTTGCAAAGAAAAGCATATAGGGTTTATAACTTGGCATCTAGAAAAGTTGAAGAAAATGCCCATGTTAATTTCTTAGAGAATAAGCCCAATGTCCCAGGAATAGGTTATGCCTAGATGTTTGATTTGGATTATCTAACTAACTCCATGGATTACTATTTTGTGCAAACAGATTGTCAAACTAAGAATGCAGGTAAAGAGACTGGTACAACAAATTTAGGTGCTCATGAAGGACCTTCTTCATCAAACTCTCAAGATGATGATGTTCATATTTATGTACCCAGTATGCCTACTGTTTCTCCTATGGTTGTCAGCCCCCAACAGAAGAAACCAATGCCATCCAATGATGATCAAGCCTCACAAGAGCTTAAGAGGATTCATGATCAAGAAAATAATGCTACAACTGCCAATAAGCATTCAGGAGAAGAATCTTTAGAATCACAACACTCAGCAGTACATACTAAAACTAGCGGTACTTCATTTGCAAGTACTGCTAAGCCAAGTTCTGAAAAGTCTGTTGATTCATTAGAAGATGTTTTACAAGCAATGGACAGTGAAGATGCTTATACTAGTCCAAATGAAGGAATCTTCTCCAAAGCTTCCTATGATGAGCAGGGTGTAGTAACTAATTTCAATAATTTGGAAACTGAAATACCAGTCAGTTCTATTCCCACTCATAAAGTCAACAACAACTAACAACTGTAACACACCATTTTGATAAATGGAATATCACATGATAAGGCATGTCACCAAAACATGCAAGGTAAATGTACAAAAACATTAAATGACCATAAAAGGAAATACCGGAATCAAACATCGGTAGTCCAACATAAGCTCACACACATGAATATAAGTACTAAAATGGAAAAGGACTAAACAATGTCCAAAGAAATGAAGTAATGTAATGTATGGAAAATGCATAAAGTAATGAAGTCTAGATAGCTTTCATCCGTATGCACATACTCTCAAGTCCTAGTTGCGTCCCTGAGTACCTGCCGTTTAGGAACATGAAAGGAAAAGGCTAAGCATAACCCCCAGTGAACAGATATACAAGCATAACATGGAATGACATAAGCATAATAAGACTAATAGCAGCGGAAATGTATAAGTCCTAGATAACCTGGAACATGTTTATAACTGGTTTTATAGTTTGAAAAGACTTATGTATTTATATGAAAACTGTATTAATTAGCCAATAGCCCGTATAGGTCATGAGGTTCCATCGTGCATGAATACTTGGAAGGGTGACTTCATCATGCAATTAGAGGGGATGCCTCTAATTAATTAGTCTGGGTTATGAGGGATCAACTCCTTGTGAAGGATGCAAGGCACACACCACATTCACCATGAAAATCCTATAAAACATGTAACTAGGATGCACCCATACATCCCACATGATAATATATATATATATCCAAAACTATAAAGGGACGTCACGAGCAATCACTCCGCCGTGGGGAAGTCATAACACTGGTGCCTCTAGTGTTATGGTTATGGTACCTCCATAACTAGGTGACATGTCATGCATGTATATGGCATAGGCATTTAAAACTAACATAAGCAGATCAAAACATATAAAACAGATACTTGGGGAAAACAGTTGGCTGCAAACGGGGGATCCTAATAAGGAAAGAGAATGTCCATACTGAAGGACGGAATATCCGTACCTAATGTCCAGTGAACGAGGAAAGATGAAAGGATGAAAAGTCCTACTCCGACCTTACTATTGCTACATAAATAAGGGACATGCATGAGTTTTCTGATTACTGAGTATGTTACTGGTTATAGCATGTTCTTAACTTGTTTTATATGTTCTTGTCTTATTTTACTGTTTTAAATGCTATATTGTATTATTCATGTATTTCATGTCTTCTGATTATGTATTATCTTGTATTCTTGTATTATTATACTTGTAAAGTAATAATAAGTAACTTTCGAAAAATAGCAGGTTTCCAAAAATAGAAAGTTTCCAAAAATAGAAAGTTTCCTAAAAATAGAAAGTTTCCAAAAATAGAAAGTTTCCAAAAATATAGAGTTTCCAAAAACAGAAAGTTTCTAAAAAATAGTAAGTTTCCTGAAATAGAATGTTTCCATAATTAGAAATAAGCTGGATTAATAAGCTAATAATATAAGCTAATGTTAACTGGTTAAAAGTTATAACTCATGGAATTAACAGTATAGTTTATTAATTAAATACTATAGGTTATATCTGATTATTAATTAATAATGATAGTACATGTTCTATTAATTAATAACATATCATGGTTAATTAATAAACTACAGGTTATACAATTTAATTAAGTCATGGTTTAATTAAATTAAGTCTAGTATAATACTTAGGTTAACATGTATTATTAATTTTAATTAATAAACCTAAGTCATGCATTATTAATTAATTATAAGTTCATGTATAAAATAATTTATTAATAAAACTACAGTCTAAAATTAAATGAAAAGATATACTTAGGCTAAAACATGTATTAATCATTTAATAAATTAACCTAATTCATGTTTTAATAAAATTAATTAGTTAAGCATGAAATTAATTTAATTAATCTTGTAAAAATAATTAGCAAACAATCCCGAGACCGAAACCTGAGACAAAAAACAAAACCCGAACACCAACCACCACCAACAACCACCACGACAACCATGGCTGTTGCGGCGCCGTGGCTGACCCCTGCCGAGACATTGGTTCCCACCAGCTTAAGTCGGTGGTTCCCCCTTCTGCCTCGCGTTCCCCCTGTCCGAGCCACATAGCCACCAGCATGAGCCGGTGGTTCCCACTACTCGACCAATGTACCCGCTGGGTACCTTGGTGTTCCTGCCGTCCGAGCCAAACCAACACCGAGCCCCATGAGGGGTCTCGGTTGGTGAACCAACGGTGCCGAGAGTCTTACGAATCTCGGTTGTGTGCGACCGAACAACAAACCAAACAAACCCCCTTAGTTAAAATTGTTTAATTAATCCAAAACATGTTTTAGTACTTGTTTTTAAGATCCACAACCATGTGTTCATAATTTAAATAAATGGATTAAGAAAAGAGGAAGGTTTGATGATTTATCGAATGTGTGAATGAAAAGAGGTTAAGAACACGAACACAAACACGAACAACCCCAAGATCAAAAATCAAAACGCCCTTCTCCTTGGTCTCTTGTGATGCCGCGACTATGGTCACCTAGGGGGCTATGGTTTTATTTTTTTCTCTAAAAATTATGTAAAGTAAATCTCTGTGCTTTACTTTTACTGTTTAAGTTCAAAGGTGGGCTGGGCCCCCTATCCCTTTGGTTGTCGCGGACACAAGCCCCAACAAGTCCATATCGGGCCTTATTCATGTTAACTTATTTTCCGTGTTTGTTTGTATGTTTAAATGTTCGCGTTAATTCGTGTTTAATTATTCGTGTTAGTTACATTCCGTGTATGTCGTGTTCTAATATTCGTGTTATAATTATTATACGTAATAATTATCGTGTTTATGATTGTTCGTGATTATAATTATTATACTTATAAATTATCGTGTATTATTATTATACATAGTTTTCTGAATTTAATGTTCGTGACACGTGTACTAACATAAATGGAAAGTTTTAATTGGTTCGTAGGTTTACGTGATGTACTGTTCATGGTATTTATATGCGGGTTTTACAACTCTTCCCCCTAAAAAGAATAATTCGTCCCCGAATTATAGATAACGTAAGCTGAAAAAGGAACATACGTGAATCAAAACTGGAAATGAGGGTAAGAAGTCCGGATAGACTCCTCTGTCTCCCAAGTGGCTTGATCAGCATCGAAGTGCCGGTCAAAAATAACTTAATTACCTTATACTAGATAGGCTAAGCGGGTATCGAATCCACGAGGAATATGTGGTTTTAATTTAAGTTTTGGGGTGATCACTGATCAATAAAAGTTTTGGTTTTGAAATCTAACGACTAAAATACTCTTAATAATAAAAATGCTGATTAAAAATTAAAACACTTATTAAACTAATAATAAAGCTAGAAAAATATAATAAGGATGTAAATACAACATCTCAAACGGTGCACACTTGATGTTGGCGTGCCAACTATTGTTGTATGCGAATTCTACCAAGTAGATATAGTCGTCCCAACTTACTGTCCATTCCAAAGCACACGCTCGAAGCATGTCCTCTATTGTCTGAATGGTACGTTCTGATTGTCCGTCTGTCTGAGGATGAAAAGTCGTGCTAAGCTTAAGTCTGGTGCCCCAAGTTTTCTACAGATTCCTCCAAAATCGCGAAGTAAAACGAGGATCTCTGTCCGAGATGATACTGGATGGAGTACCATGAAGTCTCATGATCACCTTCTGATATAGGTCAGCGAGTTTGGTAACTTCGCCATCCTTGCGGATTGGTAAGAAATAAGCTGATTTGGTAAGTCGGTCAACGATAACCCAAATGGAATCATGCTTCCTCTTGGTTTGTGGAAGTCCGGTGACAAAATCTATGGATATCTTGTCTCAATTCCACTCTGGAATGTCTAATGGTTGTAGTAGACCACTAGATCGTTGATGCTGGATCTTAACATGTTGGCAGGTAAGACGTTTGGAGACATAGGTAGCAATATCCTGCTTCATACCACTCCACCAGAAGTGTTGTTTGATGTCGTGGTACATCTCGGTGGAACCATGATGAATAGAGAATGGGGAGATATGATCTTCAGCCAATAACGCCTACCTGAGTGTAAGATCATCAGGAACACAAAGTCTAGTGCCCTGCCATAAGATACCGTCGTCATCTACCCGAAACTCCGTCTGCTGATCTAGGTTCTGAATAATTTCCCAGATATCACCATCATCCTTCTGGGCTTCCTTGATCCTAGAGAGTAAGTCAGGATCCACTCTAAGATTAGCCCAGTAGCCATGTTTTCCATGTACCATAAACTCAATATCCAGTCGCTCCAAGTCTCGTATAATCTCTTCCTCTATCTTAATGTCGTTGATCATACCCGACTTTCTACTAAGAGCATCTGCTACTACATTCGCCTTGCCGGGATGATACTGCAAATTAATATCGTAATCCTTCAACAGCTCTAACCACCTTCTTTGCCTTATGTTCAGTTCAGCTGAGTGAAGATGTATTTTAGGCTCTTGTGATCTATGAAGATGTCACATGATTCGCCATACAAGTAATGTATCCAAATATTCAGTGCAAACACAACTACTACAAGTTCCAAGTCATGCGTAGGATAATTATCCTCATAAGGCTTAAGCTGCCGTGATGCGTAAGCAATCACTTTCCCATGTTGCATGAGAACACAGCCAAGGCCCTTCCCTGAAGCATCATTATAGATATGAAATCCACCTGTACCAGATGGGAGAGTAAGAATAGGTGCAGATACCAGCCTCTGCTATAGGTCTTCAAAGCTCTTCTCTCTTTCTTCAGTCCAGACGAATTTCTCCTCTTTCCGCATTAGTTTGGTAAATGGCAGTGCTAATCATAAAAAGTTCTCTCCAAACCTACGGTAGTAACTAGCTAAGCCTAGAAAGCTACGAACTTCAGTTGTTGTCGTCGGTCTTGGCCACTTGGTAATAGCCTCAACCTTCGCAGGATCCATGGTTTTTCCTTCTACGGATACGATGTGGCCTGGAAACGCCACTTTACTCAACCAGAATTCGCATTTGGAGAATTTAACATACAGCTGCTTCTGGCGAAGTATCTGTAATACTGTACGAAGATGGTCTTCGTGTTCTTCCTTTGATTTTGAGAAAATCAGGATGTCATCAATGCATACTATAACAAACTTGTCTAGAAAATCATGGAAGATACAGTTCATCAAGTCTATGAAAACTGCTGGAGCATTGGTAAGGCCGAATGGCATGACTACGAATTCGTAGTGTCCATAACGTGTACGGAAAGCAGTCTTGGCGGTATCCTTCTCTTTCACCCATAGCTAATGGTAGCTAGACCTCAGATCGATCTTAAAGAAATGTTTGGCACCTTGCAGTTGGTCAAACAGATCACCAATGCGTGGCAAAGGATATCGATTTCTGATGATGATCTTACTAAGCTCACGATATTCAAGGCAGAGACGCATACTTCCATCCTTCTTCTTCACGAATAACACCGGTGCACCCCATGCAGATGCACTAGGGCGGATGAAACCTCGTTCCAAAAGTTCCTGTAGCTGTTCCATTAACTCCTTAAGCTTTATGGGAGCTATGCGGTAAGGAGCCTTAGAAATCGGTTCAGCTCCTGGGATGAGCTCAATATTAAACTCTACCTCACGAGCAGGTAGTATGCCCGGGAGTTCTTCAGGAAGCACGTCAGGAAATTCTGACATGATAGGCTGATTCTGGATGGATGGAGATTCAGCCTCCATATCATGAACAGTAGCTAAGAAGCCCTCGCAACCATGTGACAGTAATGCACATGCTTGTAAGGTTGAAATTATTTGTACAAACCTTCCTGGTATAAAACCGTTGTGAATGTACTCTGGCGCGTTTACATCACCGAAAATGACCCGATATGAATGGCAGTCTATGGTGGCGTGGTGTTTGGATAAACAGTCCATGCCTAATATCATGTCAAAATCGCACATGTCTAATGAAAGTACGTCAACTGGACAAATCCTATCGTCAAAATCAAGGGGAAGATCTCTGTACCCATGTGTGATGCCTATATAGTCTCTTAAGGGTGTGGAAATGTTTAAGACATTTTCTAGTGGAATAGGGGATATCCTAATACGATTGGCATAAACAGTGGATATGACCGAATGAGTAGCACCCGTGTCAAATAATACGCATGCAGCTTGACCATACATATACAAGATTCCAATAATGGCACCTGATGACTTGTTGGCCTGGTCACACGAGGTAGTACACACGTCCAGTAGTCAGAGGTGGCTTGGAGTCAGCATGTCCAGAAGTGCCCTCAATCTCACCCTTACGGCAGTCCTTCATGCGATGGCCTGGCTGGCCACACTTGAAGCAAGCATCGCTAGCACGACGACACGACCCCGGGTGTCTGCGGTTGCACGTGGTGCAAACTGGGTGAGTATACCCTCCAACAGGTGCCCTAGCTGGTTAGGAGCCTGTTTCAGAAAAGTATACGTGAGACAAGATTATCAGGTACAAACAGGACGATGCAGAAAATCTTAAGACGTATTACCAGATGTAGCTGCACGGTTGGGCTCTAAACCTCTACGGTCCTGCTCCCATCCGTTTTCATTATTCCTGGTAGTAGATGCTGAAGTGTCAGAACTTATGAATTATAAAGCACATAACATAGAAATGAGTAAGTTTAGGGACCTTCTGCCGTTGGAGTTATTGACGTTGTTACGGTAACTGTCATTACCGCCACGCCTATCCGAAGCAGAACGGTCCTGAGTCTGACCGTTGCCCTTAGGCTGATTCTGCTGCTGAGTGGCCGGTTGGGACCGGTCCCCAGTCTTCTGCCTGAAAGATGCAATTGTAAAGAGAAAGATAAATATTTGGATTATAATGAATCAAAAGAAATGATCACCATTGATGACAAATATATACCTCTTGTCAGGTCTTTCTCCCTCTCCAAACTCATCCCTCTCTTGCAGCATCTCCAACTTGCGGGCTGCATCTGCCACCTGTGCTACCATATTAAATGTAGCACACACCAAGTTATTGGCGACAAATGTATGAAGAGCCCAGCGAAAATGATACGCCTGCTCCTCTACAGTCCCGACTGCTGTGCCAAGGAATCCAACCAGTCGAAGGAACCTCTGCATAAACTCATTGTTGTTTTCCCCATCTCTCTACCTAATACCATGATAATCCCTCTCGAGCTTATCCTACTCAGCTTTCGTGTAGAACTTCCCCATAACCAACTCCTTGAACTATGCCCAAGTCAAGCCAGTCACCCAGTCGTCGTCTCCATTCGACAGCTTAAGTGCCTTCCACCATGCAAGCACGTTTCCTTCAAACTTGTAGCAAGCTAACCTTGCCTTAAAGACAAGGTCGCATCCTATAGCATCAAAGATCTTTTCAATGTGAGCTATCTAGATCTCAGCCTCAGCGGGGCTGTCAGTCTGCTCGAAAGATTTCGGACGCTGCTTATTGAACCGCTCCAGCCATGTGATAAGGGTAGCTGGAGGTGGAGGAGGAGGATTCTGATTCTTGTGAGGGTGCTGATTGTTGGCGGCTTGCACCTCGGCTTGAATCTCATTCCTCAGTTGAGGAAGCATAGCTTGCATAGCAGCTTGGACTGTTGCATTCAGTTGTTCTTGTTCACGTGTGAGAACCATTTGACAGTATAAAACAAAATGCAATGATTAAGCTGATTAGAACATAACATACAAACATGATCTTTTTTATGCATATAAACATGAATATTTTTTATGCATGAAACAGTGTATGAATGCATGGCCAACGAAAATGACATGGGTTTGGGTGTACGCCTATGGGTCGGTTCACCAAAACAAAATGATATGACGATGATGAACACCTATGGGTCGGTTCATCAAAACAAAATGATTTGATTAAAAGAAGATGCGACAAAATATGGCCAGTCCTGTACCAACCATTACTTAGAAAAATTCCTGCAACAATGATACATGAAACAAATGCATGAAAACAACTGTCAGTTGTAGGAGACCATGGTGATTACCCACTAATCACAGGTCATGTTTTCAGAGCATACAGGTCGAAACCTTAGCTCTGATACCATAATTGTAACACCTCATTTTGATAAATAGAATATCACAAGATAATAGTGGCGTGTCATCAAAGCATGCAAGGTAAATGTCCAAAAACATTAAATGACCATAAAAGGAAATACCAGAATCAAACATCGGTAGTCCAACATAAGCTTACACACATGAATATAAGTACTGAAATGGAAAAGGACTAAACAATATCCAAAGAAATTAAGTAATGTAATGTATGGAAAATGCATAAAGTAATGAAGGCTAGATATCTTCCATCCGTATGCACATACTCTCAAGTCCTAGTTGCGTCCCTGAGTACCTGCCGTTTGGGAACATGAAAGGAAAACGGCTGAGCATAAAACCCAGTGAACGAATATACAAGCATATCATGGAATGACATAAGCATAATAAGACTAATAGCAACGGAAATGTATAAGTCCTTGATAACCTGGAACATGTTTATAAAACTGGTTTTATAGTTTGAAAAGACTTATGTTTTTATATGCAAACTGTATTAATTAGCCAATAGCCCATATAGGTCATGAGGTTCCACCGTACACGAATACTTGGAGGGGTGACCTCATCATGCAATTAGAGGCGATTCCTCTAATTAATTAGTTTGGGTAGGAGGGATCAACTCCTTGTGAAGGATGCAAGGCACACACCACATTCACCATGAAAATCCTGTAAAACATGTAACTAGGATGCACCCATATGCCCCACATGATAATATAAATATATGGCCAAAACTGTAAAGGGACGCCACGAGCAATCACTCCGCCGTGGGGAAGTCATAACACCAGTGCCTCCAGTGTAATGGTTATGGTACCTCCATAACTAGGTGACATGGCATGCATGTATAAGGCTTAGGCATTTAAAACTAACATAAGCATATCAAAACATATAAAACAAATACTTGGGGAAAACAGTTGGCTGTAAACAGGGAATCCTAATAAGGAAAGAGAATGTCCATACTGAAGGACGGAATATCCATACCTTATGTCCAGTGAACGGGGAAAGATGAAAGGATGAAAAGTCCTACTCCGACCTCACTATTGCTACATAAATAAGGGACATGCATGAGTTGTCTGATTACTGAGTATGTTACTGATTATAGCATGTTCTTAACTTGTTTTATATGTTCTTGTCTTATTTTACTGTTTTAAATGCTATATTGTATTATTCATGTATTTCATGTCTTCTGATTATGTATTATCTTATATTCTTGTATTATTATACTTGTAGTGTAATAATAAGTAACTTTCTAAAAATAGCAGGTTTCCAAAATAGAAAGTTTCAAAAAATAGAAAGTTTCCAAAAATAGAAAGTTTCCACAAATAGGAAGTTTCCAAAAATAGAATTTTCTAAAAAATAGTAAGTTTCCTGAAATAGAAAGTTTCCAAAAATAGAATTTTCTAAAAAATAGTAAGTTTCCTGAAATAGAAAGTTTCCATAATTAGAAATAAGCTGGATTAATAAGCTAATAATATAAGCTAGTGTTAACTAGTTAAAAGTTATAAGTCATGAAATTAATAGTATAATTTATTAATTAAATACTATAGATTATATCTGATTATTAATTAATAATGATAGTACATGTTCTATTAATTAATAACATATCATGGTTAATTAAGAAACTATAGGTTATACAATTTATTAAGTCATGGTTTAATTAAATTAAGTCTAGTATAATACTTAGGTTAACATGTATTATTAATTTTAATTAATAAACCTAAGATGCATTATTTAATAATTATAAGTTCATGTATAAAAAAATTAATTAATAAAACTACGGTCTAAAATTAAATGACAAAATATACTTAGGCTAAAACATGTATTAATCATTTAATACATTAACCTAAGTCATGTTTTAATTAAATTAATTAGTTACGCATGAAATTAATTTAATTTATCTTGTAGAAATAATTAGCAAACAATCCCGAGCCTAAAACCCGAGACAAAAATCAAAACCCGAACACCAACCACCACCTACAGCCGCGACTGTGGTGGTGACTAGTAGCTGCGCAGCCAACGACAGTAGCCATGGCTGTTGCGGCGCCGTGGCTGGCCCTTGCCGAGACATTGGTTTCCACCGGCTTAAGTCGGTGGTTCCCCCTGCTGCCTCGCTTTCCCTCTGTCCGAGCCATATAGCCACCGGCATGAGCCGGTGGTTCCCACTGCTCGACCAAGGTACCCGTTGGGTACCTTGGTGTTCCTGCCGTCCGAACCAAACCAACGCCGAGCCCCATGAGGAGTCTCGGTTAGTGAACCAACGGCGTCGAGAGTCTTACGACTCTCGGTTGTGTGCGGCCGAACAACATACCAAACAAACCCCCTTAATTAAACTTGTTTAATTAATCCAAAAAATGTTTTATTACTTGTTTTTAAGATCTATAACCATGTGTTCATAATTTAAATAAAAGGATTAAAAAAAGATGAAGGTTTGATGATTTACCGAATGCGTGAATGAAAAGAGGTTTAGAACACGAACATAAACACGAACAAACCCAAGATCAAAAATCAAAACGCCCTTCTCCTTGGTCTCTTGTGATGCCGCGGCTATGGTCACCTAGGGGGCTAGGGTTTTAATTTTTTTTCCCTAAAAATTCTATATAGTAAATCTCTGTGTATTACTTTTACTATTTAAGTTCAAAGGTGGGCTGGGCCCCCTCTCCATTTGGTTGTCGCGGACACAAGCCCCAACAAGGCCAAACCGGGCCTTTTTCATGTTAACTTATTTTATGTTCGTTTGTATGTTTAAATGTTCGCGTTAATTCGTGTTTAATTATTCGTGTTAGTTACATTCCGTGTATTTTGTGTTCTGATATTCGTGTTATAATTATTATACGTAATAATTATCGTGTTTATAATTGTTCGTGATTATAATTATTATACTTAATAATTATCGTATATTATTATCATACATAGTTTTCTGAATTTAATGTTCGTGACACGTGTACTAACATAAATGGAAGGTTTTAATTGGTTCGTAGGTTTACGTGATGTACTGTCGATGGTATTTATATGCGGGTTTTACAACAACCATCCCACAGCTCAAATTATTGGAGACCCAAAGTCTGCTGTGCAAACCAAAAGATAACTTCAAGCTAATACTGAAACTCATGCACTTGTGAGCTATGTCAAACAACAGCAGAGAACTAATCATAAGGATACTCAGCATTGTTTGTTTGCTTGTTTCTTATCACAAGTAGAGCCTAAGAACATTTCTCAAGCTCTTGATGAAGAAAGTTGGGTAGATGCCATACAAGAAGAATTAATGCAATTTGAACTACAAAAGGTTTGGATTCTTGTGGATCTTCCTTCTAGAAAAAGAGTTATTGGTACTAGGTGGGTTTTTAGGAATAAAAAGGATGAGATAGGTGTTGTTGTGAGGAACAAGGCAAGGCTTGTTGCTCAGGTCTATAGACAAGAAGAAGGGATAGACTATGATGAGGTTTTTGCACCAGTGGCAAGGATAGAAGCCATTAGGTTATTTTTGGCCTTTTCATAATATATGGGTTTTATAGTCTATCAAATGGATGTGAAAAGTGCCTTTCTTTATGGTACTATTTCTAAGGAGGTATATGTCTCACAATGATGGTTGTAAAATTACGTCTTTTAGGAAAAAGAGCGTAAAAATAGGGCAAGTGAGCGCGACGATTTAGGAAAACCGTGTGTGAATGACCCTAAGTGAGTTCATTCTCGAGGAGGCTAGTGCGTTGTGTATTGAATTGATATTGATTTGTGATTATATGAATGAGAAAGAAATGGGATTAGAAGAGAAAGACGGTTACAAAGACGAATTAAACTACGACGAAAAAGGCGAACACGTAAAATCGTAAATAGTGCCAAAAATTAAAATTTTAACCTAAAAATTCCTAAAAATTACTAAAAATCCCCAATAATATTCTAAGAGTTTACAAAAAAACCAAACTTGTTAAAACCTTTTAATTAATTCAATAATGACTTTTTAATGCTAATTAAAGCCCTAAAAATCACTTTTAATTATTAAAAAGCCTTAAACAAGATCTAATAGTTTGTAAACCACAAAAATATCCAAATTAAGCTAAAAACTATTTTTAAAAAATTTAAAACCAAATTAAACTATTCTTAAACACTTAAAAACTATTAAAATCTATTAAATCTTAAATTAATTCTAGAAATTAATTGAAAAGTCTAAAAAATATTTGGAAAGTGACAAAACTCCTAATTAAGTGTCCTTAACCTAGGAAAAATGTAAAAACTAAAAAAAATCAAACTTCAATTTTTAATAATAAAATAATATTAAAATAATCAAAAAAATTCAAAGCTCACTAAATAATTCCAAAAAATTACCAAAAATCCTAAATAATGTAACTAAAACAAAAATGCAATCCAAATTTTCTGAAACCTATTTAATAATTTTATATTAAATTTTAAAGTTGCTTAAAAACCCTAAAATCCTATAAAATAAAAAATAAGCTAAATTGAAAACTTAAAAAGCTGTAAACCTCAAAAATGTAATTCAAAACCTAAAAACTATTTTTTCAGATTTTTAAATTACCTTTTACTATTTTTAATGACTTTCTAAAATTAAAACTTAAAATAATCCTAATAAATTAATTAATAATGGAAAAAATATACTTTTTGGACTGAAAAGTCAAACAACCTTATAAAAACCTAGGAAAAATACTAAACAGAAAAAAACTTAAAGGAATAAGCTTAAAACAACTTATTTAAAAGCTGCTAAACAAATAAGCTATAAAACCAAAAGCCCTTAAATAGATAATGAAATGAGACAATAACGTAAAAAACCATCAGGATTACTGGTTAACACGTTACTCCTCCAAACGGGAGGTCGCGTGTTCGAGCCCAGGCCAGGTGAGTTTTTTACAAACTTTTTTTTTTTTTTAAACTCAAATCTTGTTACCCTTTCTAGTCACAATAACACAAACACAATCCAAATTTATCAAGATTGAAGCAAGATTGAAACCAAAACGTGCCCAGTTGGACTTTTTTGATGAACACAAAGCACAAGTGTTTCTTCACTTGTGCAGTTATGATCAAGAGGGCTTGATCCTTGGCTGTTGTGGATGATTGTTGGACAATGGGGCACCCTTATACTCTTTGGAGTATAAGGAGTCAGGAAATGCTCAAAATCAAGCAAGTACAACACAAGATCAAACTCAAATCACCAAGTAAAAGTTTCTGAAAAGGCTTATGTTACTGATGTATGTTTTGCTGATACACTATGCACACAAGTCAATTTCAAAGGCTCATAACTAGCATATAAATCCACCAAGTAGCATGTAACTGAATAACAATCCTAAAATGATCTATCTTCTAACAATTCATCAACATAATAAGGTCAAATCCATACAAAATCAAGCAGACAAAGCAGTTAGCTGATTTTTACCATTTTTCCAAATTTTTAAGCATGCATATGGTCTTAAACTTGTCCAAACTGAAAACCAAATGTACTTACTATCTAAAAGCAACCTAGTGAGCAAGTTTAGACTGAATTTAACACACAAAAGAAACAAAGAGTGCAGTTGACATGCAAACCCAAACACCCCTTTAAAATTCAGAAACCAAATTTAACAAAGTAAATCAATTTCAAATCCTTCAAACTGATTTTAATACAAACTAGCATGCATAAAAACCTTAAATAAGTAATATTCAACAGCTTTTAACAAACATACAACCAACTTTCATACAAATCACATAGAGCACATAAATTTTAGAAAACTGAAAATGGAAAAGAGAAACAATAAGCTACCTAAAGGGTCCTACATCCAGGACCCTTAGTGGTTGAAAAACCACCTCCCTATAGGCTGGGGCCTATGCAGAACTTTGTTGAGGGGCTTATGAGGGACTGCTTAACAAAATGGGTAAAAATGGTTCCTCTTTGAACCTGCTAAGAGAGAAAAGGGAAAAAGCTGTGTAAAAGCTTAAGGCTTGCCCCTAGCTTATAGATTAAGCTAGAAGAGAGCTTCAAGCTGGGGTTAGACTATGATAAGATTAAGCAAAATGATCAACAAATGGCTTATTCAAGCTTGGGTACCCACTACACCAGAACAAGCCATGGTGTCTTGGACATACCCAAACTCAAACACCATCAAACTAACACCTTTCATCACCATTCTATCAGAATTGTATGAATATTTTAGATATAAGAAAACCTTGAAAAAGAAACAGAAACTTTGAAAACTTGAAAACTTTTGCTGGAAATTAAACCAAACTCAAACAATGAACTTAAATGAACATGAAATGTAAAAGGAACTCAATCTTTCTCATCACCAAACTCAATACCATTTATATTACTTTATAAACTGGATTTACAAGGATTGTGAAAAAGGAGAAAAAATCAAGAACAGAAACAAGCTAAGTCCTATCATGCCTTTATATAGAGGCTTACAAGTGATTCTAGAACTGATAAGAAGCTAAAACCCTAACACTTTAACTTCCAGCAATGCCCTTGGACGAATATTTGAAGATGCCATTTTTTGAATTTTTCAAGAGCCCATGTGATGATCTTGGCAGTTTGTGAAGATGCCAGTGATGAAAAAGAGATCTTGGACGTCCATTTAGCCTTTGGGAACACGAAATTGATGTGGGTTGTTGATCCTGCTGTCAAGTTTTTGTTTGGGAGTGAATAGTGGGGCAGGGGAGGGTGGCACAAGCATGTGGGGTGATGGTGATGGGGGTTTAAGGATGGTTTTAGGTTTAGGTGATGTTTAATCAAGGATCTGGAAAGAATTACCCAAAAACCCTTTGTTTTAATCATAGTTCATCCTGGAAATATTTAGGGTTTAAGGGTGGATTAGGGGGTGATTTAATCCGGTTTGGGATTAATAAGTTTTTAAATAATTGTTTGGAGGGAGTTTTAAACTGAATTAATTAATCAGTTATTGGGTGAGTGGATTTGTGACGTGGGAGAAGGGGTGATTCTGATTGGGTGATGGGTGTGAGTGGGTGAGGTGTCAAGCAGGGAGTGGAGGGTTTGTCTTAGGTTGTCTGGGCAGATTAGGTCCCTCACTTTTCATTCTCCTTTCACTTTGTATTAAAACAGCAAATAAGTCCATTCCTTTGAAAAACATCTTTGGCAAGTTGGCAGTTTTGGCACAAAAACTTTATAAGCTTGAAACAAGGACTAAACATGCAATTTCTTCATTCTTCAAGGGCTGTTCTTGACATGTCTTCATACTTTGAGGCTTTGACTTGTTTGTTGACTTCTTGGAGGACCATTATTGACAATTTAGTTTTGTTGAGGGACTAAATTTGCCAATTCTTCAAAGTTAAGGGTCCTTTTTGTAAATTTGACAAACTTTAGGGACCAAACTTGTAATTATGAAGATACAAGGGTATAAAGTGTCAATTCTTCAAACTTGGAGGACCAATCTTCATAATTCTTCAAATCTTCAAGGGCTTTCTTTGGAAAATTCTTCATTAGGGCTTGGTTCATCGTGCGGCTTCGTTTCCCGTGTTCGTTTTTGCATGATTCTTGTGATCTTTTGTCATTTTCTCAATATCCGTACCTAAAATACACAAGCAACAAACACAAGCATTTATTTGGGTATTTTGATGATATTTAATGCATTTTAAGCCCTAATTGGACGATGAGACTATGTATAAAAGTAGTCTCATCACTCCCCCATACTAAACCATTGCCGTGCCCTTACGCAATGCTAGAATAAAGTATCATAGCAACTCCAAAATTCATTTTTATTTACTTTATTGAAATGATAAACTAGCTATACTACTACTATTGCTATTACTACTTGCGTTTTAGACATAATGTATGATTTTCATCGCAAAATGGGACGTTTAGGTTCATAGAATAAGAACACGTGAATGCTTCGTTAGAAATAATTTCATCGTCCTCGATTTTCACTCCAATTCCATGCCAAGCGTGCAACGAGATCATTGTCATTATAAGTTAGTAATGCTAACACTACTCATATGCCCTAATCACGTACTTATCCTCCCATTATTCCTAAGTTGTATCTCTTATATTTTATTTTGTCTTGAATGTTTCACGAGGATACATTGTTTGACTTATGCGATAATAGAGATTTAGGTCTAAAAATAGAGTCCTAACGGTGTAACTAAGACCATCAAATCAATAACCCCTCCTAATAGACAACGATGTCAAAAAATTAAGTTGACAAGAAGAATCGATAAACACGGTTTTATAACGGTTTTGAACATGAGACTTATTACCAAGACTTTTATACGCCCCCTAACGGAAGGGCCTTATTATCTTTGGTTTACCTCCATCTTTTATTCAACTTCGCCATGAAGCTTTTATTATGACTTCGGTCTTGCCTTGCCTTTTATTATCCGCCTCATCGGTGGTTTTATTAGCCAAAGACGTATATCCTCACGCTAAAGCGAATTTTGGATCTTTAAAGCTTCGAAGATTAAGGCTTGATTCACTTTC
The DNA here is from genome assembly GCA_025667525.1 of Glebionis coronaria. Taxonomy (NCBI): domain Eukaryota; kingdom Viridiplantae; phylum Streptophyta; class Magnoliopsida; order Asterales; family Asteraceae; genus Glebionis; species Glebionis coronaria. Next base: position 476,444,039 of record CM046877.1, read on the forward strand.
AATTTTGCATAGATTTTAGGCCTTGTGGGGCTTCAAATTGTTTGCTAGATTTAGGTGAGCACTTGAAATCTTATTATTAGGTGAAGCTTTCGATTATTCGGGTGCCAATACTTCAAAACCGTGATGCTGGCGATACCTTAATGTCTTCCCAATTTAATTACACGGAAGCTACTAGAAAAGACTAGAAACCCAACAATCCTAACTAAACCGCTAAGTCAATATTTATTAAGCAAAAAAAAAAAATATTTACATGCGAAGGGAGAATAAGCAAACAATGAGAACACATGAGTTTTTGAAAGAATACGAGTACTCTACGTTTAGCATAGTAACTTATAATTAACTCTATCATTTCTCGTCCTCATTTAAGAGACTTAGCCTAATGTGTAGTTAAGGAATCAAAGCTAAGTGCTCAACACGCACGGTCGAGTCAAAAATTACTCTTATTCTCGCCATCGGAAAATCTACATTCGTGTCTTCAAACACTTATAAAACATGAGAAAATTTTTAAAATTTGGCCATTTTTAGCCTTATTTTGCAACAAAACGATAAACAAAAAGATAAACTTTGGAAAGCATGAAGGTTTGGCAAGGCAAGTATCTATTCACCCCCCCATACTAAAGTTAAACATTGTCCTCAATGTTTCGAGTCTAGGGGTGCAAACACCCCCATACTAGAGACGTAGTCGAATGCATAATCTAGAATGGAAAGGGTGTAACCAATAAGTAATAGCCGTTTATAAAGTGTGCTATAAACCTAAGGTTAGAACATCAAAAGGATATATCATGGATATTGAGAAATGTCTCCAAAGCAAACGATCGAGTGCTCCCATAAAACGAACACGAGAGGCTCCAATCGTGAAGATCATGATCTAAAGTTCACAATTCACAAACAACCACGGAACAAAGGTTGGAAGGGCACAAATCCCCACACGTAAGCTACATTAGAAAGCGATAGTATGTACATAGGATAAGCATGGGACTCCCCCACGAGGCACCTCGTTTTTGATTACCGAGTCATGAGCTCGACTCGATCCCCTCAATACTAATTATCATTGGGGAAGGTGACTTGGTCGAGGTAGTTCAAGGATGGAACTTCCCCGCCAAAGTAGTGCTTCAACCTATGTCCATTCACCTTGAATTTAGGACCATCATCTTGAGCTAGCTCGATGGTCCCATACGGAAACACTTGAGTCACGGTGAATGGACCGGACCAACGGGATTTCAATTTACCGGAAAAGATTTTCAATCTTGAATTAAAAAGCAAAACTTGATCCCCAATGTTAAAAAACCGGTTTTTAATTTTAGAATCATGCAACTTTTTAGTTTTCTCTTTATAAATCAATGAATTTTCATAAGCAATGTCTCTCAATTCATCCAATTCATTTAATTGCATTTTCTGGTGTTTTCCCGCGGTCTCCATGTCATCATTACAATGCTTTAGGGCCCAATAAGCCTTGTGTTCTAACTCGATAGGAAAATGACAATTCTTTCCATACACAAGCTTATAGGGAGTGCACCCAATGGGCGTCTTATGAGCGGTCCTAAAGGCCCATAAAGCATCGTCTAACTTATCCGACCAAGATTGTCGGTTTTCTCCTACGGACCTCTCCAAGATCCTCTTCAACGATCGGTTTGAAACCTCGACTTTCCCACTCGTTTGTGGGTGATAAGTCGTAGAAAGCCGATGTGTAACCCCATATTTCCTTAGAACCCTTTCAAATTGGTCGTTACAAAAATGGGTTCCACGATCGCTTATGATAGCATGAGGGGTTCCAAACCGAGAAAACAATTGCTTCAAAAACTTGACTACCACACGAGCATCATTGGTGGGCAAGGCCTTGGCCTCCACCCACTTAGAAAGGTAGTCAACCGCAACAAGGATGTACTTATTACCACGAGATGATGGGAACGGCCCCATAAAGTCTATGCCCCAAACGTCAAAGATCTCACATACTTGAATGATATTTTGTGGCATTTCATCTTTTTGTGAGGCTTTTCCTTGTCGTTGGCATGAATCACAAGACTTCACAAGATCTTGTGCATCTCGGTAAATAGTAGGCCAAAAGAAGCCAGCATCAAACACCTTTTTAGCCGTGAGATTAGCACCGTGGTGACCACCCGTGGGTCCCTCATGGCAAGCTCTAAGGATGTTAGAAGCTTCGGTGCCAAATACACAATGTCGGATGATTTGATCCGCACACGTTCGAAACAAGTAAAGGTCGTTCCAAAAGTAGAACTTGACATCACGAAAGAATTTTCGTTTTTCTTGAGTCGTCATACCCTTAATGATGAAGTTACCCGCATGGTAATTTGCAAAATCCGCAAACCATGGGGTAGAAGAATCAAGCTTAGAAGTCACTACACTAAGTGTCTCGAGCGGAAATGTTTCGGTGATTTCCTTGGGCTCGTAAACACTTTGGTGAGGATCTTCCAAACGAGAGAGATGATCGGCCGCTAGATTCTCGGCTCCTTTTTTGTCAACGATGGTGTGATCAAATTCTTGAAGGAGGAGAATCCAACGAAGTAATCTCGGCTTAGCATCTTGCTTTGCGATAAGATACTTAATAGCCGAATGGTCCGTATACACTATGCATTTAGTCAAGACGAGGTAAGGTCGGAATTTCTCAAATGCATACACCACGGCAAGGAACTCCTTTTCCGTTGTAGTGTATTTAAGTTGAGCCTCGCTCATCGTCTTGCTAGCATAGTGAATAGGCAAGAAGTGCTTATCATGACGTTGCCCCAAAACGGCCCCAATGGCGTAATCACTAGCATCACACATTAGCTCAAAGGGGAGGTTCCAATTTGGAGCAACAAGAATGGGAGCTTCGGTAAGTTTCCTCTTAAGGATCTCAAAGGCTCGTACACAATCTTCGTCAAAGACAAAACGTGCCTCTTTTTCAAGAAGATGTGTAATAGGTCAAGAAATCTTTGAAAAGTCCTTGATGAATCGACGATAAAAGCCCGCGTGGCCTAGGAAACTCCTAACTCCCTTAACGGTTTTGGGATGAGGTAATTTGGCGATGACATCTACCTTAGCTTGATCTACCTCAATCCCCGCTTTCGAGACCTTGTGCCCTAAGACGATTCCACTCTTAACCATAAAATGACATTTTTCCCAATTGAGCACAAGGTTGGTTTCCTCACAACGTTTCAACATTCTATCTAGATTCGACAAACACGAAGTGAAAGAATCACCAAACACGGAAAAGTCATCCATGAAGACTTCCATCGTCTTCTCGATCATATCATGAAAAATAGCCATCATGCATCGTTGAAAAGTTCCCGGTGCATTGCAAAGTCCGAATGGCATTCTACGATAGGCAAACGTTCCATATGGACACGTAAACGTAGTTTTTTCTTGATCACGAGGATCGATGGGAATTTGGAAGTAACCGGAAAAACCATCTAAAAAGCAATAGAAATCGTTTCCCGCAAGACGCTCCAACATTTGGTCCATGAAGGGCAAGGGAAAATGGTCTTTTCGAGTGGCTTCATTCAACTTTCGATAGTCAATGCACACTCTCCATCCGGTCACGAGTCTAGTGGGAATCAACTCGTTGGCATCGTTTGGCACAACGGTCATCCCTCCCTTTTTAGGGACACAATGAATAGGACTCACCCAAGGGCTATCGGAAATAGGGTAAATCATTCCCGCGTCAAGGAGTTTAAGGACCTCCTTTTTGATGACGTCGTGAATTTTGGGGTTCACCCTCCTTTGACTTTGGATTGTTGGCTTGAAATCCTCCTCCATTAAGATTTTGTGGGTACAAAATTTGGGATCGATTCCCTTAATGTCGGATAACTTCCACGCAATCGCCCCTTTGTGGTCCTTAAGAACATCGACAAGTGCGGTTTTTTCATCATTCGAAAGGTCCTTTGCAATAATAACCGGTAACTTGTCGTCCTCCTCCAAATAGACATATTCGAGGTGAGGAGGTAAATCTTTCAACTCGAGAATAGGTGGTTCCTCAAGTGAAGATTTGGGCTCGATACTCATAACCTCCTCGGGTGGAGGAAATGGGAAATCGTTGAGAAAATCCTTGATAATCGAGAAGTCCTCATCGTTGTCGAGGTCTTCGTCACAAGTACGTGGAACATTACATTCTTCCAACGTAAAACCACCACCTTCGAAAGGAGTGAAGATTGGTGTCGAATTATCAAGAATTGGATCTAACATAGTGGGATTGCCACTAGTTTCTTCATCACCAAACCCTAAAACTTCTTGTGAAAATTCCTCGCAAACCACGTCGATCATATCAACGAGGTTTATGGTAGCAACAGAATAAACATGAGAAAGTTGAGAATTTTGAGTTGCGTTTATAACAAGTTCCTCGTCGTTGAAACGTAAGGTGATCTTTCTAGCATGCACATCAATTAAAGCCATAGACGTATCTAAAAACGAACGACCTAAAATAAGGGGAACTTGAGGATCCGTGGGGATGTCAACAACGATAAAGTCTACGGGATAGTAGAACTTCCCCACTTTCACAAAAACGTCTTCCGCCAAACCACATGCAAGAATCGTGGAATGGTCGGCCAACTCAATAGACATTCGTGAAGGAGTAAGATTAGGAAGATTGAGCGACTTGAAGATTGCAAGTGGCGTCAAGTTAATTCTAGCACCAAGATTGGCCAAGGCATAGCATTCTTCCATATCTTGAATTGCACAAGGGATCAAAAATTTACCGGGATCACCGACTTTTTGAGGTATGCGATTAAGATAAACCGACGAACAACTAGACATTTAATGCAATTTCTCCTTGTTGTTCAACATACTCTTAAAGTTAGCAGCAAATCGAGGCATCATGACCAAAGCATCGGCGAAACTCACATTAAGGTGCAACTCACGAAACATTTTCATAAAAAGCTCAAATTGGTAGTTGTCGCGCTCTTGTCGTTTCTCCTTCCTAAGTCTCGATGGGTAAGGAAAGGGTGGTGTGGGTTGGGGCATAGGCATGGCCTTTGGAATCTCGGGTTCCAATGTTGGTAAAGGGTCGACCGTAGGTGTGGCATGAGCGGTACTTTGTGGGCTTGAAATATGCTCCTTTTCGACCGCCACCTCGGGTTCTTCCTCAATTTCCTCCACCGTTGGAGTAATTGGTTGAGGAGTCGGTTCTTTAAGTGTCTTACCACTTCGTGTGGTAATCACTTTCATCTCTCCCTTCGGGTTTGAAACGGTGTTACTAGGTAGACCACTTGAAGTAGAGGCTTTGTTCCCCATGACGGCTTCTAAAACTGCATTAAGCTTAGCATCTTGACTGTTAAACTTCAAATCTTGACTAGCGGCTTTTTGGTCAATTCTTTGTTCAAGCCTAGCATGACTTTGTTCAATCTTATTGTTTTGACCTCGAATTTGATTAGCAAAATCATTTTTCAATTCATTCCTCATGTTAAAATTTTCTTTCACAAAGTTAGCCAACTCCTTAGTGTTTTTAGCCGCGTCCCTAGCTTGACTAGCCAATTGCTCTTGAATGTTTTCCAAAATCTTATCATTTGCCGTGGCGTAATTCAGAAAAGTCCATTGGAAGTTCTTTTGTGTAAACATTTTGAAGACCTTGACTTGTGTTTTGAAAATTACGGTTTTGATTTTGATTTTGCAATTGGCTACTAGTTCCTTGATTCCCATAGTTGTTATTACCCTTGAAATTGTTCCTTTGATTTCTTTGGTAACCAACTTGATTGTTTCGATAATTGTTAGCATTTTGATTTGGTGGAAAACCCGGTGGAGTCAATTGATTAGTGCGAGGAACTTGACCGTTTTGGTTATAAGTTCCCGCGGCCGCGAAGGCACTCGAAGTGTTACCACCGTTGGTAATGCACTCGGAATAATCGTGAGCTCCACCACAATACATACAAGAAACCTCAACCGCTTTAATCGTAGCGGGAGCTGGTTGTTCACCAACTTTAAACTCAATTAACAATCCTTTCAACTTATCAAAAATCTTGTTCTCCAAATTAGCCTCGATTTGGCAAGCATCAACGGTGTGTGACAATGAAGGCGAAGACGAAGACGAAGTCTTACGAACACTCGACGTGCTACGAGGACTATAGACCTTAGACCTATTCTCAATGATTAACAATGCTTCCTCGACCGTCTTGCACAAAAATTACCACCCGCGGCGGCATTAAGATAATCACGCTCATGATCGTTCAAGCCATTGTAAAACGTGTCAATTTAATGCAAGTCGGAAAAACCATGACGAGGACATTCGTGCAACATTTCCTTAAACCTATTCCAAGCCGTTGAAAAACTCTCATTATATTCTTGTGAAAACTTTGAAATCTCGTTTTTCAAGTGCGTAGTCTTAGAGGGCGGAAAAAATTGGTTCACGAATTTTGAAACGAGATCCTTCCACGTCAATATAGAATTGGGTGGCTCTTTCTCTAACCAAATTTTTGCGGGCCCCGCTAAGGAATACGGAAAAAGCATCATCTTAATCGAGTCGTTTGAGACGTCCTTAAACTTGCAAGTGGCGGTGAGACGATTAAATTGGCGAATGTGGTTATGAGGGTTGTCCTTTTCGTCACCTCGAAACTCGTTGTTTTGAATCATGGACAATAAACCCGTAACCTCAAAATTCTCCGCAAGGATAGCGGGAATCACAATCGCTTCTCCATAACCCTCGGTGGGTGCTTGAAGCAACTCCATCATAGTTCGATTAGCCATGGGTGCTTCTTTCACTACAATGGGTTCGTCAATAGGAGACTCCTCACTAGTAGGAGTGATTGATTTGTTTCTTCGTTTACGAGCACGTCTTGCTTTAGAGCGAGTTTGCATAAACGTCACGTACAACGAGAAGGCGAGCAAAGAAGATTCTTTTTGGTGTTTTTACTTTTTCAATTTTTTTTGTGGTTTTTGATTGTTTTTACTTTTTTTGGATTTTTGGAATGTATTAGGTAGACCAAAATCTACAAATCTCCTCCTTAATCAAATCTCTCGATTAAAGAAGCCTCAAGGAATGAAAACGATCACGTGGAGTGAACGCCTTCGATGACTTTAGAACGATGGTGGAACACCAAATCGTTCAAGAGGGTTTAATCAATAGAAACCAAGAAAATATATATGATACTTAGTAATACTTTGGGCGGCAAAACCCTCGATTAGCTTTCGAAATCGAAATACGCACAAGCAAGCGGAGGAAACGAGGCGGCGCGAAGCACTTAAGAGCCTTTTTCCTTTAGGTCGTGAAAGACAACCGCCTTATACCCACCTTATAGTTTGTATTTCTCAAAATCGAGCTTCACGAAAGTATTTATCTATTTTTGCCTTTTTCTTTGGTTTGAGATTCGAATACAATGATTGGCTAATGACCTCCCAAGTCAAGGTTGTGATTTCTCACGTATTTGGAGTACTTGTAAATTTATTGTTCTACGTATACAATATAGTAATAATATTCACAAAAACAAAAAACCGATAATACGTATTAGTAGAGTGCTACTAATACAATTAGCTATTATGGCTATATATAAAAACAACAATGTTCAAATCAAAACACAACACGCCTCCCCGGCAGCGGCGCCAAAAATGATGGTTGTAAAATTACGTCTTTTAGGAAAAAGAGCGTAAAAATAGGGCAAGTGAGCACGACGATTTAGGAAAACCGTGTGTGAATGACCCTAAGTGAGTTCGTTCTCGAGGAGGCTAGTGTGTTGTGTATTGAATTGATATTGATTTGTGATTATATGAATGAGAAAGAAATGGGATTAGAAGAGAAAGACGGTTACAAAGACGAATTAAATTACGACGAAAAAGGCGAACACGTAAAATCGTAAATAGTGCCAAAAATTAAAATTTTAACCTAAAAATTCCTAAAAATTACTAAAAATCCCCAATAATATTCTAAGAGTTTACAAAAAAACCAAACATGTTAAAACCTTTTAATTAATTCAATAATGACTTTTTAATGCTAGTTAAAGCCCTAAAAATCACTTTTAATTATTAAAAAGCCTTAAACAAGATCTAATAGTTCGTAAACCTCAAAAATATCCTAATTAAGCTAAAAACTATTTTTAAAAAATTTAAAACCAAATTAAACTATTTTTAAACACTTAAAAACTATTAAAATCTATTAAATCTTAAATTAATTCTAGAAATTAATTGAAAAGTCTAAAAAATATTTGGAAAGTGACAAAACTCCTAATTAAGTGTCCTTAACCTAGGAAAAATGTAAAAACTAAAAAAAATCAAACTTCAATTTTTAATAATAAAATAATATTAAAATAATCAAAAAAATTCAAAGTTCACTAAATAATTCCAAAAAATTACCAAAAATCCTAAATAATGTAACTAAAACAAAAATGCAATCCAAATTTTCTGAAACCTATTTAATAATTTTATATTAAATTTTAAAGTTGCTTAAAAACCCTAAAATCTTATAAAATCAAAAATAAGCTAAATTGAAAACTTAAAAAGCTGTAAACCTCAAAAATGTAATTCAAAACCTAAAAACTATTTTTTTAGATTTTTAAATTACCTTTTACTATTTTTAATGACTTTCTAAAATTAAAACTTAAAATAATCCTAATAAATTAATTAATAATGGAAAAAATATACTTTTTGGACTGAAAAGTCAAACAACCTTATAAAAACCTAGGAAAAATACTAAACAGAAAAAAACTTAAAGGAATAAGCTTAAAACAGCTTATTTAAAAGCTGCTAAACAAATAAGCTATAAAACCAAAAGCCCTTAAATAGATAATGAAATGAGACAATAACGTAAAAAACCATCAGGATCACTGGTTAACACGTTACTCCTCCAAACGGGAGGTCGCGTGTTCGAGCCCAGGCCAGGTGAGTTTTTTACAAACTTTTTTTTTTTTAAACTCAAATCTTGTTACCCTTTCTAGTCACAACAACACAAACACAATCCAAATTTATCAAGATTGAAGCAAGATTGAAACCAAAACGTGCCCAGTTGGACTTTTTTGATGAACACAAAGCACAAGTGTTTCTTCACTTGTGCAGTTATGATCAAGAGGGCTTGATCCTTGGCTGTTGTGGATGATTGTTGGACAATGGGGCACCCTTATACTCTTTGGAGTATAAGGAGTCAGGAAATGCTCAAAATCAAGCAAGTACAACACAAGATCAAACTCAAATCACCAAGTAAAAGTTTCTGAAAAGGCTTATGTTACTGATGTATGTTTTGCTGATACACTATGCACACAAGTCAATTTCAAAGGCTCATAACTAGCATATAAATCCACCAAGTAGCATGTAACTGAATAACAATCCTAAAATGATCTATCTTCTAACAATTCATCAACATAATAAGGTCAAATCCATACAAAATCAAGCAGACAAAGCAGTTAGCTGATTTTTACCATTTTTCCAAATTTTTAAGCATGCATATGGTCTTAAACTTGTCCAAACTGAAAACCAAATGTACTTACTATCTAAAAGCAACCTAGTGAGCAAGTTTAGACTGAATTTAACACACAAAAGAAACAAAGAGTGCAGTTGACATGCAAACCCAAACACCCCTTTAAAATTCAGAAACCAAATTTAACAAAGTAAATCAATTTCAAATCCTTCAAACTGATTTTAATACAAACTAGCATGCATAAAAACCTTAAACAAGTAATATTCAACAGCTTTTAACAAACATACAACCAACTTTCATACAAATCACATAGAGCACATAAATTTTAGAAAACTGAAAATGGAAAAGAGAAACAATAAGCTACCTAAAGGGTCCTACATCCAGGACCCTTAGTGGTTGAAAAACCACCTCCCTATAGGCTGGGGCCTATGCAGAACTTTGTTGAGGGGCTTATGAGGGACTGCTTAACAAAATGGGTAAAGATGGTTCCTCTTTGAACCTGCTAAGAGAGAAAAGGGAAAAAGCTGTGTAAAAGCTTAAGGCTTGCCCCTAGCTTATAGATTAAGCTAGAAGAGAGCTTCAAGCTGGGGTTAGACTATGATAAGATTAAGCAAAATGATCAACAAATGGCTTATTCAAGCTTGGGTACCCACTACACCAGAACAAGCCATGGTGTCTTGGACATACCCAAACTCAAACACCATCAAACTAACACCTTTCATCACCATTCTATCAGAATTGTATGAAAATTTTAGATATAAGAAAACCTTGAAAAAGAAACAGAAACTTTGAAAACTTGAAAACTTTTGCTGAAAATTAAACCAAACTCAAACAATGAACTTAAATGAACATGAAATGTAAAAGGAACTCAATCTTTCTCATCACCAAACTCAATACCATTTATATTACTTTATAAACTGGATTTACAAGGATTGTGAAAAAGGAGAAAAAATCAAGAACAGAAACAAGCTAAGTCCTATCATGCCTTTATATAGAGGCTTACAAGTGATTCTAGAACTGATAAGAAGCTAAAACCCTAACACTTGAACTTCCAGCAATGCCCTTGGACGAATATTTGAAGATGCCATTTTTTGAATTTTTCAAGAGCCCATGTGATGATCTTGGCAGTTTGTGAAGATGCCAGTGATGAAAAAGAGATCTTGGACGTCCATTTAGCCTTTGGGAACACGAAATTGTTGTGGGTTGTTGATCCTGCTGTCAAGTTTTTGTTTGGGAGTGAATAGTGGGGCAGGGGAGGGTGGCACAAGCATGTGGGGTGATGGTGATGGGGGTTTAAGGATGGTTTTAGGTTTAGGTGATGTTTAATCAAGGATCTGGAAAGAATTACCCAAAAACCCTTTGTTTTAATCATAGTTCATCCTGGAAATATTTAGGGTTTAAGGGTGGATTAGGGGTGATTTAATCCGGTTTGGGATTAATAAGTTTTTAAATAATTGTTTGGAGGGAGTTTTAAACTGAATTAATTAATCAGTTATTGGGTGAGTGGATTTGTGACGTGGGAGAAGGGGTGATTCTGATTGGGTGATGGGTGTGAGTGGGTGAGGTGTCAAGCAGGGAGTGGAGGGTTTGTCTTAGGTTGTCTGGGCAGATTAGGTCCCTCATTTTTCATTCTCCTTTCACTTTGTATTAAAACAGCAAATAAGTCCATTCCTTTGAAAAACATCTTTGGCAAGTTGGCAGTTTTGGCACAAAAACTTTATAAGCTTGAAACAAGGACTAAACATGCAATTTCTTCATTCTTCAAGGGCTGTTCTTGACATGTCTTCATACTTTGAGGCTTTGACTTGTTTGTTGACTTCTTGGAGGACCATTATTGACAATTTAGTTTTGTTGAGGGACTAAATTTGCCAATTCTTCAAAGTTAAGGGTCCTTTTTGTAAATTTGACAAACTTTAGGGACCAAACTTGTAATTATGAAGATACAAGGGTATAAAGTGTCAATTCTTCAAACTTGGAGGACCAATCTTCATAATTCTTCAAATCTTCAAGGGCTTTCTTTGGAAAATTCTTCATTAGGGCTTGGTTCATCGTGCGGCTTCGTTTCCCGTGTTCGTTTTTGCATGATTCTTGTGATCTTTTGTCATTTTCTCAATATCTGTACCTAAAATACACAAGCAACAAACACAAGCATATATTTGGGTATTTTGATGATATTTAATGCATTTTAAGCCCTAATTGGACGATGAGACTATGTATAAAAGCAGTCTCATCACACAACCTCCAGGTTTTGTAGATCCTAAGTTCCCAAAACAGAGTCTACAAAGTTATTAAAGCTCTTTATGGTCTACATCAAGCTCCAAAGACTTGGTATGCAACTTTATCCACTTTTCTTTTGGAACATGGGTATATGAGAGGGACCATTGACAAACTCTCTTCATAAAAAAGAATGCTAAGGATATTATCCTAGTTCAAGTTTATGTTGATGACATTATTTTTGGTTCAACCAAGAAATCATGGTGTGAGGAGTTTGAAGCTTTAATGAAAAGAAGATTTCAGATGAGTTCTATGGGAGAACTTACCTTCTTTTCAGGACTACAAGTCAAACAGAGAAAGGATGGAATATTTATCAGCCAAGATAAATATGTTGCTGAAATCTTAAAGAAATTTTCAAGTATGGATACAAGGAGTACAAGCACACCTTTTGAAGCTAAGAAATCTTTGTCAAAAGATGAACATGGTGAAAATGTTGATATTCACCTATATAGATCAATGATTGGTTCATTGATGTATCTCACTACTTCAAGACCAGATATTATGTTTGCTGTGTGTGCCTGTTCAAGGTTTCAAATCAATCCAAAGGTGTCACATCTACATGTTGTGAAAAGGATTTTTAAGTATCTTAAAAGTTAGCCTAATTTAGGATTATGGTATCCTAAAGATTCTACATTTGATTTAGAAGCTTACTCAGATAGTGATTATGATGGAGCTAATCATGATAGGAAATCCACAACAGGAGGTTGTCAATTCCTAGGCAGAAGACTCATATCATGGCAGCGTAAGAAGCAAACTATTGTTGCTACTTCTACAACTGAAGCTGAATATGTAGCTGCTGCTCATTGCTGTGGACAAGTACTCTGGATCCAAAATCAGTCGTTAGCCTATGGTTTCAACTTCATGAACACCAAGATCCACATTGATAATCATCGTCAAGAATCCAGTCTTTCACTCTAAAACCAAGCACATTGAGATAAGACATCACTTTATAAGAGATGCTTATGACAAAAAGCTTATTCAGGTTTTGAAGATCCATACAGATAATAATGTAGCTGATTTATTAACCAAGGTATTTGAGGCAAAGAGATTTGAGTTCTTGGTAACACATATTGGTATGCTCAACCAATAAGTGCTGCATATGTTAAGGGGAGGTAACACAGTACAATTTTTATGCTAATTATTATTGTATAGTGTTTGTTTGTGTTTTTATTTAAGTGATTGTAGGTTAATAGATTAAAATAAAAGAGGTTACAATGATAGTGGAATGCATGAACCGGTGAAAATTTTGAGGTACCGTTTTGGAACCAAGTACCGCTAGACAAATTTGAAGTACCGTGTATGTTCCATGTACTGCTACATAACCGTTGTACCTTTGAGGGTCTCTTTTGTAAAATTGGCGGTTTCTTCGCGCTTAGGTTTGTTATTTATATAAATACTAACTCCAATTATACAATTGATTCACCTAATTTTTATTTTTATACCTTGATTCTATAACCTTCTCTCTAATTTTTCGATCATAAAAAATACTAATAGCTGCTCTACAAGTGATCTCTAAGCACAACCAGGTTGCTAATCTTACTCAGAATGATGATTCTATTGGTTTTCATGAGATACTTGGCTTTCTCTCTCGAAGTCATGTACGTATTGCGCTTACTGTAAGTCCTGTTGTTTCAATTCCTATTGTTACACAATTTTGGAATACTGCTGTTTTAGGTACTCGTCATAATCAATCTTGCATAAGGGCTAGGGTTAACAATAGAAATATTTATGTGACTGAGGTACTGCTAAGGGATAGTTTAAGACTTGATGATGCTAATGGAACTAGTATGTTGACTAACACATAGATACATGATGGCCTTGCGGCCATGGGTTATCAGGGTGGTAGGAAAAGTCTTACTTTCTTTAAAGGTTTATTTTCACCACAATGGAAATTACTTTTTCATGCCATTATTCATTGTTTAAGTTTAAAGAGTACATCTTTTGATCAAATCCCTGCTGCTTTGGCATCAGCTGGTATTTGTCTAGCAAATAATTGAGTCTTTAATTTTTCAGAATTAATCTTTGAAGGCATGACTAGGAAGTTGGAAGAGTTTAAAAAGTTTTTAATGTATCCAAGATTCATTCAAGCTTTAGTTAATGACCAAATCCCTAACCTACCAGAATTGACAAATACATGGGATGTTCCTACTTTCACAAAGAGAACTTTCTCTTTCTTGACCAAACCAGGAAGTACTTTTACATGAACTGTTACACCATTATTTTCAAATATGTTAGCCCAACCAGCCAATCAAGAAGGTGAGGAACTTAGTGTCACACCCCACCATGGCGGAATATGGGGCGCGACGTATGGATATCATCACAACAATAGCGTGTCTATAGAGATAACTAGATGAAATGGAAATATCATAAATGGTGACACAATGTCATGAAGATATCACAAATAATGCAGGCGTCTAGGTAAGTAGGTAACAGGTCTATATTGTTTGAATTTTTGCAAATCCTTTTTTAGATCTATTTATCGTTCCACAAGTCGACTCGAATTGATTTCCAATTAACGTAAGATTTATTGTTTTTGGTAAATAATTCTTTTTGGGTATTTTAAACTAAAATCTATTTAAAATTAAAAACTATTTAATTAAAAGCTACTTAATTAAAAAGAAATGTGAAAAACTATTTTGAACTAATTTAAAGCTAGATTGAAAACAAAATTTAATTAAGCTAAAAAAAAACTTTTATAAAATGAAAATCTTAAAAACTAACTAAAATGATTTAACAAATCTAATTTAAAACTATTTTCAAATTAAACTAAAAATAATTTCTTAACTAAAAACTAAATCAATTTAAATAAAATATTTTTTTTTATATATATTTTTTAAAACTTTATAAAAGAAATAAAAAACTTTTTAAATAAAATTAATAACTAATTAAAATTGTGATTAAACTAATTAACTAAAACTGACAGTATTATAAATCCTATATTAATTAATTGATATGAAATAGAACATAAAAAGGGTACTAGAAGAGTTGGTTATGGCTATTGACAGTTGAGCGCGAGGTCAGGGGTTCGAGTCCCCTGACAGACGAATTTGTGCTGTTAATTATTTTTGAACTGTTGTTTAACTTTTTGGAAATGAGAAATCAAACAGATCAAAGGGATCTGTTTGCTGTAACAGTAATAACCAGCAATACAAATAAAAAACAAGTAAGCCAAAAACTGAATCAAATAAGCAAGATTAAAAGCTAAATATCAAAATCAGATAAGCACAATAACTGAAAAGCAATAAATAACTAATAAGCTTGAAATAATAAAAAGCAAAACCAGTAAAGCCTAAATAAGCAGTTATAACAATAAGAAACAAAAGTTTAACCAAAAATTTAACCAAAAGAAAACAATACGGCTTATCAAAAAGGCAAATAAGCAATTTAGTAGATAATTAAATAAGCAGTTCTAAAACAAAACTAAATAAGCAAAATTCCAAATAATCTAAATCAAATAAAAACTAATAACGACTGCTAAACCATTGCACTACTAAACTCAACTCAATTCAAAATAACTAGATAAATCATAAACTGACCAAATAAGCTAAGCAGATCCAAACGAACTTAATTCCAATCCAGCAAAACTAACAATCTAAACAATTTTAAACCTACGACTTATACTAACAGCAAATCCAAACAAAATAAAATCAAACAAATTCTAAATAAAATAAAGCAGATCCACACCAATTTAAACTAACCAAATATGCAAATAACACAAGCAGAATTAAAAGCAGATCCAAATAAAACAAAAACAGATCAATTAGCATAAATTTAACAAAAAATTAAAAGAAGAACAAGAACCTTTTTTATGATATCCGTTGCGACGTAGGTGGGCGCTGAACCCCCTATGAACCGAAACTGAATCAACAACACCGTATTACCCAAACACCATCATCATGGTCTTCAAATCAAAAAAGTAGACCAATCGAACCAGATTTAACTATTTCGAACAGATTTTAATAAATCTCCTAGTGGGGGAAATTTATGTACCACTTTCTAATTTCAATATTTATTAACCTAAAATCAGAAATAATATAAACTGAAATTAACAATAAATAAATACGATGCGAATTTAAGAAAAATTAAATGAACTTTTCATTAAAATTAAAAGATTACAATACTTGAAAAATGGAAAAATTACATTAAACATATATCTAATTTTGCAGAAAATAAAGATTAAAAATAAAAAGTGCCCCCTCAAATTACACTAATGATGGGGTTTTATAGGAAAACCCTAAAAACTTATGAACTTGGTGCCCACGGCAATCAATCAGAGCCGTTCAATCCTTCTTTTATTCTTTCTCTCTCTTCTCTTCTTCAATCTACGGCTGAAAATCACTAAATCATCAAACGAATTGCCCACCTGTCATGGGGGTGTGTTTGTTGTGTTTGTTTAGGATGATGTGGAGTCTTTTGATTGGTGGAGGGTTTGTGATGAGTTGTTACATCCAATCACGAAAAAGGATTTAGCCAAGTAGGATATGGACCACCATCAAATTAATCCCGAAAACCATGGGGATTTAATTTCGGTACGTGTGAATCACATGATTCAATAAAACCCCCAATTTTAGTGGGTAATTTTTTGTTTAGTGAATTAGGGTTTTGAGATTGGTAAACATGTGTCTGCGTATGTTTAGGTGAGAGAGAGAGAGTGGAAAGATGTTTGGGATTTCTTGTTTGTATCGGAAGATAATGGGGGATGGGGTAAAGTTTATTTAATAAAAGTGTGTGGGTGAAACGTTGTGAGGTGTTTGACCAGGGTTTGTGTAGTGGGGTGATTGTTGACCCAACTTTTAACCGTCTATGCTGTGCAAACAATTTGGGCTTGCCCATTAATATTTCTTCCGTCTCATTGTTATTAAACAATTTGGGCTTGGCCCAATATCTTGAAAACTTCATTCGTTTGATATGAATTCGGCCATATGGGCTTATTTACCAAGAAGTCAATACTTTTAAATCCTTAAATGGGCTTTTGAGCCCATTAACCCAAATGTGGGACCCACAATGCTCGAATATCTTCAAAAAGATTTAATCCGCTAAAATCGAGCTCGATTTCGGCTTCCTTGATTGTTTCTTCAAAAACGTGTCGGTTTAGCCGGTTTTCATGAACTTGGGCACACTTTTGGTCTTTGACTTTGTCTTCGTCTCTTCTTGGACTTTTCTTCAACATTTGACCGTGAAATCCCGTGTTTTCTTTCCGTTTGATATTTTCTACCTATTTCACACAAAAACACAAAACCACACGTAATTCCGACTTTTACGATATTAAACGCATGATTAGGTCTTGTTTTCCTTGATTTTAGTGGCAAAAGTATAAGTGTTTACACACTTATTAAATCCCCTACACTTGACCATTGCAATGACCCCATGCAATGCATTAATTTAAAGCATAAATTTACATTTTTCTCATAATTAATCCATCTCGGCCTTTATTAAGATATTCTAATACTACTACGATGAAAAGATAAAAATTTAAAAGGAGACAAAAGTTATAACAATTTATTAACTTGGAAATAATTCGATGGAAGAAACTTGTAAAGAAATCTAAGACTTGAATTAGGGCTTTGGTGTCATGAATATCAATCATCCTCAAGTTTCACGTTCCCCATGCCAAGCTTAAAAACGAGATCATTGTTTACCATAAGTTCTCAAGGTAAAACCACTTATATAAGACAATTGTGTAATACTCTTTCTCCAATTCCTACGTTGTATCTCTAGATTTTATTAATTGTCATTCACCCGTAGGCTCATTTGACTTATATGATAATTATTATTCCAAAAATGAAGGCCAAACAGTGCAAACCCGATACTCAAAACCTAACCTCGTCCTAAAAAACGTTGTCACTAAAGTAAGCCCACATCAAGGATTATTTAACACGATTTGGGGAATAAATTCCCGGACCCAAAATTTGGCCAATAGTACTACTTATTAATTATTCCTCCAAAGTCATGTTGACTTTATGTGGAGTTTAGCAAGTTCACATCATATACCCTTAGGCTCTTTAAGATGTAAAAATGCTCCTCATCTATTGTCCACACCCTAAGGCTCCTTGAACGATAAACGAGGGAATTGATTTTTTTGATCAATTTTTATTCAACACTTACCATGCCATACACCCTAAGGCTCTAATGACAAGGTTCGTGCTACATGCCCCACACCCTATGGCTCCTTGAGGTCATGTTTTAATCTTATTCTTTCTTATTTATGATATATATAGTAG
Organism: Glebionis coronaria; assembly: GCA_025667525.1. Lineage (NCBI taxonomy): Eukaryota > Viridiplantae > Streptophyta > Magnoliopsida > Asterales > Asteraceae > Glebionis > Glebionis coronaria. Next base: position 476,461,859 of record CM046877.1, read on the forward strand.
GCCAAATTCCGCGGTCCCATGGTCTGAATACCTCATACTTAGTGGTTATGAGCCACCTTAGTCGGAAGTCCACAACGCTGGCACCCTCAATGTGTTCATGCTTTAATTACAAGGAGATTAAAGATTTGGCTAAGAGTTAAGATATCGAATCAACACCGCAAAAATCCTCATTTATTAAGCAATTAAATATACAAGCGGGAAGAAAGATCCACAAAACTCATATAAGCAAAAATTAACCCTTAAACTTATTATCAACTCTATCATCTCTCGTTCTCCACAATTTAAAATCTCAAGGAATGAGACTCATGGATGCTTAGCCTAATAAACCAATTAAGGTCCATATGGTTAAGGATACTAGCTAGAGTAAACTTGGATAAGTAAACTCGGGTTGAGTCAAAATATTCACGACGGGCCTAATATATCAAAGATATCTAAACTTGTTAAAACCATTTTATTCATTTATTTATTTTTGACTTTATTCTTAAAATATAAATACGATGCGATGATAAAAGGAAAGAAAATAAAAGAAAATACTACTAGGCCAAAATAGATCAAAAATTTGAAAAACGTTGAAATTTTTTTTAAAATTTCCGGTTAAATGGGGTCAAATTCATGGAAAAGCCCACTAAAATTTCGATAGAAATTACCCCTACACTTAATATAAACATTGTCCTCAATGTTTAAGCATGTGTGAGAATAAACTCCCCTACACTTAGGACATTGAGTACGTTGTTTAAAATCGAGCTAAGGAAGGGACAACTAAAGTGATTACATTTATTCACGTTTTCTTTATATACATGTATGAATCACAATAGCAAAAACTTACCGAAGGAACCGGGTACACGGGAAACACGGGAACACGGGTCGCGTCAAAAGTACCAAAAGTGGATCACTAAGCACATGTCCCTGCACAACATCACAACACAAACAACCTACTTGGCTCCCCCTACACTTATTGGTGGAAGTGGGTAAAGGTGAAAAAGGGTGGAAAGGATGGTAAAGGTAAAAATCTAACCTAGTTATACGATGCTTGATTTATTTATCACGAGTCTCTAGCTCGACTCGATTTCCCGAATGTCTTCATTCAAATGGGAAAATCATGGAAAAACCGAGATTTCCAAGGGAGGAAAATCTCTCCATGATAAACGGGTGAAACAAAGTCATATAAGGCATACCCCATGAAAATCCACCCGGGTCAAACACATAATTTCCATCACAAAAGGAAATAAACCCCGAGGTGATAGAATCACATAAAGCAAAGAAAAGTGGGGTATCCTTAGGTAAAAGTCTCTTACAAGGAAGGGTGTTATGGTGATATGGCAATAATAGCATGAAAGTCTTTATTCCGGGATCAAACACCGATTCCTTAACGGGAAAATAGCAAGAGGTGTTGACATTTAAGCTCAAAATGTCATTTTGATCCGAAATGAGGGAGTCGTCCTCTTCCAAACTCGATGTGAGAACATAAGTATCATCGGAGTCATAGGAAAACTCATCCTCGTGAGGAAAATAGGAGTTTAGAAAGTTATCTAAATCCTCCTCAAAAGTCACAACTCCCAATTTAGGAATATAAGAGTCAAAAGGCGACTCAAGAATGGGAGAATCACTCATAGAGATGATAGGATCATTAGGCTCACTAGGTGTCTCGTCAAAACTCAAAGGAATGAGATCACTTAAAGAAGTGTCGTCATCATAGTTATCGTAAATTGGGGTATCAAAGATTGGAGGCTCTAAAGGTGTCTCCCTAAGATCGAAAGGAAAGTGAGCACTTGAAGAAGTGTCATCACTATAGGTGTCATAAAGTGGGGTATCCTCAAAATCCGAAGTGGAATGATCACTTAAAGAAAATACATCATTATGTTCCTCATTTTCTTCAAAAAATGGATTATCATTTGAAGTGTCAAAAAGTGGATTTGAATGTACCACAAAATCATTAATGTTAAACTTTTTAGTTTCAAAAGGATTGATAAAACTTTCTTCATTATCAAAATTAAGCACATCAATCATATTGACCGATTCTTTTTCATTTGATTTATTCACCATTTTCCCCATTTTAAACACTTGTTGATAATTCCCAACCCTAAGAATTATTTCCCCTTCGGCTACATCAACTAAAGCTTTTCCGGTTCTTAAGAACGGTCTACCAAGTATTAACGGAATACGAGGATCCATCTCATAGTCGACAACAACAAAGTCCACGGGAAAAGTGAATGTACCAACTCGAACAAAAACGTCTTCGGCAATACCAACGGGGTATGGGAGAGTTCTATTAGCTAACTCGAGAGTCATGCGAGTCGGTACAAGGTCGGGTAATGATAATCGTTTCCATACCGAGAGCGGCATAAGATTGATGCTAGCGCCGAGATCCGCTAAATCCATACAATCATCAATTTGGGGAAACGAGCAAGGTAACACGAATCGTCCGAGATCTCCTAGCTTTTCGGGAAGCTCTTTGAGAAGAATCGCGGAACAATTCTCATTTAAACGGGTGTTCATGAGCTCAACCATTTTTTCTTTCTTATTAAGCAAATCTTTAAACATTTTCACAAATTTTGGCATTTGAGCAAGTGCTTCAATAAGGCTTATGTTAACATTGACGTTGGAAATTATTTTCAAAAAGTTGGAAACATGAACGTCATCTTTGGTGAGCACTTTAGCCTTGTTCAATCTAGAGGGATAAGGGATATTGGGTTTAGATGTTGAAGGTTGAGAAGGAGAAGGACTCGCTTCTTGAACAACCGTAGGGATAGGCTCTTTCGGTAATGGAGGACTAGTACTAGGAGTGGTAGTGGGAGGAATCACCGAAGGGGGAGTAGGATTACTCATTATGACCTCCGGGCCTTGTCTCTCCTTTATGGGCGAAGAGATGGAAGGTCCCACTAAAGTGGCTCCACTTAGAGTAGTGATAGCACTCACATTAGCATGATGGTTAATCTCGGTATTTGAAGGTAAGGCTCCTTGGGGTCTAAGGGCTTGAATCATTGTCAAAAATCTCTTATCGGTCGATTCTTGCATCTCTCTCATAATTCGTTCATGGTCGGTAAATTTTTATAGAACCAAGTCCATTTGAGGATTATGCATGTTCATTTGATTATACCCTTGATTAGGAAAACCTTGGTTTTGATATTGAGGTTGAAAACCGTTGTTATTATGAAAACCGTGGTTATTATTTTGAAACCCTTGATTTTGACCATTAAAATTCCCTTGATTTGCATTCCCTTGAAAATTACCCATTTGAGGACCTTGGTTCCTATTTTGGTTTTGGGTAGTTTGGGCGGGTGCGGGTGGTCTTTGTGGAGCTACAAAACCCGGGGGAGCCAAATAATTAGTACTCTTGTAAGACAAATGGTTAACATCAACATTAGGTTTAAATTGAACCCGTTCATTAGCATTAAAAGCACAAACTTGTTGTTGTTGATTGTAAACATTGTCACAATTAAAATATGAATGTGGTCCACCACAAGTCTCACACGTTTCACTAGTTTCTTTCAAGGCATTCACTTGACCATTGAGGGTTTGGGTTTGTAAAGAAATTGTTTCAACAAGAGAAGTGAGTTTATCGATTCTCTTGTCACTTTCACTAGAACTAGCACTTGCCATAGTGGCCCTAACACTCTTGGTTTGTACTTTATCCTTATTTTCAATTATAGCCCAAGCCTCGTTCATTGATTTCACAAGAATATTGCCCCCCGCGACACTATTAAGTGAGTCTTGGTCATTTAGAGTTAAACCATTGTAAAACGTATTTATTTGATGCACTTTAGTGAAACCGTGTTGTGGACATTTTCTTAAAAGCTCTTTAAATCGATCCCAAGACTCACTAAAAGTTTCCCCATATTTTTGTTCAAAAGTAATGATTTCATTCCTTAAAGAAGTGGTCCGTGATGGTGGGAAAAAGTAGTTAATGAACTTGGTCTCTAAATTAATCCATGTAGTAATACTTTGGGGTGGTTCCTTATCAAGCCAAATCCGGGCTTGTCCCTCGAGGGAAAAAGGAAAGAGTTGTAAACGAATGGCCTCTTGTGGCACCCCATTGTATTTGACGGTATTAGCCAATTGTATGAAACGTTTGATATGAGCGTGTGGGTCATCATTAGTACGGCCTAAAAATGGTGTAGCGGAAACCATTTGAATAAAACCCGTTTTAAGTTCAAAATGATTTGCTCCAATATCCGGCATCACAATCGCATCATCGTTTCCTTCAACGTGAGATTGGGGAATCTCAATCATTGGTCGATTATCCGTTGCCATCGTATTGTCGAAAGCTCGATTCTCGGGATCGGATTGAATGACAGACTTTTTGTTTTTCTTCTTCTTCTTTTTAGAAGAATTAGAAGTATTTGGTACACCAATCGGTATGTATGTACGCGCGCGAGTGCGCATACAATTAAAACTTTGAGGAATGAGGTAGGAAACTTCGGTCGACTTTGAGAGGAAAGGGATTATCCCTCTCGAGGTGCAATATTAAAAAGCTACAAAATATATACTTAATACTAATTAAGTTAGCAAACCAATAATCGGTCGTCCCTCTCAATATACGCACAAGCAAGCGGGGAAACGAGGTGACACAAAGCACTTAAAAACATTTTTCCTTAGACGGCCTTTTATAGCGCGTCGCCTTATACCCACCTTATAGTTTGTATATATCGAGTTCAAACGTCTTACTAGTATTTATCTATTTTGCCCTTTTGTTTCGTTTAGGATTCGAATACAATAGTTAGGTGATGAAATCCCAACTAAGGCCTTATTTAAAAAGTAGGTAATTAATGTTCTACGTAATATAATATAATAAATGAAAAATCTTTTTGTATTTATTAGAAAAATATATATTCACAAGAAAAATCGAAAGAAATCGAACTAAGAAAAATAACACTAATACGTAATATTTTTGGCGTAATACTTTTAGGAAAAAGTATTACTTTTTGATTTTTTTAATTTTTTTGGTGCTCTTAGGAAAGAATTTGCTTTTGTGAGTTTTTTATTTTTTTTGTATTTTTAAGTTTTTGATTTTTTTTGTATTTTTGATTTTTTTGTGCAAGAAAATTAACGTTCAAAGCGAACGGATCCCAAAATCCAAACGTCTCACGAAATCGTCAATCGTAACGAGCGAAGCGGCAGCGGCGCCAATTTAATGTTTGAATTTTTGCAAATCCTTTTTTAGATCTATTTATCGTTCCACAAGTCGGCTCGAATTGATTTCCAATTAACGTAAGATTTATTGTTTTTGGTAAATAATTCTTTTTGGGTATTTTAAACTAAAATCTATTTAAAATTAAAAACTATTTAATTAAAAGCTACTTAATTAAAAAGAAATGTGAAAAACTATTTTGAACTAATTTAAAGCTAGATTGAAAACAAAATTTAATTAAGCTAAAAAAAACTTTTATAAAATGAAAATCTTAAAAACTAATTAAAATGAGTTAACAAATCTAATTTAAAACTATCTTCAAATTAAACTAAAAATAATTTCTTAACTAAAAACTACATCAATTTAAATAAAATATTTTTTTTCTTTTTATATATATTTTTAAAACTTTATAAAAGAAATAAAAAACTTTTTAAATAATATTAATAATTGTGATTAAACTAATTAAATAAAACTGACAGTAATATAAATCCTATATTAATTAATTGATATGAAATAGAACACAAAAAGGGTACTAGAAGAGTTGGTTATGGCTATTGACAGTTGAGCGCGAGGTCAGGGGTTTGAGTCCCCTGACAGACGAATTTGTGCTATTAATTATTTTTGAACTATTGTTTAACTTTTTGGAAATAAGAAATCAAACAGATCAAAGGGATCTGTTTGCTGTAACAGTAATAACCAGCAATACAAATAAAAAACAAATAAGCCAAAAACTGAATTAAATAAGCAAGATGAAAAGCTAAATATCAAAATCAGATAAGCACAATAACTGAAAAGCAATAAATAACTAATAAGCTTGAAATAATAAAAAGCAAAACCAGTGAAGCCTAAATAAGCAGTTATAATAATAAGAAACAAAAGTTTAACCACAAATTTAACCAAAAGAAAACAATACGGCTTATCAAAAAGGCAAATAAGCAATTCAGCAGATAATTAAATAAACAGTTCTAAAACGAAACTAAATAAGCAAAATTCCAGATAATCTAAATCAAATAAAAACTAATAACGACTGATAAACCATTGCACTACTAAACTCAACTCAATTCAAAATAACTAGATAAATCATAAACTGACCAAATAAGCTAAGCAGATCCAAACGAACTTAATTCCAATCTAGCAAAACTAACAATCTAAACAATTTTAAACCTACGACTTATACTAACAGCAAATCCAAACAAAATAAAATCAAACAAATTCTAAATAAAATAAAGCAGATCCACACCAATTTAAACTAACCAGATATGCAAATAACACAAGCAAAATCAAAAGCAGATCCAAATAAAACAAAAACAAATTAATAAGCATAAATTTAACAAAAAAATTAAAAGAAGAACAAGAACCTTTTTGATGATATCCGTTGCGACGTAGGTGGGCGCTGAACCCCCTATGAACCGAAACTGAATCAACAACACCGTATTACCCAAACACCATCATCATGGTCTTCAAACCAAAAAGTAGACCAATCGAACCAGATTTAACTATTTCGAACAGATTTTAATAAATCTCCCAATGGGGGAAATTTATGTACCACTTTCTAATTTCAATATTTATTAACCCAAAATCAGAAATAATATAAACTGAAATTAACTATAAATAAATAAGATGCGAATTTAAGAAAAATTAAATGAACTTTTCATTAAAATTAAAAGATTACAATACTTGAAAATGGAAAAATTACATTAAACCTATATCTAATTTTGCAGAAAATAAAGATTAAAAATAAAAATTGCCCCCTCAAATTACACTAATGATGGGGTTTTTATAGGAAAAAACTAAAAACTTATGAACTTGGTGCCCACAGCAATCTATCAGAGCCGTTCAATCCTTCTTTTCTTCTTTCTCTCTCTTCTCTTCTTCAATCTACGGCTGAAAATCACTAAATCATCACACGGATTGCCCACCTGTCATGGGGGTGTGTTTGTTGTGTTTGTTTAGGCTGATGTGGAGTCTTTTGATTGGTAGAGGGTTTGTGATGAGTTGTTACATCCAATCACGAAAAAGGATTTAGCCAAGTAGGATTTGGACCACCATCAAATTAATCCCGAAAACTATGGGGATTTAATTTGGGCGCGTGTGAATCACATGATTCAGTAAAAACCCCCACTTTTAGTGGGTAATTTTTGGTTTAGTGAATTAGAGTTTTGAGATTGGTAAACATGTGTCTGCGTATGTTTAGGTAAGAGAGAGAGTGGAAAGATGTTTGGAATTTCTTGTTTGTATCGGAGGATAATGGGGGATGGGGTAAAGTTTATTTAATAAAAGTGTGTGGGTGAAACGTTGTGAGGTGTTTGACCAGGGTTTGTGTAGTGGGCTGATTGTTGACCCAACTTTTAACCGTCCATGCTGTGCAAACAATTTGGGCTTGCCCATTAATATTTCTTCCATCTCATTGTTATTAAACAATTTGGGCTTGGCCCAATATCTTGAAAACTTCATCCGTTTGATATGAATTGGGCCATATGGGCTTATTTACCAAGAAGTCAATACTTTTAAATCCTTAAATGGGCTTTTGAGCCCATTAACCTAAATGTGGGACCCATAATGCTCGAATATCTTCAAAAAGATTTAATCCGCTAAAATTGAGCTCGATTTCGGCCTCCTTGATTGTTTCTCAAAAACGTGTCGGTTTAGCCGGTTTTTGTGAACTTGGGCACACTTTTGGTCTTTGACTTTGTCTTCGTCTCTTCTTGGACTTTTCTTCAACATTTGACCGTGAAATCCCGTGTTTTCTTTCCTTTTGATCTTTTCTACCTATTTCATACAAAAACACAAAACCACGCGTAACTCCGACTTTTACGATATTAAACACATGATTAGGTCTTGTTTTTCCTTGATTTTAGTGGCAAAAGGATAAGTGTTTACACACTTATTAGTCTACCTCTTAACAAAGACATAGAATTAACAAATTCAAACATATAGGTGTCTACAAAGTATCACTTATTCTAACATAAGTAAAGACTAAGAGGAAAGGGGGTTCCTCCAATGCAATCCTAACCCTCCCAGCTAGCCACTCCTATTCTCACGCTTAACCACATTCTCACCTGAAAGAGACACTAAAACACGTCAATATAAAGTTGGTGAGAGTCATAGATTTAGACTCCAATTATAAATCAATTGTAAGCTGTGAATAAAAACCATTAACAAAAGAACATATGGACAATGTGCTACAATTATGTATTAACAACTAGCATTCAAGATTAACCAATCACTACAAATCCAAGGCTTCAAGCCTTACAATAACCACAATTCCAGGGCTCCAAGCCTTACCAATAACCATGGTCCCATAGGCGCCTATACACACCTATAAACCAATCCCAAGGCCCCGCCTTGTCAACATCCCCTTGGTACCAAGTCAAACCACAATAACTGAGACGGTACGTGTCCCCCGATCCAAATCATAAACACAATCAAGAATCACATAGCAGTTAATCACATAAGTGCACACACAAGTCCATCACAAACCATAAAAACATTCACAGCGTTAGTTACAAAACCATAGAGTGTCTCTTCCATCCCATCCGAAATTCAAATCATAAAAAGACATGGGACTATGAAACTCACCTAAACAAGCTTCTCCAAATATCCGTGCTCTAGCAAAAATCTAAACACACAAACGTATACAATCAAGACATGAACCACATACCAAAATGGCTCACCAATCTATGATGGATATATAACCTTATCCTACCACTTAAACCCATTTATATACCATATGCATCTCATTACATCCCTCTATAAAGCCCTTAACTTAGTTTAGTTCATAACTCGCCCCATTAACATTTAACCCAAAACACTCCTGTTTTTCATACTTCAAACTATGGGTCGAAAACCCCCTTAACCAAAATAACATGTCCTGTAAAAGAAATCCTATGCCCTTACATGTGTTATCTAACTCTCACATTTGGCCTCAATCTTAAAGCTACTTTTAAGGCCTCCATATATATATATATATATATATATATATATATATATATATATATATATATATATATATATATATATATATATATATATATATATATATATATATATATATATATATATATATATATATATATATATATATATATATATATATACTTTTACCTATTCAGAATTTACTGACTTTGAACAATTGAAGAGTTTGTTATGATCAGAGGGTATTACCCTAACCTATTTGTTTATCCCTCCTTCTGATCTTTTATTTAACATATAATCTAAGTATCATGTTCGTTTGAAGGTCCAATTATACTTAAGTACCCTAAACACCTTAAAACATTAATTTAAACCCGACTGATTTCAAAACTGCTTTGACATCCGACTGTTGTATCCTGTTTTTGACCCACTTCCCTACCTCCAATTTAGCTCTCGTTTCTTGCATTTGAAATCCAACTCAAATACCTTTCCAGGAATACTTGGATCGCATCATGAAAGTATGTAGAACTCTAGATATGATCAAAACAAGTGACCTAAAATTCTGCCCAGTTTTTAAAAACGAATTTAACACAATTAATTTAATTAATTACCATCACCATATATATTTATTAACCCTAATTATTCTTATCATATTCATATCATTAAATTAAAGATTTCATAATTAACCAAACCCTAGATCCATCATGTATGGATTGCAAAAGAATTAAAAATAATTTAATTAAAAAGGGTATTGAAGATTTTACCTTAGAATTTTTGAAAGAAGAAAAAATTAATGAAGAACCCTAAAACCACCATTGATGCCGACTTGAAGGTAATCTCCAGGGGTTTTATGAAGTATTTTGATTAATAAAAAGCCTTTATATAGTTTCCTAACAAGTCCTTGGCCCATTACAAAAGCCCAGTTCCCCTTTTTCCTTTTTTCCCTTTTCTTTTTCTTTCTTGCATCCCAATACCGACTATTATATATATTTTTACATTTTTTTTCTTTTTATTACTTATTAATATATTATTAATAATACCTTAATTTACCTTAATTTATTTCAGCTCCTAAAGCCTCCGAAACCTCAAAACCGTAAAACTAGTCAAATTTACGCGTATACCGTAAAAGACGTAAAATATACAGTTTTATTAGAACTCTTGAAATATGAAATAAACTAATTAACTAAGTCCAAAATGACTTAAAACCATCCCGAAAAATACTCCCGTGACTAATTACCTCATCCGAGACCTCTAAATGATAAACCTTAAATCATAAAAATACGATTTTCTATAATACATATACGTATACGTAAAACCACTAAATAACACCATCTTATTTCATAGTCACTACTATGTGAGCTCATGAACATAAAAACGTCACACATCATTTCACTCACAAGGTACCCCGTACCCGAAAACGATGTCCAAACCACACTCTATTCACACCAAATAACACATAAACACATAAAGACACATAATTTCACGAAATATGCCCAAAATGAAACTAAGTGAAGAACCTCAAAACCATGGTTGTCACATCACTCCCTCCTAATAGAAATCTCGTCTCGAGATTTACTCCTTAGGATCAAACACACAATCAACAAATCACATGAGGATACTTGTCTAAATGAACTCCTCTCATTACCATGTGTACTCCAGTTCATGTCTCAATTTACCACATATACTAACCAACAATATTAAAATTCATTCCAAAACTCCTGACCTCACAGCCCATAAATCTCACAAATGACTCTTTGATAAATCGAAGAATCTTATTAACACAAATCCCAAATAACCGTACATGCAAATATGCATTCTCAAACGACATATCCCAATCTTAATACAGTACACCACTTAATTCCCCAGGTAATACTTTACCCATAAGCTACTGGTCCGATCTTTCCAAAGATCATAAATGGAAATTCAAAACTCGACATCAACTTTTCCCTTTTTACCAAAATATACCACCCGTTACTATGGGTGAAACTTCCTACATAAATTTGTCACTAAACCCTAGTGGTTTCCTCCTTTTCAACATAGCATGTCTTGTTGCTCTCATCCTTTCCACAAACACCATTTCCACATTAGTAGTCTCTTTCACCAATTTTAGTCCACCATAAGGTCAACTCACCCTATCCTTCCATATAGTGCCTCAAATGGCATTCATCGACTTCTAGTATGATAACTATCATTATATGAAAACTCAGACATCGCAAACGAGTTTCCCACCTCCCTCTAAATCAGTCACCCAAGCTCTCAACATGACTCCTATACTTGTAGCAATTTCTCACTTCGTCCATCCTTTTCCAATTAGCTGGATATACTCATATCCAACCATGTTCATCAACTCCCTTTAGTCCGTACCCCAAAACTACTTAAAAATTACAATTTCATTACACAAGTGACCTATGACGGTCTTTCACATACTCATTAGTTAGTTTTATCAACTGTCATCCAAACCCATGTTACAACTACTTCTATCAAATTTGGATAGCTCATTCGTAGCACCCATACACTTCTTTTCTCACTTTCCTCAATTAAAGATTTTTTTAATACCCAACACTTCCTTTATACCTACACAATGTCTTACCTTCAAGGTCATAGTGCTCCTCATCTTGTCTCAGTTAGACCAAACCCTTCGTCTCTGATGACACATCACATCTATAACTCCTCATCCATTCGATTATCAATACTAAGCCTTCCAATCCAACAATATCGGTCAGTGCCATTCCCTTTTCCACACTACAATAATATTAGCATGCTTTGTGCTTTAGTCTACTCATTAGACAGTACCAAAGTTTTACCTTCGGTTCCTATCTCGACCTATTTCATTCATGATTCGCATCTATCCACACTTCCTTCTTCTTCCGCAGCTAATGGCATATATCACGAGGTTATGCTTCACGTCTTTCAAATCATCTATACATCAAAATTTTCCACATAGCTTCACTTGTTTTCCTCACGACCAGTTCTCCTACTCCCTCCTAATAGGGACAAACTAGAGTTTCATGTGATTACATGCGGATCACACTCTCATCTAATACCCATATTAGTTTCCATATGTCTAAACTAAGACATATTCTAAATTCTTACTCAAGTCGCATACTTCTATTATGACCTTGCACCTAACATGAGGTACTTTCAATCATCATCTTCTAAGAATACTTGGTTCTCTTCTTCCCATGGTTCTCCCTAATTCCTACACTATCATGTCCAAACAAAATTTCTCACTCAATTCATCAACTCTATGGAAATCGTTATTTCATTGGATAATGCATAACTGTCTCTTCCAAAGATCCTTCATAAACACCTTCACTAAAATGACCCTATAATCACTTCTCTACGAACTTATTCTGCTCAGCTTCACTACTCATCCCTCGATATTGATGCCACGAAATTCTATCTTTGTGTAGTCACTCAACTCCCCTTGTTACTTCCACGAGCTCTTAATCTCCCATGTTATGTAGTCACTCCATCACGATCCATTGGTTCGGCTCTTTGTAGCTCCACTCCGGTACTCGATCTGTCCTTCTTTGTCACGAACCATACAGAGATTCCCATCATAGTGCTTGTCACCTTTCCAGTCCTTGCAACTTCTGTGACTCCTTCGAAGTCTCTTGCATCCTTCTAGCAGCTGACACGTAGTCCTTTCGGCTCATTGCTTCACGATGTAGCTCTTCACGCACTCCTTCTCGTCTCCATGATGTTACCTAGGAACTTCACACTACGTAGTAGCTTCTAACTTCAACTCATCTACCATAATATTTCTAAAGGTACTTCAACCCCTCAATGGCTCACTCTTCCTTACTTGTTGTACTTCACCATTAATCAGCCTCATACCAATCATTCTTTCACATCATGTTTTCCTTCACGTGTCTATTGCTACCTTGCCTCCACAACTTTACCAATTCCCTTGCGTGTTATTTGCCCCATCTTTCCATTAGTAGAAACTTTCTACTCTACCCTCACATCCGCTAGTACTTTCATCAATCTTCTTATGGTACTTCAACCAACTTCTCATAGCATGACATCTCGTTCCCACGACCAGTCAATTAACTTTACTTACTCCCTTATTCCCGTAACCAATCTAAGTTTCAAAACTCCACGAATCTTAATCATTCCTTCAACACAACCTTTAAACCAAAATACATCTCTCCATTCTAATATCTAACCATAAGTATTACTACCGAACTCTATCCTCTCATCCTAATGTTCCCACAACCGCATAACTAAATCAACCATGACGTGTACCAAAAGAATTCCAAACAATCATGTCCCAAAATAAAATATAGGGTAAAACGAACCCTAGCCAAAACAACTGAAAACAAAACGATGTAATCCGAAAGATCAATGGAGTGTGCCAACAACAAAAGATAGACTCATCACGATTTGTATTACCAAATTTCAATATCTTAGAAAGTTTTTAATTTTCATCTCAATTAGTTACTTCACATTAGGACCATATTTAACACCAATAAATGAAATCATAGTCATATTTTACCATATTCGTTACTATCAAAGGGCATAACTCAGTTAGTGTACTAAAACTCACTTTATCTATCATCTCCTTTAACAATAAACTTATCTTTTATCTTCATTATTTTATCAAAGGTATCCACTAGTTAGTATAGTATAATGTTATTCTAACCATTATCTTGTTTACTCACATTAAACTCATTTCACTTGTTATTATGAAACCAATACGTGTTTATAAAATATGATATTTTTATTAATTTTATTCTATATTATAATTATTTTATATAATCCACTTAGGCTTGTTATAACTAACTATTACACGTTTACAAGGTGTGGTGTTATTATTATCATTATTATAAAAAAATCTTCCTTTTTACTCTTTCCGTCTATTTAAATACTTCTAAAATTTTAACCCCGCTTTTAAGAAAATTATCGTAAAATTTGTTTACCCTTTATATGTACTATCACATGTTACCTAAAAAACTAATCCATTCATTGTCAAGATTTTTTTTAACTTATTACAAATAAACTTAACGAAAAGATATGTAAGTCAAGAAATCATACCGTACACTTACAAAGTATTTTCAAAAGCATTTTCCTTTAATTAGCTAGACTCCTTTGCAAGAAAATTTGGTAGTTCTCATCAATTAAAAAACATACCCGAAAGTAGACACACTTCAAAAGATTCAAAACGTCGTTGGAACTCCATCAAACTCCAGCACTAATAAACTGTTTAAACACGAGAGAACACTAGGTACGTTCAAGTTATAATAACTATTGAACAACCGTATATCATAACATAACAGCTACTAGTATATATACATCTGCATATATATACCTATTAAATCTCTCAAAACATACTCGTTATCATACATGTCAAGTCAATCGATCGCGTCATACACTCGTTTTTCCATACGAGTAATCACCATCTCACAATCTCACCATGCCACAACAAGGCATAAAACCCATCACCAAAACCAAACCATATCGTGTGACCCCATAATCACACAACATGACTATAACCCAAAGCATATAACACATCAACCATAGCCATATCATAGGCAACCATTACATAAACCCATATTGTATACAAATACACAAAATACAGATCTCATCATATATAAGAATGTACTAACCCCTTTTTCATGCAACCATACTTGGAAGTCCATCGGTGTTGTGGCACATGTATAATTACGTAGGCCTCCATAATTATAGATGTCCCCTTTTACCCATGTACTCCCTCCTATGACGACACTTATAAGAAATTAGTACTACACGGAACACATATGTCTACCACATATATACCACATAAAATACACTATATATATATACCGTATAGGTAAAATAAGAACAACTCATACGTCAACCCTAACTTCATTCATAACTCGAGGCTCAAACGCCAAAACAAATCAATAACAACAAAATATCCAACATTAAAAAAAATGATCATAACAATTCAGGCAAAAATTCGAATCTACTACTAGTCGCAGACTCAACATCAGTACTATCCTATTATACCTAGCGCACCTCTTCTTCTACGCGACATGGGTAACACTAAATAAGTTCCTATACTTCCAGTTCATACGTCACATCCATAGAAAATAAATGAATGTACTTACATATACTATATCTCAATAAGTAAGTATGAAAGTAAATAAATATCCAAAACGAAATTAACACTTAAGCACACCATATACTATAATGCACACATACCCCTATGACACCTATATGCATGAATCCTTAAGCTATAGACTAGGCTACTAGACGAGGCAACCTAATTCTCTATAACCTGTCTCTGATACCATTCTGTCACACCCCACCATGGCAGAATATGGGGAGCGACGTATGGATATCATCACAACAATAGCGTTTCTATAGAGATAACTAGATGAAATGGAAATATCATAAATGGTGACACAATGTCATGAAGATATCACAAATAATGCAGGCGTCTAGGTAAGTAGGTAACAGGTCTACCTCTTACCAAAGACATACAATTAACAAATAAAAACATATAGGTGTCTACAAAGTATCACTTATTCTAACATAAGTAAAGACTAAGAGGAAAGGGGGTTCCTCCAATGCAATCCTAAGCCTCCCATCTAGCCACTCCTATTCTTACACTTAACCACATTCTCACCTGAAAGAGACACTAAAACACGTCAACATAAAGTTGGTGAGAGTCATAGGTTTAGACTCCAACTCTAAATCAATTACAAGCTGTGAATAACAACCATTAACAAAAGAACATATGGACAATGTGCTACAATTATGTATTAACAACTAGCATTCAAGATTAACCAATCACCATAAATCCAAGGCTTCAAGCCTTACCAATAACCACAATTCCAAGGCTCCAAGCCTTACCAATAACCATGGTCCCATAGGGGCCCATACACCTATGAACCAATCCCAAGGCCCTGCCTTGTCAACATCCCCTTGGTACCAAGTCAAACCACAATAACCGAGACCCTACGTGTCCCCCGATCCAAATCATAAACACAATCAAGAATCACATAGCAGTTAATCACATAAGTGCACACACAAGTCCATCACAAACCATAAAAACATTCACAACGTTAGTTACAAAACCATAGAGTGTCTCTTCCATCCCATCTGAAACTCAAATCATAAAAAGACATGGGACTATGAAACTCACCTGAACAAGCTTCTCCAAATACCCATGCTCTATCAAAAATCTAAACACACAAACGTATACAATCAAGACATGAACCACATACCAAAATGGCTCACCAATCTATGATAGATATATAACCTTATACTACCACTTAAACCCATTTATATACCATATGCATCTCATTACATCCCTCTATAAAGCCTTTAACTTAGTTTAGTTCATAACTCGCCTCATTAACATTTAACCCAAAACAGTCCTGTTTTTCATACTTCAAACTATGGGTCTAACACCCCCTTAACCAAATTAACATGCCCTGTCAAAGACATCCTATGCCCTTACATGTGTTATCTAACTCTCACATTTGACCTCAATCTTAAAGCTACTATTAAGGCCTCCATATATATATATATACTTTTACCTATCCAGAATTTACTGACTTTGAACATATGAAAAGTTTGTTATGATCAGAGGGTCTTACCCTAACCCATTTGTTTAGCCCTCCTCCAGATCTTTTATTTAACATATAATCTAAGTATCATGTTCGTTTGAAGGTCCAATTATACTCCTAAGTATCCTAAACACCTTAAAACATTAATTTAAACCCGACTGATTTCAAAACTGCTTTGACATCCAACTGTTGTAACCTGTTTTTGACCCACTTCCCTACCTCCAATTTAGCTCTCGTTTCTTTCGTTTGAAAGTCAACTGAAATACCTTTCCAGGAATACTTGGATCGCTTCATTAAAGTATGTAGAACTCTAGATATGATCAAAACAAATGACCTAAAATTCTGCCCAGTTTTTAAAAACGAATTTAACACAATTAACCTAATTAATTACCATCACCATATATATTTATTAACCCTAATTATTCTTATCATATTCATATCATTAAATTAAAGATTTCATAATTAACCAAACCCTAGATCCATCATGTATTGATTGCAAAAGAATTAAAAATAATTTAATTAAAAAGGGTTATTGAAGATTTTACCTTAGAATTTTTGAAAGAAGAAAAATTAATGAAGAACCCTAAAACCACCATTTATGCCGACTTGAAGGTAATCTCCAGGGGTTTTATGAAGTGTTTTGATTAATAAAAAGTCTTTATATAGTTTCCTAACAAGTCCTTGGCCCATTACAAAGCCCGGTTCCCCTTTTTCCTTTATTTCCCTTTTCTTTTTCTTTCTTGCGTCCCAATATCGACTATTATATATATTTTTACATTTTTTTTTCTTTTTATTACTTATTAATATATTATTAATAATACCTTAATTTACCTTAATTTATTTCAGCTCCTAAAGCCTCCGAAACCTCAAAACCGTAAAACTAGTCAAATTTACACGTATACCGTAAAAGACGTAAAATATACAGTTTTATAAGAACTCTTAAAATATGAAAAACAATAATTCACTAAGTCCAAAATGACTTAAAACCATCCCGAAAAATACTCCCGTGACTAATTACCTCATCCGAGACCTCTAAATGATAAACCTTAAATCGTAAAAATACAATTTTCTATAATACATATATGTATACGTAAAACCACTAAATAACACCATATTATTTCATAGTCACTACTATGTGAGCTCATGAACATGAAAACGTCACACATCATTTCACTCACAAGGTACCCCGTACCAAAAACGATGTCCAAACCACACTCTATTCACACCAAATAACACATAAACACATAAAGACACATAATTTCACGAAATATGCCCAAAATGAAAATAAGTGAAGAACCTCAAAACCATAGTTGTCACACCTAGCTCAGCTAGTGCTTCTCAGCAAACTCCTTCTCACTAGAGTCTCCAATCATCTTAAGATTCACAATCTTCTCATCATGATGGTAATCATCAAAATTCTGATGAGATGATCCACACACCTGCTGCTTCACTTGCTGCTAGTGGTTCTCCACAGGCAATAATATATCACTTTTCAAAATCGCAATTCCCAACTCACAACAAATTGATTATCCAAATGATTTCAAGTTATTAATTGTTTTTGGTTTTTGTAAAAGTTTTGGTATCTAGGTCTAATTCAACAATTCACATAAAAAATGGTAAAAATAGTATATCTATGTATCCATACTATTCTAAAACAACTTGCATGAACCACAAGTAAAGCAAAATGTAGAAATTTTAAATGCACAAATAGTTAACTAGTTCAAAATGTAAAGAATGTAAATTGAAAGGACTAAAAATGTAAATTCTGAAAGTAAAGGGACTAGAAATGTATATTCTTACATACAATAACAAACAAGTAACAAATTAGCAAAACTTCCTAACCAAATGTAACAAACTCTGAAATGTAGGGACTAGAACTTGCAAACCCTAAAAAGTTGAATTATCAAAAGCTGATTAACCAAATGACCAAAGATTAAGGAAAAATTCAAGTGCCATTGTTGTTTACTGCTTATTATTGTTCTTAGTTTGTTAATCTTGAATCTCAAAACCTGTTTTTAAGGAGTGTGTAAAAGTTTGCACATTTTCCTTCAAGCTTGATATTTTGCTAAGTTTCTTGGTACACATTGGAATTCTTGGGCTATAAAGCTGATCATAGCATCCTGATATTGAGTTATCAAGGTGTGGTGAAGCCTAAAACTTGGGGATAATCAAGTGTGGAATATAAGAGTTGCATTAATCAAGGCTTTTTAACCTTTCTGTTTTGTATATTGTGCTCTTAACCTTGTTGATTCTTAGCAGGGTTGTTTGTGGAAGCTTGTACTTGTTCTTGCTAGTACATAAGCTCAAAATTCGTGGGCGTGGATGTACATCCATGAGGTACACACCTTTCTACCCAAAATATGTTAAAATCCTGATTTTTGGTGAATTTGTGTGCTACTTGTGTTCTTGCTGATTTTACGGTCTAATCTTGCTTAAATCTGCTTAATATATTTGTTATTGTGCTTATTTGGGCTTGGGTGGTCTTGGAAAACTCTTGATTTGAAAATTTTGGATTTGAAAAGTTAAAAGGGTGTTGGGGATTACCTGTTTGAGATCATAACTTGATATTGTGTTGTTAGAAGTTTGTGTTTGTGCTTGTTATCTGTCATATACTTGTTTGAGAGCTATTTGCTGCAAGTTTTTGGGTTTAAACCCTTGAATCAAAGATTGTGCTATAACTACTTGAGTTTGACTGTTTTTGACCTAAAATTTTGGGAATACTTAGAGTATATGCATGTTTAGGGATATAAGCTGTTAAATCAAAGTTATCATAACATATCTTAGAGATTTGGGTGTTTGAATTTGGCTTGGTGGTCAATTGCTTCAGCAAGTGTTCATAACTGCTTGTTTAGTGTTCATCAGTAACTTTAAGTGCTTGAATCTTGCTCAATACTTTGAATCAGTGCATGAAACCTGTTTAGACTTGCTTATTTAAGTTTATTATTACTTGTGTATTCATTTGGTTAAGTTTGGCTGGCTGAATTGTGCAATAAGTGCTTATTGAACCATAACTGCTAATTTGTTCATGTCTGTGCTAGATCTGGTGATGTTTTGATTAAACTGTACAAATTGGCTGTTAGTGATTGTGATTTCTTAATTGTTATTGACTCCTTATGATCCATTGATATTTGGGTGCCTTTGTGTAACTTGAATCTCCAAAAAAGTCACTAAAGACAAAAAAGTCAAGAAGTCAAGCAGTGGAAAAAGTTTCCACTGCTCAACACCCAAAACTAGCCCCTGCTAGTGTTAATTTGCTTTCAGCTTATTAATAAGCCATATTGGCTTATCCAGACCTGCAACAACTTATTTTTTTGTGATAGATCTTACTCATTTGACCCATTTGTTTGAACTGGAGCTTATTAGACTTTGACTTTGACTTTTTGCTAGAAAACCAACTCATTTGACTTTTTCATAAGTGCTTATTTGCTTATTCCAGCTTATTTAGTGAACTTATTTGAAAACTTTTTGTTGATTAAGCTTAGTTAAGTCATTTAAAAGCTTTAGAAACTTGAATCAGCTCTTGTGATAGCCTAGAACTCAAAAACGACTATTTTGTCGTTTTCTGTAGATTGCTTTTTGCATTTTCAGGCTTATTCCTTTGACTTATTTCAATTTTCTTTTTACAGAAGTCTTAAGCAACTTAAAAGAAGCTTGTGTGTCTAATTTGAGCTTATGGCATCAGCTTATAGCTTAATGGGCCAAAAAGCCCATTAAGAATAAGCTGTTTGATATAAGCCAGCTTATTTCACATTTTCAGCTTTTGGGCCTTTGAAAGATTGTGTTCAGAATCCAATTTTGAGTCAGATAGGAGCTTTTGGGCTAAATTGGACAATAATTTTCTTATTGGGCCTATTTGAGCCCATTAAGGGGTCTGTTTTGACTTTTAGCCCATTTCTAGGCTCATTAGGGGTATTTTTGTAATTTCAACTTCTTTTTCTTTTTACTTAGGTTAAAATAAGCTAGTTTGCAAGTTTTTAGAATTTTTTATAAATTTTAGATTTTTAATATTATTTTATTATTATTTTATTATTAAAAATTAAAATTTAGATTTTTCAAGTTTTTATATTTTTCTTAGGTTAAAGACATAAAGTTAGGAATTTTACAACTTTTATAATATTTTTATTGTCCTTAGATTAATTTTTATAATTATTTTAAGTTTTAATAGTTTTTAATTGTTTTAAATAGTTTTAATTAATTTTAAAATTTTCAAAAATTGTTTTAAATTAAGTTAGGGTATTTTAGAGGTTTACAATTGAATAAATCTCATTTTGGGCTTTTTGTAAATTAAATTGATTTTTAGGGCTTTAATTAGCATTAAAAAATCATTATTTAATTAAATAAAAGGTTTGGGTGATTTTTGATTTTTTGTAAACTCTAATTACATTATTTAGGATTTATTGCAATTTTTAGGAATTTTTAGGGTAAATTTTTAATTTTGGTACTTTTTACGGTTTTACGTGTATGACCTTTTCGTCTTAGTGTAATCCGTCATCGTAACCGTCATTCTCTTCTTACCTCATTTCTATTTTCTTTCTCATAATTATATAATCACATAATTAATCATTTCTTAGCACACACACCAAGCCTCCTTGAGAACGATCCCCACTTTGGGTCATAACTTGTGGTTTTCCTAAATCACTTGTTAATACTTACCCTAATTACCTTGTTTTCCTAAACAAGTGTATTTGTACAACTATCATTTTGTGGGCAATTAAACTAACACTTATATAAAAAACGGGCAACGTAACTTCAATAAGCTCGTATGAGCTTATTTCTCAACCACATAAGCTATGGTTTTTTGCAAACCTCTTAAAATCAAGATTTAGCTAGGTATGTCAAAGGAAACTGGCTAAAATAAGCTAGAACTCAAGATAGCTTTTAGTGATAAGCTCAAAATAAGCTATAAGCTGAAATAGACATCCACAACTTGATTTTTTCTATGAAAATGATTAAGCTACTGATTTCAAGGCTAGAATATCAAAAATTATGGAAAATGATTCATTCAATAAGCTGGAATCTTAACATAAGCACAAAGAGCTTATCGTTGACTTTTGTTGACCGAAAATTTCCAAAAAGCTTAAACTTTACAAAATGCCTTAAAACAAGTTTGATAACAAGAATATGTAAGAAAATTTCTAGATTTGTGAAGTGTAAAAGTGGGAAATGATTAAACAGTTAGGACTTATCACAAGGAATGACAATTGCTCATCAGTTTATTCATAAGCTAATTCCAAGCTCAATTCTTAATACTGTATTGTCTACCTTAGTGAAATTGAAAGCTCATATATTGAACTATATCTAGAACCAAATTTCAGCTTCTAACATTAACTGATGAAGAAATGACAAGAGTTTGATAATTGCTTGTTTAAACTGATGAAAAGTGACCCAATGTTTTTATGTGTAGATTGCCTGTTTGACAACAGAATTGACCACTAAAACTCATAAAGTAACTAGTACTAGTTTAGTAACTATGTAGATGCACAAATCTACTACTTACAACAACTGAATTACCAAATCAGTTTTAATCCAAACACCACTTTTTAGATTGTTATGAAAATTTTACAAAGGCTTTCTAGTCAAAAGATTATGAAATCAAAAGAAAATTATTTGATCTTTAGGCAACTCAAATGAACCACAAACCAGCAAAGAACCATCAAGATTACACTAAGGACCTCAAAATAGCAACTAATGACAGTTAATCAATGAAAGGCCAAATTTAACCAATCTAACTGAATCAAAAGCTACGAATCTACTATCTATCTATCAACACATATCACCAAGGTCAAATGAACACCAAATCAAGCAGAATCTCACAGTTAACTAAGTAACTAAGAATTTAGCATGCAAGACAATTTAGAGGAACAAAAATAGGAATTTTAATGCCTTTTAGCATTGAAGCTTCCTTTGATGGAGTAGAGGAGCGTTGAGCTCTCTAAAACTAACACCAAACACCAAAATAAAAAACCAAAACTCATCAAATCATCATCAACATCAAGGACTAATCAACTCTGCATAAATCTGAACTGCTGGCTAGACCTGAGCTAAGTGAAATGAACTGAACTGTCTGAATTCAACTAGAAAGCTTCTAAATCACTCAAACAAGTTCTATTGATCAGTTATGATCTATAGAAGTAACAATAACTGTATGTAATTGATAGTGCAGTAAAGAAGAAAGGATTGAAGTGAACGAATGTTTATTAATGGCAGAAGGTTGTTACAAAGTTATTACAATCTAACTAACTATCTCAAGTGTTTGTAAGACACTTGAGATTAGTTACAAACTAATTCTCTAACTAAAAATGAGAGGAAATGATAAGTGTGTGTTTTTTCACACACTGGCTACAATACACAAATGAAATGAATACAAGGGTATTTATAGAGAAAGATTGAAGTTAGTTGAGGATGAGTGATGTGTGGGAACCAATCCCCAACTTCCACGTGTACTGGTTTGCTCAATTGATTTTTCCAGATGAAGAACAAATTTGGGATTTTCCTCTTGAGTGATTTTTAGCTTAATTGATCACTTGGAATGGATTCGTCTTGTGATTTTAAGCAAAATTGATGTTGAAACCTTCTCATGAAATCAACTCCTTCTTGATCTCGAATCTGGGCTCGTTATGAGTTTGAATATCCACGTGTAAGTTGATTATTCGCCCAATAAATATCACACGGATCATTATCCGTTTTGTGATATTTAATTGGTGGATGGTGACGTGTTGGCCCCTAATTGGATGAGAAGCGAAAGTGCGTTTCACTGTTGAGATATGGATATTTAATGTGTCGGCCACGTGTGGAGTATTTGGCAATCCGTCCTATTTGTTTCTTGGCTTTTTATTGGTCAGTTTTGTATCACACAGATTGAAACCATAATATACTTTGAAACTTAAATCAGAATCTGCTAAACTTAAGGGACTGAAATTGCTAAGTTTGACTAACAAAACCCTAAACTCCTCTAAACAAAAGGACGACACAAAAATATTAAAAAAAACCAAAGTACAACAGCGAGGTTAAGGGTGATAACATAAATTCTTTAAAACCGATCAACTTGTTTCGTTGAGGTTGGAGTTGTGTTCGTCTCGTATTCGAGTTCGAGTATCTTCCCTTATTTTGTTTACAAGTTTGTTTATGTTCTTTCATTTTGGAAATCGAGTGGAGTCGAATCGTGTTCGGACTCCATATAGCTTCGATCCGGTTTGGTTGAGGTCGTTTTTAAGGTACTAACTCATAGTTTTTTTTATTGAACTTCCTTGATGATCACACATATGTATAATAGGCTATAAAGAAATATTAATGATCATCTTTGTAAGTTACATAGCATTAAGTAACCAAAATGAAAACTATTCCTGTCGTAGATGCATGATCTTAATGCATGGTTATAGTATGATTTAGAATTTTAAATGGAGTAAAATCTCTTAATTTTTTTTATAACTAACATGTTGTATTTGGAATGTGAACGATGTATTTGTAGGTGGGCTTCATAAATTCTTTATTTTAGTTGGTTTTATTATGACATTTAATAAGTGTGAAAACACTTATCCTTTCACCACTTATTTCCAATAATAACAAGACCAAAACGTATATTTTATGTCGTAAAAGTCGGAATTATGCGTGGTTTGTGTTTTTATTGTGTTTTAGGACCAAAATATGAAAAAGGAAGAAAACATGGGCTATCACGGGCTTTTATCGAAGAAAACGAGAAAAGACGAAGTCAAAAGATCAAGAGTGAAAAAAGAACGGAAGTCCAAGGCCTATTCTGAAGATTTATCGAAGAAAAAGTCTAAAGACGGAAGTTTAATGAAGTCGAAGAACTCAAGTCTAATAGAAGACGAAAATTACAAGACAAGTTCAATTTACATCGACAAATCCCGAGACGACGTCGAGAAAGACAAAGAATTTAAATCGAGTCGAGAAGAAAGAAAGAAAGAAGGAAGCACATGCATCTCCCCATCTCCTGTAAATACCCTCCTAATGACACATTAGGAGGGTGTTAGCTAGTTTATTTCTTTTTTGTAGTTTTCATTTTAGAGAGAGAAAGTGTTTAACTTTCTCTCACTAAAACTTCATATTTTCTTTCAAATTTAAGCTTTATTTTATCCTTGTATGTGGAATTCATTAATCAAAAGTTCAAGTTTAAGCTTTTAATTTTTATTCTTCTTCTACCTTTCTTGATTTTGATTTATCTTTGATCCGAAATGTTCTTGATTTGTGTTTGATTTTGATGTTTATGTGATTAAAAAGTTCATCTTTTTATTCATATATAAGTTCTTATACGATTAAGCTTAAGGCTTGTTATGCTTTTTGGCTTATTTCGTATTTAGCTTATTGGTTTTTAAGTTTTCTTAAAAGTTTAGTGTTATTAAAAGTTTGATTCATAAAGTTTGCTATTTCATATTTTAAAAGTTTTCGAATTTATGCTTATTTAGTCTTGGCTAAGAGTTGGTAAATGCTTATTGGATTAACAGCTTATTCGGTTCAGCTTTGTTACCTTTTGTGTCCATCGCAATATTGTAAGGGTTTTACCTGTCACGATCCCTTGGGTACGATCTCCTGGATACGATCGCATTGACTGCGATCCATACTTCTTTCATTGGCTACGATCCACACCACGATCACTTGTTGTGATCTGTGGGTGCGATCGTGTCACGATCCCTTGGTACGATCGCAATGACTGCGATCTTTGTTGTTACGATCAAAGACAACGATCCACTTGTTGCGATCGTGGTTGCGACCAGTGAGTGCGATCCAAGTCACGATCCAGCAGTGCGATCCCTCACTTCTTGAGTGCGATCCACCACTGCGATCAGGGACCACGATCCATCTTGCGATATAAGTTACGATCGTATTGTGATCTAACTTTGGTTTTTGTCTTATTTATCTTAGTTTTCGAATTTAACTTTTCCCGCATTTTCACTTAGAATTATTTTAAACAAGTTTTGTCTTAGTTTATTTTTACAAAGTTTTCAAGTTTTAAATTCATTACGTTTTAATTTCCAAAAATTGCACGCTTCCCGAAATCTCTGTTTTTACCAAATGTTTTTCTACTAATTTTTAGTTTAATTTTTAAAGCTTATATTTTACTCAACGACATTTTCACATTTACTTTTAGTTTAAAATAGATAACCAAACCATTTATTTTTCCACCAAGAACGACTGAGTCGCACTAATTAACGGTAATCAATTCGAAAAGATCGGACGATAACTTTTTATACTTGGAAATTCCTTGTATTAAATGGCGCCGCTGCCGGCTCTTTTCGTTAAGGTTAACGGTATTTAGTGAGAGACGCGTTGGATTTTGGGATCCGTTCACTTTTGAACGTTATTTTTTTTGCTTAAATTTTTTTTTCAAAAATCCATAAAAATTAAAAATTTTCAAAAATACAAAAAAATAGAAAAATATAAAAAAACCAAAAATATTTCTTGTCTATTTTTCTTTTCCTTTTGTAGGTGTGTATGCGTACTCGTGCTCGTAAGAAGAAAGTAGCTCAAGCCGAAGTCATTACTCCACCTATTGTCACAATGGACAATCAACCAATTATCAAGCTTTTGCAATCGCAAGTAGAGGGCAACATCGATGCTATTGTTATACCCGAGATTAGAGCCAACAACTTTGAGCTCAAATCCGGTTTCATTCAAATGGTCTCTGCTCAACCATTCTTGGGGCGTACACTTGATGATCCTCCTGACCATATAAAAAGGGTCCTTCAACTCATTAATACGGTTAAGTATAATGGGGTTTCACAAGAAGTGATTCGCTTGCAACTTTTTCCTTTCTCCTTAGAGGGACAACCCCGACATTGGCTTGATAAGGAACCACCACAAAGTATTCTTACTTGGACGGATTTAGAGACTAAATTCATCAACTATTTTTTCCCACCCTCACGTACTACCGCTTTACGGAATGAAATCACTACCTTTGAACAAAAGTACGGTGAGACATTTAGTGAATCTTGGGACCGTTTTAAGGAACTTTTAAGAAAGTGTCCACAACATGGTTTCACAAAAGTACATCAAATTAATACTTTTTACAATGGGTTAAGCATGAATGACCAAGATTCACTAAATAGTGCCTCGGGGGGTAACATTTTGGTTAAGTCTTCTAATGCCGCATGGGATATTATTGAGAATAAGTCTAGAGTGCAAACCAAGAGTGTTCGGACTAATGTGGCTAGTGCTAGTACAAGTGAGAGCGACAAGAGAATTGATAAGCTTACTTCGCTTGTTGAAACACCTGCTCTACAAACCGCTAACAATACCAAAGCCATCAATGCACAAGTTAATGCTATGAGTCAGTCATGTGAAATATGCGGGGGATCTCATTCATACACCGATTGTCCTTCGACTCATGACAATCCAGAAAATGTGTATGCCGCCAACGGTAACGTTTCTACGGGAGGCTATCAAGCACGTCCTCAAGGTGACCGCAATTTGCTTAGTTATCGTTCAAACAACTTTCTTTCACCACCCGGTTTTCCCCCTCAAAACCCAAACAACCTCATTCGCAACAATCAAAATCAACCTCGAGCTCCAAATCAATATCAAACCCAAAGAAACCCATATCCACCTCAAGTAAACAATCAAGTTCACCAACCACCCGCTTATCAACCACCTGCCTACCATGCTCTTCCTCCCACCCAACCCACCACATTTCATCAAGAGGTTGGCACTTACATGAGGTCTAATGATGTGATAGTGCAGAATCTTCAGCGGCAAATGGCCAACTTGAAAGGAGATATGGTGAAACAAGTGAATGATCTTCGAGCCGATATGCGAAACTCTTTGAGCAGTCAAACGAATGACTTAAGGGAAATGATGGCTAGTTTCTTCCAAAGTAATCAAGCCTCTGGTTCGGGTTCTCTTCCGAGTAACACCGTTGCTAATCCAAGAGGGGATATGAAAGCAATCGCCACTCGAAGTGGAAAAGGTTTAAAGGAACCCGAGCTTCCTACACCTACACCGGTGATTGTGACAAAGGAAAACGAGTCTATTTCACCAATTCCTCTACCTTCTATTTCACCAATTCCTCCACCTTCTACTTCCACCCCTCCACCACCCAAGGATGTGAATTAGAATTCCATACCAAAGCCTTCATCTCAACCCAATATACCTTATCCCTCAAGGTTGAGGAAAGAGAAGTTGAAGAACAAGGATGATATTCAGGTTTCTAACTTCTTTAAAATGTTTAAACAACTGAATTTCAACATCTCCTTTGCTGAGGCTCTCGCTCACATGCCAAAATATGCTAAAATGTTTAAAGATCTTCTCAGTGATAAGGAGAAACTTCTTGATATCGCTCAGACCCAACTTAACGAGAATTGCTCCGCCGTGCTCTTAAGGAAATTACCCACCAAACTTGGTGATCCAGGTCGTTTTCTCATTCCTTGCAACTTCCCCGGGATAGAGAATTGTATGGCCCTAGCCGATCTAGGTGCTAGTATAAACTTAATGTCATTAAGTGTTTGGAAACAATTATCTCTACCCGAGCTAGTCCCCACACGAATGAACTTGGAATTAGCTAACCGTACGGTTGCTTATCCAGTGGGGATAGCCGAAGATGTATTCGTCGGTGTCGACAAATTCACCTTTCCGGCGGATTTTGTTGTCGTTGACTACGAGATGGACCCCCGTGTTCCATTAATCGTTGGACGTCCATTCTTGAGGACCGGTCGCACTCTCATTGATGTAGCCGCGGGCGAATTAATCATGAGAGTTGGTGACGATAAAATCGTCTTCAACATGGGTAAACTTTCTAAGCAGCCTTCTGAAAACGAGAGTGTTAATTTCATTGACGTTCTTGATGAGGCTTGTGAAGAACATTTCAAAGACGCTTGTAAAGTGGTTCTTCTTCTCTTCCTATTGTTGAGACCGTTGCCTCTATTGCTCCATCACTAACTCCATTTGGAGAAAGTGATTTCCTTTTGAAAGAATTTGAAGCAACTTTCGGAGATGTGGATTTACAATATGACGATTATCCCTCCAATTAGGATGAAGACATTCGTACCATTGAGAAACTTCTCAATGAGGACCATATTTCTCCACCATCTCCTAAGGAAATCTCTATCGATGATCCGAATTTGACTACGCCTTCCATCAAAATCCTCCGGATTTAGAGCTAAAGGACCTACCGTCTCATCTCGAGTACGTTTTCCTTGAATACAATAAGAAGGCACCCGTCATCATCGCTAAGGATTTAAAAGAAGACGAAAAATCTCGACTTATCGCCGTGCTGGAGACTCACAAGAAAGCGATTGCTTGGAAAATCTCCGATATTCGTGGAATTGATCCTCTCTTTTGCACACATAAAATTCTCATGGAGGACGACTTTAAAACCACTATTTAAAACCAAAGAAGAGTGAATCCCAAGATCCATGACGTTATCAAAAAAGAGGTTATCAAACTTCTTGATGCGGGAATGATCTACCCTATGTCGGATTCACCATGGGTTAGTCCGGTCCATTGTGTGCCTAAGAAAGGCGGAATCACCGTTGTGCCCAATGAAAACAACGAGTTGATTCCTACTCGTCTCATTACAGGGTGGAGAGTTTGTATAGACTATCGCAAGCTCAATGATGCTACGAGAAAGGGTCATTTTCCCCTTCCTTTTATGGACCAAATATTTGAACGTGTAGCGGGTAATGACTATTATTGATTGTTAGACGGTTTCTCCGGGTATTTTCAAATTCCCATCGATCCAAAAGACCAAGAGAAAACCACATTCACTTGTCCTTATGGAACATTTGCTTACAAAAGAATGCCTTTCGGCTTATGCAATGCTCCTGGGACTTTCCAAAGGTGCATGTTGGCTATCTTCCATGACATGGTTGAGAAAACCATGGAAGTCTTCATGGATGATTTCTCGGTCTATGGTGACTCCTTCTCTACGTGCCTTGTCAATTTAGAACGTATGCTCAAACGGTGTGAAGACACTCGTCTCGTTTTTAATTGGGAAAAATGCCATTTCATGGTAAAAGAAGGCATTATGCTTGGACATAAAATCTCAAAAGCCGGTCTTGAAGTGGACCGTGCTAAAGTTGATGTCATAACCAAATTACCTCCACCTTCAACCGTAAAGGGTGTGAGAAGTTTTCTTTGGCATGCGGGCTTCTATCGTCGATTCGTTCAAGATTTTTCTAAAATCGCTCGCCCGATGACCCACCTCTTGGAAAAAGATACTCCTTTTATCTTTTCTAAAGAGTGTCTTGAATCCTTCAATCTTCTTAAGGACAAGCTAACTAAGGCACCGGTCTTGGTTTCCCCTAATTGGGAGCTACCTTTTGAATTGATGTGTGATGCTAGCGACTTTGCTATTGGAGCGGTTTTAGGCTAAAGAGTGAAAAAACACTTCCAACCAATCCACTATGCTAGCAAGACAATGACGGGGGCTCAATTGCATTATACCACTACCGAAAAAGAGCTTTTAGCTGTAGTATATGCTTTTGAGAAATTCTGTCCCTACCACCACCATCGTGTACACCGATCATTCCGCGTTGAAGTACTTGTTGACTAAACAAGATTCCAAGCCAAGACTTCTTCGTTGGGTTTTGCTCCTTCAAGAATTTAAATTTGAAATTCGTGACAAGAAGGGAGCCAAAAACCTAGTCGCGGATCATCTAAGTAGACTTGAGGATCCTTATCAAGGGGATCATCCGAATCAAGAGATCAATGACTCTTTCCCCTTGAGGCCTTAATGTCTATCAATTCCAATCTTGATGACACCCCGTGGTTTGCGGATATTGCAAACTACTTAGCGGGTGGCATTCTCATCGAAGGGTTAACATCCCAACAAAGGAAGAAGTTCTTTAAAGATGTTAAGACTTACTTTTGGGATGACCCTTATCTCTTCAAACAATGTGCTGATTTGATTATTCATCGGTGTGTTGATGGACCTGCAGCTTTAGACATTCTCGAAGCTTTCCATAAAGGACCCACTGGTGGTCATTTTGGTCCCAACTACACCGCGAAGAAAGTCTTTGACTCGGGATTCTATTGGCCTACCATTTATCTTGACGCTCACGAGATGGTTAAAAATTGTGATGCTTGCCAACGCCAAGGCAAGATCACACATAAAGATGAGATGCCTCAAAATTTCATCCAAGAATGTGAAATCTTTGACGTATGGGGCATCGACTTTATGGGGCCATTTCCATCATCTAAAGGGAACAAGTACATCCTTGTAGCTGTTGACTACGTTTCTAAATGGGTTGAAGCCAAGGCTCTCCCTACGAACGATGCGAGGGTGGTTGTGAACTTTCTGAAGCAGCTTTTTGCTCGATTCGGTGTTCCTCGTGCTATCATCAGTGACCGCGGGACTCATTTTTGCAATGATCAATTTGCTCCAGTCATGGCTAAGTACGGTGTCAATCACCATCTTTCCACCGCTTATCATCCTCAAACAAATGGTCAAGCCGAGATATCTAACCGTGGATTGAAGAAAAATTAGAGCGAACTGTGGGAGAGCATCGTGCCTCGTGGGCCGATAAGTTAGATGATGCTTTGTCGGCTTTCCGTACCGCATATAAGACCCCGATTGGTTGTACACCTTATCGTCTTGTGTACGGGAAGTCATGCCACCTCCCTATCGAGCTGGAACATAAGGCATACTGGGCCTTGAAGTGGGCGAATTTTGACATCAACAAAGCCGCCAATCTTTGGAAGATTCAACTCAATGAGCTAAATGAACTAAGGAATGAAGCTTATGATAATTCTTTGATCTACAAGGAAAAGACCAAGATCATTCATGATTCAAGGATTAAGAACCGAGAGTTCAAAGTTGGTGATCAAGTTTTACTCTTTAACTCTCGGTTGAAGATCTTCTCCGGCAAGCTGAAGAGCCGTTGGTCTGGTCCATTCACCGTCGCCAAAGTCTTCCCATATGGCACCATTGAGCTTTCTCAGCCAAATGGGCCGAATTTTAAAGTGGCCAGGGCGTGAAGTTGTACTTTGGTAAGGACATCTCTCATGAGATGATTCCATCCCTCACCACGTTTCCCTTGAATTAAGTTCTGGGTCGAGTCAGGCTCGTGACTTGGTTAACAAAAACAAGCGCTTCTCGGGAGGCAACCCGTTGATCTATCCTTTAACGTTTTCATAATAAGTGTAGGGGGGAGCCCCCTATGTGTTTGTTGTCTTGTTTCTTATAATGTGCAGGGATTAAAGCTTCAGAGAGCACTTTTGATGACATTTGGCAAACCGTGATCCCGTGTACCCGTCTTCCTGGTTCTATCCTAAACTGTCGTGATTCAATATTTCATATCTTATATGTTCACATTGAAATCACTATAGTTGTCCTTTCCTTAGCAAGATTTAACCAAAGTGCACAATGTCCTAGGTGTAGGGGAGTTTACTCCCACATGCTTGAACATTAAGGACAATGTTTATATCAAGTGTAGGGGGGACTTCTATCGAAGTAAATGGGCTTTTCCATGAATTTGTCCTCATTTTAACCAGAAAATTTGATTTTTCGAAATTTTTCAAAAATTTAAATCTATTTTGGCCTAGTAGTTTAGTAGTATATTCCTTTGTTATCGTTATTTACTTTATCTGCTAAAATAAAATTATCAATAAAGTGGTTTTAAATTTTTCAACGTTGTGAATCTTTTGACTCAACCCGAGTTTACTTATCCAAGTTTACTCTAGCTAGTATCCTTAACGTGCTTAAGTCAAGTTTTGCTAGGCTTTTATATAGGGAACTTTAAGACGCGAAAGTCTTAACTCTCACGGGTTAATAACAAGAAATTTTCGCAAGTTCCTATAATTGATCCTAGAAAGTCGTTTATCAAGGGAACTTTAAAATGCGAATTCTAAACTTGAAAGAGTCTAAGAATTTGCAAGATCCTATAGATGACTCGAAAACCCAAAACTTTGATTTAATTGGCTAAGAATCCACGAGTCTCATTCCTTGAGATTTTAAATTGTGGAGAACGAGAGATGATAGAGTCAATTATAAGTTTGGTATTCTTTCATGAATTTATGTGAGTTGATTATAAGCTTATTCTTCCATCGCTTGTTAATAAATATATTTTCAATAAATAAGGTTGTACGATTTGAAAAGTTACTTAGCTTCTAGCACAAGATCGTTTAAAAGTTGATAGGTATTAATTAGAGTTCATAGCCAAGGCATAACTTATTGAAGCGGGATGCGAAGATTGGCGAGTCCGAAAAGGCCCTAACAAGGCATGAGGGCTACATTTTGTTGCTAAAGATCCCAAGTGATGTGAAGAATCATTTATCAAAAATCAATATGAAGGATCGAGACACACGGCGAAAAGCAAATACTCCCCTAAAGATCATGGAGAAGTCTATCCAAAAAGGCCCTAAAAAGGTATGAGGATAAATAGATCCAAGTCCTAAAAGGAGGCGGATCGTTGTATATCAAAGTCCAAAATAAAGATTGGAGAAAAATGAAGAAGTCGTGGTCCAAATACGAAGAATCTCTCAAAAACTTCAAGTGAAGAAATTCCTATTATGAAGAGAAGACCATAATTTCAAGAACGTCTCTCAAGATTCAAAGTATGAAGTCGCTGCCAAATATCGGTCCGAGAAAGGTCTCAAATCGTGAAGTGAGTTATGCCAAGATATGAACTTTAAGAGGTCCCGAGAAGCAGTTTTATAAGATTTTGTCCTTTAGCTAACTATGGATGAAATCGTTCCACTTTATTTTCAGCCTAAATAACTATCGAAATAAGTCAAACAATGCATCCTCATGATCATTCAAGACAAAATTAAAATATAAGAGATACACCTAGGAATAAGGGAGTCTAAGTGAATAATTGGGCCACATGAGTTTGTGTTAATTTGCTAACTTATAATAACAATGATCTCGTTTTTAAGCTTGGTTTGGGGAACGTGAAACTTGAGGATGATGAACATTCATTACGGACAAAACTCCAATGTAAGTCTTTGATTTCTTTACTTATTTTGAACATATTTCTATCTTTTTAATCTCCTTAAAGTTTAGTATTTATAAAAGGCCAAGGTGGGTTATCTATGATGAGAAATGTAAACTGTGATTTGAAATTAATGCATTGCATGAGGGCATTGCAATGGTCAAGTGTAGGGTATTTAATAAGTGTGAAAACACTTACCCTTTCACCACTTATTTCCAATAATAACAAGACCAAAACGTATATTTTATGTCGTAAAAGTCGGAATTATGCGTGGTTTGTGTTTTTATTGTGTTTTAGGACCAAAAGATGAAAAAGGAAGAAAACATGGCTATCGCGGGCTTTTATCAAAGAAAACGAGAAAAGACGAAGTCAAAAGATCAAGAGTGCAAAAAGAACGGAAGTCCAAGGCCTATTCTGAAGATTTATCGAAGAAAAAGTCTAAAGACGGAAGTTTAATGAAGTCGAAGAACTCAAGTCTAATAGAAGAAGAAAATTACAAGACAAGTTCAATTTACATCGACAAATCTCGAGACGACGTCGAGAAAGACAAAGAATTTACATCGAGTCGAGAAGAAAGAAAGAAAGAAGGAAGCACATGCATCTCCCCATCTCCTATAAATACCCTCCTAATGACACATTAGGAGGATGTTAGCTAGTTTATTTCTTTTTTTCTTTCAAATTTAAGCTTTATTTTATCCTTGTATTTGGAATACATTAATCAAAAGTTCAAGTTTAAGCTTTTAATTTTTAATCTTCTTCCACCTTTCTTGATTTTGATTTATCTTTGATCTGAAATGTTCTTGATTTGTGTTTGATTTTGATGTTTATGTGATTAAAAAGTTCATCTTTTTATTCCTATATAAGTTCTTATACGATTAAGTTTAAGGCTTGTTATGCTTTTTGGCTTATTTCGTATTTAGCTTATTGGTTTTTAAGTTTTCTTAAAAGTTTAGTGTTATTAAAAGTTTGATTCATAAAGTTTGCTATTTCATATTTTAAAAGTTTTCGAATTTGTGCTTATTTAGTCTTGGCTAAGAGTTGGTAAATGCTTATTGGATTAACAGCTTATTCGGTTCAGCTTTGTTACCTTTTGTGTCCATCGCAATATTGTAAGGGTTTTACCTGTCACGATCCCTTGGGTACGATCTCCTGGATACGATCGCATTGACTGCGATCCATACTTCTTTCATTGGCTAAGATCCACACCACGATCACTTGTTGCAATCTGTGGGTGCGATCGTGTTACGATCCCTTGGTACGATCGCACTGACTGCGATCCTTGTTGTTACGATCAAAGACAACGATCCACTTGTTGCGATCGTGTTTGTGCGATCCAAGTCACGATCCAACAGTGCGATCCCTCACTTCTTGAGTGCGATCCACCACTGCGATCAGGGACCATGATCCATCTTGCGATCTAAGTTACGATCGTATTGCGATCTAATTTTGGTTTTTGTCTTATTTATTTTAGTTTTCGAATTTAACTTTTCCCGCATTTTCACTTAGAATTATTTTAAACAAGTTTTGTCTTAGTTTATTTTTACAAAGTTTTAAAGTTTTAAATTCATTACGTTTTAATTTCCAAAAATTGCACGCTTCCCGAAATCTCTGTTTTTACCAAGTGTTTTTCTAGTAATTTTTAGTTTAATTTTTAAAGCTTATATTTTACTCAACGACATTTTCACATTTAATTTTAGTTTAAAATAGATAACCAAACCATTTGTTTTTCCACCAAGAACGACTGAGTCACGCTAATAACGGAAATCAATTCGAAAAGACCGGACGATAACATTCAATGGAATTAATGATGATTAAGACTATCAACTGTTTAACTATTCGGCATAGTTAATCGGTTTAATGAACTTGGGTCTAATTAAATTGGCTTAATTATTATTTGGGTTATATTAAAAGGAGCTTAATTAATTTAGATTAATAGATCACGACTTATTAAAGGGATTATCAATTTTAAGGCTTAAGTAATAATCTAATATAATTCATGACATATTATTAATTAATAATAAATTATAAATTCGTGACATACGTAAGTTATTTATTAAAATGGACTTTATTATTATGGGATTTATTTAAATCATGACTTATTAATATAATATTTATAACTAACCATGACTTATAAGAATTAGCTTATTTAATGTACTTATGTAACCATGACTTATAATTATCTTATTCGATGGATAAGGTAAATTACTTACGTATATTAAACGAGTTTATTACTATTAATGGAACCTGCTATTTTTGTAAAGTTACTAATTATGGAAATACCAAGTATAATAACACAAGAATCATGAAATACATTAATCAAGAACACATGAAACGTATAACATTAAGAAAGACACTATAAATCATGAACATGTAACTCAAGCTAAGAACAAGTAACTTATACCATGAACAAGCAACTCATACACGTCTTTTATTATGTAGATTACATAAAGTCGGAGTAGATCTTTCAGCTTTCATTCTCACTTCATTACTGGACACGAGATACTGATTTTCCGTCCTTTCAGTAAGGACTTCCCTTCTATGCATGATTAGGATTTCCCGTCTGCAACTAAATGTTTTCCCCAGTACATGTTATAAGTTATATGAAAGTATTTTAATAACTAAGATATTGCCTGAGCCTTATATACAAGCATGACCAGTCAGTAGTACTAGTTACGGAGGTACCGTAACCATGACACATGAGGCACCGGTGTCATGACTCACCTGCGGGAAAGTTAGGATTTCCCGTCTGCAGCCAAATGTTTTCCCCAGTTTATGTTATAAGTTATCTGAAATTATTTTAATAACTAAAATATTGCCTGAGCCTTATATACAAGCATGACCAGTCAGTAGTACTAGTTACAGAGGTACCGTAACCATAACACTTTAGGCACCGGTGTCATGATTCACCTGCGGGAGAGTGATATCCCGCAACGTTCCACTCAGTTCAGATTGGCCATTTTATCAGTTTTATTAGTGGGGCGTATGGATGCATCCTAGGCTATCAGTTTACAAGTTATCAGGTGAATGTAGTGTGTGCTCTACATCCTTCACATTGGAGCTGATCCCTCCACCCAACACATTATTTAGAGGTCACCCCTCTACAGCATGACGAGGTCACCCCTCCATTTATTCATGCAGCATTTGTTACAACACATGACCTA
Organism: Glebionis coronaria; assembly: GCA_025667525.1. Taxonomy (NCBI): domain Eukaryota; kingdom Viridiplantae; phylum Streptophyta; class Magnoliopsida; order Asterales; family Asteraceae; genus Glebionis; species Glebionis coronaria. Next base: position 476,498,505 of record CM046877.1, read on the forward strand.
TATAAGCTCTTGGCAATTAAAATACAGTAAATGCATGTTTTCAGATTTAATAGATAACGGTTCAGCTTTATTATTTACATATAAGACTTTTCAGATTATACACACGTTTTCGCTGCAACTTTACTTATCAGTCTACAGCTTCCGTATTTTCTCATCTGCTTCATTTCAGAATTTCTAATCATGCTTTATATCCGTTCACTGGGCGTTATGCTCAGCCGTAGTTCCTTTCATGTTCTAACGGCAGGTACACCAAGACGCTCTTAGGATTCTGGGAGCATGTGCATTTGGATGGAAGCTATCCATACTTCTTATTTTATGCACTTCTTACATTATTTCTGCTTAGTCGGACATTTTTTAGTCCTTTCTTTCAGTACTTTACTTTTCATGTTTTGAGCTTATGTTTGGATTACCGATGTTTGATTCCGGTATTTCTTTTATGGTCAGTTAATGTTTTAGGACATTTACCTTATGCTTTGATGACATGCCATAAATACACGTAACGGTCCACTTATCCAAATGGGGTGTTACAATTATGATATCAGAGCCTGGTTCGACAAGCGACACCAGTATCGATCTACGCAGGAATCACCAGGCTATCATGTTACCCATTTCAGTTCAGTTTACTACCGTTTAAATCAATTTATTTCTTTGATCATGCCAGACAAGCGACACCAGTATCGATCATCCCATAAAATTTCCACCAGTGCCATGTACAATATTCCATATGTACCCCATGTACAGTGTCTCAGTTATACTCCATGTACAGTATTTCATGTGTACTCCATGTACAATGTCTCAGATATGCTTCATGTGCAGTATTCATTTTGTACTTCATGTACAGTAGTCCAGGTGTACTCCAGGTACCCTACTCCATGGATATTGCTAAACGATCCTCAATCATCTCAGGCGTTTCCACTTGTCGATATTCTACCAGATGCTGATACTGTTTATACTATGAAGACTCTGCATAACAAGGACGAAAACTAAAAATTTGAAATTTTTGACAAGAATAAATTTCAACCATCATACACTACCATTCCATTCCATACTTTTAACTTCTTAGCTAGATGTCACACTTCACTCAGCTAAACTTTCATTTAGAAGAGTGGGAACCGGAACCTAGCCGGCCACTCAGCAGAATAGTTACATGAATCACGGTCATGATAATGACCATCATTAATTGACAGACAAAGCAGTAGTGACAACCACCATGCCTATAATTAATCAGTCAGTAACCATCGGAACTCCGGAATGGACGTGACCAGAAATACAAGAGGTCAGTAGTCTAACCGGTTCGCCAATCCTAGCAGTTACTAAAAATTTTCAGCCTTGTCCAGATTCATCCAATAAAACACATGTCAAGACATCAGTCAAGACATGAGTCTCAGGTATCATTTCGGAAGACACATATCAGGACACCAATCATGGTACATGTCATATGAATTTTTCCTCAAAATACGAGTCGAAACTCATAACTCTAGTATGTTTCTAAACTTGGCTCTCAGAAGTTTACGGTACCCTCCAAAGGGGTATACACGTCCTGTTATGCCACGCATAAATCAGACCATTAAAAATTTATGTCACCACTACTAGAGTATTATTCAGGTTAGACCCGCAGTGATCATTCTGTGAGATTACAGACGAACAAATTCAACAAAAGTCACACATTTACTTCACGTATTCCTATGTCAGCTTTATCTTAAATCAGAGAAAAGACTCCACAATATCACCCATATTTATAAACGGTCTCCCTTCCAGTTGAAGACAAGATCCGTCTTACTAACTCCCAATTATAGTCATTTTATTTTCTGCCAGAAAATCAGTACAAGTTGTTATTCTTTATAGCAAGTAACTTATTATTCCAAAGCTACGAATACCTTATGGCTATCAGATATAACTCCACTTCTTAAGTTCCTTAAGTTCATGATCAGCAGATTATTCCAGAATTCCCAGATGTAATTTCAGAAAGTTTTCCAGAAATTCCTTCCTAACCACGAGACGGAGTTTAATATAGTGCTTGTCTCAAGGACAGAACCTGTTGTCAGAACTCTTTATTGCAGGGCTTTAGCTAAGTTAAAAGAGTTGAAGTATCAGCTGCAAGAGTTACCGGAACGAGGCTTTAATCGCCCTAGAACACCACCAGAAGGTGCACCGTTTTTCGTCTATCAGGAAGAAGGCCGGTAACATGAGATCATGTATCGATCACCAAATTTTTTTACAGGATCACCATTCTTAATCGATGTTCATTTTACGTATAGAAGATTTACCTGATCTGCTACGATGTCTTAAATATTTTCTAGAACCATTCACGACCATGCTACCATCAGTGGTGAGAGAAAGAACATGATGTTTTCCAGACTGCTGTTACACATATTATAGTCTCTCTAAAATTTTGATTTATACTTTTGAGCTCCCTAATGCTCCAGCTATAGTATGAAATTAACGAATAAAATATTCCATGAATTTCCAGACCAAATCGTCAATCATTGATAACATTCTTATCTGCTAAATTCTAGAGAAAAACATGAGAATCATCTTTTCATGATCCTGTAGATTCTCCGATAGGAGAAAATTATATACGCAGCTTCCCAGATGTAAATTCTAGTTGAACGAGGTAACGTTTCTGAGCCACCCTATTTTAGCAGAAGAAATCTTAGACAGTCCTACGAAGACGAAGGCCATCACCAGATGGTCAAGATCGACGCCTGTGGCTAAAGCAAAAAATTTTCTAGAACTCAGTTGACTAGAAATTGCGAACAGTTCCCACGATTAGCCTTCCATGGCTAAGCTTACGCATAAAGGAGAGGACCTAAAATAAAATTTTGTATCACATAAGATCCTACGCTAGGAGAGATCTATTTTACCCAGACTTAAAATTCTTTCATGACTATTCACCCAGATTCCACCAGAATGTACCATAATCCCAGACATAATTTTGATAGAAGCAGTGTAACACATTGATGCAGCTATGTTCATATCTAGAGTCCTGACATACCGTAGGGTCAAGATAGAACGCTGTCATGCTAGTGAGTTATTACAACCATTAGAAACTTCTGAACATAAATGAGACAAAATTTCAAGGAATTTGTTATCAGTTACCACAGACTCAGAAAAAGTATGATGCTATCTAAGTCATTGTCGACCATGTAATCAGCCTATTTCATCCGAAAGGATTACGCAGTAGTGGACCTGCAAAAAATTCAGCAGTAAATAGTACGATCACGTGTATGTCTACGTTCACGTTACGTTTACGTTTATTTCACTTTCACGTTTACATCTCATTCGCAGTATGATGCTGTTTCAGTTCACGTCTTGTGCTATCTCATGATTTAAGCTCACTTTCGCGTTCATAACACTGTTCACGATCAAGTTCGTGTCCCATTACGCGATTCACGTCTCGTAGTTTATTACCGAATACGGCTACAGAAAGCTTGAGAAACCAGACTCAAGTTTAGCACAGTTTTTCCATACTCAGGCAGACGTTTCACATCTCAGGCCGTATTGTTTGGCATTCCTTCCTCAGTCAGCATACGTTCATGATATGTTCTAGTATCACGTTCATAGTATGTTCCACGTATCACATTCACGATATACTTCATGCTCAACGTTCCTCATATAATCACGAACCACGTTTACAATTACTCACGTAGCACGTTCACAATTGTTCACGTAGTTCGTCCTTATATGTTTTTAGCAGCTTGCCTAGAAATATAAATGTTATCTTTTTAGGATAATTGTACGTACTGTTTCATGTATACTACATGCTATAGCTTATTCATTCAGATTCAGAAAATCCATCTTATGTATAGAACCAAAACTATTCAGCATCATCAGGACAGGGTCATCAGGACCAAGAGTTTGTTCATTATGTTTAGACCTTTGAAGGAATCGTTTCGAGCGGGAAGCCACTCGAATCGGAGGAGTCCATCCAGACCTCTCATTCCTTTTCCTTTAATAAATCCAGTTAAGTCCTTTCAGTCATGTCAGGTTTATACCTATCAGCAGCATTATGTCTTAATTAGAAGACAAATTATCCTTCAGCTTATTTATCTTTTTAGTTTACGTGTTCTTTCAGTTCTTAGAACTTCATTAGCTTATTACATTTAATTCGAGGGCAAATTTTCCTTTTAGAGAGGGAGAGTTGTAAAACCACAACGTTTTTAGGTTTCTATTTCGAGGACGAATCATTCTTTTAGAGGAGAAGAGTTGTAAAACCCACATGAAAATACCATTAAATAAATTTTTCTTTGTATTTATTTATTACACTAAAAGTATTACGTATATTAAATAAGTTACGACAAGTAAATAACGTAATTAAATACGACACGACAAGATACGACAAGGAGTTAAAAATCATAAATACACGACAAGTAATAACGTATATTTTATTTACAACACGAAAAGTATATAATTAATTCACGACAAGTGATTACGTACAATAATTACGACATGACGAGGTGTATTACAGAATTAATTATAAATCACAAATTTACAAATGCACGAGATTATAATCATGACACGAATTTAATAAGTAAAATGGGCTCCATGTTTTTAATAAAATTTATAAGTAACAAAAGCCCAAAACCCGACCCATTTGAAGAAATAACTAACAAAACCCTAAACTCCTCTAAACAAAAGGACGACACAAAAAGTTTTTCTTTTAAAAAACCAAAGTACAACGACGAGGTTATGGGTGATAGCATAAATTACAATCGATCAGCTTGTTTCGTTGAGGTTGGAGTTGTGTTCGTCTCGCATTCGAGTTCGAGTATATTCCCTTATTTTGTTTACAAGTTTTTTTTCTGTTCTTTCATTTTGGAAATCGAGTGGAGTCGAATCGTGTTCGGACTCCATATAGCTTCGATTCGGTTTGGTTGAGGTCGTTTTTAAGGTACTAACTCATAGTTCTTTTATCAAACTTCCTTGATGATCACACATATATATAATAAACTATAAAGAAATATAAATGATCATCTTTGTAAGTTACGTAGCATTAAATAACCAAAATGAAAACTATTCGTGTCGTAGAGGCATGATCAAAATGCTTGGTTATTGTATGATTTAGAATTTTAAATGGAGTACAATCTCTTAATTTTTTTTAAAACTAACACGTTGTATTTGGAATGTGAACGATGTATTTGTAGGTGGGCTTAATAAATTCTTTGTTTAATTGGTTTTATTATGACATTCAATGGGATTAATGATGATTAAGACTATCAATTGTTTAACTATTCGGCCTAGTTAATCGGTTTAATTAACTTGGGTCTAATTAAATTGGCTTGATTTTTATTCGGGTTATATTAAAAGGAGCTTAATTAATTTAGCTTAATAGATTAGGACTTATTAAAGGGCTTATCAAGTTTAAGGCTTAATTAGTAATCTAATATAATTCATGACATATTATTAATTAATAATTAATTATAAATTCGTGACATACAGAAGTTATTTATTAAAATGGACTTTATTATTATGGGACTTATTTAAATCAAGACTTATTAATATAATATTTATAATTAACCATGACTTATAAGAATTAGCTTATTTAATGTACTTCTTTAACCATGACTTATAATTAGCTTATTCGATGGATAGGTAAATTACTTACATATATTAAATGAGTTTATTACTATTAATGGAACCTGCTATTTTTGAAAAGTTACTAATTATGAAAATACCAAGTATAATAACACGAGAATCATGAAATACATTAATCAAGAACACATGAAACGTATAACATTAAGAAAGACACGATAAACCATGAACATGTAACTCAAGCTAAGAACAAGTAACGTATACCATGAACAAGCAACTCATACACGTCCTTTATTATGTAGCTTACGTAAAGTCGGAGTAGATCTTCCAGCTTTCATTCTCACTTCATTACTAGACACGCGGTACGGATTTTCCGTCCTTTCAGTAAGGACTTCCCTTCTATGCATGATTAGGAGTTCCCCTCTGCAGCCAAATGTTTTTCCCAGTACATGTTATAAATTATCTGAAATTATTTTAATAACTAAGATATTGCCTGAGCCTTATATACAAGCATTACCAGTCAGTAGTACTAGTTACGAAGGTACCGTAACCATAACACTTGAGGAACCTGTGTCATGACTCACCTGCGAGAGAGTTAGGATTTCTCGTCTGCAGGCAAATGTTTTCCCCAGTACATGTTATAAATTATCTGAAATTATTTTAATAACTAAGATATTGCCTGAGCCTTATATACAAGCACGACTAGTCAGTAGTACTAGTTACGGAGGTACCGTAACCATAACACTTGAGGCACCGGTGTCATGACTCACCTGCGAGAGAGTGATATCCCGCAACGTTCCACTCAGTTCAGCTTGGCCATTTTATCAGTTTTATTAGTGGGGCGTATGGATGCATCCTAGGCTATCCGTTTACAGTTTATCAGGTGAATGTGGTGTGTGCTCTATATCCTTCACATTGGAGCTGATCCCTCCACCCAACACATTATTTAGAGGTCACCCTTCTATAGCATGACGAGGTCACCCCTCCATTTATTCATGCAGCAGTTGTTACAACACATGACCTATATAAGCTCTTGGCAATTAAAATAAAGTAAATGCATGTTTTCAGATTTAATAGATAACGGTTCAGCTTTATTATTTACATATCAGACTTTTCAGATTATACACAGGTTTCTGCTGCAACTTTGCTTATCAGTCTACAACTTCCGTATTTTATCATCTGCTTCATTTCAGTATTTATTATCATGCTTTATATCCGTTCGCTGGGCGCTATGCTCAGCCGTAGTTCCTTTCATGTTCTAACGGTAGGTACACCAGGACGCTCTTAGGATTCTGGGAGCGTGTGCATTTGGATGGAAGCTATCCAGACTTCTTATTTTATGCACTTCTTATATTATTTCTGCTTAGTCGGACATTGTTTAGTCCTTTCCTTTAGTACTTTAGTTTTCATGTTTTGAGCTTATGTTTGGATTACCGATGTTTGATTCCGATATTTCCTTTATGGTCAGTTAATGTTTTAGGACATTTACCTTATGCTTTGATGACATGCCATAAATACACGTAACGGTCCAGTTATCCAAGTGGGGTTTTACATTCTTGACTTTTCCAATTTTGCAGTTTTAGTCCTTCAACTTTGAATTATGTTAAGAAAGGTCCTTTGTCTTTGCTTGGCTTGTCACTTTTCATCCTTCTTTTGTCTTTTCTTCATCAATAAAGGCTTGATTCCTTTGTTTGCTTCATAATTGTATCTTTTTACCTACACAAGCACAAACAACAAAACATACCCATAATAATGCTTTTATGAATCAAAATCAGGTATTTTGCTTTGTGTTTTAGGGTTATTTGTGATATAATTGATATGAGATTTCACTCATATCAAATCTCCTACACTTGACCATTGCCATGACCTTATGCAATGCCACATTTTAAAGCACCAGTTTACACTTTTCTCATAATTAATCCACCTTGGCCAATACGGAATGCATTTACACTACACTACACTATATGATGCATGATTTTGATTTATACAATGCAATTCAAAGGAAAACAATTCTATTTATATATTTTTGGATTTTTCTTGAAATGGATTTATTGGAAATAACTTATAAAGAAATCAAAGACTTTGATTAGGGCTTTAGTACCATGAACACTTATCATTCTCAAGTTTCACTTTCCCTATACTAATCTTAAAAACAAGATCATTGTTATCCATAAGTGAAAGTGCATCGACTTATTCATAAAAATTAATTCTGTTACTATTATGCCCCCACTTATTATGCCTCTAAGACCGGTTATTATTTGAGCAAATTGCTTGAGGGCAAATTTGTCATTATTTAAAGCGTGAAATATAAGAAGTGTAAAATCACAAAATAAGGAAGCACGGTTTTAATCCTAAGTAACCATCTTATCCATTATTTGAAAAACCGCCCACAATTAATATAAGTCCGACCCAAAATAATAAGTCATTCGCCTTATGTGTAAGATCCTTATTTCATGCATTAATAAGTAGCTACACATTCGCTAAGGAAATAAAAATAAAACTCACGCAATAATTTATATTCGCCGCCTTTTTGAGACCTTGGATCTTCAATCCCGCAACCCGTCAAGGTAATATTGGACTGGAGCAACTATTAGATCCACGCAAGATACGACAAGGAGTTAAAAATCATAAATACACGACAAGTAATAACGTATATTTTATTTACAACACGAAAAGTATATAATTAATTCACGACAAGTGATTACGTATAATAATTACGACATGACGAGGTGTATTACATAATTAAGTATAAATCACAAATTTACAAATGCACGAGATTATAATCATGACACGAATTTAATAAGTAAAATGGGCTCCATGTTTTTAATAAACTTTATAAGTAACAAAAGCCCAAAGCCCGGACCATTTGAAGAAATAACTAACAAAACCCTAAACTCCTCTAAACAAAAGGACGACATAAAAAGTTTTTCTTTTAAAAAACTAAAGTACAACGGCGAGGTTAAGGGTGATAGCCTAAATTACAAACGATCAACTTGTTTCGTTGAGGTTGGAGTTGTGTTCGTCTCGCATTTGAGTTCGAGTATCTTCCCTTATTTTGTTTATAAGTTTGTTTATGTTCTTTCATTTTGGAAATCGAGTGGAGTCGAATCGTGTTCGGACTCCATATAGCTTCGATCCGGTTTGGTTGAGGTCGTTTTTAAGGTACTAACTCATAGTTCTTTTATTGAACTTCCTTGATGATCACACATATATATATATATATAATAGACTATAAAGATATATAAATGATCATCTTTGTAAGTTACGTAGCATTAAATAACCAAAATGAAAACTATTCATGTCGTAGAGGCATGATCTTAACGCATGGTTATTGTATGATTTAGAATTTTAAATGGAGTAAAATCTATTAATATTTTTTAAAACTAACACATTATATTTGGAATGTGAACGATGTATTTGTAGGTGGGATTCATAAATTCTTTGTTTTAATTGGTTTTATTATGACATTTAATGGGATTAATGATGATTAAGACTATTAAATGTTTAACTATTCGGTCTAGTTAATCGGTTTAATTAACTTGGGTCTAATTAATTTGGCTTAATTATTATTCGGGTAATATTAAAAGGAGCTTAATTAATTTAGCTTAATAGATCACGACTTATTAAAGGGCTTATCAAGTTTAAGGCTTAATTAGTAATCTAATATAATTCATGACATATTATTAATTAATAATTAATTATAAATTCGTGACATACGGAAGTTATTTATTAAAATAGACTTTATTATTATGGGACTTATTTAAATCACGACTTATTAATATAATATTTATAATTAACCAAGAATTATAAGAATTAGCTTATTTAATGTACTTATTTAACCATGACGTATAATTAGCTTATTCGATGGATAGGTAAATTACTTACGCATATTAAATGAGTTTATTACTATTAAGGGAACCTGCTATTTTTGAAAAGTTACTAATTATGAAAATACCAAGTATAATAACACAAGAATCATGAAATACATTAATCAAGAACACATGAAACATATAACATTAAAAAAGACACGATAAACCATGAACATGTAACTCAAGCTAAGAACAAGTAACTTATACCATGAACAAGCAACTAATACACGTCCTTTATTACGTAGCTTACGTAAAGTCGGAGTAAGGACTTCCCTTCTATGCATGATTAGGATTTCCCCTCTGCAGCCAAATGGTTTCCCCAGTACATGTTATAAACTATCTGAAATTATTTTAATAACTAAGATATTGCTTGAGCCTTATATACAAGCATGACCAGTCAGTAGTACTAGTTACGGAGGTACCGTAACCATGACACTTGAGGCACTGGTGCCATGACTCACCTGCGGGAGAGTTAGGATTTCCCGTCTGTAGGCAAATGTTTTCCCCAATACATGTTATAAATTATCTGAAATTATTTTAATAACTAAGATATTGCCTGAGCCTTATATACAAGCACGACCAGTCAGTAGTACTAGTTACGGAGGTACCGTAACCATAACACTTGAGGCACCGGTGTCATGACTCACATGCGGGAGAGTGATATCCCGCAATGTTCCACTCAGTTCAGCTTGACCATTTTGTCAGTTTTATTAGTGGGGCGTATGGATGCATCATAGTCTATCCGTTTATACTTTATCAGGTGAATGTGGTGTGTGCTCTATATCCTTCACATTGGAGTTGATCCCTCCACCCAACACATTATTTAGAGGTCACTCCTCTACAACATGACGAGGTCACCCCTCCATTTATTCATGCAGTAGTTGTTACAAAACATGACCTATATAAGCTCTTGGCAATTAAAATACAGTAAATGCATGTTTTCAGATTTAATAGATAACGGTTCATCTTTATTATTTAAATATCAGACTTTTCAGATTATACACAAGTTTTTGCTGCAACTTTACTTATCAGTCTACAACTTCCGTATTTTATCATCTGCTTCATTTCAGTATTTCTTATCATGCTTTATATCCGTTCGCTGGGCGTTATGCTCAGCCGTAGTTCCTTTCATGTTCTGACGGGAGGTACACCAGGACGCTCTTAGGATTCTGGGAGCATGTGCATTTGGATGGAAGCTATCCAGACTTCTTATTTTATGCACTTCTAACATTATTTCTGCTTAGTCGGACATTGTTTAGTCCTTTCCTTCAGTACTTTACTTTTCATGTTTTGAGCTTATGTTTGGATTACCGATGTTTGATTCCGGTATTTCCTTTATGGTCAGTTAATGTTTTAGTACATTTACCTTATGCTTTGATGACATGCCATAAATACACCTAACGGTCCACTTATCCAAGTGAGGTTTTTACATTCTTGACTTTTCCAATTTTTGCAGTTTTAGTCCTTTAACTTTGAATTATGTTAAGAAAGGTCCTTTGTCTTTGCTTGGCTAGTCAATTTTCATCCTTCTTTTGTCTTTTCTTCATCAATAAAGGCTTGATTCCTTTGTTTGCTTCATAATTGTATCTTTTTACCTACACAAGCACAAACAACAAAACATACCCATAATAATGCTTTTATGAATCAAAATCAGGTATTTTGCTTTGTGTTTTGGGGTTATTTGTGATATAATTGATATGAGATTTCACTCATATCAAATCCTCTACACTTGATCATTGCCATGACCTTATGCAATGCCACATTTTAAAGCACCAATTTACACTTTTCACATAATTAATCCACCTTGGCCAATACGGAATGCATTTACACTACACTACACTATATGATGCATGATTTTGATTTATACAATGCAATTCAAAGGAAAACAATTCTATTTATATATTTTTGGATTTTTCTTGAAATGGTTTTACTAGAAATATCTCATAAAGAAATCAAAGACTTTGATTAGGGCTTTAGTACCATGAACACTTATCATTCTCAAGTTTCACTTTCCCCATACCAAGCTTAAAAACAAGATCATTGTTATCCATAAGTGAAAGTGCATCGACTTATTCATACAAATTAATTGTGTTACCATTATACCCCCACTTATTATGCCTCTAAGACCGGTTATTATTTGAGCAAATTGCTTGAGGGAAAATTTGTCATTATTTAAAGCGTGAAATATAAGAAGTGTAAAATCATAAAATAAGGAAGCACGGTTTTAATCCTAAGTAACCATCTTATCCATTACTTGAAAAACCGCCCACAATTAATATAAGTCCGGCCCAAAATAATAAGTCATTCGCCTTATGTGTAAGATCCTTATGTCATGCATTAATAAGTAGCTACACACTCGCTAAGGAAAGAAAAATAAAACTCACGCAATAATTTATATCCGCCGCGTTTTTGAGACCTTGGATCTTCAATCCCGCAACCAGTCAAGGTAATATTGGATGTTGGGAATAAATTATAGCCAGTCTACTTGAGCGCTGACAAGAGTAAAACAAGCGTTGATAAGAAGAAAACAAACGCTGACAGATCAAGCGTTGACAAGAAGAAGTCAAGCGTTGACACATTGAAGATGAGCACTGATGGAAGGATATGATCTACAGGTTTATTATGTTCTAGATTACTTCTAGTAAAGATAGGAACAACAATATATTTTCTATATTTATCTTTACCTAAAATAGTTGATACGTAGATTATTGTACAAGGCTTCTTATGTCTATAAAAGAAGACCTTTAGGTTATTGTTCAATATAAGTTTTCATACGTTAAACACTTTCATTGTAAGCAAGTTTGATATCATTAATCAAAGTGAAAGTTTGTTTACATCTTGTGTGTTCTTGTTTAAGTGTTAATTCCGCATAACACTTAGATTGTCATATACATATACAAAGGTTTATCTAAGTGTATTACTTGATCTAATCTCGTATACATAAAGCTAAATCGATCTAAGTTTGGGATTAACAAGTGGTATCAGAGCTTGTTGAGGAACTTTTGATCTTAAAGAACACAAGAACCCTAAAATCACCAAAACCCTAATTTTCACAAAACCCTAAAAACATCATGTCAAATCCAAAAGTAACCTTCTCCTCCTCACCTTTACCAAACATCAAGATTCCCATGCTTGATGCAACCAACTTTGAATTGTGGAAATTCAACTTTGAGCAATATCTGGGGATCTATGACTACACTCTCTGGGAGATTATTGAATATGGAAACACATTCAATAAAGCCCAAAAGATTGCTAATGCTATTGCTAGAAGAGCAGCTGTTGCTGGATGTTCAGAAGCAGATAAGAAAGAAAAGCCAGAGGATGGTAGAGCTGTGGCTGCTGAAGACATAACAAAGAAAAGGGTTGATATGAAAACCCTAAATATTCTGAAACTCTCTTTGGGACAAGAGAACCAGCATAAATACAGAGGTTATGAATCTGCTAAGGACCTTTGGGCAGCTCTTGAAGTTGCATATGGTGGCAATGAAGATACTAAGGAAGAGAAGAAGAAGCAACTCATGCATGATTATGCTGTCTTCAAGGCTCAACCTAATGAAAAGCTTAGCAGTGTGAGAAGCATCTTGCTTAACATTACAAGCAAATTGTCCTTCATGGGGACATAACTTGGTGATGTTGACATTAATGCCACTTTTCTTAAAAGTCTTGGTGAGGCGTGGAAGATTGAGGCAAGATCTATACTTGCCAACAACACTCACAAAAGTTCTACTTTTGATGATATCTACAACAAACTGAGGCTGTTGGAAGATGAAACTCTTTTGGAGCATGGAAGCAAGTCTACCAACAGTAATATGGCCTTCTTCTCACATAGTGAAGGTTAATTTAATCAGAAGGACTCTTACATGCATCCAGTTACTAGATCATCATGTGTCAACGCTAGAACATGTCTTATCAACGCCTCCTATTCAGACGCTGACACATACAAAAGTGACTCACCAAGAGTTAAACCTGCTGGTTTGGATCTAGATACTGTATGTGCTTATATTGCTTCTTTGCCCAATGGTTCAATGATTACATATGAGGACCTTGAGCAGATAAGTGATGAACACTTGGAAGAGATGGATATTAAGTGGAACATGGCTCTTGCCAGTATAAGAGCAAACATGTAGAATAGAAGGTTTAAGAAGAAGATGACCTTCAATGCAAAGGACACAGCTGGATTTGATAAATCCAAAGTTGAGTGCTACAACTGTCATCGTATGGGGCACTTCATGAGGGAATGTAGATCTCCTAGAAGATCTGATGCTGGTAAACCCTCAAGCCAAATTGTTAAGGCTCAGGATCCTAAGGCCATGGTTGCAGTTCAAGAAATTGATGGTATGGGATGGGATTGGAGCTATTTCGCTAAAGATGTAGAAGAGATAAAGCTTTGGTTGCTGAGATTGAAGAAGAAGAGCATGTTCAATATGCTCTCATGGCACACTCCTCCTCTTCATCAGATAATGAGGTATATGATGATGCTTTTTGTAGTAAGGGTTGTAGGTTAAATACAGAGAAACTTAACAAAGAGGTGTTAAGATTATTAGATGATGTGAGAACTGAAAGATGCAAACTGTCTAATTACCAACTAGCTCTCACTCAAACTGAGAAGACAGTTTCTGAATACAAGAAAATGGAATTTGACTTAAAAGATAAAATAAATATCTTAAAACATGAGTTAAATGCTAGCAATGATATTAGGAGCATCATGGAAAGGGTTAATGGTGAGCTACAGGCTAAGTTAGATGAGGCCATTAAGAATAAAGATAATGTTGGCCTTAAAATTCAGAGATTTGATAAGGCCACATAAACCCTAGGAGAATGTGTAAATAAACAAAGGGATCCTAAGGACATGACTGGGATTGGGATGAAAGACTACTCTGTGGTTCCACCACCAGCTGGTGACTTCTATGGTGTCCAACAAAAGGACCTATCTTGGACTAGTTTACCAGAACTCCAAGAGGAGGAATTCATTCCTCCACCAAGAGTCATTACCCCAGTTGAAGAGTATCAACAGAAGTTGACTGACTTGAATGAATGGAAGAAAGCTAACCCTACCTTATTTGTTAAGGGTGGCTTGTTATGTGAAAGTCCTAATGAGTCAACCCCCATTAAGGTAACAAACCCAATCACTAGTAAGGCTGTTGACCTTGGCTCAAACACTGTTAGAAAACCTAGCATTAAGTATGTAGAGATGTATAGGAATACTAGGTCACCTAAAAGCCAAGTTAGCAATGATGGAACATGCTTCTTCTCTTCTAGACCTAGGGTTCTGTCTAGAAAAGTCTGTTACACTTGTGGTAGCTTTTCACATTTAGCATATAAGTGTGTCAACGCTTCCAAAGTCAGCGTTGTTAAAAAGTCAAATGTTGTCAGACCCAAACCTTGTGTGCAGCAAAGTCCACAAGTTGTTAGACCTGCCCTATTCTTTACTAGAGGGTCTAACACTCATGGACAAAGACTATTTCAAAAGATAAATACTTGGTCTAATAGGCAATGGGTTTCTGTAGCAAACCCTAGGTTCAACGCTGACAAGGGTAAATTCACCGTTGACAAGACCAAATCCAACGCTGACAGAAACGTGGCCAGACCTAAATATTTGCAACCACAGGGTAAGGGGTCTAAAGCTTCTTCAAGCTTGACATGGAGACCAAAGAAAGATTAAAACCCTAATGATAATGGGATGTCAATGACCTGCAACAGATTTAATTACATTTCAAAGGTCATTACAAAACCTATTGGGGTTAACTGGGTATTTCATCTAAAGAGGGATGAACAAGGGGTTGTTATGAGAACTAAGTCTGTTCTTGTTAAACAACCAGATGAATCCATGTCTGCTAAGGCTTGGGTTCCTAAAGAAAACTAACTTGTTTTCTTTATGTGCAGGGCATTCAAAAACAGGTCAATGATTATGGATATTGGGATAGTGGATGCTCAAGGCACATGACAGGGAAGGAAGATTATCTGACTAACTTCACTCCCATTAAGGATGGTGATAAGGTTTACTTTGGAGGCGGATATGGTACTATCACAGGAAAAGGAACACTTCTCACCAAGAACTTGCGTTTTGAAAACGTATTTTTGGTAAAAGAACTTGATTACAATCTTTTTAGTGTATCACAAGTTTGTGATAACAAAAATAAAGTTCTGTTTACTGATACTGAATGCTTGGTGTTAAGCAAGGATTATAAGATCCTTGATGAGAAATATACTGATTATAGAGCACCTAGACATAAAGACATATATAATGTGAATCTGAATGGGATTAGAATGAATAAAAATATGTCATGTTTTTATGCTAAAGCTTCAGTAGATGAAAGTAATCTATGACATAGGAGACTAGGGCACATAAACTTTAAGAATATAAACATGCTTGTGAGACTTGGCTTGGTTGATGGTTTGCCTGAAAAGGCTTTCCAGAATGACCACTCTTGTGTTGCATGTCTTAAAGGCAAGCAACACAAGGTTTCATTCAAGTCTAAACATGTGCACTCTAGTACTAGACCACTTCACTTGCTTCATATGGACCTATTTGGTCCAACCAATATAGAGAGTTTGAATGGTAAATCATACTGCTTTGTCATCACAGATGACTTTTCTAGGTTTACTTGGACTTTCTTTTTAGCTATGAAGAGTGATACTGCTGACACTTTAATTGACTTTATCACTCAGATTGAGAAGAAGACTGGTAATGAAGTTAAAATGCTTAGGAGTGATAATGGTGGTGAATTTAGGAATAAAGTTTTAGATGATTTTTGTGCCAGGAAAGGGATTACTAGGCAGTTTAGTGTTGCCAGAACCCCACAGCAAAATGGGGTTGCAGAAAGAAAGAATAGAACTCTAATTGAAACAGCCAGAACTATGTTGGCAGATGCTCATTTCCTAATAGCTTTTTGGGCGGAGGCTGTGAATACAACATGCTATGTTCAAAATAGAGCATTGGTCAACAAGATACAAAACAAAACACCTTATGAGTTACTTTGGCGAAGAAAACCCAATATTGATTTTCTTAGACCTTTTGGTTGTCATGTAGTTGTTCTAGATACTAGTGATGCCTTAGGTAAATTTAGTGCAAAAGGTGATGAAGGCTATTTCATGGGGTATTCAGTGCAGAGCAAGGGATATAGGGTTTACCTTAAGAAGGAAAAACGTATTCTTGAGAGAGTACATGTTAGGTTTTTAGAGAGTAAACCTAGTGATCCTGAAAGTGGTCCAAATTGGTTGTTTGACTTGGAACCTTTATCTAGGACTTTAAATTATATGCCTGTCACTAATCCAGACATTGTGAAGGTAACTTCAAATGTTTTGGAAGAACAAGTTGTTGATGTTTCAGGTACACAGGTTAATGAAGAGGTTGGATCACAAGCAGAAAAGTCATCTCTTATACTAGAGTATGTCACAATTCCCATATGGACAGATGCTTTTGTTGCTGCTGCTGCTACTGCTGGAAAGGATAATGGTGGTCCCCAAGTACCACCAGATAACAACATGCATGGTCCCTCAGGCGTTGACAAAGGCAATTCTAGCACTGACAGGACAAATTCAGACGTTGATGGCTCAAACATTGACAACACCAATTAAGGCGTTGACAACCCAAACGCTGACAACCAAGGTTCAGGCGTTGACAACACTTTTGCGCATCTTTTCTCTTCTACTTTTGAACAGGGTGAACCTTCTAATTTATATGAAGAGGTTCATCCTCATATTGATGAAAGAGAGTCTGAAGAAGAAGATATTGGCAACATGGATAATGAGATTGAAGACACCAGACTTTTTGAAGGAGGAGTTCTCACTTCTACTATGAAGAATCACCCCTCTTCTCAAATCATTGGTGATATTATGACTCCTGTTCAGACTAGAAGATCTCATCAAGGTCTTGGTGGATTTATTGCCAATATTCACAAGAAGGTTGATACCCCTCTTGTGCAAGCATGTTTGTTTGCCTGTTTTCTATCACAACAGGAACCCAAGAAGATCTTTGATGCTCTCAAAGAACCAAGTTGGGTGGAAGCAATGCAGGATGAGCTTCACCAATTTGCAATTCAGGATGTTTGGGAGCTGGTTGATTGTCCCAAGTATGTCAGACCTATTGGGACAAGATGGGTTCTAAGAAACAAGAGAGATGAAAGAGGTATTGTGGTCAGAAACAAGGCAAGATTAGTGGCTCAGGGATATACACAAGAGGAGGGGATAGACTATGAGGATGTCTTTGCACCAGTTGCAAGGATTGAAGCTATAAGGATCTTTCTAGCCTATGCATCCTGCATGGGCTTCACTATCTATCAAATGGATGTCAAGAGTGCCTTCCTCTATGGAACAATTGTTGAGGAGGTATATGTGATGAAGCCTCCTGGTTTTGAGGATCCAGAGAATCCAGACAAGGTGTATAGAGTCAAGAAGGCTATGTATGGACTTCATCAAGCCCCAAGAGCATGGTATGGCACATTATCCACTTATTTGGTGGACAATGGATTCAAGAGGGGCACCATAGATCAGACACTCTTTACAAAGAAGAAAGGTAATGATGTTCTACTTGTTCAGGTCTATGTTGATGATATCATCTTTGGATCCACAAATCCAAAGATGAGTGAGGATTTCTCCAAGCTCATGACAGACAAATTCAAGATGAGTGCTATGGGGGAGATGAACTTCTTTCTAGGGTTACAAGTTCAGCAGAAAGAAGATGGTATCTTCATCTCCTAGGATAAGTATCTGGCAGAGATCTTGAAGAAGTTTAGCTTTTCTCCACATGAAAAGAGGGCTACTAATCCTATGGATAGGGAACACCCTTGGGGAAAGATTGGAGATGGGAAAGATGTTGATGTCAGGCACTATAGATCAATGATTGGTTCATTGATGTATCTCACAGCCTCTAGACCTGACATCATGTTTGCTATGTGTGCTTGTGCACGTCATCAAGTGACTCCCAAAGAATGTCACCTTTATGCTGTTAAGAGGATATTTAGGTAACTAAGATGTTATCCCAATCTTGGCTTGTGGTATCCAAAAGATTCAACTTTGGAGCTTATTGCTTATTCAGACAGTGACTATGAAGGTGATAAGTTTGATAGAAAATCCACAACTGGTGGATGTCAGTTTCTTGGGAGCAGGTTGATATCTTGGCAATGCAAGAAACAAACATTGGTGGCTAATTCTACAACTGAAGCAGAGTATGTGGCTGCAGCTGCTTGTTGTGGACAAGTTTTGTGGATTCAGAACCAGCTGTTGGATTATGGGTATAATTTCATGCATACCAAGATATTTGTTGACAATAACAGCACTTTATGCATTATTAAGAATCCTATACATCATTCTAAAACTAAACACATAGAAATTAGACACCATTTTATAAGAGATTGTTTTGAAAAGGGTTTAATACAACCAGATAGGGTTGACACAGAAGAAAATGTGTCAGATTTACTAACTAAACCTTTTGATGCTGGAAGGTTTCAATACTTGGTAACAAGTATTGGAATGATCAATCTCACATAATATGTGTTTTGGAGTCTTTTTGTAAAAGTATGTACAGGATAATGCATTGTTATTGGTCTTTTTGAGGATTTAGATTTTCCACTATATTTTTCTAACACTGACAAAGGTTGCTTTAACGCTGATAAGTGTTATTGTGACGTTGTCAGCAATATATTTGTCTAACGCTGACAAAGATTTTCTTAACGCTGACAAGTGTTATCGAGGCGTTGTCAGCAACAATGTTAGTTTTGTGGTTTTCAATCTAAATGTGCAGGTGGTGTTAGCATTATACCATTGGATACAGAGTTGCTTATGGATCATTGGAGAAGCATTTGAGCATGTTTTTGTTTATGGATGATGGTTGGAATTTTCAATTCCTATCTTGACATAATTTTTTTATGTTCATGCATATTTTTGGCAACATTTGTATCACAGTTTAAGGGGAGGTTTTAGGAACCTTTAGGACTTTTGGGTATCCTTATGATAATCTTATCATAATTCTAGATTGTGTCCACAGGTGAGTATGAGTTAGTTTTACTAAATCATGAGGCACTGTAGCATGCAAAGTTGATATACTATGCATGCTGCCAAGACATTTTTGGCCTAGAATTGGTTGTGGTCTGTTGGGAGACTTAGGAATGATTTTTCATGGGTTTTACCTGGGAGTAACAAGGAATTTTAAAAGGCAAATTAGTTGTTAAGAGTTTTGGTTAGCAAGGGACACTAGAGGACTGTTATGTCTATGTTGCATAAGCAAGTGTGCATAACTGGACAGTGCTTGCCGCCCTATAATAATTATCAACTTTTTGGTTATCTTCTCTAGGATAAATTACTTTGTTAAGGTCATTTTTCATTTTTATAAATTTTTATTTTTGGACGCTGACAAGTATTTTTCCAAGCGTTGTTGTGACCAATTTAGACGCTGACATGGCTTTGGCAAACGTTGACAAGAATATAGCCGTTGGGCGTTGATGGGTTATTTTTGACCGTTGACACTCAATGGGACCTACCCAGTTGTTACGTTTTGACATATTTTTGGGCCGTAATTTTGGGAGAAGATAACTCTCATTTAATGCATGAGATAAACTTATTCTTTTTCAATATTTTCATGATTGTATTTTGAAAATAGTTGCCTAATTTTTGACCAATCGCATGCATATTTTCTCTCCTATATATTTGGCTCCTATTTTTAAACAGGGTACCTATCATTCTTGTCTAACACAATTTTCTCCTATAACTTCATCTCTATCAATCATTCAAACAGCTTTCAACAATGGCACCAAAATTCAAACCAAGTGATTTGGAATTGGGATTCATGAGTCAACACAATATGATAGCATATCTTGAAGCTGATGATACTCTGTTTCCCCAATACACACAAATGGTGGCGTATTTGAATGCATCCCCAATTAGGTATGCTCTTTCTCATGCTCCACTCATTCCTGTCACACATATTAAACAGTTTTGGAACAATGTTAGTTCCTCAACAGTTAATAGAGTGACTACATTATCATCTATTGTTCATGGGCGCACATGGGTGGTTACTGAAGCTCTGGTTCGCCAAGCTTTACATCTTGATGATGTTGATGGTATAACCACCCTCCCCATTGATGAAATAGAACAAGGACTAAGGGCTTTGGGTTATCCTTTTCCTGCTGAAGGAACTTTAAATAAATATCATAAACAGGAGTTTCCCCCAGCCTGGAAGTACCTAATACATGTCCTCTTGCAATGTTTGAGTCCCAAGTGTACTACACACAATGAGATCAATAGATCTATTGCTAGTGCTATTGTGTGTATTGCTACTAGGCAAAAATTTAATTATTCCAAAATGATTTTTGAGGGCATGTGTAAAAATAAAGGGAACAAAATAACTTTAGCTTATCCTAGATTTTTACAAATGGTTTTTGAGGTGCAAACTTACTGCACAAGGGATCATGATGATTTTTATGAGATCCCTGTGCAAAAGAAAGCAATTTTTATGAAGATGAACTCACCCCCACATCCTGACCTACCCCTAACCCCAGCTATGATTGCTGTCATTGAAGCAGCACAACCCCAACCAGACCCACAACCCCAAATTGACCCAATACTTGAACCATTACCTTCACCACAACGCATGCAACTTGACCAAGAACCCTTCGACGCTGACACGTTAAATGTTGGCGTTGATGTGCCTATTTCAAACGTTGACACACATCCTTCGCAAACCCAAACACCCCTTAACCAACCCACATCCACCCAATCCACATCCTCTTCTCCCCCAACACAATATAGGTTACAAAAACGCCAAAGGACTACTGGAGTGTTCTCCTCTAGTGGTCCTAGCCATGTAGCAGAGAGAACCACCACCACAAGTGTGGTTGGTGCTATGGATGAGGCTGGGACTATTGGTTCTGGCTTAGGAGCTGGCCAAGACAGTCCTACCATAATTAAGACCTCATCCATGCCCAATGAATCTAACTTGGGAGGTCAAATACCATTTTAGAAGAGGGCAGATTGGAACCAATGACATTGATGGAATTGACGGCTGTCTGCATAAGCTTGCAAAAGCAAAATGCAGACTTGGTACATATTGTCAGTACACAAGGCCTTGAACTCAAGCAATTGAGGGAGATGATTGTTATCTTGGAGAATGCTAGCACAAGGAGAGGGATGGAGGAATCTTCCAAAGGGGAGGATGAACAAATAAATGTGAGTGATAAGGGCTCTCATGATGGTCAATCTTTGGATGTTGCTGAGGCCCTAACAAGTTTGAAGAAACAGACAGGTTTTGATACGTCTCTGGTCTCTCCTACAAACTTAAATTTGTCATTTACAGCCATGTTGGAGGAAATTACAAGAGGCGCTGAGATAGGTACTTTCGGCGTTAACAAGACAGATTTGAACGCTGACATGAGTAACTTGGGCGCTGACAAAGCAAACGTGAGCGTTGACAGACCTGTAAATGAGGTTGATGTATTCGAGTCATCATCCATCATCAAAGAGGTTTCTTCACAGGTATTACCATCTACCTTACCAACAGTTGATCCATTAGATAAGGGTAAGGGTATTATGGTAGAAGAAGTTGTTCCAAAGAATGCAGCACAAATTGAGTTTGATAGAAGGTTGACTGCACAAATTGTGGAACAAGAAAGAAAAAAGGTGGGTGAATCACCTTTTGTTGTCACTTCAGAAGAGCAAGAAGGAAGTGATGAAGCCAGTTTAGACTCAAGTGTTATGATCATAGAACAACCAGAAAGACTTGAGTATGGTGATGAGTTGGCAAAAGAGAAGTTGAATGAGTTGAAATTGCAGGTTGATTTTGATATGCCAGAGGTTGTTCAGATGTACCATGCTTGGGAAGATAGGTGTATGGAGAATCCACATTTGACCATTTCAGATCAGATATGGGGTTTGGAGATTCTTCTCAGAGTACAAAAGGATTGCAAGGTCATTCTGAAACACAAAGCAAGCAATGTTCTCTCAAATTTGAAAAGGGATAGAAGGAAGTTGTACTACATGCTACTCAGATGTCATGGAACAGGATGGACTCATAAGAAATTGATTGGTTTGACATTTGAAGAGTTGGAGTGCAGAGCTTATCCCATTTGGGTTAGAGTACAGGAAGAAAACACTCTAAGACTTCTTTCTGATGAAAGAAAATAAGAACTTGCACAGGAAATGGAGCTTAAGAAGGCAATGTTTGTTCCCAGACCTGTGAAAAAGGGAGTCCCTCTTGAGTTTCCCAAAGATATGGATCCATTAAATCCAAGTGAAGCTGTTATAAGAAGGAGCCTCAAGCTCTCACCATTAGAAGCTTCAGATATGGTACAAGTGTTACCACTTGATTCCAGAAACCCTATTATAAGCTATGAAGAAGATGAATGTGGGTTTTGGAAGATTGGCAGGTATGGAAAAGAGGTTCACACTTTTACCATTCTTATATCTTTGTTTGCAAGTTTTGATAGAGAAGACTTGGTAGACCTATGGAGGTTGTTGGAAGCCAAGTATGAGACTGAAGCTCCCACTTCAGTCAATGCAATAAAACTGTGGTCAACATTCAAGAGAATATGTGGACCAATTGATGAAGATCCTGCTATTTGGAAGGATCTTGAAGATGACCTCAGTGGTCTTCAATGGAGGTTGTATTCGGCTGCTGGAGTATATTATTTGAGTTCTACAAAGTTTGCTGAATATCTACTTGTAGATGGTCAGTATTTCATGTCCAAGGAAGTCTTGGAGAAGATGAAGAATACTCAGCTGGAAATTGATTATTCAAGTGATGTGGCCAAAGATTTGATCAGATTTATTTATTACCAATATGAGAAGGTTTGTAAGATTCCTCCTAGTTCTTAATGTTTATTCAGAAACTTGATTACTAGAGTAGATATCAAGTTTAGGGGAGGATTGTTGGGAATAAATTATAGCCAGTCTACTTGAGCGCTGACAAGAGTAAAACAAGCGTTGATAAGAAGAAAACAAACGCTGACAGATCAAGCGTTGACAAGAAGAAGTCAAGCGTTGACACATTGAAGATGAGCAATGATGGAAGGATATGATCTACACGTTTATTATGTTCTAGATTACTTCTAGTAAAGATAGGAACAACAATGTATTTTCTATATTTATCTTTACCTAGAATAGTTGATACGTAGATTATTGTACAAGGCTTCTTACGTCTATAAAAGAAGACCTTTAGGTTATTGTTCAATATAAGTTTTCATGCGTTAAACACTTTCATTGTAAGCAAGTTTGATATCATTAATCAAAGTGAAAGTTTGTTTACATCTTGTGTGTTCTTGTTTAAGTGTTAATTCCGCATAACACTTAGATTGTCATATACATATACAAAGGTTTCTCTAAGTGTATTACTTGATCTAATCTCGTATACATAAAGCTAAATCGATCTAAGTTTGGGATCAACATTGGATTGGAGCAACTATTAGATCCATGCAACCGTTGTGAGAGTAATATTGGAATTCAATAGCTACTATAATTAACTCTTCACTGCCCCTCTTGGGAGTCTTGTATAATTTTTTTTTCTTTTTCTTTTTCTCTTTCTTTTTCTAGCCACTCATTTTTTATAAGCCGCTCTTATTTCTTTATTCCTCACAAAGAAAGTTGAAAAGAATAAAAGGAAAAACACCAACTAAGTATTAAGCATGACATAAGTCTAGTACACATAAAATGTTTTAAATTAGAATCTTACGACGTACTTATACCAACCACAAATGATTGGTAAAAGATGCATAAGAGACTTCAAACCAATTAAATCCGTTCTTGATTATTTATTAACATATTTACATGCGTTGACAAGAAAGTAAAGGTTACGAAAGGGGATATAAAAGCCATAATTAACTAATATGAGGTTTATCCAGCCCTTAACACTTACTTCAAACTCTATCATCTCTTGTTCTCCACAGTTTAAAATCTCAAATAATGAGACTAGTGGATGCTTAGCCTAATAAACCAATAAAGTTTTACATGGTTAAGGCTACTAGCTAGAGAATGCTTAGATAAGCAAACTCGGGTTGAGTCAGAGTATCCATGGCGGGCCTAATATGTCAAAGAAATCTAAACTTGTTAAACCATAACATTTATTATATTCCTTAGCCTCGAGGAGTGGTGAGCAGCACATTTTTATTTTTATATATTTTGATGAAAAATAAAAGAAGAATATATATACAATGTAAATGTGTTATGGAAATGAAAAATGATTAATGCAAAAATTATGAATGCATATTTTTGGTGGCCAAAGTAGATTAAAAATTTGAAAAATGTTTGAAAATTAATTTCCATGTTATCATGAAGTCAATAGCAAAGTTCTAGGTAAGGTCACTTCGATAGAAGACCCCCCTACACTTAAGATAAACATTGTCCTTAATGTTTAAGAGTATTGGAGTAAACTCCCCTACACTTATGACATTGATAACTTTGCTTAACCCAAGCTAAGGAAAGGTCTACTATAGTGAATTCATTTTAAGCACAATGTGGTTTGAAAATCACAATAGTAACAAAGTGAACCCGATACAAGGGCCTCCTCAATAAGCTCCAATGCATGAATGAGAGAGAGCAACCCTACAAACATCAAGAAGACAAAAGAGGGGCATCCCCCCTACACTTCTTCTCAACTATATACCCTTATTCCTATCCTACCACACTCTAGTCTAAAAGATCTAAGCCTAGTTATTCAAGCTTGATTTATAGAGTCTCTAGCTCGAATCTTCCCACAATGAATTAATTCATTGGGAAAATGGGGATCTCTTGGATCATTTCAACGGAAATGTCCTCCCCAAAGTAATGCTTAACACTGTGACCATTCACTTTGAAATTTGGGCCATTTGGTTGTGACAACTCAAGATTCCCATATGGAAATACTTGAGCAATAGTGAATGGACCGGACCATCGTGACTTAAGCTTGCCCGTAAAGAGTTTCAACCTTGAGTTAAAGAGGAGAACCGACTCTCCAACTTTGAACTCACGGTTCTTGATCTTAGCATCATGCAATTGCTTAGTCTTTTCCTTGTAAAGCAACGAGTTTTCATAGGCATTGGCTCTTAATTCATCCATCTCATTAAGTTGGTTGTTCCTATGTGAACCGGCTTGGTTTAAATCAAAGTTAACCCATTTAAGAGCCCATAAAGCCTTATGCTCTAACTCGAATGGGAGGTGGCTTGATTTTCCATAGACAAGTCTATAAGGAGTACAACCAATTGGTGTCTTAAAAGCCGTCCTAAAAGTCCACAAAGCATCATCAAGCTTATCCGACCAAGAAGCTCGATGTCTCCCACCGTTCTTTCTAAAATTATCTTTAAACCACGATTAGTGACCTCGGTTTACCCATTGGTTTGAGGGTGATACGCGGTAGAAAGTCTATGGTTAACACCATACTTCTTCATGACTCTTGTAAATTGATCATTACAAAAATGAGTCCCACGATCACTTATGATAGCCCGAGGTACACCAAATCTAGCAAACAATTGCTTTAAGAACTTGACTACAACTGTAACACCCCATTTTGGTAAATGGAATGTCAGACGTGATTATGGCGTGTCATCAAAGCATACAAGGATAAATGTCTTAAACATTACATGATCACAAAGGAAATACCAGAAATAAACATCGGTACCCCAAAGTAAAGCTCATCACACACAAACATAAGTACTGTAAATGAAAAGGACTAAACAATGTCCATGGAAATGAGTAGCAAAATGTATGAAGAAATGCATAAAGTAATGAAGGATAGAAAGCTTCCAATCCATATGCACGTACGCTTAAAGTCTACGAGCGTCCCTGAGTACCTGCCGTTTTGGGCACATGAAAGGAAAACGGCTGAGCATAACGCTTAGTGCACGGATATACAAGCATAGAATGAATAACATAAGCATATACAACATATAGCAGCGGAATTGATTTAAGTCCTGGAAAACATGGTATAACTTAGTAAAACTGGTTTTATTGTTTGAAAAGCCTTATGTTTATACTAAAAACTGTTTAACATGTTTACCATTAGCCAATATAGCTCATGAAATATCAACGTGCATGAATACTTAGAGGGGTGACCTCGTCATGCAATTAGAGGGACTGCCTCTAATTAATATAAGTTTGGGTAGGTAAGATCAACTCTTTGTGAAGGATGCAAGGCACACACCACATTCACCTAAATAATCTGTCAAAACATGTAACCTAGGATGAACCCATACGCCCCACATGATAACATAATAATATGGCCAAAAGCTGAAAGGGATGCCACGAGCTATCACTCCGCCGTGGTGAAGTCATAACACTGGTGCCTCTAGTGTTATAGTTATGGTACCTCCATAACTAGGTGAAACTGGTCATGCATGTATATGGCTTAGGCATTTAATTACACATAAGCAAATCAAAACATATAAAACATATACTGGGAAAACAGTTGGCTGCATACGGGGAAATCCTAATAAGGAAAAGAATGTCCATACTGAAAGGACGGAGAATCCGTACCTTGTGTTCAGTGAACGAAGAAGACGAACGGAAGAGAGTCCAACTTCGATCTTACTAATGCTACATAAATAATATACGTGTATAAGTGTTATGATTACTATGTACGTAACTGGTTTTATATCATGTCTTAGCTTGCTTTATATGTTCATGTCTTGTTTTACTGAACTTAACGTTATGTTGTCCTTATCATGTATTATGTATATTCTAATTAAGTATTACTTGTATTTCTGGTATTATTATACTTGTTGTGTAATAATAAGTAACTTTCTAAAAAAAATAGCAGGTTTCCAAAAGAAGAAAGTTTCCAAAATAGAAAGTTTCCAAAAGTAGAAAGTTTCCAAAAATAGAATGGTTGCCTAAAATAAATAAGTTTCTAAAAATAGAAAGTTTCCATAAATAGATTAGCTGCTTAAAATAGATAAGTTTCTAAAAATAGAAAGTTTCCATATTTAGAAATAAGCTGGATTAATAAGCTAACAAAATAAGCTTAAAGTTAACTGATTAATATTCTAAGTCATGTGATTAATAGTATAGTTTATTAATTAATACATGTAAATTAAATAACTATAGGTTATAAGATTTAATTAAATATAACATGATTTAATTAAATTAAAGTGCATAAAATACTTAGGTTAAAACATGTATTAATATTTATTATTAATATAATCTAAGTCACGGAAATTAATTAATAACATGTCATGCTTTAATAATTAATTAATTACTTTAGTCTAAATTAAATAATAAAAATACTTATGTTAAAGTCATGTATTATTATTAATAATAACAAACCTAAGTCTCGTTTTAATTAAATCAATTATATAACATGTTTTTTTTAACAAAATTATATGACATGTTAAATTAATTTAATTACTTGTAAAATTTAAGCACATGTAAAAATAACTAAACTTGTAAAATAAAATAACAAACCGGACCATGTATTATTTTATTAAAACATGTCGTGAACCGGACCATGTTTACCCTTGAACCGGACCAAACAAACACACCCTTAACAGTGGCGAACCGGCTTGGCCGGTTGCTACTGTTTTCGCAAAAATGCCACCGGCTCAAGCCGGTGGTCCCTTGGTCTCTCGGCTAGCCGCCGCCCATGCGGCGTTCCCCCTGCTTGTTCATATTAGCCACCGGCTTATGCCGGTGGTGCTTGTTCCTTGCGGCCGAGACACCCAAACCACACCGAGACGATGGGGTCTCGGTTGGTGGTGATTAAAAACCCACCGAGAGCTTCGGCTCTCGGTTCCACGTGTCGGCCGGACCAAACACCCCTAAAACATCCATGTTTATTTACCCCATGATTAGATCTACATGTTTTTAATCTTGTTTATTTAATTATCATGATTTCATGTGTTCTAATTAAATAAAAGAATAAAAAAGAAAAGGTTCAAGGCTTACCAAAGCGTGAAACAAAAGAGAACGATAACACGAACGATTTCCACTAGAATTGGATCACCAAAAATCAACGAACACCTCTTCCTTGGTGTGTTCTACCTGGCGGCCAAAAGGGAGAAAAAGGAGGAGCTAGGGTTTTGTGTTTTTTATTAATCTTCTGTAAAGTGAAAACATGTTTTCCCCTTTTTCTTATTTAGTAAAATTTAAAGTGGGCTTGGCCCTTTTTCCTTGTTCTTGCCGCAGGTAGGTGGGGCCCACAAGGGGAAACCCATTATTTTCCGTGTTCTAAAATATTACGTGTTCTCGTGGTCGTGTTTACGTGATTTATTTATTAATTGTTCGTGTTATAATATATATTTATACGTGATCGTAATAATAATTACGTAAATACATAATAATAGGTTCGTGATTATTTACGTTCATGATTTCATGTTCGTGATTATAATTATTGTTGATAATAATTATCGTGTCTTAATACGTATTAAATACTTATCGTGTAATAACACGTACGTAATACTTGTATTTAATATTCGTGAAACGTAAACATGTTATATAAGGAAAGTTTTAATCATATACGTACGATTATATATGTACTGTTCATGGTAAAAGCATGCGGGTTTTACAACTCTCCCCCCTAAAAAGAATATTTCGTCCCCGAATTATAGATAACGTAAACTAGAAAAGAGGAACATACCCGAATTCAAAACTTGAAATGAGGGTAAGAAGCCCAGATAGACTCCTCTGTTTCCCAAGTGGCTTCCCGCTCGGTATGATCCCTCCAAAGGATTTTGACGAATGGAATCGTCTTACTCCTCATGACTCGTTCTTGTCTGTTAAGAACTCGTTCGGGTTCCTCTATGAAGGTATGATCTTCACGAATCTGTTCCAGTGGATACTGAACCATGTGAAGGGGATGATACTTGTACCCTCTGAGTAAGGACACATGGAAAACGTCGTGAACATGAGAAAGCTACGGAGGTAACGCTAAACGATAAGATACTTCACCGACTCGCTCAATGACATCAAACGGTCTGATGAATCGAGGACTGAGCTTCCCTTTGATTCTAAAATGTGACAATCCGTCAATTTATGGTCGATATTTTATTCTCAATATTTATTTGAAAACATTATTTTAATGTTATAATATGAACTCACTTAATTTTGGGAAGAAATTTGGATTTACGTCTTAAAGTAGCGTCGACTACGTCTAAACCGGAGGATTCTACGTTACGTGCCTACGTTTACATACACCGTTTTTGATGACAGTCCGACATTTCAGAAAATAAATTTATCCGTGAATATTATTTTGGAGTTTTAAAATTTGTGTTAGTTCATAAACTCACAAATTTACGAGAAAAGATTAGGACTTACGATTTTATTTTAACGTCCTTTACGACTAAACCGGAAAACCTAGGATTACGTATTTACGTTTTCGAACTCCATTTTTGATGAGACAATTTTTATTGGATTCGTTTTGTGTCTTTGATTCATAATTTATAAAAACGTTTTTCGTAAAACGACCCGAGGGCACGCAAATCGAGAAAACTAGAATCGAGGAATACCCGTAAATTAGTGAGGTGGGACAAAATACATTATCCCACCCCACTAATAAACATGGGACGGCACACATGACACCACATCTTAAGATGTGGCATCATGTTAGCATAAAACTTACAAGTGTAAGTAAGCTTACACTTTAAGCTAGTTACTAACTCAAAACCATCAAACCATTTCTCATTACCACCATTTACACATGCAAAACAAACTCAAAATCCTCTCAACCATCACCACCTTGCCGTCCACTTTGAAGAACAAACACCCCATTTTGATCTTTTCTAGCCATGAAATACTTGTTAACTAGCTCTATCTTGGAGTTACCTTGAAGCCTTGATCATTTGGTGGCCATTTTAACAACAAAGGAGGTGATTTGCTTGTGTCCTAGGGCTGATTTCTCAACTATTGTTCTTGGTGTTTGATGATCTTGGAGTTACTTTTGGTGCTCATCAAGTTCTTGTCTTCCAAAAACAAGAAATACACTTGGTTGGTAAAGAAGATCATCCTCTCCATTTTCTCTTATTATTTTTATAAAGAACAGATATATTTTCTTTCTTTTTGTATATGTATATGATGAATATATGATGATAAAAATGTTTTGTGGGGATCAAGTGTTGATAAATATGCTTAAAAATGTTAATAACCATGAGAAATAAGGCTAAAATCATGCTTATTTAGTTGGCTGTATAAAAACAGTATGTAACTAAAACTTGAACTGATAAACTTGCATGGTAGAATCCATTTAAAGTAAGTACAAGATGTTATACACATGTGAGAGTTGGAAATGCAATGGAATCATTATAATGAGTGAGATATGATCAAAACAAGATGAGTGTGCTAATCTGAATAAGCTGTTTTGTAGGGACTGTTAAGCATAGATAAACTTAAAATGAGCAGTAGCTATAACTAAGTTAAATGTAGCACATAATATGAAGATCATGCCACCCAAAAATAATCTTCTAATTCATTATAGAACTCTAGATATGATAAAAATGGTGAAGATGAAAATAAAAATCAGATTTTGAGAATTAATGTTTATTATTATTATATAAGCACTCAAATTTTATTGTATAAAATGTAAAATAAAAACCCACTAACTTATGAAATTTATTTATATAAATATGTAAAAGGTTAAATAAGTGTATAAATTATAAAAATGGTAGTGGAATAATACTTATAAGTAATAAAAACTATAAACTTGATTTTTATGACTTTTTCGGCTATTACCGTAAAATTAACGTTTTTCGCCAATTAAAACTTAGACGATCAAACCCGTCTAATGTAAAGTTTTCAAAGTCATATACTGATATATAAGTAACTAATACAAGTAAAAACCGATAAAACCCGAACTATAGGACATACGGACATTAACGAGCTAACTAAGCATATTGGACTAATAATTGGACTAAATAAGTTAAACACTTATAAAAAGAACTTATTGGGCTTAACCCATTTGGGCCCAACATGGAAAGTATAGATACTGATAATATAAGTATAAAATGAAATAAAACAAGTTAAGGAACTTATAATAAGCTTATTGGACCTAAAATAGGTAAATAGATAAAACTAGTAAACTAGTAAAAAATTACCAAAATGTAAACACTAAAATGAGTAAACAAGGATATATAAACCCACTTGATCATCATCATATGTATATTGTTATTTTGATAAAAGTCATTGGACATGAGTCTAAGACGAGCATTATTTGTCTAGGTTTTCATGATTGAAGCACGTGCCGTACGTCCGAATTGCTGATAACCCGCCTTCCCACATCAACGTGAGTTCATAGCCTCGCACTCTTTTAAATGTTTTTATAAATGTTTTATAAACCCGCGAGGGAGATAACATGTTAGTTTTTATAAAATATGACACCATTTTTCCCGATTGTTTGATTATTGATTTGGACCCGAATGATTGTATGACCCGATTGTATGACTCGATAAATGATTAAAGGACCCGATAGATGAAATAAAATAGATTATTAAAGTTAGGTTATGTCACAAAAAGTCCCATTAGCATGAATTGTGAACTACCGGGATTTGGTAGACGCTTGTGCATATAATAGTACTATTTGGGGACGATCACCCCAGTTCGCGCCTTGACGGTTGATCCCCGTCGTGCCACATTGATTGGTAAGCGAATTTATGTATGAGAAGATTTGCATTGCGTGACCTTTGTGACGACACGCTACTTTAGATGGGCAAATTGAGTATCGGGTTAGCTACCCGTTGTTTGGTTTAGTAAGGTAACAATGTCATGCGGCTTATAATAATCCAACTGACGAAATACTACTAGACGCACCGAATTACGATGTATTGCCTGACTAGCAATACAGGGTCATACTCTTGATATTATATTCGTGTTTTGGTTTTCATAACCATATTCATAAAATGGTTTTTATAATCTATACAACGTTGCAAAACGTATTGTATGGTGTTTTTAACGACAATGATTCGTATTATGGTTTTTAAGGCAAATGCCTATATTATGATTGGATAAAGATTTGTATAAAATGACTTTGGCTATTTTATGGCCTATTAAAATGATTTGTACAAAATGATTTTCAGTAATAATTTATTACTGATATTATATTAATGGATTTTATTAAACTCTATGAATTCACTCGGCGTTATCGCTGACCTTTTCTTTTAACATGTCTTATCTCAGGTACTTGAAGGTAATTCTCGGGAAGACAACAAGAATTCATGGCCTGCACTTAAACAATAATTTCCATTCAAATACTTTGTAAAACTTTGTATGAAATAATATGACTTGGGACCGATGTAACTTTGATATTTATGAATGGAAATTCTTTATTAATAAACGACGCGATTTTTATGCATTGTCTATGATGTGAGTAATGTGCTATCCCGTAACACCAACGAGTCTTCCGCTGTATTGAGTTGTATAAATTTGGGGGTGTTACAGTTTGGTATCAGAGCTCTCGTTATAGAGAACGAAAGATTTTTAAAAACCAAGGTTTTGAATAAAACATTTCAAAATCTTTTAACTATAAACATTTTTCTAAAAATGTCTAAAAATATTTTGACTATAACGGTGCCAAAGAATTCCCGAGTTACCGACAAGGCCAGACTGAGAAGTGTTATTTTAATATATATATATATATATATATATATATATATATATATATATATATATATATATATATATATATATATATATATATATATATATATATATATATATATGATGTAATTTGATTACATGATTGTTTGATGATTATTTTGATATTTATACGAGGTATTTATACGACGTAGATTGTCACAAGGAACCCTAAATCCCCTAGTAAATTAATCGAAGCTATTCTCGTTGGAATTCTAGCTATCCTAGATCTAAACCAAGTTGTGGATATTTATGATCCCAACAAATGGTTGATATTCGTAGAAATGTAGATATTAGTTGATTGTGATATTGAAAAAGAATTGGCGAGATTAAATATGATATCGATGTCATGACGATCTTTCTTTATAAAGTGGAATTTGACAAAACGTTATCACCTAGAAAGATGTCATCTGATTCGTTGTCATCCATTTCTTAAATTGAAATCGAAAGGGTGAATGTTGCACTTGAGGCTGTCATTGGAATCATTACCCAAAAGCCTCATGCCACTAGTACCTTTCCGAGAAGTCTAATTGACTGATCGAGTCATTTCATATTAGTGACTCATTTGATAATTGTTGTTGTAAGAGCTATAGGATTAGAAATTAAGTGTTGATTGATAAGTCAGTCTTATAGCTTACTAAGCTTATAACTAAAAAAAAATCAGAAAAATGGAATGTGAATTTTTGAATCAATAACTTTGAACTCCCTTAAATTTGGACAAAAGTTCTGAAATAAGCTGAAATAAAACCCCACTCCACTTTCACTTTATGTGGTTTGATTTCAAGCTAATAAAAAAAACTTTACCAAATTCAATATCTAAAAACAGAAAAATGAATTTCAGAAAAACCTTCTTGAATATTTCTTGAACAATAAACTTTTTGGAACTCATATTTTCTTAACTAAATACCAGCTTTTAAATAGAGGAAAAGGAATTATATTTTTTACAAAAACACCAACTTTCATTCACTTAAAAAGGAATTACAATAAAACTTAAGAAAATATGGAACAAAAAATACAATGCCACATACGGCTTGTATTTATACAACTGAATAGAAGCTTCTAGTCTAAATGAATAAAATAATACAATGGCAAAACCCTAATCCTTGAAATTCCTTAAAAGCCCTTGGGAATCTTGGTCAAAATGCGTCCCATGTGATGTTGTTAGTTGCCAGCTGCTTTGTTTTGATCTTGGACGTCCAAAATGGTCTTGGGGACCAAGGAATAAGATTAAAACGTTGATGCTGTCTCCTTTGGGGTTTTGTGTGAAAGAGACGGGGCAGGGGAGGGTCCTACCCAACACATGGGTGTGTTGGGTTCATGTTTTGGGTGTGGGATGGGTAGTGGGTGAGGTTAATCAAAGATCTGGAGGAGCTAAACAAAAACCCCTTTGTTTTTAGTTTAATCTGACCTGGGGAGTGTTTAGGGTTTAAGGGTGATTAAGGGATGTTTTAATCCGTTTTGGGATTAAGTGTGTTTTAAAAAAGTGTTTGGGTGGGAAAATTAGTTGACTGTTTGACCAGTTTATTAATAAATTGGTTGGTGGGTTTGGGTTGGGTTTGGACGGGCATGGGTTTGGGTAAATGGGTAGGGTCGGGTTAAAGGTGACGTGTCAAGCACTGAGTGGTGGGAGAGAGTTTGTTGTCTGGGCAGTTTTGGCCCCTACACTCTTTTCTTTTGTTTACTTTGTAAAAATAGCACAAAATCCCATTTCCTTTTATATTCAACTTTGGCAGCTTGTCAAAAATGGCACAATAACTTTTCAAACTTAAAACAAGGACTTTAAATGCATAACTTGCATTCTTCAAGGGCCATTCTTGTAATATCTTCAAACATGGAGGACCTTTCTTGCCAAATGATGATTTCTTCAAGGTCTTTCTTTGCCAAATCTTCAAAAATGAGGGACCAATGTTGACAATTCTTCAAACTTCAAGGTATTTTTGGAAATTCTTGATTCGGGTCCGGTTCATTATGCGGCTTCGTTTCCCGTGTTCGTTTTTTGATTGATTCTTGTGATCTTTTTGTCTTTTCCTCAATATCCGTACCTAAAATACACAAGCAACAAACACGAGCATATATTTGGCAGTCTTAATGATATTTAATGCATTTTAAGCCCGATTTGGACGATGAGACTATGTATAAAAGCAGTCTCATCAATCATATCGAGCTTTTATTTCCCTATTAAGGTCTAAGAATAAGGTTGAAAGTATTGGAGAATGAGGTAGGATATCGCATTGAGTATAAGTTGATTAAAACTTGAATAAAGTAAAATTTTAACCCGTATGGAATATGAGACTGTTAAGAGGAATTTGTTAAGTTCTTTGATTGAATTATAAGATTTTAATTGATTGTAGGTTTGTGTTAATGGTTGTTCCTAGACCATTGTCCACTAATGAGGATGCCCAGTGTCCAACAAATAAATCGAAGAAATCTTCTTCTGAATAGGGACCGATGGATCTTTCGGGACACACCTAATGACTCTTGTAGATTAGTGTTCATTGTGGTATCTTTTAAAAAAAATAATCCCTAACTCAACTGAGACATCAGTTGGTAGGATGAGTTCTTGGAATTGTATGACATAGTGACACATAATGTGTTACGGTACAATTTGACTTGTTTGTGATTAGTGAAAAGACTACATTTGATTACTAAATTCTACATATATCGATGTTATCTATCCGTTATTGCTTCATCCTAATGTTCGCATTAGTGATGCAACCATTGAACAAGTACTCATCTTGATTTGAGTTACGATGTGAATTATTCTTCGTGAGTGCCATCGAGGTCATGAACCTCATGATTATTTGGCTAAAACTCATTTCCTATTATATCGTAGTTAATTCTTGGTGAACAACTCTTCATCACTCTTTTGCAGATCACACATTGTTTTTATAAAGTTAAAACGGTATCCTTTGAGAAAATTTAATTTTCATCACTATAAGGATTATTCAAAGTGAGATTTATAAGTGATTGTTATCGAAATGAAGTTGTTTATAAAACACCTTGGAAAACTTAATCGTTTTCATGATAAAGAAAATCTTTGTAAATTTATTTTTGATTCTTATTTAAGAATTAAGCATGAAAATGTTTTTATTATAAACATGATGATAAAAATTTGACGAACTGAGTATTGCATCGTTAATCTTGAAATTGTATGTAGTTGCGCGCCTACATACAATTTGGAATGGACCATGCAAGGCTGATTAGTAGTCACCATAAAACTGATTAATAAACACAACATTTTCTTTAAAGATTGTGAAAGATTAAAACTTTATGAGATCTGCAAGAAGTGAAAAATAAGGACATAATGTTAGGGACACCTACATATGTGCCTGTAGCATCTATTCTTCTGAGTTGAATTTACTCATCTGTGGAAATTGTCTTATTTGACAATTGACAATTCTTTCTTGTCCAATTCTCCCGTAGTGAGATTCTTAGGAAAAGTATTTGATTACCGAGTGTTGATACCCGACTGGATGTATTGAC
Source organism: Glebionis coronaria (assembly GCA_025667525.1). NCBI lineage: Eukaryota > Viridiplantae > Streptophyta > Magnoliopsida > Asterales > Asteraceae > Glebionis > Glebionis coronaria. The sequence continues at coordinate 476,534,903 of CM046877.1, forward strand.
GTTCTTATCATTTCTTATGATTTGATTTCATTTGAATGACCTGGGTAATGATCCGAGGAGCTTTCGAATGCGTACTCAAATTATGAAAACATGGGATATATTCATATTCATTATATGTTTTCATCTGTATCTGATTTGAAATTCTATCGCGTAGATTATGCGTTGACCTTACTCTTTTAAGGTTAATTATGAATCCAGATATCCTTGAATTTGTGAAGGATTATGAGTTATTATTAGTCTTTTGAGAGGTTCACATCTTATCAATGGTAATGAAACTGGAAAGTTGATAATCCCAGTAGAATGGATTGATTGATTATGACATGACGACATTGTCTTAATTGATGGGAACTCGAATAGAATTCCCCTAAATGATAAGATGTTGATTATCAAAAGTGAACTAAATAATTCTTGATGGATGACCATATCCTGCATTTAGACTTGAAATTTTACCATGAATGATTGTGAACTAGTTATAGATATTGTAATCTAGAAGAACCTAAAATGAATTTATTAAAAGATGTTTATGTTATCTGAAACTTTAGGAGGTATTTATTGATGAATTACCTAGACTTTTGCCATTAAGACAGATTGAAATTGGTATTGATTATATTTCCGATGCTGCACTTGTGGCGTGTGCACTGTACGACAACACCATCTTAATTAAAGGAATTACCGTACAACTGAGAGAGTTGTCGGAGAACGATTTTATTCTACCGAGCTCGTCATCATGAAGAGCTATGGTGTTATCATTCCTTATATTTATAGATTACTGTGGACTGAGTAAATTGACAATCAAAAACGATATCCATAACTCGAAATGGAAGATTTGTTCGATCATTTACAAGGTTCTAGAAATTTGATCCACGGCATGGTTAGCATCAACTTCGCATCTGCGAAAAGAATTATCTATTCCAATCACTACATCCGATACTTGTAATGAACATTATGAGTTTCACGTGATGTCGTTTGGATTGACTAACACACATGTAGTATTCCTAAATTTGGTGAATCACGTGTGTAGACTGTAATTTGATAAATTCATGCTTGTGATCATTAAAGACTATTTGTTTGTTTATGAGAATAAGAAGGAGTTAATAATTAATTATAGATTGCCCTGAATTGGCCGAACAATGAAAACCTGTACCTTAAATATTTAACATATGATTTAAGACTTAATCCCTTATATTAATTGAAAGTGTGATTAATAAGATAATGGAATCTATATCGATTCTTCAAAAATTTAGAGCCCTCTTAAGGCTTTGGGATATACCAAAAAGAAAAAGTGCAAATATGTTTTGACAAATATTTTATCAAAGAAAATTTTAAGGGATTATTCCCTTATACACAAATCATTTAACTAAACTCCTGTTTAGGGGTAAATGTTTGTGTATACCTCAAGACAACCTAAGAGGGATTGAGGAAACCATTTAAACCATAACTTGAAATTTGAAACGATAATTTACGCTTTTCAACTAAGAAAATTTTGACCAAAGTATAAACAAAGATTTTTCGAACATTTACGAATCCTATAAACTATTTTCGATAAATCAACAAAAAGCGTGTTAATTAAATTTAAAATTTATTTTGAACACTTTCATATAATTAAACGGACTAAGAAATTTAAAATCTTTACGTTTACGTTTCATAAAAATTGAATATTTAATATTTAATTAGTTGTAATAATTATCGACGCTTTAGACGTCAGATTGAGTAAAACGGATAAAAATGATAGTTAAGAAGAAACTAAAACTTAGAAAATGTGAAGAAAGAAATTTTTAATGAATGTAAATACTGACACGTTATGTAGAAAAGGATAAAGAACCAATTAGGATGTATTCCTTAATAATGAATGTGCAAAATATATTGCCGAACAATATAAAAATAACTAACGCTTGTAAAAAGGATAACATAGGTAATAAAAAAGGGTTCGCGGCTAATGTGAACCATTAGAATTGAGAAGCCGATAGCGTTAAATGCTTTTAAAGGCCACTTGTGGTTGCCTAAATATGGAGATTGTGAGATATAGTTATGTTGGAATCTGTAAGTATAAGTGTTCTATTTATGTCATTTATGACTAAAAGTATCTTTGTCTGAAGAAGTTGTACTGATGGCAATTATGAAGGCAGACATCGCCTCATACATTAGTAAACGTCTAGCTATTGCAAAGGTCATCATCTGAATTTGATTTGATTTGGGTCATCGTCGACAGACTGACCAAATCTGCTAATATCATTCCCGTTAATGATAAATACAAAAGAGTTATGTAAACATAGTGTGCCTGTATCGAACATCTTTATCAAGATCCTCGCTTCGCATCAAATTTCTAGAGAATTGCTCAGAAGTCATTGGGAACGAACCTTGATGAGAGTACTCTTTACCACCCCAAATCGAAGGGATGAGGTAAAGTAACGATACAAAATACTATAAGTGTTGTTTTATGTTTGAATTATTGACCTTTGGTAATAAACCGTATAATCGTTTTCCTTTGGAAGGATTATCATTGATAATCATCGTATTAGGATTGAGATCGAATCTTGTTAGGATCTAAATATTTGAGCATCTGTAAGCAAGAGTTGAGATGAAGACACCCGACATACACTCATTGTGAGTTGGACATGTCTTTTATGTTTACGGTTTCCTATGATGGCGAACCTAACCTTGCAAAATATTCGACCCGCGAGACCTGAAATGATTGTTGAAATTAGGATCTGATTATGGACTGCCGGTAGTGGGCAGGAGGTTATGTGAATATGAAATGTAGATCTTGAAGTGTCAAATGGGTAGCGAAGTTATGCCAAAAATTTTAACATTGGAGAAATGAATTAATGATCTAACAAATCATGGGATATAAGTCCCCGTTGTATGGGACCATTGAGATGATGTAAAAGTTGGTTTGACAGGCATATAAGCTGGATCTACCCTAGGAATCCAAGAGCTGCGTGAATTATGTTTCGTATATCGAACTTGATGGAATATCTATCAAGTGAAAATCTGAATTCTTCTTAATAAAGCTTAGATCGGCGAAAAGTTTCATTCATCAAAAACCCGTGAACATCATGGATAGAGAAAGTAAGTCAACATTAAGTCTGATCTTATTCCCGTAGTTATGTGTGATGAAACTCGCGTATTGTAATAAATTACACTTGTGAGAAAAGACCGAATGTGGAGGAAATACCCACATGGCTTTAACTCTATAAGAAGCGAGTAGTAAGATGATCTTTGAGGACAAAGATCCTGTTTAGGGGTAAATGCTGTGACAATCCGTCAATTTATGGTCGATATTTTATTCTCAATATTTATTTGAAAACATTATTTTAATGTTATAATATGAACTCACTTATTTTTGGGAAGAAATTTGGATTTACGTCTTGAAGTAGCGTCGACTACGTCTAAACCTGAGGATTCTACGTTACGTGCCTACGTTTACATACACCGTTTTTGATGACAGTCCGACATTTCAGAAAATAAATTTATCCGTGAATATTATTTTGGAGTTTTAAAATTTGTGTTAGTTCATAAACTCACAAATTTACAAGAAAAGATTAGGACTTAAGATTTTATTTTAACGTCCTTTACGACTAAACCGGAAACCCTAGGATTACGTATTTACGTTTTCGAACTCCATTTTTTATGAGACAATTTTTATTGGATTCGTTTTGTGTCGTTGATTCATAATTTATAAAAACGTTTTTCGTAAAACGACCCGAGGGCACGCAAATCGAGAAAACTAGAATCGAGGAATACCCGTAAATTAGTGAGGTGGGACAAAATACATTATCCCACCCCACTAATAAACATGGGATGGTACACATGACACCATATCTTAGGATGTGGCATCATGTTAGCATAAAACTTACAAGTGTAAGTAAGCTTACACTAAAAGCTAGTTACTAACTCAAAACCATCAAACCATTTCTCATTACCACCATTTACACATGCAAAACAAACTCAAAATCCTCTCAACCATCACCACCTTGCCGTCCACTTTGAAGAACAAACACCCCATTTTGATCTTTTCTAGCCATGAAATACTTGTTAACTAGCTCTATCTTGGAGTTACCTTGAAGCCTTGATCATTTGGTGGCCATTTTAACAACAAAGGAGGTGATTTGCTTGTGTCCTAGGGCTGATTTCTCAACTATTGTTCTTGGTGTTTGATGATCTTGGAGTTACTTTTGGTGTTCATCAAGTTCTTATCTTCCAAAAACAAGAAATACACTTGGTTGGTAAAGAAGATCATCCTCTCCATTTTCTCTTGTTATTTTTGTAAAGAACAAATGTATTTTCTTTCTTTTTGTATATGTATATGATGAATATATGATGATAAAAATGTTGTGTGGGGATCAAGTGTTGATAAATATGCTTAAAAATGTTAATAACCATGAGAAATAAGGCAAAAATCATGCTTATTTAGTTGGCTGTATAAACACAGTATGTAACTAAAACTTGAACTGATAAACTTGCATGGTAGAATCCATTTACAGTAAGTACAAAATGTTATACACATGTGAGAGTTGGCCATGCAATGGAATCATTATAATGAGTGAGATATGATCAAAACAAGATGAGTGTGCTAATCTGAATAAGCTGTTTTGTAGGGACTGTTAAGCATAGATAAACTTAAAATGAGCAGTAGCTATAACTAAGTTAAATGTAGCACATAATATGAAGATCATGCCACCCAAAAATGAGCTTCTAGTTCATTATAGAACTCTAGATATGATAAAAATGGTGAAGATGAAAATAAAAATCAGATTTTGAGAATTAATGTTTATTATTATTATATAAGCACTCAAATTTTATTGTATAAAATGTAAAATAAAAACCCACTAACTTATGAAATTTATTTATATAAATATGTAAAAGGTTAAATAAGTGTATAAATTATAAAAATGGTAGTGGAATAATACTTATAAGTAATAAAAACTATAAACTTGATTTTTACGACTTTTTCGGCTATTACCGTAAAATTAACGTTTTTCGCCAATTAAAACTTAGACGATCAAACCCGTCTAATGTAAAGTTTTCAAAAGTCATATACTGATATATAAGTAACTAATACAAGTAAAAACCGATAAAACCCGAACTATAGGACATACAGACATTAACGAGCTAACTAAGCATATTGGACTAATAATTGGACTAAATAAGTTAAACACTTATAAAAAGAACTTATTGGGATTAACCCATTTGGGCCCAACATGGAAAGTATAGATACTGATAATATAAGTATAAAATGAAATAAAACAAGTTAAGTAACTTATAATAAGCTTATTGGACTTAAAATAGGTAAATAGATAAAACTAGTAAACTAGTAAAAAATTACCAAAACGTAAACACTAAAATGAGTAAACAAGGATATATAAACCCACTTGATCATCATCATATGTACAAAATCATCATATGTATATTGTTATTTTGATAAAATTCATTGGACATGAGTCTAAGACAAGCATTATTTGTCTAGGTTTCCGTGATTGAAGCACGTGCCGTACGTCTGAATTGCCGATAACCCGCCTTCCCACATCAACGTGAGTTCATAGCCTCGCACTCTCTTAAATGTTTTTATAAATGTTTTATAAACCCGCGAGGGAGATAACATGTTAGTTTTTATAAAATAGGACACCATTTGTCCCGATTGTTTGATTATTGATTTGGACCCGAATGATTGTATGACCCGATTGTATGACCCGATAAATGATTAAAGGACCCGATAGATGAAACAAAATGGATTACTAAAGTTAGGTTATGTCACAAAAAGTCCCATTAGCATGAATTGTGAACTACCGGGATTTGGTAGACGCTTGTGCATATAATAGTACTATTTGGGGACGATCACCCCAGTTCGCGCCTTGACGGTTGATCCCCGTCGTGCCACATTGATTGGTAAGAGAATTTATGTATGAGAAGGTTTCCATAGCGTGACCTTTGTGACGACACGCTACTTTAGATGGGCAAATTGAGTATCGGGTTAGCTACCCGTTGTTTGGTTTAGTAAGGTAACAATGTCATGCGGCTTATAATAATCCAACTAACGAAATACTACTAGACGCACCGAATTACGATGTATTGCCTGACTAGCAATACAGGGTCATACTATTGATATTATATTCGTGTTTTGGTTTTCATAACCATATTCATATAACGGTTTTTATAATCTATACAACGTTGCAAAACGTATTGTATGGTGTTTTTAACGACAATGATTCGTATTATGGTTTTTAAGGCAAATGCCTATATTATGATTGGATAAAGATTTGTATAAAATGACTTTGGCTATTTTATGGCCTATTAAAATGATTTGTACAAAATGATTTTCAGTAATAATTTATTACTGATATTATATTAATGGATTTTATTAAACTCTATGAATTCACTCGGCATTATCGCTGATCTTTTCTTTTAACATGTCTTATCTCAGGTACTTGAAGGTAATTCTCGGGAAGACAACAAGAATTCATGGCCCGCACTTAAACAATAACTTCCATTCAAATACTTTGTAAAACTTTGTATGAAATAATATGAGTTGGGACCGATGTAACTTTTATATTTATGAATGGAAATGCTTTATTAATAAACGACGCGATTTTTATGCGTTGTCTATGATGTGAGTAATGTGCTATCCCGTAACACCAACGAGTCTTCCGCTGTATTGAGTTGTATAAATTCGGGGGTGTTACACAAAACGTCTAACACCACGTGCCGGTGATACCTTAAGGAAGACGTGATCTCCTACGTTAAAATGTATGTCTCTACGATGCTTGTCGGCGTAACTCTTCTGAAGTGACCGTGATTCTTGCAATTTCTACTTAGCTACTGCGACCCTCTCGTTGGTCAACTCTATAATTTCTGGTCGTTCTAGTGTTCGCTCACCAACCTGATCCCAGCAGATTGGGGTGCGACACTTTTTGCCATACAACATCTCGAATGGAGCACACTTAATACTTGCGTGCCAACTGTTGTTGTATGCAAACTCTACCAAACAGATGTAATCGTCCCAATCTCCCGTCCATTCCAATGCACATGACCTCAACATGTCTTCTAATGTCTGAATCGTTCGCTCCGATTGCCCGTCTGTTTGAGGATGAAAAGTCATGCTAAGCTTAAGTTTTGTACCCCAATATTTCTACAGACTCCTCCAAAATCGCGAAGTAAAACGAGGATCTCTGTCTTAGACGATACTGGATGGAGCACCATGAAGTCTCATGATCTCCTTCTTATAAGTATCGGCGGGTTTACTGACCGAATCTTCCTTGCAGATCGGTAAGAAATGAGCTGACTTAGTAAGTCGATCAATGATAACCCAAATCGCATCATGCTTCCTCTTTATCTGCGGAAGACCGGTAACAAAATCCATGGTGATCTTGTCCCACTTACACTCTAGAATATCTAACGGTTGTAGAAGACCGCCAGATCGCTGATGCTCGATCTTAACCTGCTGGCAGGTAAGACATTTGGAGACATAAGTCGCAACATCTTGTTTCATACCACTCCACCAAAAGTATTGCTTGATGTCATGGTACATCTTGGTCGAACCAGGATGAATAGAGAATGGGGAGCTATGATCCTCAGCTAACAATGCTTCCTGGAGTTCTTGATCATCAGGAACACAAAGTCTCGTGCCCTGCCATAAGATACCGTCTGCGTCTGTAACACTCTCAAAATCGTGTCATATTAGCGGAAGGGTCCTTGAGTGTTACTTACATGATATAATCACACAGTTATAGAAAACGGCTCAAAACGAGTCGTTTTAATAAAACATCCATTCATTCGTGTTAAAAGATAATAATCCATACACGGTCCCAGATAATTTTAAAATATTTACAGTACACATCAAAAGACAAACGTTATTTTGAATGGATATATTTTATAAAAGCGGGCCAGAGTCAGCAAAATTTAGCAAGCTTCATGAAACCACCTTCCGTGAGTACCTTCTTTATGGACCTGAGATTAAACATGCTATAAAATCAACAAAAATTGTTGAGTGAATCCATATAGTTTAAATTAAATAAAGAGAACACAAGTATTCTGAATAACCTTCCATGGTTAAAAATTCATTGAAAGACAATTATGTTGTACGGACATAATTATCGGTGTTATTACATAAGCCTCATGACATTGAACGTTAACATATATTTATTTCAGCCCACCAACACACCAGCCAAGTGCGTATATTTCTCTTATACTAATGCATCCGATGTGCTCCAATACACATGTGCTTCACTACACATTGCGATAGCTAATCGCATCGGACTGGGCGTCACCCCGATAGATCTATCCATAGTATTAGCGTTCTTTCGATTAACAATTCATTTTCTTTGTGCCTCTTCGTTACTGATATCAAGGTGAGTTCATTGCCTCGCTTTTACATATTTATTTATTTTATAAAACCCGCGAGGGGATAACATGCTTGTTTTACTAAAAAATAAAAGAGTACAACTATAAGTTGTGGTAAACCAATTGAATGGTGCAACTAGAAGTTGTGAAAGCTCTATTTACTTGAAAAGTATTTATTAAAAATGAAGGGTACAACAAGAGTTGCTGTAAACCCATGAATGGGTGCAACCAGACGTTGTCGTAAACCCTATTTAATTTTAAAATAGAACACAAGGGACCCGATTGAATGCTTAGATGAAAGTTATTACATAAGTTAGCTTACAGCCTTAAAAAGACCCACATCCCATCATGAATTGTTAATCGAAAGAACGCTAATACTATGGATAGATCTATCGGGGTGACGCCCAGTCCGATGCGATTAGCTATCGCAATGTGTAGTGAAGCACATGTGTATTGGAGCACATCGGATGCATTAGTATAAGAGAAATATACGCACTTGGCTGGTGTGTTGGTGGGCTGAAATAAATATATGTTAACGTTCAATGTCATGAGGCTTATGTAATAACACCGATAATTATGTCCGTACAACATAATTGTCTTTCAATGAATTTTTAACCATGGAAGGTTATTCAGAATACTTGTGTTCTCTTTATTTAATTTAAACTATATGGATTCACTCAACAATTTTTGTTGATTTTATAGCATGTTTAATCTCAGGTCCATAAAGAAGGTACTCACGGAAGGTGGTTTCATGAAGCTTGCTAAATTTTGCTGACTTTGGCCCGCTTTTATAAAATATATCCATTCAAAATAACGTTTGTCTTTTGATGTGTACTGTAAATATTTTAAAATTATCTGGGACCGTGTATGGATTATTATCTTTTAACACGAATGAATGGATGTTTTATTAAAACGACTCGTTTTGAGCCGTTTTCTATAACTGTGTGATTATATCATGTAAGTAACACTCAAGGACCCTTCCGCTAATATGACACGATTTTGAGAGTGTTACAGATTGGTATCAAGAGCTCAAGTTATAGTGAACGAAAAGATTTTACAAAAATGAATTTTTGAAATCTTTTGGCTATAACAGTTGTAAGCGAAACCTCCGAGTTACCAATGGACGAGAATGAGAAAATTATATATATATATATATATATGCTGTAACGATTATTGATTAATTGTACTTGTGCATTACAAGTCATGATTTCGTTTATTTAATTATAAATGTTAATTTTATACTAATACGAGATATTTATACGACGTAGATTGTCACGAAGAAACCCTATTCATTTTAATGCCGACGCCAAAGGTATTCACGAAGTGAAATCCATTTATTCTCGAGCCTAACTAAGTTATGGATACTCATGATCCCAACGAAATGGTTAATATTCTCGATGATATTTATTTGGTTACAAGGATTTTGATTCCTTTATTTTATTCTTGATTTATCAATCCATTCGTCTCATTTAGTATATTTAATCTTCATTTTAATCATCTTCGACCTTTTTACAATTTTTAGAAACATATTTTTCTTAGATTGTACTTATTACTAGTGAAAAATTCATGTTGATTGGTTCGTTATTCACATGCCTAATAAGATTCCGTACCGTATCACTGATCTTTTTTTTGTTATATCGATTTTCGTTTGATTTGGTTTTGATCTTTTGCGTTGTGCTAGCGATGCTCAAATAAGGTGATTTATAATCGTCTTGTTGGAATGAATTGGCCATTTATTTGAACAAGGAAATTATAAATTGTTGAACCATTAATTTCTAAATCTTATTTGGATGGATTTGATCAATCTTTGCAGATAATGATTTATAAATGTGTGGGCTTAAGCGTATAGCATTCGCGCAAGAAAACTTTGTTTGCATTTGATTCAATTTGGGTCATTATCATCCGATTGAATAAACATGATCATTTCATTCCAATAATAAATGATCGTTGAAACTAAGAATCGTCTGTTAGCTACACGTAGTAGACAGAAAAGTTATGATGATGTGAAGCAAAAATCTTTGGAGTTCGAGGTAGGTGATAAGGTTATGCCGAAAGTATCACCTTGAAAAGGTGTTATATGTTTTGGAAAACGTGGAAAGTTAAGTCCCCGTTATGTTGGGTCACTCGAGATAATATCGAGAGTAAGCTCGATGGCATACAAACTTAAATTACCTCGAGAGTTACAAGGAATTCACAACATATTTTTTTCATATGTCGAACCAAAAGAAATTTTTTCCAACGAAGACCTTATTATCCCTCTTGACGAAGTATGAATCGACGGTAAGTTGCATTCTATCAAAGTACTTGTTGATATTATCAATAAGAAGTTAAGCAACTGAAGCAAAGTCGAACTCCTATTGTCAAGTCTGATGGAACTCAAGACGAGGACCAAAATACATTTAACTCTTTGATTTCAACGAGCGACCGAGGAAAAATGCAAGTTGATCTTCGGGACGAAGATCCCAATGTGGTTGGGATGATGTGACAATCTTGATATTTCTGATCGTTATTCTAATCTCGGTTATTACATATTTTGTATTTACTTTATTGAGAAATTTAAATTATCGGCTAACCAGGAAGGTTAAGCTTGAAACCTAGCGTAAGAATGCCGTTTAAATTATAACCGGCAGGGAATACGTTAAGTACCAATATTTATATTCTCGTTATGACATAAAAATAATTTCTATTGTTGTCATTTAATTTTTTTTATATTTAATTTTTATTATTTTCTTTTTAAAAGTATTTTTCGTAATTTACGTTAAACCTTTAAGTGTTGTTCGTTTATTCGACACATTTACTATTAAAAGTCATCAAATTATCGAAATATAAATGTCCTCCAAATGTCGATGTTTTTATTTTATATTGAACGTTTATTTTTCGTGTCTTACGCTTAACTTTCAAATCGCGTAACTTTTAAAATATCGGGTTTCGATAATACCCGCTTTTACAAATTACAAGACAAGATTTATAATAAATCTTATACCACTCAATATCATGACACGTCTTCATTTGTGTTTCAATATTTCAAACCAAGTCTTTCACTTGGTAAGACACGTATGGTTATATATTGCATGTTTATCTCTAAACAAATATAACTCTATCCTTTTTATTGTTAAACAAACCCATACATCTTTTTTTTACTTCTCAATATTTCCGATCACACCAAGTTATATATCATCATCGTCAAATTTTCTATTTACATATTGAAGAAAGGTTGAAGGTTTTGGTGATTGTCACTTGTTCTTTGAATAATAATCTCCACTATCATCCTTTGTCGCGTTAGAATTATTTGAGGTTTGCGGATTTTCTTTGTGCCTCTTCGTTACTGATATCAAGGTGAGTTCATTGCCTCGCTTTTACATATTTATTTATTTTATAAAACCCGCGAGGGGATAACATGCTTGTTTTACTAAAAAATAAAAGAGTACAACTATAAGTTGTGGTAAACCAATTGAATGGTGCAACTAGAAGTTGTGAAAGCTCTATTTACTTGAAAAGTATTTATTAAAAATGAAGGGTACAACAAGAGTTGCTGTAAACCCATGAATGGGTGCAACCAGACGTTGTCGTAAACCCTATTTAATTTTAAAATAGAACACAAGGGACCCGATTGAATGCTTAGATGAAAGTTATTACATAAGTTAGCTTACAGCCTTAAAAAGACCCACATCCCATCATGAATTGTTAATCGAAAGAACGCTAATACTATGGATAGATCTATCGGGGTGACGCCCAGTCCGATGCGATTAGCTATCGCAATGTGTAGTGAAGCACATGTGTATTGGAGCACATCGGATGCATTAGTATAAGAGAAATATACGCACTTGGCTGGTGTGTTGGTGGGCTGAAATAAATATATGTTAACGTTCAATGTCATGAGGCTTATGTAATAACTTTCATCTAAGCATTCAATCGGGTCCCTTGTGTTCTATTTTAAAATTAAATAGGGTTTACGACAACGTCTGGTTGCACCCATTCATGGGTTTACAGCAACTCTTGTTGTACCCTTCATTTTTAATAAATACTTTTCAAGTAAATAGAGCTTTCACAACTTCTAGTTGCACCATTCAATTGGTTTACCACAACTTATAGTTGTACTCTTTTATTTTTTAGTAAAACAAGCATGTTATCCCCTCGCGGGTTTTATAAAATAAATAAATATGTAAAAGCGAGGCAATGAACTCACCTTGATATCAGTAACGAAGAGGCACAAAGAAAATCCGCAAACCTCAAATAATTCTAACGCGACAAAGGATGATAGTGGAGATTATTATTCAAAGAACAAGTGACAATCACCAAAACCTTCAACCTTTCTTCAATATGTAAATAGAAAATTTGACGATGATGATATATAACTTGGTGTGATCGGAAATATTGAGAAGTAAAAAAAAGATGTATGGGTTTGTTTAACAATAAAAAGGATAGAGTTATATTTGTTTAGAGATAAACATGCAATATATAACCATACGTGTCTTACCAAGTGAAAGACTTGGTTTGAAATATTGAAACACAAATGAAGACGTGTCATGATATTGAGTGGTATAAGATTTATTATAAATCTTGTCTTGTAATTTGTAAAAGCGGGTATTATCGAAACCCGATATTTTAAAAGTTACGCGATTTGAAAGTTAAGCGTAAGACACGAAAAATAAACGTTCAATATAAAATAAAAACATCGACATTTGGAGGACATTTATATTTCGATAATTTGATGACTTTTAATAGTAAATGTGTCGAATAAACGAACAACACTTAAAGGTTTAACGTAAATTACGAAAAATACTTTTAAAAAGAAAATAATAAAAATTAAATATAAAAAAAATTAAATGACAACAATAGAAATTATTTTTATGTCATAACGAGAATATAAATATTGGTACTTAACGTATTCCCTGCCGGTTATAATTTAAACGGCATTCTTACGCTAGGTTTCAAGCTTAACCTTCCTGGTTAGCCGATAATTTAAATTTCTCAATAAAGTAAATACAAAATATGTAATAACCGAGATTAGAATAACGATCAGAAATATCAAGATTGTCACAGCGTCTACTCGAAATTATGTCTGCTTCTCTAAGTTCTGAATTATCGCCCAGATTTCACCATCATCCTTCTGAGCTTCCTTGATCCTAGAGAGTAACTCAGGTTCCACTCTAAGATTAGCCCAGTAACTATGCTGTCCACGTACCATGATCTCAACGTCTAGTCGCTCCAAGTCTCTTATAATTTCCTCCTCAATTTTAATGCCGTTTATCATTCCGGACTTTCTACTAAGTGCATCTGCCACTACATTCGCCTTGCCGAGATGATACTGCAGATTAATGTCATAATTCTTCAACAGCTCTAACCATCTCCTCTTTCTCATGTTCAATTCACGTTGAGTGAAGATGTACTTCAAGCTCTTGTGGTCCGTGAAAATGTCACATGATTCTCCATATAAGTAGTGTCTCCATATCTTCAATGCAAACACAACTGCTAAAAGTTCCAAGTCATGCGTAGGGTAATTTTCCTAATAAGGCTTAAGCTGCCGTAAAGCGTACGCGATCACTTTGCTATGTTGCATGAGAACACATCCAAGTCCCTTCCCTGATGCATCACTATAGATCTGAAATCCACCTGTACCCGATGGGAGAGTAAGAATCGGTGTAGATACTAACTTCTGCTCTAGGTCTTCAAAGCTCTTCTCTCTTTCTTCAGTCCAGACGAATTTCTCCCCTTTCCACATCAGTTTGGTGAATGGTAGAGCTAAACGGGAAAAGTTCTCTACAACCCTACGGTAGTAACCAGCTAAGCCTAGGAAACTGCGAACTTCGGTGGCTGATGTCGGTCTTGGCAACTTGGTAATAGCCTCAACCTTTGCTGGATCCATAGTGATTCCTTCTGCTGATACAATGTGACCTAAGAATGCCACCTTGTCTAACCAGAACTCACACTTGGAGAACTTAGCATACATCTGCTTCTAGCGAAGAATCTGCAATACTGTACGAAGATGGTCTTCATGTTCCTCCTTGGATTTAGAGAATATCAAGATGTCGTCAATGAAGAAATGACGAACTTGTCAAGAAATTCATGGAAGATTCTGTTCATCAAATCCATGAACACTGCTGGAGCATTGGTAAGGCCAAATGGCATGACTACAAATTCGTAGTGACCATAGCGTGTGCGGAAAGAAGTTTTGGCCATGTCCTGCTCTTTAACCCGTAGCTGATGATAACCCGACCTCATATCAATCTTGGAGAAATGTTTGGCCCCTTGGAGTTGGTCAAACAGATTGTCAATGCGTGGTAGAGGATACCTATTTCTTATGATGATCTTGTTGAGCTCGCGTTAATCTATGCAAAGACGCATACTGCCGTCTTTCTTCTGATGAATAAGACCGGTACGCCTCATGAAGATGCGCTTGGTCGAATGAAGCCACGTTCCAGAAGTTCTTGCAATTGATCCTTCAGCTCCTTCAACTCTATGGGAGCCATGCGATAAGGAGCCTTGGAATTCGGCTCAGCTCCTTGGATGAGCTCGATATTAAACTCTACTTCACGTGCAGGTGGTATGCCCGAAAGTTCTTCTGGATATACATCTGGAAATTCTGACACTATCGGCTGATTATGAATTGATGGAGATTCAACATCCATGTCATGAACAGTAGCTAGATATCCCTCTCAACCATGTGAAAGTAATGCACGTGCTTGCAGGGTTGATATGATTTGTACAGACCTTCCGGGTACGAATCGTTGTGAATGTACTGTAGCGCATTAACATCACCGAAGATGACTCGATATGAATGGCAGTCTATGGTAGCATGATGCTTGGGTAGCCATTCCATGCCCAATATCATGTCAAAATCATTCATGTCCAGCGGAAGTGCGTCAACAGGACAAATCTTGTCGTCAAACTCTAGGGGAAGGCTCTTGTACACATGGGTTATGCGTACAGAGTCTCTTAAAGGCGTGGACATGTGCAATACATTCTCTAATGGCATAGGATATATCCTAACATTCTTAGAATAAGCAGTAGAAATGACCGAATGAGTAGCACCCGTGTTAAATAGAACACATACAGCTTGACCATACATATACAGGATTCCAGTGATGGTACCTGTAGACTTGTTGGCCTGATCGCGAGAAGTCGTGTAAACGCGTCCACTATTAGGAGGCGGCTTGGTATCAACATGTCCAGATGTGCTCTACATCTCGCCCTTGCGGTAGTCCTTCATGCGATGACCCGTAAAGCCACACTTGTAGCATGCGTCGCTGTCACGACGACATGGCCCTAGGGGCCTACGGTTGCAGGTAGTGCAAAGAAGATGAGTATACCCTCCAGCAGGTGTTCTTGCTGGCTGAGAGCCTGATAAGAACAATATACATGAGACATGGTTATAGGTACAAAGGACAACGCGGAAAATTCGTAAGATGTAATACCAGTGATAGCTGGATGGTTAGGCTGTGAACCTCTTTGGTTCTGGTCCCTCCCGTTACCATGATTCCTGGTAGAATATTGCTAATGTGTCAGAATTATGAGCTATTGCATGTAACATAAGAAAATGAGTAAGTGTAAGGACCTGCTGCTGTTGGAGTTTCCAGCGTTGTTACGGTAATTATCATTACCACCACGCCTATCTGTAGTAGAACGGTCGTGAGTCTGACCGTTTCCCTTGGGCTGAGTAGGCTGTTGCTGAGTAGCCGGCTGAGACCGGTCCCCAGTCTTCTCCCTGGAAGATACCATTTAAAAGAGATATAAATATTGACATATATTAAAAGGATACGGTTTGGCCACCGCTGAATAATGAATGTTTACCTCTTCTCGGGTCTTTCTGCTTCCCCGAACTCTTCTCTTTCTTGCAACATCTCTAGTTTACGTGCTGCATCGGCCACTTGTGCCACCGTGTTGAAGGTAGTTCCCTCCAAATGATTGGCAATCATTGGACAAAGGGCCCAACGAAAATGGCGTGCTTGCTCTTCAGCAGTGCCTGCTGCAGCTCTTAGAACACCAGCGAACCGAAGGAAACGCTGCATGAAATCGTTGCTGTTTTCCTCAACTCGCTGCCTAATCACGTAGTATTCTCTCATGAGTCTATTCCTTCCCTCTGTGGGGAAGATATGTGGTGGAGGAGGATAGTTGTCGTTTTGGTGAAGGATGTCCTACAAATCTGCATTGGCAGCTGCAACCATTTCTCGGACATTGTGTGTGTTTACCATCTGACATTATAACATAAAAATACATGACTAAACTGATCAAAACATAAAATATATTCATGAAAAAAATTTATACCAATAAATCATGAGAACAATTTTATGCAGGAAAACTAGTACATGAATGCATGATTTAGTTTTATGAAGACTTTTATATGTGCGAGAGTGAACGCCTATGGTCAGTTCACTAAAAAAAAAGACATGGCGAGGGTACCCCAATGGGTCGGTCCCAAAGTTAAAAGTTTCGATAAAACACATGCGACTAAATAGGGCCAGTCCTGTACCAACCATTACTTAGTCATAAACCTGCGACAATGGCATATATATGGATGCATGAAAACAATGAATGCATGAAAACCGACTGTCAGTTTTAGGAAGACCATAGTGACTACCCACAAATCACAGGTCATGTTTTGAGAGCCTACAGGTCGAGGCCTTGGCTCTGATACCATAATTGTAACACCCCATTTTGGTAAATGGAATGTCACGCATGATTATGGCGTGTCATCAAAGCATACAAGGATAAATGTCTTAAACATTACATGACCATAAAGGAAATATCAGAAATAAACATCGGTACCCCAAAGTAAAGCTCATCACACACAAACATAAGTACTGTAAATGAAAAGGACTAAACAGTGTCCATGGAAATGAGTAGCAAAATGTATGAAGAAATTCATAAATTAATGAAGGCTAGAAAGCTTCCAATCCATATGCACGTACGCTTAAAGTCTACGAGCGTCCCTGAGTACCTGCCGTTTTGGGAACATGAAAGGAGAACGGCTGAGCATAACGCTCAGTGCACGAATATACAAGCATAGAATGAATAACATAAGCATATACAACATATAGCAGCGAAATTGATTTATGTCCTGGAAAACCTGGTATAACTTAGTAAAACTGGTTTTATAATTTGAAAAGCCTTATGTTTATCTTATAAAAACTGTTTAACATGTTTACCATTAGCCAATATAGGTCATGAAATATCAACATGCATGAATACTTAGAGGGGTGACCTCGTCATGCAATTAGAGGGGCTGCCTCTAATTAATATAAGTTTAGGTAGGAGGGATCAGCTCCTTGTGAAGGATGCAAGGCACACACCACATTCACCTGAATAATATGTAAAAACATTTAACCTAGGATGCACCCATACGCCCCACATGATAACATAATAATATGGCCAAAAGCTGAAAGGGACGCCACGAGCTATCACTCCGCCGTGGTGAAGTCATAACACTGGTGCCTCTAGTGTTATGGTTATGGTACCTCCATAACTAGGTGAAACTGGTCATGCATGTATATGGCTTAGGCATTTAATTAAACATAAGCAAATCAAAACATATAAAACATATACTGGGAAAACAGTTGGCTGCATACGGGGAAATCCTAATAAGGAAAAGAATGTCCATACTGAAAGGACAGAGAATCCGTACCTTGTGTCCGGTGAACGAAGAAGACGAACGAAAGAGAGTCCTACTTAGATATCACTAATGCTACATAAATAATATACATGTATAAGTGTTCTGATTACTGTGTACGTAACTGGTTTTATATCATGTCTTAGCTTGTTTTATATGTTCATGTCTTCTTTTACTGAACTTAACGTTATGCTGTGCTTATCATGTATTATGTATATTCTGATTAAGTATTACTTGTATTTCTGGTATTATTATACTTGTTGTGTAATAATAAGTAACTTTCTAAAAAAATATCAGGTTTCCTAAAATAGAAAGTTTCCCAAAATAGAAAGTTTCCAAAAATAGAAAGTTTCCAAAACTAGAATAGCTGCCTGATGAGATGGCATTTATACATGATCTCATCGTTCTTTTCGGGCTTTAAATGCATAAAAATGTCATAAAATACCATATATATGCTTGTTTTTGTTTACTTGTGTATTTTAGGTATGATATCGTGAAAAAGACAAAAGATCACAAGAAACTAGGAAAAAGGACACGAGAAACGAAGCCGTACAAAGAACCGGGCCCTAGTTCATGAAATATCCAACATTTACCCTTGAAGACTTGAAGATATGCAAGATTGATCCTCAAACAATGAACAAATGACACATAAAACCCTTATGAATTCATAATTACAAGTTTGGTCCCTTAAGTTTGTCAAATTTGCAAAAAGGTCCTTCAACTTTGAAGAAATGGCAAGATTAGTCCCTCATCAAATCTAATTTGTCAATAATGGTGCCTCATGGAGTTAAAGATACATTGAAGACCTTTGAAGATCAACAAAGTCCAAAACCAGCCCTTGAAATATGATAACATGGCAAAGATAACCCTTTAAATCTTTTGCCAAAGTTTTGTGCCAAAAGTGTAAAAGATGGAAACTTCTATAACAAAGGAAACACATTTTTGTTGGCTGAAAACTTGATTTACTATCTTTCCCAAAATACAAGGGCTAAACATGGGCATTTGAAACATTCAAAAAGAAAATGCGCCAAACACAAACACAATCCACCAAAACCAGATCAAAATGTGTTACTGTAGCAAGTAAGAACCCAGAATTTACCTCACTTAAAACAAAGGGTAATTTTCAATTACCCACACCCACGTGTGACTCACACAAGCAGAAACTCGTCCCAACCTTAAAACCCTCACTCCCACTCACCAAGAGGCCCCACACTCAACGTCGTCCACCTATCACATCACACCTTGCTCTCCAAGTGTAAAACCCATATTTAAAGTATTCGAATATTAAATACGCCTAGTCTTAGCTTTAACCTTATTTTAACGTAAACAGTAAATATACAGTCTCAGTTTATTTAAATACGACAATAAAATAATTATTCAGAAAATAATTATTGAGTTCAGAAATATTACATATGTATTATTTATTTTACAGAAAATAATTAAACGTTAATAATAATCACGCAGTCTCGATTTTAGTTGTTATAGAGACGTAACTTAATCATTCAAAAAATAATTATCAGTTAATAAATTATTTAATAACTATTCAGTATTAGGTGTGTATTCGTTTTCAGGATATAAATAAATTCATGTCGGGTTAAATAATCACAAACGCAAGTTATACGTTTAATCGAAACGAAAAATTAAAACATTGTGGTATTGGTTTCCTTTGGGCCGCAGCTTAAAAAAAAGAATAGGAAGTGGGCCTTGGAGCCGGTCTGTTTGCCAAGAGAAAAAAAACGGGAGTGATCCCATCCCTTTGGTCATTACAGTAAACAAAAAAAACAAAAAAATAAATTAGGGTTGTTGTTAAAGCTGCCGCCGGCCTAAACCAAGAGAAAGAAAATCGGATTTTGCTTTTCTAGCTTTTTGTTTGTGTGTAGTCGCATCGTAAAGGTAATTCTTTTCCTTTTGTTCTTAGATAATCATGAATTCTGCATATTAAATCAAGAAGACGTTGTTATAATGGTTAGCAAAGAATGATCATGGAATAATAAGAAGTAGGATCGGGTTTATGTGTTTGACATAGAAACCGAGACATCACCATGTCTCGGTGGTGGCTGTGTTGAGTAGGCCGCAGCCAAAACCCCCAACCGGGAGCAAACAGTGGCTAATAGCATAGAACAGTGGGTGTTTGGGTCTAATTCGCAGCAAGGGGGTGTTTGGGATTGCAAACAGTGGGAACTTAGACAAGCAGGGGGAACCATATAACTAGCAGTGGAAACTTAAATGAAAACAGTGGGAACTAAAGTCTAGCAGTGGGAACTTAAGTCTAGCAGTGGGAACTTATAAGTTTTGGTTAAATCATTCGATAATAAGTTTTAAAAATAAAGTTAAATAAAATTGTTATTTTATTTTATTTAATTAGTAAGACTAAATCGATTTTAACTTTGTCCTTTTAACTAATTAAAAGTCGGATTTAACTTATAATTAAATTAATGATTTATTTCAAGAAAACTAAATTGGAAATCCTTCTATTTTAGGAAACTTTCTGTTTACAACAAGGTACTATTTATAGTAATATCAGAATTATTAGAATACAGTATAATACACAGTAACCATAAATAGGTATATACTAATCAGTAAACATATAAAGATCAGTCGGGTTATTAGAAATACACCAGATAAGCAGATTAATCAGATTATACATAAATAGTAGTACAAGAATAAAATAAATTAAACTAAGAGCAGATGAAAATCGATAATGGTAAACAGTAATCAGTTAACTTATTTTCGTGTACGTTATTTATGTAGTAACCATGAAGTCGGATAGATCTTTCAGCTTTCAGTCTTATTTCGTTACTGGACTCGAGGTACGGATTTTCGTCCTTTCAGTAAGGACTTCCTTTTTATGCATGATTAGGATTCCCCGTCTTCAGCCAAATGTTTTTCCCAGTATATGTTTAAGATTATCAGTAATCATGTTAAAATAAATAAATTGCCTGAGCATTATATACAAGCACGACCAGTTTATGTACTAGTTACGGAGGTACCGTAACCACGGTACTAGAGGCACCGGTGTCGTGACTCACATGCAGGAGAGTGATATCCTGCATCGTCCCACTCATGTTCAGGTTGGCCATTTTTATATGTATGTTTAGTGGGGCGTATGGATGCATCCTAGGCTTATCAGTTTACAAGTTATCAGGGTGAATGTGGTGTGTGCTCTACATCCTTCACATTGGAGCTGATCCCTCCACCCAGCACAGTATTTAGAGGTCACCCCTCTACAGCATGACGAGGTCACCCCTCCAGTTATTCATGCACGGTTGTTACAACACATGACCTATATAAGCTCTGGCAATTAAAATACAGTAAATGCATGTTTTCAGATTTAACAGATATTAGTTCAGCTTTATTATTTATAAATCAGACTTTACAGATTATACACAGATTTCCGCTGCAACTTTACTTATCAGTCTTACAGCTCCAGTATTTCATCATCCGTTTCATTTCAGTAATACCTTATCATGCTTTATATCCGTTCACTGAGCGTTTTGCTCAGCCGTAGTTCCCTTTCATGTTCTAACGGCAGGTACACCCGACGCTCTTAGGATTCTGAGAGCAATGTGCATTTGGATGGAAGCTATCCAGACTTCTTACTTTATGTACTTACATTATTCTGCTTTTGGACATTGTTTAGTCCTTTTATTTCGTAATTACTTTTCATGTTTTGGGCTTATGTTTGGATTACCGATGTTTGATTTCAGTATTTCCTTTATGGCCAGTTAATGTTTTAGGACATTTACCTTATGCTTTGATGACACGCCATAAATACACGTAACGGTCCACTTATCCAAGTGGGGTGTTACAATTATGGTATCAGAGCGCAAGGTTTGACCTGTAGGCTCTAAAACTTGACTTGTGACTAGTGGGTAGTCACTAGGAACTTCCAGATTTCGGCGTTGTTATCTTTCATGTTTCGCATGCACTTATCAGTCAGTTATCAGTCAGTTTTCTTAAAGTTTTTGACTAAGTAAAAGGTTGGTACATGACTGGCCATATTTAGTCGCATGTCCTTTTCATTCGAATTTTCATTTTGGTGAACTGACCATAGGCGTTCACCCTTGCCCGTTCAGATTTTTGTATAGATGAATTGACAATAGGCGTTTATCCTTACTCATGTCAGATTCATGTTTTCAGTCGAATATTGTTTTGTGAACTGAACCATAGACGTTCACCTTTGCTCATATCATGACATTCTATAAATTTTGACAAGTATGGATTGGACTAAAACCATCCATATTTAGCCCCAGATTATAAATTTCTACACATGACAGTTCTTAGAAAATTTTGACAAATATGGATCGAAACAGAATCACCCATACTTAGTCACATGCTTCCTATTGTGAATACTGTGGATTATACCATAACTATTCAGATCAGTTGATGTTAAACCTGAGTTTATTATTCTCCTATGTTATTTGTATCAGTCAAGTTTATACTTTTACATGAATGTCGTTTTCATGCTGACTAAGTTCATGTCTCCTTATGAGGATTATGTTTTCAGCAAGGTGATAATGTTTTCATCCTAAAATACAGAAGGATTACAGTATCATCCTATTTCATGATAAATCATGTTCTGGTTTTCATCAATCATGTCCTTATACTGAACATTGATGAAACTCCGTTTAGTCATACTTTCAGCCCATATACAACCAGCATTAAGTCTACGTAGAAATTTTCAGCCTATCATGTTAACTATTTCGGTTCAATTGCTAACTAATTAAATCAAATTTATTTCTTTGATCATGTCAGACAAGCAACACCAGTATCGATCATCCCATAAAATTCCCACCAGTGCCATGTACATTATTCCATATGTACCCCATGTACAGTGTCTCAGTTATACTCCATGTACAGTACTTCATGTGTACTCCACGTACAGTGTCTCAGATATGCTCCATGTGCATTATTCATTTTGTACTTCATGTACAGTAGTCCAGGTGTACACCAGGTACCCTACCACATGGATATTGCTAATCGATCCTCAATTATCTCAGGCGTTTCCACTTGTCGATATTCTACCAGGTGCTGATGCTGCTCGTGAGTTGAAGATTTTACCAAATGCTGCTAACACTTTGAAGACCTCACAAATGCTGATGCTGCTGATACTTTGGAGATCTCTCAAGATGCTGATGTCGTTCATACTATAAAGACTCTGCAGAACAAGGACGAAAACTATAAATTTGAAACTTCTGACAAGAATAAATTTCAACCAACGGACACTACCATTCCATTTCGTACTTTTACCTTCTCAATTAGATGTCACACTTCACTCAGCTAACCATTTATTCAGAAGAGTGGGAACCGGAACTCAGCCGGTCATTCAGCAGAATATGTACATGAATCACAGTCATGATAATGACCGTCATAAAGTGACAGACAAGCAATAGTGACAACCATCGTACTTATAATTAATCATTCAGTAACCATCGGAACTCCGGCACGGACGTGACCAGAAATACAAGAGATCAGTAGTCTAACCGGACCGCCAATCCTAGCAGTTACCAAAATACCGCCTTGTCCAGGTTCATCCATTAAAATGCATGTCCAAACATCAGTCAAGACATGGGTCTCAAGTATCATTTCGGAAGACACACATCATGACACCAGTCATGGTACACGTCATACGAATATCTTCTCAAAGTACGAGTCATAACTCATAACTCCGTATGTTTACTAAACCATGCCCTCAGAAATTCAGTGTATCCTCCAAGGGAGTTTACCCATTTGGTCATGCCATGCATAAATCAGTCCATTAAAAATTTAGCTACGACCACTGGAGTAGTATTCAGGTTAGACACGCAGTATTCATTCGGTGAGGTTACAGAAGAACACATTCAGTGAAAGTCTCCACAGTAACACCCATGTTTATTAAGTTCTCCTTTCAGTTAACGACGAGATCCGTCTTACTAAATCCCATATATATTCATTATATTTTGCCAGAAAAATCAGTACAAATTGTTTCTGCCTTACAAGCACGTGACTTATCAGTCCATAGCTACGAAGACTTTCTAGCCACCAGTTATAATCCACCTCTGAAGTTCCTTGAATTTATGATCAGTAGATTTTATTCTACAGTTCCAGAAATTCCTTCCTAACCACAAGACAGGGTTTAACATAGGGCTTGTCTCAAGTATAGAACATGTATTCAAACTCCTGATTTTAGGGCTTCAGTGGAGTTAAAAGAGTTACAGCATTTGCTGCAAGGATTACCGACACGAGGCTTTATTCGCCCTAGCGCACCACTGGGAAGTGCATCGTTTCCGTCTATCAGGAAGAAGGCTGGTAACATGAGATCATATCTCGATCACCGAAAATTTTACAAGATCACTATTCATAATCGATGTTCATCTCATGTATGGAAGGTTTCTCTGATCTGCTATGATGTCTTAAAAATTTCCAGAACAATTCTTGATTATGCCACCAGCAATGGTGAGAGAAAGAACATGAGAATTTTTTTTTCTAGACTGCTGTGCACACGTTATAGTCTCCCTAATGCCCCAGCTATAGTATGAAATTTATGAATAGACTATTTTTACGACTTCGTAGACAAAATCGTCAGTATATTCATTGATCACATTCTGATCTGCTAAGTTCTAGAGAAGAACACGAGAATCATTTTCTCACAGAGAAAATTGTATATACAGCTTTCAAAATATGAATTCCAATTGAACAAAGTGGCATTTCTGAGCCATTCTACCTTAGCAGAAAGAAATTTCAAACAATGCTGCGAAGGTGAAGGCCATCACCGGATGGTCCCGACCGACGACTGTGAACGAAGTGAAAAATTTTCTAGAACTCAATTGACTACTACCACAGAAATTGCTGACTGTTCTCACTAAAAATTTTTCCATAACTATTCAACTAGATTTCCACCAGAATGTCCCATAATCTCAGGTAGAATTTCGATAGAAGCATTATCACACATTGATGCAACTATGTTCATATCTCGATGCCTAACATACCGCAGGTTCAAGATAGAACGCCGTCATGCTAGTGAGTTACTACAGTCCTTAGAAATTTCTGAGCAGAAATGAGACGAAATTCCATGAAATTGTTATCAGTTACCACAGACTAAAAAAAATATGATACTACCTAAGTCATCGTCAACCATGTAATCAACCTACGCGTTTTCTTTCATCCGAAAGGATTACGCAGTAGTGAACCTGCAGAAAATTTAGAAGTAAATTGTACAAATTCAACCATCATATCAAACAGAATTCATGTTCACAATCACGTGTATGTTTACGTTCACTTACGTTCACGTTTATTTTCACGTTCACGTTTACGTCTCATTCACAGTAAAATGCTGTTTCAGTTCATGTTTTGTGATATCTCGTGATTTAAGTTCACTTTAGCGTTCATAACATTGTCCATGTTCAGGTTCGTGTTCCATCTCGCGATACGCGTTTCACAGCTTATTACCGAATACGGTTACAGGGAGCTTGAGAAACCAGACCCAAGTATAGCACAGCTATTCCATAACCAGGCAGACGTTGCACGTATCAGGCCGTATCGTTTGGCATTCTTTCCTTAGTCAGCATATGTCATGATATGTCCTAACATCACGTTCACAGAATGTTTCATGTATTATCGTGCACGATATATTCCATGCCAGCATTCCTCATATAATCGTGAACCACGTTCACAATTGCTCACGTAGCTCGTTCACAATTGTTCACGCAGTTTCGTCCCTATATATTTTTTCAACAACTATAGAAATATTATCTTTCTGGATACTTATACGTGCCGTTTCCTTTTTCCTTCATGCTATAGCTTATCCATTCTAGCAGATTCAGAAAATCCATATTAATTATGGAACCAGAAACTATTCAGCATCTTCAGGACAGGGTCATCAGGACCAAGATCTTCATTATGATTAGACCTTTTAAGGAATCGATTCGAGCGGGAAGCCACTCGAAACGGAGGAGTCCATCCGGACCTCTCATCCTTTTCCTTCAATAAATTCAGTTAAGTTTTTTCAGTCAGGTTGCGTTCCAGGTTCTCTTCAACCATGGCACGTTACATGATCACTTAATTCATGTCATGTTATACCTATCAACAACATTATGTCTTAAATAGAAGACGACTTATCCTTCAGTTTAATTGTCTTTTCATTCACGTGTTCTTCGAGTTCTTATAACTTCATCAGTTTATTACCTTTAATTCAAGGACGAATTTCTCCTTTTAAAGGGGAAGAATTGTAAATCCACAGCATTATTGCATCCTTAATTCGGGGACGAATTATTTTTTTTAGAGGGGAAGAATTGTAAAACCCGTATTTAAAGTATTCGAATATTAAATACGCATAGTCTTAGCTTTAACCTTATTTTAACGTAAACAGTAAATATACAGTCTCAGTTTATTTAAATACGACAATAAAATAATTATTCAGAAAATAATTATTGAGTTCAGAAATATTACATATGTATTATTTATTTTACAGAAAATAATTAAACGTTAACAAAAATCACGCAGTCTCGATTTTAGTTGTTATAGAGACATAACTTAATCATTCAAAAAAATAATAATCAGTTAATAAATTATTTAATAACTATTCAGTATTAGGTGTGTATTCGTTTTCAGGATATAAATAAATTCATGACGGGTTAAATAATCGCAAACGCAAGTTATACGTTTAATCGAAACAAAAAATTAAAACATTGTGGTATTGGTTTCCTTTGGGCCGCATCTTAAAAAAAAAGAATAGGAAGTGGGCCTTGGAGCCGGTCTGTTTGCCAAGAGAAAAAAAAAACGGGAGTGATCCCATCCCTTTGGTCATTACAGTAAACAAAAAAAAAACAAATTAGGGTTGTTGTTAAAGCTGCCGCCGGCCTAAACCAAGAGAAAGAAAATCGGATTTTGCTTTTCTAGCTTTTTGTTTGTGTGTAGTCGCATCGTAAAGGTAATTCTTTTCCTTTTGTTCTTAGATAATCATGAATTCTGCATATTAAATCAAGAAGACGTTGTTATAATGGTTAGCAAATAATGATCATGGAATAATAAGAAGTAGGATCAGGTTTATGTGTTTGACATGGATACCGAGACATCACCATGTCTCGGTGGTGGCTGTGTTGCGTAGGCCGCAACCAAAACCCCCAAACAGGAGCAAACAGTGGCTAATAGCATAGAACAGGGGGTGTTTGGGTCTAATTCGCAGCAAGGGGGTGTTTGGGATTGCAAACATTGGGAACTTAGACAAGCAGGGGGAACCATATAACTAGCAGTGGAAACTTTAATGAAAACAGTGGGAACTAAAGTCTAGCAGTGGGAACTTAAGTCTAGCAGTGGGAACTTATAAGTTTTGGTTAAATCATTCGATAATAAGTTTTAAAAATAAAGTTAAATAAAATTGTTATTTTATTTTATTTAATTAGTAAGACTAAATCGATTTTAACTTTGTCCTTTTAACTAATTAAAAGTCGGATTTAACTTATAATTAAATTAATGATTTATTTCAAGAAAACTAAATTGGAAATCCTTCTATATTAGGAAACTTTCTGTTTACAACAAGGTACTATTTATAGTAATATCAGAATTATTAGAACACAGTATAATACACAGTAACCATAAATAGGTATATACTAATCAATAAACATTTAAAGATCAGTCGGGTTATTAGAAATACACCAGATAAGCAGATTAATCAGATTATACATAAACAGTAGTACAAGAATAAAATAAATTAAACTAAGAGCAGATGAAAATCGATAATGGTAAACAGTAATCAGTTAACTTATTTTCGCGTACGTTATTTATGTAGTAACCATGAAGTCGGATAGATCTTTCAGCTTTCAGTCTTATTTCGTTACTGGACTCGAGGTACGGATTTCCGTCCTTTCAGTAAGGACTTCTTTTTTATGCATGATTAGGATTCTCCGTCTAAAGCCAAATGTTTTTCCCAGGTGATGTTTAAGCTTATCAGTAATCATGTTAAAATAAATAAATTGCCTGAGCATTATATACAAGCACGACCAGTTTATGTACTAGTTACGGAGGTACCGTAACCACGGCACTAGAGGCACCGGTGTCGTGACTCACATGCAGGAGAGTGATATCCTGCATCGTCCCACTCATGTTCAGGTTGGCCATTTTTATATGTATGTTTAGTGGGGCGTATGGATGCATCCTAGGCTTATCAGTTTACAAGTTATCAGGGTGAATGTGGTGTGTGCTCTACATCCTTCACATTGGAGCTGATCCCTCCACCCAGCACAGTATTTAGAGGTCACCCCTCTACAGCATGACGAGGTCACCCCTCCAGTTATTCATGCACGGTTGTTACAGCACGTGACCTATATAAGCTCTGGCAATTAAAATACAGTAAATGCATGTTTTCAGATTTACCAGATATTAGTTCAGCTTTATTATTTATAAATCAGACTTTACAGATTATACACAGATTTCCGCTGCAACTTTACTTATCAGTCTTACAGCTCTAGTATTTCATCATCTGTTTCATTTCAGTAATACCTTATCATGCTTTATATCCATTCACTGAGCGTTATGCTCAGCCGTAGTTCCCTTTCATGTTCTAACGGCAGGTACACCAGGACGCTCTTAGGATTCTGAGAGCAATGTGCATTTGGATGGAAGCTATCCAAACTTCTTACTTTATGTACTTACATTATTCTGCTTTTGGACATTGTTTAGTCCTTTTATTTCGTAATTACTTTTCATGTTTTGGGCTTATGTTTAGATTGCCGATGTTTGATTCCGGTATTTCCTTTATGGTCAGTTAATGTTTTAGGACAGTTACCTTATGCTTTGATGACACGCCATAAATACACGTAACGGTCCACTTATCCAAGTGGGGTGTTACACCAAGGCTTTCCACGTGTCAAGATCAACAGCCTAGACTCTCTGCTTAACAAGTAAGCTAAAATGAACGTCTATGATCATTTTGGACAGCTCACATCAAAGAATCGTCTAGAAGACCTCAAGGACAACATTGGAAACTCACTTCTAGGGTTTGTGAATAGTGTTAGCTTAGCATATGCCTATAAAAGGAGACCTCAACCTGTGAGAGTCCCTTTGTTCCAGATTTTGGATATCAATCTTTGTAATTCCTTTTTAAGTTAAATAAAATTTGAATTTCATAAAATCTTTGAATTCTCTTTTGTGTTCATTAAAAGTTGGTGTTAGAATAGCCTTAATCTGAGTTCCATTTGATCATTAAGACCTACCTTAATCTTGTGGTTAAGGCACGTCTTTGTTTGAAGGTTTTCAAGGTTCAAAATCCTTGAAAATGCTAGGTTCTGTTTTGGATATTATTGTGTACTAACCCTTAGCCAACAACCTTAAGCTCCTTCAAGCTTGTTGACACCAAGCCTGAGAAGAGTTATAAGCTCTTGGTTAAGTTGTTTGCTTATTTGTGTTGAAGAAATTTCATAATCAAATCCCTGTTCTACTTTGAACATCAGCAGGATTTGATCTTCCTTCTTGAAGAACCTTGGTCCTGTTCTAGTTGTTGAACAGGGTCCAAGGAGCATAGTTGGCCCTCCTAGGATGTTGTGGAGGGCAGGTATAATTCCTTGATTAAGTTTCCTCTAAAATTTTCATGTTACTGCCTGTTTGGATTTGGTGCTTTGATTTTGAGTTCTTGTGTTTGAAGTGGTGATTTTAGTGTTTGATTCTGTTAGTCGTTACCTAGGAAGTGTTTTGGATTCATAAAATCAGTAGGTTATTAGAGAAAATCACAAGTTGCTTTGAAAAATGATAGATTAAGGGTTGTTTGGGATAGCAGCTTGATTTGGGATTGTGTGATTTTGAGTGAATGCTTTGTGTTGCTTTGTGTTGGAAACTGTTTCATAAGTGCTAAGTATCATTTGTCTGCAAGTTTTGTGGTTTGAAACACCTAAATCCATAAAAGGGCAATAAAATCTTTGTTACTTGATAAAATTGGCTATGGTTTAAGGGACACCTAGATCTAATCATAGACTAGGGCTAACAAGTGATTAAACCTAGTTAATAACACCAGGGAAAGAGATTTGAGTGCTTGAAATTGGATCTGTGGTCAATTAGATCAGCAAAGTGTGCTTGAGTTCTTGTAGTTCATATCAGAAGGTGTAATTTGCTTTAATCTTGTTCCATACTTTGATTTAGTGGCTGATTTAAGTTTGTTTATGCTTAATCATAGTTTATATAGCTTGTGTATGCATGTTGTTGAATTTGGCTGGCTTATTCATGCTATATCTGCTTATTTGTTCATAACAGCTTATTTTCCATGTCTGTGCTAATCTGAGCATTGTTTGATTTTTCTGTGCTTATTGAGTGAACCAAAGTGTGTTTTTGTGCTTGATTGTGACTCCTTGTGATTAACTGATCACTTGGGTGCCCTTGTCTTCCAATATAACATACTAAATCTCTCTAAAAAGCTTGGTCAAATAGTCAAAGCAGTGGGAACTGCTTTCCCCTGCTACTAGCCATTGCTAGTGTATTTTGGGTTTCAGCTTATCAATAAGCTATAATAGATTATTTTAACCAGCAACAACTTGGATTTTGTAATAGGTTCTCATTATTTGACCCATTTGTTCATACTAGAGCATTTGGTGGGTTGACTTTTAGGTTTGACTAGAAAACCAACTTAATTGACTTTTTCATAAGTGCTTATTGGCTTATTCTGGCTTACTTTTGTTGCTTATTGCATTTTTGTTGATTGATTTGGCTTATTGAAGTCATTTGTGACATTTTGCAAGTTGAATCAAGTCCTGAGGTGCCCTAAATCTCAAACCCGACTATTTTGTCGTTTTGTGGATTTGTACTTTGCTTATTTCTGGCATATTGAGTGTGCTTTTTCAAAATTTCTTTTTACATATCTCTTTGGTATCCCATAAGAAGGTTGTGTGTCAAATTAGAGATTATGGCATTGGCTTATTGCTTAATGGGCTTAATGGCCCAATAAGGATAAGCTGTTTGCTTAATAAGTTGTGATAAACTCACTTTCAGCTTTTGGGCCTTTAGAGTTTTGTGTTTAGAATTGAATTTTGAGTCAGATTGGGCTTTCCCAAGTCAATTGGGCGAAGTTTGACTTTTTGGGCTAAAAAGCCCATTAGTGTTGACTGATTTTGGTTTTGGCCCATTTGAGGGCCCAATAGGGGTATTCTGGTCATTTCACTTTCATTTTCTTTTTAATTAGGTCAAAATAAACTAGTTTGCAAGTTTTTAGAATTTTTTAGAATTTTTGGATTTTTAATATTATTTTATTATTATTTTTCAAATTTCACATTTTTGCACTTTTTACATTTTTCTTAGCTTAAATACATTAAAATAGGATTTTTGCAACTCTTAGATTAATTTTATCACTTTTAGATTAATTGTTATAATTATTTTAAGTTTTAATAGTTTCTAAATCATTTTAAATAGTTTTTCTTAGTTTAAAAATTTCTAAAAATAGTTTTTAATCTTTTTAGGTCATTTTAGAGGTTTACCAATTGAAAAATCTTTATTTAGGGTTTTCGATAATTAATTTGATTTTCAGGGATTTAATTAGCATTTAAAAATTGAATATTTAAATAATTAAAAGGTTTGAAAAAGTTTGGATCATTGGTAAACTCTTAGTTTATTTATTTTGATTTTTGGTGAATTTTTGGTAATTTTTAGAATTAATTTTTATTTTTGCTTAATTTACGGTTTTACGTGTAGTCGTAGTAGTAATTAATTTCACGTCTTCGTCATCCTCTTTTCTCATCCCCTTCTTTCAAATATTAATCTCAAACCTTGCTACATTTAGTCACACTCATATACCTCCTTGGGAAATAAACTTTGAACTTCATTGGGTCATTAGTGCTTGATTTTCCTAAATCATCACTTAATACTTTCCACTTTTACGCCTTTTTCCTAAAAGGTCATAATTTACCACAATCATTTTGGCGCCGCTGCCGGGGAGGTGTTTGTCTTGTTGTTTTTAATATTAACCATAAATAGAATTTGTATTAGTAGAACTCTACTAATACGTATTATCGATTTTTTGGTTTTTCTTGTGAAATTATTATTACTATATTGTATTAAGTGTCACAATAAATACAAAATATCTCCAAAAGTGTGAAAACACAACCTTAATTGGGATTTCATCTCCTAATTATTGTATTCGAATCTCAAACAAAAAGAAAAAGGCAAAAATAGATAAATACTTTCGTGAAGCTCGATTTTGAAAAATACAAAATATAAGATGGGTATAAGGCGGGTATTATAAAATATACCCTAAGGAAAAAGGCTCTTAAGTGCCTCGCGCCGCCTCGTTTCCCCGCTTGCTTGTGAGTATTTTGAGATTGAAGGCTAATCGAGGGTTTTGCCGCCCAAAGTATTATTACGTATAATATATTTG
Organism: Glebionis coronaria; assembly: GCA_025667525.1. Lineage (NCBI taxonomy): Eukaryota > Viridiplantae > Streptophyta > Magnoliopsida > Asterales > Asteraceae > Glebionis > Glebionis coronaria. Next base: position 476,567,176 of record CM046877.1, read on the forward strand.
CTTGTTTTCTTTGTGATTAAACCCTCTTGAACAATTTGGTTTTCACCAAAGTTCTAAAGTCATTCGAAGGCGTTCACTCTACGTGATCATTTTCATTCCTTTGAGGCTTCTTTAATCAAGAGTTTGATTCGAGGAGAGATTTGGTAGATTGTTGTCTACGAAGATACACCAAAATCCAAAAAAAATTAAAAACAATCAAAAACAAAAAAAATTGAAAATCCACAAAACACCCAAAAAGAATCTTCTTTGCTCACCTCCCATTCTTCGTGAAGTTTATGATCACTCGTAATCAAGCAAAACGAGCTCGTAAACGTCTTCAAAAGCAAGCCAATCAAGAGACGTTGATTGAAGAACAAACTCCAATTGTTGAACCTATTGTAGAACAAGAAGTCGTCATGGCTAATCGTACTATGATGGAGTTGCTACAAGCACCCACCGAGGGTTTTGGAGAGGCCATTGTGATTCCCTCTATCCTTGCGGAGAATTTCGAGATTAAGACGGGTTTAATGTCGATGTTGCAAGCAAATAAGTTTAGAGGTCATGAGAAAGACAACCCGCATTACCACATAAGGAATTTTAATCGTCTCACCGCAACTAGCAAGTTCAAGGATGTTCCACATGACGCCATTAAGATGATGTTGTTTCCATACTCGTTAGATGGACCCGCTAATATTTGGCTTGAGAAAGAACCGCCAAATTCGATTTTGACATGGGGTGATCTCGTTTCTAAGTTTGTGAAAAAGTTTTTTCCACCATCTAAAACAACACATTTGAAAAATGAGATTTCAAGATTTGTGCAACGAAATAATGAAAGTTTTTCAATGGCATGGGAACGATTTAAAGAGATGTTACATGAGTGTCCACACCATGATTTTTCGGAATTGCATCAAATTGATACTTTTTATAATGGGCTTAATGATCATGAACGAGATTACTTGAATGCCGCCGCGGGTGGTAATTTTTTGTGCAAAACGACCGATGAAGCTTTAAAGATTATCAAGAATAGATCTAAGGTTTATAGCCCTCGTAGCACACCGAGTGTTGCCAATTTGGGTTCGTCATCGTCGTCATCATCTCGTAGCATTAATGCCTTACATGATGAAGCTAATGAGGAAAATCGATTTTTCGATAGATTTGCTAATCTTATGACTCATTGGAAAGCTCAAGAAGCTTTGAATTCCGCTTCGGTTAAAGCGGTTGCTAAGAGTTGTTTGTCTTGTGGTGGAGCTCATGATCTTTCCGAGTGCATTACCGCCGATGGTAACACTTCGAGTGCTTACGTAGCAACGGGAACTTATAACCAAAACGGCCAAGGTTCCCGCCCAAATCAAGCTCCACCAAATCAAAACGCTAATAACTATCGAAACAACAATCAAGGTGGTAATTATCAAGGCAATTCACGTAACTACAACAACGGGAATTATCAAAGTGGGAATGGACAAGTGACTAATGAAAACCAAAACCGTGATTTTCAAAACACTACACAAGGTTTTCAAAATGATCACACTAAAAATCTTCAAGGAGAATTTTTGGATTATGCTAAAGAAAATGATGCTAAATTTGATAACATGCAACGTGAGATGATTAGCTTAAGATCCGAGTTAAAAAACGAGCTTAAAAACGAACTTTCTAATGAACTTAAAACTCATGCAAATAAAATGGAAGGAAATGTCCAACATCTTTAACAAAATCAACAAAAGATGGAACAAGGGCAACATGAGATTAAGCAAGAATTGTTAAAAGCGGATGCTAGGCAATCAAAATTTGAGGACCGAATGGCAAAAATGTTTGAAGCAATCATGTGTAAACCCTCTTCCTCGGATGGTCTTCCTAGTGATACCATTGCAAACCCAAAGGGAGAAATGAAGGTTATTACTACATGAAGTGGTAAAACTTTCAAGGAACCAATCTCTCGTCCAAGTACTTCTATGGAGAAAGAAATCGAGAAAGAACCCGAGGTGATGGTCGAAAAGGAGCACATTACAATCCCACGAAGTACCGCTCATACCACACCTACGGTTGAACCAATAGCAATTATGGAACCCGAGATTCCAAGGCCGTTGCCTAATGTCAAACCCACACCACCCTTACCTTACCCTTCGAGACGAAACAAAGAGAAATTGCAAGAACGTAACAAACAACAAATCGAGCTTTTTATAAAAATGTTTCAACAAGTGCATTTTGATGTGAGTTTAGCCGACGCGTTGTTATACATGCCTCGTTTCGCTTCCACTTTTAAAAGTATGATGAGCGACAAGGAAAAGCTTTCAAAGCTTGCTAATTGTTCTGCGGTTTATCTTAACCGCATACCGGAAAAAGTTGGTGACCCCGGAAAGTTTCTCATTCCTTGTGACATACAAGATATGAAAGAATGCCTTGCCTTAGCCGATCTTGGTGCGAGCATTAGTTTGATGCCATTCTCCATTTGGAAATCGCTTTCGCTTCCGGCTCTTATTCCTTCGAACATGTCTATCGATATGGCCGATCATTCTACGATTTTAGCATGTGGAGTAGCCGAAGATGTTTTCGTGAAATTGGGGAAGTTCTACTATCCCGTTGATTTTATAGTAGTTGACATCCCCGCGGATCCTCAAGTTCCTCTAATTTTAGGTCGTTCATTTTTAGACACCTCGAGATCGCTTATCGACGTTCATGCAAGAACTATCACTTTGAGATTCAACGAACAGGAACTTGTTATAAACGCTACTCAAAACTCGAAACCTTCTCATTTTTATGCAATCGCTACCATCAATCACATTGACTTAGTTGATGTGGTTTGCGATGAGTTTTCACAAGAAGTGTTAGATTTTTCCGATAGCTCGTCAAGTGGCAATCCCACTATTTTGGATCCGATTCTTGCTAATTCTACACCAAATCTCACTCCATTCCAAGGAGGCGATTTCACTTCAAATGAAATCGACAATGAAGATGAGGTGTTGATTAGTGATGATACTTCTATTCCACCATTTCTTCCGCCGATGGGAGTTATGAGTGTTGAACCAAAATCTTCAATTGAGGAACCACCTATCCTTGAATTGAAAGATCTTCCTTCTCACCTTGAATACACATTCTTGGAAGGTGATGACAAGTTGACGGTTATTATTGCAAGAGGTCTTGCTAATGATATAAAAACCGAGCTCTTGAAAGTTCTTAAAGCTCATAAAGGGGCAATTGCGTGGAAAATTTCCGACATTAAGGGTATTGACCCAAAATTTTGTACTCCCAAGATTTTAATGGAGGAGGACTACAAACCCGCAATTCAAAGTCAAAAAAGGGTGAATCCCAAAATTCACGATGTCATTAAAAAGGTAGTGTTAAAACTCCTTGACGCGGGAATGATTTATCCTATCTCCGATAGCCCATGGGTGAGCCCAATCCATTGTGTCCCTAAAAAGGTAGGAATGACCGTTGTGCCTAATGAAAACAATGAGTTAATTCCCACTCGTGTTGTGACCGGTTGGAGGGTGTGTATTGACTACCAAAAGTTAAATGACGCCACTCGTAAAGACCACTTTCCTTTGCCCTTCATGGATCAAATGTTGGAGCGACTCGCGGGAAATGAGTTCTATTGTTTTTTAGATGGTTTTTCCGGTTACTTTCAAATCCCTATCGACCCTCGTGATCAAGAGAAGACTACGTTTACGTGTCCTTATGGAACGTTTGCTTATCGTAGGATGCCTTTCGGACTTTGTAATGCACCGGGTACGTTTCAACGGTGTATGATGGCAATTTTTCACGATATGATCGAGAAGTCGATGGAAGTGTTTATGGATGACTTTTCGGTGTTTGGCAATTCGTTCACGTCGTGTTTATCTAATCTCGAGCATGTTAAAATGTTGTGAAGAAACCAATCTTGTGCTTAATTGGGAAAAATGTCATTTTATGTGTAAACAAGGAATCGTCTTAGGACATAAGGTCTCAAAAGCGGGGATTGAGGTCGATAAAGCTAAGGTAGACGTCATCGCCAAGTTACCTCATCCCAAAACCGTTAAGGGAGTTAGGAGTTTCCTAGGCCACGCGGGCTTTTATCGTCGTTTCATCAAAGACTTTTCGAAAATCTCTCGACCTATGACACACCTTCTCGAGAAGGATGCTCCTTTTAATTTCAATGAGGATTGTGTTAGAGCTTTCAAAACTCTCAAAAGGAAACTTATCGAAGCTCCCATTCTTGTTGCTCCTAATTAGGAATTACCCTTTGAAATCATGTGCGATGGAAGTGATTATGCTATAGGGGCCGTCTTAGGGCAACGTTATGAAAAGCATTTCCGTCCTATCCATTATGCTAGTAAGACGATGACCGAGGCTCAATTAAAGTACACCACAACGGAAAAGGAATTCCTTGCCGTGGTCTATGCTTTTGAGAAATTCCGACCTTATCTCGTCTTAACTAAAAGCATCGTGTATACCGACCATTCGGCTATCAAGTATCTCTTAGCTAAGCAAGATGCTAAGCCGAGATTTCTTCGTTGGATGCTCCTCTTCCAAGAATTTGATGTCACCGTGCTTGACAAAAAAGGAGCCGAGAATCTAGCGGCCGATCATCTCTCTCGTCTAGAAGATCCTTACAAAGATGTTTTTGAGAACAAGGAAATCACCGAAACATTTCCTCTCGAGACTCTCGGTGTAGTGAATTCTAAAGACACCACCCCATGGTTTGCCGACATTGCAAATTACCATGCGGGCAATTTCATAATCAAGGGTATGACGACACAACAAAAGCGAAAATTCTTTCGTGACGTCAAGTTCTATTTTTGGGACGACCCTTATCTCTTTCGGGTTTGTGCGGATCAACTCGTTCGACGTTGTGTTTTTGGTGCCGAAGCTTTTAATATCCTTAGAGCTTGTCACGAGGGACCCACGGGTGGTCACCACGGTGCTAATCTCACGGCTAAGAAAGTGTTCGATGCCGGCTTCTTTTGGCCTTCTATCTATCGTGATGCACACGCACTTGTGAAGTCGTGTGATTCGTGCCAACGTCAAGTAAAATCGTCTCAACGTGATGAAATGCCGCAAAACATAATTCAAGTGTGTGAGATTTTCGACATTTGGGGCATAGACTTTATGGGGCCGTTCCCATCGTCTCATGGTAACAAGTATATCCTCGTCGCGGTGGACTACCTTTCTAAGTGGGTGGAAGCTAAGGCTTTACCTACTAATGATGCTCGTGTGGTAGTGAAGTTTTTGAAGCAACTATTCTCTCGGTTCAGAACCCCTCGTGCTATTATAAGCGATCGTGGAACCCATTTTTGTAATGACCAATTCGAGAAGGTCTTAAAGAAATATGGAGTTACTCATCGTCTTTCTACGGCTTATCACCCACAAACGAGTGGGCAAGTCGAGGTTTCGAACCGAGCTTTGAAGAGGATTTTAGAGAGGTCGATTGGAGAAAACCGTGCTTCATGGTCCGACAAACTCGATGACGCTTTATGGGCCTTTAGGACCGCTTATAAGACACCTATCGGTTGCACTCCTTATAAGTTAGTCTATGGGAAAAATTGTCATTTTCCCATTGAATTGGAGCACAAGGCATATTGGGCCCTTAAGCATGCAAACTTTGACTTGAAGACCGCGGGAGATCACCGGAAAATACAATTGAATGAATTGGATGAACTAAGAGACAATGCTTATGAAAATTCATTGATTTTCAAAGAAAAGACTAAAAATTTTCATGATGCGAAGATTAAAAACCGGGTTTTTAACGTTGGTGATCAAGTGTTACTTTTTAACTCTCAACTTAAGATATTTTACGGAAAATTGAAATCTCGTTGGTCGGGTCCTTTCACCGTTACACAAGTGTTTCCTTATGGGACCATCGAGCTAGCTCAAGATGATGGTCCTAACTTCAAGGTGAATGGACATAGGCTTAAGCACTACTTTGGTGGGTTCAATGGTTGACCTCGACCAAGTCACCTTCCCCAATGATAATTAGCATTGAGGGGATCGAGTCGAGCTCATGACTCGGTAATAAAAAACGAGGTGCCTAGTGGGGGAGATCCCATGCTTATCCTTTTATGCTTTCTAATAACTAATTAGAGGGGATTTATGCCCTTCCAACACGTTGTCTCGTGGTTGTTTGTGATTGTGTTATCTAGATCATCATCATCTACGATTGAAGACTCTCGTGTTCGTTTACGTGAGCTTCCATCGTTTGCTTGAAGAAGTTTTTCACGAATCCATTGACATATCCTTTATTGTTCTAACAATTATCTTTTAGCATAATTCATAAACGGCTTTAGATATATTGTTGATCACCCTTTCCATGCTAGATCCTAAGCATTCGATTCTGCGTCCCTAGTATGGGGGTGCTCCACCTTTAGACTCGAAATATTGAGGACAATGTTTACTTTTAGTATGGGGGGGGGGGGGGGGGGGGGGGTGAATAGATACTTGCTTTGCTACGCCCTCACATTTTCCAACTTTCAATATTTTGTTTTGTTGCTAATAAGGCTAAAAATGGCCAAATTTTAATTTTTTTTATTTTTCTTAAGTGTTTTTAAGACACGAATGTATATTTTCCGATGGGTAGAATAATAGCTAATTTTTGACATGATGGGCATTTGGAGCCCTTTACATTCCTTAACCCGCTCAATTCAAGTTTTGCTAGACTTTTATATAGGGAGCTTTAAAACGCGAAAGTCTTAGCTCATTCGGGTTAAGAACAAGAACTTTTCGCAAGTTCCTATAATTGATCCTAGAAAGTCACTTATCAAGGGAACTATAAAACGAATTCTCTAAACTTGAAAAAGTCCAAGAAAGTGCAAGATCCTATAGGTGGCTTGAAAACCCAAAACTTTGATTTGATATAGTCTTAATGAAAGCTAATCCAAATTTGGCTTAATTTTGACTTGCATGGCTAAGTATTCACGAGTCTCTTTAATTAGAGGTCTTTATATAGTGAAGAACGAGAGATTATAGAGTTAGACAAGTGATCATGCTAAACGTAGAACATGAAAATGTTCTTTCAAAAACTCATATGTTTTTAATTATGGCTTTTTCTTCCCATAAGATCAATGCATTAGGAACAAAAATAATTACAATAAGTAAGGTCGTACGATTTGAAAGGTTACTTAGCCTCTAGCGCAAGATCGTTTAAAAGTTGCTCGGGGTTGAATAGAGTTCATAGCCAAGGCATAACTTATTGAAGCGGGACGCGAAGATTGGTGAAGATCCAAAAAGGCCCTAACAAGGCATGAGGAGCTATATTTTGTTGCTAAAGATCCAAGATGATGTGAAGTATCATTATTCCTAAATCAATATGAAGGATCGAGACACACGACGAAAAGCAATTACTCCCCTAAAGATCATGGAGAAAGTCTATCCAAAAATACCCTTACAAGGTATGAGGATAAATATATCCAAGTCCGAAAAGGAGGCGGATCGTTGTATATCATAGTCCAAAATAAAGATTGAAGAAAAATGATGAAGTCGTGGTCCAAATATGAAGAATCTCTCAAAACTGTTAAGTGAAGAAATTCCAAAAAATATGAAGAGAAGACCATAATTTCAAGAACGTCTTCCCAAGATTTGAAGTATGAAGTACATGCCAAATATCGGTCCGAGAAAGGTCTCAAATCGTGAAACGAGTTATGCCAAGATATGAACTTAAGGAGATACACGAGAAGCCGTTTTAAAAGATTTTTTCCTTCGGCTAACTATCGATTAAATCGTGCTACTTTGCTTTCGGACTAATAACTACTCAAATAAGTCAATATGAATCACTTGTGATCCATGACAAATAGTTAAAAAATGCTAGTAACTCATTTCTTTTTATAATAACTAGGATTGCGGGGAGAAAAAGTATTACACAATTTGGACGTATGAGTAGTGTTAGCATTGTGACTTGTACGAACAATGATCTCGTTTTTTCACTTAGCATGGAATGTATGACAATCAAGGATGACGAAATTTACTCTAAGGGACATTTATTTGTTTCTATTCTTTGACCCTAAAAGTCACATTCGTGATGAAAATCATACATTATGTCTTTACACATCTTCGTAGTATTGTTGCAAGTCTTTTACTTTTCAATAAAGGGTAATAAAATTGAACTTTGGTGATGCTTAGATACTTTATTCTAGCATTGCGTGAGGGCACGACAATGGCTTAGTATGGGGGAGTGATGAGATGGCATTTATACATGATCTCATCGTTCTTTTCGGGCTTTAAATGCATAAAAATGTCATAAAATACCATATATATATATGATTGTGTTTATTTACTTGTGTATTTTAGGTATGTATATCGTGAAAAAAACAAAAGATCCCAAGAAACAAGGAAAAACGGACACGAGAAACGAAGCCGTAAAAAGAACCGGGCCCTAGTTCATGAAATATCCAACATTTACCCTTGAAGACTTGAAGATATGAAAGATTGATCCTCAAACAATGAAGAAATGACACTTAAAACCCTTGTGAATTCATAATTACAAGTTTGGTCCCTTAAGTTTGTCAAATTTGCAAAAAGGTCCTTCAACTTTGAAGAAATGGCAAGATTAGTCCCTCATCAAATCTAATTTGTCAATAGTGGTCCCTCATGGAGTTAAAGATACATTGAAGACCTTTGAAGATAAAAAAAGTCCAAAACCAGCCCTTGAAATATGATAACATGGCAAAAATAACCCTTTAAATCTTTTGCCAAAGTTTTGTGCCAAAAGTGTAAAAGATGGAAACTTCTATAACAAAGGAAACACATTTTTGTTGGCTGAAAACTTGATTTACTATCTTTCCCAAAACACAAGGGCTAAACATGGGCATTTGAAACATTCAAAAAGAAAATGCGCAAAACACAAACACAATCCACCAAAACCAGATCAAAATGTGTTACTGTAGCAAGTAAGAACCCAGAATTTACCTCACTTAAAACAAAGGGTAATTTTCAATTACCCACACCCACGTGTGATTCACACAAGTAGAAACTCATCCCAACCTTAAAACCCTCACTCCCACTCACCAAGAGGCCCCACACTCAACCTCGTCCACCTATCACATCACACCTTGCTCTCCAAGTCTTGCCACGTGTCAAGATCAACAGCCTAGACTCTCTGCTTAACAAGTAAGCTAAAATGAACGTCTATGATCATTTTGGACAGCTCACATCAAAGAATCGTCTAGAAGACCTCAAGGACAACATTGGAAATTCACTTCTAGGGTTTGTGAATAGTGTTAGCTTAGCATATGCCTATAAAAGGAGACCTCAACCTGTAAGAGTCCCTTTGTTCCAGATTTTGGCTATCAATCTTTGTAATTCCTTTTTAAGTTAAATAAAATTTGAATTTCATAAAATCTTTGAATTCTCTTTTGTGTTTATTAAAAGTTGGTGTTAGAACAGCCTTAATCTGAGTTCCATTTGATCATTAAGACCTACCTTAATCTTGTGGTTAAGGCACGTCTTTGTTTGAAGGTTTTCAAGGTTCAAAATCCTTGAAAATCCTAGGTTCTGTTTTGGATATTATTATGTACTAACCCTTAGCCAACAGCCTTAAGCTCCTTCAAGCTTGTTGACACCAAGCCTGAGAAGAGTTATAAGCTCTTGGTTGAGTTGTTTTCTTATTTGTGTTGAAGAAATTTCATAATCAAATCCTTGTTCTACTTTGAACATCAGCAGGATTTGATCTTCCTTCTTGAAGAACCTTGGTCCTGTTCTAGTTGTTGAACAGGGTCTAAGGAGCATAGCTGGCCCTCCTAGGATGTTGTGGAGGGCAGGTATAATTCCTTGATTAAGTTTCCTCTAAAAATTTCATGTTACTGCCTGTTTTGGATTTGGTGCTTTGATTTTGAGTTCTTGTGTTTGAAGTGGTGATTTTAGTGTTTGATTCTGTTAGTTGTTACCTAGGAAGTGTTTTTGATTCATAAAATCAGTAGGTTATTAGAGAAAATCACAAGTTGCTTTGAAAAATGATAAATTAAGGGTTGTTTGGGATAACAGCTTGATTTGGGATTGTGTGATTTTGAGTGAATGCTTTGTGTTACTTTGTGTTGGAACCTGTTTCATAAGTGCTAAGTATCATTTGTCTGCAAGTTTTGTGGTTTGAAACACCTAAATCCATAAAAGGACTATAAAATCTTTGTTACTTGATAAAATTGGCTGTGGTTTAAGGGACACCTAGATCTAATCATAGACTAGGGCTAACAAGTGATTAAACCTAGTTAATAACACCAAGGAAAGATATTTGAGTGCTTGAAATTGGATCTGTGGTCAATTACATCAGCAAAGTGTGCTTGAGTTCTTGTAGTTCATATCAGAAGGTGTAACTTGCTTTAATCTTGTTCCATACTTTGATTTAGTGGCTGATTTAAGTTTGTTTATGCTTAATCATAGTTTATATAGCTTGTGTATGCATCTTGTTGAATTTGGCTGGCTTATTCATGCTATCTGCTTATTTGTTCATAACAGCTTATTTTCCACGTCTGTGCTAATCTGAGCATTGTTTGATTTTTCTATGCTTATTGAGTGAACCGAAGTGTGTTTTTGTGCTTGATTGTGACTCCTTGTGATTAACTGATCACTTGGGTGCCCTTGTCTTCCAATATAACATACTAAATCTCTCTAAAAAGCTTGGTCAAATAGTCAAAGCAGTGGGAACTCCTTTCCCCTGCTGCTAGCCACTGCTAGTGTATTTTGGGTTTCAGCTTATCAATAAGCTATAATAGATTATTTTAACCAGCAACAACTTGGATTTTGTAATAGGTTCTCATTATTTGACCCATTTGTTCATACTAGAGCATTTGGTGGGTTGACTTTTAGGTTTGACTAGAAAACCAACTTAATTGACTTTTTCATAAGTGCTTATTGGCTTATTCTGGCTTACTTTTGTTGCTTATTGGATTTTTGTTGATTGATTTGGCTTATTGAAGTCATTTGTGACATTTTGCAAGTTGAATCAAGTCCTGAAGTGCCCTAAATCTCAAACCCGACTATTTTGTCGTTTTGTGGATTAGTACTTTGCTTATTTCTGGCTTATTGAGTGTGCTTTTTCAAAATTTCTTTTTACAGATCTCTTTGGTATCCCATAATAAGGTTGTGTGTCAAATTAGAGCTTATGGCATTGGCTTATTGCTTAATGGGCTTAATGGCCCAATAAGGATAAGCTGTTTGCTTAATAAGCTGTGATAAGCTCACTTTCAGCTTTTGGGCCTTTAGAGTTTTGTGTTTAGAATTGAATTTTGAGTCAGATTGGGCTTTTCCAAGTCAATTGGGCCAAGTTTGACTTTTTGGGCTAAAAATCCCATTAGTGTTGACTGATTTTGGTTTTGGCCCATTTGAGGGCCCAATAGGGGTATTATGGTCATTTCACTTTCATTTTCTGTTTAGTTAGGTCAAAATAAACTAGTTTGCAAGTTTTTAGAATTTTTTTTATAATTTTTGGATTTTTAATATTATTTTAATATTATTTTATTATTATTTTTCAAATTTCACATTTTTGCACTTTTTACATTTTTCTTAGCTTAAATACATTAAAATAGGATTTTTGCAACTCTTAGATTAATTTTATCACTTTTAGATTAATTTTTATAATTATTTTAAGTTTTAATAGTTTTTAAATCATTTTAAATAGTTTTTCTTAGTTTAAAAATTTCTAAAAATAGTTTTTAATCTTTTTAAGTCATTTTAGAGGTTTACCAATTGAAAAATCTTTATTTGGGGTTTTTGATAATTAATTTGATTTTTAGGGCTTTAATTAGCATTTAAAAATTGAATATTTAATTAATTAAAAGGTTTGAAAACGTTATGATCATTGGTAAACTATTAGTTTATTTATTTTGATTTTTGGTGAATTTTTGGTAATTTTTAGAATTAATTTTATTTTTGCTTAATTTACGGTTTTACGTGTAGTCGTAGTAGTAATTAATTTCACGTCTTCGTCATCCCGTTTTCTCATCCTCTTTTTTCAGATATTAATCTCAAACCTTGCTACATTTTAGTCACACTCATATACCTCCTTGGGAAACGAACTTTGAACTTCATTGGGTCATTAGTGCTTGATTTTCCTAAATCATCACTTAATACTTTCCGCTTTTACGCCTTTTTCCTAAAAGGTCGTAATTTACCACAATCACTGCCCAAAATAAATAAGTTTCTAAAAATATAAAGTTTCCGTAAATAGATTAGCTGCTTAAAATAGATAAGTTTCTAAAAATAGAAAGTTTCCATATTTAGAAATAAGCTGGATTAGTAAGCTAACAAAATAAGCTCAAAATTTACTGATTAATATTCTAAGTCATGTGATTAATAGTATAATTTATTAAGTAATACATGTAAATTAAATAACTATAGGTTATAAGATTTAATTAAATATAACATGATTTAATTAAATTAAAGTGCATAAAATACTTAGGTTAAAACATGTATTAATATTTATTATTAATATAACTTAAGTCATGGAAATTAATTAATTACATGTCATGTTTTAATAATTAATTAATTACTTTAGTCTAATTTAAATAATAAAAATACTTAGGTGAAAATAATGTATTATTATTAATAATAATAAACCTAAGTCATGTTTTACTTAAATTAATTATATAACATGTTAAATTAATTTAATTACTTGTAAAAATTAAGCACATGTAAAAATAACTAAACTTGTAAAATAAAATAATAAACCGGACCATGTATTATTTTATTAAAACATGCCGTGAACCGGACCGGGATAACCCTTGAATCGGACCAAACAAACACACCCTTAACAGTGGCGAACCGGCTTGGCCGGTTGTAACTGTTTTCGCAAAAATGCAACCGGCTCAAGCCGGTGGTCCCTTGGTCTCTCGGCTAGCCGCCGCCCATGTGGCGTTCCCCCTGCTTGTTCATATTAGCCACCGGCTTATGCCGGTGGTGCTTGTTTGTTTTCAGCCGAGACCCCCAAAACCACAAGACCACCCCGACATGCGTCGGGGTCCCTTGTTCCCTGCGACCGAGACACCCAAACCACACCGAGACCATGGGGTCTCGGTTGGTGGTGATTAAAAACCCACCGAGAGCTTCGGCTCTCGGTTCCACGCGTCAGCAGAACCAAAAACCCCTAAAACATCCATGTTTATTTACCCCATGATTAGATCTACATGTTTTTAATCTTGTTTATTTAATTATCATGATTTCATGTGTTCTAATTAAATAAAAGAATTAAAAAGAAAAGGTTCAAGGATTACCAAAGCGTGAAACAAAAGAGAACGATAACACGAACGATTTCCACTAGAATTGGATCACCAAAAATCAACGAACACCTCTTCCTTGGTGTGTTCTACCCGGCGGCCAAAAGGGAGAAAAAGGAGGAGCTAGGGTTTTGTGATTTTTATTAATCTTCTATAAAGTGAAAACATGTTTTCCCCTTTTTCTTATTTAGTAAAATTTAAAGTAGGCTTGGCCCTTTTCCTTGTTCTTGCCGCGGGTAGGTGGGGCCCACAAGGGGAAACCCATTGTTTTTCGTGTTCTAAAATATTACGTGTCCTCGCGGTCGTGTTTACGTGATTTACTTATTAATTGTTCGTTTTATTATATATATTTATACATGATCGTAATAATAATTACGTAAATACATAATAATAGGGTTTGTGATTACCTACGTTCATGATTTCATGTTCGTGTTTATAATTATTGTTGATAATAGTTATCGTGTCTTAATACGTATTAAATACTTATCGTGTAATAACACCTACATAATACTTGTATTTAATATTCGTGAAACGTAAACATTTTATATAAGGAAAGTTTTAATCATGTACGTACGATTATATATGTATTGTTCATGGTAAAAGCATGCGGGTTTTACAACAACTCTAGCATCATTGGTAGGCAAGGCTTTAGCCTCAACCAACTTAGAAACATAGTCCACGGCTACGAGTATGTACTTATTGCCTTTTGATGATGGAAAAGGTCCCATGAAGTCTATACCCCATACATAAAAAATCTCACATTCTTGTATGAAATTTTGTGACATCTCATCTCTTAGATTAATTTTTCCTTGTCTTTGACAAACATCACAAAATTTCACCATTTCTTGGGCATCTTTGTAAATGGAAGGCCAATAGTAACTCGAATCAAAGACTTTCTTAGCCGTGTAGTTTGGCCCAAAATGCCCCCCCGTAGGTCCTTTGTGACAAGCTTCTAAAATTTTAAATGCTTCGGGCCCATTTACACAACGTCTTATGATTTGGTCCGCACATTGCCTAAAGAGGTAAGGGTCATCCCAAAATTAATATTTTGCTTCCTTGAGAAACTTTTTCTTTTGTTGGGAAGTGAGACCCTCAATAAGCACATCCCCCACAAGATAGTTTGCAATATCCATAAACCAAGGAGTGGCATCCTCTTGTGAAGAGATAGACATGAGTTCCTCAAGTGGAAAGGATTCATTGATTTCCTTATGAGGTAATTCTCCTTGAAAAGGATGCTCAATTCTACTCAAGTGATCCGCCGCCAAATTCTCGGCTCCTTTCTTATCACGGATTTCTATAGAAAACTCTTGTAGCAACAAAACCCATCCCAAAAGCCTAGGCTTAGCATCTTGCTTTGTCATGAGGTACTTGAGAGCGGAATGATCCGTATACACTATGGTCTTAGAAAGCACAAGATAGGTTCTAAATTTCTTGAAGGCATAAACAATAGCAAACAACTCTTTTTCCGTAGTGGTATAATGAAGTTGAGCACCCGTCATTGTCTTACTCGCATAGTGTATAGGTTGGAAATGCTTATTAAATCTTTGTCCCAAAACGGCCCCCACGACATAATCACTAGCATCACACATGAGTTCAAAAGGCAAATCCTAATATGGTGATACCAACACGGGAGCCTTAGTAAACTTTTCCTTAAGAATCTCAAAAGACTCTAAACACTCTTGTGTGAATATGAAAGGGGCCTCTTATTCTAAAAGATGGGTCATGCGTCTTGATATCTTAGAAAAGTCTTGGATAAAATGTCTATAGAAACCCGCATGACCCAAAAAGCTCCTAACTCCTTTCACCGTGGTAGGTGGGGGAAGTTTGGCAATAACATCTATCTTAGCTCGATCCACTTCTAAACCTTTGTTGGATATCTTATGTCCCAAAACTATCCCTTCTTTGACCATGAAATGGCACTTCTCCCAATTTAGAACAAGACATGTTTCTTCACACCTCTTTAGTATACGTTCTAAATGGGAGAGACAATAAGTGAATTAATCTCCAAAGACCGAGAAATCATCCATGAAAACTTCCATAGTGTGGTCAATCATGTCATGAAAGATTGCCATCATACACCTTTGGAATGTCCCCGGGGCATTGCACAAGCCAAAAGGCATTCTTTTATAAGCAAATGTGCCATAGGGACAAGTGAATGTGGTCTTTTCTTGATCCTATGGATCAATGGGTATCTGGAAATAACCCGAAAATCCATCTAGAAAGCAATAGTACTCATTTCCCGCTAAGCGTTCATGCATTTGGTCCATGAAAGGTAATGGAAAATGATCTTTCCTAGTGGCATCATTAAGCTTCCTGTAATCAATACAAACTCTCCAACCCGTGACAAGTCTAGTGGGGATGAGCTCATTGTTCTCATTAGGCACAACGGTGATTCCACCCTATTTAGGCACACAATGCACCGGGCTAACCCATGGTTAGTCGGAAATTGGGTAAATCATACCCGCATCAAGGAGTTTGATAACTTCCTTTATGATGACTTCATATATTTTTGGGTTAACCCATCTTTGATTTTGAATGGAGGGTTTGTAATCATCCTTCATAAGGATTTTGTGTGTGCAAAAATTTGGATCAATTCCCCTTATGTCAGATATTTTTCAAGCTATACCTTTCTTATGCTTCTTAAGAACTATAGAAATGTGAAAATCTTTGATATTTCAAGAGGGTTGTTGTTTTTCTAGTGAGAGAAAGTAGAGAGAGAAGTGAGAGAAAAACTATGTGTATTACTTGTAAAAATGAAATAACCAACACCCCTTTCCATGGTGGAAAGGGGTTTATATACCAAGTCCCTTAGTGGACTTGGGCCTCCGGCCCATGAACATGCTCATGGGTCGGGCTAATGTAAATAACAATTAAAATTATACTACGAGCCTATAACTATATTGTTGGAGTGACCGAGACTGTCTTAATACGAAAAACGTATTTCCAACAATCTCCCCCAAAGGGAGGTCACTCCAAGTTTACAAAGTCCAAATCTAGCATGTTAGATCTTCGTTCTTGAGCTCGTAGTCCACTTTCTCTTTTCTTCTTTAACTTTTCTTCTTTCTGTGAATATGTGTTGAATAACATCAAGCTTTTGCTTGGAACATATTCTTTTGGCCTTTCACGTGCAATCTTTGTCTTCTTGTGATGCTCGCCTCTTCGTGACTTCATGTCCCACATACCTATCCTTTGTTGAATTCTTGAAAGTTTCATAGTCGATACAGCGGAAGACTTTTAGGTCAGACTTTCTTGATTTTGCTGAAATATTTGATGCAGAAGGAATAAGTATGTAAGAACGACTTCAACTGGTACACCGCAACGCCACCGTCTTCACATACAGCAACATAATAAGATACGAATAAAATGGATTTGACATTTTATTCTAATTCGGTAGCATTTTACCTCCGGTCAGTGAAGACCGTTGGATGATAATAAATATCATACTTGTGACAGGTAGCTCTAATTAAAGATCTCATTGACATTATTTCGCGGGTAAACCCGTTCTCTTTATTCGACTGTCCAAAGCTGACTACGAACATAAAGAGTGAATCATTTGGATTAAAAATCCGTATGATTGAATCCGTCAATTCATGAAACCTGGAACAAGTGAATTTCAATTAAGATTTTCACCGTCGTTTCTTTCCAGTTATCACGAGCTTGATTCTGATAGAATCTTGCTTGTCATCTACCGCAGTGATGTTTGATGTTGACACTGGAAGGATTTCCACTCTTCACTGTGAACACTAAAGAGTGTCACTCTGAGTGTTCTGGCAAGATCACTTGGATAATGCGTAGAGGCCCTGGAACAAGTTTAATCTTAGTTAAGAGTTAAACCATCGTTTCTTTCCAGTTATCACAAGATTAGTTCTTAAAGAACCGCACATGTCACCTACCATGAGTTTATTTGATGTTGGCTCAAGCAGGATTTCCATCTTCATTGTAATACTTTCATATCACTCAGATGTTCTGGCAATATTGCAAGAATATTGCGTAGGACTCATAAAATATCTTTATTGTTTTTTTTAATTGCGTCCTAATGAGACTTATGATGATCTCGTGGCTCTAGACTCAATAGTGCATTTTGTTTTTAGTGAGCGGAGGCTGGAGAGGATTGCCACCTTTTCAATATCAATTTATTCGGAGTGAATAAACCGATAGATAACATGTTGAACTCCGTGACATTAAAACAAATATCTTTTGAGAGATATTTGAGTTGGCTAGGAGGGGTTGTGCATCGCATCACTGGGTCCATGATACTTTTGTCTTCAAGATGAGTTGACCCTGTTTCTGCCTAAGTTGTAAGGAGGGCTTCTTTCTTTACACCCTTTATCTTTACAATTCTTTTTCATTCTTCAACCCCTTCAATGCTTACCAATACATCATCACTAGCACCTTGTTGTGATTGTTCCAGTGCAAGCATCGGTACTTGGTCGGCATTCAACTACGTTCACAATACATTCCCCATCTTTCCTATGGACTTCTGTTTTCTAACTATGAAATTGTCATTGGGAAGATTCCTCTGGTCCTGGAAGAATCATTGGACTAGTACCTAATCTTACCACCCTTTTGTCACAACAATCATCGTGAGTTAAGTGTGTTTTGGGTAATTATTCATCTTCATGAAAAATTCCTTAAAATCACTAAGGTACGTGTGATATAAATATCAAGAGTTTTTGTACCTTCAGTGTTTTTGTCAACAAAATTCTCCCCCTTAACATATGCGTAGCATATATCAAGTTGGATTTTTTATTAAGCCGTTTTTTCGTTTTAGCCACATGTATTTTACAAGTCTCCTTAATCCCATTTTCTCTCCTTATCCAACATGCTAACCGTTAATCTTTTGGATCTTAATGGATTAACCGGTCTTTGGGATAAATATGAAATTGGTTGATGACCATAGAACATATTAATGCTCCCCCTCAAATTAATGACGGTAAGTTGTAGTGCTTTAGTATGAAATGTTTGAAAGATTTAGAATCTCGTAAGAAATTCGTGAAAAATTTCATAATTTCACACTACAACAAGCCACAAAAGCCGATTATACATATATTAACATATTCACAGTAATAGACATATGGAGTTGACCTGATAGAAGACGGTCCATAATTAAATAGATCATTTCGTGAACCTGTGGTCAGCTCCATATGGTCTTCCACCTACAAATCGTTCCAAACTTCTTAGCAACCGGCGCTCCCTTAACTTTTCCTCGATCTTTTTAATCGCGTACTTAGCTCCTCTTTTGCATTGGTCCGTCCAGTTGTACTTGACTGCTGGAAGCGATTGACCGGCATTTAGAACAGTCAGATCATCACGAACGTGTTTAAGCATACCATCACTAAATTTATTCAGTTCGGAGAATCGCATGAACTGCATGACGCCAGTCTCGTTCAGATAAAATATCCCTGCTTCCAGTGTCGTAGTCCCCATGTAAGGCTTTTTGTCCTTGTGGTAATTACTAAGCGGAGTTGTGTGGGGACGTTGCAAGTTTAGTTGCTTTTGAAAACTCTCCACTCCAAGTTGAAAATCTTCCACCCGGTGTTTGATGACGATCTTTCGAGCATATTGGAGAAGGTTTGAGCTCAACGCAATGACTATCTCAGGTGGTAAATGGCCGATCTTTTCTTGAGCCAATAACAATAGAAGATCTTCAATGTCTTCAAGGCGAAGGTACCGGAGATCACTTTCGTCAATTATGTATTCTTTTTCATCGGTACGTTTGAACACGATTACATTCAAATAATCATAACCGAATACAGTCTGAGTAGTTGCTCCTTGTATGCTTTTAATTCTACGATCTACGACAATAGAAGAACCTATTTTTGGACGATGAAAGTGATTGTAACCTAACCTTTTCTTTGAATTCCATTGAGAGATGCTAAGTGATGCATAAGTATCATAAAACTTGAGCAACTTCCTTCTCTATAACGCATCAGGTACATTGTCTTCAATCCAAGGTACATTCTCCAGATTTATCGCCTTGACCATAGTAAGTGATGTAGCATATTTCTTCGCGCCTTTTTCAAGATACTCAAGATCATAACATACAAAATATTCTATTGGAATCGTTGTAGAACGGGTGATGACTGTGGGTGTAAGAGGCCGTAACACTGGAGTCTGAATTCCCATAGTCGTCGCTCTCATGGCCTTTGTAAGTTCATTTAAGTGATATTCCGCCTCATTATCGCTGATCTTCAAAGTATCAAAGAAATCCACATCTGCGGCTGCCATTTTGATAAGATCCAGAGCCATTGTTGGTTTCCCATGATGATACCTTAGAAAGGCCGAGAAATGGATTGGATTGTTTAGGTATTGAGTGGGCTCCATTTCTGTTGCTATGGCGAAAGGATGTTGTGGTGCGGCATTTGTAAGCCAGAGTTGCTCCTGTACAGTATCGTCTATGATAAGAGATTCAGCAAAAGTTGGTTCTGGTACATTTAAGTCTTTGACTTCCATATCGGAATTGTGCTGATCTTCAGAAGGTGTGGAAGGTTGTACTTCTGACACCGGTATATCATCTTCAGACATAGACCCTATGGGTTCATCTTCATGCATAGACACTGGAATTTCGTCTTCTTGCATAGGTTCTACAGTTTCGTTGTGAGAAGCAGTAGTAGAAACCGGTTCAGTAGACATACCTGTGTCAGTATGCTGATATTCTGGCACCGTAGTGTCCACAGTCTTTTCTACAGTTCCAACAACTCTTTCTTCAGCTTCCTCAATACCTTTCTCAATTTCCTCACCTTCACCCTTATTTGACTCGTCGCCACTCATACCCGTTTTGTCAATCTTATCACCCTTTCTGGTTCCATTCCCGTCATTATCATTATCATCATCATCATCATCCTCATACCCATCTGTATCCTCATCCTCGTCTTCTTTGTTATCCTTATCCTCTTCTTCCTCGTTCTCTTCTTCTTCTTCAT
This sequence comes from Glebionis coronaria, assembly GCA_025667525.1. Taxonomy (NCBI): domain Eukaryota; kingdom Viridiplantae; phylum Streptophyta; class Magnoliopsida; order Asterales; family Asteraceae; genus Glebionis; species Glebionis coronaria. The sequence continues at coordinate 476,587,247 of CM046877.1, forward strand.
CCTTATCCTTATCCTCTTCTTCCTCATCCTCTTCCTCATTTTGATCATCATCACCATCATCCTCATCACTGTTGCCCTCGTTATCTGCCTCCTCTAGCTCTTCTTCATCTTCAGACACAGAGTCTTCAATATCTGTTGGTGTATCTTCAATTATAGATTTGTTGAGATATTGCAAAACTTTGCGTTTATTTTTCGTTTTACGAGGCCCCATATCTTTCAGTCGTGTTTGCAACAATTGCAACAGTTATAGAGTAGATAAACCTGTGCTAAAAAGAGTTGGTAGCTCCTGATCAACATATGACTTCACTTTACGTCAAATGATGTTGGTCATAGTATCATTAATTGACCCAAGAAAGACAGCATTCTCTTTGTCACGATTTTTCTTCTCTCCAAAAATGTTTTATGTTGTCTTTTAAGTTTAGAAACACTGTCGGATATTTTCTTAAGTGTAGGCTCGTTAGGTTGCGGTTCCTTAAGGGTTTGTGTGTCAGGATTGGTGATTCTTTCATTTAGTGCTTCAATTTGTTTAGCTTGAGCCTCCAATTGTTGTTGAAGATTCTGAATCAGTGGATCACTGACTATGAGGAATGGGTTGGAGGTGGATGATACTTGTTGTACTGATGGTGGAGGTGTAACCATGAGTGTTAGAGAGGTTGTGGATGACACAGGTTGTTCAAGGATAGGTGACGGTGTAGATTCAGTCATTGGGGTGGTAGTTGATACAGGTTGTTCAAGGATTGGTGACGGTGTAGATTCAGTCATTGGGGCGGTAGTTAATACAAGTTGTTCAAGGATTGGTGACGGTGTAGATTCAGTCGTTGGGGCGGTAGTTGATACAGGTTGTTCAACAAGTTCGGGTGTGATAGTTGGTGTGATGACATTAGTGATGACCAGGGGGGTTAGTGGTGGAATGGTAGTTGTTGTAACAGAAGTTATAGGAACATCCATCATATTTTCATTTGTCGATGGATCACTATTTGTGACTTCGACGCCCTCCCCTTCAAAATTAAGATATTTCATAACATCATCAGAGCCAGAAGTAGACTTACTTTGGAGTTGAGTTCCTGGAATGAGAGTTGCATGAGCGTCATCGTTAATCACCGTGCAAGTTGGTTCCGATAATGATGTGGTGATATTGGCATCATGATATAGTAAATTTGTTTCTGTGTTGTCACTGCCAGCACCCTCTTCACTCTGCTCACGACATTCAAAATTGAATTTATCAACATCTTTATCATGAGGATCTTCATAAAAGAGAATATCGTCATCCGGGTTACCAAATTCGTCCAAGTCATTGAACTGTGTTGAGCCTGATCCATTGGATGTTGCAAAAGCCTCCTCTCTGCTCTGCTGAAGAGTGATACGCAGTTGTTTGGCTTCAGAAATGGTTTGTTGAGCTCGTTCATATGTAGCAACAAGTGCTTCTTTACCTTTGGTTTGCTTTGCTCTCTTTGTCCTTTTTAGGGGTACTTCATCCTGTTCAACATCAGTGTGGATCATCTCATCTTCATCATCATCTTCATTAACTATTTGCTCTTTCCCTGTGCCTTTATCTTTGGAAGAAGAAGTCCTTTGACGCTTGGCCATATTTTTCTTCCTTTTACTTGTTTGTTTCTCAAAGGGATCTACATTTGCTCTTTTAAATTGTTCTTCAATGTCTTGGAGCATCTCTTGGTAGTGGTCACTCTCCTTGATCCCTTCATTGATCATGATGTCTGGCACAGGAGCTGGTCGTAATGAGTACTTTGTGAATTGATTATCAGCAGTCATAGTGTCTAACACATCGTCTCTATCTTGAGTACAATAGAAGAAATTCCCACGAGGATCAATATCTGGGTCACACTTCATGAAGAAATTTATGATGAGTTTTGTGAACCTTGGAAATGGGAGATGCACCGCTTTCCTCTTGGAACTTGTGAATTGATGACAAAATTCCTCCCAAAGTTGTAGTGCATAGTCCACTTTAGATCCAGTGTAGAGACCCCAAAAGATATTAGCCTGAGAGGGTCTCATTGCGTCTGCTCCATGAATCTTAGAAGTAAGGCATTTTACTAAGATAGTGACAATTGCTTTCCAAGGTTGCCCAATATGTGACATGTTAAAGTGAGATAGAAAACCTATTTCACCCTCATAATTCAATTCTCGAATTAATCGAAGCAGTTCATCTGTATCTGGGCCAGGCACAAAGTGTTCTCCTTTTGCTAACTTAGGAGGCTTGAATAGTTGCCTAAATTGACATAATTCAAGTGTCAAATCCTTCTTGTTGAGCGTGAAAGAGATAATATTCTTTGACAATTGTTTTCCCTGTGTAATTGTGGCTGTTGCCCAAAACTCGTGCATGTATACTTCAGGAACTGATGCTGTGGCGCGTAGTGCATCCTTTATCGGTGAGCAATCTAGGATGTCTGTTGCAATTTTGAATGTCGCCAAAGTAAGATCAAAATCGTCTTTCAGACGAGATTTTTTTGGTGCATATTGCATTCTGGCATTAAGTGGAAAAAGGACAAGATCTAGTTGTTTTTCTTGTTCTTCGTTCATCGACATTTTCCTGATTTAGATAAACACATGCACACTTGATAGATACACATATATATCTCATAAACTATGTATATCCTAAGCATAGGGAATAAAACCACAAACGTCACCACATTGCATAACATCACACTAAGACGAAACTCACTTAGAAAATAGTTATTTTTTAACAACATAATCTAATAGAGTTTATTTTAGTAACACAAGTCATAATGAGTCTTAGTCTATGTAACACAAGCATGTCCTGAATTTCTATCGCAATAACCAAGTCCATCGTAAAGCTAAACACATCTAATTCTCCCTGCAAATGTAGGTCCATCGTGACAAGCCATCGTAGTGACCATCGCAACATTGTATCGCAAATGAAGCCATCGTAGTGACCATCGAAGCGAGGGATCACAATAAAGCCATCGCAACGGATCCATCGCAACGGACCCATCACAACGGACCCATCGTAACGGACCCATCGCAACAGACCCATCGCAACGGATCCATCGCAACAGACCCATCGCAACAGACCCATCGCAACAGACCCATCACAACGAATCCATCGCAACGAGTCCATCGCAATGAATCCATCTCAACGGACCCATCGCAACAGACCCATCGCAATGGACCCATCACAACGGATCCATCGCATTACATCTATCGCTATCAATGTGATACAAACAATGAAGAGCCTGGTGATCTCGATTACTGGTCTTAGAGTTCGTTTAATACAAAACCGTTCAAAACCAATGGTTCCCTACCTTAGATTAACAAAACCAACCACTCAATTATCACTTTGATGGTAGTTGAGTTTTGAAACCCTAAATTAATTTGATTATGATGAACTGGTTTGAATGATAATGATATACATAACAAGATGAACAAAGAGGAATCACGTTTATGATAATGATACCTAGATGATGTTGCAGTTTTAGCACACAAATATGAAGCTTGAATCTTGTTTAACAATGGTGGATGGAGTAAAAGTTATGTGTATGTGACGATAAGTGATAAACAGGGAAGGGGGGGGGGTGTAATGTTTTGACTTTGGTCAAAGAAAATGCAATAAATTGCATCTTGGTCCCTCTGATTGCAAGTTTTGCAATTTTGGCCCCCCAGTTTGAAAAGTTGTTAATACGATAACCCGTAACTTCTTATCTCGACATACTAACACGATCACATACACCAATCATTCAACTAACACGATCACAAGGCACACTTAGCATATGATGAAGAATATAACCGTTTTTACATGTTTCTGAATACCCGTTTTGAAGACATGTCAAAACAAAAATGATTTGATATTTGCTCCCCCTTAAACGCAGACCCGTTTTCTATTTAAAGAGCTGAAAGTATTTGTTTTTAAAGAGACAAATATCCATGAAGACCTTTTCTTTAAATGATTTTTTGAAACGATTCTGGTGTCAATAAGATTTCTCTTATTATAACAAAATAAGTGCATTGAAGCGTACACTAATTTGTGTTAGATCAAGTTATAAAGTAAACTTGATCCCTTGCAAGGTTTTAAAGTAAACCTTGCCCGAGAAAATTAATTCTTGTTGTGAGCCAATGTTTTCAAAAGAAATACATGACTTTAATGCGAAAAGCGGGTTGCAGTCAGAAATAACTACAAGCCATATGGGCATGTTTTAAAATATATACAACTTTCATACTGACTCTATTTATGGCGCCGTGTCAATATTAATCGACATTTCTAAGGCCGTAAATATTACCGTACTAAAAGACATGCCTGATTTAAAATGAAACTTTTTTTTGGATTTTCTTGATTTTATAATTTTATGGTTTTTGTATGTTTTATATTTTGTATTTTTATATTCATGGTTTATATATATACGATAATATACAAGATCACGATAAAAGGATACTCTATAATAGTTTACCACCACTATTCTATATATTCTTCTGCCAACTCCTTGAGTGTAAAACCCGCATGCTTTTACCATGCATATTACCTTAAGTTCGTACGTACTAGTTAAAAACTTTCCTTATATAGCATGATTACGATTACGTATTAGGAGTTTATGTATTACGTACGTGTTAGAACACGATAAGTATTTTATTTGCACGATCACGTAATAATTATTTAGTAATAATTATTCACGAACATACGATCACGAGATCACGAGCGTAATTAAAACACGAGATATTATTAATTACGTATATATATATTTAATACGAGCGTAATTAAATATATAAGTGTAGGATATTTACGTAACGAGAAAATTTAAAACACGAACTTAATTAAACGTAAACGTGTACGAAATTACAAGACACGAAACGAGGTACGGGACCCCCACAAGGGAGTCCCTACCCGCGGCCAACATGGGACAATGGGCCAAGCCCATTGTCAATTTTACTAAAAGGGAGGGTTAAGAGTTTTTACTACTTAGATATTTTTACAGAAGAATTTCAAGAAAACCTAGAAACCCTTCCTCCTTCTTCCTTGTGTGCCGCCACCTACAAATCACCATAAGGGGGTGATTTTGATCTTGGATCTTGTTGATTTAGTAATTGTTCGTGTTTGTTCTTCACCCATTTGATCCACGAATACGGTAAAACCTTTTTACTTGTTTTCTTTTTAATTAATCTTTTATTAATTAAGAACACATGATGTTTTTCATAAAAATATATTAATTAAACCTAGATCTAACATGTTATGGTCATTAATTAATCAATGGGATCGATCTAAGGGGTGTTTGTTTTGGGCCGCAGGAACAACCGACCCCAAGGGGGATCGGTTTGTTGTTAACCGACCACCACCAAGACCTTTTTGGTCTTGGTTGGTGCGTGTGGGTCCCACGGCAGCAAGGGGGTACCCCGAATTGGTTCGGGGTACGGTGTTTGTTAAGATCCGGTGCATGTTTTTAAGCTTAGATCCGGATCATGATTATGTTAATTGTTTATGTTATAAACTTAGGTTAAGAATTAAATTAATAAGATGAAATTAATTTAATAACATGACTTAGGTTAACTAATTAACTATAAACATGAATTATTTTAACCTAAGTATTTTTATTATTAAGACTTATAATTAATTAATTACTTTAAAACCATGGATATAATTAATTAATTAAACATGACTTAGGTTATATTATTAGTATTTAATAATACATATTTTAACCTAAGTATTTAATATATTTAATTAAAAACATGTCATACTTTAATTAAATATTATAACCTATAGTTTAATTAAATTACATGAAATAATTATTAAACTATATAATATACCTTATGACTTAGAAAATAATCATGGAAATACTTAGGCTTATTTACTTAGCTTATTTAACCAGCTTATTTCTAATTATAGAAACTTTCTATTTTTAGAAACTTAATTAAATAAGGCAGCTATTTTATTTATGGAAACCAGCTATTTTTAGAAACTTATTTATTTAAGGCAGCTAATCTATTTATGGAAACTTATTTAATTAAGACAGCTAATCTATTTATGGAAACTTTCTATTTTTAGAAACTTATCTATTTTAAGCAGTAAATCTATTTTTGGAAACTTTCTATTTTTGGAAAATTTATATTTTTGGAAACTTTCTATTTTTGGAAACTTTCTATTTTTAGTAACTTTCTATTTTTGGAAACTTTCTATTTTTGGAAACCTTCTATTTTTGGAAACTTTCTATTTTTGGAAACTTTCTATTTAAGGAAACCTGCTATTTTTGGAAAGTTACTTAATATTACACAGTAAGTATAAAAACACATGAAATATCAGAAATACTTAATCAGAATGAATAGAATATAGGATTTAACACAGTTTAAGGCTTTAAACAGTGTAAATAGTAAGAACACATAAATAAGCTAAGACATGATATAAACCAGCTATGTATGTAGTAAGCAGATACTTATTTCATGTACGTATTTATGTAGCACTAGTGTTTCGGAAGTAGGATTCTCGCAGTTCATCGTTCTCGTTCACTGGACATAAGGTACAGATTCCCGTTCTTTCAGTATGGACATTCTTTCCTTATTAGGATTTCCCCGTATGCAGCCAACTGTTTTCCCGTAGTATAAGTATGAGTTTGATTGCTTATGTTTAAATATGATTACCTATAGCCATATACATGCATGACCAGTTTCACCTAGTTATGGAGGTACCATAACCATAACATTAGAGGCACTGATGTTATGACTTCACCACGGCGGAGTGATTGCTCGTGGCGTCCCTTCAGCTTTTGGCCATTTATTTATATTTATCATGTGGGGCGTATGGGTGCATCCTAGTTACACGTTTTTATTCAGGATTACATGGTGAATGTGGTGTGTGCCTTGCATCCTTCACAAGGAGCTGATCCCTCCTACCCATTAAACCAGTATATTAAATTAGAGGTAGCCCCTCTAATTTGCATGATGAGGTCACCCCTCCAATTATTCATGCACGGTGGATATTCATGACCTATATTGGCTAAATGGTAAAATATGACAAATAGTTTTTATAAGATAAACATAAGACTTTCAAACTATAAAACCAGTTTTATTAAGACTTAACCAGGTTACTCGGGACTTAGTTTCTTCCGCTGTTATTATGTTATATGCTTATCCTATTCATGCTTTATTGTACATCCGTGCACTGAGCGTATTGCTCAGCCGTTTTCCTTTTCTATGTTCCCAAAACGGCAGGTACTCAGGGACGCTCGTAGACGTTAAGAGTACGTGCATATGGACTGGAAGCTGTCTAGCCTTCTTTACATTATGCATTTCCTTTCTTTATGATACTTATGCTTTGGACATTGTTTCGTCCTTTTCCTTTACTATATTATGTTTGTGTGTGATGAGCTTTACTTTTGGACTACCGATGTTTGATTCCGGTATTTTCCTTTATATGGTCAAGTAATGTTTAGACATTTTACCTTGTATGCTTTGATGACACGCCATAATTACTGTGATATTTCCATTTCCAAAATGGGGCGTTACAATTATGGTATCAGAGCCAAGGCTTCGACTTGTAGGCTCTCAAATATGACCTGTGATTAGTGGGTAGTCACTACGGTCTTCCTAGAACTGACAGTTGTTTTCATGCATTCATCATTCTTAAGCATACATATATATGTCATTGTTACAGGGTTTTTGACTAAGTAATGGTTGGTACAGGACTGGCCCTATTTAGTCGCATGTGTTTTATCGAAACTTTTAGATTTGGGACCGACCCATAGGTGTCCCCTCGATATGTCTTTTGTTTTGGGTGAACTGACCAGAGGCGTTCACTCTCGAGCATCAAAAGTTTTCATAAAACTGCATCATGCATTAATACAAAAATTTTCTTGCATAAAATTTTTCTCGTGAAATTTTTTTAGTATAAATTTTTTTTATGTATATATGTTATATTTTATGTTTTGAACTGTTAATCATATGTTTTATGTCATACTGTCAGATGGCAAACGCAAACGATATCTGGGCAATATTTGCAGCTGCTGATGCAGAGATGCAACATGCTCTTCTTCATAACGACGGTTATCCTCCTCCGCCTAACATCTTCCCCATGGAAGGAAGGAATCGGCTCATGAGGGAATACTATAGCATCAGACAGCGATCCGACGAAGACAGCAATGACTTCATGCAGCGTTTCCTTCGCTATACTGGTGTCCTGAGAGCAGCTGCGGGCACCACTGGAGAACAAGCAATACATTTTCGTTGGGCTCTAAATACAAGGATTGCAAATAACTTGTCAGGTGCTCCGTTGGATACGGTAGCACAAGTAGCAGATGCAGCACGTAGACTGGAGATGCTGCAGGAGAGGGATGAGTTCGGGGAAGCTGAAAGACCCGACAAGAGGTAAACCTTCATATTCAAGCGGTGATCAATCCGTATATCGTTCATATGTCAAATTATTCATCTCTTTAAATGTATCTTCCAGGCAGAAAACTGGGGACCGGTCTCAGCCGGCTACTCAGCAGCAGCCTCATCAGCCCAAGGGAAACGGTCAGACTAATGACCGATCTGCTACGGATAGGTGTGGCGGTAATGACAATTACCGTAACAACGCCGAGCAATCCAGCAACAGCAGGTCCTAATACTTACGAAATTTCCTATGTTTTATGTTATAACTCATATTCTGACACTTTAAGCAAACTTCTACCAGGAACCATGGAAACGGTAGGGACCAGAACCAGAGAGGTTCGTAGCCTAGCCGTCCAGCTATCACTGGTATTCAATCTTACGGTTATCCACTTTGTCCTTTGTACCCAACTATTATGTCTCATGTAAAATGTTTTATCAGGTCCTCAGCCAGCCAGAGCACCTGCTGGAGGATACACTCATCCTCTTTGCTCTACTTGCCACCGTAGGCACCCAGGACCATGTCGCCGAAATACTGATGCGTGCTTCAAGTGTGGTCTTCCTGGCCATATTATGAAGGATTACCGTAAGGTCGAGATGGAGGGTACATCGGGACATGCTGATACCAAGCCGCCTCCTACTGCCGGGCGTGTCTACACGACATCTCGAGACCAGGCCAACAAGTCTACATGTACCATCACTGGAATCTTGTATATGTATGGTCGCGCTGCATGTGTTCTTTTCGATACGGGTGCTACTCACTCGGTTATTTCTACTGCTTATGCTAATAACATTAGGATGCCTCCCTTGCCACTAGAAAATAGGCTTACTATTTCCACGCCTTTGAGGGACTCTATATTAATCACCCATGTATACAAGAGTCTTCCCCTAGAATTGGATGATAAGGTTCGACCGGTCGACGCACTTCCGCTGGACATGAATGACTTCGACATGATTTTGGGCATGGATTGGCTATCCAAGTATCATGCTACCATAGACTGCCATTAATATCGATTTATCTTCGGTGATGTCAATGCACCAGAGTACATTCATAACGTGTTCATACCCGGACGGTCTGTACAAGTCATATCCACTCTGCAAGCGCGTGCACTACTGTCACACGGCTGCGAGGGTTATCTAGCTACGGTTCACGACCTGGATGCTGAGTCTCCATCGATTCAGGATCAACCAATAGTGTCGGAATTCCAAGACGTGTTTCCAGCAGAACTTCCGGGCATACCACCTGCACGAGAAGTGGAATTCAGTATCGAGCTGGTTCCAGGAGCTGAACCAATCTCCAAAGCTCCTTATCGCATGGCTCCCATAGAGCTGAAGGAGCTGAAGGATCAACTACAAGAACTTCTCGAACGAGGTTTCATTCGACCGAGCGCATCTCCATGGGGCGCACCGGTTTTGTTTGTTAAGAAGAAGGACGGCAGTATGCGTCTTTGCATAGACTATCACAAGCTCAACAAGATTACTATTCGGAATAGATATCCACTGCCACGCATTGACGACCTGTTTGACCAACTCCAAGGGGCCAAACACTTCTCCAAGATCGATCTTAGGTCAGGCTATCATCAGTTACGAGTCAAGGAGCAGGATATCGCTAAGACTGCCTTTCGTACTCGTTATGGCCACTACGAGTTTGTAGTTATGCCATTTGGCCTGACCAATGCTCCAGCAGTGTTCATGGATCTGATGAACAGAATCTTTAATTAATTTCTGGACAAATTCGTCATTGTTTTCATCGATGACATCCTGATTTTCTCTAAGTCCAAGGAGGAACACGAAGACCATCTTCGTACAATACTACAGATTCTTCGCCAGAAGCAGCTGTATGCTAAATTCTCCAAGTGTGAGTTCTGGTTAGACAAGGTGGCATTCTTAGGTCACATTGTATCAGCAGAAGGAATCACTATGGATCCAGCAAAGGTTGAGGCCATCACTAAGTGGCCGAGGCCGACATCAGCGACGGAAGTCCGCAGTTTCTTAGGCTTAGCTGGCTACCACCGTAGGTTCGTGGAGAACTTTTCCCGTTTAGCACTACCATTGACCAAACTGATGCGGAAAGGGGAGAAATTCGTCTGGACTGAAGATCGAGAGAAGAGCTTTGAAGACCTGAAGCAGAAGCTAGTATCTGCACCTATTCTTACTCTACCATCTGGTATGGGTGGATTTCAAATCTACAGCGATGCATCGGGGAAGGGACTTGGCTGTGTTCTCATGCAACATGGGAAGGTGATCGCGTACGCTTCACGGCAGCTTAAGCCTTATGAAGAGAATTACCCCACGCACGATCTGGAACTTGCTGCAGTCGTGTTTGCATTGAAGATATGGAGACACTACTTATATGGAGAATCATGTGACATTTTCACGGACCACAAGAGCTTGAAGTATATCTTCACTCAACGTGAACTGAACATGAGGCAAAGGAGGTGGTTAGAGCTGTTGAAGGATTATGACATTAATCTTCAGTATCATCCCGGAAAGGCAAATGTAGTAGCAGATGCTCTTAGCAGGAAGTCCGGAATGATCAACAGCATTAGAATCGAAGAGGAAATCATAAGATACTTGGAGCGACTAGACATCGAGATCATGGTACGTGGACAGCATGGTTACTGGGCTAATCTTAGAGTAGAACCCGAGTTACTATCTAAGATCAAGGAAGCTCAGAAGGACGACGGAGAAATATGGGCGATAGTACAGAATTTGGAGAAGCAGACAGAATTCAGAATAGATGCAGATGGTATCGTATGGCAGGGCACTAGACTTTATGTTCCTGATGACCAAGAACTCCGGGAAGCTTTGCTAGCAGAAGCTCATAGCTCCCCATTCTCGATACATCCTGGTTCAACCAAAATGTACCATGACATCAAGCAGTACTTTTGGTGGAGTGGTATGAAACAGGATGTAGCAACTTACGGCTCCAAATGTCTTACCTGCTAGCAGGTTAAGATCGAGCATCAGCGATCTGGCGGTCTCCTTCAACCGTTAGATATTCCAGAGTGGAAGTGGGACAAAATCACCATGGATTTTGTTACCGGTCTTCCGCCTACCAAAAGGAAGCACGATGCAATTTGGGTTATCGTTGATCGACTTACCAAATCAGCTCATTTCTTATCGATCCGCAAGGAAGATCCGGTAAGTAAACTCGCAGATACGTACAGACGAGAGATCATGAGACTACACGGTGCACCATCCAGCATCGTCTCTGAAAGAGATCCTTGATTCACTTCGCGCTTTTGGAAAAGTCTGCAGAAAGCTTGGGGAACACAACTTAAGCTTAACACGGCCTTTCATCCTCAAACGGACGGACAATCGGAGCGAACCATTCAGACATTGGAAGATATGTTGAGATCATGTGCGTTGGAATGGACGGGTGATTGGGACGAATACATCTGTTTGGTGGAGTTTGCGTACAACAACAGCTGGCATGCGAGCATCAAGTGTGCTCCATTTGAGATGTTGTATGGCAGAAAGTGTCGCGCCCCAATCTGCTGGGATCAGATTGGCGAGCGAACACTCGAAGGACCAGAGATCATAGAGATGACAAATGAGAAGATCGCAGTAGCTAGGCATAAAATTCAGGAGGCACGGTCACGTCAAAAGAGTTACGCCGACAAGCATCGTAGGGATTTACACTTTAACGTAGGAGATCACGTCTTCCTTAAGGTTTCGCCGGCACGTGGTGTTAGACGCTTCGGGATTAAAGGGAAGCTCAGTCCTCGTTTCATCGGACCGTTTGATATCATTGAACGAGTCGGTGAAGTATCTTACCGATTGGCGTTACCTCCGCAGCTTTCGCATGTGCACAATGTGTTTCATGTGTCCTTACTCAGAGGGTACCAATATCATCCCCTTCACATGGTTCAGTATCCACTGGAACAGATTCGTGAAGATCTCACTTTTATAGAAGAACCCGAACGAGTTCTTGACAGGCAAGAACGAGTCATGAGAAAGAAGATGATTCCATTCGTCAAAATTCTATGGAGGGATCATACCGAGCGGGAAGCCACTTGAGAAATAGAGGAGTCTATCCGGACTTCTTACCCTCATTTCATATTTTGAATTCGGGTATGTTCTTCTTTTCCAGCTTACTTTATCTATAATTCGGGGACAAATTATTCTTTTTAGGGGGGAAGAGTTGTAAAACCCGCATGCTTTTACCATGCATATTACCTTAATTTCATACGTACTAGTTAAAAACTTTCCTTATATAGCATGATTACGATTACGTATTAGGAGTTTATGTATTACGTACGGGTTAGAACACGATAAGTATTTTATTTGCACGATCACGTAATAATTATTTAGTAATAATTATTCACGAACATACGATCACGAGATCACGAGCGTAATTAAAACACGAGATATTATTAATTACGTATATATATTTAATACGAGCGTAATTAAATATATAAGTGTAGGATATTTACGTAACGAGAACATTTAAAACACGAACTTAATTAAACGTAAACGTGTACGAAATTACAAGACACGAAACGAGGTACGGGACCCCCACAAGGGAGTCCCTACCCGCGGCCAACATGGGACAATGGGCCAAGCCCATTGTCAATTTTACTAAAAGGGAGGGTTAAGAGTTTTTACTACTTAGATTATTTTTACAGAAGAATTTCAAGAAAACCTAGAAACCCTTCCTCCTTCTTCCTTGTGTGCCGCCACCTACAAATCACCATAAGGGGGTGATTTTGATCTTGGATCTTGTTGATTTAGTAATTGTTCGTGTTTGTTCTTCACCCTTTTGATCCACGAATACGGTAAAACCTTTTTACTTGTTTTCTTTTTAATTAATCTTTTATTAATTAAGAACACATGATGTTTTTCATAAAAACATATTAATTAAACCTAGATCTAACATGTTACGGTCATTAATTAATCAATGGGATCGATCTAAGGGGTGTTTGTTTTGGGCCGTAGGAACAACCGACCCCAAGGGGGTTTGGTTTGTTGTTAACGACCACCACCAAGACCTTTTTGGTCTTGGTTGGTGCGTGTAGGTCCCACGGCATCAAGGGGGTACCCCGAATTGGTTCGGGGTACGGTGTTTGTTAAGATCCGGTGCATGTTTTTAAGCTTAGATCCGGATCATGATTATGTTCATTGTTTATGTTATAAACTTAGGTTAAGACTTAAATTAATAAGATGAAATTAATTTAATAACATGACTTAGGTTAACTAATTAACTATAAACATGAATTATTTTAACCTAAGTATTTTTATTATTAAGACTTATAATTAATTAATTACTTTAAAACCATGGATATAATTAATTAATTAAACATGACTTAGGTTATATTATTAGTATTTAATAATACATATTTTAACCTAAGTATTTAATATATTTAATTAAAAACATGTCATACTTTAATTAAATATTATAACCTATAGTTTAATTAAATTACATGAAATAATTATTAAACTATATAATATACCTTATGACTTAGAAAATAATCATGGAAATACTTAGGCTTATTTACTTAGCTTATTTAACCAGCTTATTTCTAATTATGGAAACTTTCTATTTTTAGAAACTTAATTAAATAAGACAGCTATTTTATTTATGGAAACCATCTATTTTAGAAACTTATTTATTTAAGGCAGCTAATCTATTTATGGAAACTTATTTAATTAAGGCAGCTAATCTATTTATGGAAACTTTCTATTTTTAGAAACTTATCTATTTTAAGCAGTAAATCTATTATTGGAAACTTTTTATTTATGGAAACTTTATATTTTTGGAAACTTTCTATTTTTGGAAACTTTCTATTTTTGGTACCTTTCTATTTTTGGTAACTTTATATTTTTGGAAACTTTCTATTTTTGGAAACCTTCTATTTTTGGAAACATTCTATTTTTGGAAACTTTCTATTTAAGGAAACCTGCTATTTTTGGAAAGTTACTTAATATTACACAGTAAGTATAATAACACATGAAATATCAGAAATACTTAATCAGAATGAACAGAATATAGGATTTAACACAGTTTAAGGCTTTAAACAGTGTAAATAGTAAGAACACATAAATAAGCTAAGACATGATATAAACCAACTATGTATGTATGTTAGAAATACGTTTTAACGTATATTAGAAGTATCGGTCACTCCACAATATGATTTATGTTGTAATAGCTCGTAGTTAGTAATTAGTTATTATTTGCTTATTAACTTAAGTAAGAACCGGTCCATGGGCTTGTCATGGACCGGCCCAAGTCCACTTATGACTTGGAACTATAAATACCCCTTTCCACTAAGGAAAGGGGTTGGTTGTTGTCATTTTCATATTTTCCACTTAATAAAATACACATAGTTTCTCTCACTTTCTCTCTCTAACTTTCTCTCTCTAGAAATCAACAAACCCCTTCATAGATTCATTGATTATCATTATTCTACATTTGGTATCAAGAGCTATGGGGTGATTTAAGGTGGTGATTTGTGTGGTTTTTTTTAGTTTTTGATTGTATTAGTGTTCTTTAAGAAAAATCATCTTGATTCTTGGTGGTTTTGGTGTTTTTGTGATTGGGATTAGTGGATAAGTATTAGTTGTTACTTATTTTAGTCGAAAGCACAAAACTTTTTGGGTTATTTGGTCAAAATCGGGGTTTAATCTTCATTTTTGGTGTACGACTGTTCATCGGAACAACTTACTGTTTATTCAGCAAAAGTTCCGGATCAAGGAGTTCCGGATCAAGGAGTTCCGGATCAAGAAGTTCCGGATCAAGGAGTTCCGAGTCAAGAAGTTCCGAATCAAGAAACTTCCGAACCAAGAAGTTCCGGATCAAGAAACTTCCGAACCAAGAACTTCCGAGTCAAGAAGTTCCGGATCAAGAAACTTCCGAACCAAGAACTTCCGAGTCAAGAAGTTCCGGATCAAGCCAAAGTTCCGAACCAAGAACTTCCGAGTCAAGAAGTTCCGGATCAATCCAAAGTTCCGAACCAAGAACTTCCGAGTCAAGAAGTTCCGGATCAAGCCAAAGTTCCGGATCAAGAACTTCCGAACCAAGAAGTTCCGGATCAACCCAAAAAGTTCCGAATCAAGGTAATCTTCCGAATCAACACAAAGTTCCGAATCAAGGTAATCTTCCGAATCAAACTTCCGAATCAACAAAAAGTTCCGAATCAAGGGTTATTTTGTTTGTTTTTTCGACGATTTTTTAGAGGATTTAATCTTGGTTTCTTACAACAAAAACACAACACAATTCACAAGCTTTACTTCACTGCTCGATCAACCGATAATCTCTGTTTCTTTGAAGAAAAACAAAATGAATCCAAATTCAGTAATGCCTCAGATGACATCTCTTACGGATATATCAATCATAACGGGAACTGATAGCCGTCCACCGATGCTCATTAAAGAGGTGTTTGAGGCATGGCAAGGTCGAATGATGCAATATCTAAAGGGGAAACCGACATACGGAAGGCTTATGGTCAAATCGATTTTGAATGGTCCACTCGACTATGGTACCATTACGGTTGATAACGTGACTAGACCACGAGAATTTGAAGAACTTACTCCAGCTCAACAACTTGTT
The DNA here is from genome assembly GCA_025667525.1 of Glebionis coronaria. NCBI lineage: Eukaryota > Viridiplantae > Streptophyta > Magnoliopsida > Asterales > Asteraceae > Glebionis > Glebionis coronaria. The sequence goes on from CM046877.1 coordinate 476,603,121, forward strand.
GCAGATGCAGATGAAAAAGCTCTTCAAACAATTCTTCAAGCTCTTCCCCATGACATCTATAGGATGGTGAGTCAGTATACGGTGGCAAAGGATCTATGGGAACGTCTTAAGGTGTTGCTACAAGGCACGTCTCTCACCAAACAAGAAAGGGAGTGTCAGCTGTATGATTTGTTTGATAGATTCACCTACAACCCAGGGGAAACACTTCACGATTATTACTTCAGATTCACCACACTCATGAATGATCTGAATGTTTACAATCTTGTGATCGCACCATTCCAGGTTAACACCAAATTCTTGAATACTCTACCTCAAGCTGAATGGGGTGAGTACATTACTGATGTCAAGTTAACCAGGGATCTACATAAGTGCAATTTGGATCAAATATATGCCTTCCTTCAGCAGCATGAGAAGCATGTGATTATGCACCGTTCTCCTCGTGGTATGCACCCAGATTCCTTAGCTTTGATGGCGAATCAACCAAGCTTGTCTCACAACAACACACCTTATATCTTGGGACATCAAGCTTATCATCAATCACCTTACATGACACCAGCCTTTCCCCAATACTCGATTCTACCACAACCACCCACCTCACATCAGCAACAATATCGGTTCAATGCACCCTCACCACAGTATGCTTCACAACTTCATCCAGCAAATGTTGCACCTTATGCAGCATATCCATCAAGCTACCCTGATCAAATGAGTATTCCTTCTACTGATTATGCAGCTTATCCAGATCAAGCACTGTATTGTGATGATGAGGAAGTCCTAGTTCCTGTATTCCAACAAGGAGCTGACCCAGTTGAAGTGCTAACTACTATGTCTGCTTATCTCACAAGAACTTTAAGCAAACGAGGATTCAGAGGATCAGCTCCTACCAACAATCAGTTGAGGAATTCATCCAATTCTCGCCAACAAGCTACAATTGAGAATGGCAGGGTAATGGTTCAGCCAATTCAACCATATCAGGGGAGAACTTCCACATCAACCAATGTTCGCACCGCCAATCCTGCTCCTGCTCCAATGGTCAATAATCCTCCACGGGCTAATACAGGCAAGTTGAGAATGATCACATGCTACAACTGCAAGGAAGAGGGTCATATGTCCAGGGATTGTAAGAAACCCAAGAGGAGAAGGGATGGACAGTGGTTTGCAGAAAAAATCTATCTGGTAAATGCTCAGGCGCAAGGAAGGGAACTTGATGAAGAGGAGCTTGCATTTCTTGCTGACCCAGGGATTGCTGAACAAGACGTTGTCACTACGCAAAATGCAGCTTACCAAGCCGATGATCTTGATGCGTATGATTCCGACTGTGATGACTTTCAAACTGCAAAGGCTGCTTTCATGGCAACTTTCTCCAGCTTAGGGCCAGATAAGAAATCTGAGGTACTTATTAATAACACCGATAATGCCACTGATGCTAGTATTCAACCACATCAAGTTAGGCAAGAGAGTGCTGATTCGAATGAATCTTCGGTGGTGAGTCTTTCAAATGAGGAGACAAACAATGATAGCAATATCAATGTGAGTTCCCAGACTTTGAGTGAATCACAACCGGGACCCAGTTCGCATACGCCTACTCCTGCTCAACAAGATTTGGTTATGGTTCCTGCTACATTACTTAGCCAAATGAATGCTGCACTCTTAGAAACCTTAGCTAAGAATAAGAATTTGTCTGATGAACTTGCCTTAAGCAATGAGAAAGTACAAACTTTGGAATTAGTGCCTTCGTCTAGTGTTCTCACAAATCTCGAATATGATCACTTTAGAAACAAACAAATGGGTCACTTGCAAGAAATCGAAAACTTAAGAGCAAATCTGTCTAGTGAACTTAGAGAAAAGGAGTTAGTGGTCACTAATTTTCAAAAACTTCAAACTGATTTTGAATTACTCGAATCTAAGAAGACTGAAATGGAGATTAATGCTACTAATAAGATTAGAAGTCTAGACTACTTGCTGTTAAGACAATACGCTGCTTCACAACTACTTCACTTATTTGATGCTTCGTTTAAAGAGTTTAACTTATCACGTCTAAAAGGCCTTCCCCCTAATCCACGATATGCAAAACAAGCTTTAAGACATAGTCCTAGACTTTATAATGCAACGCAATTAGGATTGGCTTTAGACCCGATTGTTTTTCCCAATGATCGAACAAGTAAGGATCTAGTTGATGAGGATCGGTCATACAATTCAGCAAAATATCCCGATTGTGATTATTTTAAAATGAATAAGGAGCTTGCTAAAACTGATTTTAGAGTTCGCTTCCATATGGATAAGGATCTCATTACAGCACCAACCTACATGATAGAGGAAGAAAGCCCTAGTACATTTCCTACACTTGTCAACATGGAAGGTCCTAAGGAAATTCCAAAGAATCTTCCACCTGCTAGCACTGTATGGTTAAACTTGCAAGAGATTAACCGATACTTTACTAACTTTGACAAGGTCATCTTGGAACGTACGACTTCAAATGGCTTAAATGCCGGAGAATGGGCTTTCGAACACATGAACGAGGTGTTTAAAACTGAGATCAATCCGTTTGTCGAAAGTCTAAAAAGAAGTTTTGCATCTCTTAAAGAAAATCTTCAGTTTGAAATTGGTGAAGTTCAAAAAGTGTTTTATGAAATGGACACAGCTTACGAACTGCAACTAATTGAAAAGGAAAATATTTCAACCGAATATGACCGATTCTTGTCCGAAGTAATCTCGTGTGATGTGCTTACTATTGTAAATGTTAAATATTCGAATGAGCTTACATCCGCTATGATGAATTGTGATGCTGTGAATATTTGTGAGGATATTTGTGATGATGTTTGTGATATTTCTGTAAATGTTGCTGAAACTGTAAATGAGGTAGATAGTCATTCTTGTCACGAATCTAACGCTGAGTTTTTAAAGCTACAAGATTCTTATAATTTACTTTCTCAACGCTTTAATCAACTAGAACAACATTGTATATCTTTAGAATTAAAACAACAAGCTCAAAATGAAAATCTTTTGATATCAAATGTTTGTGAAAACGGTGTTGAGACAAGTGACAAGATGATTGCAATTGTTAAGACATTAGAGGAAGAAATCATGAGATTGAAGAGAGAGATATCATCAAAGGAAACATTAAGAATGGAACTAGAGGCCGCAGAGTCTAAAAACCAAGTCTTAGAAATTAGACTATCAACTGTTCTAGGGGAGATGGATCGGACAAGGCAGGGACTATCCGCTCTTTATGGTTCACTAGAAGATCGATTCGCTTTTAATGCGACACAGCAACAATATTATATTGAACAACTGAACCAAAAGTGCGAAGAAATCTCTGACTTGAACATCCTGCTCATAGACAAAAATATGGTTTTGGCTGAGTTAAAGGAGACACTTCTTCTCACCCGACAAGAAGTAGTTGATAACTTAGCTACCGACTCTGCACCGTCCACTAGTGCTCCAACAACCAAGAAAGTAGTGCTTTATAAGAATCCGCTTCATAAGAGAAACCAGCTTACCTATGATGATTATATGAAGAATGCCATTAAGCATGTCGATCTTCTTAGGGATATTTTAGACGATCTGTATGCCTTAGATCCCTCAAGTAGCGACTATTATTCGGCTCATGAATATGTTAAGCGAGTTCAATATTGCTTGGCTTATTTACAATACATAGGTACACCAGGTTCTGCACTACTTAATAATAGGCCCATTGCTGTCACTCCATTTAATAAGACTCCAGGAGCGAAACCGTCATTGGCACAATCAAGTAAGACACCTTTAAAATCTGCTGCTAATGTTCCCAATTTGCCTTCTACAGGATTAAAAGCGACTACTAAGGCTAAAGGATCGCCACTCAAGAAAGATAAGATCAAGCCCGCCACTAGTAGTGCCACAAAGAAGAAAGTAGAAGTCCACAATAGGAATGCTAGTTCAGTTTTAAATAAAACGAATCATGTTAAGACTAAAAGCTCTGCGCCTGTGCAGCAGCCTAAACCATTCGTGAATTCTGATTTAAATTGTTGGAATTGTAATGAATGTATGTTTTCCCAGCGTCATGATTTGTGTCTGATTGATCACGTTAATGAAATGAATGCTATTAAGAATGGTCTTGAATGGAAGCCAACGGGTAGAACTCGTGCCCAAGTTGGCTGGCAATGGCGTCCCACTGGTAGGACCTTTACTCTCGATGGTAAAATGTACCCTTTAACTAGGAATGCATCCATTGAGGTTAGGTCTGAGCGTCCTTTAGTTAGGAACACTCGCACTCAAGTAAGGAAACAGCGCCCTTTAATTAGGTCTGCCCCCACTATAGTGCCTATCAGTGTAGAAATACCTCAGAATTTGAGCCAACTAGAATCCACACCACCAATTCAGAAGAAGAAGGCTAGGAAATCTAAGAAACCTAGAGTTAGCAAATCTAAGATTATTAAATCTGTACCTGCTAATAACAAGGAACACTCAGCTTCCGATACCTCTACATTGTCTTTGTGTGGTGATATTTTCAGGTGGTCCAAATCATCCTGTGGTATTTGGACTCCGGTTGTTCAAAACATATGACCGGAAATCGCTCGATGCTCCGAAATTTCGTCAGCAAGTTTCTTGGTACGGTTAAATTTGGGAATGATCATATAGCAAAGATTATGGGATACGGTGAATATCAGATTGGAAACGTGACGATTTCTAGGGTATACTATGTAGAAGGTCTTGGTCACAACTTATTCTCAGTAGGACAGTTTTGTGATTCCAACCTTGAGGTTGCTTTTCGACAACACACTTGTTTCATCCGCAACTTGGAAGGAAAAGATTTGTTGAAGGGATCTCGTGGTGCAAATCTTTATACTTTGTCCTTACAAGACATGATGGCCGCTTCTCCAGTATGTCTTCTCTCTAAAGCTTCTAAGACCAAGTCTTGGTTATGGCATCGCAGATTATCTCATCTTAATTTTGATGCTATTAATCATCTGGCTAAAAACGAGTTAGTTCGTGGTCTTCCTAAGCTTAAATTTCACAAGGACCATTTATGTTCCGCGTGTTCAAGGGGGAAAAGTACCAAGAAATCTTACAAGCCCAAAGCTGAAGACACCAATCAAGAAAAACTTCATCTTTTGCATATGGATCTTTGTGGGCCGATGAGAACTGAAAGTGTGAGCGGTAAGAAATTCATTCTGGTAATTGTGGATGATTTCTCAAGGTTTACATGGGTGAGATTTTTACGTACAAAGGATGAAGCACCGAAGGCTATCATTACTTTTCTGAAGTTCATCCAGGTACGTTTGAATACCACTGTCCGCCGTATCCGTACAGACAATGGTACAGAGTTCGTCAACCAGACTCTTCGTGATTATTATGAAGGAGTTGGTATATCACATGAAACATCCGCTGCACGCACTCCACAACAAAACGGTGTCGTTGAAAGACGAAATCGTACACTTATGGAAGCTGCTAGGACCATGCTTATTTATGCGAACGCTCCATTGTTCTTGTGGGCAGAGGCTATTTCTACTGCATGTTTTACCCAAAACCGTTCTATCATTCGGAAACGCTATGGAAAAACCCCTTATGAGCTTCTACATGACCGCAAACCCGATGTTTCATTTTTCCATGTGTTTGGTGCTCTGTGTTATCCAAACATCAATAGTGAGAACTTGGGTAAGCTTCAACCAAAAGCCGATATAGGTATTTTCATTGGTTACTCACCGTCCAAAAGAGCATACCGAATCTATAACCGTCGTCTTGGCAAGATTGTAGAAACTATGGACGCTGATTTCGACGAGCTGACAGCGATGGCTTCTGAGCAACACAGCTCTGAACCCGCGCTTCATGAGATGGGACCCGGTGCTATAAGTTCCGGATTAGTTCCCAACAATCCTACTTCTACATCATTTTTACCACCATCAAGGCCCGAGTGGGATAAACTGTTTCAACCGTTGTTTGATGAATTCTTCGATCCCCCGACTGATGAAGTTCCAGTACCTGTAGTAATTGCTCCAATACCTGAAGTGGTTGCTCAAGTCAATGAACCTTTATCTAATGCATCTACAATTCACAATGAACCGGATGCACCTTCACCAAGTGATTCTCAAACTACACCTGAATCATCACCTCTACTTGTGCCTAATGATGTAGAAGAGGATACTACTGATCACGACCTGGAATATGCTCACTTGCAAGAGCTTCCTTTCTTTGGTGTAGCGATCCCTGAAAACCCTTCAGCCGCGTCTACCTCAGAAGAAGCTCCATCTATTGTTCACTCTAGACCACCTAGGATTGAAAACCATAGCACTAAATGGACAAAAGATCACCTAATTAGGAATGTTATTGGAGATCTAGATCGACCAGTCTCTACACGCCATCAACTACAAGAGAGTGCACTATATTGTTACTTTGATGCATTTCTCTCTGAAGTTGAACCCAAAAATTGGCAGCAGGCTATGACCCAATCATCTTGGATTGAAGCTATGCAGGAGGAACTCAATGAATTCAAACGACTAGAAGTATGGGAATTGGTTCCTCGCCCTGACAAGGTTAACATCCTTACTTTGTTATGGGTTTATAAGGTTAAACTTGATGAGATGGGTTCGGTATTGAAGAATAAAGCAAGATTGGTCGCTAGAGGATATAAACAAGCCTTGGGTATAGACTTTGAGGAATCTTTTGCTCCTGTGGCTAGATTGGAGGCGATTAGACTATTCCTTGCGTTTGCTGCTCATATGAACATGATCGTCTATCAAATGGATGTGAAGACGGCATTTTTGAACGGTGAACTAAGGGAAGAGGTTTATGTTAGTCAACCGGATGGGTTCGTGAGTACGGAGTCTCCTAACCATGTGTACAAGCTTAAGAAGGCTCTCTATGGGTTGAAACAAGCTCCACGCGCGTGGTATGATCTCCTGTCAACATATCTCATGTCGGAAGGCTTCTCCAAAGGCAAAGTGGACCCCACTCTATTCACTCTCAAAGACGGCAACGACATGCTTCTGGTACAAATTTATGTTGATGATATAATTTTTGCTGCCACTAACATAGAATTGTCTAAACAATTTGAGAAGATAATGTCCACACGCTTTCAGATGTCGATGATGGGAAAAATATCATTTTTCTTAGGATTACAGATTTCTCAGAATCCCAGAGGCATCTTTATTAATCAATCCAAATATGCTCTAGAATCTCTTAAGAAATATAACTTTGAGAATTGTGACCCCGTAGACACTCCAATGGTGGAGAAATCCAAGTTAGATGAAGATAGGAATGGGATTATTGTCGATCCGAAACTTTACCGTGGAATGATCGGCACCCTTCTCTATCTGACTGCTAGCAGGCCTGATTTGCAATTTGCTGTATGCATGTGTGCCCGGTATCAGGCTCGGCCTACCGAAAAGCACTTACATGTTGTGAAAAGGATCTTTCGGTATCTAAAAGGAACACTTCATCGTGGTCTATGGTATCCGAAAGATTCCTCGATTGCTTTAATATCATACGCAGATGCCGATCATGCTGGATGTCAAGATACGAGGTGTAGCACTTCTGGATCTGTGCAACTCCTTGGAGATAGATTGATCAGTTGGTCTTCAAAAAGGCAGAAAAGCGCTGCAATATCTAGCACGGAGGCTGAATACATCGCCATGTCCGGTTGTTGTGCTCAAGTCCTTTGGATGAGATCACAATTAACTGACTACGGTCTTGGATTTAACAAAATCCCGATGTATTGTGATAACAAGAGCGCCATTGCCCTTTGCTGCAACTATGTTCAACACTCCCGGGCCAAGCACATAGACATTCGCTACCATTTCATTAAGGAGCAGGTGGAGAACGGAGTGATCGAGCTGTATTTTGTCACTACTGACTACCAGCTGGCGGATATGTTCACCAAAGCCTTAGATCGAGGACGAATCGAGTTTTTGATTGATAAGCTTGGTATGAAATCATTCACTCCAGCGACTCTCAAAGAGTTGGCAGAAGAATCAGCTGAATAGTCGTGGTAAACTATTCAGAGTATCCTTTGGTTGTGATCATGTATATTATCGTAAATATATAAACCACAAAAAGAAAATACAAAAATATAAAACCAAGAAAACCATAAAAAATATAAAACCTAGAAAAACCATAAAAATTATAAAATCAAGAAAAACCAAAAATATTTTTTTTAAATCAGGGCATGTCTTTTAGTACGGTAATATTTACGGCCTTAGAAATGTCGATTAATATTGACACGGTGCCATAAATAGAGTCCGTATAAAAGTTGTACATTTTTAAAACATGCCCATAATGGCTTGTAGTTATTTCAGACTGCAACCCGGTTTTCATATTAAAGTCACGTATTTCCTTGGAAAACGTTGGCTCAGAACGGGAATTAATTTTCTCGGGCGTGATTTACAAGCCAAATCATGCAAAGGGATCAAGTTTACTTTATAACTTGGTCTAACACGAATTGGTGTACGTCTCAGTGCATTAATTTGTCAAAATAAGAGAAATCTTATTATAACCACGAATCAAAATTTTTCAAGAGATAAATTGGAAATGCTTTCATCACTCTTTGACTCTTTAAACAATGACTACAGCTCTTTAAATAGAAAACGGGTCATCGTTTAAGGGGGAGAAAATAGTAAAATCATCTTTGTCATTAAAATTGTTTTTCAAAAGTGATTGTGAAAATTAAGGGCTACATGGTAATTGAGTGGTTTTGCTTTAGAAAACGACTAGTGTTCGTTCTAAGTGATAGGCATTGCTTTTTGGAGATATGCTAAATAGGATGCGTTTGCTAAGATTGTGTGTAAGTTAAACAAGGTTTAAGTGAATTAAAAAAAAAAAGTTAGAAACAAAAAAGGATAGGGAGTGAAATTGGAGGGACTAAAGGTAGTATTTAATGAAACTAGGCAAAATTTGACCTAAGTCAAAAACAAATCAACCCGCCTCTCATTACTATTCACTTTCATTGTTTCTATTTCATACTTGCCGCCATTGTTGTTTACTCACACACAAACTCTTCAAATCATCTCGTCTGATCATTTCTTCCTGATTCATTCACTACATAAGGTAATTAACATCATATTTTAACTTATGAATTCGTCTAAATCGCCATCTATATCCCCTTAATTGATTAAAGATAATTAACAATTATCAGATTTAGGGTTTTGCCTTAATTAGGGTTAATTGATAAGGGATTTATGGTGGGTTTTGCTCGGAATAGGTTAAATGATGATTAAATTGCTTTAGATTGCCTTAGAAACTCACAAACGGGCTAGATCAAACATCTGAGTTTAGTCTGTAAAAGTTCCGGATGAACATGGCTTAAAACTTCCGAATGAGGAAGTTCCGAATGAAGGAACTTCCGAATGAGGAACTTCCGAATGAAGGAAGTTCCGAATGAAGAACTTCCGAATGAAGGAAGTTCCGAATGAGGAATTTCCGAATGAAGGAAGTTCCGAATGAAGAACTTCCGAATGAAGGAAGTTCCGAATGAGGAACTTCCGAATGAAGGAAGTTCCGAATGAAGAACTTCCGAATGAAGGAAGTTCCGAATGAAGAACTTCCGAATGAAGGAAGTTCCGAATGAAGAACTTCCGGATGAAGGAAGTTCCGAATGAAGAACTTCCGGATGAAGAAGTTCCGAATGAAGAACTTCCGGATAAAGAAGTTCCGAATGAGGAGAAGTTCCGAATGAGGAAATGTTCCGGATGAAGATGTTCCGAATGAGGAAATGTTCCGGATGAAGATGTTCCGAATGAGGAAAGTTCCGGATGAGTTTGATTATTCTTGTTTGCATGCTATCTATGTACTTGTTGTTTTATCTTATGAAATGTGTTATGTTTAGAAGTAAGAATGATATATATCTATCTGTTATTTGTGCATCAACCTTTCATGTCTTATCTTAAGCAGATAAAATGACTAATCCAACAGTACAAGCTATCCAAGAATCAAGAGAAGCCGATATTGCTAAAGCTCGAACCCTTAAGTTTATACCCAACAACTATAGGCTGAAGCAAGTTTCTAAATCCACTCACCATGGTTTTAAGGTCGCCATAGCCATTCTTGATAACTCTCATTTCAAGAACGCCCTTAGGAATACAGCCTCGGTGCCTTATGAGTATATGTTTGAATTTTGGGCAACCAAGGAAATCACTTCGAACAAGATCACCTTTACCATCGACAACAAGCAGCAGACACTCACCATTTCAGATTTCCGTAAGATTCTTGGCATAAGGGATACACCCAAGGGCATGTCTTTCTCAAGGGATCCTACTAAAGATGAACTCGCAGAGTTATTTGACGCACTTGGATGTCCGGAAATACGAGTTGCATCTGAGTTTACTACTGCTAAGGTAGGACAACCCTGGAGAGCTTTGATGGGTATTCTCAGTAAATGCCTTACACCAAAAACGAGTGGACATGATGCTTTGCGCAGTCCGATAATGAACCTCTTCTATGGCATGTACAAAGCTGCGAATTCAGATTATGCTTTGTTGATATGGGAAGAATTCACCTTTCAACTCTTCTACAACAAGAAGCTGAAGACAAACTTCTTTCCTTATCCACGGTTTATTAAGCTTATCATAAATTATTTTATGAAGCTTGATGCTACTATTGATAGGCGTGCAGGAGGTCGCTATCACACTGAAGAAGCTGATGATACTGTAGATCTGAGGCATGAAGGACCGTCGATTGGTGTGATTCCGGGTCCTGTTCCTGATTACCTTCTATCTGATAAAATCAAAGGTTCTGCAGATTACAAGCTACTGTAGATAGAGATCAAGAGGCTGAAAGAAAACCTTCAGACTGGAGAAGACTCGTCCACAACGGTTAAGAGTAAAGGTAAACGCAAACAACCAGCTGCGTTACCTGAACCCGAACCCAAGAAGAAGAAGACAGAGGGTAAGAAGGGAAAGGGTAAGGATTTGATGCGTCTACGTGATGAAGAAGATATTGTTGATCCTACTCTTGATAAATCCGAGCAACAAATGATGAAGATTGCTATTAAAAGGAGTAGGAAAGATACAGGCGGTAGTGGTTCAGGTGCGAGGGTAGATATCGAGGATGAGTACGAGGAACCGGATGATGTTGATGAATTTGGGTCACCTGAACACTATTCCACTTCGAAGGAGCCATCAATCCCTATTTCAGCAAGTGTGGAAAAGGAACCTGTTGCTCCTACGATCATGGTAACAACTCAACCCTTAACAACTCAACCTCCACCCATACAACCTTTACCAACCCGACCGGCTTCAACACCATTTCTTCCACCACCTATAATCCCCATCCCTAGTACAGCAGTAACAACCGAGCCTCTCCGGTCAACCCAAAGCAGCTCTGCAACATCTGCAATGGCTGCATTAGTGATGGCCGAGATGTTTGATACTAATAAACGCGAAATGGATGAACTTCGCCAAGAGTTGCAAAGACGAGCTCAGAGGGAAGAAGAATCAAGGAAAGCTCAAGAAGAGTTGATTGCCAAGTTCGCTGCAGACATGGAAGCTACACGTAAAGCTCATGCAGAGGAACTTGCTCAGGTTAAGCAGGCTGAGGCTGATAAGCATGCTGCACGTATTACCAGACTTCAAGCGATGAGGGATAAATATAAGGAACAAAAAGAAGCACTTGAAGCATCTGTGAAAGAAAGAGTGCAAGAATCCGTTGAATCCTTAATGCCTAAACTTCGCGATGAGTTGAAGACACTTGCTGCTGACAACTTGATGGTCAAATCATCCAACCCTTCAGAAGCCGCCTATAAGATTGCTTATGACCTGACGGATTTTGAATTGAAGAAGATCCTTAAGGCTCGTATGGTGGAACTTGGGTCGTATGATAAGTCGAGGATTCAACGGGCTCTATATAAATCCCTGAATGATGCTATCATGGAGGATGATAGATTATTCAAAATGTTTGGAAGTGTGGTACCATATCACATCTTACCTGAGGAAGAAAGGGAAAGTGAAGAAGAGGGTACGGGTGAAGAAGAGGAAGAAGAAGAAGAAGAAGAAGGAGAAAAGGATAAAGACGATGACGAGGGTGGTGATGATGATGAGGATGATGACGATGATGACGAGGATGAGGATGATGATGATGGCGATGATGGGGGTGATGAGAATCAGGAGAGTGCTAGGGGTAGTAACGGGGATGACAATCAGGATGATGATGGGGGTGAACAACCGAAAGAGGGAGACAAGGTTACCAGCTCCAAGAAGACTGCTACTAAGACTGGAACCAAGTCCACAAAAGATGCAGCACAGAAGGGCAAATCGACATCCTCGGAATCAAGACGAACTAAGTGGCGCCACGATGTGAATGCCACTACAGCGTCTTCGGCTCCCGGTATCTCTATCGCTGTATCTTTACCTATTACAACTAACCCCATTAGTTCTGCTATTGTTCATCCTGTGATTGCAGAATCAGTGACGGAACCCGAAGCTGCACAACACTCCCCAGTTCACGACACTGCTGAAATGCCTGAAACTGAACCAACAGATGTTCGCACTTCAACTCCTCAACAACAAGTTCAACAATCTACGGTTCCTGAACCAAGCATTCGTGCCTGGGAAGACACTTTGGAGATAGACGAGTCTGCACCACCACAAGCTTGGATCACGGCAGCAGCACAATATGATCCGATCACAGATGCTGACAAAGATGTGCTGTATCTCCGTATCCGAAGTCCGATTGACTTATGTGCATTTCTTGCTCATGAGTATAAGACTTCGGTTACTCCATCCTTGGTGAAGAAAGCACTGAAAGATAAAAGACTGCGTGCCAAAACCCGATTACCCCGAATGGAGCTCGAGTACTATGCCGATGAGATCATAAAGGCTTTGAAAACCGTTCAACGGCCAGGACTTCATGAATCAGAAAGAGCTCCACCTCCAATGGATCCTGCTCAAGATAATCAGATTGCTCTTGACTTCTTCGTCACCAATGATCTTGTGTATCTACTGAAGGGGTCATCAAAGTACGCAACATCCCTGACTTTGCTGAAAGCTGCCAACTGGGGGACAATACCCTTCATCGAGGAAAAGGTAAATCGACTCTGGGTCCCAAAAATGAATCGTAATTATGATATGTATGCTGTCATAGGTGCATCTCATTGGGACGAACGAGTCCGAAGGGCGTACAGGGGTTGCTGCTTGGTCAATTCTGGAAGCAATGTTCGATCTGACATCCGTATCTCCAGCATTTTAGGAATGAAAACTGAAGCCAAGAACGGCTACTATCATGTGACGGAGATTCGTTTGAAAAGGGAGGATGACAGGGAATACAAAATCCAGCAAGGAGACTTTTCCATCATTCGCCTTGAGGATATCGAGGACATGCTGCTTCTAATGACTAGAGATCAACTTACACACATTCCTCGTGAAGACCTGATTGCATTGAATACAACACTTCGTATGTTCACACGAAGCGTTGTCATCAAGTCACGAGTTGAAGATCTTCAGTTGGGAGTCGAAAGCTATCAGAGGAAGCTCAATTTAACCCGTCCTGTGAATCAAGTGCTACCTCAACATGTAGAAAGATGTCCCTATACCGGCATTTCTGTCCCGAATTCCGGCATTTTCTACTTGAACAGTCGAGGTTTGATGAAGTTCATGAGGGTGGGGGAGCTCCACAAGTATAGTAATGGAACTCTTATACAAGTCAGAGGTAAGTTGGAGCATCTGAACTCGGGTGGGACTTTGCCAGAGATGACGGAGGATTGGCATCCGGGATACCGGCAGATGGCGAAGTATGTCATCAAGAAGATCGATCAGAAGCTCCGTGAACGTAGATTGATGAGGAGCTTGGAAAGATTCGTGGGTGGTAGACCATATGGAGTGCACTACAGGACACTGCAACGATCCATCTAATGGGTCGTACATTTCAGGTCACTCTATATTGGTTTTCAATTGTGAATATGTATATTTGTGAATAATGTGCTTGAATGGCTTGGTGTAGTGTTAAGGTATGATAATTTTTCAAGAATTTCTCACGAGATTCTAAATCTTTCAAAATATGTCATACCAAAGCACTACAACTATCCCTTATTAACTTAAGGGGGAGCAATAACTTGTTCTACGGCCAAATATCGATTTCATTTTTACCCAAAGACCGGTTAATCCATTCAATATCCCAAATATTAATGGTTAACATTTTGGATAAGGGGAGAAAATGGGATTAAGGAGACGTAAGTGATACTTGGCTAAAAGATGAAAAAGACTTAAAGATTTTCCAACTTAATATGTGTAAAGCACGTGTTAAGGGGGAGCGTTTTTGATGAACAAAACACCTAAAGCACAAAACTTTTGATTTCAATATCACAAGTACTTTAGGTGATTTTCAATGATTTTTCATGGTGGCAATTCCTTCCCAAAACACGCTTAATTCACGACGGATGTGGTGACAAAAGGGTGGTAGGAATAGGTTAAGTCCAATGATTCATCAGAGCCGATGGAATCTTCCCAAGGACAATTCCCTAGATAGAATTAGAAGTCCTAGGAAAGATGGAGAAAGAATGTGAACGTAGCTGAATGCCGACCAAGTACTTAAGCTAGCACTGGAACAATCACAACAAGGTGCTAGTGATGACGTATTGGTAAGCATTGAAGGGGTTGAAGAATGAAAAAGAAATGTAAAGATAAAGGGTGTAAAGAAAGAAGCCCTCCTTACAACTTTAGGCAGAAACCGGGTCAATACATATGCTATTGAGGTCATTTTTGTTAATGATTCTCGGTATTGAAGAAAGACATCATGGACCCAGTGATGCAATGCACAACCCTTCCCCAGCTAACTCAAATATCTCTCAAAAGGTATTTGTTTTAATCACACGGAGATCAACACGTTATCTATTGGTTTATTCACTCCGAATAGACTGGTATTGAAAAGGTGGCACTCCTCTCCAGCCATCGCTCACTAAATCAAAACGCACAATCGAGTCTAGAGCCAAGAGATCATCAAAAGTCTCATTAGGACACTTTCCATTTATTCCTTGCTTTCTCACACACTGTGAAAAGTAAGAGATTTTCATGAGTCCTACGCAATATTCTTGTAATATTGCCAGAACATCCGAGTAATACGTAAGTATTACAATGAAGATGGAAATCCTGCTTGAGCCAACATCAAACAAGCTCATGGTAGGTTACACGTGCGGTTCTTTTAGAACCAATCTTGTGAAAAACTGGAAGGTAACAGTGGTTTAATTCTTAATTGAATTTAAACTCGTTCCAGGCCTCTTCGCATTATCATATGATCTTGCCAGAACACTCAGAGTGACTCTTTATTGACCACAGTGACGAGTGGAAATCCTTCTAGTGTCAACATCAAACAGCACTTGGTAGGTAACGTGCAAGATTCTTTATGAATCGAGCTCGTGACAACTGGAAAGCAACGATGGTGAAAATCTTAATTGAAATTCACTTGTTCCAGGTTTCATGAATTGACGGCTTTTAATCACAAGGATAATTTATCCAAGTGATTCACTCTTTATGTTCGCAGTCAGCTTTGGACGGTCGAATAAAGAGAACGGGTTTACCCGCGAAATCCTGTCAGGAAGTTACTTAATTGAAACTATCCGTCACGGGTACGATATCTAATATCGTCCAACGGTCTTCACCGACCGGAGGTAAAATGCTACCGAATTAGAATAAAATGTTCAAAGCCATTTTATTCGTGTCGTTGCTGTGTACCTGCTAAAGACGGTGGCGTTGCTGAGTACCTGTTGAAGACGGTGGCGTTGCTGTGTACCAGTGAAGACGGTGGTGTTGCGGTGTACCTGTAAGAGTCGTTCCCACATGCTTATGTCTTTTGCAACAAAAATTCAAGAAAGTACAAGATGAAGTCTTCCGCTGTATCAAACTCTGAAGCTTTCAAGAATCCAACAAAAAGACGTAAGTGTGTGGAATATGAAGTCACGAGGAGGCAAAGTTCACAAGAAAGGCAAAGATCGCACGTGAAAGGCCAAAGAACAATGCTCTCAAGTCAAAGCCAAAAAGATCAAATCAACATATTCACAACAAAAGAAAGAAAAGAAGAAAAGACTACGAGCTAAAGAACGAAGACTTAGTATAGTATGCTAGGTTTAGAACTTTGTAACGTGGAGTGACCTCCCTTAGGGGGAGATTGTTAGAAATACGTTTTAACGTATATTAGAAGTATCGGTCACTCCACAATATGATTTATGTTGTAATAGCTCGTAGTTAGTAATTAGTTATTATTTGCTTATTAACTTAAGTAAGAACCGGTCCATGGGCTTGTCATGGACCGGCCCAAGTCCACTTATGACTTGGAACTATAAATACCCCTTTCCACTAAGGAAAGGGGTTGGTTGTTGTCATTTTCATATTTTCCACTTAATAAAATACACATAGTTTCTCTCACTTTCTCTCTCTAACTTTCTCTCTCTAGAAATCAACAAACCCCTTCATAGATTCATTGATTATCATTATTCTACAATGTAGTAAGCAGATACTTATTTCATGTACGTATTTATGTAGCACTAGTGTTTCGGAAGTAGGATTCTCGCAGTTCATCGTTCTCGTTCACTGGACATAAGGTACGGATTCCCGTTCTTTCAGTATTGACATTCTTTTATTATTAGGATTTCCCCGTATGCAGCCAACTATTTTCTCGTAGTATAAGTATGAGTTTGATTACTTATGTTTAAATATGATTACCTATAGCCATATACATGCATGACCAGTTTCACCTAGTTATGGAGGTACCATAACCATAACATTAGAGGCACTGATGTTATGACTTCACCACGGCGGAGTGATTGCTCGTGGCGTCCCTTCAGCTTTTGGCCATTTATTTATATTTATCATGTGGGGCGTATGGGTGCATCCTAGTTACACGTTTTTATTCAGGATTACATGGTGAATGTGGTGTGTGCCTTGCATCCTTCACAAGGAGCTGATCCCTCCTACCCATTAAACCAGTATATTAAATTAGAGGCAGTCCCTCTAATTTGCATGATGAGGTCACCCCTCCAATTATTCATGCACGGTGGATATTCATGACCTATATTGGCTAAATGGTAAAATATGACAAACAGTTTTTATAAGATAAACATAAGACTTTCAAACTATAAAACCAGTTTTATTAAGAGTTAACCAGGTTACTCGGGACTTAGTTTCTTCCGCTGTTATTATGTTATATGCTTATCCTATTCATGCTTTATTGTACATCCGTGCACTGAGCGTATTACTCAGCCGTTTTCCTTTTCTATGTTCCCAAAACGGCAGGTACTCAGGGACGCTCGTAGACATTAAGAGTACGTGCATATGGACTGGAAGCTGTCTAGCCTTCTTTACATTATGCATTTCCTTTCTTTATGATACTTATGCTTTGGACATTGTTTCGTCCTTTTCCTTTACTATATTATGTTTGTGTGTGATGAGCTTTTTGGACTACCGATGTTTGATTCCGGTATTTTCCTTTATATGGTCAAGTAATGTTTAGACATTTTACCTTGTATGCTTTGATGACACGCCATAATTACTGTGATATTTCCATTTCCAAAATGGGGTGTTACATTGAGTGTTGATGGTGAGAATGATTTCATACCCAGCTTTTCGATCAAAAACTCGATACGTCCTCGATCTAAGGCCTTGGTGAATATATCCGCCAGCTGATACTCAGTGTTGACAAAGTACAGCTCGATTACTCCATTTTCCACTTGTTCTTTGATGAAATGGTAGCATATGTCAATGTGCTTCACCCGAGAATGTTGAACGTAGTTGCAACAAAGGGCAATGGCGCTTTTGTTATCATAGTACATCGGGATTTTGTTGAATCCAAGACCGTAGTCAGTTAATTGTGATCTCATCCAAAGAACTTGAGCACAAAAACCAGACATAGCAATGTATCCAGCCTCTGTACTTGATATCGCATCGCTTTTCTGCCTTTTGGATGCCCAACTAATCAATTTATCTCCAAGAAGTTGCACACTGCCAGATGTGCTACGTCGAGTATCTTGACACCCAACATAATCCGCATCTGCATATGATATTAGTGCAATAGAGGAATCCTTCGGATACCACAGACCACGATTAAGTGTTCCTTTAAGATACCGAAAGATCTTTTTCACAACATGTAAGTTCTTTTCGGAAGGCCGAGCCTGATACCGGCACACATGCATATAACAAATTACAAATCTGGCCTGCTAGTAGTCAGATAGAGAAGGATGCCGATCATTCCACGGTAAAGTTTAGGATCGACAAAAATCCCATCCCTATCCTTATCTAACTTGGATCTCTCCACCATTGGAGTATCTACGGGGTCACAGTTTTCAAAATGATACTTTTTCAAAGATTCTAGAGCATATTTGGATTGATTAATGAAGATGCCTCTGGGATTTTGAGAAATTTGCAACCCTAAGAAAAATGAAAATTTTCCCATCATCGACATCTTAAAACATGTGGAAATGATTTTCTCAAAATGGTCAGACAGTCTTTGAGTAGTGGCAGCAAATATTATATCGTCAATATAAATTTATACCAGTATCATGTCGTTGTCCTCCTTGAGAATGAATAATGTTGGGTCCACTTTGCCTTTGGAGAAGCCTTCCGAGATCAGATAAGACGATAGGAGATCGTACCACGCGCGTGGAGCTTGTTTCAACCTATAAAGAGCCTTCTTGAGCTTATACACGTGATTAGGATACTCCGAGTTGACAAATCCATTCGAATGGCTTATGTAGACATCTTCCCTTAATTCACCATTAACAAATGTCGTCTTGACATCCATTTGATAGACGATCATATCCATGTGAGCAGCATAAGCGAGGAATAGTCTAATCGCCTCCAAACGTGCAACGGGAGCAAAGGATTCTTCAAAGTCAATACCCATAGCTTGTTTGTAACTTCGAGCAACCAATCTAGCTTTTTTTTTAACACACTACCTAAATCATCGAGTTTAACCTTATATACCTACAACAAAGTAAGGATGTCAACGTTGTCGGGTTAAGGAACTAATTCCCATACTTCAAGGCGTTGAAATTCATTAAATTCCTCTTGCATGGCTTCAATCCAAGATGATTGTGTCATAGCTTGTTGCCAATTTTTAGGTTCAATGTCAGAAAGAAATGCATCAAAGTAACAATATAATGCATGTTCCTGTAGTTGATGTTGAAACTGGTCGATCGACTTCACCAATAATGTTACGAATTGGGTGATCCTTTGTCCATTTTGTATTGTGATTTTCAATCTGTGGTGGTCTGGAGTGAACGATTGCAGGAGGTTCCTCTGAGGTAGACACACCGATAGGGTTTTTCGGTATTTGTGAACCAAAGAATGGAAGTTCTTGTAGGTGAGAAATTCCCAAATCGTGATCATAGAAATCCTCTTCAACATCATTAGGAACGAGTAGGGGTGATGATTCGGGTGTGGTTTGAGAATTGGTGGGTGATGGTGCATCTGGTTCAATAGTAACAGTAGATGTATCAGACTGATTTCCATTAACTTGAGCAACAACTTCAGGAATCGGAGCTACTGCTGTAGCTGCTGGAGAATCATCACTAGGTAGATCAAAGAATTCATCAAACATAGGTTCTAACACCCCCAATTTAGATTGCGCAGCGGAAATACACAATCTGGTGCTAGACAAAAGCATCATCACATAAGGTATATTGAACGACTCAAAAGAGAGACGTTTACACATAAATATAAACAAGATTTTCATAATAGGTCTAAAACATAATTTTATCCCATAAGTGTACTAAAACGGCACCAGAGTAAAGCGTTTAGTCCTCATGGATCTCGACCGACAACCATCAAATTTAGTACATTACACAACATAAAATAAATTGTTCAACATTAAAGGATAGAAATAGTTTTGACCAACATTCTTTCAAAAGCCAAGCCACAACCTCCACAGCAAAGCTCCATGCTCCATCACTTCCTATTACCTGCAATATATGCTAAAACGAGTCAACAATAATGTTGAGCGAGTTTATAGGTTTATCAAATCACATTTGAACACAAGAAGAAAATCAATCATAATCATTTATAGAATTGTCGTACACACAATCTATATTCAAGGAAATATTAATAATCATTGTATTTAAGCTCATGACACCGACCCCTTAACCAAATAGTCACCCACGCCAAATGCCGGCATGACTAGAATACAATGTAATCAACTTTAGGCAACATTCGGGTCCAACAATTACTCATGACTTGTGTTCATTTATTTTTCAAAAAGCATGTATCCCCCTCGTGGTTAATAGAACATATAGTAGCTAGCATAAAAAGCGAGGCTACAGACTCACCTTAGTATAAGAGATCTAGCGAGATGATCATCGATGATAATGGATGCCTTTCAAACACGAGAACCGCTACCTATCAAATAAGGCGCGTTCATTAATAATGACTCGAGAAATAAATCATACATAACAACAAACTCATAAGTCACGATAAACTCGAGAGAAAACGATATAAATAACTCTATTACACTCTACTACACATTTACTTTACCATTTTACATTTTTAACAAAGTCCGCCGGCACATACTACATGTACTAGCTTATTTACCCCTTTTAAACTTGTCAAACGTTTATGAAACGACTTCATAAACTAACTTACTATATATAGAAAGTCCTCCTACAAGTTTATCAAATGAAATTACTTTTAAAGTCCTTTACCCGACTCATTTTCAAACTACAAAATCCGGACAGATTTACGTTAATTTTTCATACAACCGTTTTAACTTCTTTAAACGACTCCGTTTACAAAACCGACACTCGGGTTTTAAAGTAAACTCACCTTCTAAGGTTAAAACCTCATTATCAGTAGGTTACAAATTTCAAAACTTCAATTTAGAGTCCCCGAGATTCGATCAAAAAATCGACAACAACTATATGTAGTGCCGATACTCGTCTCCCGGTACACGAATAATCAAAACATCATAACTTTGCGCTCGTTTGGAGCTAGAAGCTCTACTTTATATCAAATCGAAGCTAATCAAATTATCTACAACCCTAGGCTATAAGTTAATCCATTTTCAAAACATAAAAATCCCGAATTTACTGTTTACTTACTGTTGTAAAATGACTATAAAAAACTTGTACAAAATCACATTTTTGATCAAAACCAACCATAGAAATGCTCATCCCTATACCCTAATATCATCATACATCAACCATAACATTAAAATCATTATAAAAATTAAAACCTTTAGGTCAAAATCAAGTTTTTAACAAAATTCTTGCAAGAATCACCATTGATCATGCTAAAAACACCATGCATGATCATGGCTTTCACCTACCAACATGAATAAATAAAAAGCCTTGCATGTATGATTTCTTACACCAAAATGATCCTTGATCAATTCTAAGATAGGGAATTGATTAGTTTTACTCAAATCATTGTCAAAATGGAGTTAAAATTGAAAATTGTATGGTTTTGGTGGGTGGTGAAGGTCACGGCTATAGAAGAGAGACAAGAGAGAGAGTGAAAATGTTTTGAGTTGAATTTTGTGAAGTGTGTGTTTAATTTTGGCTTATATATAGTGCTTGAGGGACCTTGGTTGTAATTTTGCAATAGTTGTGGCTCAAAATGAAAATAGTTAGCTAAAAAGCAGGAAATAACTATTAGTCAATTTTGAAAATATTTACGGGGCTCGGGTATAATAAAATACTTTTAAAAATTTAAAACGTACCTCAAATATAATAATATCGACTTCTGACTCGACTTAACACGTCACTTAAAATAAAACGTCAAAAATGACAAAAATCGAACAACCGACATTAAAACGTAAAATATTTGGCATCCATCGACATCACGCTTGCTAATACTCCTTATACTTATTAAATATAAAATATAAACCTTCAAACATCGGTTTAAACCTAAACCTACAAAAATATATATCATTCAAACTCCCCAAAAAATTTCAAATATAATCGTAAAATAAGATTAAGCAATGACCTCGGTTTTGGGTTGTCACATCCCCCCTTCTTAAAAGAAGCGACATCCGCGGCGCTTAATCCTTCCTAAACAAATGAGGATACTTATCCTTAAAGAAATTCTCACGTTCCCACGTAAACTCTGGCCCACGTCTAGAGTTCCATCTCACCTTTACAATCGAAATTCTACTATGCTTCAACTTTTTAACTTCCCTATCCATAATCTCTACAGGTTCCTCTATAAAATGCAACTTTTTATCAAGTTGAATTTCCTCCAATGGAATCACCACATCCCTTTCAGCTAAATACTTCTTCAGATTAGACACATGAAAAGTATTATGAATAGCCTTAAGCTCATCAGGCAACTCTAACTTATAAGCCACCAATCCAATCCTTTGGATAATCTTAAATGGTCCAATATATCTCGGCTCAACTTTCCTCTCTTTCCAAAACATATCACTCCTTTCCATGGAGATACCTTTAACATAACCATGTCTCCTACTTCAAACTCCAACGGTTTCCTTCGGTTATCAGCATAACTTTTTGTCTACTTCTAGCAGATAACAAACGCTTCTTAATTTGCACAATCTTTTCAATCGTCTCAAATATCATTTTAGGTCCAGTCAATTGACTTTCTCCTACCTAACTCCAACACACTGGTGATCTACACTTACGTCCATACAAAGCTTCAAATGGAGCAGCTTTAATACTAGCATGATAACTGTTATTGTACGAAAATTCAACCAATGAGAAATGCTTATTCCAACCATTTATAAAGTCAATCACACATGCACGAAGCATATCCTCTGACGTTTAAATCGTTCTCTCACTTTGTCCATCAATTTCCGGATGATATGCTGTACTCAAACATAACTCCGTTCCCATCTCTTTCTACAAAGACTTCCAAAATTCTGAAGTAAACCTACTATCACGATTAGAAATTATCGACAAAGGCACAACATGTCGACAAACAATCTCCCTCACATACACTGTTGTTTACCTCTCCATACTATCCGTCTTCTTCATTGGCAAAAAGTGAGCATACTTAGTTAATCTATCTACAATCACCCATATCATATCACAACCATTTGTAGTCCTTGGCAAACCTGTCACAAAATCCATTGTAATCTTCTCCTTTTTCCACTCAGGAATCTCAGGTTGCACTAATAATCCAGACGGTTTCTTATGTTCAGCCTTCACTTTCGCACAAGTTAAACACTTATTAACATACTGAGCTATATCTGCCTTCATATTCGGCCACCAATAAACTTTCTTAAGATCTTGATACATCTTGTCCGATCCAGGATGTATTGAATACTTCGAATTATGAGATTCATTCATCACTAAATCTCGCACTCCTAATGAACCTTCCTCAGACGGACACAACGGTAACCAAATCCTATTCTAAAAATACCTCAATCCATTTGACCTCACTTTAAACAATGGTTTCAACATTCTACCCAAATTTTCTGCCTCAACATTCTCTTCCTTCAAACCATTAGTTTGGGCTTTCAATATCGTTTCTGTCAAATCAACACTTTCCATCATTACCAAAGCTCTAACTCTTATAGACTTATCTTTTTCCTTTCTACTAAGTGCATCAGCTACCACATTCGCTTTACCATGATGGTAACGAATTTCGTAGTCATAATCACTCAGCAACTCAACCCATCTCCTTTGCCTCATATTTAATTCCTTTTGATCCAAAATATATTGCAAACTCTTATGATCAGTGAAAATCACACACTTGGTTCCATACAAGTAGTGTCTCCACAACTTCAAAGAAAAAATCACAGCCCCAAGTTCTAAATCATGCGTAGTGTAATTCTCTTCATGCTTCCTCAATTGTCTTGATGCATATGCCATTACTTTCTCCCTTTGCATCAACACAGCCCCAAATCCTTTATGAGACGCATCACAGTACACTACAAAATCGTCAGATCCTTCTGGCAAAGACAATATCGGCGCAGAACACAACTTATCCTTCAACGTACTAAATGCAGATTCCTCTTCCAATCCCCATTCAAACACTCGATTCTTTTCTGTAAGCTTAGTCAACGGCTTAGCAATTAGCGAAAACTTCTCGATAAACCTTCTATAATACCCAGCTAAACCAAGAAATTGGCGAACTTCAGTCGGCGTCTTCGGCACTGACCAATCCTTAATTGCCTCAATTTTAGCAAGATCCACACGAACAGCTTTACTATCAATCACGTGCCCCAGAAATTGTACTGATTTCAACCAAAATTCACACTTAGAGAATTTTGCATACAGCCTCTCTTTCTTCAACAATTCCAAAATTATCCTCAAATGCTTCTCATGTTCCTCTTCACTTTTGGAGTAAACAAGAATATCATCAATGAATACAATAACAAACTCATCCAAATACGGCTTACATACACGATTCATCAAATCCATAAATACAATAGGCGCATTTGTTAACCCAAAAGGCATCACTTGAAATTCCAAATGTCCATATCGAGTACGGAAAGCTGTTATAGGAATATCTTCTTCCCTAACTCTCAGTTGATGATACCCAGACCTCAAATCGATCTTCGAGTATACACATGACCCTTGCAACTGATCATACAAATCATCAATCCTCGGCAGTGGATACCGATTCTTGATAGTCAACTTGTTAAGCTCTCTATAATCAATACACATTCTAAAAGAACCATCTTTCTTCCTAACAAACAAAACAGGAGCACCCCATGGCGACGAACTCGGTCTAATAAATCCCTTATCCATCAATTCCTTCAATTGATCAGATAATTCTTTCATCTTATATGGAGCTAAACGATATGGTGCACGAGCAACTGGCGCAGCTCCAGGCACTAAATCAATACGAAACTCCACTTCACGATGCGGCGGTAATCCTGGCAAATCTTCAGGGAAAACCTCAGGATACTCTCTAATCACAGGCACATCCTCCAATTTCCTTTCATTCACACCATTACTTATCCGTGCAAGAAACACATCACAACCTGCTTCTATATACCTCATCATCTTTAAACAAGAAACAACTC
This sequence comes from Glebionis coronaria, assembly GCA_025667525.1. Lineage (NCBI taxonomy): Eukaryota > Viridiplantae > Streptophyta > Magnoliopsida > Asterales > Asteraceae > Glebionis > Glebionis coronaria. The sequence goes on from CM046877.1 coordinate 476,627,991, forward strand.
TCAAACGAGAAGTACATTCATCTCCTTTCACAGTCAATACCCTATTCCTCAGCTGTATCTGAACTATCTTTCTCCACAAACAATCACTGCACCATTACCAACTAATCAGTCCATTCCACTAATCACGTCAAAAGATCTTAATTCTATAGGCATCAAATCAATACTAAACACATAATTACCTAACTTCAAGGAACAACCTTTCAGTATAGAACTAGTGCTTACAACCTTACCATTCGCTAACTCCACCATATAACTAGTTGTCAATCTCACTGGTTTTCTATCCAATAGCTGACTGAATCTAACATCTACGAAACTTATATCGGATCCAGAATCAAATAACACACTAGCATAACAAGCATCAAGTAAGAACGTACCAGTCACTACATTCGACCCTTGAGGTTTGTCAGCATCTCCCACGACATAGGCTGGAGCAGCAATCCTAGCAAAAACAGCAGCAACATTGCCTCCATGTCGTATGCTAACCCTCGGACAGTTCCCTTGCTTATGTCCATGGCCTCCACATCCAGAACAATTAACTACCTTGACAACATTGGCTCCAGTGGCTACACCCTTTTTTCTACAATCTGCCATCTTATGTCTGGCCTTCCCACACTTGTTTCAAGCAGGTTGACAATTCCCAACATGATACATATTACATCGACCACACTTCGGATTCACCTTGTTACCTTGATTTCCTGTGGCTGCACGAACACCATCATTCATTCTTAAATTATATTGCTGATTCCTATTTGGTCCTTGGTTATTGTTATTACGATAACCACCATGATTCTGCCCTTGGTTTGAATGTGCAGCTTCCCACTTTCTCTTATTCCCCTCAGCAATACTATCTTTTTAATCCTGCAGCTTTACATCCATTAAAGCATGAGCCATATGAACAACTTCATCAAATGACTTGGGTTTCGACGAAGTAGTCTCTCCCTTGATATTACTAGATAAACCTCTAATATACTGCTTCATCTTCTTATGGTCATCAGCAAAAGCATAAGGACATAACAAACATAAATTAGAAAATCTCCTTGTATAAGCTACAATATCATTATTTCTCAGCACCAAATGCCTCAATTCATCTTCCAACTGGCCTAAACCTCTAATATTACTAGATATTACTGGCCTAAACCTAAACTTCAAATGACTTGGGTTTCGACGAAGTAGTCTCTCCCTTGATATTACTAGATAAACCTCTAATATACTGCTTCATCTTCTTACGGTCATCAGCAAAAGCATAAGGACATAACAAACATAAATCAGAAAATCTCCTTGTATAAGCTACAATATCATTATTTCTCAGCACCAAATGCCTCAATTCATCTTCCAACTGGCCTAACTCTTCCTCAGGACAAAACTTTGCAGTCAACAGTCCCTTGGTCACAGTCCATGTTCTAGCATTCGCTTCAACCAATCCTATAGTGGCTACCTGACTATTCTACCAACTTAATGCATCATCCTGAAAAGTAGCTGCAGCAAATTTCACCTTACTAGCTTCTGAACATCCACTGATTTCAAAAGTACTTTCAATCTTCTTAATCTACCTCCTTAATTCCAAAGCACCACCAGTACCACGAAATTGGGTAGGTACACGTTTCATGAAACTAGCATAAGAACTTTCCTTCTGAACCTGCTGAACAACAACATTACCTCCAACTTTTCTTGCAGCATTTCCTCCCGCTTGTTTATCAGCATTACCTGCAACTGTATTTGCAGCATTCCCTCCAACCTGACCAGCAACATTCCTATTCTCAGCCTCTTGGTTCCTCGCAACACGTTCAGCTTCTAAAGCTCTAGCGATAGCTTGCTCAATCATGGTATTAACAGTAGCAGTCGTTAATTTAGGCGGCATGTTTTTAGGAAACTAACCAAACAATAATTTAGTAAAGTCAGAAAAATGCCTCCCAACTCCTTCCTGTGTAACCATAAAAGAAAAAGAACAAGTAAGTATTCATATCAAGATAAGAAGAAGGATTTCTCTATCAAGATGTAACATGGATACTACATGCACCAACAACACAATTCACAATGAATCATTAACCAATTCACAAAAGAACTAATAAGACAAATCATAAGTCATGAAGGTAATTTGGATTGCGTTGGAAAATTTCCACAAAATTGTGACAAGTAATGTCACTACAACCCTTCATCACGTCAAACTTAAAGTCATTGAGTTTCATCATAAGCTACAGTACGAGTCTACATAAGTTCTATTAGAACAAGGCTAATAAAAACAACATAAAAGAACTAAACATCAGATCCCCGCATCTTCTTGTACATCGGCTCATCATCACTGCTACTATCATCATCCTCAGAATATTCTTCCACTTTATCCTTCCCCTTTCGACTACCTCCTTCACTTGGCTTCACAAACACTTGAGCTTCAACCTGATTTGGCACATCACGAATCACTACACCTCGACTAAGAAGAGATCTCATAGGCAAACCCCATGCATCCAACCTTGCATTCCTTTCCTGCTCCTCACGAAACCTTTCAACCTGCCTACTCAAATTCAACACCATATATCTTAATCTAACAACTTCATCCATTTCCCTTGCCCTAACAAACTCTGATCTCCTCACACTATTAACAAACCTGTCAAACTTTTTCTCATTCTGCTCAAACCTCCTAATCACACGGGTTTCAACCAAATACCTTTCAAACAAAGACCTATCAATCTTAATAAGAAACCAGAAAATATCATCATAAGGCCTAGGACCTGGACAATAAACTTTTGATATGACATCATGAATAGATCGAGCACTAGCAGCACTACTCGACTCAACAGGAACATCACCCCTAGCAAATGCAATCCCAGGCAAACTGCTAATATAAGCATCACAAGTAGGCGTTAAAGAACGAACAACAGGTCGCCGACAATCTGGAACAGTTTGTGGCACAACATTAACCCTTGGAGCATAACTACCTTGAATCAATTCAGGCTTGGTCTGACCAACTGCAGTAGGTGGAATCCCATTATCTAAATACTCAAAAGGCTCCTCATCGTCACTAGCACCAAAGTCATCTACTTCCTCACCATCCAATACATTAGTCATATCAATCCATCCATCCTCACAAGGTAAACCAGCCATTTTCTACAGTTATAATGGTTCAAGGATACTTAAGGTCATTGTTAATAAAATAATAATTAGTATGCAATGCTTATGCAAATGTTATACATAATCCATGCTATGCAACACAATGCAAATGATGTTTATGCAATGCTCGTAAAAAAAAATATGATACTGACAAGCACTCAACGTACTTTCAATAATTCCAATACAATATCGTAGTATTTACTTAATAAATACTCGGGAAATCATTTCAGTTATGAGGGATACATCTACAATGCAAAACAAAATTAAAAGTGATCTTACCGGAGCGTTGTACAGGAGTTGTGTGTTTTTGAAGAATAAATACTTTCGACACCAAAGTTATAGTTTAGGACAATTTTCAAAATCGACCCAGTTCTCTATAACTTGCAGCTCTGATTACCAATCTCTAACACCCCAAAGTTATAGTTTAGAATCATCACACAAGGTATATTGAACGAATCAAAAGAGAGACGTTTACACATAAATATGAACAAGATTTTCATAATAGGTCTAAAACATAATTTCATCCCATAAGTGTACTAAAACGACACCAGAGTAAAGCGTTTAGTCCCCATGGATCTCGACCGACAACCATCAAATTTAGTACATTACACAACATAAAATAAATTGTTCAACATTAAAGGATAGAAATAGTTTTGACCAACATTCTTCCAAAATCCAAGCCACAACCTCCACAGCAAAGCTCCATGCTCCATCACTTCCTATTACCTGAAATACATGCTAAAACAAGTTAACAATAATGTTGAGCGAGTCTATAGGTTTATCAAATCACATTTGAACACAAGAAGAAAATCAATCATAATCATTTATAGAATTGTCGTACACACAATCTATATTCAAGGCAATATTAATAATCATTGTATTTCAGCTCATGACACCGACCCCTTAACCAAATAGTCACCCACGCCAAATGTCGGCATGACTAGAATAAAACCATTGCCCCTCTAGGGTATCAGTTGCTAAAATACCACATTCTTATTCCCGTAAATTATCCTTCCCAAAGGTTACTCAACGTAATGCCCTGGTCTCAGATAGGGTGGTCAACCCAATAGTACTACCATTAGAATAAGCGGCTATTCTCGACTCATAACATCAAGTCAGAAGATAGTTAATGGCTCATGAATTTAGGGTCTTTAGCAACAAGGTACTCAATACAATGTAATCAACTTTAGGCAACATTCGGTTCCAACAATAACTCATGACTTGTGTTCATTTATTTTTCAAATAGCATGTATCCCCCTCGCGGGTAATAAAACATTTAGTAGCTAGCATAAAAAGCGAGGCTACAGACTCACCTTAGTATAAGAGATCTAGCGAGATGATCGTCGATGATAATGGATGCCTTTCAAACACGAGAACCGCTACCTATCAAATAAGGCGCGTTCATTAATAATGACTCGAGAAATAAATCATACATAACAACATCAAACTCAAACTAATAAGTCACGATAAACTCGAGAGAAAACGATATAAATAACTCTATTACACTCTACTACACATTTACTTTACCATTTTACACTTTTAACAAAGTCCGCCGACACATACTACATGTACTAGCTTATTTACCCCTTTTAAACTTGTCAAATGTTTATGAAACGACTCGATAAACTAACTTACTATATATAGAAAGTCCTCCTACAAGTTTATCAAATGAAATTACTTTTAAAGTCCTTTACCCGACTCATTTTCAAACTACAAAATCCGGACAGATTTACGTTAATTTTTCATACAACCGTTTTAACTTCTTTAAACGACTCCGTTTACAAACCGACACTCGGGTTTTAAAGTAAACTCACCCTCTAAGGTTAAAACCTCATTATCAGTAGGTTACACATTTCAAAACTTCAATTTAGAGTCCCCGAGATTCGATCCAAATATCGACAACAACTATATGTAGTGCCGATACTCGTCTCCCGGTACACGAATAATCAAAACATCATAACTTCACGCTCGTTTGAAGCTAGAAGCTCTACTTTATATCAAATCGAAGCTAATAAAATTATCTACAACCCTAGGCTATAAGTTAATCCATTTTCAAAACATAAAAATCCCGAATTTACTGTTTACTTACTGTTGTAAAATGACTATCAAAAACTTGTACAGAATCACATTTTTGATCAAAACCAACCATAGAAATGCTCATCCTTATACCCTACTATCATCATACATCAACCATAACATTCAAATCATTATAAAAATTAAAACCTTTAGATCAAAATCAAATTTTTAACAAAATTCTTGCAAGAATCACCATTGATCATGCTAAAAACACCATGCATGATCATGGCTTTAACCTACCAACATGAAAAAAATAAAAAGCCTTGCATGTATGATTTTCTTACACCAAAATGATCCTTGATCAATTCTAAGATAGGGACTTTGATTAGTTTTACTCAAATCATTGTCAAAATGGAGTTAAAATTGAAAATTGTATGGTTTTGGTGGGTGGTGAAGGTCACGGCTAATGAAGAGAGACAAGAGAGAGAGTGAAAATTTTTTGAGTGGATTTTTGTGAAGTGTGTGTTTAATTTTGGCTTATATATAGTGCTTGAGGGACCTTAGTTGTAATTTTGCAATAGTTGTGGCTCAAAATGAAAATAGTTAGCTAAAAAGCGGGAAATAACTATTAGTCAATTTTGAAAATATTAACAGGGCGCGGGTTTCATAAAGATACTTTTAAAAATTTAAAACGTACCTCAAATATAATAATATCGACTCCCGACTTGACTTAGCACGTCATTTAAAATAAAACATCAAAAATGACAAAAATCGAACAACCGACATTAAAACGTAAAATATTTGGCATCCATCGACATCACGCTTGCTAATACTCCTTATACTTATTAAATATAAAATATAAACCTTCCAACATCGGTTTAAACTTAAACCTCCAAAAATATATATCATTCAAACTCATCCAAACATTTCAAATATAATCGTAAAATAAGATTAAGCAAGGACCTCGGTTTTGGGTTGTCACATAGGTTGAAATAACTCGTCCCACTCGGGTCTTGTAGGTGGTGTAAATGATGGAGAAGTAGGATTGTTGGGAGTTAATCCAGAACTAATCGTACCAGTTCCCATCTCATGAAGTGTGGGTTCAGAGCAGTGTTGCTCAAAAGCCATCGCTGTCAGCTCATCAAAATCGACATCCAAAGTTTCTACTATCTTGCAAAGACAACGGTTATAAATCCGGTAAGCTTTCTTTGTGGGTGAGTAACCAATGAAAATTCCAATATCAGCCTTCGGTTGAAGTTTGCCCAAATTCTCACTATTAGTATTTGGATAACACAGTGCACCAAACACATGTAGATAGGAAATATCGGGTTTGTGTCCATGAAGTAGCTCATATGGAGTTTTTCTATGGCGCTTACGAATGATGGAGCGGTTTTGGGTATAACATGCGGTTGCAACTGCTTCTGTCCATAAGAATAAAGGAGCATTCGCATAAATCAACATAGTTCTAGCAGCTTCCATTAGTGTACGGTTGCGTCTTTCCACGACACCATTTTGTTGTGGAGTGCGAGCAACTGAAGTTTCATGTGACATACCGACCTCTTCATAATAGTATCGTAGAGTCTGATTAACGAACTCAGTTCCATTATCAGTTCGAATGCGGCGAACAGTAGCATTAAGACGCACTTGGATCATCTTTAGAAAAGTAATAATATAATTCGGTACTTGATCCTTGGTTTCTAAAAACTTTACCCATGTAAACCTGGAGAAATCATCCACCATGACGAGAATGTATTTTCTACCACTCACACTAGCTGTACGCATTGGGCCGCAAAGATCCATGTGCAGAAGATATAGTGGTTCTTGGTTGGTGTCTTCAGCTTTAGGTTTGTATGATTTCTTGGTGCTTTTCCCCAAAGAACATCCGGAACATAAATGATCCTTGTCGAACTTAAGTTTTGGAAGACCACAAAAAAGTTCGTTTTAGCCACATGGTTGATAGCATCAAAGTTAAGATGAGATAACCGGCGATGCCACAACCATGACTTGGTCTTAGATGCTTTGGAGAGAAGGCATACAGGAGAGGCGGCCATCATGTTTTGAATGGACAGTGTGTAGAGATTATCCCCTCGAGAACTTTTTAACAAGTCATTTCCTACAAGATCGCGAATAAAGTAAGTATGTTGTCGAAAAGCAACCTCAAGGTTTGAATCGCAAAATTGTCCCACTGAAAATAAATTGTGACCAAGTCCCTCCAAATAATATACCCTTAAAATCGTAACATTCCCAATTTGATATTCACCATAACCTATGATATTTGCAATATGGTCGTTGCCAAATTTAACCGTTCCTAGAAACTTGGCGACGAAATTTCTGAGCATCAAGCGGTCTCCGGTCATATGCTTTGAGCATCCAGGGTCCAAGTACCAGAGGATGATTTGGACCACCTGAAAATATCACCAGACGAAGACAATGTATCGGAATCTAAATGTTCCTCTGTGTTAGCAGGTACAAATATATTTATTTTAGATTTGCTATCAGAAGAATTCTTAGGCTTCCAAATTTGTTTCCTAGATGCTGGCTTAGATTCTAATTGTCTAATAACCTGAGGTACTTCTTCACTGGTAGGCACAATAGTGGATGCAGACCTAGTTAAAGGGCGCTTTTTCCATTTCTTAGTGCTGGAGTTCCTATTTAAAGGACGCTGAGACCTAACTTCAGTGGATGTGATCCTAGTTAAAGGGCACTTAGTTCTATTTGTAGTAAAGGTCCTACCAGTGGGTTTCTATTGCCAACCAACTTGGGTGAATTTCTTCCCAGTTGGAATCTATTCAAGATTGTTCCTAATAGCATACATTTCATTCACGTGATCAACAAGGCATAAATCTTGACACCGAGAAAAACTGCATTCATTATAATTCCAACATCTTAAATTTGAATTCACATTTTGCTTAGGCTTCTGCAAAGAGGCAGAACCTTTCGTCTTAGCTACATGATTCTTTTTATTTAAAACTGGAATAACATCCCTAGGATGAATTTCTACTTTCTTCGTTGCAGTCCTACTAGTGGAAGTCTTGATCATATCTTTCTTGTCTTGAGATCCTTTAGCCTTAGTAGACATAATTACTCTTGTAGGAGCCAAGGGAACATTAGTGACAGATTTTGATTTAGCCTTGATGAGTGTGTTTAAAACAGGCTTACCTCCTGGAGTCTTATTGAGTGGAGTTATGGCAATTGTGGGGGTTTGTTGTTTAGGGGATGCAGATATCGGTTTCCCTATATATTCTAAGTTTGCTAAACAATCTTGAACGCAATCCACATATAAGAAAAGCTCATATAGAAGATGACTTGTGGGATCTAGTTTACGCATGTCATCAATGGTCTCTCTAGCTAGATCTGCATGTTCTAAGGCATTTTTCATGTATGTAGCAAACTTAGTTGGACTGTGCTTAAATTTTGGGTCCCGATAAAGCACACGTGGGTTGGGTGTGGGAGCACTAGAGGTCGGTGCAGAGATGGTAGCTGAGTTATCAACAACTTTTCTTCCTTTGAGTTGAAGTGTTTCCTTTAAGTCAGCTATAACCATGTTTTTATCTATGAGTTGAATATTTAGGTCAGAGATTTCCTCACATTTCTTGTTCAGTTGGTTAATAAGTGACTTTTGCTCTGCCGCATTAAAAGCGAAGCGTTCTTCTATTGAACCAGAAACTTGTGAGACACCCTGCCTTACTCTTTCCAACTCCCCTAGCATAGAAGAAATTCTATTTTCTAGGGCATGGTTTTTAATCTCTGCGGCATCTAGTTCCACTTTGTCATTTAATGATTCTCTCATAAGTGTCATGATTTCTTCCTCTAAAGCCTAAACCACCTGAATCATCTTGTCACTTGTCTCAACGGTGTTTTCACAATCATTTGTTTTTGAAAGAGTTTCATTTTTAGATTGATTTTTAATTTCAAGAGATATACAATGTTGTTGAAGGTCATCAAAACATTTTTAAAGTGAGTTATAAGAATCTTGAAGCTTTAAAAATTCAGCGTTAGATTCGTGAAAAGAATGATTATCTACATTAATCACAGGTTCAACAATATTCACAGAGATATCATGCACAACATCACATTTATTCACAGCATATGTCATCTCAAAAGCATATTCAATAGTAACAACTTGCATCACTTCGAGAGACACTATATGTTCCAAAAATCGGTCATATTCGGACAAAATATTTTCTTTCACGATTAGATGTTGCTCATAAGCATCATACATTTCATAGAAAACTTTTCGAACTTCAGCCACTTCCAAGTTAAGATTGTCCCCAAGATCTAGAAGACCTTCTTTAACATTGTTTACAAACGGAACGATCTCTTTCTCAAAAACCATTTTCATGTGTTCGAAAGCCCATTCTCCAACGGTTTGAGCCGTTAAAGTAGTACATTCCATGATGACCTTGTAAAATCTGGTAAGGTATCGCCTAATCTCTTTCAAGCTTAGTAATACTATACTCACCGGTGGAAGATCCTTTGGAACTTCCTTAGGTTCATTCGAATTGACAAGTGTAGGAAATATACTAAGACTTTCTCTAGTAGACATGAAAGGTGGTGTATGGATAAATTCCTTTTGCATGTTAAAGAGAATTCTAAGATCCACTTTTTCATTCTCTGCATTAAGCTGTGCATAATCATACTCAGGATATGTAAAAATCATTTTTGACCGATTCTCTTCATGTAGTGATAAATTATCGGATTCATTTGGAAACACAATCGGATCTAATACCAATCCTAACTTGGTTGCATCGTAAAGTCATGGGCTATGGTGAAATGCTTGCTTTTCATACCCCGGGTTAGGTGGTAAGTCTATTAGACGCGATAGAGTGAATTCCTTAAAAGATGAATGAAACAAGTGTACTAAATGTGAAGCAGAGTATTGTTTTAAAAGCAAAACTTCAGTTTTTTATAACTTTCTCAGACGCCTTAATTTCTGTTTCAACCCTTTTAGACTCGAGAATTTCGAAATCCGTTTGAAGTTTTTGAAAATTATTAACGACTGACTCTTTTTCTTTAAGTTCTTTTGAAAGATTTGCTCTTAAACTTTCAATTTCTAGCAAGTTATCCATTTGGACTTTCCTAAACCTATCAAATTCTGGATTGGTTAAGGTAGTGGTCATTGGAGTTAATTCCAAGGTGTTAACCTTTTCCTTATACAAAGAAAGCTCGGCTGATAGTGTCTGATTAACACCGAGGGTTTCAAGGACCGCATTTTTCATTTGGCCAAGCAAAGATGCCGACACCATAACCATATCTTGTTGAGCAGATGAATTTTTAGACGTAATAGCTCCCGGTTGTGTTTCGCTCAAAGTCTGAGGACTTGCATTGATATTTTTATCATTGTTTGTCTCCTCGTTTGAATTACTAACCACCAGAGGCTGTTCCGGATACTCCGACACTTGCTCAACTTGATAAGGTACAATACTAGTATTATTTGCAGTATGTGGTACCTCAGAGATTGTGTCAGCTCCATAAAGTGAAAGATTTGCCATGAGAGCTGCCTTGGTGGTATTGAGATCATCACAGCCTGAGTCGTATGCATCAAGATCATGGCATTGGCATGCTGCATTGTTGGTAGAAGCTACTGTGAGTCCTTCAGTATCCGCAACTCCTGGATCTGCAAGGAATGCCAACTCTTCTTCCTCGAGCTCTCGATCTTGTGCTTGAGCATTCACCAAGTATATCTTTTCCTAAAACCATGTGCCATCCCTCTTCCTCTTAGGTTGCTTGCACTCCCGAGCCATGTGTCCTTCCCCTTTGTAGTTATAACAAATAATCATCTTCATTTTGCTAGTGTTATTTTCCCTTGTAGCATTGTTGAATGGACGTGCACCAGCATTGGATGAACTTGGTCTCCCCTGAAGTGGTTGCACAGTAACTCTGCCATCTTGGATTGTAGCTTGTTGACGAGAGTTAGAAGAATTCCTCAACTGATTGTTTGTTGGAGATGGTCCTTTGTAACCTCTTTTGTTCAACTCTTAAGTGATGTAAGCAGACATTTGAGCAACTATATCAGTAGGATTATCCCCTTGTCTAAACTCAGGGACTGGAATCTCATCATCACAATAGAATACTGGTGCTGGTTGAGATACAAACACATTAGAAGGAGTACTGACATGTTGTGAGTAATGAGGTTGAGGAGCCTCATGTTGCTGGTAAGTGATGGCAGGGTTTGTTGGAGGTTGATAAGGTGAGTATGGTTGTGAAGCATAAGGTAAATGATGTGAGTCTCCTTGTGATGATATTGCAGGTTGCTGGTATTGTTGTTGATAAGATGTAGGTGGTTGTGGCAAGATCGAATACTGTGGAAAGCTTGGAGTCTAGAACATGGGCTTGTGATAAGATTTTTGTCCCATAGCATACGGAGTGTTGTTGTAGGACATTGTTGGATGATTTTCCATTAAAGCCAGTTGTTCGGAATAAGATCCATGAGACCTGCGTTTCTAAAGCACATGCTTCTCATGTTGCTTAAGAAGGCATAAAGCTGATCTAGATTTGATTTGTGCAAATCTCGAATCAATTTAACATCCGTGACATATTGGCTCCATTCTTGGGTAATGTATTCAAAAACTTGGTGTTTATTTGAAACTGAGCAATTGTAAGATTATACACGTTCAAATCATTCATCAAAGTATTGAAACGCCAGTAATAGTCATGAAGAGTTTCCCCGGGAATGTATGAGAACCTATCAAAAAAATCATAGAGTTGACACTCTCGTTCCTGCTTGGTAAGTGAAGTCCCTTGTAACAAAACTGTCAAGAGATCCCAAAGTTCCTTTGCTACCTTGTAATTGCTTACCATACGATAAATATCTGGTGGAAGACCTTGCTTGATGGTTTGCACGGCTTTGTCATCCGCATCGGCAATGATTTTGTTAGCTTCCGTTAGCTCATGAAATAGCCTTGGCCTAGTCACATTGTCTATTGTTATCACACCATAATCAAGTGGTCCTTGCTCAATGGATTGAACCATGAGTCTCCCACTAGGTCTACCCATAATATAAGACAACATGCGACCTTGCCATGCTTCAAAAAGCTCTTTGATAAGCAATGGTGGACGGGCATCGGTACCCGAAATGATAGAAAGGTCAGTAAGCGATGTCATTGTTGGCATGTATGAATGTGAATTCATTTTATGATCCCTTAAAAAAAGATTATCAAATATGATTGAGCAATGAAATAAGATTATGTGTTTTAGTGTTGTTTAAATAAAGATGTTGCGATCTTTTGGTTGTGTGTTTTTGTTAATGTCTCCAAAGAAATGCAAAGTTGAAAAATCCTCTAAGTCTTGCAAATTTTGGCTGATCGTACTCTTTGATCGTACTAGAGATCGTACTGGTTGATCGTACCCTATGATCGCACTCGTTGATCGTACCTTATGATCGTACTCGTTGATCGCACTCGTTGATCGTACTCGTTGATCGTACTCGTTGATCGCACTCGTTGATCGTACTCGTTGATCGCACTGGTGATCGTAGTCCTGATCGTACTCGTTGATCGCACTCGATGATCGTACTCGTTGATCACACTCGTTGATCGTGACCTTGATCGTGGTAATGGATCGCAGTCACTAGATCGCAATGTGGATTGTAAGATTTGATCGTGATCTTGGATCGCAAGTAGAAACCCCCAGGGTTTATGCGATCGCAACAATCAGATCGTAACAGAAAAATAGTTCGAGACTTGTAAGCAACCAGAAAGAAGAGATTTTTACCTTGGAATTCGTGTTTCTAGCCAAACCAATAGCTCCAAATCATTACTAAAACAATTTAGAAGAAATATAGATCACTTTGAACCACAAAAACACGAAATTTTTTTGAAACTTTGGTAAAATCAATTAAAAACACATGAACACACTTAGAAAAGTATGAACAACACAAAACCAATCTTTATTTCATCCCATAGCTCTTGATACCAATTGTAGAAATGTGATAATCTTTGATATTTCAAGAGGGTTGTTGTTTTTCTAGTGAGAGAAAGTAGAGAGAGAAGTGAGAGAAAAACTATGTGTATTACTTGTAAAAATGAAATAACCAACACCCCTTTCCATGGTGGAAAGGGGTTTATATACCAAGTCCCTTAGTGGACTTAGGCCTCCGACCCATGAACATGCTCATGGGTCGGGCTAATGTAAATAACAATTAAACTTATACTACGATCCTATAACTATATTGTTGGAGTGACCGAGACTTTCTTAATACAAAAAACGTATTTCCAACAAGAACCTCTATAAGTTTTTCCTTCTCATCATCTTTCAAGTCTTTGGCTATGATAACGGGTAGTTGGTCCTTTTCCATCTAAGAAAGCATATTCAAGGTGTGATGGAAGATCCTTAAGCTTTAGGGAAGGTGGACTCTCAATGGAAGGTTTCACTAAGGAAGGATCATCATTGGTAACTTCTTGTGGAGTAGATGAAGGAATGGGATCCTCATTGAGTAACTTTTGGATAGTTAGAATGTCTTCTTCCCAATTAATGGGAGAATCATCATTACCAAGAAAGTTAGACTCAAATTCCTCTAAGAGGAAGTCACTCTCTCCAAATGGTGTTAAGGAGGGAGAATTTGAAGCAACGGTCTCCACATGTGGCATGTTCTCACTATCATTCTTGCAAGCTTCATGAAAATGTTCATCACACACCTTATCAAGAACATCCACTATGTTAACTGTTTCATAACTTTTAGATTTCTTAGTGACTTTCCCCAACTTAAACACTACTTTCTCATCCTCAACTCTCATAATTAGTTCACCTTCCGCCACATCAATAAGAGTAAGACCTATAGAATAATGATAATCTTTAATCTAATCAAGAGGGTTGTTGTTTTTCTAGAGAGAGAAAGAAAGAAACTTGTATTAATGTGAAAATGTAATAAACAACCAACACCCCTTTCCATGGTGGAAAGGGGTTTATATACCAAGTTCCTTAATGGACTTGGGCTTCCGGCCCATGAACATGCTCATGGGTCGGGCTAATGTAAATAATAATAAAACATATACTACGAGCTTATACCTATATTATTGGAGTGACCGAGACTTTCTTAATACAAAAAACGTATTTCCAACAATCTCCCCCCAAAGGGAGGTCACTCCAAATTTACAAAGTCCTAATCTAGCATGTTTGATCTTGTTCTTGAGCTCGTAGTCCACTTTCTCTTTTCTTCTTTAACTTTTCTTCTTTTTGTGAATATGTGTTGAATAACATCAGGCTTTTGCTTGGAACATGTTCTTTTGGCCTTTCACGTGCAATCTTTGTCTTCTTGTGATATTTGCCTCTTCGTGACTTCATGTCCCACATACCTATCCTTTGTTGAATTCTTAAAAGTTTCAGAGTTGATACAGCGGAAGACTTTTAGGTCAGACTTTCTTGAATTTGCTGAGATATTTGATTCAGAAGGAATAAGTATGTGAGGACGACTTCAACTGGTACACCGCAACGCCACCGTCTTCAAATGCAGCAACATAATAAGACACGAATAAAATGGCTTTGACATTTTATTCTGATTCGGTAGCATTTTACCTCTGGTCGGTGAAGACCGTTGAGCGATAATAAATACCGTACTTGTGACAGGTAGCTCTAATTAAAGATCTCCTTGACAAGATTTCGCGGGTAAACCCGTTCTCTTTATTCGACCGTCCAAAGCTGACTGCGAACATAAAGAGTGAATCATTTGGATTAAAAATCCGTATGATTGAAACCGTCAATTCATGAAACCTGGAACAAGTGAATTTCAATTATTATTTTCACCATCGTTACTTTCCAGTTATCACGAGCTTGATCCAAATAGAATCTTGCTTGTCACCTACCGCATTCTATGTTGACACTGGAAGGATTTCCACTCTTCACTGTGAACACTAAAGAGTGCCACTCTGAGTGTTCTGGCAAGATCACTTGGATAATGCGTAGAGGTCCTGGAACAAGTTTAATCTCTATTAAGAGTTAAACCATCGTTTCTTTCTAGTTATCACAAGATTAGTTCTTAAAGAACCGCACGTGTCACCTACCATGAGCTTGTTTGATGTTGGCTCAAGAAGGATTACCATCTTCATTGTAATACTTTCGTATTACACAGATGTTCTGGCAATATTACAAGAATATTGCCTAGGACTCATAAAAAAATCTTTCTTGTTTTTTAAAATCGTGTCCTAATGAGACATTTGATGATCTCGTGGCTCTAGACTCAATAGTGCATTTTTGTTTTGGTGAACGGAGGCTGGAGAGGATTGCCACCTTTTCAATATCAATTTATTCGGAGTGAATAAACCGATAGATAACGTGTTGAAATCCGTGACATTAAAACAAATATCTTTTGAGAGATATTTCAGTTGGCTGGGAGGGGTTGTGCATCGCATCACTGGGTTCATGATACTTTGTCTTCAACATGAGTTGACCCGGTTTCTGCCTAAGTTGTAAGGAGGGCTTCTTTCTTCACATCCTTTATCTTTACATTTATTTTTTATTCTCCAACCCCTTCAATGATTACCAATACATCATCACTAGCACCTTGTTGTGATTGTTCCAGTGCTAGCATCAGTACTTGGTCGGCATTTAGCTACGTTCACAGTCGATTCTCCATCTTTCCTAAGGACTTCTATTTTCTAACTATGGAATTGTCCTTGGGAAGACTCCTTCAGTTCTTGGAAGAATCATTGGACTAGTACCTAATCCTACCACCCTTTTGTCACCACATCCGTCGTGAATTAAGTATGTTTTGGGTAAGTACTTGTCACCATGAAAAATCCTTGAAAACTCACTTAAGATACTTGTGATATAAATATCAAAGTTTTGTATCTTTAAGTGTTTTTGTTTATCAAAAATGCTCCCCTTAACATGTGCATCACACATATTAAGTTGGTTTATAATTGAAGTCTTTTTCATGTTTAGCCAAATATATTATCAAGTCTCCTTAATCCCATTTTCTCCCCATATCCAAAATGTTAACCATTTAGTATTTTGGATATTAATGGATTAACCGGTCTTTGGGTAATAAAATGAAATTTGTTGTTGGCCATAGAACATGTCAATGCTCCCCCTCAAGTTAATGAGGGTTAGTTGTAGTGCTTGAGTATGATAGATTTTGAAAGATTTAGAATCTCGTGAGAAATTCTTGAAACGTTATCATACTTTCACACTATAGCAAGCCACAAAAGCACAATATTCACAATATTTACATATTCACAAAAGATATATGGAGTGAACCTGATATAGAACGACCCATTTTAAATGGACCGTTCCATGAACTTGTGGTGCGCTCCATATAGTCTTCCACCAACGAATCGTTCTAAGCTTCTTATAAGACGTCTTTCCATCAGCTTCTCATCAATCTTCTTGATCGTATAGGTAGCACTCTATTGATATACCGTGTGCCAATCTACAGTGACCTCTGGAAGAGTCTTATACTTGTTGAGATGCACCAAATTTTCCTGAATATGGGTGAGAGCCCCGTCACTGAATTTGTGGATCTCTGGAATTCTCATGAACCTCATTAGACCACGACCATTCAGGTAGAAAATGTCGGGCATCGGGTCAGTGGTGCTGCTGTATGGAGATTTGTCTGTATGCCTCTACAACACTTTAGTACGTGGTTTAGAAAGATTGAGCTTCCTTTGATAACTTTATACTCCAAGTTGCATATCTTCAACTCTTTTCTTGATGAAAACTCGACGTGTGTACTTTCGAAGAGCTGAATTCAAGGCAATTAGTTCTTCAGATTTCAAGTGCCTGAGGGCGTTGTTTGTAAGAAAAAGCAGCATGTCTTCAATATCTTCGAGACGAAGAAGTGGAAAATCTCCTTCCTAGATAGTGTAGACTTTTTCATCTTCTCTAATGAGTCTGATCTCTGTCAAATGTTGATAGCCTGTTTTGGGTTCAATCCTAACTCCTTGGATGCTTTTGATTTGAATGAAAGAGAAGACTTGAGAACCTGAGTTGTGCAGACATGCATAGTTGTAGGCGCGTCGCACACACTCATCCCAATGTGAAGCACCCAATTCGGCATATCGATCATATTCATGATACTTTTTTGGAACCCAGAGACGATTAAATTTTTCTTCTAACCAAGGTATCAAATCCCAAGTTGCAGCCTTTACCAATGTTAAGGAAGTTGCATACTTGTTTGCTCCCTTGACCAAGTATTCGAGATCCTCACTGACAAAGAATTCAAGTGCAATTTGATCATCATCTGCAACTGTAGTAGGACGAGGTTTTTCAGGTGCATAAAGACCGTCCCTTTGAGTAGTTCTTAATGCTTTCAGAAGCTTATTTGCGTTGTACTCGTATTCCGTACTGCTGAGCTTGGATTTAACACGAAGGTTTGGATTTTTGAGTCCTCGCACAACCATTGCTTGAGTTATGTTTTCCCCATAGGTGTACTCCAAGAATCTTGAAAAATCTATTGGATTGTTTAGGAATTGGGAGAAGTCAGCTTCATCAGCCTTTGTCAGTGGACGAAGTGTAGCAGCATTGGACACCCAAGGTTGTACGGGTGCATTTTCATCTTCCTCAAGTGTATCCACCCATGCTGGTTCACTTGACTCTGGAACATCAGGAACTTCAGTAGAGACATGAATATCAACAACATGTACTGCTACTGCTTCAGTGTCTGGTATGTCTTGGACTGGATCAGAGACTGGGATATCTGGTACAGGTTGATCGGGTTCCGTCAGTTGTTGTTGCACTAAAGCTGTAGTAACTGAAGCAACTAGCGCAGACGTGACAGGAACATATGTGGTTACAGGAGCGAATGTGGCTGGGGTATGTGATGAGGCTGTATTAGCATCTACATCATGAAACTTCTTGGTGCGTTTGCCTTGGCGAGGTGGAGGTTTTGAAGTTGATTTACCCTTGGTAACATCATCTAGGTGAGATTTGTCACCTTTTGACTTGTCTTGCTTATCTCCATCCTTTTTTCCTGTATCATCGTCCCCTTCTTCTTGATCTTCACCATTTTTGCCGTCACCATTATCATCACTATCACTGTGTTTATCACTTCCTTCTTCGTCATTAGTACCTTCTTCGTTATCACTACCTCGTTCTACATCACTCCCTCCTTCGTCATCACTACCTTTGTCGTCATCACTCCCTCCTTTGTCATCACTACCTTTGTCGTCAACACCCTTGTCATCATCATCATTGTCATCATCAGCATCATCGTCATCATTGTCGGATTCGTCTTCCTCTTCATTTAGGATATTATAGGGAACTACATTACCATGTTTCTCGAATATCTTAGTATCTTCATCCATAGTCGTTTTAAGTGCTTTGTGAAGGGTCTTTTGAGCTTTGGTTTTTTGTAGGACCCGACTTGAATCATCCGAGCATGTAAGAGTTTCTTTAACTCATAATCCGTGAACCTTTTAGCAATGAGAAAATCTGACTTTTTAGCGTCAGAAGACTTGATCATGACTTTGCTTGCAGCAATTTGTTTCAACTCGTCTCGCAGATTGTCAACAGATTCCTTAACCTTTTCATC
Organism: Glebionis coronaria; assembly: GCA_025667525.1. NCBI lineage: Eukaryota > Viridiplantae > Streptophyta > Magnoliopsida > Asterales > Asteraceae > Glebionis > Glebionis coronaria. The sequence continues at coordinate 476,646,577 of CM046877.1, forward strand.
AAGTGATTGAACAATTGATTCGTTAGCTTCGGCAAGAATCTCTTTCTCAGCTCGGTACTTCTTTTTGAGTTCTCGAAGACGTATGAACGTTGCTTCGTTTTTGGCGGTTTTATTTGCTTTGACGTGAGCTAGTTCTTCTGCATGTAGTTTGCAAGATAATTCTAACTCTTCTTGGAATTTAGAAATTGCGTCTTCTTGAGCTTTTCATGTGCATTCTTCACTTTGCTGTCTACGAGCTAACTCCTCTTTAATTCGAACCATCTCTTCTTGTTGAGCTGTCATGAGTTGTTCTATTTGAAGCATGAACATTGCTGGTAATGATGAAATCAACGATATCGGTGCTGCTGGGGTTTGTTGTGTAGGAGCAATGGTCATGGCAGTTCTTGAAAGTGAAGTGGAGAGAGGTCGACTTGGTAGAGTCAGAGGAAGTTGAATTGACGCCGGTGGGGTCACTATAATAACTTGTGGAAGTATTGTTGAAACAAGTCGAGGCACTGTAGAAACTGGTAGAGACATTGTAGAAATTGGTGGAGGCACTGTAGAAACTGGTATAGACACTGTAGAAATTAGTGGAGGCACTGTAGAAACTGGTATAGGCACTGTAGAAACTGGTAGAGGCACTGTAGAAACTGGTAGAGGCACTGTAGAAACTGGTAGAGGCACTATAGAAACTGGTAGAGACACTGTAGTACTTAAGGCTTTGGTAGTCTCAACAACTGCTGTCGTATCAGTAGACCCGGTAATGTCCATGTCATTCAATCCGTCACGAGGTTGTTGTTCGTCATGAATATTGACATCGTCATCAACATGGGCAGATTTCTCACGAAGAGGTATGTAGTCATCCGGCTTCCCAGATTCAACAATATCATGAGGTAGTACGGTTTCTTTTGCTTTCATTCCTGAACCACTACCCCCTGTGTCTTTCTTACTTTGCATGATTGCTTTCTTGACATTTTGTCTTTCAGTTTTACGAAGCAGTTCGTCTTCATTAATATCTTCATCCTCAAGCATTAGCTCCTTCCCACTAGACTTGGCAACACTTTTCTTCTTTTTGGGCTTAGGTGAAGCTGTTTCATCTGATGGTTCACTTTGTTTGCATTTGCCTTTGCCTTTGCCTTTGGGTTTTGGTGAAGAGAAATCTCCCAATGCAACTCTTTCCTTTTGAATTTCCATTTCATCCAACAAGTGCTTGTATGCATCACTTGCTTTGAGTTCATCAGTCAACATGTGATTAGGAATAGCGGCTGGAGTGCCTGAGTAAACACCAGTGTGTCTAGGGGTGTCAAACGGGTTATCGGGTCGGGTTTGGGGTTTATCGGGTCGGGTCTTATCGGGTTTTGAAAAAATAAAACTAACCCGCAACCCGACCCTATAAGGTATCGGGTTATCGGGTTCGGGTCTATCGGGTTATCGGGTCGGGTTTATCGGGTTATCGGGTTGCTTGTTAAGAAAAATAAAAAAAAATAAATCATTTAACACTATGATCATATATAGTCGTTATGTACTTATTCTTGTGACATGAATTTTAGTAACTCCTTTTGAAGTTTTTAATGTCTCAGTAATGATTTCTTATTTATATATAAATTTCATATTATTTCGTATAACAATGTTACACTCTGTATTAGTACCACATCTGTTAGTTAAATGAGTCCATAACTGCATATACATTGGAGTAATGTCATACCTATATTTTATTTGGCCAATTTATAGCGGAAGAAACAATGAAATTACATACAGGGGTTGTATTTTTGGACAATGCGCATCTTATTGTTTCCATATACTAGCAGTAGCAGATTATAAAACACAAAGAGAGAAAAGCATGAATGTTACATGCAGGGGTTGGATACTGTGCACTAAAACCAAACTGTAAGATGCAATATAATATCATTTGTGTTGCAAGCTTTATTTATTAAAAATTATGGCTAATAGACTATGAGGCAAAGAGGAACTTGATTCAAGAAATCATCGATCTTTAAATATGTTGTTGTAGCTTATCAATTTTATCGGGTCAACCCGATAACCCGATAACAAATTAATTTAGACCCTAACCCGACCCTATAAGGCTATCGGGTTTATCGGGTTGACCCGATAAACACAATATACTAAATTGACCCGAATCAACCCAACCCGATAAGGTCTTATCGGGTTCGGGTCGGGTTCGGAAAGGGTCGGGATGACCCATTTGACACCCCTAAGTGTGTCCATCGTGTTTTAAATCCGCAAGAATAACATCGTCGTCGGGATTATGATGAGGACTTTCTTCACACTTATCGATTGAGGCATCTAATTGCATGAAGTGATGAATAATAACCTTAATAAAACGTGGGAAAGGAAAGTACCCAGTCTTCTTCTTGGTATTGTGGAAGAGTTGATATTGAAATTCCTCCCATAGTAACTCTGCATAATTCACATTCTTACCCTTATAGATGCCCCAAAAGATACAAGCAGTTGAAAGACGCAAAGAGTCGTATCCAGTTGATTTAGTAGTAAGACACCAGATTAGTATTCTGAAAAATGCTTTCCAAGGTTGACCCCAGTTAGCTGTAGTAAACTGAGCCACCACTCGTAACTCAGGATCACCGTATCCAAGAGAATGATACATCTTCATAATTTCATTCTTGTCAGGGTCGACTGTAAACCTTTGGCCTGTAGGTGGCATTGGTAATCCGAATATTTGACGAAAGATAGGAATTGAGAGAGTATATTCCTTTATGTTGATGGTGAATGCGAGCTTTCTGTCTGATAGCCGTTTCTTTGAAGCCAAAAATTCATACATATAATCGGTTGGAACCGAAGCCGTACCCCATAAAGCCTTCTTTATTGGAGTTCGATCAAGAATGTCTGTGGAAACTTTGAAAGCATAGTGAGCTGAGGCAGAATCATCTTTGTCTTCTTTCAGTCGAAAGTTATTTGGTATAAACTTTAGCGCTTTGGCTGCGACCAGTGCCTGATCTGCTTTGATTTGCTGCGCGGTAGGTTGAGACATGTTTTCTGCTTAAGACGAACAAACATACAAGATTGATATACCCAAAATATATATCATGATGTATCTATACCTAAGCGAATCAAACAAATACCATAGACAACAAACAATACACCATCTTCGGATAAATCCACATTCTTTGGATAAATGCAATTGACATTTTCGGAATAATTGACATTTTCAGAGAAAACAATCTTTTTCGGAAAAAAATTGACATTTTCAGAGAAAACTATCTTTTTCTGAAAACTTGACGTTTTAAGAGAAAACTATCTTTTTCGGATAAAAAGACTTTTTCAGAGAACACTATCTTTTTCGGAAAAATTGACATCTTCGGATAACATAACTTCTTCGGATAATCCTAGCTTCTTCGGAAAGATGGACATTTTCGGATAAACAAACGTTTTCGGATAAAAACATGTTTTTCGGATAAAAAGATTTTTTCAGAGAAACTATCTTTTTCAGAAAAACTTAACATTTTTGGATAACATGACCTCTTCGGATAAACCTAGCTTTTTCAGAAAAATCATGAATCTTCGGTTAAATGTTATTTTTTTCGGATAAATCAATATCTTCGGACAAATCATATATCTTCGGATAAATGATATTTTTTTTGGATATTTCAATATCTTCAGAAAAATCACATATCTTCGGATAAATGATATTTTTTTCGGAAAAATCAATATCTTCGGAAAAATCATATATCTTCGGATAAATGATATTTTTTCGGATATTTCAATATCTTCGGAAAAATCACATATCTTCGGATAAATGATATTTTTTCGGATAATAGAAATCTTCGGAAAAATCATATATCTTCGGATAAAGTGATTTCTCCGGATAAATTGATATTCTTCAGAAAAAAGGCAAGTTTTTTCGGATAAAAGCAAATTCTTCGGATTATTGCATGTTTTTCAGATAAGCACTTTTTCGGATAAACACTATTTTTCGGATAAACAGCTTTGACAGATTTCATGATCAGCCTCAAACTCAAACAGTTAAGATTCTTAGGGCAAAAGTGATTGAATCTAATGCATCCTAAACTAAGCATCCATGTTCTAAATCTTATGGCAAATACCCCTTTATCAATTAACCAATTAATCGAAAAATCTATAAACCCTAATTTTGACATTTGGGGGTTGACTAATTAATCAAAGAAACAGAGGAATCATACACAAAATTTGATTAAACATAGATACCTTAGATGTTTATTGGCGATTAGATCAAACAAACGAGGTCTTGGATGGAAACAGGAATGGAGGCAAATGGTGTGAAAGATAGTTTGTGTTAGACAGATAAAGGAAATCAAATGGGGGGGGGGGGGGGCGTATATATATGATTGACTTAGGTCAAATATAAAGGTTTCCCCTTGTTAAATCTTTTAGTCCTCCTATTTCCATCTAATTACTTTTGGTGACTTTCCTATTTAATCACACACAAACCAAGCAACGTAAGTGAACTCCTATGTCGTAACACACATTAATCATAGAATCACGAAAAAACTAATATCGATGCACATGATTTACAAAAAATCACGAAGCACGAAGAATACACACGAAGAATGATTCACCATTTAACATATAACCAATTAGTTGTTCTGAACTACTTTTGAAGATCGATTTAGTGATGAAAATAATTTGATATTTTCTCCCCCTTAAATACAGACCCGTTTTCTATTTAAAGAGCTGTAGTCTTTGCATTTAAGAGTACTGATGAAAGACTTTTTCGTTTAAGATGATATTAGAACAATTCGTGGTGGCAATAAGATTTCTCTTATTTTAACAAGTTGTAAAGTAAACTTGATCCCTTGTATGGTTTTAAAGTAAACCATACCCGAGAAAATTAATTCCCGTTGTGAGCCAACGTTTTCGTAAGAAATACGTGACTTGAATGTGAAAAGCGGGTTGCAGTCAGAAATAACTACAAGCCATATGGGCATGTTTTAAAATATGTACAACTTTTATACGGATTCTATTTATGGCGCCGTGTCAATTTTAATCGACATTTCTAAGGCCGTAAATATTACCGTACTAAAAGACATGCCCGATTTAAAATGAAAAATATTTTTGGATTTTCTTGATTTTATATTTTTTATGGTTTTTGTATGTTTTATATTTTTGTATGTTTCTTTTGGTGGTTAAATATATACGATAATATAGATTATCACGAGAAAAATGATACTCTAGAATAGTTTACCACCACTATTCTACAGATTCTTCTGCCAACTCCTTAAGTGTCGCTGGTGAGAATGATTTTATGCCTAGCTTTTCGATCAAAAACTCAATACGTCCTCGATCTAAGGCCTTTGTGAATATATCTGCCAGCTGATACTCAGTGTTGACAAAATACAGTTCGATCACTCCATTTTCCACTTGCTCTTTGATGAAGTGGTAGCGTATATCAATGTGCTTCGCCTGGGAATGTTGAACGTAGTTGCAACAAAGGGCAATGGCGCTTTTGTTGTCACAGTACATCAGGATTTTGTTGAATCCAAGACCGTAGGCAGTTAATTGTGATCTCATCCAAAGAAATTGAGCACAACAACCGGACATAGCAATGTATTCAGCCTTTATACTGGATATCGCAGTGCTTTTCTGCCTTTTAGATGCCCAACTAATCAGTCTTTCTCCAAGAAGTTGCACACTGCCAGAAGTGCTACGTCGAGTATCTTGACACCCAGCATAATCCGCATCTGCATATGATATTAGTGCAATAGAGGAATCTTTCGGATACCACAGACCACGATTAAGTGTTCCTTTAAGATATCGAAAGATCCTTTTCATAACATGTAAATGCTTTTCGGTAGGCCGAGCCTGATACCGGGCACACATGCATATAGCAAATTGCAAATCAGGCCTGCTAGCAATCAGATAGAGAAGGGTGCCGATCATTCCACGGTAAAGTTTAGGATCGACAGCAATCCCATCCCTATCCTCATCTAACTTGGATATATCCACCATTGGAGTATCCACGGGGTCATAGTTTTCAAAATGATACCTTTTCAAAGATTCTAGAGCATATTTGGATTGATTAATGAAGATGCCTCTGGGATTTTGAGAAATTTGCAACCATAAGAAAAATGAAAATTTTCCCATCATCGACATCTTAAAACGTGTGGAGATGATTTTCTCAAAATGGTCAGACAGTCTTTGAGTAGTGGCAGCAAATATTATATCGTCAACATAAATTTGTACCAGTATCATGTCGTTGTCCTCCTTGAGAATGAATAATGTTGGGTCCACTTTGCCTTTGGAGAAGCCTTCCGAGATCAGATAAGACGATAGGAGATCGTACCACGCGCGTGGAGCTTGTTTCAAGCCATAAAGAGCCTTCTTGAGCTTGTACACGTGATAAGGATACTCCGAGTTGACGAATCCATTCGGCTGGCGTACGTAGACATCTTCCCTTAATTTACCATTAAGAAATGCCGTCTTAACATCCATTTGGTAGACGTTCATGTTCATGTGAGCAGCATAGGCAAGGAATAGTCTAATCGCCTCCAATCGTGCAACAGGAGCAAAAGATTCTTCAAAGTCAATACCCAAAGCTTGTTTGTAACCTATAGCAACCAATCCAGCTTTGTTCTTTAGCACTCCACCTAACTCATCGAGTTTAACCTTATATACCCACAACAATGTAAGGATTTCAACGTTGCTGGGTAAAGGAACTAATTCCCACACTTCAAGACGTTGAAATTCATTAAGTTCCTCTTACATGGCTTCAATCCAAGATGATTGTGTCATGGCTTGTTGCCAATTTTTAGGTTCAATATCGGAAAGAAATGCATCAAAGCAGCAATATAATGCATGTTCTTGGAGTTGGTGGCGTGTTAAGACTGGTCGATCGATGTCACCAATAATATTGCGGATTGAGTGATCCTTTGTCCATTTGGTGTTGTGATTTTAAATACGTGGTGGTCAGGAGTGAACAATTGGAGGAGCTTCCTCTGAGGTAGAAGCACCGTTAGGGTTTTCTGGTATTTGTGAACCAAAGAATGGAAGTTCTTGTAAATGAGCAAATTTCCAAATCGTGATCATAGTAATCCTCTTCAACATCATTAGGAACGAGTGGGGACGATGATTCAGGTGTAGTTTGTGAATTGGTGGGGGATGGGGCATCTGGTTCAATAATGACAGTAGATACCTCGGACTGATTTCCATTATCTTGAGCAATAACTTCGGGAATCGGAGCTACTGCGGCAGGTGCTGGAGAAGAATCACTAGGTGGATCATAGAATTCATCAAACATAGGTTGAAATAACTCAACCCACTCGGGCCTTGTAGGTGGTATATATGATTGAGAAGTATGATTGTTGGGAGTTAATCCGGAACTAATTGTTCCGGTTCCCATCTCATGAAGCGCGGGTTCAGAGCTGCGTTGCTCAGAAGCCATCGCTTTCAGCTCATCAAAATCGGCATCCAAAGTTTCTATTATCTTGCCAAGACGACGATTATAAATTCGGTAATCTTTCTTTGCGGGTGAGTAACCAATGAAAATTCCGATATAAGCCTTCGGTTGAAGTTTGCCCAAATTCTCACTATTAGTATTTGGATAACACAGTGCACCAAACACATGAAGAAATGAAATATCAGGTTTATGTCCATGAAGTAGCTCATATGGAGTTTTTCCATGGCGCTTACGAATGATGGAGCGGTTTTGGGTATAACATGCGGTTGCCACTGCTTCAGTCCATAAGAATAAAGGAGCATTCGCATAAATCAACATAGTTCTAGAAGCTTCCATAAGTGTACGGTTACGTCTTTCCACGACACCGTTTTGTTGTGGAGTGCGAGCAACAGAAGTTTCATGTGAAATACCGACCTTTTCATAATATTCTCGTAGAGTTTGATTAACGAACTCAGTTCCATTATCAGTGCGAATTCGGCGAACAGTAGCATTAAGACGTATTGGATCATCTTTAAGAAAGTAATGATATAATTTGGTGTTTGATCCTTGGATGCTAAAATTTTTACCTATGTAAACCTTGAGAAATCATCCACCATGACGAGGATGTATTTTCTACTACTCACACTAGCCGTACGCATTGGCCCGCAAAGATCCATGTGCAAAAGATACAGTGGTTCTTAGTTGGTGTCTTCAGCTTTAGGTTTGTATGATTTCTTGGTGCTTTTCCCTAAAGAACACGCGGAACATAAATGATCCTTTTCGAACTTAAGTTTTGGAAGACCACGAACAAGTTCGTTTTTAGCCAAAAGGTTAATAGCATCAAAGTTAAGATGAGATAACCGGCGATGCCACAACCATGACCTGGTCTAGATGTTTTGGAGAGAAGGCATACAGGAGAGGCGTCCATCATGTTTTTAATGAACAGTGTCTAGAGATTATCCCCTCGAGAACCTTTTAACAAATCATTTCCTGCAAGATCACGAATAAAGCAAGTATGTTGTCGAAAAGCCACCTCAAGGTTTGAATCGCAAAATTGTCCACTGAAAATAAATTATGACCAAGTCCCTCCACATAATATACCCTTGAAATCGTAACATTCCCAATTTGATATTCACCGTAACATATGATCTTCGCAATATGGTCATTGCCGAATTTCACAGTTCCTAGAAACTTACTGACGAAATTTCTGAGCATCGAGCGGTCTCCGGTCATATGCTTTGAGCATCCAGAGTCCAAGTACTAGAGGATGATTTGGACCACCTGAAAATATCACCAGACAAAGACGATGTATCGGAATCTAGTAGTTCCTCTGTGTTAGCAGGTACAGATATATCTATCTTATATTTGCTAACCGAAGAATTCTTAGGCTTCCAGATTTGCTTCCTAAATGCCGGCTTAGATTCTAGTTGTCTCAGATCCTGAGGTACTTCTTCACTGGTAGGCACAATAGTGGGGGCAGACCTAGTTAAAGGGCGCTTTTTCCATTTCTTAGTGCTAGTGTTTCTATTTAAAGGATGATGAGACCTAACTTCCGTGGATGTGATCCTAGTTAAAGGGCACGTAGTTCCATTAGCAGTGAAGGTCCTACCAGTGGGTTTCCATTACCAACCAACTTGGGTGATTTTCTTCCCCTTGGGAATCCATTCAAGATTGTTCCTAATTGCATACATTTCATTCACGTGATCAACAAGGCATAAATCATGATTCTTAGAAAATATGCATTCATTACAATTCCAACATCGCAAATTAGAATTCACATTTTGCTTAGGCTGCTACACAAACACAGGGCCTTTAGTCTTAGTTACATGATTCTTTTTATTTAAATTTGAAATAACATTCCTAGGGTGAACTTCTACTTTCTTCTTCGCAGTCCTACTAGTGGGAGGCTTGATCCTATTCTTCTTGTCTTGAGATCCTTTAGCCTTAGTAGATACAATTACCCCTATAGAAGCCAAGGGAACATTAGTTAAAGATTTTGATTTAGCCTTGATGGGTGTGTTTAATATAGGCTTAGATCCTAGATTCTTATTGAATGGAGTCATGGCAATGGTGGTGGTTTGTTGTTTAAATAGTGCAGAACCCGGTTGTCCTATGTACTTCAAGTGCTCTAAGCATTGTTGTACCCTCTCAATGTAAGCATGAGCATGGTAATAGTCACTATTCCTAGGATCAAGTTCATAATGATCATCTACCACATCCCTAGCAAGATCCGCGTACTTAACTGCATGCTCCAAATATAACTTATATGATAGTGGATTGTTCTTATTGTACGGGTTCTTAGTGATCACCACCTTGTTGGTTTTTGGAGCACTAGAGGTCGGGCAGAGATTGTAGCTGGATTATCAACAACTTCTTGTTCTTTGAGTTGAAGTGTCTCTTTTAATTCAGCCAAAACCATGTTTTTGTCTATGAGTTGAATATTTAAGTCAGAGATTTCCTCACACTTATGGTTCAGTTGGTCAACGAGTGACTTTTGCTCTGCCGCATGAATAGCGAAGCGTTCTTCTAACGAACCATAAATTTGTGAAAAACCCTGCTTTACTTTATCAAACTTCCCTAGCATAGAAGTAATTCTATCTTCTAGGGCATGATTTTTAATCTTTGCACCCTCTAGTTCTAATTTTTCGGCTACAGATTCTCTCTTAAGTCTCATAATTTCTTCCTCTAATGCCTGAACCACCTGAATAATCTTGTCACTAGTCTCAACGGAGTTTTCACAATCATTTGTTTTTGAAAGAGTTTCATTTTTAGATTGATTTTCAATTTCAAGAGATATACAATGTTGTTGAAGCTCATCAAAACGTTTTGAAAGTGAGTTATAAGAATCTTGAAGCTTTAAAAATTCAGCGTTAGATTCATGACAAGAATGATTATCTACATTATTCACAGGTTCAACAATATTCACAGATATATCATGCACATCATCACATTTATTCATAGCAGATGTCATCACAAAAGCAAATTCAATATTAATAACTTGCATCACTTCGAGAGACACTATATGTTCTAAGAATCGGTCATATTCAGACAAAATCTTTTCTTTCTCAATTAAATGTTGCTCATAAGCATCATCCATTTCATAAAAAACTTTTCGAACTTCACCCATTTTGAAACTAAGATTTTCCCCGAGATCTAAAAATCCCTCTTTAATATTTTCTACAAATGGAACGATCTCTTTCTCAAACACCGTTTTCATGTGTTCGAAAGCCCATTCTCCAGCGGTTTGAGCCGTTGAAGTCGTACATTCCTAGATGACCTTGTCAAATCCGGTTAGGTATCGCTGAATCTCTTCCAAGCTTAGCAATACCGTACTTACCGGTGGAAGATTCTTAGGAATTTCCTTAGGTTCGTCCGAATTAATAAGTGTAGGAAGCATACTAAGGCTTTCTCTAGTAGGCATGTAAGCTGGTGTATGGATAAATTCCTTTTGCATATTAAAGCGAATTCTAAGATCTATTTTTGCATACGTTGCATTGAGTTGTGCATAATATACTCAGGATATGTAAAAATAACTTTTGACCGATTCTCTTCATGTAGTGACATACTCTCAGATTCATTTGAAAACACAATCGGATCTAAGACCAATCCTAACTTTGTTGCATCATAAAGTCGTGGGTTGTGGTTAAATGCTTGCTTTGCATACCCCGGGTTAGGTGGTAGGTCTATTAGACGCGATAGAGTGAATTCTTGAAAAGAAGAATGAAACAAGTGTACTAAATGTGAAGCAGAGTATTGTTTTAAAAGCAAAATTTCATTATTTTTAACTTTCTCAGACGCCGTAATTTCCGTTTCAACCCTTTTAGACTCGACAATTCGAAATCCGTTTGTAGTTTTTGAAAATTATTAACGACTGACTCTTTTTCTTTAAGTTCTTTCGAAATATTTGCTCTTAAACTCTTAATTTCTAGCAAATTATCCATTTGGACTTTCCTAAACCTATCAAATTCAGGATTGGTTAAGGTAGTGGTCACTGGAGTTATTTCCAAGGTTTTAACCTTTTTCCTATACAAAGCAAGCTCGGCAGATAATGTCTGATTAACAGTAAGGGTTTCAAGGACCGCATTATTCATTTGGCCAAGCATAGATGCCGACACCATAACAAAATCATGTTGAGCAAACGAATTTGTAGTCGTAATAGCTCCCGGTTGTGGTTCACTCAAAGTCTGGGGACGTGCATTGATATTGCTATCATTGTTTGTCTCCTCGTTTGAGTTACTAACCACCGGAGGCTATTCCGGATACTCCGACACTTTCTCAACTTGATAAGGTACAATTCTAGTATCATTGGCAGTATTTGGTACCTCAGAAATTGTGTCAGCTCCATAAAGTGAAAGATTTGCCATGAGAGCTGCCTTGGCGGTATGGAGATCATCACAGTCAGAGTCGTATGCATCAAGATCATCACATTGGTATGCAGCATTGTTCGTGATGGCTGCTGTGAATCCGTCAGTGTCCGCAACTCCTGGGTCTGTGAGAAATGCTAACTCTTCTTCATCGAGCTCATGTCCTTGGGCTTGAGCATTCACCAAGTAGATCTTCTCTTGAAACCATGTGCTATCCCTTTTCCTCTTCGGCTGCTTACACTCTCGAGCCATGTGCCCTTTACCTTTGCAGTTATAACATATGATCATCTTCATTTTGCCGGTGTTATTACCCCTTGTAGCAGCAGTGTTAGATGGACGTGCACCAGTATTAAATGAGCTTGGTCTCCCCTGAAGTGGTTGCACCGTGACACTGCCATCTTGAATTGTAGCTTGTTGTCGAGATTTAGAAGAGTTCCTCAACTAATTGTTTGATGGAGATGGTCCTCTGTAACCTTGTTTTTTCAACGCTTGAGTGATGTAAGCAGACATTTGAGCAAGTATATCAGTAGGGTTATCCCCTTGTCTAAACTCAGGGACTGGAATCTCATCATCACAACAGAATACTGGTGCTGGTTGAGCTACAAATTGATTTGAGGGAGCACTAACATGTTGTGAGTAATGGGGTTGAGGAGCCTCATGTGGTTGATAGGGGATGTCAGGGTTAGTTGGAGATTGATAAGGTGAATATGGTGGTGAAGCATAAAGTAAATGATGTGAATCTCCTTGTGATGATGTTGCTGGTTGCTTGTATTGTTTCTGATAAGATGTAGGTGGTTGTGGCAAGATCGAATACTGTGGAAAGCTTGGCGTTTGATACAATGGTTGATAGGAGGATTGGTGTCCCAAAGCAAACCGAGAGTTGTGATATGACAACGTTGGATGATTTGCCATTAATGCCAATGGTTCTTGATAAGATCCATGAGAGATGCGTTTTTGGATCACGTGCTTCTCGTGTTGCTGCAAGAAAGCATAGAGTTGATCTAAATTTGACTTGTGCAAATCTCGAATCATTTTAACATCGATGACATATTGACTCCACTCATGGGGTAACGTGTTCAAGAACTTGGTGTTTAGTTGAAATTGAGCAATCCTTAGATTATACACGTTCATATCATTCATCAAAGTGGTGAAACGCCAGTAGTAGTCATGAAGTGTTTCCCATGGAATGTATGTGAATCTATCAAACAAATCATACAATTGACACTCTCTTTCCTGCTTAGTTAGTGATGTCCCTTGTAACAAAACAGATAAGCGATCCCAAAGATCCTTTGCCACTGTGTGTTCACTTACCATTCGATAGATATCGGGTGGAAGAGCTTGAAGTATTGTCTGAACGGCCCTTTCATCTGCATCGGCAATGAGTTTGTTAGCATCCGGTAGCTCATGATACAACCTTGGCCGCGTCACATTGTTGAAAGTAACTTCTCCCCAATAGAGTGGACCTTTTTCAATGGATTGAAGCATAAGTCTACCATTGGGTTTACCCATTATGTAAGTTTTCATGCGACCTTGCCATGCTTCAAATAAATCTTTGATGAGCAACGGTGGGCGAGTATCGGTACCCGAAATGATTGAAATATCGGTAAGCGATGTCATTGTTGGCATAAATGAATGAGGATTCATTTTTTGAACACTTGATTGAAAAAGATTATCTTTTGATCGTTCAATGAAGTAAGGATGTGAAAAATGTTGTTGTCGATTTAGATCGTGTGTTGATGTATCAATGTTAAAATCCACTAAGAATCCTAGAAAAATACTCTAAATAAAACCAATCACTAATCTTCGAATAATCCCCTATCTTCGGAATAACTTGGATCTTCGGATAAAGGTTGGATTTTCAGAATAGTGGGTTTTTCAGAGAATCAACAATTCTTCGGAATAATGGTTTTTTCAGAGAAATAATAAATCTTCGGAATAATGGTTTTTTCGGAGAACCAACAAATCTTCGGAATAATGAGTTTTTCAGAGAAATAACCAATCTTTGGACTAATGGGTTTTTCAGAGAACCATTAAATCTTCGGAATAATGGGTTTTTTCAGAGAACCAAAAAAATCTTCGGAATAATGGGTTTTTCAGAGAAATAACAAATCTTCGGAATAATGGGAATCTTCGGAAAAGTATGATTCTTTTCGGATAAACAACTTTAGGATGCTTTTCTTCTGAATACTTAAACCTTTTCCGAAAAAGTAATTTCGGAATTTAAACCCTTTTCCGAAAAAATAATTTCAGAATTATAAACCCTTTTCCGAAATTTCTGGTACGGTTCTTGATATACATTAACCAAATAATAGCCAAAAATTACCCAAAAACACGAATATTTTTTGTGATTTCAACCGAAATAATCAAACCGAATGTTTTGTTTAAAACTTTAAACCATAAAATCACAAAAAAATTTCAAGATTTGAGATGGATTATCCTAAAACACCCACTAACCCAATCAAACACTAAACAACACGAATCAACATACCTTAAATCATCCCATGCTCTTAATACCAATTGTAGAATAATGATAATCTTTAATCTAATCAAGAGGGTTGTTGTTTTTCTAGAGAGAGAAACTAGAGAGAGAAAGAAAGAAAACTTGTATTAATGTGAAAATGTAATAAACAACCAACACCCCTTTCCATGGTGGAAAGGGGTTTATATACCAAGTTCCTTAATGGACTTGGGCTTCCGGCCCATGAACATGCTCATGGGTCGGGCTAATGTAAATAATAATAAAACATATACTACGAGCTTATACCTATATTATTGGAGTGACCGAGACTTTCTTAATACAAAAAACGTATTTCCAACACGACCCATCCTCAAGAAAGGTCTATAACAATAAGAGGAACTCTCGGGTCCATATCATAGTCAACAACTACAAAATCCAGGGGAATGTGAATTTATCAACCCCTACAAACACATCCTCCGTAATACCTACCGAATAAGCTATTAAACGGTTTGCTAACTCAAGGTTTATCCTAGTAGGAGTGAGCTCGGGAAGAGAGAGTTTTTGCCAAACCGATAAAGGCATCAAGTTTATGCTTGCCCCAAGATCCACAAGTGCCATACAATTTTCCACCCCGGGAAAATTATAAGGGATCAAAAACCGTCCCGGATCTCCAAGTGTTGTTGGTAAAGTCTTTAGCAACACAGCGTAGCAATTATCATTTAATGACGTGTTAGGCATATCCACCAACTTTTCTTTATTTGAGAGGAGGTCTTTGAACATTTTGGCAAACATGGGCATATAAGCTAGAGCTTCCGCAAAGGATATATTGATATTCAATTGCTTGAACATCCTCAAATAGTTAGACACTTGAATATCATCCTTGTTCTAAAGCTTTTCCTTTCTTAATCTTGAAGGGTATTGAAGACTTGGTTTTGGTGTAGGTTGGGTGGTTGTTGTTGAATGACTCTCTTTTTTGGTTTCTTCATTGATAGGTGTAGGAGGTGAAGGGGTAGTAGGTGTAGGATTAGAAGGTGTAGGTGTTGAAGTTGTAGAGCTTGAAAGAGTTGGTTTTGGAGGTGTAGGCTTATCACAAGGAGGAACCATAGTAGGAGTAACCAAAGGAGGTGTAGGAGGCATTAAAGGATCAATAGTTGTCTTTCCACTCCTTGTAGTGATGGCATTAACATTAGACCTTGGATTGGTTTGTGTGTTTGAAGGTAAAGCACCTTGTGGACTTTGATTGATAAGCATCATAAACGTCTTGTTGGTTTCCTCTTGCATTTCCCTTATTCTCTATTCATTTGCTTGAAACCTTCTTTCATTATCTAGATTCATCTTTTGAAGAAGCTCAATGGTTTCATTTGTCCATATCCTTGATTGTGTCCTTGATGGTGGAAAGGTGGAGGTGGTTGGTGAAATCCTTGATTATTTGCATGAAAGTTGTTTCTTTGATTTTGAAAGTTATTAGGTGGTCTATAGTTGTTATGTCCTTGGTAATTTGCCCTTGGCCCATGATTTCTTTGAAGCAATTGAGGAGGGTTTGCTTGGTTTTGGGTGGGTGGATGGGGTGTGAAGTCGGGTGGAGCAAGGTAATTGTTTGACTTATAAGAGAGATGGTTAGGGTTGATGTTAGGTTTAAAGTGCTCTCTTTGTTCATCTTGATAAGCATAGCATTCACCTTGAAAAATTTGAACTTTATCACATTGTAGGTAAGAGTGAGGTCCTCCACATATCTCACAACTTAGGGAAATGGCATTCACATAATTGGCAGAAGAGTTGTTCAAGGAAACTTTCATAAGGGATTGGATCATCTCTTGGTTCATCTTTCGAGTCTTGTCAATTGCTTGAAGTATTTCGTTGTGACTCTTGAGGAGTTGATTATCAATAGATGTATGAGCACTCTCTTGAACAACATGGACCCCCTCATCTCTTTGGTTATTTGTTTGCACCATGGATTTTGTCTTAATGATATCCCAAGCTTCTTGTGTGGATTATGAAAGAATGTTCCCACCCGCGGATGAGTTAAGGAAATCTTGATGGTGAGGTCTCAATCCATTGTAGAAGGTGTTGATTTGGTGAACTTGGTTAAAACCATGGTTTGGGAATTTTATCAACAACTCTTTAAACTCTTCCCAAGACTCACTAAAGCTTTGATCATTCCGTTGGTGAAAACCAATTATTTGGTTTCTCAAGGCGGTGGTTCTTGAAGGAGGAAAGAACTTATTCACAAATTTATTCCCTAAGTCCTCCCAAGTATCAATACTCCTAGAAGGTTGTCTATCTAACCAATACCTAGCATTACTCTCTAAGGAGAATGGAAATAGGATCAACTCAATGACATCATGAGGAACCCCATTATACTTAAGTGTCTTGAAAATTGACAAAAACTTCATGATATGATCATGGGGTCATCCATGGGTCTCTCTAAGAAGGGGGTAGAAGAAACCATAGTGATCATATGTGTCTTAAGCTCAAACGTATTTGTGGGTATCTCGTGTATAACAATAGCATCGGCATTTCCCTCCATATTTGATTGGAGAATCTCCATCAATGGTCTATTATCAACGGCGGCCATGACTTCTTGTAGGTTGTTCAAAGCATGATGATCGGGATCGGCTTGATGGACGGTGTTGTTCTTGTTCTTGTTCTTCCTTTTCGGAGGAAGGGGTTGTACACCAAAAGGTATATGTGCACGCGCTAGAGTGCGCATGTAATTCAACTCGAGGAGTGATAGAGGAGCTCTCGATCGACTTTGGAAAAGAAGGGATTATCCTTTCTGAGGTTCAATAAGTAATAACCACAAGAAAATATAACATATGTAAGTAATACTTGGGTGGCAAAACCCCCAACAAGGTTTCCTTCTTAAAATACTCACTAGTGAACGAGGGGAATGAGGTGGCACGTAGCTCTTAAGTAACTATTTCCCTTAGGCTTGAATTTTATAGCCAAGCCGCCTTTCTATTCACTTAATAGTTCGTATTCTTTGAATTATTGCCTGTTGGAAGTATTTATCTATTTTTGCCTTTAATTTACTTTGATCGATACACGTACTTAGGACCGGAACGCGCCCAAGCACGGTGTATTGCAAAAGAAATACTTATGGAAGTATGTGTATTGAGTGTTCGTATCTACGTATATGTATTTACATATAATAATATATATAAAATATTTTTGTATTTATTGAATTTTTAAGAAAATATAGTATATACGTAAAAACAAGTGAAACCAAATCCAATCGAAACCGTCAATCAATCGTTAATCGTAATGTCATGAACCGACAGTGGCGCCATTTAATAATTTACTTCTCAAGATCGTAATTCCCAAATCACAACAAATTGATTGTCAAAATGATTTCAAGTTATTAATTGTTTTTTGTTTTTGTAAATGTTTTGGTATCTAGGTCTAATTCAACAATTCACATAAAAAATGGTAAAAATAGTATATCTATGTATCCATACTATTCTAAAACAACTTGCATATACCACAAGTAAAGCAAAATGTACAAATTTTAAATGCACAAATAGTAAACTAGATCAAAATGTAAAGAATGTAAAGTGCAAGGACTAAAAATGTAAATTCTGAAAGTAAAGGGACTAGAAATGTAAATTCTTACAAACTATAACAAACAAGTAACAAATTAGCGAAACTGCCTAACCAAATGTAACAAACTCTGAAATGTAGGGACTAGAACTTGCAAACCCTAAAAAGTTGAATTATCAAAAGCTGATTAACCAAATGACCAAAGATTAAGGATCTATGGGCAATTAAACTAACACTTATATCAAAAACGGGCAAGGTAAATTCAATAAGCTCATATGAGCTTATTTCTCAACCAAATAAGCTCTGGTTTTTTGCAAACTTCTTAAAATCAAGATTTAGCTAGGTATGTCAAAGGAAACTGGCTGAAATAAGCTAGAACTCAAGATAGCGTTTTGTGATAAGCTCAAAATAAGCTATAAGCTGAAATAGACATCCACAACTTGATTTTTTCTATGAAAATGATTAAGCTACTGATTTCAAGGCTGGAATATAAAAAATTATGGAAAATGATTCATTCAATAAGCTGGAATCTTAACATAAGCACAAAGAGCTTATCGCTAACTTTTGTTGACCGAAAATTTCCAAAAAGCTTAAACTTTCCAAAATGCCTTAAAACAAGTTTGGTAACAATAATATGCAAGAAAATGTCTAGATTTGTGAAGTGGGAAAGTGGGAAATGATTAAGCAGTTAGGACTTATCACAGGGAATGAAAATTGCTCATCAGCTTATTCATAAGCTAATTCCAAGCTCAAATCTTAATACTGTATTGTCTACCTTAATGAAAATGAAAGCTCATATATTGAACTCTATCTAGAACCAAATTTCAGCTTCTAACATTAACTGATGAAGAAATGGCAAGAGTTTGAAAATTGCTTGTTTAAACTGATGAAAAGTGACCCAATGTTTTTATGTGCAGATTGCCTGTTTGACAACAAAATTGACCACTAAAACTCACAAAGTAACTAGTAGTGGTTTAGTAACTGTGTAGATGCACAAATCTAATACTTACAACAACTGAATTACCAAATCAGTCCTAATTCAAACACCACTTTTTAGATTGTTATGAAAATTTTACAAAGGCTTTCTAGTCAAAAGATTATGAAATCAAAAGAAAATTATATGATCATATTAGGCCACTCGAATGAACCACAAACCAGCAAAGAACCATCAAGATTACACTAAGGACCTCAAAATAGAAACTAATGATAGTTAAGCAATGAAAGGCCAAATTTAACCAAGCTATGAATCTACTATCTATCTATCAACACATATCAGCAAGGTCAAATGAACACCAAATCAAGCAGAATCTCACAATTACACTAAGTAACTAATAATTTAGCATGCAAGACAGTTTAGATGAACAAAAATAGGAATTTTAATGCCTTTTAGCACTGAAGCCTCCTTTGATGGAGTAGAGGAGCGTTGAGCTCTCTAAATGTAACACCAAATACCAAAATCAACAACCAAAACTCATTAAATCATCATCAACATCAAGGAGTGATCAACTCTACATCAATCTGAACTCCTGGCTAGGTCTGAGCTAAATGAAATGAACTGAACTGTTTGAATTCAACTGGAAAGCGTCTAAATCACTCAAACAAGTTCTATTGATCAGTTATGATCAATAGAAAGTAACAGTAACTGTGTGTGATTGATAGTGTAGTAAAGAAGAAAGGATTAAAGTGAACTGAATGTTTATTAATGGTAGAAGGTTGTTACAAAGTTGTTACAATCTAACTAACTATCTCAAGTGTTTATCAGGCACTTGAGATTAGTTACAAACTAATTCACTAACTAAAAATGAGAGAAAATGATAAGTGTGTGTTTGATTGTAGTAAATTACGTCTTTTAGGAAAAAGAGCGTAAATAGGGAAAGTATTAAATACGACGGTTTAGGAAAACCGTGTACAAATGACCCTAATGATGTTCAAAGTTCGTTTCCCAAGGAGGTATATGTGTGTGACTAAAATGTAGCAAGGTTTGAGATTAATATTGGTTAGAAGGAGATGAGAAAAGAGGATGACGAAGACGTGAAATTAATTACTACTAAGACTTAACGTAAAACCGTAAAATAAGTTAAAATAAAAATTAATTCTAAAAATTACCAAAAATTCAACAAAAATCAAAATAAATAAACTAAGAGTTTACCAATGATCAAAACTTTTTCAAACCTTTTAGTTAATTAAATATTCAATTTTTAAATGCTAATTAAAGCCCTAAAAATCAAATTAATTATCAAAAAGCCTAAATAAAGATTTTTCAATTGCTAAACCTCTAAAATGATCTAAAAAGATTAAAAACTATTTTTAGAAATTTTTAAATTAAGAAAAACTATTTAAAATGATTTAAAAATTATTAAAACTTAAAATAATTATAAAAATTAATCTAATACTGATAAAACTAATCTAGAAGTTGCAAAAATCCTATTTTAATGTATTTAAGCTAAGAAAAATGTAAAGAGTGCAAAAATGTGAAATTTGAAAAATAATTAATAAAATAATATTAAAATAATATTAAAAATCCAAAAATTATAAAAAATTCTAAAAACTTGCAAACTAGTTTATTTTGACCTAATTAAACAGAAAATGAAAGTGAAATGACCAGAATACCCCTATTGGGCCCTGAAATGGGCCAAAACCAAAAACAGTCAACACAAATGGGCTTTTTAGCCCAAAAAGTCAAACATGGCCCAATTGACATGGAAAAGCCCAATCTGACTCAAAACTTAGTTCTAAACACAAAACTCTAAAGGCCCAAAAGTTGAAAATGAGCTTATCATAGCTTATCAAGCAAACAGCTTATCCTTATTGGGCTTTTTAGCCCATTAAGCAATAAGTTAATGCCATAAGCTCTAATTTGACACACAACCTTCTTTTGGGATGCTAAAGAGATCTGTAAAAAGAAATTTTGAAAAAGCACACTTAATAAGCCAGAAATAAGCAAAGTACAAATCCACAAGTCGACAAAATAGTTGGGTTTGAGATTTAGGGCACCTCAGGACTTGATTCAACTTGCAAAATGTCACAAATGAACTCAATAAGCCAAAACAATCAACAAAATTCCAATAAGCAACACCAATAAGCCAAAATGAACCAATAAGCACTTATGAAAAAGTCAATTAAGTTGGTTTTCTAGTCAAACCTAAAAGTTAACACACCAAATGCTCCAGTATGAACAAATAGGTCAAAAAAATGAGCACATGTTACAAAATCCAAGTTGTTGCTGGTTAAAATAAGCTATTTTAGCTTATTGATAAGCTGAAACCCAAAATACACTAGCTGTGGCTAGTAGCAGGGGAAAGGAGTTCCCACTGCTTTGACTATTTGACCAAGCTTTTTAGAGAGATTTAGTTGGATTCAATTGGAAACAAGGGCACCCTTGTGATCAGTGAATCACAAGGAGTCAATATCAACAAAGAAATCACAATTTTGTTCACACAATAAGCCTAGATTAATCAAACAGTCCACAGATATTGCACAGACATGGAAAATAAGCTGTTATGCACAAAGAAGCAGATATAGCATGAATAAGCCAGCCAAATTCAGCAAGATGCATACATAAGCTATATAAACTATGAATAAGCACAAACAAACTTAAATCAAGCATTGAAACAAGATATGGAACAAGATCTAAGCAGATTATAGTTACTGATATGAATGTCAAGTACACAAGCACAGTTTGCTGATCTAATTGACCACAGATCCAATTTCAAGCATCAAATCCTACTTCCCTGATATTATTAACCTAGTTTAATCACTTGTTAACCCTAGTCTATGATTAGATCTAGGTGTCCCTTAAACTATAGCCAATTTTATCAAGTAACAATGATTTTATAGCCCTTTTATGGATTTGGGTGTTTCAAACCACAAAACCTGCATACAAATGACCAAGTATACTAGATAAACAAGTACCAACAGATAACAACACAGAACACCTACTCAATAAGCCTCAAAACCTGCTTATGCAGTTAACCCAAACACCCCTTAATAATCTGTTTTGACAAATTTTCAAAGGATAATCCAGATTCAAACCACAAATCAAGTTAACATCAACTCAAGAACATCAAACAACACCAGATAAACAAGATTCAACCATGAAAACACAGATTCAACAATGATCATACAAAATCACAAATATGCAGAAAATAAAGAGAAAATTGAAAAGGGAGAAGGATGCAAACCTCCAAGACCTACATCCAGGCCCTGGATTGTTTGAGCTGAGGTACTAGCAAAACAAGTAACAGCTTCCAATGTACCTGCTAAGAAGAACAAACCATAGTGATGAACAATATCAAGCACTTTCTGATTTTTGAAACACAAGTCTTATGGATTAAAACCTTGCCTCAAAAACCTTCAATCATATAAGTGGAACTCAGATTTAGGCTATTCTAACACCAACTTTTAACAAACATAAAAGAGATTTCACAAATTTCAGAAAATCCAATTTTATTAACTTAAAAAGGGATTACAAAGATTGATAGCCTAAACCTGGAACAAAGGGACTCTCACAGGTTGAGGTCTCCTTTTATAGGCAAATGCTATGCTAACACTATTCACAAACCCTAGAAGTGAAATTTCAATCTTATCCTCGAGGTATTCTAGACGAATATTGGATATGAGCTGTCCAAAATGATCAGGGACGTTTATCTTAGCTTTGGGGTGAAGCTAAGAGTCTTTGCCGTTGATTTTGACACGTGGCAGGCCTTGGAGAGAAAGTTGTCACATGATGGGTGAAACGGTTTTGGGTGTGGGACCCTTTGGTTAGTGGGAGTGAGGGTTTTAAGGTTGGGATGAGTTTCCGCTTCTGTGAATCACACGTGAGTGTGGGTAATTGAAAATTACCCTTTGTTTTAAGTGATGTAAAAACTGGGTTCTTACTTGCTACAGTGACACATTTTGATCCGGTATTGATGGATTGTGTTTGTGTTTGCCGCAAAAACATTTGAATGTTTCATTTGTGGCAACTATAGTCCTTGTTCTTTGGGAAAGATTGTAAATGAAGTCTTTCAGCCCATATAAACGTATTCTCTTTGTTAACAAACTTCCATACTTTACACTTTTGGCACAAAACTTTGGCAAAAGGTTTTAAAGGGTTGTTTTTGCCATTTTTGGATATTTGAGGGACTGATCTTGGACATTCTTGATCTTCAAAGGTCTTCAATGTAACTTTGACTTCATGAGGGACCATTGTTGACAAATTAGAATTTATGAGGGACTAATCTTGCCATTTCTTCAAAGTTGAAGGACCTTTTTGCAATTTTGACAAACTTAAGGGACCAAACTTGTAATTATGAATTCACAAGGGTTTTAAGTGTCATTTCTTCATTGTTTCAGGATCAACCTTGCATATCTTCAAGTCTTCAAGGGTAAATCTTGGATAAATCATGAACTAGGGCCCGGTTCTTTGCACGGCTTCGTTTCTCGTGTCCGTTTTTCCTTGTTTCTTGTGATCTTTTGTCTTTTTCACGATATCCATACCTAAAATACACAAGTAAACAAACACAAGCATATATATATATATGGTATTTTATGACATTTTTATGCATTTAAAGCCCGAAAAGAACGATGAGATCATGTATAAATGCCATCTCATCACTCCCCTATACTAAACCATTGTCGTGCCCTCACGCAATGCTAGAATAAAGTATCTAAGCATCACAAAAGTTCAATTTTATTAACCTTTATTGAAAAGTAAAAGACTTGCAACAATACTAAGAAGATGTGTAAAGACATAATGTATGATTTTTATCACGAATGTGACTTTTAGGGTTAAAGAATAGAAACAAGTAAATGTCCCTTAGAGTAAATTTCGTCATCCTTGATTGTCATACATTCCATGCTAAGTGCAAAAACGAGATCATTGTTGGTACAAGTCACAATGCTAACACTACTCATACGTCCAAATTGTGTAATACTTTTTCTCCCCGCAATCCTAGTTATTATAAAAGGAAATGGGTTACTAGCATTTTTTAACTATTTGTCATGGATCACAAGTGATCCATATTGACTTATTTGAGTAGTTATTAGTCCGAAAGCAAAGTAGCACGATTTAATCGATAGTTAGCCGAATGACAAAATCTTTTAAAACGGCTTCTCGTGTATCTCCTTAAGTTCATATCTTGGCATAACTCGTTTCACGATTTGAGACCTTTCTCGGACCGATATTTGGTATGTACTTCATACTTCAAATCTTGGGAAGACGTTCTTGAAATTATGGTCTTCTCTTCATATATTTGGAATTTCTTCACTTGACGTTTTTGAGATATTCTTCATATTTGGACCACGACTTCATCATTTTTTCTTCAATCTTTATTTTGGACTTTGATATACAACGATCCGCATCCTTTTCGGACTTGGATATATTTATCCCCATACCTTGTTAGGGTCTTTTTCGATAGACTTTCTCCATGATCTTTAGGGGAGTAATTGCTTTTCATCGTATGTCTCGATCCTTCATATTGATTTAGGAATAATGATACTTCACATCATCTTGGATCTTTAGCAACAAAATAGGGCTCCTCATGCCTTGTTAGGGCCTTTTTGGATAATCACCAATCTTCGCGTCCCGCTTCAATAAGTTATGCCTTGGCTATGAACTCTATTCAACCCCGAGCAACTTTTAAACGATCTTGCGCTAGAGGCTAAGTACCCTTTCAAATCGTACGACCTTACTTATTGCAATTATTCTTATTCCTAATGCATTGATCTTATGGGAAGAAAAAGCCACAATTAAAGACATATGAGTTTTTGAAAGAACATTTTCATGTTCTACGTTTAGCATGATCACTTGTCTAACTCTATCACTTCTCGTTCTTCACTATATAAAGACCTCTAATTAAAGAGACTCGTGAATACTTAGCCATGCAAGTCAAAATTAAGCCAAATTTGGATTAGCTTTCATTAAGACTATATTAAATCAAAGTTTTGGGTTTTCAAGCCACCTATAGGATCTTGCACTTTCTTGGACTTTTTCAAGTTTAGAGAATGCATTTTATAGTTCCCTTGATAAGTGACTTTCTAGGATCAATTATAGGAACTTGCGAAAAGTTCTTGTTCTTAACCCGAATGAGCTAAGACTTTCGCGTTTTAAAGTTCCCTATATAAAAGTCTAGCAAAACTTGAATTGAGCGGGTTAAGGAATGTAAATGGCTCCAACTGCCCATCAAGTCAAAAATTAGCTCTTATTCTACCCATCAGAAAATATACATTCGTGTCTTGAAAACACTTATGAAAACTAAGAAAATTTTTAAAAATTGGCTATTTTTAGCCTTATTAGCATCAAAACAAAACATTGAAAGTTGGAAAACATGAGGGCGTAGTAAAGCAAGTACCAATTCACCCCCCATACTAAAAGTAAACATTGTCCTCAATGTTTCGAGTCTAAAGGTGGAGCACCCCCATACTAGAGACGAAGAGTAGAATGCTTAGGATCTAGCATGGAAAGGATGATCAACAATATATCTAAAGCCGTTTATGAACTATGCTAAAAGATAATTGTTAGAACAATAAAGGATATGTCATGGATTCGTGAAAAACTTCTTCAAGCAAACGATGGAGGCTCACGTAGACGAACACGAGAGTCTTCAATCGTAGATGATGATGATGATCTAGATAACACAATCACAAACAACCACTAGACAACGAGTTGGAAGGGTACAAGTCCCCTTATTAGTGATTAGTAAGCATAAAAGGATAAGCATGGGATCTCCCCCACGAGGCACCTCGTTTTTTATTACCGAGTCATGAGCTCGACTCGATCCCCTCAATGCTAATTATCATTGGGGAAGGTGACTTGGTCGAGGTCAACCATTGAAGGAATTTCCCCACCAAAGTAGTGCTTAAGCCTATGTCCATTCACTTTGAAGTTAGGACCATCATCTTGAGCTAGCTAGATGGTCCCATAAGGAAACACTTGTGTAACGGTGAAAGGACCCGACCAACGAGATTTCAATCTCCCGGAAAATATTTTAAGTTTAGAGTTAAAAATTAACACTTGATCACCAACGTTAAAAACCCGGTTTTTAATCTTTGCATCATGAAACTTTTTAGTCTTTTCTTTGAAAATTAATGAATTTTCATAAGCATTGTCTCTTAATTCATCCAATTCATTCAATTGTATTTTCTGGTGATCTCCCGCGGTCTTCAAGTCAAAGTTTGGATGCTTAAGGGCCCTATATGCCTTGTGCTCCAATTCAATGGGCAAATGACAATTCTTCCCATAGACTAACTTATAAGGAGTGCAACCGATAGGTGTCTTATAAGCGGTCCTAAAGGCCCATAAAGCGTCATCGAGTTTGTCGGACCATGAAGCACGGTTTTCTCCAATCGACCTCTCTAAAATCCTCTTCAAAGCTCGGTTCGAAACCTCGACTTGCCCATTCGTTTGCGGGTGATAAGCCGTAGAAAGACGATGAGTAACTCCATATTTCTTTAAGACCTTCTCGAATTGGTCATTACAAAAATGGGTTCCACGATCGCTTATAATAGCACGAGGGGTTCCGAACCGAGAGAATAGTTGCTTCAAAAACTTCACTACCACACGAGCATCATTAGTAGGTAAAGCCTTAGCTTCCACCCACTTAGAAAGGTAGCCACCGCGACGAGGATATACTTGTTACCATGAGACGATGGGAACGGCCCCATAAAGTCTATGCCCCAAATGTCAAAAATCTCACATACTTGAATTATGTTATGCGGCATTTCATCACGTTGAGACGATTTTCCTTGACGTTGGCACGAATCACACGACTTCACAAGTGCATGTGCATCACGATAGATAGAAGGCCAAAAGAAACCGGCGTCGAACACTTTCTTAGCCGTGAGATTAGCACCATGGTGACCACCCGTGGGTCCCTCGTGACAAACTCTAAGGATATTAGAAGCTTCGGCACCAAAAACACAACGTTGAACGAGTTGATCCGCACAAACCCGAAAGAGATAAGGGTCGTCCCAAAAATAGAACTTGACGTCATGAAAGAATTTTTGCTTTTGTTGTGTCGTCATACCCTTGATTATGAAATTGCCCGCATGGTAATTTGCAATGTCGGTAAACCATGGGGTGGTGTCTTTAGAATTCACTACACCGAGAGTCTCGAGAGGAAATGTTTCGATGATTTCCTTGTTCTCGAAAACTTCTTTGTGAGGATCTTCTAGACGAGAGAGATGATCGACCGCTAGATTCTCGGCTCCTTTTTTGTCAAGCACGGTGACATCAAATTCTTGGAGGAGGAGCATCCAACGAAGCAATCTCGGCTTAGCATCTTTCTTAGCTAAGAGATACTTGATAGCCGAATGGTCGGTATACACGATGCTTTTAGTTAAGACGAGATAAGGTCGGAATTTCTCAAAATCATAGACCACGGCAAGGAATTCCTTTTCCGTTGTGGTGTACTTTAATTGAGCCTCGGTCATCGTCTTACTAGCATAATGGATAGGACGGAAATGCTTTTCATAACGTTGCCCTAAGACGGGCCCTATAGCATAATCACTTACATCGCACATGATTTCGAAAGCTCTAACACAATCCTCATTGAAATTAAAAGGAGCATCCTTCTTGAGAAGGTGTGTCATAGGTCGAGAGATTTTCGAAACGTCTTGGCGATGACGTCTACCTTAGCTTTATCGACCTCAATCCCCGCTTTCGAGACCTTATGTCCTAAGACGATTCCTTGTTTACACATAAAATGACATTTTTCCCAATTAAGCACAAGATTGGTTTCTTCACAACGTTTTAACATTTGCTCGAGATTAGATAAACACGACGTGAACGAATTGCCAAACACCGAAAAGTCATCCATAAACACTTCTATCGACTTCTCGATCATATCATGAAAAATCGCCATCATACACCGTTGAAACGTACCCGGTGCATTACAAAGTCCGAAAGGCATCCTACGATAAGCAAACGTTCCATAAGGACACGTAAACGTAGTATTCTCTTGATCACGAGGGTCGATAGGGATTTGAAAGTAACCGGAAAAACCATCTAAAAAGCAATAGAATTCATTTCCCGCAAGTCGCTCCAACATTTGATCCATGAAGGGCAAAGGAAAGTGGTCTTTACGAGTGGCGTCTTTTAACTTTCGGTAGTCAATACACACCCTCCAACCGGTCACAACACGAGTGGGAATTAACTCGTTGTTTTCATTAGGCACAACGGTCATTCCTCCCTTTTTAGGGACACAATGGATTGGGTTCACCCATGGGCTATCGGAGATAGGATAAATCATTTCTGCGTCAAGGAGTTTCAACACTTCCTTTTTAATGACATCGTGAATTTTGGGATTCACCCTTCTTTGACTTTGAATTGCGGGTTTGTAGTCATCCTCCATTAAAATCTTGTGAGTACAAAATTTTGGCTCAATACCCTTAATGTAAGAAATTTTCCACGCAATTGCCGCTTTATGAGCTTTAAGAACTTTCAAGAGCTCGGTTTTTTCATCATTAGCAAGACCTCTTGCAATAATAACCAGAAACTTGTCATCACCTTCCAATAATGCGTATTCAAGGTGAGAAGTAAGATCTTTCAATTCAAGGATAGGTGGTTCCTCGATTGAAGATTTTGGTTCAACACTCATAACTTCCATCGGCGGAAGATATGGTGGAATAGAAGTGTCATCACTAATCAACACCTCATCTTCATTGTCGATTTCATTTGAAGTGAAATCGCCTCCTTGGAATGGAGTGAGATTTGGTGTAGAATTAGCAAGAATTGGATCCAAAATAGTGGGATTGCCACTTGACGAGCTATCGGAAAAACCTAACACTTCTTGTGAAAACTCATCGCAAACCACATCAACTATGTCAATGTGATTGATGGTAGCGATTGCATAAACATGAGAAGGTTTTGAGTATTGATTAGCGTTTATAACAAGTTCCTCTTCGTTGAATCTCAAAGTGATAGTTCTTGCATGAACGTCGATAAGCGATATCGAGGTGTCTAAAAATGAACAACCTAAAATTAGAGGAACTTGAGGATCCGCGGGGATGTCAACTACTATAAAATCAACGGGATAGTAGAACTTTCCCAGTTTCACGAAAACATCTTCGGCTACTCCACATGCTAAAATCATAGAATGATCGGCCATCTCGATAGACATGTTCGACGGAATAAGAGCCGGAAGCGAAAGCGATTTCCAAATGGAAAATGGCATCAAATTAATGCTCGCACCAAGATCGGCCAAGGCGAGGCATTCTTTCATATCTTGTATGTCACAAGGAATGAGAAACTTTCCGGGGTCACCAACCTTTTCCGGTATGCGGTTAAGATAAACCGAAGAACAATTAGCAAGCTTTGAAAGCTTTTCCTTATCGCTCATCATACTTTTAAAAGTGGAAGCGAAACGAGGCATATATAACAACGCGTCGGCTAAACTCACATCAAAATGCACTTGTTGAAACATTTTTATAAAAAGCTCGATTTGTTGTTTGTTACGTTCTTGAAATTTCTCTTTGTTTCATCTCGAAGGGTAAGGTAAGGGTGGTGTGGGTTGGACATTAGGCAATGGCCTTGGAATCTCGGGTTCCACAATTGGTATTGGTTCAACCGTAGGTGTGGTATGAGCGGTACTTTGTGGGATTGTAATGTGCTCCTTTTCGACCACCACCTCGGGCTCTTTCTCGATTTCCTTCTCCGTAGAAGTACTTGGACGAGAGATTGGTTCCTTGAAAGTTTTACCACTTCGTGTAGTAATAACCTTCATTTCTCCCTTCGGGTTTGCAATGGTATCACTAGGAAGACCACCCGAGGAAGAGGGTTTACACATGATTGCTTCAAACATTTTTGCCATACGGTCCTCAAATTTTGATTGCCTAGCATCCGCTTTTAACAATTCTTGCTTAATCTCATGTTGTCCTTGTTCCATCTTTTGTTGATTTTATTGACGACGTTGGACATTTCCTTCCATTTTATTTGCATGAGTTTTAAGTTCATTAGAAAGTTCGTTTTTCAACTCGGATCTTAAGCTAATCATCTCACGTTGCATGTTATCAAACTTAGCATCATTTGCTTTAGCATAATCCAAAAATTCTCCTTGAAGATTTTTAGTGTGAGCATTTTGAAAACCGTGTGTAGTGTTTTGAAAATCACGGTTTTGGTTTTGATTAGTGACTTGTCCATTACCACTTTGATAATTCCATTTGTTGTAGTTACGTGAATTGCCTTGATAATTACCACCTTGGTTGTTGTTTCGATAGTTATTAGCATTTTGATTTGGTAGAGCTTGATTTGGGCGGGAACCTTGGCCGTTTTGGTTGTAAGTTCCCGTTGCTACATAAGCACTCGAAGTGTTATCGTCCGCGGTAATGCACTCGGAAAGATCATGAGCTCCACCACAAGACAAACAACTCTTAGCAACCGCTTTAACCGAGGCGGAATTCGAAGCTTCTTGAGCTTTCCAATGAGTCATAAGATTAGCAAATCTATCAAAAACCGATTTTCCTCATTAGCTTCGTCATGTAAGGCATTAATGCTACGAGACGATGACGAACCCAAATTGGCAACACTCGGTGTGCTACGAGGGCTATAAACCTTAGATCTATTCTCGATAATCTTTAAAGCTTCATCGGTCGTTTTGCACAAAAAATTACCACCCGCGGCGGCATTCAAGTAATCTCGTTCATGATCATTAAGCCCATTATAAAAAGTATCAATTTGATGCAATTCCGAAAAATCATGGTGTGGACATTCATGTAACATTTCTTTAAAGCGTTCCCATGTCATTGAAAAACTTTCATTATTTCTTTGCACAAATCTTGAAATCTTATTTTTCAAATGTGTTGTTTTAGATGGCGGAAAAAACTTGTTCACAAACTTAGAAACGAGATCACCCCATGTCAAAATTGAATTTGGCGGTTCTTTCTCAAGCCAAATTTTAGCGGGTCCATCTAATGAGTATGGAAACAACATCATCTTAATGGCGTCATGTGGAACATCCTTAAACTTGCTAGTAGCGGTGAGATGGTTAAAATTCCTTATGTGATAATGCGGGTTGTCTTTCTCATGACCTCTAAACTTATTAGCTTGCAACATCGACATTAAACCCGTCTTAATCTCGAAATTCTCCGCAAGGATAGCGGGAATCACAATGGACTCTCCAAAACCCTCGGTGGGTGCTTGTAGCAACTCCATCATAGTACGATTAGCCATGACGACTTCTTGTTCTACAATAGGTTCAACAATTGGAGGTTGTTCTTCAATCAACGTCTCTTGATTGGCTTGCTTTTGAAGACGTTTACGAGCTCGTTTTGCTTGATTACGAGTGATCATAAACTTCACGAAGAATGGAAGGTGAGCAAAGAAGATTCTTTTTGGGAGTTTTGTGAATTTTCAATTTTTTGTGTTTTTTATTGTTTTTAATTTTTTTTTTAATTTTGGTGTATCTTCGTAGACAACAATCTACCAAATCTCTCCTCGAATCAAACTCTTGATTAAAGAAGCCTCAAAGGAATGAAAACGATCACGTGGAGTGAACGCCTTCGAATGACTTTAGAACTTTGGTGAAAACCAAATTGTTCAAGAGGGTTTAACAACAAAGAAAACAAGCAAATATATTATACGTAATAATACTTTGGGCGGCAAAACCCTCGATTAGCCTTCAATCTCAAAATACTCACAAGCAAGCGGGGAAACGAGGCGGCGCGAAGCACTTAAGAGCCTTTTTCCTTAGGGTATATTTTATAATACCCGCCTTATACCCACCTTATAGTTCGTATTTTTCAAAATCGAGCTTCACGAAAGTATTTATCTATTTTTGCCTTTTTCTTTTTGTTTGAGATTCGAATACAATAATTAGGAGATCAAATCCTAATTAAGGTTGTATTTTCACACTTTTGGAGATATTTTGTATTTATTGTGATACTTAATACAATATAGTAATAATAATTTCACAAGAAAAACCAAAAAAACCGATAATACGTATTAGTAGATTTCTACTAATACAAATACTATTTATGGTTAATATTAAAAACAACAAGACAAATTAATCACGACACACCTCCCCGGCAGCGGCGCCAAAATGATTGTAGTATTTTACCACACCTTTAGGAAAAGGAGGGTAAATAGGGAAAGTATTAAATACGACGGTTTAGGAAAACCGTGTACAAATGACCCAAATGATGTTCCAAGTTCGTTTCCTAAGGAGGTATATGTGTGTGAGTAATTCGTAATTAGTTTGAGATTAATATTGGTTAGAAGGGGATGAGAAAAGAGGATGACGAAGACATGAAATTAATTACTACTAAGACTAAACCTAAAACCGTAAAATAAGCTAAAATAAAAATTAATTCTACAAATTACCAAATATTCACCAAAAATCAATATAAATAAACTAAGAGTTTACCAATGATCAAAACTTTTTCAAACCTTGTAATTAATTAAATATTCAATTTTTAAATGCTAATTAAAGCCCTAAAAATCAAATTAATTATCAAAAAGCCCAAATAAAGATTTTCAATTGTTAAACCTCTAAAATGACCAAAAAAGATTAAAAACTATTTTTAAACTAAGAAAAACTATTTAAAATGATTTAAAAATTATTAAAACTTAAAATAATTATAAAAATTAATCTAAAAGTGATAAAATTAACCTATAAGTTGCAAAAATCCTATTTTAATGTATTTAAGCTAAGAAAATGTAAAGAGTGCAAAAATGTGAAAATTGAAAAATAATTAATAAAATAATATTAAAATAATATTAAAAATCTAAAAATTATAAAAAATTCTAAAAACTTGCAAACTAGTTTATTTTGACCTAATTAAATAGAAAATGAAAGTGAAATGACCAGAATAACCCTATTGGGCCCTCAAATGGGCCAAAACCAAAAACAGTCAACACAAATGGGCTTTTTAGCCCAAAAAGTCAAACTTGGCCCAATTGACTTGGAAAATCCCAATCTGACTCAAAATTTAATTCTAAACACAAAACTCTAAAGGCCCAAAAGTTGAAAATGAGCTTATCACAGCTTATCAAGCAAACAGCTTATCAAGCAAACAGCTTATCCTTATTGGGCTTTTTAGCCCATTAAGCAATAAGCTAATGCCATAAGCTCTAATTTGACACACAACCTTCTTTTGGAATGCTAAAGAGATCTGTAAAAATAAATTTCGAAAAAGCACACTCAATAAGCCAGAAATAAGCAAAGTACAAATCCACAATACGACAAAATAGTCGGGTTTGAGATTTAGGGCACCTCAGGACTTGATTCAACTTGAAAAATGTCACAAATGAACTCAATAAGCCAAAACAATCAACAAAATTCCAATAAGCAACACCAATAAGACAGAATGAACTAATAAGCACTTATGAAAAAGTCAATTAAGTTGGTTTTCTAGTCAAACCTAAAAGTCAACACACCAAATGCTCCAGTATGAACAAATGGGTCAAATAATGAGCACCTATTACAAAATCCAAGTTGTTGCTGGTTAAAATAAGCTATTTTAGCTTATTGATAAGCTGAAACCCAAAATACACTAGCAGTGGCTAGTAGCAAGGGAAAGGAGTTCCCACTGCTTTGACTATTTGACCAAGCTTTTTAGAGAGATTTAGTTGGATTCAATTGGAAACAATGGCACCCTTGTGATCAGTGAATCACAAGGAGTCAATATCAACAAAGAAATCACAATATTGTTCACACAATAAGCCCAGATTAATCAAACAGTCCACAGATATTGCACAGACATGGAAAATAAGTTGTTATACACAAATAAGCATATATAGCATGAATAAGCCAGCCAAATTCAACAGGATGCATACACAAGCTATATAAACTATGAATAAGCACAAACAAACTTAAATCAAGCACTGAAACAAGATATGGAACAAGATCTAAGCAGATTATAGTTACTGATATGAATGTCAAGAACACAAGCACAGTTTGCTGATCTAATTGACCACAGATCCAATTTCAAGCCTCAAATCCTACTTCCCTGATGTTATTAACCTAGTTTAATCACTTGTTAACCCTAGTCTATGATTAGATCTAGGTTTCCCTTAAACTATAGCCAATTTTATCAAGTAACAAAGATTTTATAGCCCTTTTATGGATTTGGGTGTTTCAAACCACAAAACCTGCATACAAATGACCAAGTATACCAGATAAACAAGTACCAACAGATAACAACACAAAACACCTACTCAATAAGCCTCAAAACCTGCTTATGCAGTTAACCCAAACAACCTTAATAATCTGTTTTGACAAATTTTCAAAGGATAATCCAGATTCAAACCACAAATCAAGTTAACATCAACTCAAGAACATCAAACAACACCAGATAAACAAGATTCAACCATGAAAAAACAGATTCAACAATGATCATACAAAATCACAAATATGCAGAAAATAATGAGAAAATTGAAAAGGGAGAAGGATGCAAACCTCCAAGACCTACATCCATGCCCTGGATTGTTTGAGCTGAGGTACTAGCAAAACAAGTACCAGCTTCCAATGTACCTGCTAAGAAGAACAAACCAAAGTGATGAACAGTATCAAGCACTTTCTGATTTTTCAAACACAAGTCTTATGGATTAAAACCTTGCCTCAAAAACCTTCAATCATGTAAGTGGAACTCAGATTTAGGCTATTCTAAGACCAACTTTTAACAAACATAAAAGAGATTTCACAAATTTCAGAAAATCAAATTTTATTAACTTAAAAAGGGATTACAAAGATGATAGCCTAAAACTAGAACAAAGGGACTCTCACAGGTTGAGGTCTCCTTTTATAGGCAAATGTTATGCTAACACTATTCACAAACCCTAGAAGTGAAATTCCAATCTTATCCTCAAGGTCTTCTAGACGAATCTTGGATATGAGCTGTCCAAAATGATCAGGGACGTTTATCTTAGCTTTGGGGTGAAGCTAAGAGTCTTTGCCGTTGATTTTGACACGTGGCAGGCCTTGGAGAGAAAGTTGTCACATGATGGGTGAAACGATTTTGGGTGTGGGAGCCTTTGGTGAGTGGGAGTGAGGGTTTTAAGGTTGGGATGAGTTTTCGCTTCTGTGAATCACACGTGAGTGTGGGTAATTGAAAATTACCCTTTGTTTTAAGTGATGTAAAAACTGGGTTCTTACTTGCTACAGTGACACATTTTGATCCGGTTTTGATGGATTGTTTTTGTGTTTGGCGCAAAAACATTTGAATCTTTCATTTGTGGCAACTATAGTCCTTGTTCTTTGGGAAAGATTGTAAATGAAGTCTTTCAGCCCATATAAACGTATTCTCTTTGTTAACAAACTTCCATACTTTACACTTTTGGCACAAAACTTTGGTAAAAGGTTTTAAAGGGTTGTTTTTGCCATTTTTGGATATTTGAGGGACTGATCTTGGACATTCTTGATCTTCAAAGGTATTCAATGTAACTTTGACTTCATGAGGGACCATTGTTGACAAATTAGAATTTATGAGGGACTAATCTTGCTATTTCTTCAAAGTTGAAGGACCTTTTTGCAATTTTGACAAACTTAAGGGACCAAACTTGTAATTATGAATTCACAAGGGTTTTAAGTGTCATTTCTTCATTGTTTGAGGATCAACCTTGCATGTCTTCAAGTCTTCAAGGGTAAATCTTGGATAAATCATGAACTAGGGCCCGGTTCTTTGCACGACTTTGTTTCTCGTGTCCGTTTTTCCTTGTTTCTTGTGATCTTTTGTCTTTTTCACGATATCCATATCTAAAATACACAAGTAAACAAACACAAGAATATATATGGTATTTTATGACATTTTTATGCATTTAAAGCCCAAAAAGAACGATGAGATCATGTATAAATGCCATCTCATCAATGTTTTTTCACACACTGGCCACAATACACAAATGAATGAATACAGGGGTATTTATAGAGAAAGATTAAAGTTAGTTAAGGATGAGTGACGTGTGGGAACCAATCCCAGCTTACATGTGTACTGGTTTGCTCAATTGATTTTTCCAGATGAAGAACAAATTTGGGCTTTTCCTCTTGAGTGATTTAGCTTAATTGATCACTTGGAATGGATTCGTCTTGTGATTTTAAGCAAAATTGATGTTGAAACCTTCTCATGAAATCAACTCCTTCTTGATCTTGAATCTGGGCTCGTTATGAGTTTGAATATCCACGTGTAAGTTAATTATTCGCCCAATAAATATCACACGGATCATTATCCGTTTTGTGCTATTTAATTGGTGGATGGTAACGTGTTGGCCCCTAATTCGATGAGAAGCGAAAGTGCGTTTCACAATAGAGATATGGATATTTAATGTGTCGGCCACGTTTGGAGTATTTGGCAATCCGTCCCATTTGTTTCTTGGCTTCTTATTGGTCAGTTTTGTATCACGCGGATTGAAACAATAATATACTTTGAAACTTCAGTCCCTTAAGTTTAGCAGATTCTGATTTAAGCTAGGATCTTCATTGTCTTGTCATTTCTGGCCCTTTGACTTCTTGTTTGACCATAATAAGCCCCTGGACTTGTTGACTTGATAGTTGACCATGTTTGAATTTGTTCTTGACTTTTCTAATTTTGCACCTTTAGTCCTTCAACTTTGAATTGTGTCAAGAAAGGTCCTTTGTCTTTGCTTGGCTTGTCACTTTTCATCCTTCTCTTGTCTTTTCTTCATCAATAAAGGCTTGATTCCTTTGTTTGCTTCATAATTATATCTTTTTACCTACACAAGCACAAACAACAAAACATACCCATAATACTGCTTTTATGAATCAAAATCATGTATTTTGCTTTGTGTTTTAGGGTTATTTGTGATATAATTGATATGAGATTTCACTCATACCAAGCAACAACAACAGAGGTGGTGGATGTTGCCAATTTAACTGCTTTGTGCACAAGCTTGTCAAAACAGGTACATGTTTTGCAACAAGAGAAGCTTGCCCAGGATAAGAGAATTACTGAATTAGAAGCCAACTTGACAAAGCTAAGGAATAAAGTCACTCCTTGGATGAGGCAACATAGGGTAATTCAGAAAGATGCTCTTAAGAAGCTAAGGTTCAGAAACTTCAAGAGGAAGCAACTGAATGCAACAAAACAGGGGAGGAATGATGAAGATTAATGACCTTCTTTTGATATTCATACAAGGATCTCTAGCAATGACATCAATTTTGAAGCTGATGATGGCATTGAAAATATTGAGGTTAATGATGGCATAGAGAATGCTGTGGATAATGCAAGTTTGGAGCATACAAATATGGAGCTTCAACATGAGGAACCACAACAATCTGCATATGAGGAACCATAACCATCTGCTGATGAAGAAATGTTGGTAACTCAGCCACAACTTCCATCACCACAACTACAAGCAAATTGGAGTAGTTTTTATGAGAAGCTATAGGAAATAACTGTTAAGTTTCCTGTATCTTCAACTCCACCACAAAGACAATTTTGGTTTCACAAGAAACAATCTTTCCAAGTACTGTCAAGATCAAGAATGAATGTCGAATCAGACAAGGCTGATGAGTTAGAAATTTAGGAGATAGCTTCCAAAGGAGAAAAAGTATATGGAGATACTTTGGTGATAGAAGAAAGAAGTGTGTCTATGACTGGTGAAGTAAATATTGCTGAAGAACCAAGTACTGCTAAGCCAACTGCAAGTACCGCTTGTGAAAAAGCTTCACTACCTTCTTATGAAGAAAGCCAAACTCCATCTTTTGGAGAAGATGAGACTTTAGCACAAGTACTTCTTGATCTAAGAGAGAAGAGCTCAGCTGAGAAAGCAAGACACTCAGAAGAAGAGATGAAGATACAACAAGAAAATCTTGCTATTAAAGATAAAGATAAAGGTAACAAAGTTCAAGCTTCATAACCTACTACAAAAAGTATTATCATTCAGCAACAATCCAATGAAGATGAAGAAAGAAGATCTTCAAGATTATTAAAGAAAACACCTAAGATAAATCCAAAGGATAAAGGCAAAAAGAAATTGCAATCTGAATCTGAAAATGAAAGTGATTCAGATGATGATATAAGCAAAGTCATGAACAGATTTCATCAATTAGAGCATGATGAAGAGGTAGCTTTCAGACTACAAGCACAATTGAATGATGAGGAATTACAAGAAGAACTTGCAACAAAGAAACAATTGCTTGAAGCCCAAAGAGTGCAACAAGAATGGAATATAGCAGATATGATAGGATTCAGCCTGAACTAAAGGCAAGTGAACTTCTTGCAGAATCCTTAGTAGCTGAAGAAAGAGATGCTTATGATGAAGAAGAGAAAGATAAGTTGATTGATGATTTGGTAAGGGAGCAACAAAGATTCTTTGCAGAAAAGAGAAGAATAAAAAAAGTTTAGCCTCCAACTACTATGCAAATCAGGAATCAAATGATGTCTTACCTCAAAAAGGTTAAGCATTTTACCCATGCTCAATTAGTCAGAAAGACTTTTGATGAAATAAAGGCTTTCTATGAACAACACAAGAGGAGCAAATTGAATTTTGTTGAGATTGGATCTGAAAAGGATAAAAAGGACATTGAAGATGTCAAGAAACATCTCCAACAACAAAGAAAATTTGGAAGTACCCCCAGATTTGATGCAAGTACTACTGGACAAAAAGAAGCATCTCCACCTATCAAGACTACATATGCTAGAAAAAAGAAGAGGGTGACAAAAGTTTCAAAAGAAGCAAAGACCGATCAAAGGATGGATGAGGGAAGTGCAACTCATAGTGTGGAAAAAGAGACTGAAAATGTACAAATAGTACATACATAGTCAACAATACTTAAAGGAACGGTACATACTGATTTGGAGGAGGGATCAATTGAGTTTGAAGGAACCTCCAAAGGTATTAAAAAGAAGAGATCAACCAAGAGAAAGCAAGAAGCCAAGAAAAAGGCAAAGTCTACAGATCAAGATAGTGATGATGATGAAACTTGTAGAAAGCACTTGAAGATATTTAAATTTGAAGATCAATGTATTGACATAGAAATCTTTGGAAAGAAGTCACCAATCATAAGATGGACAGGTGCTATGAGACAAGGATTAGAAATTCATGAAATAACTAGAACAGATGGAACATTCAGGATGTTCACGTTACTAGATGATATTCTACATATTCTTGTTAGACAAGATATTCAAGACCTTAACAGATTTGTTCAAGGAGGAAGTGAAGGTCAAGAATAAACATCACTATTGAGAAATGAATTGAAGTTCATGTATGAGCCATACAACAATGATCAAAGAATGTTGAAGGATTTAGAGAATTAGGTTCCTACTTACTGGAGATATTATAGATCATGGGGAATATATACATTGGATATAGATGACATTACATATTACATGCTTCAAGAGAAAAGATATCCCTTTGGAAGAAGATTATTGGAGAAGATGTTGGAACAACTGGAGATTTCAGAGGAATCTAATGGTGCTTTTGAGTTGATCAGAATGGTTAAACATCAACTCAAGGATTTGGAAAAAGAAGAAGAAGCTGAGAAAGAGCCTTAAGTGTTTGACTTTTAGTCACACTTCACAAATAGTTCTCAGTTCACCATGTCTAACACACATAAGAACTGGCTAGTCCATATGCAAACGGTTTGTGGTAAAGACTTCTCAAATCCATTGAAAGCTGGTAGTTTACTAAAAACTATATGGTTATAACTCACCATGTTTCGAGACAAAGAGTTGGCTAGTCCTAGGTCAAACGGTACGAGGTAAAGACATTATCAAATCCGTTGATGGTTGACATTTTACCAAAAAGTTGTAGGGTTATCAGTACATCTTATTCAATATGAATAAAGTATCGGCTATTCCAGAGTGTACGGCTAATTGGTAAAGAATAAATCAAATCCGTTGATAGCTGATGATTTGCTAAAAATCACGATGCTAATACAGATTGGTTTGTTGTTAACTATTTTATTTCAGGTAAGAAGACATAAGCAGAACTGTTAATTCATAGGTGCTTTATATACAGTAGACTCCTATTTGATTATGACAAAAAGGGGAAGAAAACATATAAAGATGACAACATAGTTGCTGCAAAATGAATGTTTACAAGACACAAGAAGATCATAATTTGAAGACAAAGATGATATTCATGAAGATTTGAAGATTATCTTATCAGAAGAAGATCTTCATAAAGTGTTTGGCTACATTCAGTTGGATACAAATACAAGATTACCAAGGTCAATCCAAGTTTGAAGAGAAGACTGAAGACATGTATTTTAATACATTTAGTACACAGAGAAACAAGAAGAAAATAAGTTATCATTCTTGTTTAGGGGAGGATTATTGAGAATTATTTGTAAAGTATCAAGTACCGTTAGTGCAAGTACAAGTATTGTTGGTGTTGGCAAGCGCCGTTAGTGTTAACGCGGTACATATAAAGTATTGTTAGTTATATTGTATGTACTTCTATATTGATTAGGACGAATATATCTTTAGAAAAGATATGTCATAGTTATAGTTAGAGTATATCTTATGTGATATACTTAATAGTTTAGAATATTGATAAGTTATCGTGTGTCATATAGTTATCATTATAGAATATTCTAAGGTTTATAGGGTTCCTTACACTATAAAAGGAACATAGGTATAATGAGTTTATTATTCCTCATTAAAAGTCGATTAATAGAGAATCGAATAGTTAAAAGTAATTATGTTCTTATTTACTTTATAAGTTAGATTCCGCATAACTTATTTGGTTGAGTAAGAGTTATCAAGTGCTCTAATTTGATTACAAACTATTGTACAAATTCTTAACAGAATATAGATCCATTCAAAGGGATCAACAGTTTCCATAAATAGTATCTTTCCATAAATAATAATAAGCTTGTATAATAAGCATATGATATAAGCTAAAGCTTAATGAACATAATTTATAAGTCATGATTAATTAAATGTCATATAGTAAGTTTAATTAATAAATAATATAACATGTCATAATCTTATAGTTAATTATTAATTAATAATATAACATGGTTTAAGTGATTATTAATTAATAAAGCATGATACTAAACTTTATTCTAAACTTGATTACTAAATAATTAAATTAAAGGTTGTAATTAATTTAATTATATCATGGTTAAAATGTATTTAATTAAATAATCTAAGTCCAAATTTAATTAAATTAAAGTGTGTCATCTTATATATATCATGAATAATCATATCAAATAATTATTATAAGTCTAAGTTAATTTAATTATATGGGGCATGTTAATTTCATGAATAACTAACAAAACAGTTATATCCTAAGTCTTGAAAATTAATTTAGCAAAACTATTAACCAAACACACCTTGGTGTGTTTCGTGTACCCGAGCCCCAAAACCATGCCCACACCGAGACTCCAAGTCTCAGCAGCACCAACATCACCACCCATCACCACAGCCACCGCGGTTGTTGTTCTGCCACCATCGGCCGAACAGCCACCGGCTGTTGCCGGTTTCCGCTGCCGGTTTAAGGATCCCACCGAGAGCTATGCTTCTCTCGGTTGCCACAGCCAAGCCAAACACCCCTGCCCTACGGGTATTGTTGTGTTGCGGCCGCCCGAAGGGAACAACCACCGGCTGGCCGATCATAAACCCCACCGAGACCCTTGTGGTCTTGGTTCCCGTGACAAACCAAACCAAAACCCGACTTAGTCTTGTTTAATACATGTTTTATTCATTCAATCATCATGTGTTCTTAACCTAATTACATTAATTCATGATTAAAAGAATGAATAGAAAATAAAAGGATTT
The DNA here is from genome assembly GCA_025667525.1 of Glebionis coronaria. Taxonomy (NCBI): domain Eukaryota; kingdom Viridiplantae; phylum Streptophyta; class Magnoliopsida; order Asterales; family Asteraceae; genus Glebionis; species Glebionis coronaria. Next base: position 476,687,960 of record CM046877.1, read on the forward strand.
AAGTGATACCGCAATGTGATACGATTAAAGAAGCAAACATGAACACACACTTGTAATAGATTGAAGATCAAAGACCTTTCCCTCTTCCTTTTCTTTGTGAAACCGGCGGCCAAGAGACAAAACAGGCTAGGGTTTTTGTAATTTTTGTAAAAAGTAATGAATGAATTCCCTGGAATGTTTTGTTACTAGTTAACTTGATTAACAGGCCGGGCCAAGGGCCCTTTCTTCTTGTCTCTAAAACCGGCCAAACAAACACCCATTAAGTATATATTTCGTTTTCATTTTTATTAAATCCCGTGTATTGTTATTCGTGACGTGTGTTCGTGTTTTTAACTCGTATTAATTCTTGTCGTGCATTATTTATTATACGTAAATACTTGTAAATAATAAATAAATAAATAAATTATACATTAAATATTCATAATACGTGTCGTGTATTAATTAATTATAAAGTTTTAATTAATCCGTGTTTTTCATGTATTTAATGCTTCTTGTATTTTATGCGGGTTTTACACATAAAAAGCAAAGTAATGATAAATAGGCCTAATAAATGGACCTACATATAGGCCTACTCCATTTATTGTTTGACAAGTGTCATACATGATCTCTCTCATCAATAATCACCAATCATTTTCATATATTTCAACCAATCACATTTGTAGGTCTCTTATACTAATTAGGCCTACTAATCATTTTTCTGAAAAGCATACCTTGAAACATAAAAAAGGTAATGACAAGCCAAAGAGCAACAGTATTGTTGGTTCATAAGTTGTCAATATGTTGTAGCATAACAACTTCACCAGGTACAACGACAATATGAGCTAACGTCAGCATCAGGGTAATGCCCCACTCCCAAATTCACTACAACGAAAGACTAGCTTTGAGGGTTGTGACTTCATGAGTATTCGAGAGCTTGATTTGCAAAATAACTTCTATATGCCAAAAACCACAATGTAGACTCTAATTAATCCATATAGTCAAGTACATGAGAAATATATGCTTAAAATGTCAACATACTGGCGAGTTCATAAGTTTAGTTAAAACATTTAAAAGTGTCAAAAGTTGATACGACTATTGTTGAAAGCAATATCGTAAAAACATTTTAAAAATTATAGTTTCTCAATAAAAGTAACGTTTATCACAAAGTTCAATAATAACTCAGTGTTTAGCAACAATATTACAGTTTACAAAATGATACAGTAATATTTTCACAACTTCATAATATTAAGCGAGACCACAAGAATTTTAGTCATATATGAAAGTGTTTGTAAAAGTTTGGGAGTTGCACCCATGTTCGTAATTATAAGGGTGTTGCAACCATATATGTAATTACGAGGGAGTTCCACCCATGTTTCTAGGATATTTCACTCCTTTCGGGATTTTCACCCATTTCGGAGATATTTCGCCATGTTTTGAGATATTTCACACGTTTCTAGGATACTTCACCCGTTTTTAGGATATTTCAACCGTGTCTGGGCTTTTTCACGCGTTTCTAATAATTAAGTTTTCATTTCCAGCTTCACTTGTGTCCAACAGTTTACATTAAGTAGTGATTTTTCGTTGATATAAATAATTAAAGTTCGTAAACAAGTTTTCAAGTAAACTAATCGTAAGTTTAAACCAATAAGTTTATCAATAGTTGTAAAGTAGCATGCATGTCCCCTAATTCCCTAAAAAAACTATAAACATTTATAAACAAGTAAAAGCGGGGTATAAAACTCACCTTGAAATGATATCAACTAGTAGCAAGCAACATTAACAAAGTAGCACAAAAATGATGCAATAGATCTTATCCGCAACCTAAGTACAATTAATATTCTTTTACTAACTATAGAATATAAAATGAATATATGTGATTTCGTCCTGGGTCAATACTTTCTAATATAGATATGTACATAACGATATCGGACATTTTCTAAACTAAATCACGTATACTTTAAAAAGTTGGGTTGGGTCGACTCCCGGTTTGGTCTCTAAATGCATCAAATACTTAGGGGACGTTTTGGTACGATGGAATCGCATATAATTGACATGCAACATAGAATGAAATTGTAGAGAAAGAGAATGACTTTGAAAATAGTGATGTGATTCTCATGTTTGATAGAAATAGAGAATGAAAAGCTAGAGTACATCATATTAGTGATTCTTGTGTTTGGCGTGAGCAAAGAATCAAAATTTAGTGAACGTGTATAATTACATGAGTGTTTTTTTATAGAGGATGTATACAATAATTTTTAATAACACCTTAATTATATATCTTTTTAATAACATCTTAGTTTGAATTTTTTAAAAACATCATTTTTTTAAAAAATAAAATGATAATAATAAACATGAATGTGTGTTATACAATAAAATTTTAATTAGGAAAAAATCAAGTGAAACAAAAAAAACGCTAAAACAGATAAGAAAAAAAGAGCAAACAATGATCTTTATAAGACATTAGCAAAAGAACATTATGAAAGAACACATTGTACGTAGAATTTTCTAGGAAACAATACGTCCATTTTATGAACAACAATGATCAAGAGCTGCTACAAAATTCCATCCTCTAAGCAAAATTTGCATGAAAGCAACTTCCCTACCGATCAAACAAGAATTTAAATGCAAAACTACATGACTGTAACGCTAACAAGTACATCATATTCATGAATGAGTTAGAAATTAAACAATTGTTGATGATCAAGTATTGTGAAAAAATCTTGAAAGTTTCTTATGAACTCGACACTCTTGCTTCTTTTTTTTTATTACTTAGACCTCTTGTGCTACTAGGCCAAAGAGTATCCGGATCAACTTCAATGGGTGCCATAGGTGTCTCTTTTGCAGCAGCATCATACCCTAGATCAATGCTCGCAAGTCCGTGTAGTTTTCGATATATTCGCACTGTGCATGTTATAAATAACATGTATATAGGTTCATCAATTTTGTGTCGCTGACTTTGCTCGCGTATACATACATGATACATCCGGATCCAATTACAGTGTGCATATATTTTCACCTCCCCATTTATCAAGAATTATAACAGCCACACGTTTCCTACTTTTGTTTTAACGAGTTACAATGTACTTATGGTCTTCTACTTTTGTTTGACATCTTAGGTTACTGGTACATATATAATGATCAAAACACATGCATTAATTTCTATTCTCCTAATGCATATTCAGAAGTGATGTGATTATAAACAACTTCAAAAATGTCAAGTAAAAAAAGAACAACCTAATTAGACATTCAACGGTAATCAAAGTATAGAGCACCTGATAATTTTGCATATGAAAAACGCAAGATCCATGACTTCTTTAGGTTTGATAAGTACCCATTAGTTTGATACTTTAATCAAGGTGATCAGAATGGTTACAATCTATTTAATAACGATCCATTAATAATCAAGCTAAGTTACGTAAATTAATCAGTAGATTTAATAGTGAAACCCTAATCATTTTCAGTAAAATGACCAAGGTTTGTTGATAAGATCGATTTAGGTAGATGAACTAACAAAATCAAAGACATGAATTACCTTATTTTTGGATTGATAAATATTACATGGATAATAAGGTTCATATTTGAGTCGTCAGATGTGAATGGATTTGGGAGGATTCGTGTGTAATGTGCAAGGCACCTTTAGTTGGTGTATATACTCCCCATTTTACGCTCCAGTTTCATTCTCACATAGAAAAGTAGGGAGAATGACTTCTTTGTTATTTTTCTATTCTTACCATTCTTTACATTTTTTAACGAATCAAAATCACTGGTTGAGAATGGAATGAGAACATCGTCTTTCCATTCATTGCGTGAAACAAACAAGGGATATCATTCTCCTTTCAACTCTTTACCTTCCTTTCCACTGTACCAAACACGCCTTAAGGTAAGTAGTGATGTATAACTAGTTAAAAGGGTTAGAAAAAATATAAGTTTTTATATTAAAAATAGGGTTAAGTCCGTAAATAGCCCATGAACTTCTCAAAAATACCCATGTTAGGCAACTTACTTAAGAAAATAACAATATCACCCACCAAAGTTAATGTTGACCGCCTATTCTATATTACCGTCTGAGTGATTACACGTCAGCATTTGGTCCCTCAATTTTAAACAATAGTCGTTTTTTACCCTTCCTTTTTGAATTAGTTAAATAATTGGTGAAGTGAGGTTAGATACATATGTAAAATAACACCTGAAAATATAAAAGACAATACATAATTACAGTAGCAGCCTAGCAGGCACTCTTGTTATTAAGTTCAAATTTCTAGATTGGGCCAAATATCAAGTGTGTCTGACAATCCCTTGCATGCGCATTTTAGTGATCTAAAGGTTGGTAAATCAGAACGATACATCAAAGCTTAGGCCAATCAATTTATTTAACTACTAAATCAATCTCTATTGATTTAGCCAACATAAGGTAGCGTTGGTTTGTTCGTGGAACTGGCGAATGATGGAGCCGCCTTTGTGCACTACAAGAAAAAAGAGCTTTAATGACGAAATATTAGTGACGACAAAAAAAAACTCGTAACTAACATGACCATTTAGTGACGCAATTTAATGACGATTTGAATTTTGTCACTAACATTCTTAGTGAAGAAATTTGTTGTCATCGAGCTTTTATACACTTAATTACAAAAAAAATTCGTCACTCCTAAAATTATTCTTTTTTTTCGTTTATCAAAAAGTCAAAAATCAAAGGACTTATATTGTCATATTCACAATTCAAACGGAACCATTACCCCACCCCTGTATCTATTCCTTCACCGTTCGTTCACACACACATGTAACTATCTTCTCCCTAACTGAACACACTAAAAACACATAGTCATATTATTCCGCCATAAGTATCTTCTCATTCGCTAATTTTTCTTTTGCTCTAATTTTATCGAAGGTTATTTCTAATCTTTGTGTTTTATTTGCTTATTTAATTGCTTATTTGATTAGCTTATTTAATAGCTTATTTAAATCGCTTGTTGAATAAACTGAGTAAATGATAACTAGTTGTGTTTGATTTGCTTATTCGATTGCTTATTTGATTAGCGTATTTAATTGGTTGTTTGATTAGCTTATTTAATTAGCTTATTGGATTTCGATTAGCTTATTCGATTGCTTAATTGATCTTGACCTTGTTTCTGTGATATTTGGGGTGTAATTTGTGTTTATCTATTGTGATTTGTGTTTTAAAAGTTTAGGCTTAGGGATCCGAAATATGGTTGGTAAAATGATGCATACCAAGTGTTCGATTAAATGTTTAACAAAAGTAACAACATTTTACTTGCATACGTTTTTTGTAGAGGCTTAACGTGCATGTGGTTGTAACAAAAAATATGTTTTATTTTAGAAATTTCGGTAGCTTGCCTAGTTTCCATAGTTCATTTCATGTTTTTTTAGGCAATCCTATATAACTTGATTGTAAATTTTAGGACTATCTTTAGTCAAGCTCGTGTCTGGTTGATTAAATGTCTCCGGTAACCAAATTATGATTTGATCGTTTCTCAGTTTGTAGTGGACTTCAACTTAGTTTTTTTACGGATGATATGAAATTTATAGATGGTCTCATGTGTATTGAATGAGAGTATATCGTGCATGTGTGTAGGAAACTTAACGTGTAACTCGTGAATAACGACCCATTTTTGTTGAATTCTTAGCATTAGAAGTATCACATGTGTGTATGTATTTTTATTTATGTCTCTGTGCACATTTGAACCAAATGTATCTCAGTATGTCATTGTTATGTTAAAGTCCTCGCGACTAAAAGTTTTATATTTTGGGAACTTGGAATTATCTAGTGTTTGAACACTTTGTAGTAATAGTTGCTCTTGCATCTTCTTGCATTGGTCTCACACTTTCAAATTTCATGTATTATATTTCGTGTGTTTATGAACTTGATGTTTAAATAATAATTGAAAGATTTTGTAATTTTGACATGTGCTACTTTCAAATCAAGTAATGTTTTTTAGTTGGACAAAAATGAAATGACGAATACAGAGGTTAAATGGAAATAGAGAGTTTGGAGTTTGTTCTTTTCCTCAAAATGAAGTGTGAGTTAAATTTTCTGTTGTAGATATTATTCAGTAACATGATGTTTTATGTTCTATTGCTGTTGCAGGTAAGTTGGCTTATGGACCTCATTGTTCAGTCTTTATAGCAACAAAGAGGTGTTTCTTCGAGGACTTATCTTTCATCAGGCATTTCTTACATATTTGCAGAAACATTGCAATTTAGCTTAATTCTTGGTGTAATTATATTGTGTATTAAGAGTTTCATACTCAATTTCTACGCAGGTTTTTCATGCCTTTTTGTAAATCATCTAACATTGATTTATACTCCACAAACTTTCGCAGTAGATGTGCTGGTACACACAGAAATTTTATTGGTCAATTTAGGCTGGGGTTTTAATCAGCTTTATTGGTTGTTGATAAGGTACCCTGTTTTTCAAGATCTTCGGATATTCAAACTAACAACAATTAATGGTCTTTAATTGTCTCATTGATTATGTTATTTTCAGGTATGTATGGGTAATAAAAATGTATTTTGTTTGTACTCAGCGTAATGACAAAGGTACGTAGCTCATTATAGATATAATCAGTCTAATATTTCTTTTTATATATCTACATAATTGTTTTTAGGCAGGCCAATGCGTTTTCATTTGTCGAATGAGGTATGTATTCAGGCAATTCGTTGAGTTAAGTCTTTATTGCTTTTAAGGGTTTGTTGTACATGTCCTTCTCCTTTCAGAGAGTGTATGTTGTCACAGGATGTTGATCCCAAGGAAGGCCTTATGCTTATATTGTAGTTGTAGTGTAAGATGATGAATGATCTACCCTAGATTACACTAAGAAGTGACTTCCTGAGAGATGTGTATCTCTTACCTTATAGACTAGTAAACATCATATATGTAGTTCTAAATGAGGACTGTAAGACATTTATTGGTTTAATCATCCTAGAGGAAGTATTGTTGAGATCTAGGTTTGCCTAAAATATTTTAAGATTACCATAGTTTTGGGGTCTGCACCATTATATCAAATATTATCTAATATAAGTTACTTAACTTTTATAGAAATGTAGTCTTGTTGCTTCAGCAATGTAAGTTCCTAGAATAATACTATAATTTGTTTATAAGGTATTGAATGAACAAAGTGCACATCAGAATCATTTGTTAAATCTCATGAAAATTTGTTTGTTGCAGTTTAGATGGTTGGGGTCGTAAACAACGTTGGAAAGGCTTTGTTTAGATACCAGTTTCAGATATCATGTGACAGTTAGCGCAAGCATCTGGCGGGCTATTTGTTTTTTCCTGTATATTTGATATCGTTATATGTTTATAGTGATAATATAGTGGTACAATAGTATCGTGCTTGTATCGATTATGAAATACACTTGACATTGTAATAATGAATATGTCTTTTGTTATTGCAAAGTTTTAATATATTCTGTATATCTGTTGTAGTAAAAGATTGTAATAAGGATTACCGGCAACATTTATAGTCGCATTTGTATACTCTTAATTAGCGGTACCCTTTTGTTTGGTTCACCTACATAATGACCCCTTTTTTGTCACTATTTTTATCAAATAGTGATGATTTTAGCGACTTTAAAGACGAAATCAAGTAAAGAAATGGGTTGTCACTGCCTTTAGGTGACGAATTTAATTCGTCATTAATTTTGTGTCGAATTTTAAGTTCGTCACTTTTTTATTTGTGACGGAGCTATAGTGACGACAAGTGACGACATTGATTTTCGTCATTAAGTTGGTTGAGTGACGAATTTTTTCTCTATAATGACGAATTTCCACTCGTCATTAAAGCCTTTTTTTCTTGTAGTGGTGGATGAGTCCGCCGGTTTTGGAGTTGGAGCAGAGGAGGCGGAAGAGGGTTTCGCCAGCGGAGGGTTTGATTGAGGGTGGTGGTTGGTGGCGGCGTTTGTTGTCGGAGAGACCGAGTTTGGTGTGATGGTCCACGGTGGTTTGTGGTGGTGGAAGAAGACTGTTATTGTTTGGTGCATATATGATGAATCTGATGATATAGTTAATAAGTACTCCGTAATAACCTTTTGTTTCTGACAAACTTGGTTAATAATTCTCTTAACAAAAGCAATATAAAAAAACTTGTAATCATGACCGGGATATTATCATTCAAAATACTAGAGCAAAACAAGGGAATGAAAAAAACTTGTGATCATGATATTACACCAATGAAGGTGGTGTTTCAGTGTGGTGATAGTGACGTGATGTGGTGGTCAAATGCGATGACAGCGACGGGGGAAGATGGCAGCAGCGGTGGAATAAAGGATATGTGTTAAATTGGGGGAAAATAGTGGTTGGGGAAGATGTAACCGGTTATAACTGGTCGATTTTTAAGAGTTGTAAACTAATGCCTATAATAGGCACTCAGTGTTAAGTGTTAACTTTGGTAGGTGATATTGGTATCTTTCTAACTTAGTTGCCTAACATGGGTATTTTTGAGAAGTTCATGGGCTATTTATGAACTTAACCCTTAAAAATATGTGATAATTTTAGAGTTTTACGATTTAATTATGAACTCGTCACTTTAACTATTTTACGAAGTAAAAATAGTTTTAGAATCACAGGAAAGTATTCTATAACTTTCTTTATCTAATCGAAGTCGTTAAATGTGTTAAAAATGTGACCAAAGTAGAGGGGGTCACACGGCTCCTTTAAGACAAAGATTTGATAACTTGAACACAAGGTGTTCGACAACATGCGTGTGCATGTGACAACAAGTAACAACTCTAATTTTGGACCCCGATTACGACCTCATTTCTAGTTCAAACTTCGTGACTCTTATTCCTAACTGAACCTAGTATATCCGAGATTGATTAAGAGTATTTGCTTTGGTTTAATATCAAGTACAAAGGTTACCACCATTTGAGTAATTTACCCAAATTTTTGGCTCTTTAAAAGCTAATAATTTTGCAGTTTACATGGGGTTTATTAAGAGGTTATAACTCCCTTGACACTCAACTATTTTACATGGTTCGAATTGGTAATCAAACTACAACATATCACCTATAAGATACAAGTGATAATCAGTTTAGTGGTTAAGGTTAAAGAGTTGAATTTAGTCCTCCAACATGACTCGTAAATAGTGGACTATTTCCGAATTTCTTTTTCAACCCTTTTGCACACTAATTACCAGATTCAATACACCTTCTTTGGTCACACAAATCGTTGATTATTTGGTTGATTATACTTGTTTAAGAAGTGAATCTTTCTCCTCCCATCTCATCATCTCAAGTTCATAGAAGAACACTTTCATCCTTGAAGTGTTGTGTCAAGTTCAAGATCTACCCGAGATCCAAACTTTGTTTCATTCTTGTGTCGTTGTGAAGATCCAAATTGTTGTGTACATTTGGAAGTTGTGTATGTATTGTGGTTAGTACTTAGGCCTCAAAGTATATTGGTGCTGTAAAACCCGCATGCTTTTACCATGAACAGTACATATATAATCGTACGTACATGATTAGAACTTTCCTTTTATAGCACGTTTACGTTTCACGAATAAGGAATTACAAGTATTACGTACGTGTTATTACACGATAAGTATTTAATACGTATTAAGACACGATAATTATTATCAACAATAATTATAATCACGAACATGAAATCATGAACGTAAATAATCACGAACCTATTATTATGTATTTACATATATTTATTACGATTACGTATAAATATATTTTACGACACGAACGAGTAATAATTAAATCACGTAAGCACGACACGAGAACACGTAAATAAATAGAACACGAGAAAACAACAGGTTTCCCTTTGGGGGCCCACATACCCACGGCTAGAAGAGGAAGGAAGGGGCCAAGCCCACTTTTGATTTAACTAAAATAACAAAAGGAGGAAACATATTTTTCATTTACAGAATAAATAGAAAATAATAAAAACCCTAGCCTCCTCCTTTCTCTCCTTTTTGGCCGCCACATATAATCACCAAGAGGGGTGTTTGGTTGATTTTGGTTGATCCAATTATTGCAAGGTTGTTCGTGTTAGTAATTTCCTTTTGATCCACGAGTCGGTAATCTTCTTAAACCTTTTCTTTTTAATTATTATTAGATCTAAACACATGAAATCGTGAGGTTATTAAAACAAGTTAATAAACATGTAGATCTAATCAAGTGGGATAAAAAACATATGGTTTAAGGGGTGTTTTGGTTCGTCTAATGGGTAAACCGAGAGCAAGGCTCTCGGTGGTTGTGTGATCATCACCAACCGAGACCACAAGGTCTCGGTTTGGTTGAGGTATTTCGGCCGCAAGCAACCAAGGGACCCCGACGCATGTCGGGGTTAGCCTTGGTGGTCTAAGGGGGTCTCGGATACAAACAAACATGCACCACCGGTTTAAGCCGGTGGCGGTTTGCCATGGTTAAGGGTTGTAGATCCGGTTCAAGGGGTTCACGGGCCAGTTCATGACATGTTTAGATTTAAAACACGGGTTTGGTTTATGATTTATTTTACAAGTTAATTATTTATTTTTACAAGTTAAATAATTACAAGATTTAATTAAATTAATTTAACATGCTATGTAATTAATTTAATATAGACATGACTTAGGTTAATTATTATTAATAATAATACATGACTTTAACCTAAGTATTTTATGTTTTAATTTTAGACTAAAGTAATTAATTAATTATTAAAACATGGCATATAATTAATTAATTTCCATGACATAGGTTATACTAATAATAAATATTAATACATGTTTTAACCTAAGTATTATTACCTTTTATTTAATTAAATCATGTTATATTTAATTAAATCGTATAACCTATAGTTTATTTAAATTACATGTAATAATTAATAAACTATACTATATATCACATGACTTAGAATATTAATCAGTAAAACTTAAGCTTATATTATTTGCTTAATAATCCAGCTTATTTCTAATTATAGAAACTTTCTATTTTTAGAAGCCTATGTAATTAAGGCAGCTAATCTATTTATAGAAACTTTCTATTTTTAGAAACCTATGTAATTAAGGCAGCTAATCTATTTATTGAAACTTTCTATTTTTAGAAACTTATTTAATTAAGGCAGCTAATCTATTTACGGAAACTTTCTATTTTTGGAAACTTTCTATTTTTGGAAACTTTCTATTTTTGGAAACAGTTTATTTTTGGAAACTTTCTATTTGTGGAAACTTTCTGTTTTAGGAAACCTGCTATTTTTAGAAAGTTACTTATTATTACATAACAAGTATAACAATACAAGAAATACAAGTAATATTTAATCAGAATAGATAGAATACATGATAAACATATTATAACGATAAAATCAGTAAAACATGACATGAACATATAAAACAAGCTAAGACATGATATAAAACCAGTTACGTACTCAGTAATCAGAATACTTATATACGTATATTATCAATGTAGCATTAGTGACACCGAAGTAGGACTCTCTTCCGTTCGTCTTCTTCGTTCACTGGACTTAAGGTACGGATTTCCCGTCCTTTCAGTATGGACATTCTTCCCTTCATTATGATTTCCCGCATGCAGCCAACTGTTTTCCCTAGTAGTTACAGATTAAATGCTTATGTTTTATTAGTTACCTTAGCCATATACATGCATGACTGAAATTATGTATAATTGAAGTTCGTTTTCTCAGTTCTTAACCAATTGAAAGTCCTAACAAAATCGGGTTTATAATCGTTTTTGGTTGGTAGGGTTATTTGGCTTGTCTATGTCTAATTGAACAATCAAGTAAAAATGCAAAATATTAACTACGTATCCGTAAAACAAATAGTCAAATACCAAATTTTATTCAAATAAGGACAAAATTGTAAATCTATGAAATTTAAGTGCTTAAAATGTAAATTCTGAAAACTAAAGTGCTTGAAATGTAATTTAGTTAACAACAAGGACTAACTATGCAATTGTAACAATCTAATAACCAAAATGTAACTAAATTGAAAACTGCCTAACTGATTTTGTAAAGTTATGAAAATGAAGGGACTAATTAAATGCAAACCCTAATTAAGTGCAAGTTTAGCTAAAAATGCAAACAGGTATAAAACTCAAGGACTAAAGTGTAATTAAGTGGGAAAATTTATCAAAAACGGGCAAACATGTTCAATAAGCTCGTTTAAGCTATCTAATGAACCAAATAAGCTCTAGTAACTTGCAAAAGGCTTAAAACTTGATTTTACCTAGGCTTGTAAAAGGAATAAGGCTGAAACTTATTAAAACTCAAATAAGCAAATTCTAATAAGCCAAAATTAAGCTATCTGATAAGCCAAACGTGCACAATCAGATTTTCTTGTTAAATCTTGTTAATCAAGCCATATAAAGCATGGAATGTCTTTTGAAATAAAAAATGATCCAGTAATGAATTTAGAAAATGGAAATAAGCTAAATCAAGCTTATTTGACCAACGTTGACCAACTTTTTCAAAAAGCTGAAAATTTCAAAACCTACTCAGGAACACTTTCTTAACACAAATGTGAAAGAAAATCAAGAAGTTTATGAAGTGGAAATGCTGGTATGAGAAATCAGTTTAGCTCAAAATCACAGAAACTTGCAATTGCTATGGTGCTTATTCAAATGCTTATTACTAGCTCAAATCAAGATACTGTAGAAATTCCTATAACACACTTAAACTTCAGATGTTGGATGATGTTTAGAAACTGGTTTGAAGGAATTTCATCAACTAATGAAGAAATGCTAATCAGTTGAAATCAAGAACGTTTCTGAAAACTTTAAGCTGAAAACTGACCCATACTTTTTTTTGTGCCAATTGCCTTTTTGACTTAAGATTTGACTTGAAAACTACCAAACTTGGTTTATTATGACTAAATGACTGAAAATTAACAAAACTCAACCAATTTCTAACACTTGAGCACAAATTTAAACCTTATACCAAACACTACTTAATCTGAACACTAACAACTTTTATGAAAGGATTTAAAGCAATTGGCTAGACTGAGTAAAAGGAAATATCAGACTAAGTTTATCAACTAGAATGAAATGTAAATGAGCCAAAATCAAACAGTTAAACAATCTAAAACTCAATAAGCACAATAAAACTAAAATGACTGATAGAACTGATGACAGGAACAAGTATTAAGCTAATTAACAAGCATAAAACAGCAATTAAACTACTAATCACCAATATCAGTTCCAATACTAGCTAAACACATTTGATCATGCAAGCAAACAGGTTTACACTAGGAATTAAGCAGTAGACAACACTTTAGTAGAACAAAAATGCAGAACTTGAAACCTTTTAGCTTAGGCCTCTATTAAAGGAGTAGAGAAGCGCTGAGCTTTCTAACCAATGCTAAACCACCACCTTAGCATTAAAATCTACTAATCAACAGCTATTATCATCATCATCACCATTGTTGAACTTTAAAGCTTCAAAATCAACAAGGACTAGAAGTGGATGAACAGAACACTCTAACAGCTACAAGATCTTCAAAACTTAGCTAATCATGATCAATTGTGATCATAACAAGCTATCATCAACAAGAGGATAAAAGAATTGCAGGTATGAACAGTAGATGATGAAGATGAAATGTGAATTTTATTGATTTAGGAATGAAGTTTGTTACAAAGCAGGTAAGGTAGTTACAACTAAGCTAACTAACTCAAGAGCTTGTCAGACTCTTGAGTTGGTTGAGCTAACTAACTAGAACTAGGAATGAGAGGAAATGGAGATGTGTGTCAAATTTACACACATTAACTACCTGCAAAAATGAGAGATTACAATCCTATTTATAGATAAATGTGAGGAAGTTTTGGAGTTGATGGCGTGTTTCCACCACTTGTTTGTTGCCACGTGTCACAAAGCTACTAAATGTTCATCCTCATGTTCTTCAGGAATTGGGGATTTTTGATTCAATGATTTTGAGCTTAATTGGTTGTGTCCAATGTATTCCTCTCTAAAAAACGATCAACTTTCATGTAGATAACTCCTTCTGAAATTAAGTGTAGCTCATACATGATTATGGGTTGCGTTGAAGAAGAAAGCGCCACGTGGCGTGCCCTGGTTGGGTGAAGAGTGAGCACACGGATTATTATCCAAAGTGGATAATTTGATTATTGAGTGACGTGCTCTCATTGGCTAGTTTTGGATAGTGGGAGTTAATAAATGCTTGACGGCGCAGTTATTGCAAATGATGAGGTGGAGTCTCAAGTGGCAATCCGTGTGAGCCTTTCTTTGCATTCTCATTGGTCTACAACTATATCACATGGATTGAACTTGTTTTTACTTTGGAAAATGGCAATTTAAGCCCCTTAAGTATCGCATATTCAAAATCTAAGCTAGGAACTTTATTTCTTTGGCATAAATGGTCCTTCCACTTGCATTCTTGATAAATTTGACCCTTTGACTTGGTTGACTGAAGAGTTGACCATGTTTGACTTTCATCTTGACTTTGACAAATTTACACTTTTGGTCCTTCAACTTTGGAGTGTTGTCAAGATAGGTCCCTTGTCTTCAAAGTCTTGTCATCTTTGATCCTTCTTTGTCTTTTTCATCCAAATAAGCTTGATTTTCTTCTTGTTTGCTTAAAAATGCATCCTTCTTACCTATTTATACACAAACACAAAACATACCACATAATTCCGCTTTATAGCACAAAAGTTAGGTATTTTCCTTGTGTTTTAGGGTGATTTGTTGATTAATTGATATGAGTTTTTGCTCATATCAAATCCCCTACACTTGAACATTGCCATGACCTCATGCAATGCTATATTCTAAATCACAAATTTACATTCTCCTCATAATTAATCCACCTTGGCCAATATGGAATACATCTACACTACTCTACACTATATGATGCATGATGTTGATTTTGAACAATGCACTGCAAAAGAAACAATTCTACTTATATCTTTTTGGATTTTTATTGAAATGGTTTTGATGGAAATAACTCATAAAGAAATCAATGACTTAGATTAGGGCTTTGGTACCATGGATACTTATCACCCTCAAGTTTCACTTTCCCCATACCAAGCTTAAAAATAGGATCATTGCATTCACAAGTAAAAAGTGCATCAACTTATTCATGACAATTAAATGTGGAACCGGTTATTATTTGAGCAAACTGCTTGAGAGCAAATTTGTCATTATTTGAAGCGTGAAATATAAGAAATGTAAAATCTCAAAATAAGGAAGCACGGTTTTAACCCTAAGTAATCCCCTCATCCATTACTTGAAAAACCGCCCACAATTAATATAAGTCCGTTTCAAGAATAATAAGTCATTCACCTTATGTGTAAAATCCTCATGTCATGCATTAATAAGTAGCTACACACTCGCTAAGGAAAGAAAAAGAAAACTCACGCAATAATTTACATCCGCCGCCTTTTTGAGACCTTGGATCTTCAACCCCGCAACCCGTTAAGGTAATATTGGATTGGAGCAATCTATCGAATCCCCGCAACCCGTCAAGGTAATACTAGAATTCAATAGTCACTATAATTAACACCACACTGCCCCTCTTGGGAGTCTTGTATAATTATTTTTCTCTTTTTTTTCTTTTTTTCTAGCCACTCATTTTTTCATAAGCCGCTCTTATTTTTCTTTATTCCTCACAAAGAAAGTTGAAAAGAATAAAAGGAAAAACACCCGCTAAGTATTAAGCATGACATAAGTCTAGTACACATAAAACGTTCTAACTTAGAATCTTAAGACGTACTTATACCAACCATGAATGATTAGACAAAAATTCATAATAGATTACAAACCAATTAAAACCTTTCTTGATCATTTATTAACATATATACATGCGAAGAAAATAGAGGTAAAGAAGAGAAGGGTTTAGCCACAAGTAATTATCATGAAGTTTATCTAGCCCTTTTATACTTGCTTCAACTCTATCATTTCCTATTCTCCACAAATTTAAAATCTCAACTAATGAGACTCGTGGATGCTTAGCCTAATAGACCAATGAAGGACTACATGGTTAAGGATACTAGCTAGAGAATGCTTGGATAAGAAAACTCAGGTTGAGTCAAAATATCCATGGCGAGCCTAATATGTCAAAGAAGTCTAAACTTGTTAAACCATGTTCTTATTATATTTTTTCTCTTTTTCAATTTTTTATGAAAAACAAAAGAAGAAATATGCAAATGTGTTATGCAAATGAAAAATGATTAATGCAAAAATTATGAATGCATATTTTTGGTGGCCAAAGTAGATCAAAAATTTGAAAAATGTTTGAAAAATTAATTTTCCATGTTATCATGAAAGTCAATGACAAGTTCTAGGTAAGGTCACTTCGATAGAAGACCCCATACACTTAAGCTAAACATTGTCCTCAATGTTTAAGAGTATTGGAGTAAACTCCCCTACACTTATGACATTGAATAGACTTTGCTTAACCCAAGTTAAGGAAAGATCAACAATAGTGAATTCATTTTTAAAGCACAAGGTGTCTATGAAAGATCACAATAGTAACAAAGTGAACCGGATACAAGGGCCTCCTCCATAAGCTCCAAAGCACGTAATGAGTGAGCAACCCTACAAACATCATGAAGACAAAAGAAGGTCTACCCCAACACTTCTCAACAAAATTGCTATCCTTATTTCTAACCTACAACACTCTAGTTCTAACAACTTCTAAACCTAGTTATTCAAGCTTGATTTAAGGAGTATCTAGCTCGACTCATCCCTCTTGAATTAATTCATGGGGAAAAAGGGGACCTCTTGGACTATTTCAACGGAAATGTCCTCCCCCAAATAGTGCTTCACACGGTGACCATTCACTTTAAAATTTGGACCATCAGGTTGTGCAACTCAATAGTTCCATATGGAAATACTTGAGCAATAGTGAATGGACCGGACCATCTCGACTTAAGATTGCCCGCAAAAAGTTTCAACCTTGAGTTAAACAGGAGAACCGGCTCTCCAACTTTAAACTCACGGTTCTTGATCTTAGCATCATGCAATTTCTTAGTCTTATCCTTATAAAGCAAAGAATTCTCATAGGCATTGGCTCTCAATTCATCCATTTCATTAAGTTGATCCTTTCTATGTGAACCGGCTTTGTTTAAATCAAAGTTAGCCCACTTGAGAGCCCAAGATGCCTTGTGTTCTAACTCGAATGGGAGGTGGCATGCTTTTCCATAGACAAGCCTATAAGGAGTACAACCAGTTGGTGTCTTAAAAGCCGTCCTAAAAGCCCATAAAGCATCATCAAGTTTATCCGACCAAGAAGCTCGATGCTCTCCCACCGTTCTCTCTAAAATTCTCTTTGAACCACGATTTGTGACCTCGGTTTGGCCATTGGTTTGAGGGTGATACACGGTAGAAAGTCTATGATTAACTCCATATTTCTTCATAACTCTCGTGAATTGATCATTACAAAAGTGCATACCACGATCACTTATGATGGCCCGAGGTACACCAAATCTAGCAAACAATTGCTTCAAGAACTTCACAACAACTCTAGCATCATTAGTAGGTAAGGCTTTGGGCTCAACCCATTTGGACACATAATCCACTGCAACAAGTATATACTTGTTTCCCTTGGAAGATGGAAAAGGTCCCATAAAATCTATGCCCCATACATCAAAAATCTCACACTCTTGAATAAAATTTTTTGGCATCTCATCACGTTGCGTAATTTTTCCTTGTCTTTGACATACATCACAAAATTTCACCATCTCTTGGGCATCTTTGTAAATGGAAGGCCAATAGTTACCCGAATCAAAGACTTTCTTGGCGGTATAGTTTGGCCCAAAATGTCCACCCGTAGGTCCTTTATGACAAGCTTCTAAAATCTTAAATGCCTTGGGCCCATCTACACACCGTCTAATGATTTGGTCCGCACATTGCCTAAAAAAGGTAAGGATCATCCCAAAAGTAGTACTTAACTTCCTTAAGAAACTTCTTCTTTTGTTGGGAAGTAAGACCCTCTATAAGCACATTCCCCACAAGATAGTTTGTTATATCCGTAAACCAAGGGGTGGCATCCTCTTGAGAAGAGATAGACATGAGCTCCTCTAATGGAAAGGATTCATTGATTTCTTTATTAGTAAAATCTCCTTGAAAAGGATGCTCAAGTCTACTCAAGTGATCCGCCGCTAAATTCTCGGCTCCTTTCTTATCTCGAATTTCTATCTTAAACTCTTGAAGCAATAAAACCCATCTCAAAAGCCTAGGCTTAGCATCTTGCTCTGTCATGAGATACTTGAGAGCGGAATGATCCGTATACACTATGGTTTTGGATAGCACAAGGTATGGTCTAAATTTCTCAAAAGCATAGACTATAGCAATCAACTCTTTTTCCGTGGTAGTATAATGAAGTTGTGCACCGGTCATGGTTTTACTAGCATAGTGTATAGGTTGAAAATGCTTATTCACTCTTTGTCCTAAGACGGCCCCACCGCATAATCACTAGCGTCACACATAAGCTCAAAAGGTAATTCCCAATTTGGAGAAACCAAAACGGGAGCCTTAGTCAATTTCTCCTTAAGAGTCTCAAATGAATCCAAACACTCTTGGTTGAAA
Source organism: Glebionis coronaria (assembly GCA_025667525.1). Taxonomy (NCBI): domain Eukaryota; kingdom Viridiplantae; phylum Streptophyta; class Magnoliopsida; order Asterales; family Asteraceae; genus Glebionis; species Glebionis coronaria. The sequence goes on from CM046877.1 coordinate 476,706,429, forward strand.
ATGAAAGGAGCCTCTTTTTCCAAGAGGTGAGTCATCGGTCTTGCTATCTTAGAAAAATCTTGTATGAAGCGCCTATAAAACCCCGTATGACCTAAGAAACTCCTTACACCTTTAACCGTAGTGGGTGGGGGAAGCTTAGCAATCACATCAATTTTAGCTCTATCCACTTCTAATCCCTTATTGGATATCTTGTGTCCCAAAACAATTCCCTCTTTCACCATAAAGTGACATTTCTCCCAATTAAGAACTAAACGTGTTTCCTCACAACGCTTAAGCATTCGTTCTAAATTGGTGAGACATGAGGTAAATGAATCTCCAAAGACGGAAAAGTCATCCATTAAAACCTCCATTGTTTGCTCTATCATATCATGGAAAATTGCCATCATGCGCCTTTGAAATGTCCCCGGTGCATTACATAAGCCAAAAGGCATTCTCTTGTAAGCAAATGTACCGTAGGGACAAGTGAATGTGGTCTTTTCTTGATCCTTAGGGTCAATGGGAATTTTGAAATAACCCAAAAAGTCATCAAGAAAGCAATAGTACTCATTTCCCGCTAAGCGTTCAAGCATTTGTTCCATAAAAGGTAATGGGAAGTGATCTTTCCTAGTAGCCTCATTAAGCTTCCTATAGTCAATACAAACTCTCCAACCAGTAATAAGTCTCGTAGGAATAAGCTCATTGTTCTCATTAGGTACAAAGGTGATTCCACCCTTTTTTGGAACACAATGTACCGGGCTAACCCATGGAGAGTCGGAAATGGGGTAAATCATGCCCGCATCAAGGAGTTTGATAACTTCCTTTTTAATGACCTCATGGATTTTTGGGTTAACCCTTCGTTGGCTTTAAATGGCGAGTTTGTAATCATCCTCTATAAGGATTTTATGTGTACAAAAATATGGATCAATTCCCCTTATGTCGGATATTTTCCATGCTAAGGCTTTCTTATGTTTCTTAAAGACTTCAATGAGTTTTTCTTTCTCATCCTCTTTCAACTCTTTAGAAATGATCACGGGGAATTGGTCTTTGTCCTCTAAGAAAGCATACTCTAGGTGGGATGGAAGGTCCTTAAGTTCAATTGGAGGTGGACTCTCTATGGAAGGTTTTACTATGGAAGGATCATCATTGGTTACTTCTTGTGGCATGGGAGAAGGAATAGGGTCCTCATTACGCAACTTTTGGATGGTGAGAATATCTTCTTCCTAATTGATGGGAGAATCATCATTTCCAAGAAAGTTGGACTCAAATTCCTCCAAGAGGAAATCACTCTCTCCAAAAGGTGTTAAGGAAGGAGCAATTGAGGCCACTGTTTCAACATGGGGCATATCCTCACTATTACTCTTGCAAGCGTCATAAAAATGCTCATCACACACCTCATCTAACACATCAACTATGTTAATAGTCTCACAAGGTTTAGACTCCTTAACCTCTTTCTTATCACAAACTTTCCCTAACTTAAACACCACTTTCTCATCCTCTACTCTCATAATTAGTTATCCCTCCGCCACCTCTATCAAAGTACGACCCGTTCTCAAAAACGGTCTACCAACAATCAAAGGAACTCTAGGATCTTTGTCATAATCAACCACTACAAAGTCGGACGGAAATGTAAACTTATCCACACCTACAAACACATACTCCGCGATACCTACGGGGTAAGCTATGGTACGGTTGGCTAACTCAAGTGTCATCCTAGTGGGAGTGAGCTCGGGAAGAGAGAGTTTTTTCAAACCGATAAAGGCATGAGGTTAATGCTTGCCCCTAAATCCGCCAAAGCCATGCAATTTTCCACACCGGGAAAATTACAAGGTATCAAGAAGCGCCCCGGATCTCCAAGTTTTGTTAGTAAGGTTTTAAGTAGGACGGCGGAACAATTTTAATTAAGGGATGTGTTGGGCAAATCAACCAATTTTTCCTTGTTGGAGAGTAAATCCTTGAACATCTTAGCAAATTTTGGCATGTAAGCAAGAGCTTCCGCAAAGGAGATGTTTATGTTGAGTTGCTTGAACATCCTTAAGAAATTTGAGACTTGTATATCATCCTTGTTCTTTAACTTGTCATTCTTCAATCTTGAAGGGTAAGGAAGATTTGGTTTAGTTGTAAGTGTTGTAGTGGAAGATTTGTCTTTGTTAGCTTCTTGATTGGGAGTTGTGGAAGGTAAAGGAGAAGTGGTAATAGGTTGATAAGGTGTGTTTGATTGAATAGGAGCATTTGGAGGTGGTGAAGTAGATGTAGAAGTCTTATCACATGTAGGAACAAAAGTGGGTTTAACAATAGGAGGTGTAGGAGGTGAAGGATCCTTTGTTGACTTTCCATTTCTTGTTGTAATAGCATTAACATTTTCCCTTGGGTTTGTTTGTGTGTTAGATGGTAAAGCCCCTTGTTGTCTTTGATTGAAAAGCATCATAAATTTCGTATGTGTTTCCTCATGCATTTCTTTCATTCTTTTCTCATTAGCTTGGAATCTCCTTTCATTCTCTTGATTCATTTTGTGAAGAAGCTCAATTGTGTTATAATCATGTGGCACATTCCCTTGAAAACCTTGGGGTTGGAAAGGTGGAGGTTGATTATAAAACCCTTGATTGTTGCCTTGAAAGGTATTTCCTTGATTGTGAAAAGTATTTGGTGGTCTATAGTTATTCCCTTGGTATTGTGGCCTTGGACCTTGGTTCCTTTGTAACACTTGAGGGGGATTTTGTTGAAGTTGGGTGGGAGGTTGGAGTGGGAATCCCAGTGGTGTAAGATAGTTTTGAGATTTGTAAGAAAGGTTATTTTGATTGATGTTTGGCTTGAAATTTTCATGATGTTCCTCTTGGTAAGCATAACATTCCCCTTGATAACCTTGCACCTTGTCACATTGTTGATAGGAATGAGGACCTCCACAAGTCTCACATGAAAGAGTAATGGCATGCACATCATTTGTGGAATGATTGCCCATAGTAAGCTTCATAAAGTCATTCATCATTGTTTCTTGCATCTTTTGAGTGTTTTGCATGATTGTTTGATTTTCCTTTTGAGCTTGAGTCAATGCTTGAATGCATGAAATGAGTTGAGTCTCCAATGGTTTAGAACCTCCTTCTTGAATGACATGTATTCTTTCATCAAATTGTGTGTTCATTTGCACCATTGCTTTGGTCTCAATAATATCCCAAGCCTCTTGAATGGATTTAAGAAGAATATTTCCTCCCGCGAAAGCATTGAGTGAGTCTTGGTGATGAGGTTTAAGGCCATTGTAGAAAGTATTGATTTGGTGAACTTCATTCAATCCATGGTTAGGGCATCTCCTCAATAACTCTCTATACTCCTCCCAAGCATCACTAAATGTTTGACTAGGTTTTTGTTGGAAGCCTATAATTAAGTTCCTCAAAGCCGTGGTCTTAGATGGAGGAAAGAACTTGTTCAAAAACATGGTAGTGAAACCATCCCATGTGGTAATACTCTCGGGTGGTTGTGTATCTAACCAATGCTTAGCCGGACCCTCTAGTGAAAATTGTACCAATATCAACTTAATGGCATCATGGGGAACTCCATTGTACTTAATGGTGTTGCAAAGAGCAAGAAATCTCTTAAGGTGATCATAAGGATTATCATTCTTGTTCCCATAAAAAGGTGTGTTTGAAACCAAGTTAATCATGGATGTTTTTAGCTCAAATGTGTTTGCGGGAATATCGGGTATCTTGATAGCATCGGCATATCCGTGCACATTGGGTTGAAATTGCTCCATCAAAGATCGAGTATCAACTCCGGCCATGTCTAATTGTGTATAATTGAAGTTCGTTTTCTTAGTTCTTAACCAATTGAAAGTCCTAACAAAATCGGGTTTATAATCGTTTTTGGTTGGTAGGGTTATTTGGCTTGTCTATGTCTAATTGAACAATCAAGTAAAAATGCAAAATATTAAATACGTATCCGTAAAACAAATATTCAAATACCAAATTTTATTCAAATAAGGACAAAATTCTAAATCTATGAAATTTGAGTGCTTAAAATGTATATTCTGAAAACTAAAGTGCTTGAAATGTAAATTTAGTTAACTACAAGGACTAACTATTCAATTGTAACAATCTAATAACCAAAATGTAACTAAATTGAAAACTGCCTAACTGATTTTGTGAAGTTCTGAAAATGAAGGGACTAATTAAATGCAAACCCTAATTAAGTGCAAGTTAGCTAAAAATGCAAACAGGTATAAAACTCAAGGACTAAAGTGCAATTAAGTGGGAAAATTTATCAAAAATGGGCAAACATGTTCAATAAGCTCGTTTAAGCTATCTAATGAACCAAATAAGCTCTAGTAACTTGCAAAAGGCTTAAAACTTGATTTTACCTAGGCTTGTAAAAGGAATAAGGATGAAACTTATTAAAACTCAAATAAGCAAATTCGAATAAGCCAAAATTAAGCTATCTGATAAGCCAAACGTGCACAATCAAATTTTCTTGTTAAATCTTGTTAATCAAGCCATAGAAAGCATAGAATGTCTTTTGAAATAAAAAATGATCCAGTAATGAATTCAGAAAATGGAAATAAGCTAAATCAAGCTTATTTGACCAACGTTGACCAACTTTTTCAAAAAGCTGAAAATTTCAAAACCTACTAAGGAACACTTTCTTAACACAAATGTGAAAGAAAATCAAGAAGTTTATGAAGTGGAAATGCTGGTATGAGAAATCAGTTTAGCTCAAAATCACAGAAACTTGAAATTGCTATGGTGCTTATTCAAATGCTTATTCCTAGCTCAAATAAAGATACTATAGAAATTCCTATAACACACTTAAACTTCAGATGTTGGATGATGTTTAGAAACTGGTTTGAAGGAATTTCATCAACTAATGAAGAAATGCTAATCAGTTGAAATCAAGAACTTTTCTGAAAACTTTAAGCTGAAAACTGACCCATACTTTTTTTTGTACCAATTGCCTTTTTGACTTAAGATTTGACTTGAAAACTACCAAACTTGGTTTATTATGACTAAATGACTGAAAATTAACAAAACTCAGCCAATTTCTAACACTTGAGCACAAATTGAAACCTTAAACCAAACACTACTTAATCTGAACTCTAACAACTTTCATGAAAGGATTTAAAGCAATTGGCTAGACTGAGTAAAAGGAAATATCAGACTAAGTTTATCAACTAGAATGAAATGCAAATGAGCCAAAATCAAACAGTTAAACAAGCTAAAACTCAATAAGCACAATAAAACTAAAATGACTGATAAAACTGATGACAGGAACAAGTATTAAGCTAATTAACAAGTATAAAACTGCAATTAAACTACTCAATCACCAATATCAGTTCCAATACTAGCTAAACACATTTGATCATGCAAGCAAACAGGTTTACACTAGAAATTAAGTAGGCAGACAACACTTTAGTGGAACAAAAATGCAGAACTTGAAACCTTTTAGCTTAGGCCTCCGTTGAAGGAGTAGAGAAGCGCTGAGCTTTCTAACCAATGCTAAACCACCACCTTAGCATTAAAATCTACTAATCAACAGCTATTATCATCATCATCACCATTGTTGAACTTTAAAGCTTCAAAATCAACAAGGACTAGAACTGGATGAACATAAAACTCTAACAACTACAAGATCTTCAAAACTTAGCCAATCATGATCAATTATGATCATAACAAGCAATCATCAACAAGAGGATAACAGAATTGCAGGTATGAACAGTAGATGATGAAGATGAAATGTGAATTTTATTGATTTAGGAATGAAGTTTGTTACAAAGCAGGTAAGGTAGTTACAACTAAGCTAACTAACTCAAGAGCTTGTCAGACTCTTGAGTTGGTTGAGCTAAATAACTAGAACTAGGAATGAGAGGAAATGGAGATGTGTGTGAAATTTACACACATTAACTACCTGCAAAAATGAGAGATTTCAATCCTATTTATAGACAAATGTGAGGAAGTTTTGGAGTTGATGACGTGTTTCCACCACTTGTTTGTTGCCACGTGTCACAAAGCTGCTAAATGTTCATCCTCATGTTCTTCAGGAATTGGGGATTTTTGATTCAATGATTTTGAGCTTAATTGGTTGTGTACAATGTATTCCTCTCTCAAAAACGATCAACTTTCATTTAGATAACTCCTTCTGAAATTAAGTGTAGCTCATACATGATTCTGGGTTGCGTTGAAGAAGAAAGCGCCATGTGGCATGCCCTGGTTGGGTGAGGAGTGAGCACACGGATTATTATACAAAGTGGATAATTTGATTATTGAGTGGCGTGCTCTCATTGGCTAGTTTTGGATAATGGGAGTTAATAAATGCTTGACGGCGCAGTTATTGCAAATGATGAGGTGGAGTCTCAAGTGGCAATCCGTGTGAGCCTTTCTTTGCATTCTCATTGGTCTACAACTATATCACATGGATTGAACTTGTTTTTACTTTGGAAAATGGCAATTTAAGCCCCTTAAGTATGGCAGATTCACAATTTAAGCTAGGAACTTCATTTCTTTGGCATAAATGGTCCTTCCACTTGCATTCTTGATAAATTTGACCCTTTGACTTGGTTGACTGAAGAGTTGACCATGTTTGACTTTCATCTTGATTGACAAATTTACACTTTGGTCCTTCAACTTTGGAGTGTTGTCAAGATAGGTCCCTTGTCTTCAAAGTCTTGTCATCTTTGATCCTTCTTTGTCTATTTCATCCAAATAAGCTTGATTTTCTTCTTGTTTGCTTGAAAATGCATCCTTCTTACGTATTTATACACAAACATAAAACATACCACATAATTCCGCTTTATAGCACAAAAGTTAGGTATTTTCCTTGTGTTTTAGGGTGATTTGTTGATTAATTGATATGAGTTTTTGCTCATATCCAATCCCCTACGCTTGAACATTGCCATGACATCATGCAATGCTATATTCTAAAGCACAAATTTACATTCTCCTCATAATTAATCCACCTTGGCCAATATGGAATACATCTACACTACTCTACACTATATGATGCATGATTTTGATTTTGAACAATGCACTGCAAAAGAAACAATTCTACTTATATCTTTTTGGATTTTTATTGAAATGGTTTTGATGGAAATAACTCATAAAGAAATCAGTGACTTAGATTAGGGCTTTGGTACCATGGATACTTATCACCCTCAAGTTTCACTTTTCCATACCAAGCTTAAAAATGGGATCATTGCATTCCAAGTAAAAAGTGCATCAACTTATTCATGACAATTAAATGTGCAACCGGTTATTATTTGAGCAAACTGCTTGAGAGCAAATTTGTCATTATTTGAAGCGTGAAATATAAGAAATGTAAAATCTCAAAATAAGGAAGCACGGTTTTAACCCTAAGTAATCCTCTCATCCATTACTTAAAAAACCGCTCACAATTAATATAAGTCCGTTTCAAGAATAATAAGTCATTCGCCTTATGTGTAAAATCCTCATGTCATGCATTAATAAGTAGCTACACACTCGCTAAGGAAAGAAAAAGAAAACTCATGCAATAATTTACATCCGCCGCCTTTTTGAGACCTTGGATCTTCAACCCCGCAACCCGTCAAGGTAATATTGGATTGGAGCAATCTATCGAATCCCCGCAACCCGTCAAGGTAATACTGGAATTCAATAGTCACTATAATTAACACCACACTGCCCCTCTTGGGAGTCTTGTATAATTTTTTTTTCTCTTTTTTTTCTTTTTTTTCTAGCCACTCATTTTTTCATAAGCCGCTCTTATTTTTCTTTATTCCTCACAAAGAAAGTTGAAAATAATAAAAGGAAAAACACCCGCTAAGTATTAAGCATGACATAAGTCTAGTACACATAAACGTTATAACTTAGAATCTTAAGACGTACTTATACCAACCATGAATGATTAGACAAAAATGCATAAGAGATTACAAACCAATTAAAACCGTTCTTGATTATTTATTAACATATATACATGCGAAGAAAATAGAGGTAAAGAAGATAAGGGTTTAGCCACAAGTAATTATCATGAAGTTTATCTAACCCTTTTATACTTTCTTCAACTCTATCATTTCCCATTCTCCACAAATTTAAAATATCAACTAATGAGACTCGTGAATGCTTAGCCTAATAGACCAATGAAGGACTACATGGTTAAGGATACTAGCTAGAGAATGCTTGGATAAGCAAACTCAGGTTGAGTCAAAATATCCATGGCGGGCCTAATATGTCAAAGAAGTCTAAACTTGTTAAACCATGTTCTTATTATATTTTTTTCTCTTTTTCATTTTTTTATGAAAAACAAAAGAAGAAATATGCAAATGTGTTATGTAAATGAAAAATTATTAATGCAAAAATTATGAATGCATATTTTTTGTGGCGAAAGTAGATCAAAAATTTGAAAAATGTTTGAAAAATTAATTTTCCATGTTATCATGAAAGTCAATGACAAGTTCTACGTAAGGTCACTTCGATAGAAGACCCCCTACACTTAAGCTAAACATTGTCCTTAATGTTTAAGAGTATTAGAGTAAACTCCCCTACACTTATGACATTGAATAGACTTTGCTTAACCCAAGTTAAGGCAAGATCAACTATAGTGAATTCATTTTTAAAGCACAAGGTGTCTACGAAAGATCACAATAGTCACGAAGTGAACCGGATACAAGGGCCTCCTCCATAAGCTCCAAAGCACGTAATGAGTGAGCAACCCTACAAACAACATGAAGACAAAAGAAGGTCTACCCCAACACCTCTCAACAAAATTGCTATCCTTATTTCTAACCTACAACACTCTAGTTCTAACAACTTCTAAACCTAGTTATTCAAGCTTGATTTAAGGAGTCTCTAGCTCGACTCATCCCTCTTGAATTAATTCATGGGGAAAATGGGGACCTCTTGGACCATTTCAATGGAAATGTCCTCCCCAAAATATTGCTTCACACGGTGACCATTCACTTTAAAATTTGGACCATCGGGTTGTGACAACTCAATAGTTCCATATGGAAATACTTGAGCAATAGTGAATGGACCGGACCATCTCGACTTAAGCTTGCCCACAAAAAGTTTCAACCTTGAGTTAAAGAGGAGAACCGGCTCTCCAACTTTAAACTCACGGTTCTTGATCTTAGCATCATGCAATTTCTTAGTCTTCTCCTTATAAAGCAAAGAATTCTCATAGGCATTGGCTCTCAATCATTCAAGTAAATACAAATTAAGATCGTAAAAACATAAGCTTGTAATATAGCTACACCTAATTCCATCCATTTCATTAAGTTGATCCTTTCTATGTGAACCGGCTTGGTTTAAGTCAAAGTTAGCCCACTTGAGAGCCCAAGATGCCTTGTGTTCTAACTCGAATGGGAGGTGGCATGCTTTTCCATAGACAAGCCTATAAGGAGTACAACCAATTGATGTCTTAAAATCCGTCCTAAAAGCCCACAAAGCATCATCAAGTTTATCCGACCAAGAAGCTCGATGCTCTCCCACCGTTCTCTCTAAAATTCTCTTTAAACCACGATTTGTAACCTCGGTTTGGCCATTGGTTTGAGGGTGATACATGGTAGAAAGTCTATGATTAACTCCATATTTCTTCATAACTCTCGTGAATTGATCATTACAAAAGTGCGTACCACGATCACTTATGATGGCCCAAGGTACACCAAATCTAGCAAACAATTGCTTCAAGAACTTCACAACAACTCTAGCATCATTAGTAGGTTGAGCTAACTAACTAGAACTAGGAATGAGAGGAAATGAAGTTTGTTACAAAGCAGGTAAGGTAGTTACAACTAAGCTAACTAACTAAAGAGCCTGTCAGACTCTTGAGTTGGTTGAGCTAACTAACTAGAACTAGGAATGAGAGGAAATGGAGATGTGTGTGAAATTTACACACATTAACTACCTGCAAAAATGAGAGATTACAATCCTATTTATAGACAAATATGAGGAAGTTTTGGAGTTGATGACATGTTTCCACCACTTGTTTGTTGCCACATGTCACAAAGCTGCTAAATGTTCATCCTCATGTTCATCAGGAATTGGGGATTTTTGATTCAATGATTTTGAGCTTAATTGGTTGTGTTCAATGTATTCCTCTCTAAAAAACGATCAACTTTCATGTAGATAACTCCTTCTGAAATTAAGTGTATCTCATACATAATTCTGGGTTGCGTTGAAGAAGAAAGCGCCACGTGGAAAGCCCTGGTTGGGTGAGGAGTGAGCACACGGATTATTATCCAAAGTGGATAATTTGATTATTGAGTGGCGTGCTCTCATTGGCTAGTTTTGGATAGTGGGAGTTAATAAATGCTTGACGGCGCAGTTATTGCAAATGATGAGGTGGAGTCTCAAGTGGCAATTCGTGTGAGCCTTTCTTTGCATTCTCATTGGTCCACAACTATATCACATGGATTGAACTTGTTTTTACTTTGGAAAATGGCAATTTAAGCCCCTTAAGTATGGCAGATTCATAATTTAAGCTAGGAACTTCATTTCTTTGGCATAAATGGTCCTTCGACTTGCATTCTTGATAAATTTGACCCTTTGACTTGGTTGACTGAAGAGTTGACCATGTTTGACTTTCATCTTGACTTTGACAAATTTACACTTTTGGTCCTTCAACTTTGGAGTATTGTCAAGATAGGTCCCTTGTCTTCAAAGTCTTGTCATCTTTGATCCTTCTTTGTCTTTTTCATCCAAATAAGCTTGATTTTCTTCTTGTTTGCTTGAAAATTCATCCTTCTTACCTATTTATACACAAACACAAAACATACCACATAATTCCGCTTTATAGCACAAAAGTTAGGTAATTTCCTTGCGTTTTAGGGTGATTTGTTGATTAATTGATATGAGTTTTTGCTCATATCAATGACAAGTTCACCTAGTTATGGAGGTACCATAACTATAACACTAGAGGCACTAGTGTTATGACTTCACCATGGCGGAGTGATATCTCGTGGCGTCCCTTCAGTTTTGGCCATATTATTATTATTATCATGTGGGGCGTATGGGTGCATCCTAGTTACATGTTTCAGTCAGGATTTCATGGTGAATGTGGTGTGTGCCTTTCATCCTTCACAAGGAGCTGATTCCTCCTACCCACTTACCAGTAACATTAGAGGCATCCCCTCTAATTTGCATGACGAGGTCACCCCTCCAAGTATTCATGCACGTTGTTGAAATCATGACCTATATTGGCTTTTGGTACATTAACTAATAAAGATTTTCATAAGTAACGTAAGCTATGTTTTCAGAACTAAGGCCAGTTAACATGACAGACAAGTACGTTTTTCCAGGACTTATACATTTCCGCTGCTATTAGTCGTATTTATGTTTCAGCCATTCATACTATGTTGTATATCCGTGCACTCAGCGTTATGCTCATCCGTTAGTTTTTTTTTCATGTCCCAAAACGGCAGGTACTCAAGGACAGACTTGAGCATTTGGAGGACGTCCATAGGATGGAAGCTGCCATAGACTTCTTCTGTTGCCTTCATATACCTATGCTTGTGACAATCCGTCAATTTATGGTTGATATTTTATTCTCAAGTATTATTTAAAAACATTATTTTAATGTTACATTATGAACTCACTTATTTTTGGGAAGTAATTTGGATTTACGTCTTGAAGTAGCATCGACTACGTCTAAACCGGAGGATTCTACGTTACTTGCTTACGTTTACATACACCGTCTTTGATGACAGTCCGACATTTCAGAAAATAAATTTATCCGTGAATATTATTTTGGAGTTTTAAATTTGTGTTGGTTCATAAACTCACAAATTTATGAGAAGAAATTAGGACTTACGATTTTAATTTAACGTCCTTTACGACTAAACCTGAAACCTTAGAATTTCGTATTTACGTTTTCGAACTCCGTTTTTGATGAGACAATTTTTATTAGATTCGTTTTGTGCCGTTGATTCACAATTTATAAAAACGTTTTTCGTAAAACGACCCGAGGGCACGCAGATCGAGGAAACTAGAATCGAGGAGTACCCGTAAATAAATAGGGATGAGACAAGTGGGACACTTGTCCCACCCCCACTACTAGACGGCCAAGACAAGCTTGGTGGCAAGTTTTTACACCAACTTGCTACACATGTAACATAAGCTTACATTGTAAGCTAAAGTTTCATCCTAAAACCACAAAACTACTCATCTCATACCATTTTCTTCATTCACACATGCAAAACAACTTACAACTCTCTCCTTCTCTCTTGCTTGTGCCGTCCCATCTCAACCAAAACACCACCATCATACAATTTTTAACCACAAACATATGTTATAACTTACATATGTTAATCTCCATTCAAAAAGAGGAAGATTGGTGCAAGTTTTAACATCCAAGAAGGAGTTTCCTTGGTGTCTTGGGGCTGATTTTCCACAAGGGGTTCATGAAGAATGGTGGTCTTGAAGATGGTCTTGGTTATTCACAAGTTTCTCCAACAAAATCCATGTCCAAATCACAACTTACATCAACTTGGTGGTATAAAGATTGTCCTCCTCATCCTCTTGTTATTTTTGATTATGTAATCTTGTATTTCTTTTACTTATGTATATGTATATGATGATGAATGATGATTAAAAATATTGTGTGGGGATTTGGTGTTGATAAACATGCTTAAGAAGATGGACAAACTACATGTAAAATGGTAATCTTGTTTAAATGGTAGGCTGTATAAAAACAGTAACTAACCACATGTTAGGCTGATAAAATGATGAAGTAGAATCAATTTACAGTAAGCTATGGGTCTTGTACACATGTGAGAGTTGGCCATGCAATGGAATCATTGTAATGAGTGAGATATGATCAAAACAAGTTTAGAGTACCAATCTGAGTTCACTGTTTTGGACGATTTTTAGAAAATACTTAGAGGCAGATTCAACAGTAGCTATAGAGGAGTTAAATGGAGCACATATCATGTCGTTTATGTCATAACAATTTGAGCTTCTATCTCCATATAGAACTCTAGATATGGCAGTTTTGGTGAACATGAAAATAAAAATCAGATTTTGAGAATTAATGTTTATTACTATTATATAAGCACTCAAAATTATATTGTAAAAAATGTAAAATTAAAACCCACTAACTCATGAATTTTATTTATATAAATATGTTAAAGTTTAAATAAATGGATAAATTATAAAAATGGTAGTGGAATAATATTTATAAGTTATAAAAACTATAAACTTGATTTTTACGACTCTTTCGGCTATTACCGTAAAATTAACGTTTTCGCCAATTAAAACATAGACGATCAAACCCGTCTAATGTAAAGTTTTTAAAAGTCATATACTGATATATAAGTATCTAATACAAGTAAAAACCGATAAAACCCAAACTATAGGACATACGGACATTAACGAGCTAAGTAAACATATTGGACTAATAATTGGACTAAATAAGTTAAACACTTATAAAAAGAACTTATTGGGCTTAACCCATTTGGGCCCAACTTGTAAAGTTTAAATACTGATAATATAAGTATAAAATGGATTAAAACAAGTTAAAGAACTTATAATAAGTTTATTGGACCTAGGATACGTAAATAGGTAAAACTAGTAAACTAGTAAGAAGTTACCAATACGTAAACACTAAAAAGAGTAAAAGAGAATATGTAAACCCACTTGATCATCATATATATAAAATCATCATATGTATACATAATTGTTATTTTTATAAATTCATTGGACAAGAGTCTAAGACGAGTATTATTTGTCTAGGTTTCCGTGATTGAAGCACGTACCGTACGTCCGAATTGCCGATAACCCGCTTTCCCACATCAACGTGAGTTCATAGCCTCGCACTCTTTTAAATGTTTTTATGAAATGTTTTATAAACCCGCGAGGGAGATAACATGTTAGTTTTTATAAAATAGGACACCATTTGTCCCGATTATTTGTTTATTGATTTGGACCCGAATGATTGTATGACCCGATTGTATGACCTGATAAATGATTAAAGGACCCGATAGATGAAATAAAATGGATTATTAAAGTTAGGTTATGTCACTAAAAGTCCCATTAGCATGAATTGTGAACTACCGGGATTTGGTAGACGCTTGTGCATATAATAGTACTATTTGGGGACGATCACCCCAGTTCGCGCCTTGACGGTTGATCCCCGTCGTGCCACATTGATTGGTAAGCGAATTTATGTATGAGAAGATTTCCATAGCGTGACCTTTGTGACGACACGCTAATTTAGATGGGCAAATTGAGTATCGGGTTAGCTACCCGTTGTTTGGTTTAGTAAGGTAACAATGTCATGCGGCTTATAATAATCCAAATTAACGAAATACTACTAGACGCACCGAATTATGATGTATTTCCTAACTAGCAATACGGGTCATACTATTGATATTATGTTCGTGTTTTGGTTTTTCATAACCACATTCATATAACGGTTTTTATTTAACTTTATACAACGTCATGAGACGTATTGTATGATATTTTTACGACATTGTCTCGTATGATGATTTTTAAGGAAAATGCCTATATTATGATTTTCGACAAGGATTTGTATAAAAATGACTTTGGCTATTTTATGGCCTATTACAAAGATTTGTATAAAATGATTTTCAGTAATAATTTTATACTGATATTATATTGAAGGAATTTATTAAACTCTATGAATTCACTTGGCGTTATAATCTTTTCTTTTAACATGTTTTATCTCAGGTACTTGAAGGCAATTCTCGGGAAGACAACAAAGAATTCATCGCCCGCACTTAAATAACAATATTTTCCATTCAAATACTTTGTAAAACTTTGTATGAAATAATATGACTTGGGACCTATGTAACTTGATATTTATGAATGGAAATGCTTTATTAATAAAACGACGCGACTTTTAAGCGTTGTCTATAATGTGAGTAATGTGCTATCCCGTAACACCAACTAGTCTTCCGATGTATTGAGTTGTATAAATTTGGGGGTGTTATAGCTTGGTACCAGAGCTCTCGTTATAGAGAACGAAAGATTTTTAAAACCAAGGTTTTGAATAAAACATTTCAAAATCTTTTAACTATAAACATTTTTCTAAAATTGTCTAAAAATCTTTTGACTATAACGGTGCCGAAGAATTCCCGAGTTACCGACAAGGCCAGACTGAGAAGTGTGATTTTAATATATATAACTTGGATTATATATATATATATGATGTAATTTGATTACATGATTGTTTGATGATTATTTTGATATTTATACGAGTTATTTATACGACGTAGATTGTCACAAGGAACCCTAAATCCCCTAGTAAATTAATCGAATCTATTCTCCTATGAATTCTAGCTATCCTAGATCTAAACCAAGTTGTGGATGTTTATAATCCCAACAAATGGTTGATATTCGTAGAAATGTAGATAGTAGTTGATTGTGATATTGAAGAATAATTGGCGAGATTAAATCTGATATCGATGTCATGACGATCTTTCCTTATAGAGTGGAGTTTGAAAAAACGTTATCACCTGGAAAGATGTCATCTGATTCGTTGTCACCCAATTATTAAATTTGAAATCGAAAGGGTGAATGTTGCACTTGAGGCTGTCATTGGAACCATTACCCAAAAGCCTCATGCCACTAGTACCTTTCCGAGAAGTCTAGTTGAATGATCAAGTCATTCCATACTAGTGACTCATTTGATAATTATTGATAAAGGAGTTATAGGATTAGAAATTAAGTGTTGTTCATATCGAGCTTTTATTTCCCTATTAAGGTCTAAGAATAAGATTGAAAGTATTGGAATATGAGGTAGGATATTGCATTGAGTATAAGTTGATTGAAACTTGAATAAAGTAAAATTTAACCCGAATGGAATAAGAAATTGTTAAGAAGAATTCGTTAAGTTCTGTGATTGAATGATAAGGTATTAATTGATTATTGATTCGTGTTAAGGGTTGTTCCTAGGCCATTGTCCACTAACGAGGATGTCCAGTGTCCAAGAAATAAATTGAAGAAATCTTCTTCTGATATGAGACCGATGGATCTTCTGGGACATGTGGAACACCTAATGACTCTTGTAGATTAATATTCATTGTGGTATCTTCTAAAAATCCCTAACTTAACCGAGACATCAGTTGGTAGGATGAGTTCTGAGAATTGTATGACATAGTGACATGTAATGTGTTACGGTAAAATTTTGACTTGTTTGTGATTGATGAAAAAGACTACCTTTGATTGTTAAATCCTACATGTATCGATGTTATCTATCTTTTATTGCTTCATCCTAATGTTCGCATTAGTGATGCAACCATTGAACAAGTACTCATCTTGATTTGAGTTACATTGTGAATCATTCTTCGTGAGTGCCATCGAGGTCATGAACCTCATGATTATTTGGCTAAGCTCATTTCCTATTATATTGTAGTTAGTTCTTGGTGAACAACTTTTCATCACTCTTTTGCAGATCACTCACTGTTTTTATAAGTTAAAACAGTATTCCTTGAGAAAAATTGAATTCTCATCACTAAAAGGATTATTCAAAGTGAGACTTATAAATAATCATTATTGAAATAAAGTTGATTATGAAATACCTTGGAAAAATTAATTGTTTTCATAATAAAGAAAATCTTTGTAAATTTATTTTTGATTCTTATTTAAGAATTAAGCATGAAAATGTTTTTATTATAAACATGATGATAAAATTTTGACGAACTGAGTATTGCATCGTTAGTCTTGAAATTGTATATAGTTGCGCGCCTACATACAATTTGGAATGGACCATGCAAGGCTGATTAGTAGTCACCCTAAAACTAATGAATAAACACTATATTTTCTTTGAAGATTGTGAAAGATTAAATTTTATGAGATCTGCAAGAAGTGCAAAATAGGGACATAGTGTTAGGGACACCTACATATGTGCCCGTACTATTTATTCTTCTGAGTCGAATTTACTCATCTGTGGAAATTGTCTTATTTGACAATTGACAATTCTTTCTTGTCCGATTCTCCCGTAGTGAGATTCTTAGGAAAAGTATCTGATTACCGAGTGTTGATACCCGACTGGATGTATCGAAGTTCCTATCGTTTCTTTTGATTTGGTTTCATTTGAATGACCTGGGTAACGATCCGAGGAGCTTTCGAATGCGTACTCAATTTATGAAAACATGGGATATATTCACATTCGTTAAATGTTTTCGTCTGTATCTGATTTGAAATTCTATGCATAGATTATGCGTCGACCTTACTCTTTTAATAGTAGTTATGTCTCCTGATATCCTTGAATTTGTGAAGGATTATGAATTATTATTAGTCTTTTGAGAAGATCACATCTTATCGACGACAATAAAACTGGAAAGTTAGTAATGCCAGTAGAATGGATTGATTGATTATGACGTGACGACATTGTCTTAATTGATGGGAACTCGAATAGAATTCCCCTAAATGATAAGATGTTGATCATCAAAAGTGATCTAAATAATTCTTGAAGGATGATTGTATCCTGCATTTAGACTTGAAATTTTACCGTGAATGGTTGTGAATTAGTCATAGATATTATAATCTAGAAAGAACCTAAAATGAATGTATTAAAAGATGTTTATGTTATCTGAAACTTTAGGAAGTATTTGTTGATGAATTACCTAGACTTTCGCCATTAAGGCAAGGTGAAATTGGTATTGATTATATTCCCAGTGCTGCACCTGTGGCTTGTGCACTGTACGTCAGCACCATCTAAATTAAAGGAATTACCGTACAACTGAGAGAGTTGTCGGATAAAGATTTTATTCCACCAAGCTCGTCATCATGAAGAGCTATGGTGATATTATTCCTTATATTTGTTGAAGTACCGTGAACTGAGTAAATTGACAATCGAAAACGATATCCATAACTCGAAATGGAAGATTTGTTCGATCATTTACAAGGTTTTAGCGTATGTTTTAAAAATTTGATCGACGGCATGGTTATCGTCAACTTCGCGTCCGCGAAGAAGATTATCTATTCCAATCACTAAATCCAGAAATTGTAATGAACATTATGAGTTTCACGTGATGTCGATTGGATTGACCAATGCACATGTAGCATTCATAAATTTGCTGAATCACGTGTGTAGGCTGTAATTTGATAAATTCATGCTTGTAATCATTAAGGACCATTTGTTTGTTTATAAGAATAAGAAGGAGTTAATAATTATTTATAGATTGCCCTGAATTGGCCGAACAATAAAAACATGTACCTTGAATAATTAATATGTGATTAAAGACTTAAACCTTTACATTATTTGACTATGTGATTAATAGATAATAGAATCTATATTGACTTTTCAAAGATTAGAGCCATTAAGGCTTAGGGTTATAACAAAAAGAAAATGGAAATATGTTTTGACAAATGTTTTAACAAAGGATTTTTTTTTTAGGGATCATTCCCTTATAACCAAAGCATTTAACTAAACTCTTGTTTAGGGGTAAATGTTTTTGCATACCTTAAGACAACCTAAGAAGGAATGAGGAAACCCATTTAAACCATAACTTGAAATTTGAAACAACAATTTTTGCTTTTCAACTAGGAAAATTTTGACCAAAATATAAGCAAAGATTTTTCGAACATTTACGAATCCTATTAAATATTTTTGATAAATCAACAAAAAAATCGTGTTAATTAAATTAAAAATTTGTTTTGAACATTTTATTATAATTGGTCGGACTAAGAAATTTAAACTTTTAACGTTTACGCTTCATAAAAATTTAATAATTATTATTTAATTAATTGTAATAAATATCGACGCTTTAAACGTCGGATTGAGCAAAACTGATAAAAATAATAGGGGAGACGAAACTAAAACTTAGAAAATATGAAGAAAGAATTTATGAATGAATTGTGATCATGATAATTATTTCATCAGGAAAGGTGAATACAGATACTGACATATTATATAAAAAGGATAAAGAGTCAATTAGGATGTGTTCCTTAGTAATGATTGTGCAAATAAATTGCCGAACAATATAAAAATAAACAATGTTTGTAAAAAGGATAATATAGATAATAAAAAGAGATTCGCGACTAATATGAAACATTAAGATTGAGAAGCCGATGGCATTAAATGTTTTAAAGGGCCGTTTATGGTTGCCTAAATATGGAAGATTGTGAGATGTAGTTAAATTGGAAATCTTGTAAGTATAAGTATTATATGTATGTCATTTTTGACTAAAAGTATCGTTGTCTTAAGAAGTTGTACTAATGACAAATTATGAAGGCAGACATCGCCTCATACATTAGTAAACGTCTAGCTTTTTCAAAGGTCATCATCTGAATTTGATTCGATTTGGGTCATCATCGACAGACTGACAAAATCTGCTAATATCATTCCTGTTAATGATAGAATCTTGATGAAGAAAATGACTCTTTTGTATTTAAAGGAGTTGTTTAAACATGGTGTGCCTGTATCGATCATCTCTATCAAGATCCTCGCTTCGCATCGAATTTATAGAGATTTGCTCAGAAGTCATTGAGAACGAATCTTGATGAGAGTACTATGTACCACCCCAATTGAAGGGACGAGGTAAAGTAACGATTCAAAATACTATAAGTGCTGTTCTATGTTTGAATGATTTACCTTTGGTAATAAACCGTATAATCGCTTTCCCTTGGAAAGATTATCATTGATAATTATCATGTTAGTATCGAGATCGAATCTTGTTAGTATCTATATTAGAGCATCTGTAAGCAGGAGTTGAGATGAAGACACCCGACATACACCCACTTTGAGTTGGACTTGTCTTTTAGGTTTAAGGTTTCCTATGATGGCGAACCTAACCTTACAAAATACTCGACCCTCGAGACCTGAAATGATTGTTGAAATTAGGATTTGATTATTGATTGTCAGTAGTGGGCAAGAGGTTGTGTGAATATGAAATGTAGATCTTGAAGTGCCAGATGGGTAGCGAAGTTATGCCAAAAAATTTAACCTTGGAAAAATGAATTAATGATCTGACAAATCATGGGATATAAGTCCCCGTTGTATGGGACCATTGAGATGACGTAAAAGATTGGTTTGAAAGGCATATAAGCTGGATCTACCCTAGGACTTCAAAAGCTGCGTGATTTATGTTTCGTAGATCGAACTTGATAAAAGTTGCATTCATCAAAAACCCGTGAACATCATGGATAGAGAAAGTAAGTCAACATTAAGCCTGATCTTATTCCCGTAGTTATGTTTGATGAAACTCGCGTATTGTAATGAATTACACTTGTGAGAAAAGACCGAATGTGGAGGAAATACCCACATGGCTTTAACTCTATAAGAAGTGAGTAGTAAGATGATCTTTGAGGACAAAGATCCTGTTTAGGGGTAAATGCTGTGACAATCCGTCAATTTATGGTTGATATTTTATTCTCAAGTATTATTTAAAAACATTATTTTAATGTTACATTATGAACTCACTTATTTTTGGGAAGTAATTTGGATTAACGTCTTGAAGTAGCATCGACTACGTCTAAACCGGAGGATTCTACGTTACGTGCTTACGTTTACATACACCGTCTTTGGTGACAGTCCGACATTTCAGAAAATAAATTTATCCGTGAATATTATTTTGGAGTTTTAAATTTGTGTTGGTTCATAAACTCACAAATTTACGAGAAGAAATTAGGACTTACGATTTTAATTTAACGTCCTTTACGACTAAACCGGAAACCTTAGGATTTCGTATTTACGTTTTCGAACTCCGTTTTTGATGAGACAATTTTTATTAGATTCGTTTTGTGCCGTTGATTCACAATTTATAAAAACGTTTTTCGTAAAACGACCCGAGGGCACACAAATCGAGGAAACTAGAATCGAGGAGTACCCGTAAATAAATGAGGATGAGACAAGTGGGACACTTGTCCCACCCCTACTACTAGACGGCCAAGACAAGCTTGGTGGCAAGTTTTTACACCAACTCGCTATACATGTAACATAAGCTTACATTGTAAGCTAAAGTTTCATCCTAAAACCACAAAACTACTCATCTCATACCATTTGCTTCATTCACACATGCAAAACAACTTACAACTCTCTCCTTCTCTCTTTCTTGTGCCGTCCCTTCTCAACCAAAACACCACCATCATACAATTTTTAACCACAAACATATGTTATAACTTACATATGTTAATCTCCATTCAAAAAGAGGAAGATTGGTGCATGTTTTAACATCCAAGAAGGAGTTTCCTTGGTGTCTTGGGGCTGATTTTCCACAAGGGGTTCATGAAGAATGGTGGTCTTGAAGATGGTCTTGGTTATTCACAAGTTTCTCCAACAAAATACATGTCCAAATCAAAACCTACATCAACTTGGTGGTATAAAGATTGTCCTCCTCATCCTCTTGTTATTTTTGATTATGTAATCTTGTATTTCTTTTACTTATGTATATGTATATGATGATGAATGATGATTAACAATATTGTGTGGAGATTTGGTGTTGATAAACATGCTTAAGAAGATGGACAAACTACATGTAAAATGGGTAAATCTTGTTTAAATGGTAGGCTGTATAAAAACAGTAACTAACCACATGTTAGACTGATAAAATGATGAAGTAGAATCAATTTGCAGTAAGCTATGGGTCTTGTACACATGTGAGAGTTGGCCATGCAATGGAATCATTGTAATGAGTGAGATATGATCAAAACAAGTTTAGAGTACCAATCTGAGTTCACTGTTTTGGACGATTTTTAGAAAATACTTAGATGCTGATTCAACAGTATCTATAGGAGAGTTAAATGGAGCACATATCATGTAGTTTATGTCATAAAAATTTGAGCTTCTATCTCCATATAGAACTCTAGATATGGCAGTTTTGGTGAACATGAAAATAAAAATCAGATTTTGAGAATTAATGTTTATTACTATTATATAAGCACTTAAAATTTTATTGTATAAAATGTAAAATTAAAACCCACTAACTCATGAATTTTATTTATATAAATATGTTAAAGGTTAAATAAATGGATAAATTATTAAAATGGTAGTGGAATAATATTTATAAGTTATAAAAACTATAAACTTGATTTTTACGACTTTTTCGGCTATTACCGTAAAATTAACGTTTTTCGCCAATTAAAACTTAGACGATCAAACCCGTCTAATGTAAAGTTTTTAAAAGTCATATACTGATATATAAGTATCTAATACAAGTAAAAACCGATAAAACCCGAACTATAGGACATACGTACATTAACGAGCTAAGTAAACATATTGGACTAATAATTGGACTAAATAAGTTAAACACTTATAAAAAGAACTTATTGGGCTTAACCCATTTGGGCCCAAATTGTAAAGTTTAAATACTGATAATATAAGTATAAAATGGATTAAAACAAGTTAAAGAACTTACAATAAGTTTATTGGACCTAGGACACGTAAATAGGTAAAACTAGTAAACTAGTAAGAAGTTACCAATACGTAAACACTAAAAAGAGTAAAAGAGAATATGTAAACCCACTTGATCATCATATATATAAAATCATCATATGTATACATAATTGTTATTTTTATAAAGTCATTGGACAAGAGTCTAAGACGAGTATTATTTGTCTAGGTTTCCGTGATTGAAGCACGTATCGTACGTCCGAATTGCCGATAACCCGCTTTCCCACATCAACGTGAGTTCATAGCCTCGCACTCTTTTAAATGTTTTTATGAAATGTTTTATAAACCCGCGAGGGAGATAACATGTTAGTTTTTATAAAATAGGACACCATTTGTCCCGATTGTTTGTTTATTGATTTGGACCCGAATTATTGTATGACCCGATTGTATGACCCGATAAATGATTAAAGGACCCCATAGATGAAATAAAATGGATTATTAAAGTTAGGTTATGTCACTAAAAGTCCCATTAGCATGAATTGTGAACTACCGGGATTTGGTAGACGCTTGTGCATATAATAGTACTATTTGGGGACGATCACCCCAGTTCGCGCCTTGACGGTTGATCCCCGTCGTGCCACATTGATTGGTAAGCGAATTTATGTATGAGAAGATTTCCATAGCGTGACCTTTGTGACGACACGCTAATTTAGACAGGCAAATTGAGTATCGGGTTAGCTACCCGTTGTTTGGTTTAGTAAGGTAACAATGTCATGCGGCTTATAATAATCCAAATTAACGAAATACTACTAGACGCACCGAATTACGATGTATTGCCTGACTAGCAATACGGGGTCATACTATTGATATTATGTTCGTGTTTTTGTTTTTCATAACCACATTCATATAACGGTTTTTATTTAACTTTATACAACGTCATGAGACGTATTGTATGATGTTTTTACGACATTGGCTCGTATGATGATTTTTAAGGCAAATGCCTAATTATGATTTTTGACAAGGATTTGTATAAAAATGACTTTGGCTATTTTATGGCCTATTACAAAGATTTGTACAAAATGATTTTTAGTAATAATTTTATACTAATATTATATTGATGGAATTTATTAAACTCTATGAATTCACTCGGCGTTATCGCTGACCTTTTTCTTTTAACATGTTTTATCTCAGGTACTTGAAGGTAATTCTCCGGAAGACAACAAAGAATTCATGGCCCACACTTAAATAACAATATTTTCCATTCAAATACTTTGTAAAAATTTGTATGAAATAATATGACTTGGGACCTATGTAACTTGATATTTATGAATGGAAATGCTTTATTAATAAAACGACGCAACTTTAAGCGTTGTCTATGATGTGAGTAATGTGCTATCCCGTAACACCAACTAGTCTTCCGTTGTATTGAGTTGTATAAATTTGGGGGTGTTACAATGCTTGTTTAGTCATTTCTCATTTCCTTTACTTTATTATGTTTGGGAACCGATGTTTGATTCCGGTTTTCCCTATGGTCATGTATGTTTTAGTACATATTACCTTGCATGCTTTGATGACACGCCATAATCACGCGTGACATTCCATTTATCAAAATGGGGTGTTACAATTATGGTATCAGAGACAAGGCTTCGACCTGTAGGCTCTAAAACTTGACATGTGACTAGTAGGCAGTCACTAGGAGCTTCCTAAGCCAACGCTTGTTATTCCATGTATTGATGTGTTCAGCACATTGTTGTTTTAACCATGATGTTTTCAGCACCTTGATGTTTTAACCTTGATGTTTTCATTGATACTGTTTTACTAATATGGATGGACAAACGTCATTCATATTTAGTATTGTGTCATTGTTTCATGCACGATGTTCCTAGTGAACTGTGACTAATGTGAACTAAACCCTAGTAGTTCATAATTAGTCACATAAATTTTTTTCTGATAAGTTTTGACAGATGATTTTTACTTATTTATGTTTCATGTATCATTGTTGCAGGAACTTTGACTAAGTAATGGTTGGTACATGACTGGCCCTATTTAGTCGCATGTGCTTTTATCGAAACTTTAAACTTTGGGACCGACCCATAGGCGTCCCCTCACCATGTCTCTTGTTTTGGGACCGACCCATAGGCGTCCCCTCGCGCATATAAAGGTTTTTATGAACTGCATCATGTATTCATGCACTGTTTTCATGCATAAGTTTTTCTCATGATTTATTGGCATAAATTTTTTTTCATGTCCCCTCATAAGTTAATATGTTTTTATGTCAAGTATGTTTTCATACTGTCATGGTTAACTTCAGTTTCATGCTGATTATGTTATATAACTTCGGTTTCATCCTTCATGTTAAGTTGTTTCATGTTTCTTCATGATAATTCCGTCTTCATGTTGATTACGTCTTACGCCGCTTTTGTTATTTATGCTTTCATGCAAGATATTGTTGGATTTCATTGAATCCTGCTTTCATGATAGTCATGGTTGGTTTCATTGATCATGCTTTCAGGCAAATCATCGTTGAATTCTGTAAGCACACTTTAAAGTTTCTCTATGCAACTAGAATGATGTATATGCTGGCATTGCCAGGTTATCATGATGGTTTTTCTAACCGTTTAACCGATTATAGTTCCTTTAAAATCATGACAAATGATCGACCCCATATCGATCATTTCATGTGCATTCCATGTGTACTCCATGTACCGTATTCCATGTGTATTATACGCACCTAAATCCATGTGTATTCACTTGCAACACTTCACGGGTATTCGCTAGTCGATTCTGAATCATCTCAGGCGTATTTTCACTTGCTGATATTCTACAAGATTGCTGATGCCGCTCATAACTTGGAGATGCTACTAAAGGTTGATGTTGCTGATGTTTGGACAAGCTACGAAGTGCGGATGCTGTTCACAACCTGGAGATCCTACAAGACGAAGACAAAGGCGTTAGAGCAAAGCAATTGGACGAGAAGATGCTTTACCATCAGATGATTTCCATCAATCATTGTCCCTAATTCTTAGTTACATGTCACACGTCATTCAGTTGTCGTTTCAGTCATATGAGTGCAAACCGGTACCAGTCGGCCACTCAGTTGAATATTTACATGAATCACAGTCATGAGAATGACCATTATGGAACTGACAGACAAGACGATAGTAACCGCTACTATGACAACAACTATCCTAGAAAATCGCAACCGAAGCTCCGGCCGCGGATGTGATCAGAAATACAAAGGATCAGTAGTCCAACCGATTCGCCAATTTTGGCATAATAACCTAATACTTGTAGTTCTATTTGTTTCACATCTCGAGACACATGTCAAGACATTAGTCAAGATACATGTCTCATGTATACTTTCCGAAGACACATGTCAAGACACCAGTCATGACACATGTCATGTTTATATTTCCAAGACACGAGTCAAGACACATGACTCACGTCAAATTCTAGAACATCCCTAAGAAACTCAGGGTACCCTCCAAAGGGTATATCCATTTTTTTGTGCCATGTATTAATTAGGCCACAAGAATTTCAGTACCAACAACGACGTATCAGTAAGATCTGTCACGATTGCTCGATGACACTTTCATCTCTTGCACCAATATTTCATATATTCATGACCATAAAGGACACCATTCGTATTCTCCATGTATACGAAGGTTTTCCTTTAGCCTAATGATAAGGTTCAAACTGCTAACGCATTACCTCAGACAGATGCGAGTTGAATTTCATCCTAGTTATGGACTATGAACAACACACCATGCTACGATTCATGATCATGTACAGTAATGTTCAGGCTCCTGAATACATTCAGATTGATTTCCATCAGGAAAATCTGTACAAATTATCTATGCTTACAAGCATGTGCTTTGTTTGCCATGGTTGCTAAAATTTTCTAGCTGTCAGTTAAGACACGACCACTGAAGTTCCTTTTACGCATAACCAGCCAATTATACCAAAATCTTCCCATATATTCAAGAAAACCCTTCATGGATAAGGACGGTAACATGAGATTATGTGTCGACTACTGTCGATTTAAACAAATCACCATTCATAACTGTTATTCTCCTCCACGTATTGACAAGATCGGATTCATTTAGGTTGTTAATCACTTTCCAAGATCGGACTCATGATCATGCTACCAACAGTGATGAGTGAAAGAGCAGAACATTTCCATGACTGCTATTAGTACACGACTCGGTCATGCGAGATTCATGATTTTTTATTAGTCTCATAAAATCCCAACAACATTATGAACTTAATAAATTGAGTTTCCATGAACTCATGAACAAATCCATCAGTGTTTTCATCTATGACAACCTAACCTTCTCTAAAGTCTGGAGAAGAGTAGGAAGACCATATTTACACTATGTTGCAAATTCTACGATAGGAGAAATTTCACCCTGAATTTTTTAATATAAATTCTGGTTGATTACAGTGACACGCTGAATCACATGGATCCTCACGATTAATCTTAACATGACACAGCTTATGCGTAAAGGTGAGAACCCTACACTACGTTAAGAGTTTAAAGAAAATCCTACGCTAAGAGAAGTCTAATTTCAGAGACTTATAGTTCCGCAAATTTCTACGTATCAAGTTTCTACGAAGCAAGATATAGTTACGTTCATATCTAAGTACCTGACATACCAACAGGCTAAGATAGAACACCAACTGACTAGGATGTTTTCCATCATCAGAATTGTGAACAGAAATGGGACAAGATCTCCATGGATTTTTGTTACCAGATTAACGTAAACTTAGAAGAAGCATCATGATATCTGTGTTATTGTCAACAGTTTGACCAAGTCTGCAGAATCCTTACATCCACAAGGATGTCAGAGCCAGCAGATTGATCGGACATGTTCCAGCCAAGGCTCACCCGATCACTTGGTAATCCCTCAGCTATCGGGCCAGACAAAGGTTCGCATTTGTACTTCCTATTTACACTCACGTCCTTGTTCTAAATTTACGACTTGCTTTCACGCTCACGTTCATGACACTATTCACGTTCATGATCGTATCCTGGTTTACGATTTTATGTTCAACTTCGTTCTGGGAAGTTTTGCAAGAACTTGAGAGACCAGACTCAAGTTTAGTATAACTCCCCATCCTCAGATGGACGTTTCACGTCATATTCCACGTCTCACCTTGTAGCGTTTGGTGTACCGCAATTGTATTCCATGTTCACGATATGTTTCATAAGTCATGTTCATTCCACGTTCCTCATATCACGTTCACGATATGTTACACGTATCATTGATCATGATATGTTTGCGTATACTACACTCACCATGTCTCTACGTATCACGTTCAAAATTTTTCACGTATCACGTTCAAAATCTTTCACGTATTACGTTTCAATATGTCCCACGCATCGTTGCTAATTATCAGTTAGGTTAGATTATTTTGCATCGTAATGTTTCCGTTACCCTTGCACGTTAACTCTTATTTCCTCGATCGAATTCAGGGGGATCTATTTTACGTAGATGACAATGAACTTTTACGTATTTTTAAGTCAAGGCCAGGAGGACCAAGATTTATCATTGTGTCACGATCTTGAGAAGGAACCGTTCCAAGAGGGAAGCCACTTGGAAACGGACAAGTTCATCCGGACTTCTTATCCGTTTTTCTCTTATCGATTAGATAAGTCCTTTCAGTGACGTCACGTTCCATGTCCTTTCAAGACATGTCACGTTCCACGTTCCTTCTACCATGTCACCTGCATGTCCTTTTATCTTACATGCCCTCTCAGTTGATTCGGGTATGTTCCTCTTTCAGCTTACTTTATCTATAATTCGGGGACGAGTTATTCTTTTTAGGGGGGAGAGTTGTAAAACCCGCATGCTTTTACCATGAATAGTACATATATAATCATACGTACATGATTAGAACTTTCCTTTTATAGCACGTTTACGTCTCACGAATAAGGAATTACAAGTATTACGTACGTGTTATTACACGATAAGTATTTAATACGTATTAAGACCCGATAATTATTATCAACAATAATTATAATCACGAACATGAAATCATGAACGTAAATAATCACGAACCTATTATCATGTATTTACATATATTTATTACAATTATAAATATAATTTACGACACGAACGAGTAATAATTAAATCACGTAAACACGACACGAGAACACATAAATAAATAGAACATGAGAAAACAATGGGTTTCCCTTTGGGGGCCCACATACCCACGTCTAGAAGAGGAAGGAAGGGGCCAAGCCCACTTTTGATTTAACTAAAATAAGAAAAGGAGGAAACATATTTTTCATTAACAGAAGAATTAGAAAATAATACAAACCCTAGCCTCTTCCTTTCTCTCCTTTTTGGCCGCCACATATAATCACCAAGAGGGGTGCTTGGTTGATTTTGGTTGATCCAATTATTGCAAGGTTGTTCGTGTTAGTAATTTCCTTTTGATCCATGAGTCGGTAATCTTCTTAAACCTTTTCTTTTTAATTATTATTAGATCTAAACACATGAAATCATAGAGTTATTAAAACAAGTCAATAAACATGTAGATCTAATCAAGTGGGATTAAAAACATATGGTTTAAGGGGTGTTTAGTTCGGCTAATGGGTAAACCGAGAGCAAGGCTCTCGGTGGTTGTGTGATCATCACCAACCGAGACCACAAGGTCTCGGTTTGGTTGGGGTGTTTCGGCCGCAAGAAACCAAGGGACCCCGACACATGTCGGGGTTAGCATTGGTGGTCTAAGGGGGTCTCACCTACAAACAAACACGCACCACCGGTTTAAGCCGGTGGCGGTTTGCCATGGTTAAGGGTTGTAGATCCGGTTCAAGGGGTTCACGTGCCGGTTCATGACATGTTTAGATTTAAAACACGGGTTCGGTTCATGATTTATTTTACAAGTTAATTATTTATTTTTACAAGTTAAATAATTACAAGATTTAATTAAATTAATTTAACATTCTATGTAATTAATTTAATATAGACATGACTTAGGTTAATTATTATTAATAATAATACATGACTTTAACCTAGGTATTTTATGATTTAATTTTAGACTAAAGTAATTAATTAATTATTAAAACATGGCATATAATTAATTAATTATCATGACTTAGGTTATATTAATAATAAATATTAATACATGTTTTAACATAAGTATTATTACCTTTTATTTAGTTAAATCATGTTATATTTAATTAAATCTTATAACCTATAGTTTATTTAAATTACATGTAATAATTAATAAACTATATTATATATCACATGACTTAGAATATTGATCAGTAAAAGTTAAGCTTATATTATTAGCTTAATAATCCAGCTTATTTCTATCTATGTAAACTTTCTATTTTTAGAAACCTATGTAATTAAGGCAGCTAATCTATTTATGGAAACTTTCTATTTTTAGAAACCTATGTAATTAAGGCAACTAATCTATTTATGGGAACTTTTTATTTTTAGAAACTTATTTAATTAAGGCAACTAATCTATTTATGGAAACTTTCTATTTTTGGAAACGTTGTATTTTTGGAAATTTGTATTTTTGGAAACTTTCTATTTTTGGAAACTTTCTATTTTGGAAACAGTTTATTTTTGAAAACATTCTATTTTTGGAAACTTTCTATTTTAGGAAACCTGCTATTTTTAGAAAGTTACTTATTATTACACAACAAGTATAATAATACAAGAAATACAAGTAATACTTAATCAGAATAGATAGAATACATGATAAACATAGTATAACGATAAAATCAGTAAAACATGACATGAACATATAAAACAAGCTAAGATATGATATAAAACCACTTACATACTCAGTAATCAGAATACTTATATACGTATATTATCTATGTAGCATTAGTGACATCGAAGTAGGACTCTCTTCCGTTCGTCTTCTTCGTTCACTGGACATAAGGTACGGATTTCCCGTCCTTTTAGTATGGACATTCTTTCCTTCATTAGGATTTCCCGTATGCAGCCAACTGTTTTCCCCAGTAGTTACAGATTAAATGCTTATGTTTTATTAGTTACCTTAGCCATATACATGCATGACCAGTTCACCTAGTTATGGAGGTACCATAACCATAACACTAGAGGCACTAGTGTTATGACTTCACCACGGCGAAGTGATAGCTCGTGGCGTCTCTTCAGTTTTGGCCATATTATTATTATCATGTGGGGCGTATGGGTGCATCCTAGTTACATGTTTTAGTCAGGATTTCATGGTGAATGTGGTGTATGCCTTGCATCCTTCACAAGGAGCTGATCTCTCCTACCCACTTACCAGTAAAATTTGATGCATCCCCTCTAATTTGCATGACGAGGTCACCCCTCCAAGTATTCATATACGTTGTTGACCTCATGACCTATATTGGCTTTTGGTACATTAACTAATAAAGATTTTCATAAGTAACGTAAGCTATTTTTTCAGAACTAAAACCAGTTAACATGACAGACAACTACGTTTTTCCAAGACTTATACATTTCCACTGCTATTAGTCGTATTTATGTTTCAGCCATCCATACTATGTTGTATATCCGTGCACTGAGCGTTATGCTCAGCCGTTACTTTTCTTTCCATGTCCCAAAACGGTAGGTACTCAAGGACAGACTCGAGCATTGGAGGACGTGCATAGGATGGAGGCTGTCATAGACTTCTTCCTTTGCCTTCATATACCTATGCGTGTTTAGTCATTTCTCATTTCCTTTACTTTATTATGTTTGGGCTTATGTTTAAGAACCGATGTTTGATTTCGGTTTTCCCTATGGTAATGTATGTTTTAGTACATATTACCTTGCATGCTTTGATGACACGCCATAATCACGCGTGACATTCCATTTATCAAAATGGGGTGTTACAGGTGCAGATTGGTCTTAGCTAAGATTAGGTCTCGACTTTTAGCTTAGAGTCAGAAATTGGTTAAGCGACGTGTAAGGTTTCTCCACCTCAAGGAGCTTGTTGATTAGTGAATTCTCGAGTAATGAGTACTCGAGGATTGGAGTAGGAATGAAGAGTGAGCTTCGTTGCCGAACTACTATAAATCCTTAGTGTTCGGTTTGATATTTCCTTTCCTTATCTTTTTTCCATTCATTATTCATTATTGTATATACTTGTGATTATTAGTTTAGATACACTATTACTTGCTCATATTGTGCATAAGAAGGTTTCACATAAATCACTCGATTCTAGTTTTTGAAAAGAATTTTTGAAAACCGATCTTTGGATCATTTTAATTAGAGAAACTATTCAAAACCCCCCATTTTATACTTTATAGATTTGTTTTAGTTAGCTATTCAAGTTTGATTTTACTTTTTTCCAATTAATTTTTCTTATGCGTAATGTATATTCAATTATAAATGGAGAGAGAACATCATTGGTAAAAAAAGGATGTTGACAACTAGCTAATAACTGGATTACCTGACATGCTTGATACAAATAATCCCTTGGTAGCTATGTTTCGAATGGCTGGTGAGCGTTTTCATTCAAGAAGGAAATATAATTCAATCAGGCTTCGACTTATTGGAACAAGGAAGAGTGCTGGAAGAAGGTACAATTTACCAACGACAAATGAGGTTGCAGCTCTTATAGTTGGAGACTTTGATGCCATGGATCATAAAAGGGATATTATTTTAGAGAGACAATTCGGTGACAAAAAACGGATAAGTGAACTGCAGCCCTCATATTTTGCACTCGAGTATCCATTGTTGTTTCCTTATGTTGTATGGTTATCGTACGGATATATACCACCGAGGTGTTACTGACTTAACACCAAAGAACAAGAAACGCGTGTAACTATGAGAGAGTGGTTTGCATACCATTTGCAAGACAAACCCAATGTATTCTCCATGATACTTAATTCACGTAGAGTAGAATATTGGTAATCTTAGATCTAGAGTGAGGTTGAAGGTTTTTCTAGAGAGAGAAACTAGAGAAAATGTGTGAAATATCATAGAAAAGTGAAACCAACCAACACCCTCTCCATCAAAGGAGAGGGTTTATATACCCAAGTCCATGAATGGACTTAGGCCTCCGACCCATGAACATGCTCATGTGACGGGTTTGTTTAATGTCTTACCAATAACTATACTACGAGCCCGTAACTATATTGTTGGAGTGACCGAGTCTTCTAATAGGAAAAACGTATTTCCAACACGTAGGTTATTTCAGCAATCCATTGTGGACAGATACACAATGGTAGAGTTGGAAAGGATGTCTTAAATACGTAGGGAGTAAAAAGAATTAAGAAGTGAGACATATTCGAAATTCGAAAAGTTGGCTTCTGATCCAAATTTCGGTGTTACAGTAAGAGGTAAAAAAAGTAGTATTGCCAAGGACGCATACAGGTAGCCCGAAATATATGATGCATAATTATCTCGATGCCATGATATTGTGAAAAAATTTGGATACCCAAAACATGTTCATTACATTTACCTATAACCCAAGGTGGCATGAGATTGCACGTTTTGTGGCAGAGAAGGGTTTGAGGTCTGAAGACCGTCTTGACGCAATTACAAGAGTTTTTAAACAAAAACTTGATAGCTTGATGAAATATTTCAAGGAAAAGCGTTACTTTGGACGGCTTCGAGGAGGTAATCAGTTATTAAATTAACTTTTTATTACTAGATATTGTCGATTTCATGAAATTGCAATAAATTAATTGACTAATATTTTTTTTCTCGGGTGTAGCTGTTTACACTATTCAGTTCCAAAAAAGAGGCCTTCCACATGCTCACATACTATTATTTCTTGAGTTGGAGGATAAGCTAAATACATCAGACCAAAGTGATAAATTTATTTCTGTTGAGATACCCGATAAGGATGAAGATCCTGAATTGTATCAGATTGTGACCGATCACATGATGCATGGTCACTGTGGGCCCCAACATCCCAGCTGTCCTTGCACGGTAAACAAAAAGTGTACTAAAAAGTTTCCAAAAAGTTTAACGAAGCCACATTTATTGATGAAAGTGGTTATGCAATCTACATAAGACGGAATGGATGGTTCTTCCATCCGATCAAACAAAGCAAGGTAGGTTTGGTTAACAGATATGTGGTACCTTACAATCCTGGTTTGCTAAAACATTGTCAGTCTTATATAAACGTCGAATGGTGCAACCAAATTACGTCTATAAAATATCTCTTCAGTATAAAAGTAAGGACCAAATTGGTGCACACTTGCTGCGGAAAATGAAGAAGTCAATAAGATTGTGAATTTTTATGATTGTAGGTATCTTTCTGCATGTGAAGCGACTTGGAGATATATGGGTTTGACATACACTAAAGGTTTCTACCAGTTGAGAGGTTACCATTTCACTTTTCAAATGAACATTATGTCATTTTTGAAGAAAATGAGAGCCTTGACTACACGCTCGAGAAGGCTTCTGTTAACGAAACCAAGTTTCAATCCTGGATGAATGTTAATCAAACAAAAATAAGACGAAAAAATTTGAAAACGTAGGCAAAGGGGTGAATGTATTGGATGCATACATCACGTACCTCCTTCTTGGGGTGTAATGTTTTATTTGAGAGTGCTTCTTAACAAGGTTAGAGGCGCTAGGTGTTTGATGAATTCAGGGAGTTTACGACATTATTTATCATACATTTAAAGACGCTTGCTATGCTCAAGGACTTTTGAAGGATGACAAGGAATATATTGATGGGCTGTTAGAAGCGAGTCATTGTGGAATGGGCAACTATTTACCAAGCTTTTTTGTCGAGCTGATTATGATGGACAGTATGGTTCACCCAGAGTTTGTGTATGAAAAAACATGGCATGTTATGGCTGTAGATGTCGAGAATATAGAGAGAATTAAAAGAAATGATTAGGGTAACTTAACTTCTTTAAACATTTTTAAATGCGATATTTATATTTGGCCATACATGGAATTTGTAGTTGTGTAAGTTTAGATTACCATATTCATACAATTTTTTTAGCAAAGTTTACATGCCATTTTTAGTACAATT
Source organism: Glebionis coronaria (assembly GCA_025667525.1). Lineage (NCBI taxonomy): Eukaryota > Viridiplantae > Streptophyta > Magnoliopsida > Asterales > Asteraceae > Glebionis > Glebionis coronaria. Next base: position 476,740,611 of record CM046877.1, read on the forward strand.
ATCCCAAACCATATTATAAGATATCATATTTTATGTATGGATAGAATGAGTTTTTGTCTAACATTCAAACATGTTAATGGCAGGCCTGGTCCTTTTAGATTAAGCCAAAAAACATATGCCTTTTATATATTGAACACATGTTTCTAACTAACAACAAACGCTTGAGAAGTATACCAAACATGCCATATCTTGAAGAAGAATACACAATGGATGGATATAACCGGTTGGTGCATGATGAATTGGCTTACGACAAAGCGGAGCTAAAAAAATCATGAGAAACTATATGCTTCGTTGAGTGTTGAACAAAAAGGAGTATATGGAACAATAATGAATTGTGTTGATAAAAACACAAGTGGCATGTTCTTCTTCTACGGATATGGCGGTACAGGTAAGACTTACTTATATAAAACTATGTCAGCAACCATACGTTCACAAGGTGGAATCGTGTTGAATGTCGCATCAAGCGGTATTGCTGCTCTTTAGTTGGAAGGTGGCAGGGCAACTCATTCCAAGTTTGATATACCAATAAAAATAGTGGAGGATTCTTACTATAACATTTCCATAGATAGTGAGTTGGCCGAGTTGTTGAGGATTGCTAAACTGATAATATAGGATGAGGCTCTAATGGTCAACCGACATTGTTATGAGGCATTTGATAGGACAACGCGAGATATTTGTCGGACAGACCCTAAAAAACCTGATGAAAAGGTATCTGGTGGTAAAAGTGTTGTTTTTGGTGGAGATTTTCAGCAAATACCGCCTATCGTTCCAAACGAGGCCAGACAAGATGTTGTTCATGCTTCATTAAATTCATCGTATTTGTGAAATGACTGCATTTTGTTGAAGTTAACTATTAACATGAGACTAGGATAAGATTTTAATGTATCTGAAAGGAAAGAAATCCAAGAGTTTGCAGATTAGATTCTAAGTATTGGTAATGGCATAATTGGCGGTAAAAATTATGGTGAGTTAAATGTGGATTTTCCTGATGATATGCTCATTCCTAATTCGGACGGTCATGTTAGTTTAATCATTAATGAAACATACCCAGATTGCTTACAAACATGTATGATCCTGATTATTTTCAAGAGAGAGCAATTCTTGCACCTACGCCCAATTTGGTTGATATGATAAATAACAGAATGTTACCGTTAATTCTCGTTGAATAAAAGACATACAGTTCTTCCGACACAGTCGGTATTGCTGATTTAGACACCAATTTAACGAAGACATGTATACCGAAGATTTCCTTAACAACCTCAGTATAGCTGACGTTCTATACCATTGTTTAACACTGAAGATAGGTACTCCCTTTATGTTAATGCAAAACATTAACGAAAGGGCAGGAGTGTGTAACGAAACCAGGCTTCAAGTGCTAAGAATGGGAACAAATTTAATAGAAGCTAACATAGTATCCGGTGGGAGTATCGATGCTATCTGCGCAATACCACGAATGGTCATCACTCCGACTGACACCAAGATACCTTTTACGCTAAATGGACATCAGTTTCCTATTAAGATTTGTTTTGGTATGACACTTAACAAAAGTCAAGGGTAGACATTGTCTAAAGTAGGTTTGTTTCTTCCGAAATCTGTTTTCTCACATGGCCAACTATATGTCGTTGTTTACAGGGTCAAGACCAAGACAAGTTTGAAGGTTATATGTTATGATGTAGATGGCACGCATATAAGTTCTACCACCAACGTTGTTTATAAAGAAGCTTTAGAACAAATATGATTTGAAAGTTTGTTCTACATGAATTTTATTTGTTTGTTTTTTTTGTGTACATTATTAAGTGTATACATTTAATCACAATTTTTGCTCTTAATAACTTATATAAAAAACATTCAGCTTCATGCAATCTGATGTCAATGATATTTTCTTCTAGAAATTTTTGTTTGTCTTTTTTTAATGAGTTATCCTATAATCAATCTCAAAATATTTCCAGTAATAAGCAAATAATTTGTAACAATAACTTTATACATAGCTTTGAATGTCATTTATATAAATCATTATATCACTCATAATTTTTGTAACCAAATAAGTTATCAAATTTATAAATGAATGACATGTTGGGTACATTGAGTTATAATGCTTATATTAACACAAAAACCAAACCCTACCCACCTTACCGTAACATACTCTTTCATAGCTTCATCACATCAAACTCAACCTAAAACTTCATCCAATGGTAAATCACCAGCCGAATCCCAAAAGAAACAAGAACACAACATGCTGAAAAACAATATTCACAAGGCTTTCCTTTCATCGATCTTTCAACAAGGTTTTTTTTTTTTGAACAAAGATCTTTCAACAAGGTGAACCATCAAACCAAAAGCATGGTGTGGTTGACTCTTTAATAACAGGTTGTTTTAAACATAAATATTGTAACCGATACTTATTATTTATATATTTGACTTGTCCTTTTTCAGTTGAACTCGATGAATCATTGCTTCTTGATTGGCTCAAAGTTAATGTTGGTGATCATGAAGAGAGTAAAGAAGTTCTTAATCGTCTAAATTCAAAGGTGCTTAAGGTGAATGCAATAATCACTCAACTAAAGGCGATGGGCTATGCTTTAAATGATGGCGATTTGGTCGATGTTAATTTCTTTGCTGAAGATTAAATTGGAAAGCTTTAATGTCATCAAAAACACTATAAGGTTACACCTTGAAGAATAAATGTAGTGTTAAATAAACATATTTTGTTGATTGATTTGTTGAAAATCCATTAACTAAATGATTACAACAATGTATTATGTCGAGCATATAGCTACGGTATCATACAACTAACTTTATTTTCATCTTATATTTGCACGTTATATATTTCTTATGTAATTGTAGAATATTGATAATCAATGAATCTATGAAGGGGTTTGTTAATTTCTAGAGAGAGAAAGTTAGAGAGAGAAAGTGAGAGAAACTATGTGAATTTTATTAAGTGGAAACAAAGAAATGATAACAACCAACCCCTTTCCTTAGTGGAAAGGGGTATTTATAGTTCCAAGTCATAAGTGGACTTGGGCCGGTCCATGACAAGCCCATGGACCGGTTCTTACTTAAGTTAATAAGCAAATAACAACTAATTACTAACTACGAGCTATTACAACATAAATCATATTGTGGAGCGACCGATACTTCTTATATACGTTAAAACGTATTTCTAACAATCTCCCCCTAAGGGAGGTCACTCCACGTTACAAAGTTCTAAACCTAGCATACTATACTAAGTCTTCGTTCTTTAGCTCGTAGTCTTTTCTTCTTTTCTTTCTTTTGTTGTGAATATGTTGATTTGATCTTTTTGGCTTTGACTTGAGAGCATTGTTCTTTGGCCTTTCACGTGCGATCTTTGCCTTTCTTGTGAACTTTGCCTCCTCGTGACTTCATGTTCCACACACTTACGTCTTTTTGTTGGATTCTTGAAAGCTTCAGAGTTTGATACAGCGGAAGACTTCATCTTGTACTTTCTTGAATTTTTGTTGTAAAAGACATAAGCATGTGGGAACGACTTTTTCAGGTACACCGCAACACCACCGTCTTCACTGGTACTCAGCAACGCCACCGTCTTCAACAGGTACTCAGCAACGCCACCGTCTTTAGCAGGTACACAGCAACGACACGAATAAAATGGCTTTGAACATTTTATTCTAATTCGGTAGCATTTTACCTCCGGTCGGTGAAGACCGTTGGACGATATTAGATATCGTACCCGTGACGGATAGTTTCAATTAAGTAACTTCCTGACAGGATTTCGCGGGTGAACCCGTTCTCTTTATTCGACCGTCCAAAGCTGACTGCGAACATAAAGAGTGAATCACTTGGATAAATTATCCTTGTGATTAAAAGCCGTCAATTCATGAAACCTGGAACAAGTGAATTTCAATTAAGATTTTCACCATCGTTGCTTTCCAGTTGTCACGAGCTCAATTCATAAAGAACCTTGCACGTTACCTACCAAGTGCTGTTTGATGTTGACACTAGAAGGATTTCCACTCGTCACTGTGGTCAATAAAGAGTCACTCTGAGTGTTCTGGCAAGATCATATGATAATGCGAAGAGGCCTGGAACGAGTTTAAGTTCAATTAAGAATTAAACCACTGTTACCTTCCAGTTTTTCACAAGATTGGTTCTAAAAGAACCGCACGTGTAACCTACCATGAGCTTGTTTGATGTTGGCTCAAGCAGGATTTCCATCTTCATTGTAATACTTACATATTACTCGGATGTTCTGGCAATATTACAAGAATATTGCGTAGGACTCATGAAAATCTCTTACTTTTCACAGTGTGTGAGAAAGCAAGGAATAAATGGAAAGTGTCCTAATGAGACTTTTGATGATCTCTTGGCTCTAGACTCGATTGTGCGTTTTGATTTAGTGAACGATGGCTGGAGAGGAGTGCCACCTTTTCAATACCAGTTTATTCGGAGTGAATAAACCAATAGATAACGTGTTGATCTCCGTGTGATTAAAACAAATACCTTTTGAGAGATATTTGAGTTAGCTGGGGAAGGGTTGTGCATTGCATCACTGGGTCCATGATGTCTTTCTTCAATACCGAGAATCATTAACAAAAATGACCTCAATAGCATATGTATTGACCCGGTTTCTGCCTAAAGTTGTAAGGAGGGCTTCTTTCTTTACACCTTTTATCTTTACATTTCTTTTTCATTCTTCAACCCCTTCAATGCTTACCAATACGTCATCACTAGCACCTTGTTGTGATTGTTCCAGTGCTAGCTTAAGTACTTGGTCGGCATTCAGCTACGTTCACATTCTTTCTCCATCTTTCCTAGGACTTCTAATTCTAACTAGGGAATTGTCCTTGGGAAGATTCCATCGGCTCTGATGAATCATTGGACTAAACCTATTCCTACCACCCTTTTGTCACCACATCCGTCGTGAATTAAGCGTGTTTTGGGAAGGAATTGCCACCATGAAAACATCATTGAAAATCACCTAAGGTACTTGTGATATTAAAATCAAAAGTTTTGTACCTTAGGTGTTTTGATCATCAAAAACGCTCCCCCTTAACACGTGCTTAACACATATTAAGTTGGATTATCATTAAGTCTTTTTCATCTTTTAGCCAAGTATCACTTACGTCTCCTTAATCCCATTTTCTCCCCTTATCCAAAATGTTAACCATTAATATTTGGGATATTGAATGGATTAACCGGTCTTTGGGTAAAAATGAAATCGGTGTTTTGGCCATAGAACAAGTTATTGCTCCCCCTTAAGTTAATAAGGGATAGTTGTAGTGCTTTGGTATGACATATTTTGAAAGATTTAGAATCTCGTGAGAAATTCTTGAAGAATTATCATACCTTAACACTACAGCAAGCCATACAAGCACATTATTCACAAATTTACATATTCACAATTGAAAACCAATATAAAGTGACCTGAGATGTACGACCCATCAGATGGATCGTTGCAGTAGCTTATGGTGCACTAAATACGGTCTTCCACCCACGAATCTTTCCAAGCTCCTCATCAATCTACGTTCACGGAGCTTTTGATCGATCTTTTTGATCACATACTTTGCCATCTGCCGGTAACCCGGATGCCAATCCTCCGTCATCTCTGGCAAAGTCCCACCCGAGTTCAGATGCTCCAACTTATCTCTGACTTGTATAAGAGTGCCATCGCTATACTTGTGGAGCTCCCCCACCCTCATAAACTTCATCAAACCTCGACTGTTCAAGTAGAAAATGCCAGAATTCGGGACAGAAATGCCGGTGTAGGGACATCTTTCTACATGTTGAGGTAGCACTTGATTCACAGGGCGAGTTAAATTGAGCTTCTCTGATAGCTTTCGACTCCCAACTGAAGATCCTCAACTCGTGACTTGATGACAACGCTTCGTGTGAACATACGAAGTGCTGTATTCAAAGCAATCAGGTCTTCACGAGGAATGTGTGTAAGTTGATCTCTGGTCATTAGAAGCAGTATGTCCTCGATATCCTCAAGGCGAATGATGGAAAAGTCTCCTTGCTGGATTTTGTATTCCCTGTCATCCTCCCTTTTCAAACGAATCTCCGTCACATGATAGTAGCCGTTCTTGGCTTCAGTTTTCATTCCTAAGATGCTGGAGATACGGATGTCAGATCGAACATTGCTTCCAGAATTGACCAAGCAGCAACCCCTGTACGCCCTTCGGACTCGTTCGTCCCAATGAGATGCACCTATGACAGCATACATATCATAATTACGATTCATTTTTGGGACCCAGAGTCGATTTACCTTTTCCTCGATGAAGGGTATTGTCCCCCAGTTGGCAGCTTTCAGCAATGTCAGGGAGGTTGCGTACTTTGATGATCCCTTCAGTAGATACTCAAGATCGTTGGTGACGAAGAAGTCAAGAGCAATCTGATTATCTTGAGCAGGATCCATTGGAGGTGGAGCTCTTTCTGATTCATGAAGTCCTGGCCTTTGAACGGTTTTCAAAGCCTTTATGATCTCATCGGCATAATACTCGAACTCCATTCGGGGTAATCGGGTTTTGGCACGCAGTCTCTTATCTTTCATCGCTTTCTTGACCAAGGATGGAGTAACCGAAGTCTTATACTCATGAGCAAGAAATGCACATAAGTCAATCGGACTTTGGATACGCAGATACAGCACATCTTTGTCAGCATCTGTGATCGGATCATATTGAGCTGCTGCCGTGATCCAAGCTTGTGGTGGTGCAGACTCGTCTATCTCCAACGTATCTTCCCAAACTCGTATGCTTGGTTCAGGAACCGTAGATTGTTGAGCCTGTTGTTGAGAAGCTGACTGCGAACATAAAGAGTGAATCACTTGGATAAATTATCCTTGTGATTAAAAGCCGTCAATTCATGAAACCTAGAACAAGTGAATTTCAATTAAGATTCCTTCATCCGGAACATTCCTTCATTCGGAACTTCCTTCATTCGGAAGTTCTTCATTCGGAACTTCCTTCATCCGGAAGTTCTTCATTCGGAACTTCCTTCATTCGGAAGTTCTTCATTCGGAACTTCCTTCATTCGGAAGTTCTTCATTCGGAACTTCCTTCATTCGGAAGTTCTTCATTCGGAAGTTCTTCATTCGGAAGTTCTTCATTCGGAACTTCCTTCATTCGGAAGTTCTTCATTCGGAAGTTCTTCATTCGGAACTTCCTTCATTCGGAAGTCCTTCATTCGGAACTTCCTCATTCGGAAGTTTTTCAGAAGAAATCCTTCATTCGGAAGTTTTAAGCCACGTTCATCCGGAACTTTTACAAACTAAACTCAGATGATTAATCTAGCGCGTTTGTGAGTTTCTAAGGCAAACTAAGGCAATATAATCATCATTTAACCTATTCCGATCAAAACCCACCATAAATCCCTTGTAAATTAACCCTAATTTAGGAATACCCCTAAATCTGATTAGGTTGATTAATTGATCAGAATTATATGATGAATGGAATGAATTAGAAGTGTAAATGTTGATGTTTATACCTTAATTAGACGAATGAACAAGAAGCTAGATGGATTAAGCGAATGAGTTGAGTTCTTGAGTGTGTGTGCAACAATGGCGGCAAATGAGTATGATAACAGTGATTTAGAAAATAGGGGGCGGGGTTTATTAGTTGACTAGGTCAAAAATTTTGACAAGTTTAAACAACTAACACTTTAAGTCCCTCTATTTATCTTTCTTTTTCCTTGTTGTCTATATTTTTCATTGTACTTATCCCTTGTTTAGCTTACACACAATCTTAGCAAACGCATCTATTAGCATATCCTCAAAATCTAAAAGCCATGCCTATCACTTAGAACGAACACAAGTCGTTTTCTAAAGCAAAACCACTCAATTACCATGAAGCCCTTAATTTTCACAATCACTTTTTGAAGATCAATTTTAATGACGAAGATGATTTTACTATTTTCTCCCCCTTAAACGATGACCCGTTTTCTATTTAAAGAGCTGTAGTCATTGTTTAAAGAGTCAAATAGTGATGAAAGCATTTCCAATTTCTCTTGAAAAATTTGATTCGTGGTTTTAATAAGATTTCTCTTATTTTAACAAATTAATGCACTGAGACGTACACAAATTCGTGTCAGACCAAGTTATAAAGTAAACTTGATCCCTTTGCATGATTTGGCTTGTAAATCATGCCCGAGAAAATTAATTCCCGTTCTGAGCCAACGTTTTCCAAGGAAATACGTGACTTTAATATGAAAACCGGGTTGCAGTCTGAAATAACTACAAGCCATAATGGGCATGTTTTAAAAATGTACAACTTTTATACGGACTCTATTTATGGCACCGTGTCAATATTGATCGACATTTCTAAGGCCGTAAATATTACCGTACTAAAAGACATGCCCGATTTAAAACGAAAAATATTTTTGGTTTTTCTTGATTTTATACTTTTTATGGTTTTTCTCGGTTTTATATTTTTTATGGTTTTTCTTGGTTTTATATTTTTTATGGTTTTTCTTGGTTTTATACTTTTGTATTTTCTTTTGTGGTTTATATATTTACGATAATATACATGATCACAACCAAAGGATACTCTGAATAGTTTACCACGACTATTCAGCTGATTCTTCTGCCAACTCTTTGAGAGTTGCTGGAGTGAATGATTTCATACCAAGCTTGTCGATCAAAAACTCGATTCGTCCTCGATCTAAGGCTTTGGTGAACATATCCACCAGCTGATACTCAGTAGTAACAAAATACAGCTCGATCACTCCGTTCTCCACGTGCTCCTTAATGAAATGGTAGCGAATGTCTATGTGCTTGGCCCGGGAGTGTTGAACATAGTTGCAGCAAAGGGCAATGGCGCTCTTGTTGTCACAATACATCGGGATTTTGTTAAATCCAAGACCGTAGTCAGTTAATTGTGATCTCATCCAAAGGACTTGAGCACAACAACCGGACATGGCGATGTATTCAGCCTCCGTGCTTGATATTGCAGCGCTTTTCTGCCTTTTTGAAGACCAACTGATCAATCTATCTCCTAGGAGTTGCACAGATCCAGAAGTGCTACGCCTCGTATCTTGACATCCAGCATGATCGGCATCTGCGTATGATATTAAAGCAATCGAGGAATCTTTCGGATACCATAGACCACGATGAAGTGTTCCTTTTAGATACCGAAAGATCCTTTTCACAACATGTAAATGCTTTTCGGTAGGCCGAGCCTGATACCGGGCACACATGCATACAGCAAATTGCAAATCAGGCCTGCTAGCAGTCAGATAGAGAAGGGTGCCGATCATTCCACGGTAAAGTTTTGGATCGACAATAATCCCATCCCTATCTTCATCTAACTTGGATTTCTCCACCATTGGAGTATCTACGGGGTCACAATTCTCAAAGTTATATTTCTTAAGAGATTCTAGAGCATATTTGGATTGATTAATAAAGATGCCTCTGGGATTCTGAGAAATCTGTAATCCTAAGAAAAATGATATTTTTCCCATCATCGACATCTGAAAGCGTGTGGACATTATCTTCTCAAATTGTTTAGACAATTCTATGTTAGTGGCAGCAAAAATTATATCATCAACATAAATTTGTACCAGAATCATGTCGTTGCCGTCTTTGAGAGTGAATAGAGTGGGGTCCACTTTGCCTTTGGAGAAGCCTTCCGACATGAGATATGTTGACAGGAGATCATACCACGCGCGTGGAGCTTGTTTCAACCCATAGAGAGCCTTCTTAAGCTTGTACACATGGTTAGGAGACTCCGTACTCACGAACCCATCCGGTTGACTAACATAAACCTCTTCCCTTAGTTCACCGTTCAAAAATGCCGTCTTCACATCCATTTGATAGACGATCATGTTCATATGAGCAGCAAACGCAAGGAATAGTCTAATCGCCTCCAATCTAGCCACAGGAGCAAAAGATTCCTCAAAGTCTATACCCAAGGCTTGTTTATATCCTCTAGCGACCAATCTTGCTTTATTCTTCAATACCGAACCCATCTCATCAAGTTTAACCTTATAAACCCATAACAAAGTAAGGATGTTAACCTTGTCAGGGCGAGGAACCAATTCCCATACTTCTAGTCGTTTGAATTCATTGAGTTCCTCCTGCATAGCTTCAATCCAAGATGATTGGGTCATAGCCTGCTGCCAATTTTTGGGTTCAACTTCAGAGAGAAATGCATCAAAGTAACAATATAGTGCACTCTCTTGTAGTTGATGGCGTGTAGAGACTGGTCGATCTAGATCTCCAATAACATTCCTAATTGGGTGATCTTTTGTCCATTTAGTGCTATGGTTTTCAATCCTAGGTGGTCTGGAGTGAACAATAGATGGAGCTTCTTCTGAGGTAGACGCGGCTGAAGGGTTTTCAGGGATCGCTACACCAAAGAAAGGAAGCTCTTGCAAGTGAGCATATTCCAGGTCGTGATCAGTAGAATCCTCTTCTACATCATTAGGCACAAGTAGGGGTGATGATTCAGGTGTAGTTTGTGAATCACTTGGTGAAGGTGCATCAGGTTCAACTTGAATTGTAGATGCATTAGATAAAGGTTCATTAACTTGAGCAACCACTTCAGGTATTGGAGCAATTACTACAGGTACTGGAACTTCATCAGTCGGGGGATCAAAGAATTCATCAAACAACGGTTGAAACAGTTTATCCCACTCGGGCCTTGATGGTGGTAAAAATGATGTAGAAGTAGGATTGTTGGGAACTAATCCGGAACTTATAGCACCGGGTCCCATCTCATGAAGCGCGGGTTCAGAGCTGTGTTGCTCAGAAGCCATCGCTGTCAGCTCGTCGAAATCAGCGTCCATAGTTTCTACAATCTTGCCAAGACGACGGTTATAGATTCGGTATGCTCTTTTGGACGGTGAGTAACCAATGAAAATACCTATATCGGCTTTTGGTTGAAGCTTACCCAAGTTCTCACTATTGATGTTTGGATAACACAGAGCACCAAACACATGGAAAAATGAAACATCGGGTTTGCGGTCATGTAGAAGCTCATAAGGGGTTTTTCCATGGCGTTTCCGAATGATAGAACGGTTTTGGGTAAAACATGCAGTAGAAATAGCCTCTGCCCACAAGAACAATGGAGCGTTCGCATAAATAAGCATGGTCCTAGCAGCTTCCATAAGTGTACGATTCCGTCTTTCAACGACACCGTTTTGTTGTGGAGTGCGTGCAGCGGATGTTTCATGTGATATACCAACTCCTTCATAATAATCACGAAGAGTCTGGTTGACGAACTCTGTACCATTGTCTGTACGGATACGGCGGACAGTGGTATTCAAACGTACCTGGATGAACTTCAGAAAAGTAATGATAGCCTTCGGTGCTTCATCCTTTGTACGTAAAAATCTCACCCATGTAAACCTTGAGAAATCATCCACAATTACCAGAATGAATTTCTTACCGCTCACACTTTCAGTTCTCATCGGCCCACAAAGATCCATATGCAAAAGATGAAGTTTTTCTTGATTGGTGTCTTCAGCTTTGGGCTTGTAAGATTTCTTGGTACTTTTCCCCCTTGAACACGCGGAACATAAATGGTCCTTGTGAAATTTAAGCTTAGGAAGACCACGAACTAACTCGTTTTTAGCCAGATGATTAATAGCATCAAAATTAAGATGAGATAATCTGCGATGCCATAACCAAGACTTGGTCTTAGAAGCTTTAGAGAGAAGACATACTGGAGAAGCGGCCATCATGTCTTGTAAGGACAAGGTATATAGATTTGCACCACGAGATCCCTTCAACAAATCTTTTCCTTCCAAATTGCGGATGAAACAAGTGTGTTGTCGAAAAGCCACCTCAAGGTTGGAATCACAAAACTGTCCTACTGAGAATAAGTTGTGACCAAGACCTTCTACATAGTATACCCTAGAAATCGTCACGTTTCCAATCTGATATTCACCATACCCCATAATCTTTGCTATATGATCATTCCCAAATTTAACCGTACCAAGAAACTTGCTGACGAAATTTCGGAGCATCGAGCGATTTCCGGTCATATGTTTTGAACAACCGGAGTCCAAATACCACAGGATGATTTGGACCACCTGAAAATATCACCACACAAAGACAATGTAGAGGTATCGGAATCTGAGTGTTCCTTGTTATTAGCAGGTACAGATTTAATAATCTTAGATTTGCTAACTCTAGGTTTCTTAGATTTCCTAGCCTTCTTCTTCTTAATTGGTGGTGTAGATTCTAATTGGCTCAAATCCTGAGGTATTTCTACACTGATAGGCACTATAGTGGGGGTAGACCTAATTAAAGGGCGCTGTTTCCATACTTGAGTGCGAGTGTTCCTAACTAAAGGACGCTCAGACCTAACCTCAATGGTTGCATTCCTAGTTAAAGGGCACATTTTACCATCTAGTGTAAAGGTCCTACCAGTGGGACGCCATTGCCAGCCAACTTGGGCACGAGTTCTACCCGTTGGCTTCCATTCAAGACCATTCTTAATAGCATTCATTTCATTAACCTGATCAATCAGACACAAATCATGACTCTGGGAAAACATACATTCATTACAATTCCAACAATTTAAATCAGAATTCACGAATGGTTTAGGCTGCTGCACAGGCGCAGAGCTTTTAGTCTTAACATGATTCATTTTATTTAAAACTGAACTAGCATTCCTATTGTGGACTTCTACTTTCTTCTTTGTGGCACTACTAGTGGAGGGCTTGATCTTAGCTTTCTTGAGTGGCGATCCTTTAGCCTTAGTAGTCTCTTTTAATCCTGTAGAAGGCAAAGTGGGAACATTAGCAGCAGATTTTAAAGGTGTCTTACTTGATTGTGCCAATGACGGTTTCGCTCCTGGAGTCTTATTAAATGGAGTGACAGCAATGGGCCTATTATTAAGTAGTGCAGAACCTGGTGTACCTATGTATTGTAAATAAGCCAAGCAATATTGAACTCGCTTAACATATTCATGAGCCGAATAATAGTCGCTACTTGAGGGATCTAAGGCATACAGATCGTCTAAAATATCCCTAAGAAGATCGACATGCTTAATGGCATTCTTCATATAATCATCATAGGTAAGCTGGTTTCTCTTATGAAGCGGATTCTTATAAAGCACTACTTTCTTGGTTGTTGGAGCACTAGTGGACGGTGCAGAGTCGGTAGCTAAGTTATCAACAACTTCTTGTCGGGTGAGAAGAAGTGTCTCCTTTAACTCAGCCAAAACCATATTTTTGTCTATGAGCAGGATGTTCAAGTCAGAGATTTCTTCGCACTTTTGGTTCAGTTGTTCAACATAATATTGTTGCTGTGCCGCATTAAAAGCGAAGCGTTCTTCTAGTGAACCATAAAGAGCGGATAGTCCCTGCCTTGTCCGATCCATCTCCCCTAGAACAGTTGATAGTCTAATTTCTAAGACCTGGTTTTTAGACTCTGCGGCCTCTAGTTCCATTCTTAATGTTTCCTTTGATGATATCTCTCTCTTCAATCTCATGATTTCTTCCTCTAATGTCTTAACAATTGCAATCATCTTGTCACTTGTCTCAACACCGTTTTCACAAACATTTGATATCAAAAGATTTTCATTTTGAGCTTGTTGTTTTAATTCTAAAGATATACAATGTTGTTCTAGTTGATTAAAGCGTTGAGAAAGTAAATTATAAGAATCTTGTAGCTTTAAAAACTCAGCGTTAGATTCGTGACAAGAATGATTATCTACCTCATTTACAGTTTCAGCAACATTTACAGAAATATCACAAACATCATCACAAATATCCTCACAAATATTCACAGCATCACAATTAATCATAGTGGATGTAAGCTCATTCGAATAATTAACATTTACAGTAGTAAGCACATCACACGAGATTACTTCAGACAAGAATCGGTCATATTCGGTTAAAATCTTTTCCTTTTCAATTAGTTGCAGTTCGTAAGCGGTGTCCATTTCATAAAACACTTTTTGAACTTCCCCAATTTCAAACTGAAGATTTTCCTTAAGAGATGCAAAACTTCTTTTTAGACTTTCGACAAACGGATTGATCTCAGTTTTAAACACCTCGTTCATGTGTTCGAAAGCCCATTCTCCGGCATTTAAGCCATTTGAAGTCGTACATTCCAAGATGACCTTGTCAAAGTTAGTAAAGTATCGGTTAATCTCTTGCAAGTTTAACCATACAGTGCTAACAGGTGGAAGATTCTTTGGAATTTCCTTAGGACCTTCCATGTTGACAAGTGTAGGAAATGTACTAGGGCTTTCTTCCTCTATCATGTAGGTTGGTGCTGTAATGAGATCCTTATCCATATGGAAGCGAACTCTAAAGTCAGTTTTAGCAAGCTCCTTATTCATTTTAAAATAATCACAATCGGGATATTTTGCTGAATTGTATGACCGATCCTCATCAACTAGATCCTTACTTGTTCGATCATTGGGAAAAACAATCGGGTCTAAAGCCAATCCTAATTGAGTTGCATTATAAAGTATAGGACTATGTCTTAAAGCTTGTTTTGCATATCGTGGATTAGGGGGAAGGCCTTTTAGACGTGATAAGTTAAACTCTTTAAACGAAGCATCAAATAAGTGAACTAGTTGTGAAGCAGCGTATTGTCTTAACAGCAAGTAGTCTAGACTTCTAATCTTATTAGTAGCATTAATCTCCATTTCAGTCTTCTTAGATTCGAGTAATTCAAAATCAGTTTGAAGTTTTTGAAAATTAGTGACCACTAACTCCTTTTCTCTAAGTTCACTAGACAGATTTGCTCTTAAATTTTCGATTTCTTGCAAGTGACCCATTTGTTTGTTTCTAAAGTGATCATATTCGAGATTTGTGAGAACACTAGACGAAGGCACTAATTCCAAAGTTTGTACTTTCTCATTGCTTAAGGCAAGCTCATCAGACAAATTCTTATTCTTGGCTAAGGTTTCTAAGAGTGCAGCATTCATTTGGCTAAGTAATGTAGCAGGAACCATGACCAAATCTTGTTGAGCAGGAGTAGGCGTATGCGAAATGGATCCTGGTTGTGATTCACTCAAAATCTGGGGACTCACATTGATATTGCTATCATTGTTTGGCTCCTCATTTGAACAACTCACCACCGAAGATTCATTCGAATCAGCACTCTCTTGCCCAACTTGATGTGGTTGAATACTAGCATCAGTGGCATTATCGGTGTTATTAATAAGTACCTCAGATTTCTTATCTGGCCCTAAGCTGGAAAAAGTTGCCATGAAAGCAGCCTTTGCAGTTTGAAAGTCATCACAGTCGGAATCATACGCATCAAGATCATCGGCTTGGTAAGCTGCATTCTGCGTAGTGACAACGTCTTGTTCAGCAATCCCTGGGTCAGCAAGAAATGCAAGCTCCTCTTCATCAAGTTCCCTTCCTTGCGCCTGAGCATTTACCAGATAGATCTTTTCTGCAAACCACTGTCCATCCCTTCTCCTCTTGGGTTTCTTACAATCCCTGGACATATGACCCTCTTCCTTGCAGTTGTAGCATGTAATCATTCTCAACTTGCCCGTATTAGCCCGTGGAGGGTTGTTGACCATTGGAGCAGGAGCAGGATTGGCGGTGCGAACATTGGTTGATGTGGAAGTTCTCCCCTGATATGGTTGAATTGGCTGAACCATTACCCTGCCATTCTCAATTGTAGCTTGTTGGCGAGAATTGGATGAATTCCTCAACTGATTGTTGGTAGGAGCTGATCCTCTGAATCCTCGTTTGCTTAAAGTTCTTGTGAGATAAGCAGACATAGTAGTTAGCACTTCAACTGGGTCAGCTCCTTGTTGGAATACAGGAACTGGGACTTCCTCATCATCACAATAAAGTGCTTGATCTGAATAAGCTGCATAATCAGTAGAAGGAATACTCATTTGATCAGGGTAGCTTGTCGGATATGCTGCATAAGGTGCAACATTTGCTGGATGAAGTTGTGAAGCATACTGTGGTGAGGGTGCATTGAACCGATATTGTTGCTGATGTGAGGTGAGTGGTTGTGGTAGAATCGAGTATTGGGGAAAGGCTGGTGTCATGTAAGGTGATGCATGATAGGCTTGATGTCCCAAGATATAGGGTGTGTTGTTGTGTGACAAACTTGGTTGATTCGCCATCAAAGCTAAGGAATCTGGATACATACCACGAGGAGAACGATGCATAATCACATGCTTCTCATGCTACTGAAGGAAGGCATATATTTGATCCAAATTGCACTTGTGCAGATCCCTGGTTAACTTGACATCGGTAATATACTCACCCCATTCAGCTTGAGGTAGAGTATTCAAGAATTTGGTGTTAACCTGAAATGGTGCAATCACAAGATTGTATACATTCAGATCATTCATAAGTGTGGTGAATCTGAAGTAATAATCGTGAAGCGTTTCCCCTGGGTTGTAGGTGAATCTATCAAACAAATCATACAGCTGACATTCCCTTTCTTGTTTGGTGAGAGACGTGCCTTGTAGCAACACCTTTAACCGTTCCCATAGATCCTTTGCCACCATATACTGACTCACCATCCTATAGATGTCATGTGGAAGAGCTTGGAGAATTGTTTGAAGAGCTTTTTCATCTGCATCTGCAACAAGTTGTTGGGCTGGAGTGAGTTCTTCAAATTCTCGTGGTCTAGTCACGTTGTCAACCGTAATGGTACCATAGTCGAGTGGACCATTCAAAATCGATTTGACCATAAGCCTTCCGTATGTCGGTTTCCCCTTTAGATATTGCATCATTCGACCTTGCCATGCCTCAAATACCTCTTTAATAAGCATCGGTGGACGACTATCAGTTCCCGTTATAATCGATATATCCGTAAGAGATGTCATCTGAGGCATTACTGAATTTGGATTCATTTTGTTTTTCTTCAAAGAAACAGAGATTATCGGTTGATCGAGCAGTGAAGTAAAGCTTGTGAATTGTGTTGTGTTTTTGTTGTATGAAACCAAGATTAAATCCTCTAAAAAATCGTCGAAAAAACAAGCAAAATAACCCTTGATTCGGAACTTTTTGTTGATTCGGAAGTTTGATTCGGAAGATTACCTTGATTCGGAACTTTGTGTTGATTCGGAAGATTACCTTGATTCGGAACTTTTGGTTGATTCGGAAGATTACCTTGATTCGGAACTTTTTGGATTGATTCGGAACTTCTTGGTTCGGAAGTTATTGATCCGGAACTTTGGCTTGATCCGGAACTTCTTGACTCGGAAGTTCTTGGTTCGGAACTTTAGCTTGATCCGGAACTTCTTGACTCGGAAGTTCTTGGTTCGGAAGTTTTCTTGATCCGGAACTTCTTGGTTCGGAAGTTTCTTGGTTCGGAAGTTTCTTGATCCGGAACTTCTTGGTTCGGAAGTTTCTTGATTCGGAACTTCTTGACTCGGAACTCCTTGATCCGGAACTTCTTGATCCGGAACTCCTTGATCCGGAACTTCTTGATCCGGAACTCCTTGATCCGGAACTTCTTGATCCGGAACTTTTGCTGAATGAACAGAAACTTCCTTGATGAACAGTCGAACCGTAAAAAAATGAGATTAAGCCCCGATTTTGACCAAATAACCCAAAAAGTTTTGTGCTTTCGACTAAAATAAGTAACAACTAATACTTATCCACTAATCCCAATCACAAAAACACCAAAAAACACCAAGAATCAAGATGATTTTTCTAAAAGAACACTAATACAATCAAAAACTAAAAAACCACACAAATCACCACCTTAAATCACCCCATAGCTCTGATACCAAATGTAGAATATTGATAATCAATGAATCTATGAAGGGGTTTGTTAATTTCTAGAGAGAGAAAGTTAGAGAGAGAAAGTGAGAGAAACTATGTGAATTTTATTAAGTGGAAACAAAGAAATGATAACAACCAACCCCTTTCCTTAGTGGAAAGGGGTATTTATAGTTCCAAGTCATAAGTGGACTTGGGCCGGTCCATGACAAGCCCATGGACCGGTTCTTACTTAAGTTAATAAGCAAATAACAACTAATTACTAACTACGAGCTATTACAACATAAATCATATTGTGGAGCGACCGATACTTCTTATATACGTTAAAACGTATTTCTAACAGTAATTATGCTTTAAAATCTAACACACTATTAACATCTTATACTTAGTGTAGTATTGCGAATAAAAAGTCCGTTTTCTCATTTTTAAAACCATTATATGTTTTTATACACATTTACAAGCCTAAAACAAGCTTTTAATTTTTTCATTGTTTAAAGATTTATATTGCTACTAATTATACAATAAAAGCTACCAAACATCAGTTTAGTTTCATATGTTAATGGTTTTAGTGTTAATCTATATACTTTGTATTTGCTAAAAATTTATCCTTTTTATATCCATCTTATTGATTGTATATTTTATATGCAACTACTTAAAATATTCAAACGAGAATAAAAAAGCACGTCACGGGCTTAAAAACTTGTAATATACCTAATAAAATAAGATATGCCAGGACACACTACCTGATAAATTAAGTGGCAACAAATAACACAACATAGTAATGTAGTAATTGAACAGCACAACTAGCAAAAAGTTAGAGATTATTACAATGCACACTGAACACCACAAACAAACACACCTGAAAAAAACCACTCTTAAAGACGAGTTACTCGAGCTGATCATAATTTATTCAACTTATTAGACAGACGTGCTCAACCATTCGAGTAAGTAAAATATTGCACGAGAGGATCATGAGTTGAAACTCATATACTGATAGGATGAATGAACAAAGACTTGATAAGATCTTTGAGTTCTTCTCCCCCTTCTGTGAAACCATCTTTCATGTGTTCTTCTCCCCCTCCTGTGAAACTATCTTTATATCTGTATACATAGTCCAATGTTCGTATCAAGTTGATCACTACCATTATTATAGGCATTGGAACATCTTTACACATTAGTGACTCCAGATTTATATCTCTCCACAAATCTTCTATCTGTTTGCGTACCATGTCGCATGCATGCTCCTCTCTGACACCATATTGCTTCATGTAACATTCAATGCTAGTTGGAAAATGATCTCTTTCTTGCTCCGTCTGCATTTTGAATAGCAAACAGTTTAATCTCTCGAAAAGTGGTACGATGATAATCGATCTTATTGTGTACATTAACGTTCACATATTTGTGTTACAAATAAAAATAAATTTAACCTTGTAAGTGGCAACATCATTTATGAGTCTACCAATTGCAGATGAAGCTTTGAAAATAGGAGGTTCAGTGAGAGCCCATTCGATCGAGTTGTTTGAGATCATATCACCCGTGCCTACAAGACATGACGTTATCATCAAGCTACCACCACCAGTCACGAATGCAATTGACGCATGCTCTTCTGCTGTTGGCATGTGCCCCTCATGTACCCATTTTGCTTCTAACATGTAGCCTCTAATAAACTCTTTCATCTATACAAAGAATAATGTACGTATAGTTAAATGCTTGATTTAAATTTTGAAAAATTAATATGAATGAAGGTATTGAAACTTACAAACTCTTTAGCGCAGTTAAAAAGAGGGGTTTTTTCCTCTTTTGCCATAGTTTCTTCCATTTCTTGGTACAACTCGATTAAAACCCGGTATACCAGTTTCATGTAATCTGGAAGCTCGTCCAAGCAATTGATATTCCACCTGTGATTAATTTGGGGGGGGGGGGGGGGGGGGGGGGGGGGGGGGGGGGGGGGGGGGGGGGTGTTGATTAGCGTAATCGATGGATTCAGATAATTGTGTTCATTAATCTATATATGAGGGCCTGTACAATGTAAAATTTGGTGCACACAAATTTATACGGTTTACTTTGCTGTATTTCTTCCTTTCTCTGCTGCTTAGGGTGACTCTAATATAATATCGTATTTTTCTTTGGCCGACTTCGATCAGATGAGTTTATAGTACCAACGTTGGGATGGGAATCCCACGATGCGCTTTTTAACAGTGTATAAAAGAAGTCTAAGTTCATGGTGGGTGAAATACGTACCTTTGAGTTGCTTCTGTGAAGATTACAAGTTCTTCATAAGTACCGTATGCATCGTATGTATCATCAAGCGTAGTCATCATTTGAATAACTTTTCCTAGAAATATTCTAGCAAGAGAATGATGTGGCTCAGAGTATAGACCAAATCCCCAAAAAAAGCTCTCAACAATTCTGTCTCTTACATAAGGTAAATTTTTCGGGACATCAACGCCTTTCCACCACCTGCAATGAAATTATATGTTGTATAGGCGTATAAATCGATGGAAAGTAAGCAGCTTATAAATAGTACAGCCGAAAGATAGAGCAATCATGAATAAACTTAGAGTTGTATTTTCATACTTGGTAACTTGGCTAAGTTCACTCTTGTATATCGACTGAAGCAAATTGAACTCTAACTTTGCGAGCTTAAGTAAAGACTCGTCATGAGAAGCTTGTTGCTGGTAGAAACGGATGTAGCGCAGTGCTTCTAGTCTTGGCAACCTTCTACGAATAGGTGTCACTAGTGCCTCTTGTATATGTGTAGACAAGGTAGAGTCACAACGAAGAGGATCCTTTGATATGTTATCAAGATGAGTTCTAGTAAACTCAAGTGCTTCGTCCAGTAAAAATTCGCCTTTTACCTTCATATATGTTGCTTCATATAGCTCAAGCATTTCTTCGACATCTCTCGCTAAGGATTCCTCAAAAGCTCCATGTTCGTCCTTATACTTATTAAAGACATCTGTAAAAGATCATAAAAGAAAATTATTTTATCTTGATTTGCATGTTTTGTATATAAAGTTTACTACATATACTGACCACATGATACATAGAAGCCTTGTTGTCGTAGGACTCGAAACCATTTCGAAGAGCTTCCGCCATTCCAGGTATCACCATATACTTCATACACCTGCTGCAAAGCATTTTGAATCTTTTCTTCAAAGTGATGGGATATGCCAAGACGTTGGATTGCATCTATCAGCCTTATCAAATTCGTATGTTCTTTTGGATCATCTAAAGCAGCTTCAATATCTTTCCTCACTTTCTCTTTCAAGCTATCGACTATTTGTGCTACCTCACCATGCTCTACATTCTGCAATTTGTCACAAATTATCATCATATATTCTTCATATATATAGTCATACAAAAAAAAAAAACACCCAACCCTATCATTAACCTTATTTCTAATAGTTTAATTTCAAAACCTTATCGTAAATGAGAAACTTATCACCCCAAACACTTGGAGGAATGCTGCGAAAGGGGCGAAAGGCTTCTTCTTGTCTAGAAGGCATGTTTATTATTATGTGTTTGAATCTGTGTATTGAGTTGGTTTTAGTATCAAACTAAGCGATCACTATTTATAGGCAATTCACTTTACATGTCTAAAGTGTATGAAGAATAACTGCAGTTGTATATAACCAAAGTATAAAAATATTAAAATGTCCGCTTGTTTTGAAAACAAGACCTACTGACACTCTACTGTTTTTCTATTGGTTAATTTCAAGAAAGTTGTACTGACACATGGTGATATTTTAGAGGTATAAAGGGTTTTGATTGAGAGTGAGAGGAGATGGTCTCGACTAGTTTTTTACTATTTTCAGTGTTATGGAAAAAGTGACTGTCACGTCATCAATTAATTTCATAATATCAAAACTTTATAACACTAGAATTCAGCTGGTATGGTTAACACTAGATATAATATTTTTTTTCATTTAAATAAACAAATTATTAAATTTTAAATAAAATTTCATTAATAAACATAAAAATATTACAAATGACTTAAAAAAAACCTAAAAACACAAATTAATGATTGAGACTTCACAAATGTTTCACAAGATCATGTCGAAGGTCTTCATGAACCCTTTTATCGTGAAGTTTTTTATGTTTCCTTTGATGAGTCTCGCAACGTTCAATTCATGTTCGTTGAATATTTGGTGTTGGCAAAACAAACATGTCTCGATATTCACAATGTCAAACTTTTGATCCTTTAAAATCATATTGTGTAGTATGATGCAACAATACATGATCCGTTTTAACGTGTTTACCTGATATGCACATGCGGGTTGTTGAAGAATTTCCCGACGACCTTGTAGAACCCCAAAAGCACGTTCAATATCTTATCTTGAACTTTCTTGAACCCTTTTAAACTTCATTGTTTTTTCATTCCTTGCTATCGTAAATGATTTAACGAACGAAGCCCATTCAGGATATATGCCATCTGCTAAATAATAACCATTCTCGTACGTTGTTCCGTTTGCCACAAACGGAATTTCTGGAGCTTCATCTGCTAAAAGGGAATCAAATAACGGTGACACATATAAAACATTAAGGTCGTTGTTTGCCCCGGGTACCCCAAAGTATGCGTGCCAAAACCACAACTGTTGATCCGCAACAACCTCTAACATTATAGGCGGGTATTCACGCCGTTTGAATTGACCATTTAAGGCTTTAGGACAATTTTTTCATTCTCAATGCATACAATCGATACTACCAAGCATTCCCGGGAGACCATGTTTCCCCTCGTACAAAGCATACAAATGTTCTACATCCTTATCACTAGGTTGCCTTAAAAACTCTTCAACATATAACACATAAAGGCATCTAGTAAAATTCCATAAACACTCTCGCGAAGAATGAGCCGCAACTTGCAAATATTCATCAAATACATCAAGTGTTGTGTCGTACGCCAATTGGCGTATAGCGGATGTGCATTTCATGATTGCACTAAATCCAAAACGTCCCGTAGCATCGAGACTTTGGTGGAAAAATTCAAAGTATTCGGGAAGAGGATCAACACAATAATATGTAATATCATCAACAATTTGTTTAAAAAGTCGAGAACTCATACGATACTTTCGGCAAAAATATTCTTCCGGATACCTTGGTGGATTATTTTCATCCTCAAAATAATCTTTCATCAACTTTTCTTCCGTCTCCTCTCGATCACCTGCTATATAACGTCGTGCTTAATTCACCGAATTAGCCGAACTTTCACCAAAACTTTCGTATTGATCGTAATATTCTAAGTATTGATTCTAGTCTTCCATATCGTGTTGATCATAATAATCACTGAGGACGGGTAAATCATTGAAAAGATCTTGATTTATTTTGTTGTGGTGAAAGAAGATTTGTAGAGGGTATATAAAAATGTGTTTTTTGATTGGGTTATATAGGAAAAAAAATTAAGTTTTTAGGTTTTTTTTTGACAAAAAGGTAATAAAAGCTCCCAACGGTCATTTTTTTTTGAAAGAACGAAAACTAGCCGTTGGTGTTTGAAAAATAAAAAAAAATAACAAAAAATAAAAAAAATCCATAACGCGAGCTAGAGTGCAATCTCGCGCCATAGACTCGCGTTATGACTATCATTCTTGGCTGATGAGTACGGCACCAGAGCCCACGACGCGAGCGAGGATGTGGCTTCTGACGCTATCGTGCTCGCGTTTTCACTATGGCTCAAGCCATAAACACCCGTACCCCAGCCTCTAAAACTCCAACAAAAGCTAGAATAAGAAACACTGACTTACGAGATTTACACCGAACCCATAAACAATATATTCAAGAATAGTACGTGTAATATATGCATGCACCCATTTTGCACGGATTGTATGATCAAATACAATCAACAGAAACTCAAGACAATGTTTCAAAGATCAAATGTCCTGCGACAACATGCGATCATTTTCTTGACCCTTTATCATGCCGCCCCATATTAACAAACCAACTATTAGGCAAATGGTGTGATTTGTTATGCGAATTAACAGTGTTAGGTGTTATTGTTCTCAAATCGAGTGTTCGGGTTTGATTTTGAACGAATGAATTAGATCTGGTTCAAAAAAAAAAACATGAATTAGAGCACGGGATACAGTTGGCTTGAGCCGTGGGAAAACACCAGAAATTTCTCACGGTATAGTCAATGTTGGTTAAAATGATCCCACCACATCACAACCTCTACAACATCAAAAATTACACTCCTTGGTAGGCTTAAGCCATGGGGAACAAATTGGGCCCACTTTTTTAAAAAAAAATTAAAAAAAAAAATAGTTGCACGAAAACGGGAGACACGGTACGGTTCTCGCGTTTTTGTGTCGCGTTTTCGCGCGAAACTTGCGCCGTCCTTAGGCGCGAGACATGGAAACGCGATTCGGGGTGTGGTTTGTGGCGTTTTCAGCTGGCGTTTTCCCACGGCGCCACAATATTAATACCGTACCATGTGCTCTTAAAGAGATGTGAGTGTGCTTATTGCAAGAAGCTTTTTTTGTTTCTTGTGAAGAGAGTAAAGAGATGAGTGATGAGAGTTGGCAAAACGGACGGCGGTTAAAACGGGTGACGAGTTAATTGGGCGGCGTGCTAAACGGGCGTGGGTTAAACGGGCGCAAGTAAAAATTAGAAAAAAACGTATAAAAACGTAAAAACAAAAAATAATATTTGTTTGGAACTGGGGATTATTAAAAATTAGAAATATAAAAGATCCGTCGAGTAACTTAATTAGTAGTATTTTACATACGTTTAATAAACTCATTTAAAGTCTTACATGTGCATCCGTTTAACCCATCAATAATAATAGATGAGCAAAAAGCGTCCCAATTTTTTAAAAATACGTTAAAAATGCTCATATTTAACAAAATTGGCAAGATTTATCACTAGTTATAGATGAACACGATGTCGCCTTTGGTGTTGTTTGTGAGATTGAACGCTGAATGTGCGATCTAATTATGCAAAGATGCAAAGACTTGTTGCTTATTACAAAAAGCGTGTTAATATTTTCATTAAATGGTGCGATCGTGTGCAAAATGAAACACGTCCAAGATTGAAGAACATCGTCAATTTGATTAAGAGGGAATTTGATCTTTTTACCTACATTTATGATTCACAAACAAATTTCAAATTGTTATAACTTTTAGACAAAATTATTAAAAATTGATTTCATTAAAATTTTAAAAATTTAATCCTCTTTAAAAATTTAATCCTCTTTAACTTGATATCCATTTTATTATAGGAATCATGATTTTTCTCGTCATCTTTTTAAATGTGTTATAAATATATTGTTATTTTTGATATTTTCGATTATATTTTTGTCTAGCTTTAAAACAGAATTACGCAATTTGTACCCTTGTTACCTAAACTTAAATCGACCATGGTCACCACCAAAATCGTCCACGTTGTTGCTACGACATAATCAACTTGCTCACATAGGAGACTCCGCCGACCGGATCAAACGCCATCAATTAACCTGACCTTCCTTAATTCATACAACATCCTTTTTAATACCTCCAGAACTCCCTTCAATCCAAATGCCTTATCTTGGATTCTCTAGTCATTAGATTAGGATCCTATTACCTGGGTTGTTATGGCTTCCAGATCTCATAGTAACGTTGATTCCACTCGGCTGATCTCCAAATCCATCTTCGTGACGAATTTTCCCAACAATAAGGATCTATGGAAACTATGTCAAGATTACAGGACTGTTGTTGATGTCTTTATTCCTAATCGTTTATCTAAGGCAAGGAAGCGTTTCGCGTTTGTTAGTTTTATCAAGGTTGACAATCTTGATAGACTCGTTGGTAACATCTGCACTATTTGGATTGGGCGCATGCATTTGCAAGCCAACACAGTCCAGTATGAAAGGTCTTCTACTCCTCCCACTAAAACGTTTGTTCGTGCTCAGATCGGTGGAGTTAACTCGTTCGTTTCAGTTTTGAAAGGTAACACAAAGCCTGTGTTTAACACATCTCCATCTCCTGCTCTTGTTATAGAAGACTCTTGTGTGGTGTCAAGAGAACTTGCTAATTGTGTTACGGGAGAACTTAAACAACTATCATCAATCAATAATTTACATATCCTGTTGGCTAATGAGGGGTTTCCTAACGTGAAACTTGCGTACATGGGTGGTTACTGGGTAATGATCGAGCTTGACTCAGCTAAATCTAAGGCGACACTCATGTGGCATGTGGGGGTCGCCTCTTGGTTCCTTAGTTTAGGCAATGCGTTGCCTGATTTTGTTTCAAGGGAAAGAGTCGTTTGAGTTGAAATTGAGGGTGTCCCGTTACACGCTTGGACACATGCTACGTTTAAGAGAATCGGGTCCAAATGGGGAGAGGTTATGGAGCTTGAGGATAGCAAGGATGATAATTTTGGCCGTAAGCGTATATGTGTTAAAACATCACAGGAAGAAATATCTTGGAAAAGTTTAAGATCATTGTTAAGGGGAAAGTATATGTGATCAGATCCAAAGAACTTTTTACATGGTCTCCTACGTTTAAAGAGATTAAAGAAGGTGTTTATTGTTCGAATATCGAGTCTGGTAGAGGGGATGACGAGGAGAATGATAAGGATAGTAAGCAAATGAATTTTAATGATGGAAGTGACGATGAAGCTGTCTCCGATACTGTTTTTGGAGAAACTAATGAGAATCTCGTCAATGCACAGTACGAGTCACATAATTCGTCACATAAATATTTCTCCAGGCCCTTTTAATATTTACAGTCATCTTAATAAACACAAGGAAGATTCTAGTAAATCAGATACAGATTCAAGTGTCCCTAATCCACCTGGGTTTACCCCAGATTACATGAAAGATGTTATGCAGAATGATAACCATGACGAGTTGGGATCTAATTCAGAAAAATGCAAGAATCAGTCAGATGATCTTGAGTCTAGAGTGGCTGAGGAAACCCAACATGTTGACGTTTATCATTCTACTACAACGAATAATAAGAGTAAAGTAGGAAGAACTGGTGGTTCGATATTTGGTCTTCTAGATGATATGATTAAGGTCGGTAACACTATGGGTTACTCTTTAGATGGATGTGCTGCAGACTTGGAGAAAATCATTAGTTTACAAGGATATTGTAACGTTCCCGTATGAATTGTCTTTCCTTAAACGTTCAAGGCCTCGGATCCAAGGCCAAGAAAGACTGGATTAGGGAGTTAAATAATGTTCATAAGGTGAGTTTTTTTATCTATTCAAGAAACCAAAATGGAGTTCATTTCTGCTATGGATGTCAAAGTACTTTGGGGCAACTATAATTCTTATTATCTTTTTAGCGAAGCGTTGGGTAATTCTGGTGGTATTTGATATTGAGTATTTGCAAGTTCGTTTATTCTCGACTCAAGACAAATTGAAAGGCCTACTAATTTCGAGCTTTAAATTATTTTTGGTTGTTAAGGGTTATTTGGATTCTAGGTCTAATTCAAACCAACGTGTAGAAAAATGAAAATACTAAAGCTACGTATCCGTAAAACAAAGTGCAATTACCAAATAGTATTCACAAAGTACAAGTTTCTAATGCATAAAAGTAAAAATGATTGAAATGTAAACAAAATGAAAGTATAGGGACTGAAAATGTAAAATCAGGAACTAAAAGGACCAAAAATGAAAAATGTAACAAACTAGTCTAACCAACTTAATAAACTATCAAACTGTCTAACAAAAATTGTAACAAATGAAATTTCAGGGACTAACTTTTGCAAAACCTAAAAAGTTGGAAGTTTAGCACTGATTACAAAGTTTAGCAAAAACAAAGGACCAAATTGCAATTAAAACAAGAACTTTTTCAAAAACGGGCACACACTTAACAATAAGCTCGAATGAGCTTACTACTCAACCAAAATCAATCTGGTTTTTTCTAAACTGCTTAAAACTCAAAATAAGCTAGGTTGGTAAAAGGATTTTGCTTAAAAGCTATTAAATCTCTACTTGGCTTATTTCAATAAGCTCAAAATAAGCTCAAATGAAATCCAGACATCCACTATTCGATTATATTGCAAAAACTGATTAATCAGGTATCAAAAAGCTTGGAATGTCTTTTTGTTTTGAAAATAAGCAACAGAATAAGATGGAATCTTGAATAAGCCAAAATCAGCTTATTTTGACCAAATTTGACCAAAAATCCAATAAGCTCAAATTTTTAGAATTTACTCAGGACAAGTTTGCAAATGATTTTGTGAAAGAAAATTAGGAGATTTGTGAAGTGGATTAAGAGATCTATGAAAACAGTAAGCACTTTATCACAGAAACTGGACTTTGGTCAAGTGCTTATCAATAAGCTAATATCTCACTCAAAAGCTGAAACTATAGAATTTCCTATTAAGCACTAAAAGTATGGATGTTAAGCTACAATTAAAAACAAATTTCAGCCAGAATTATCAATTAACAAAGAAATGCCATGGATTCAAAAGTCACTAGTTTACTGATGAACTTTATCAAAGAAACTGACCCAAAGTTTTTTCTACCAATTGCCTGTTTGAAAACCAATTTGACCTCAAAACTTTTACAAAAATGCTTACACTAGTGGACTTAGTGTAAATGAACACTTCACAACAAGGTTTATCAACTGAATCACTACAAATGATCCAAACCCAAACACTACTTTCAAAATCTGATAAGGAACTTTATCAAAGACTTTTTGAGTTCAAGGTTAAGACATATTAAGTCACCTATCAAGACTTATTTAAGTGATGAATTGAAATCGTTTTGAGCCAAAAAAAATCTAGTTAACAGGATGAATCACTAAATGAGTTCTAATGGGCAATTACTGATGAAAGACTAAATGTAATCAAGTAAAACTAAAGGAAAAGCTGTAAGACTACAATTACACTATCAAACTAACAAAATCAAGCTAAAAGCTAGCTCATCACACATTCAGTTCATCATTTAAGTAGTACACTAGGAATTGTGCATGCATAAGCTGTTTAGAGGAATTTTAAACAAGAGAGTATGTTCCTTTTAGCAATAGGCCACCACTGATGGAGTAGAGAGGCGTTGAGCGTTCTAAGTACAACTAAACCACCATCTATCAACCACCAGTTACCATCATCATCATCATCATTATATACTGCTACAGTAAACTCCCTTGCTACAAATGCTGAAAAGGACTGAAAAATGATATTCAAAGTAATTCTGAACAGCTACAAATCTTCACAACTTCAACAAACTTCCATTGATCAGGGATGATCAATAGAACAACACAATATCAACAGGATTCGAGTTATGTAGATATAAGGAAGAGAATGAGTGAAATTGAAGGTTATGATTTCATTAATGGAGGAAAATTTGGTTACAAGTTGTTTCTAACTAACTAACTGACTCTTAGGTGGTTGTCAAACACCTAATAGTAGTTGCTAACTACTTTGAATGACTGGAAAATGAAAGGGAATTTAGAAGTGTATGTTTTTCATACCTACAAGCTACACGTTTCAAATGAGCTATCTAGGTCCTATTTATAGAGTGAGGATGAGATTCTGTTGGGGGGATGACGTTTGTAGCCAATCATTGAGCTCCACGTGTACTCATTTAGTCAATTGCAAAATCTAGCTCAAGAACACATATGGGGGTTTTTGATTGAATTAATTTCAGCTTAATTGGATGTTATGAATGAATTCGTCTCTTGAAATGAAGCACTTTTCATGTTTATAGCTCCTCTTGATATTTAGTGTAGCAGATTCTTGATCCTGGGCTCGTTTTTGTTTGAAGATGCGACGTGGAAGTGTATGATTGGTGAATAAAAGAGGACACGGATCATTATCCACTTTAGATATAATAAACATTGCATGTCTTTATCCCATTGGTGGAAATTTGGCTGAGTGGGAATTACTGTTTGGATACTCTCATTAATGCTTGGCGGCTGTTAGTGGCAAAGGTGGCAATCCGTGTGCCATTTTTTCCTTATTCTCATGGGATTAAGAACAAAACTTGTATGAGAAATGACACTTTCAGTCCCTTGACTTTGGCAGAATCTTCATTTGAGCTCCAATCTTTATTTCTTTGGCATTTTTGATCCTTTAAACTTCAAACTTGTTCATAAAGCATCCTTTGACTTTTTGACTTGAATATTGACCAGATTTGACTATGATCTTGACTTTTCCAAAATTGCACTTTTGAATGTTGTCAAGATAGGTCCGTTGTCTTCTCATGGCTTGTCATTATTGATCCTTCTCTTGTCTTTTCTTCATCTTTTAGCTTGATTTCACTTGTTTGCTCCAAATTTGTACCCTTGTTACCTAAACAAGCACAAACACAAAACATACCACATAATACTTCTTTATTGTATAAAAGTTAGGTATTTGCTATGTGTTTTAGGGTGATTTGTTGACTTATTGATATGAGCTTTCACTCATATCAAATCCCCTACACTTGATCATTGCCATGACCTCATGCAATGCCATATTTTAAAGCACCAATTTACAGTTTTCTCATAATTAACCTACCTTGGCCAATATGAAATGCCTTTACACTACTCTATACTATATGATGCATGATTTTGATTTTATACAATGCAATGTAAAGGAAAGCAATTCTATTTATATATTTTTTAATTTTCTTGAAATGGTTATAATGGAAATAACTCATAAAGAAATCAATGACTTAGATTAGGGCTTTTGGTACCATGAACACTTATCACCCTCAAGTTTCACTTTCCCCATACCAAGCTTAAAAACAAGATCATTGTTATCCACAAGTGAAAGTGCGTCAACTTATTCATATAGATTAATTGTGTTACTCTCATACCCCCACTTATTATGCCTCTAAGACCGGTTATT
Source organism: Glebionis coronaria (assembly GCA_025667525.1). Classification (NCBI taxonomy): domain Eukaryota; kingdom Viridiplantae; phylum Streptophyta; class Magnoliopsida; order Asterales; family Asteraceae; genus Glebionis; species Glebionis coronaria. The sequence continues at coordinate 476,771,007 of CM046877.1, forward strand.
ATTTGAGAAAATTGCTTGAGAGCAAATTTTTCATTATTTAAAGTGTGAAATAAAAGAAATGTTAAATCACAAAATAAGGAAGCACGGTTTTAATCCTAAGTAGTCCGACTAAAGAGTAATAAGTCATTCGCTTTATGTGTAAGATACTTATGTCATGCATTAATAAGTAGCTACACACTCGCTAAGGAAAGACAAATAAAACTCACTCAATAATTTATATCCTCCGCCTTTTTGAGACTTTGGATCTTCAATCCCGCAACCCGTCAAGGTTACATTGGATTGGAGCAACTATCAAATCCCCGCAGCCCTTGTGAGAGTAATATTGGAATTCAATAGTCACTATAATTAACACTTCACTGCCCCTTTTGGGAGTCTTGTATAATTATTATTTTTTCTTTTTCGTTTTCCTTTTTTTTTCTAGCCTCTCATTATTTTTTCAAGCCGCTCTTATTTTTGTTTATTTCTCACAAAGAAAGTTGAAAAGAATAAAAGGAAAAACACCCGCTAAGTATTAAGCATGACATAAGTCTAGTACACATAAAACGTTCTAACTTAGAATCTTAAGACGTACTTATACCAACCACGAATGATTAGTCAGAAATGCATAAGAGACTACAAACCAATTAAAATCGTTCTTGATTATTTATTAACATTTATACATGCGTTGACAAGAAAGTAATGGTTACGAAAGGGGGATATAAAAGCCACAATTAATGAATATGAGGTTTACCCCTTTACAATATTTCAAACTCTATCTCTTGTTCTCCACAGTTTAAAATCTCAAATAATGAGACTAGTGGATGCTTAGCCTAATAAACCAATGAAGGTCTACATGGTTAAGGCTAATAGCTAGAGAATGCTTAAATAAGCAAACTCGGGTTGAGTCAAAGTATCTATGGCGGGCCTAACATGTCAAAGAAGTCTAAATTTGTTAAACCATATCCTTTATTATATTTGTTCCTTTTTATATATTTTTGATGAAAAATAAAAGAAGAATATATACAATGCAAATGTATTATGCAAAATGAAAAATGATTGATGCAAAAATTATGAATGGATATTTTTGTGGCCAAAGTAGAATAAAAATTTGAAAAATGTTTGAAAAATTAATTTCCAAGTTATCATGAAGGTCAATGACAAAGTTCTAGGTAAGGTCACTTTGATAGAAGACCCCCTACACTTAAGATAAACATTGTCCTCAATGTTTAAGAGTATTGGAGTAAAATCCCCTACACTTAGGAAATTGACAACTTAGTTTAACCCAAGCTAAGGAAATATCAACTATAGTGTATTCATTTTTAAGCACAATGTGGTCATGGAAAATCACAATAGTAACAAAGTGAACCAGATACAATGGCCTCCTCCATAAGCTTCAATGCACGTGATGAGAGAGAGCAACCCTACAAACAATATGAAGAAAAAAGGAAGGTCTCCCCTGCACTTATCCTCAACTCTATACCCTTATTTCTATCCTACCACACTCTAAGTCTAAAAACTCTAAACCTAGTTATTCATGCTTGATTTATGGAGTCTCTAGCTCGAGTCTTCCCACAATGAATGAATTCATGGGGAAAATGGGGATCTCTTGGACCATTTCCACGAAAATGTCCTCCCCAAAATAGTGCTTAACACGGTGACCATTCACTATGAAATTTGGGCCACTTGGTTGTGACAACTCAAGATTCCCATATGGAAATACTTGAGCAATAGTGAATGGACCGGACCATCTTGACTTAAGCTTGCCCGCAAAGAGTTTCAACCTTGAGTTAAAGAGGAGAATCGGCTCTCCACCTTTGAACTCACGCTTCTTAATCTTAGCATCATGCAATTGCTTAGTCTTTTCCTTGTAAAGCAATGAGTTCTCATAAGCATTGGCTCTAAATTCATCCATTTCATTGAGTTGGTCCTTTCTATGTGAACCGGCTTGGTTTAAATCAAAGTTTGCCCACTTGAGAGACCATGAAGCCTTATGCTCTAACTCAAATGGGAGGTGGCATGCTTTTCCATAGACAAGCCTATATGGAGTACAACCAATTGGTCTCTTAAAAGCCGTCCTAAAAGCCCACAAAGCATCATCAAGCTTATCCGACCAAGAAGCTCGATGCTCTCCTACCGTTCTCTCCAAAATTCTCTTTAAACCACGATTTGTGACCTCGGTTCGCCCATTGGTTTGAGGATGATACGCGGTAGAAAGTCTATGGTTAACACCATACTTCTTCATGACTCTTGTAAATTGATCATTACAAAAATGAGTCTCACGATCACTTATGATAGCCCGAGGTACACCAAATCTAGCAAATAATTACTTTAAAAATTTCACTACAACTTGAGCATCATTAGTAGGCAAGGCTTTGGCCTTAACCCACTTTTAAACATAGTCCATGGCTACGAGTATGTACTTATTTCCCTTAGATGATGGAAAAGGTCCCATGAAATCTATTCCCCATACATCAAAAATCTCACACTCTTGTATGAGGTTTTGTGGCATCTCATCTCGTTGATTAATTTTACCTTGTCTTTGACATACATCACAAAATTTCACCATCTCTTGGGCATCTTTGTATATTGAAGGACAATAGTAACCCGAATCAAAAACTTTCTTGGCGGTGTAGTTGGGCCCAAAATGTCCACCCGTGGGTCCCTTATGACAAGCTTTTGAGATTTTAAATGCCTCGAGCCCATCTACACACCGTCTAATGATTTGGTCCGCACAATGCCTAAAGTGGTAAGGGTCATCCCAAAAGTAGTATTTGACTTCCTTAAGAAATTTCTTCTTTTGTTGTGAAGTAAGACCCTCTGTTAGCACATCCCCCACAAGATAGTTTGCAATATCCATAAACCAAGGGGTGTCATCCTCTTGTGAAGAGATAGACATGAGCTCCTCTAATGGAAAGGATTCATTAATTTCCTTATGAGGCAATTCACCTTGAAAAGGATGCTCAAGTCTACTTAAATGATCCGCCGCTAAATTCTCGGCTCCTTTCTTATTACGAATCTCAATGGAAAACTCTTGTAGCAACAAAACCCATCTCAAAAGTCTTGGCTTAGCATCTTTCTTTGTCATGATGTACTTGAGAGCGGAATGATCCGTATACACTATGGTCTTGGAGAGCACAAGATAAGGTCTAAATTTCTCAAAAGCATAGACTATAGCAAGCAACTCTTTTTCTGTAGTGGTATAGTGAAGTTGAGCACCCGTCATGGTTTTACTAGCATAGTGTATAGGTTGAAAATGCTTATTAACCCTTTGTCCTAACACGCCCCCCACGACATAATCATCAGCGTCACACATGAGTGCAAAAGGCAAATCCCAATTTGGAGAAACCAAAACGGGATCCTTAGTCAACTTCTCCTTAAGTATCTCAAAAGAGTCTAAACACTCTTGGGTGAAAATGAAAGGAGCCTCTTTTTCCAAGAGGTGGGTTATCGGTCTTGCAATCTTAGAGAAATCTTGTATAAAACGTCTATAGAATCCCGCATGACCCAAAAAACTTCTAACTCCTTTCATCGTGGTAGGTGGGAGAAGCTTAGCAATAACATCAATATTAGCACGATCCACTTCTAAACCCTTATCAGATATCTTATGTCCCAAAACTATCCCATCTTTGACCATGAAATGGCACTTCTCCCAATTGAGAACAAGGCGTATTTCTTCACACTTCTTAAGCATACTTTCCAAATGGGAGAGATAAGAAGTCAATGAATCTCCAAAGACAGAGAAATCATCCATTAAAACTTCCATAGTGTGCTGAATCATGTCATGAAAGATTGCCATCATACACCTTTGGAATGTCCCCGGTGCATTACACAAACCGAAAGGCATTTTCTTGTAAGCAAATGTACCACAGGGACAAGTGAATGTGGTCTTTTCTTGATCCTTTGGATCTATGGGTATTTGGAAATAACCCGAAAATCCATCTAGAAAGCAATAGTACTCATTTCATGCTAAGCGTTCAAGCATTTGGTCCATAAAAGGAAATGGGAAATGATCTTTCCTAGTAGCATCTTTGAGCTTCCTATAATTGATACAAACTCTCCAACCCGTGATAAGTCTAGTAGAATAAGATCATTGTTCTCATTAGGCACTACGGTGATTCCACCCTTCTTAGGAACATAATATACCGGACTAACCCATGGAGAGTCGGAAATGGGGTAAATCATACCCGCATCAAGGAGTTTGATAACTTCTTTCTTAATGTCCTCATGGATTTTAGGGTTAACCCTTCTTTAGCTTTGAATGGCGGGTTTGTAATCATCCTCCATAAGGATTTTGTGTGTAGAAAAATTTGGATCAATTCCCCTTATGTCGGATATTTTCCATGCTATGGCTTTCTTATGTTTCTTAAGGACTTCTACAAATTTTTCCTTCTCATCATCTTTCAAGTCTTTTGCTATGATCACGGGTAATTGGTCTTTCCCCTCTAAGAAAGCATATTCAAGGTGTGATGGAAGATCCTTAAGTTCAAGGGAAGGTGGACTCTCTATGGAAGGTTTCACTATGGATGGATCATATATGGTAACTTCTTGTGGAAAAGGTGTAACACCCTATTTTGATAAATGGAATGTCACGCGTAATTATGGCGTGTCATCAAAGCATACAAGGATAAATGTCTAAAACATTATATGACCATAAAAAGGAAATACCGGAATCAAACATCGGTAGTCCAAAAGTAAAGCTCATCACACACAAACATAAGTATTGTAAATGAAAGGACTAAACAATGTCCATGGAAAGAGTATCAAAGTATATATAATGCATAAAGTAAAGAAAGGCTAGAAAGCTTCCAGTCCATATGCACGTACGCTTAAAGTCTACGAGCGTCCCTGAGTACCTGCCGTTTTGGGAACATGAAAAGGAAAACGGCTGAGCAATACGCTCAGTGCACGGATGTACAATAAAGCATGAATAATATAAGCATATAAGCATATAACAGCGGAAGAAACTAAGTCCCAAATAACCCGGTTAAGTCTTAATAAAACTGGTTTTATAGTTTGAAAAGCCTTATCTTTATCTTGTAAAAACTGTTTAACATATTTTACCATTAGCCAATATAGGTCATGAAAATCCATCGTGCATGAATACTTGGAGGGGTGACCTCATCATGCAAATTAGAGGGGCTGCCTATAATTTAATATACTGGTTTTTGGGTAGGAGGGATCAGCTCCTTGTGAAGGATGCAAGGCACACACCTCATTCACACAGAGTAATCTGCTGAAAAACATGTAACTAGGATGCACCCATACGCCCCACATGATAAATATAATAATATGGCCAAAAGCTGAAGGGACGCCACGAGCAATCACTCCACCGTAGGGAAGTCATAACACCAGTGCCTCTAGTGTTATGGTTATGGTACCTCCATAACTAGGTGAAACTGGTCATATGCATGTATATGGCATTAGGTATTCTACTTAAACATAAGCAATCAAACATATAAACTTATAGTATGGGAAAACAGTTGGCTGCATACGGGGAAATCCTAATAAGGAAAGAATGTCCATACTGAAAGGATGGGAATCCGTACCTTATGTCCAGTGAACGAAGAAGACGAACGGAAGAGAGTCCTACTTCGGTATCACTAATGCTACATAAATACATACGTGTATAAGTATCTGATTACTAAATACGTTACTGGTTTTATATCATGTCTTAGCTTGTTTTATACGTTCATGTCGTGTTTTACTGTTTTAAGCTTTATACTGTGTTTATCTTATATTCTGTCTATTCTGATTAAGTATTACTTGTATTTCATGTATTATTATACTTGTTGTGTAATAATAAGTAACTTTCTAAAAATAGCAGGTTTCCTAAAATAGAAAGTTTCCAAAAATAGAAAGTTTCCAAAATAGAAAGTTTCTAAAAATAGAAAGTTTTCAAAAATAGAAAGTTTCCAAAAATAGAAAGTTTCCAAAAATAGAAAGTTTCTAAAAATAGAATTACTGCTTAAAATAGATAAGTTTCTAAAAATAAAAAGTTTCTATAAATAGATTAGCTGCCTTAATTAAATAAGTTTCTAAAAATAGAATGTTTCCATAAATAGATATAAGCTGGTTAAGTAAGCTTATTATATAAGCTTAAGTGTTTTCTGATTATTATTCTAAGTCATGTAGTTATAAAGTATAGTTTATTAATTATTACATGTAAATTAAATAAACTATAGGTTAAAAGTATTTAATTAAATATATCATGTTTTTAATTAAATAAGGGTAAAATACTTAGGTTAAAACATGCATTATTAATTATTAATAATATAACCTAAGTCATGTTAATTAATTAATTATAGTCATGGTTTTAATAATTAATTAATTATAAGGTCTAATAAAATATAAATACTTAGGTTAAAATTCATGATCTAATAATTAATTTTATAACCTAAGTCATGTTAATTAAATTAATCATGTCATGTTTTATTAATTTAATTTTAACACATAACTAGTAAAATCATAAACCTTAAAAATAATCTATGAACCAGACCCGTGACTAGAAACCATGAACCGGACCCGTAATCAACACCATACCCCGAACCAAGGTCGGGGTTCCCCCTTGCTTGCTGCTGCCGTGACATCAACACCACCATACCGAGACCATATGGTCTCGGTGGTGGGTAATAAGCCAAGCCGAGACCCCTTAGGGGCTCGGTTAGGCGTCGGCTAGACCACAACACCCCTAAAAACCCTTGTTTGATTTACCCCATAATCCCTAACATGTTTAGAATAATTGTATTTAATTAGTTTAATTAAAAACACCATGATTTTATGTGATTCAATAAATCAAAACATAAAGAAAAGGGTTAAAAAGTTATACCGAATACGTGGATCAATTAATGATGAACACACACGAATACTTGCACAATTTCCAAGATCAAAATCAACCCGAACACCCGTTTTTGTGTCCCTGAATCCGGCGGCCAAAGAGAAGGAAGAAGAAAAGATTTAGGGTTTTTGTTATTTTCTTGTTTTGTGATAAATGACACAAGTTTTACACTTTAACCCCTTGTTAGTAAATTTTGCATGGGCTAAGCCCATGCTTCTATGTATGCCGCGAGTAGGGGGCCCTACTTGGGGTAACCCGTACTTTTCTCGAGTCTAAATATTATAGTGTGTGTTCGTGTTTTATCGTGTTCGTGTTTTATGTGTTCTAATTAATTATTGACCGTGACTTAATATATTTATTCGTGTTCGTAATAAATATATATATACGTAATTAATATTAGCTCGTGATTAAATTACGTTCATGATTTCATGATCGCATGTTCGTGATTATAATTATTATTTGAATAATTATCGTGTGTTCATACGTAATAAATACTTATCGTGTTCTAACACGTACGTAATACTTAAAATTCTTATACGTGAACGTAAACATGCTATAAAAGGAAATTTCTAATCTTGTACGTACGATCTAAAGGGTACTATTCATGGTAAAATCATGCGGGTTTTACAACTCTTCCCCCTAAAAAGAATAATTCGTCCCCGAAATATAGATAAAGTAAACTGGAAAAGAAAAACATACCCGAATTCAAAATATGAAATGAGGGTAAGAAGCCTAGATAGACTCCTCTGTTTCCCAAGTGGCTTCCCGCTCGGTATGATCCCTCCAAAGGATTTTGACGAATGGAATCGTCTTCCTTCTCATGACTCGTTCTTGTCTGTCAAGAACTCGTTCGGGTTCTTCTATGAAAGTGAGATCTTCACGTATCTGTTCCAGTGGATACTGAACCATGTGAAGGGGATGATACTGGTACCCTCTGAGTAAGGACACATGAAACACACTGTGTACATGCGAAAGCTGCCGAGGCAACGCTAACCGGTAAGATACTTCACCGACTCGTTCAATGATATCAAACGGTCCGATGAAACGAGGACTGAGCTTCCCTTTAATCCCGAAGCGTCTAACACCTCATGCCGGCGAAACCTTAAGAAAGACGTGATCTCCTACATTAAAATGTATGTCCCTACGATGCTTATCGGCGTAACTCTTCTGACGTGACCGTGCTTCTTGAAGTTTCTGCTTAGCTACTACGACCCACTCATTAGTCATCTCTATGATTTCTGGTCCTTCAAGTGTTCGCTCGCTAACCTGATCCCGGCAGATTGGGGCGCAACACTTTCTGCCATACAACATCTCGAAAGGAGCACACTTGATACTTGCTTGCCAACTGTTGTTGTATGCAAACTCCACCAAACAGATATAGTCGTCCCAATCGCCCATCCATTCCAACGCACATGACCTCAACATATCTTCCAATGTCTGAATCGTTCGCTCCGACTGCCCGTCTGTTTGAGGATGAAAAGCCGTGCTAAGCTTAAGTTGTGTACCCCAAGCTTTCTGCAGACTCTTCCAAAATCGCAAAGTGAATCGAGGATCTCTGTCTGAGACGATGCTGGATGGAGCACCGTGGAGTCTCATGATCTCTCTTCTATACGTATCGGCGAGTTTACTGACCGAATCTTCCTTGCGGATCGGTAAGAAATGAGCTGATTTGGTAAGTCGATCTACGATAACCCAAATTGCATCGTTCTTCCTCTTGGTTGGCGGAAGACCAGTAACAAAATCCATGGTGATTTTGTCCCACTTCCACTCTGGAATATCTAACGGTTGAAGGAGACCGCCAGATCGCTGATGCTCGATCTTAACCTGCTGGCAGGTAAGACATTTGGAGACGTAAGTAGCAACATCCTGTTTCACACCACTCCACCAAAAGTACTGCTTGATGTCATGGTACATCTTAGTCGAACCAGGATGTATAGAGAATGGGGAGCTATGAGCTTCAGCTAACAAGGCCTCCCGGAGTTCTTGATCATCAGGAACACAAAGTCTCGTGCCCTGCCATACGATACCATCTGCATCTACTCTGAATTCCGTCTGCTTCTCCAAATTCTGAACTATCGCCCATATTTATCCATCATCTTTCTGAGCTTCCTTGATCCTATAGAGTAACTCGGGTTCTACTCTAAGATTAGCCCAGTAACAGTGCTGTCCACGTACCATGATCTCTATGTCTAGTTGCTCCAAGTCTCTTATGATTTCCTCCTCAATCTTAATGTCGTTGATCATTCCGGACTTCCTGCTAAGTGCATCTGCTACTACATTCGCCTTTCCGGGATGATACTGTAGATTAATGTCATAATCCTTCAACAGCTCTAACCATCTTCTCTGTCTCATGTTTAATTCACGCTGAGTGAAGATATACTTCAAGCTCTTGTGGTCTGTGAAAATTTCACATGATTGTCCATATAAGTAGTGCCTCCATATCTTCAATGCAAACACGACTGCAGAAAGTTCCAAGTCATGCGTAGGGTAATTTTCTTCATAAGGCTTAAGCTGCCGTGAAGCGTACGCGATCACTTTCCCATGTTGCATGAGAACATAGCCAAGTCCCTTCCCCGATGCATCACTGTAGATTTGAAATCCACCAGTACCAGATGGGAGAGTAAGAATAGGTGCAAATACTAGCTTCTGCTTCAGGTCTTCAAAGCTCTTCTCTCGTTCTTCAGTTCAGACGAATTTCTCCCCTTTCCGCATCAGTTTGGTCAATGGTAGTGCTAAGCGGGAAAAGTTCTCCACGAACCTACGGTAATAGCCAGCTAAGCCTAAGAAACTGCGGACTTCAGTCGCTGATGTCGGCCTCGGCCACTTAGTAATAGCCTCAACCTTCGCTGGATCCATAGTGATTCCTTCTACTGATACAATGTGACCTAAGAATGCCACCTTGTCTAACCAGAATTCACACTTGGATAATTTAGCATACAGTTGCTTCTGGCGAAGAATCTGTAGTACTATACGAATATGGTCTTCGTATTCCTCCTTGTACTTTGAGAAAATCAAGATATCATCGGTGAAGACAATTTCGAACTTGTCCAGAAATTCATGGAAGCTTCTGTTCATCAAATCCATGAACACTGCTGGAGCATTGGTCAGGCCGATTGGCATGACTACAAATTCGTAGTGGCCATAGCGGGTACGAAAAGCAATCTTGGGGATGTCCTGCTCCTTAACCCATAGTTGATGATAGCCTGACCTAAGATCAATCTTGGAGAGGTGTTTGTGTCACACCCCACCATGGCGGAATATGGGACGCGACGCATGGATATCATCACAACAATAACGTGTCCATAGAGAGAACTATATGAATTAGAAATGTCATAAAAGGTGACACAAATGTTATGACAATATCTCATCAATGCAGGAGTCTAGGTAAGTAGGTAATAGTCATACCTCTTACCCAAGACAAACAAATAACACAAACAAATCAACATATAGGTTCATAGTATCACTTATTAAAACAAACAGAATAATAAACTAAGAAGGAACGGGGATCTCCTTCTAAATGCATTCCTATGCGACTCCAATCCTAGCCACATATGTTCTCACGCTTAACCACTTTAATACCTGAAAGAGACACTAAAACACGTCAACATAATGTTGGTGAGAGTCATAGGTTTAGACTCCAACCGAAAACAGATTATAATAAGCTGTGAACAACCATAAACCACTAAACATATGGACAATGTGCTACAAGTATGCATTAACAACTAACATTCAAGATCAATCATTCCAAACCAAATCCAAGGCTCCCAGCCTTACCAAACACCATGGTACCATAGGCGCCCATACACCAATGTACCAATCCCAAGGCCCCGCCTTGTCATTATCCATTGGTCCCATAGATGCTCACACATCTATGTACCTCCCCAAGGCCCCGCCTTGTCAACATCCCCTTGGTACCAAGTCAAACCATAATAACTGAGACGGTACGTGTCCCCCGATCCAAATCATAAACACAATCAAGAATCACATAGCAGTTAATCACATAAGTGCACACACAAGTCCATCACAAACCATAAAAACATTCACAGCATTAGTTAGAAAACCATAGAGTGTCTCTTCCATCCCATCTGGAATTCAAATCATAAAAAGACATGGGACTATGAAACTCACCTGATTGAGCTTCTCCGAAAATCCGCGCACTAGCAAAAAGCTAACAAAAAAAAGCACACAATCAAAACATGAACCAAACACTAAGATGGCTCATCAATCCATGATGGACATCTAACCTTCTCCCATATATATACCCCATTTATATGCTCTAAGCATCTCATTACACCCCTCTATAAAGCCCTTAACTTAGTTTACTTCATAACCCGTCTCGTTAACATTTTACCCAAAACAGTCCCGGTTTTTAGGTCTCCAAACTATAAGCCAAACGCCCACCTAACCATACCCAAGACCTCTATAAAGGAAACCCTATTCCCTTACATATGTTAGATAACTCCTCCCCTTTGCCCCAACCTTAAATCTACTGCTAAGGCCCTGATATATATATATATATATATATATATATATATATATATATATATATATATATATATATATATATATATATATATATATATATATATATATATATATATATATATATATATATATAAATATATATATATATATATATATATATATATATATATATATATATACTTGTTTCTATCTGGATTTTACTGATTTTGAACATACAAAAAGTTTGTTATGATTAGGGGGTCTTACCCTAACCCATTTGCTTAGACCTCCTCCAGGCCTCTTATTTAATATATAAACCAACTCCCATGCTCATTAGAGGGCTCAAGTGTACTCCTAAGTACCCCAATCACCTTAAAACATTAAATTAAACCCGACTGATTTCAAAAATGTTTTGACCTCCGACTGTTGTAATCTGTTTTTGACCCACTTCCCACATCTAATTTAGTTCTCGTTTCTTGCATTTGAAAGCCAACTCAATTACCTTTCCAGGGATACTTGGATCGCAAAATAAGAGTTTGTATAACTCTATATATGATCAAAACAATTGACCTATATTCTGCGCAGTTTTTAAAAACGAATTCAATTAAATTAACCTAATTAATTACCCATAACTCCACTAATTACAAGCCCTAATTTACCTAATCATTATAATATCATTAATATACAGATTTTAATTTAAACCCTAACCTAAATCCATCATAAGATGATTGAGAAAGAATTAAAAACAATTAAATTGAAAAGGGATTTGAAGGTTTTACCTTAAGATTAATGGAAACCAAGATTTTTTTGAAGAACACTAACTTTTCTCAATTGGCCGTCGTTTTTTTCTTTTGCTCCAGGGATTATGTCTTTTTCATCTTATTTTACACCTTATATAGTTATTGACAAGTCCTAGCCCAAGTATAATTGCCCATTTTCCTTTTTTTCCTTTTTTTTTTCTTTTTTTTCCTTCATTTTGTTTTAACCGACCCTTACCCCCCATAATTTCGTTTTTTTATTAAACTAATTAATAATTGTAATAACAATATTACCTTAATTTTCCTTAATTTATTTCAGCTCCTAAAACCTTCAAAACTTCAAAACCGTAAAACTAGTCAAATTTACGCGTATACCGTAAAAAGACGTAAAATATACAGTTTTAAAACAAATCTTAAATTTTGAAATAAACTTTATAACTAAGTCCTAGACGACTTAAAACCATCCCGAAAAATACTCACATGACTAAACACCTTACCCGAGACCTCTAAATGCTAAACCCCAAATCCTAAAAAAATACAATTTACTATAATACTTATACGTATACGTAAACACCAAAATAACACCATTTTATTTCATAGTCACTAATTGTGAGCTCATGAACATGAAATAACCGTTCCTAGATTTACTTATGAGTACTTTATACCCATATACGATATCCACACCAACCTCGTTCACGCAAAATAAACATGTAAACACGCTAATCATATAGTCACACATAAATTAACCTAAAAATAGGACCAAGTGACGAACCTCAAAACCACGGTTGTCACATAACTCCCTCCTAATAGAAATCTCGTCCCGAGATTTACTCCTTAGGATCGTCATTATCAATTAGCTGAGGATACTTGCTCCACATAAATCCTTCTCGTTCCCACGTGAACTTTAGTCCACGTTCCAAATTCCATCTACCCATAACTACGGTATATTACCCTTTTTATCCAACGTCCTAACTTCACGACCAAAAATCTTTATCGGCTCTTGGGACTCGTATCCATACTAATATCATCTAACGGTACTTGCAAGTCAGTTCTTGCTAAGCATTTCCTCAAGTTTGATACATGAAATACGTCATGCACACTACTCAATTCCTCCGGTAATCTCAACCTATACGCCGCTAGCCCAATCCTTTCAAGGATTTCAAATGGACCCACAAATCTTGGTGCTAACTTCCCTTTTCTTTCCAAACCGCATCACCCCTTTCCATGGTGAAACCTTTAGCATAACGTTATCTCAAATCTCAACGGCTTACGCCTCTTGTCCGCATAGCTCTCTTGTCGGTTCTTTGCTATTTTCAACCTCTACTTAGACACTGCCACCACCTCCATAGTTTTCCGATCCACCTCCGGTCCAATATGTTGGCCGCTTCTAACTTCATCCCACTGTAATGGTGATCCACCTCATCTCCTATGAATTAACTCCAGCAGTTTCTACTACAATTCCTATCACCATACCTAACGGCTTCTATCCTCTACGGATTTTCCATCATTCGGATGTTCTCCCAACCTTAAACACATCCAATGGTATATGCAGGATTGCATAACCAAAAGCTTCCCATAATATTCACAAGAAACATGTCATAACCACCACCTCATCCTTGCTTTCCCATGCTCGGCACCAAGTAACTAACCATCCTTCATACTAACATGTGTTACACCTTTTCTCTAGGTGGACGTTCCATTGTTCGTGACTACTAACCTCTTGCTCTAACGGTTTCTCTTCAATATCACCCCACTATCTTCACAACCTTTTGCTCCCTCGAATCATTCTTCCTCCATACTACTTTTCGCTTGTCTCTCCACAATCTTAATTTCCATACCATCTTATATCCCGTCTCCAGCCTATAATTTAGGTGTTTCCTCCTTTATTCCTTACATCATCATCAATGGGGAATATGCCCCTCTCACCGGTGACTCTCTCTTTGTAGGATAATTCTTCCTAATATAATGCGTTCTCCAACTATCTCCAAATCTCACGCCAATGCTCTAGGCGTCTTTCTCAATTACCCCTATAATATGCTCTGATACCATTCTATCACACCTCACCATGGCGGAATATAGGACGCGACACATGGATATCATCACAACAATAACGTTTCCATAGAGAGAACTATATGAATTAGAAATGTCATAAAAGGTGACACAAATGTCATGACAATATCTCATCAATGCAGAAGTCTAGGTAAGTAGGTAACAGTCCTACCTCTTACCCAAGACAAACAAATAACACAAACAAATCAACATATAGGTTCATAGTATCACTTATTGAAACAAACAAAATAATAAACTAAGAAGAAACGGGGATCTCCTTCTAAATGCATTCCTACGCGACTCCAATCCTAGCCACATATGTTCTCACGCTTAACCACTTTAATACCTGAAAGAGACACTAAAACACGTCAACATAATGTTAGTGAGAGTCATAGGTTTAGACTCCAATCGAAAATAGATTATAATAAGCTGTGAACAACCATAAACCACTAAACATATGGACAATGTGCTACAAGTAAGCATTAACAACTAACATTCAAGATCAATCATTCCAAACCAAATCCAAGGCTCCTAGCCTTACCAAACACCATGGTACCACAGGCGCCCATACACCTATGTACCAATCCCAAGGCCCCGCCTTGTCATTATCCATTGGTCCCATAGATGCGCACACATCTATGTACCTCCCCAAGGCCCCACCTTGTCAACATCCCCTTGGTACCAAGTCAAACCACAATAACTTAGACGGTACGTGTCCCCCGATCCAAATCATAAACACAATCAAGAATCACATAGCAATTAATCACATAAGTGCACACATAAGTCCATCACAAACCATAAAAACATTCACAACATTAGTTACAAAACCATAGAGTGTCTCTTCCATGCCATCTGGAATTCAAATCACAAAAAGACATGGGACTATGAAACTCACCTGATTGAGCTTCTCCAAAAATCCGCGCACTTGCAAAAAGCTAACAAACAAAAGCACACAATCAAAACATGAACCAAACACTAAGATGGCTCATCAATCCATGATGGACATATAACCTTCTCCCATATATATACCCCATTTATAGCTCTAAGCATCTCATTACACCCCTCTATAAAGCCCTTAACTTAGTTTACTTCATAACCCGTCTCGTTAACATTTTACCCAAAACAATCCCGGTTTTTAGGTCTCCAAACTATAAGCCAAACGCCCACCTAACCATACCCATGACCTCTGTAAAGGAAACCCTATTCCCTTACATATGTTAGCTAATTCCGCCCCTTTGCTCCAACCTTAAAGATACTATTAAAGCTCCGATATATATATATATATATATATATATATATATATATATATATATATATATATATATATATATATATATATATATATATATATATATATATATATATATATATATATATATATATATATATATATATATATATATATATATGTATATATATATATATATATATATATATATATATATATATATACTTTTATCTATCCGGATTTTACTGATTTTGAACATACAAAAAGTTTGTTATGATTAGGGGGTCTTACCCTAACCCAATTGCTTAGCCCTCCTCCAGGCCTCTTATCTAATATATAAACCAACTCCCATGCTCATTAAAGGGCTCAAGTGTACTCTTAAGTATCCCAATCACCTTAAAACATTAAATTAAACCCGACTGATTTCAAAACTGTTTTGACCTCCGACTGTTGTAACCTGTTTTTGACCAACTTCCGGACCTCCAGTTTAGTTCTCGTTTCTTGCATTTGAAAGCCAACTCAATTACCTTTCCAAGGATACTTGGATCACAAAATAAGAGTTTGTATAACTCTATATATGATCAAAAAAATTGACCTAAAATTCTGCCCAGTTTTTAAAAACGAATTCAATTAAATTAACCTAATTAATTACTCATAATTCCACTAATTACAAGCCCTAATTCACCTAATCATTATAATATCATTAATATACAGATTTTAATTTAAACCCTAACCTATATCCATCATAAGATGATTGAGAAAGAATTTAAAACAACTAAATTGAAAAGGGATTTGAAGGTTTTACCTTAAGATTAATGGAAACCAAGATTTTTTTGAAGAACCCTAACTTTTCTCAATTGGGCGTCATTTTTTTCTTTTGCTCCAGGGATTATGTCTTTTCCATCTTATTATACACCTTATATAGTTACTGACAAGTCCTAGCCCAAGTATAATTGCTCACTTTCCTTTTTTTCTTTTTTTTTATTTTTTTTCCTTCCTTTTGTTTTAACCGACCCTTACCCCCCCATAATTTCGTTTTTTTTATTAAAATAATTAATAATTGTAATAACAATATTACCTTAATTTTCCTTAATTTATTTCAGCTCCTAAAGCTTTCAAAACCTCAAAACCGTAAAACTAGTCAAATTTACGCGTATACCGTAAAAAAACGTAAAATATACAGTTTTAAAAAAAATCTTAAATTTTGAAATAAACTTTATAACTAAGTCCTAAATGACGTAAAACCATCCCGAAAAATACTCACATGACTAAACACCTTACCTGAGACCTCTAAATGCTAAACCCCAAATCCTAAAAAAAATACAATTTACTATAATACTTATACGTATACGTAAACACCAAAATAACACCATTTCATTTCATAGTCACTAATTGTGAGATCATGAGCATGAAATAACCGTTCCTCGATTTACTTATGAGTACTTTATACCCATATACGATATCCACACCAACCTCGTTCACGCAAAATAAACATGTAAACACGCTAATCATATAGTCACACATAAATGAACCTAAAAATAGGACCAAGTGACGAAACTCAAAACCACGGTTGTCACAGTTTGGCCCCTTGGTGTTGGTTAATCAGATCGTCTATACGCGGCAGTTGATACCTATTCCTGATAGTAATCTTGTTGAGCTCGCGATAGTCTATGCAAAGACGCATACTGCTGTCCTTCTTCTTAACAAATAAGACCGGTGCGCCCCATGGATATGCGCTCGGTCGAATGAAACCTCGTTCTAGAAGTTCTTGCAGTTGATCCTTCAGCTCCTTTAACTCTATGGGAGCCATGCGATAAGGAGCTTTGGAAATCGGTTCAGCTCCTGGGATAAGCTCGATATTGAATTCCGCTTCTCGTGCAGGTGGTATGCCAAGAAGTTCTTTTGGAAATACATCTTGGAATTCTGACACTATAGGCTGATCCTGAATTGATGGAGATTCAGCATCCATGTCGTGAACTGTAGCTAGATAACCCTCGCAGCCATGTGACATTAGTGCACGTGCTTGTAGGGTAGATATGATTTGTACAGACCTTCCGGGTACGAACCCGTTGTGAATGTACTCTGGTGCATTAACATCACCGAAGATGACTCGATATGAATGGCAGTCTATGGTAGCATGATGTTTGGATAGCCAATCCATGCCCAAAATCATGTCAAAATCATTCATGTCCAGCGGAAGTGCGTCAACAGGATGAACCTTATCATCAAACTCTAGGGGAAGACTCTTGTATACATGGGTGATTAATACAGAGTCCCTCAAAGGCGTGAAAATACTGAGTCTATTATCTAGTGGCATGGGGAGCATCCTAATGTTCTTGGCATAAGTAGTAGAAATGACCGTATGAGTAGCACCCGTATCAAATAGAACACACGCAGCTTGACCATACATATACAAGATTCCAGTGATGGTACCTGTAGACTTGTTGGCCTGATCTCGAGATGTCGTGTAGACACGTCCAGTGGTAGGAGGCGGCTTGGTATCAGCATGTCCTGATGTGCCCTCCATCTCGCCCTTACGGCAGTCCTTCATGCGATGGCCAGGAAGACCACACTTGAAGCATGCGTCGGTGTCGCGACGACATGGCCCTAGGTGCCTACGGTGGCAAGTAGAGCAAAGAGGATGAGTATATCCTCCAGCAGGTGCTCTGGCTGGCTGAGGACCTGATAAAACATTTTACATGAGACATGATAATAGGGTACAAAGGACAATGCGAAGAATCGTAAGATTGAATACCAATGATAGCTGGACGGCTAGGCTGTGAACCTCTCTGGTTCTGGTCCCTACCGTTTCCATGGTTCCTGGTAGAAGATTTGCTAAAGTGTCAGAATTATGAGTTATAACATGAAATCATAAGAAAATGCGTAAGTACTAGGACCTGCTGCCGTTGGAGTGTCCAGCGTTGTTACGGTAATTATCATTACCGCCACGCCTATCCATAGCAGAACGGTCGTTAGTCTGACCGTTTCCCTTGGGCTGATTAGGCTGCTGCTGAGTAGCCGGCTGAGACTGGTCCCCAGTTTTCTTCCTGGAAAATACAATTTAAAGATATGAATAATTGACATATATAGAAAGAATACGGATTGGTCACCGCTTGAATACGAATGTTTACCTCTTGTTGGGTTTCTCAGCTTCCCCGAACTCATCTCTCTCATGCAGCATCTCCAGCTTACGTGCCGCATCGGCCACTTGTGCTATTGTTTTGAACGTAGCACACACCAAGTTGTTTGCGACCGATGTGCGAAGAGCCCACCTAAAGTGGTGCCTGCTCTTTAGGAGTACCTGCCGCTGCACCAAGGAAACCAGCTAAGTGGAGAAAGCGCTGCATGAACTCGTTGCTATTCTCCCCAGCTCTCTGTCGGATCCCATGGTACTCCCTCTTAAGCTTATCTTGCTCAGCCTTGGGAAAGAACTACTCCATCACCCTATCTCTGAACTGAGCCCATGTCAAACCAGCCACCCAATTATCACCTCCCTCAGACTGCTTCAATGCTAACCACCAATTTAACACATCGCCTTCGAACCGGTAACATGCCAACCTCTCCTTGAACATAGGGTCACAACCCATAGCATCGAAGATCTTCTCCATGTGAGCCAACCAGCTTTCAGCTTCACTGAGGCTATCTGTTCTCTCGAAAGCTCGCAGACAGAGCTTCTTGAATCTCTCCAGCCATATTGCCAATGTCACTGGAGGAGGAGGAGGAGGAGGAAGAGGAGGTGCTTGGTTTTGCTGCTGATTGTTGGTAGCCTGAACCTCAGCCCTGATGCCATTCCTCAGTTGAGGAAGCAAAGCTTGCATTGCAGCTTGGATTGCTGCATTGAGTTGTTCCTGCTCGCGTGTGAGAACCATCTGACAGTATAACATAAAACATATGATTAAACAGATCAAACATAAAATATATATACATGAAAAAAAAATTATACCAATAAATCAAGAGAAAAATTTTATGCTAGAAAATTTGTATATGAATGCATGATGAAGTTTTATGAAAACTTTTGTATGCTCGAGAGTGAACGCCTATGGTCAGTTCACCCAAAATAAAAGACATGGCGAGGGGACGCCTATGGGTCGGTCCCAAATTTAAAAGTTTCGATAAAACACATGCGACTAAATAGGGCCAGTCCTGTACCAACCGTTACTTAGTCATAAACCTGCGACAATGACATATATATGTATGCATGAAAATGATGAATGCATGAAAACCGACTGTCAGTTCTAAGAAGACGATAGTGACTACCCACTAATCACAGGTCATGTTTTGAGAGCCTACAGGTCGAAGCCTTGGCTTTGATACCATAATTGTAACACCCCATTTTGATAAATGAATGTCACGCGTAATTATGGCGTGTCATCAAAGCATACAAGGATAAATGTATAAAACATTACATGACCATAAAAAGGAAATACCGGAATCAAACATCGGTAGTCCAAAAGTAAAGCTCATCACACACGAACATAAGTACTGTAAATGAAAGGACTAAACAATGTCCATGGAAAGAGTATCAAAGTATAGATAATGCATAAAGTAAAGAAAGGCTAGAAAGCTTCCAGTCCATATGCACGTACGCTTAAAGTCTACGAGCATCCCTGAGTACCTGCCGTTTTGGGAACATGAAAAGGAAAACGGCTGAGCAATACGCTCAGTGCACGGATGTACAATAAAGCATGAATAATATAAGCATATAAGCATATAATAGCGGAAGAAACTAAGTCCCGAATAACCCGGTTAAGTCTGAATAAAACTGGTTTTATAGTTTGAAAGCCTTATGTTTATCTTGTAAAAACTGTTTAACATATTTTACCATTAGCGAATATAGGTCATGAAAATCCACCGTACATGAATACTTGGAGGGGAGACCTCATCATGCAAATTAGAGGGACTGCCTCTAATTTAATATACTGGTTTTGGGTAAGAGGGATCAGCTCCTTGTGAAGGATGCAAGGCACATACCTCATTCACACAGAGTAGTCTGCTGAAAAACATGTAACTAGGATGCACCCATACGCCCCACATGATAAATATAATAATATGGCCAAAAGCTGAAGGGACGCCACGAGCAATCAATCCACCGTGGGGAAGTCATAACACAAGTGCCTCTAGTGTTATGGTTATGGTACCTCCATAACTAGGTGAAACTGGTCATGCATGTATATGGCTTTAGGTATTCTACTTAAACATAAGCAATCAAACATATAAACTTATACTATGGGAAAACAGTTGGCTGCATACGGGGAAATCCTAATAAGGAAAGAATGTCCATACTGAAAGGACGAGAATCCGTACCTTATGTCCAGTGAACGAAGAAGACGAACAGAAGAGAGTCCTACTTCGGTATCACTAATGCTACATAAATACATACGTGTATAAGTATCTGATTACTAAATACGTTACTGGTTTTATATCATGTCTTAGCTTGTTTTATACGTTCATGTCATGTTTTACTGCTTTAAGCTTTATACTGTGTTTATCTTATATTCTGTCTATTCTGATTAAGTATTACTTGTATTTCATGTATTATTATACTTGCTATGTAATAATAAGTAACTTTCTAAAAATAGCAGGTTTCCTAAAATAGAAAGTTTCCAAAAATAGAAAGTTTCCAAAAATAGAAAGTTTCCAAAATTAGAAAGTTTCCAAAAATAGAAAGTTTCCAAAAATAGAAATTTTCCAAAAATAGAAAGTTTCCAAAAATAGAATTACTGCTTAAAATAGATAAGTTTCTAAAAATAAAAAGTTTCCATAAATAGATTAGCTGCCTTAAGTAAATAAGTTTCTAAAAATAGAAAGTTTCCATAAATAGATATAAGCTGGTTAAGTAAGCTAAGTATATAAGCTTAAGTGTATTCTGATTATTATTCTAAGTCATGTAGTTATAAAGTATAGTTTATTAATTATTACATGTAAATTAAATAAACTATAGGTTAAAAGTATTTAATTAAATATATCATGTTTTAAATTAAATAAGGGTAAAATACTTAGGTTAAAACATGCATTATTAATTATTAATAATATAACCTAAGTCATGTTAATTAATTAATTATAGTCATGGTTTTAATAATTAATTAATTATAAGGTCTAATAAAATATAAATACTTAGGTTAAAATTCATGATCTAATAATTAAATTTATAACCTAAGTCATGTAAATTAAATTAATCATGTCATGTTTTATTAATTTAATTTTAACACATAACTAGTAAAATCATAAACCTTAAAAATAATCTATGAACCGGACCCGTGACTAGAAAACATGAACCGGACCCGTAATCAACACCATACCCCAAACCAAGGTTGGGGTTCCCCCTTGCTTGCTGCTGTCGTGACATCAACACCATCATACCGAGACCATATGGTCTCGGTGGTGGGTAATAAGCCATGCCGAGACCCCTTAGGGGCTCGCTTAGGCGTCGGCTAGACCACAACACCCCTAAAAACCCTTGTTTGATTTACCCCATAATCCCTAACATGTTTAGAATAATTGTTTTTAATTAGTTTAATTAAAAACACCATGATTTTATGTGATTCAATAAATCAAAACATAAAGAAAAGGGTTAAAAAGTTATACCGAATACGTGGATCAATTAAGGATGAACACACACGAATACTTGCACAATTTCCAAGATCAAAATCAAGCCGAACACCCCTTTTTGTGTCCCTGAATCCGGCGGCCAAAGAGAAGGAAGAAGAAAAGATTTAGGGTTTTTTTTTATTTTCTTGTTTTGTGATAAATGACACAAGTTTTACCCCTTAACCCCTTGCTAGTAAATTTTGCATGGGCTAAGCCCATGCTTCTATGTATGCCGCGGGTAGGGGCCCCACTTCGGGTAACCCGTTCTTTTCTCGTGTGTAAATATTATAGTGTGTGTTCGTGTTTTATCATGTTCGTGTTTTATGTGTTCTAAATCATTATTGATCGTGACTTAATATATTTATTCGTGTTCGTAATAAATATATATATATATACATACTTAATATTAGCTCGTGATTAAATTACGTTCATGATTTCATGATCGCATGTTCGTGATTATAATTATTATTTGAATAATTATCGTGTGTTCATACATAATAAATACTTATCGTGTTCTAACACGTACGTAATACTTGAAATTCTTATACGTGAACGTAAATATGCTATAAAAGGAAAGTTCTAATCTTGTACGTACGATCTAAAGGGTACTATTCATGGTAAAAGCATGCGGGTTTTACAAAAGGTGAAGGAATGGGATCCTCATTGAACAAATTTTGGATAGTGAGAATGTCTTCTTCCCAATTGATGGGAGAATCATCATTACCAAGGAAGTTGGACTCAAATTCCTCCAAGAGGAAATCACTCTCTCCAAAAGGTGTTAAGGAAGGAGCAATTGAGGCAATGGTCTCTACATGAGGCATGTCTTCACTATCATTCTTACAAGCTTCATGAAAATGCTCATCACACACTTCATCAAGAACATCCACTATGTTAAGTGTTTCACAACCTTGAGACTTCTTAGTTACTTTTCCTAACTTGAACACCACTTTCTTATCCTCAACTCTCATAATTAGTTCTCCATCCGCCACGTCTATAAGAGTACGACCCGTCCTAAAAATGGTCTACCAACAATAAGAGGAACTCGCGGGTCCATATCATAATCAACCACTACAAAATCCGCGGGAAAGGTAAACTTATCAACCCCTACAAACACATCCTACGTAATGCCTACCGGATAAGCTATGGTACGATTGGCTAACTCAAGGGTCATCCTAGTAGGAGTGAGCTCGGGAAGAGAGAGTTTTTGCCAAACCGGTAAAGGCATGAGATTAATGCTTGCCCCTAGATCCGCTAGTGCCATGCAATTTTCCACCCCGGGAAAATTACAAGGGATCAAAAATCGCCCCGGATCTTCAAGTTTTGTAGGTAAGGTTTTGAGCAACACGGCGGAGAAATTCTCATTAAGTGATGTGTTAGGAAAATCCACCAATTTTTCCTTGTTAGAGAGGAGATATTTGAACATTTTAGCAAACTTTGGCATATATGCAAGAGCTTCCGCAAAGGATATGTTTATGTTAAGTTGCTTGAACATCCTCAAAAAGTTTGAGACTTGAATATTAATACAAGGTTTAAGCCAAGTATAAAATAATTTCGTTCACGAATCTTTTCGAATTGATTACTGGTTGAAAGTGCGACTCAATTGTTCTTGGTGGAAAATAAAAAGGTTTGGTTATATATTTTAAACTAAAAATGAAAATGTCGTTGAGTAAATAAAGATGAAAGCTTTAAAATTTAAAACTAAAAATGAAGACTTTAAAAATTGAAAAGTAACTGATTAAAACTTATAAAAATGTAAACTTTAAATATTTAAACTAGAATAAGACAAGTTAGAATAAAGCTAAGTAAAAAGGCGGGAAAAGTAAAAATTCAAAAACTGTAAAAACAAACCCTTATCCGGAATAATATCCGGATTGAGATCAGAAAGCTTATTCGGAATAAGTTGGGAGACTTATCCGAAATGCTGGACAAACCCTTGGTCGGAATAAATTTGTGATGCTTATCCGGAATAACCTTGAGCTTCTTATCCGGAGAAATGAACTAAAGAGGCTGCTATCCGGAATAATAAGTAAAGAGGCTTATCCTGGATCCTTATCCGGAATAGTTTGTTGAGGTGCTTATCCGGAATCGTCTTCGGGTTTCCGGAACAAGTAATCTGAAGCTTATCCGGAATGTTCAACTGCTGCTTATCCGAAACCCACTGTTCGTCTGACTATTCGGAATAACTCTTCTGCTGCTAATCCAGAATAAACCAATGGTGGCTTATCCGGAATAAAAATGAAGGTGCGGCTTATCCTGAATATATTCCGGATAGTTATCCGGAATATTACTTATCCGGAATAAAAATGAAGAAGCTACTATTCGGAATAACCTTGAAGTGCTGTTTATCCGGAAAAACTTTAAGATAACTTATCCTGAATACTTGACTATCCGGAATATGAAAAAAACGAAGCTTATCCGGAAAATACCTAGGAGTCTTATCCGGAATACTAGACTAAAGTTGCTTATCCGCAAAACGTAGCTACAACGATTCTTATCTAGAATAAGGAATTAAATTCCTTATCCGGATTAAGAGGGTTTTAAGAATCCGAGACTTGGAAAACAAGCTATATCCCAATAAGCACTTTCCCAAAAGTTAAACCAAAAGATTTTTAGAAAAAGATGATTAAGCTAGAATTTAGAAACTTTTAAAACCTCAAATAAGCTAGAAATCAGAAACAACTTTTTATAAAAACTTAAACTTATTAAAAACAACTTATTTCTAAAAACTATTAAGAATAAAGATTAAGAAAAATAAGCACTTTTATAAAGAAACCTTTTAAGATCACCAATTTATTAAGCACAACCAAATAAGCTAAACAATCAAATCATCAACACAATTTTAAGATTAACTACATGATTATCAAGATTAAGAAAAAGATTAAGAAAGGTAGAATGAGAATTAAGAAAATAAGCTTGATTGATTAAAGATTAAAATCAAAGGATTACAAGATTAAAGTTGATAAACTTGAAAACTAGAGAGAAGAAAACTTAAGAAAAACTTGAAAACTAAAATTAAACTATTACTAAAAATTAACCACCTAACCACCCTCCTAATGACACATTAGGAGGGTATTTATAGGAGGTGGGGAGATTACATTCTTAATCTATCTTATTTCTTTCTTCTCGTCTCGACTCGACTTAATTTATTTGTCTTTCTCGACGTCGTCTCAGGATTAGTCGATATAAATTGAACTTGTCTTATAATTTTCTTCTATAATTAGACTTGAGTTCTTCGACTTCATTAAACTTCCGTCTTCAGACTTTTTCTTCGATAAATCTTCAGAATAGGCCTTGGACTTCCGTTCTTTTTGCATTCTCGATCTTTCGACTTCGTCTTTAGTCCGGATTAGCATGCTTTCCCGTACACAATACGATAAGGTGTACAACCGATCGGTGTCTTATAGGCGGTACGAAAAGCCCACAAAGCATCATCTAACTTATCGGCCCACGAGGCACGATGCTCTCCCACAGTACGCTCCAGAATTCGCTTCAATCCGCGGTTAGATATCTCTGCTTGCCCATTAGTTTGGGGATGATAAGCGGTGGAAAGACGGTGATTGACACCGTACTTAGCCATGACTCTTGCGAATTGGTCATTGCAAAAATGAGTCCCGCGGCCACTGATTACACGAGGAACACCGAATCGAGCAAAAAGTTGCTTCAAAAAGTTCACAACCACCCTCGCAGCGTTCGTAGGGAGAGCCTTAGCTTCAACCCATTTAGAAACGTAGTCAACGGCTACGAGGATGTACTTGTTCCTTTTAGATGATGGAAATGGTCCCATAAAGTCGATACCCCATACATCAAAGATTTCACATTCTTGTATGAAATTTTGAGGCATCTCATCTTTATGTGTGATCTTGCCTTGTCTTTGGCAAGCATCACAATGCTTAACCATGTCGTGAGCGTTACGATAAATGGTGGGCCAATAAAATCCAGAGTCAAATACTTTCTTCGCGGTGTAATTGGGACCAAAGTGACCACCAGTGGGTCCTTTATGGCAAGCGTCAAGGATTTGTACTGCTGCCGGCCCATCAACACATCGACGAATGACAAGATCCGCACATTGTTTGAAGAGGTAAGGGTCGTCCCAGAAATAATGTTCAATATCTTTAAAGAACTTTTTCTTTTGTTGGGACGTTAACCCTTCCTTGAGAATTACACCCGCTAACTAGTTTGCAATGTCCGCAAACCACGGGGTGTCATCAAGATTGGAGTTGACAGACATTAAGGCCTCAAGGGGAAAAGTGTAACACCCCATTTTGATAATGGAAATGTCACATGCAATTATGGCGTGTCATCAAAGTATACAAGGAAAAATGTCTAAACATTACATGACCATAAAAGGAAAATACCGGAATCAAACATCGGTAGTCCAAAAGTAAAGCTCATCACACACAAACATAAGTATAGTAAAGGAAAGGACTAAACAATGTCCATAGCAATGTATCAAAAGAAAGGAAATGCATAAAGTAAAGAAAGGCTAGAAAGCTTCCAGTCCATATGCACGTACTCTTAAAGTCTACGAGCGTCCCTCAGTACCTGCCGTTTTGGGAACATAGAAAAGGAAAACGGCTGAGCAATACGCTCAGTGCACGGATGTACAATAAAGCATGAATAGGATAAGCATATAACATATAACATATAACAGCGGAAGAAACTAAATCCCGAGTAATCTGATTAAGTCTTGATAAAACTGGTTTTATAGTTTGAAAAGCCTTATGTTTATCTTGTAAAAACTGTTTATCATATTTTACCATTAGCCAATATAGGTCATGAAAATCCATCGTGCATGAATACTTGGAGGGGTGACCTCATCATGCAAATTAGAGGGGCTGCCTCTAATTTAATATACTGGTTTTTGGGTAGGAGGGATCAGCTCCTTGTGAAAGATGCAAGGCACACACCACATTCACCATGAAATCCTGACTAAAAACATGTAACTAGGATGCACCCATACGCCCCACATGATAAATATAATATAAATGGCCAAAAGCTGAAGGGACGGCACGAGCAATCACTCCGCCGTGGTGAAGTCATAACATTAGTGCCTCTAATGTTATGGTTATGGTACCTCCATAACTAGGTGATACTGGTCATGCATGTATATGGCTATAGGTATTCTAAATTAAACATAAGCAATTCAAACACATACTTTGACTACGGGAAAACATTTGGCTGCATACGGGGAAATCCTAATAAGGAAAGAATATCCATACTGAAAGGACGGGAATCCGTACCTTATGTCCAGTGAACGAAGAAGATGAACTGAGAGGAATCCTACTTCCGTATCACTAATGCTACATAAATACATACATGAATAAGTATCTGCTTATTAAATACGTAGCTGGTTTTATGTCATGGTCTTAGCTTATTTTATATGTTCTTATCATGTTTTACTGTTTAAAGCCTTAAACTGTGTTTATCTTATATTTTGTTTACTCTGATTAAGTATTTCTGGTATTTCATGTATTATTATACTTACTGTGTAATAATAAGTAACTTTCCAAAACTAGCAGGTTTCCTAAAATAGATAGTTTCCAAAAATAGAAGGTTACCAAAAATAGAAAGTTTCCAAAATAGAAAGTTTCAAAAAAGAGAAAGTTTCTAAAAATAGAAAGTTTTCAAAAATAGAAAGTTTCCAAAAATAGAAAGTTTCCAAAAATAGAAAGTTTCCAAAAATAGAAAGTTTCCAAAAATAGAATTACTGCTTAAAATAGATAAGTTTCTAAAAATAGAAAGTTTCCATAAATAGATCAGCTGTCTTAATTAAATAAGTTTCAATAAATAGATTAGCTGCCTGAAATAAATAAGTTTCTGTCACACCCCACCATGGCGGAATATGGGGCACGACGTATGGATATCATCACAACAATAGCGTGTCTATAGAGATAACTAAATGATATAAGAAATGTCATAAAATGGTGACACAAATGTCATGACAATATCTCAACAATGCAGGAGTCTAGGTAAGTAGGTAACAGTCCTACCTCTTACCCAAGACAAACAAATAACACAAACAAACAAACATATAGGTGCCAACAGTATCACTTATTAAAATGAACAAACAAATAAAACTAAGAAGGAAACGGGGATATCCTTCTATATGCATTCCTACTCTCTCTCCAAGTCCTAGCCACTTAAGTTCTCACGCCTAACCAAAGCATCACCTGAAAGAGACACTAAAACACGTCAACATAAAGTTGGTGAGAGTCATAGGTTTAGACTCCAACGCTAAATCAGTTACAAGCTGTGAATAACAATCATCAACAAAAGAACATATGGACAATGTGCTACAATTATGTATTAACAACTAGCATTCAAGATCAATCATTCCAAACCAAAATCCAAGGCTCCTACCTTGCCAAACAACATGGTACCATAGATGATCACACTATGTACCTATCCCAAGGCCACTACCTTGGCAAACCACAAGGCCACTACCTTGGCAAACCACAAGGCCACTACCTTGTCAAACTACAAGGCCACTAACTTATCAAACCACAAGGCCACTACCTTGTCAAACCATAAGGCCACTACCTTGTCAAACCACAATAACTGAGACGACACGTGTCCCGCAATCCAAATCACACACAATCAAAAATCACATAGCAGTTAATCACATAATGTACACACAAGTCCATCTCAAATCACAAACACATTCACAACATCAATTTAGAAAATAACTCAACACAGTGTCTCTTCCATCCCATCTAGAAGTCAAAATCAATAGTAAACATGGGACTATGAAACTCACCTGATAGCTCCTTCACACGTCCTTGCACTAGCAACAAGCTAACAAACCAAAAACACGAAATCAATAAACGAACCAATCACTAAGATGGCTCATTAACCTATGATGGACTTCTAGCATATTCTCACATATATACCTCATTAATAAGCTCTAATTACCCCAATACCCTTCCTTAACAAGTCTTTAACTTGGTTAAGTTTAATAACTAACCCGTTCGTATTTTACCCAAAACAGTCCCAGTTTTAGGTCTCAAAACTTTAGGTCAAACGCCCACTTAAACCTACACATGGTTTCTGTAAAAGGAATATTCATACCCTTACATATGTTGGCTAACACCTCCCACTTGACCTAACCTTAAAGCTACTGTTAAGACCTCGATATATATATATCTACTTTTGTCATTCCAGATTTCCTGATTTTAAACGTACTAAAAGTTTGTTACCATTAACGGGTCTTACCCTAAACCACCACCTTAGCCCAAGTGCAGATATTAACTAAAATATATAAACCATCTCTCACGTTCGTGAGAAGATCCCAATGCAACCCTAAGTGCCCCAAACAACCCAAAACTTAAAAAGAAAACAGGCTGAATTCAAAACTGTTTTGACCTCTGACTGTTGTAACCTGTTTTTGACCCACTTCCCGACCTCCAATTTAGTTCTAGTTTCTTGCATTGGAAATCCACTTCAAATCAATTTCCAGGGGTACTTGGATCGTTAAATAAGAGTTTATAAAACTCCCGATATGATCAAAACAATTGACTCAAAATCTGCCCAGTTTTTTTTAAAAACGGGTTTTAAACAAATTGAACTAATTAATTACCCATAACCCCATCTAATACAAGCCCTAGATTATATGATCATAATATTATGATTATAACATCATTAATTTACTGATTTTATATAAACCCTAACCCTAATCCATCATAAGAATGATTAAGAAATCATTAAAACAATTAAATTAAAAAGGGATTTGAAGGTTTTACCTTATGATTAATGAAAGATGAAAAACCCCCAAAATTATGAAGAACCCTTACTTTTTTTAGTGAAACCCACGAATTTTATTAGCTCCAGGGATTTATGTTTTTTATTTTTTTTTAGTAAAACATTATATAGTGTACACAAGAATCCTAGTCCAATTATAACACTTGTTTCCTTTTTTTCCTCTTTTTCTTTTTTTTCCCAAACCGACCTAACACCCCTAAAATTCGTTTTTTATTTATTTTTATTATTAATATATGTAATAATAATATTACCTTAATTTTTCTTAATTTATTTCAACTCCTAAAGCCTCCAAAACCTCAAAACCGTAAAACTAGTCAAATTTACGCGTTTTACCGTAAAAGTCGTAAAATATACACTTTTATAAAAAATCTCAAATTTTGAAATAAACTTTATATTTAAGTCCTAAATGACTTAAACCATCCCGAAAAATATTCATATGACTAATTACCTCTTCCGAGACCTCTAAATGCTAAACCGTAAATCCTAAAAAAATGCACTATTACTATAATACTTATACGTATACGTAACCACCAAAATATCACCATTTCATTTCATAGTCACTAATTGTGATCTCATGAACATGAATTAACCGTTCCTCGATATACTTATGAGTACTCTATACTCATAAACGATAATCACACCAACCTCGTTCACACAAAATAAACACGTAAGCACAAAAATCAAGTAGTCACACATAAAATAACCTAAAAGTAAGACCGAGTGACGAACCTCAAAACCACGGTTGTCACATCACTCCCTCCTAATAGAAATCTCGTCCTGAGATTTACTCCTTAGGATCAACACACAGACAACAAATCACACGAGGATACTTGTTCTAAATGAACTCCGCTCATTTCCACGTGAACTTTAGTTCAAGTTTCAAGATACCACATGTACAAACCAAAAATAATTAAACCCATTGCCAAACTCTTGACCTCACAGTCAATAAATCTCGCAAATGACTCTTCGATAAAACAAAGACTCTTATTAGCACAAAACCCGAATAACCGGACATGCAAATATGCATCCTCAAACAACATTTACCAACCCCAATACATGAAATGTATCATGTATACAACTCATTTCCTCCAGGTAATTCTATACTCATAAGCTAATGGTCCGATCTTTCTAAAGATCATAAATGGACCTACAAAACTCTACATCAACTCTTCCATTTTACCAAAACATACCACCCGTTACTATGGGTGAAACTCCCTACATAACTTTGTCACTAACTCTAGTGGTTTCCTCCTTTGCCAAATGTTCAATCAAGATGATTGAATATGTGTTGGAGACGTTCATGATCCGTATAGATCATTCTCCACGTCTCGTACACCAAATGCCTTTAGCATTCTAGGCAGATATAACAATCCAGCCCCACTAACTAAGTCCATCTAGTTCTTCCAAATCTTCAGTTCCTGCAACGTATAAGCGATCGCCTTTCTTTGTCGTCCTCGTACGCGTCCAAATCCTTGCTCCACGTATCGTCATGCTTCGCGAATTCATCCGGTCCTTCCGATAATGCCAAGATCGGCTCATTATCCAATCCACCTCTTCAGCCTCCAAAACGCTTCCTCATCCTTCTTCACTTCGCCCTTTGCTGGTTCCATGATACGCCATCATCTCTAACTACTCATCATGGTAAACTTAATACTAAAAACTCACACTCGAAAATCTCACGTATAACTCCACTCCAAAACCAACACATAATTCGCCTCACTCTCCTTCTCAGATTTGAGTAGTTCAAGATGTCGTCGACGCTCCCGATGACAACTCGTTTATACACGTTCATGCACACTTGGTTCATTAACACCATGAAAACCGCTAGTGCTTTGGTGAAGCCAAATACATAACCGTAAACCCAAAGCGTTCATACAACATCCTTAGCAGTTTCGACTATGTCCTCCTTGTACCCTCTCTTAGTGGCAATACGAATAAATTCCTACCTCGTTCTACTTGCAAAATTCTACACGCATCTTAAAAGACCGGTACTTCCTCTCATCAGACCACTCAACCTCTTTCCACGTCCAATCTACTACTAAGCAACTCAACTTTTATCCGGCATTCCTTGCAATCTCTAACAGCTTTTGTTTTTTTTTAAATCATTCCATCAACGATTTGCCTTAGAAGGGCACTAACTACAACTCCTCTCACTTCTCCTACTTGCTCTATTTATGGTTCTACCTCACGGTAATAGGCAAACCTACTAAATTTCAGGAAATTTTCGGAAAACTTACATGCCCTACGAACAATCATAAATACCTTTGAGGTATTACTTCCCCTTCCAACATTCTCTATGGCGCGTTACTTGTGCTAATATCCTACAAATCTCTATTCATCTCCTTGGTACTCCTAAGAGACCTCATGACCACACTAGTTCGTCTACGAACTTCTTTCCTCCCCACTAAGGGTATTCCGACCGTTCTCTCATGGTCACCTACTTAAGCGTGTAGGCGCGACCAAGTCTTTCATACGACTACCTCAACGCTCCCGAACAATACGAAACCAAAACTACATCCTGAATCCATCAGATATGATCAACGAATCAAACCAACGGATAACTAACGACATTTCATGTGCACCAATTAAAACAAGTCAAAAACCACGAGACTCAAAAGAAAACTCAAACCCAGAACATGTATCAATTCAAAATGACCCATGACAACGAAAAATAATCCAAGAAACACCCGATGGCAACCATACATATTACGCCCCGTGACATATTATTTAAACCGTGCAAAAGATCGACTTTTCCAAAAGAATATATATCTTTTTTTTATTTACTATTACCTCCCACATCCATGTGACTCAAACAATCTACAAACAACCCTCTTGACGAACTCAAAACTCAACTCAAAAACAAGGTATCCCGTGCATCCCATATCAAAAAAAAAACTACTATTCAAACTCAACCTCTAACCCGACACTTGCACAATAATTTCAGCCAAGATACTAACCTCCCATGACTATACATTCTGAATATTTGAAAAGTACGTTCCGAGTACATAATTTTTGGCTTTTGAATCACTCAAAAGCTCTAAAAACGAACAAGTTATGACCAAATCAGTTTTATACTAATTGTTTTAAAAAAAACTAAAGAATAAACTTAATGATTAATGTAATCCTTTTAAATGACAGATATAATTGTATGTGTAACCTTTATAAACTCAATTTAACCTTGTATTAATAATTATAAATGACGTGAATCGGCTAAACCCAATTATATAAACTATGTAAGTAGAAAGAAATTTTACTTCGCTTTATTTTAAAGAAAGTCCTTTAGAATTTGAAATATATAAGTGTTGATTAAAAAGAAGTCTTATGTTACATCTTGTTTCAAACACGACTCCAACACCTTACCCTTATTTTACCGAATACAACCAACTATCTAACCCTATAATAGATTTCCACGTCCCCCTTTTCTCAATATATACCGACCAAAAGAAATGTAAGACCCAACACAAAAGATTTCATTATCTCAAAAGAAATCCCAAGTTATTTCAATAGACTTAAAACCAAGAACACCATTTTTAAAATGTACACGTGAAATACGAAACTCAAAGAATACGCTACAAGACACACTTCAAAAGATTCCAAACGTCGTTGAAACTCCATCAAACTCCAGCACCATAAAACACGAACAAACACAAAGTACGTTCAAGTGATAATAACTAGTGAACGACCATATACCATAACTTAACACATAATAGTATATATACATCCGCATATATATACGTATTAAATCACCCAAAACATACTCGTTACTATACATGTCGGATCAACCAATCACATCATACACTCGTTTTTCCATATGAGTAATCACCATCTCACCATGCCACAACAAGGCATAAAGCCCACCTCCAAAACCAAACCATATCGTGTGACCCCAAAATTACACAACACATCTATAACCCAAAACATATAACACAAAAAGAACAATAGCCATATCGTAGGTAACCATTACATAAACTCATATATAATACGTATACCCAAATTCTACATCTCATCATATACAAGCATGTACTAACCCTCTTTCATGCAACCATACTTGGGAACCCATTGAAGTTGTGGTACTTGCATAACTATGTTGGCCACCATACTTATACAATTACCCTTTCCCCAATGCACTCCCTCCTATGATGACACTTATAAGAATCAATACAACATATAACACATAAATCCATCTACTCACATAAGCTCATAACCACATAAACAATAAGGTCAAAAACTCCATCTATTAAAATAACATAGTAATACTCTTGGAATACAAAAATCCATAGTCTAGCTAAAACAACATAGACTAAATCCAAAACGAAAACATAATCAGTTATAAGTCATGTCGCCCGTAAGAGTGGAAACAGCTTAAAATCCTTCCTACCCGTGTACTCCTAGTAGCTCGAACCACCACACGATTCTTAGGGAACATGACTTAAACATCAAAAGAAAAGTAACATACCTCAGGTATGTAAAATAACTCGATAAAAGATAGAAACTACCTTGTACTAAATTATGTACTATAATGTACAATTGAAGCAAAATACAACAGTGACTAGCGTGGACGATTATGGTTCAACCCGTACTAGTCATAAACCCGAAAAGAAAATAACATGTGACTAAGTATGAACATACTACGGTTCAATTCATACTAGTCAAAACATCGCAATAAATAACATCCAAACACATCAATTATAATAAATGCACACATACTCCTATAACGCCTATATGCAGGGACCCTTAAGCTATAGACTAGGCTACGCGACTAGGCAACCTAATTCTCTATAACCATTGTCTCTGATTACCATTCTGTCACACCCCACCATGGCGGAATACGGGGCACGACGTATGGATATCATCACAACAATAGCGTGTCTATAGAGATAACTAAATGATATAAGAAATGTCATAAAATGGTGACACAAATGTCATGACAATATCTCAACAATGCAGGAGTCTAGGTAAGTAGGTAACAGTCCTACCTCTTACCCAAGACAAACAAATAACACAAACAAACAAACATATAGGTGCCAACAGTATCACTTATTAAAATGAACAAACAAATAAAACTAAGAAGGAAACGGGGATATCCTTATATATGCATTCCTACTCTCTCTCCAAGTCCTAGCCACTTAAGTTCTCACGCCTAACCAAAGCATCACCTGAAAGAGACACTAAAACACGTCAACATAAAGTTGGTGAGAGTCATAGGTTTAGACTCCAACGCTAAATCAGTTACAAGCTGTGAATAACAATCATCAACAAAAGAACATATGGACAATGTGCTACAATTATGTATTAACAACTAGCATTCAAGATCAATCATTCCAAACCAAAATCCAAGGCTCCTACCTTGCCAAACAACATGGTACCATAGATGATCACACTATGTACCTATCCCAAGGCCACTACCTTGGCAAACCACAAGGCCACTACCTTGGCAAACCACAAGGCCACTACCTTGTCAAACCACAAGGCCACTAACTTATCAAACCACAAGGCCACTACCTTGTCAAACCATAAGGCCACTACCTTGTCAAACCACAATAACTGAGACGACACGTGTCCCGCAATCCAAATCACACACAATCAAAAATCACATAGCAGTTAATCACATAATGTACACACAAGTCCATCTCAAATCACAAACACATTCACAACATCAATTTAGAAAATAACTCAACACAGTGTCTCTTCCATCCCATCTAGAAGTCAAAATCAATAGTAAATATGGGACTATGAAACTCACCTGATAGCTCCTTCACACGTCCTTGCACTAGCAACAAGCTAACAAACCAAAAACACGAAATCAATAAACGAACCAATCACTAAGATGGCTCATTAACCTATGATGGACTTCTAGCATATTCTCACATATATACCTCATTAATAAGCTCTAATTACCCCAATACCCTTCCTTAACAAGTCTTTAACTTGGTTAAGTTTAATAACTAACCCGTTCGTATTTTACCCAAAACAGTCCCAGTTTTAGGTCTCAAAACTTTAGGTCAAACGCCCACTTAAACCTACACATGGTTTCTGTAAAAGGAATATTCATACCCTTATATATGTTGGCTAACACCTCCCACTTGACATAACCTTAAAGCTACTGTTAAGACCCCGATATATATATATCTACTTTTGTCATTCCAGATTTCCTGATTTTAAACGTACTAAAAGTTTGTTTCCATTAACGGGTCTTACCCTAAACCACCACCTTAGCCCAAGTGCAGATATTAACTAAAATATATAAACCATCTCTCACGTTCGTGAGAAGATCCCAATGCAACCCTAAGTGCCCCAAACAACCCAAAACTTAAAAAGAAAACAGGCTGAATTCAAAACTGTTTTGACCTCTGACTGTTGTAACCTGTTTTTGACCCACTTCCCGACCTCCAATTTAGTTCTCGTTTCTTGCATTGGAAAGCCACTTCAAATAAATTTCCAGGGGTACTTGGATCGTTAAATAAGAGTTTATATAACTCCCGATATGATCAAAACAATTGACTCAAAATCTGTCCAGTTTTTTTTAAAAACGGGTTTTAAACAAATTGAACTAATTAATTACCCATAACCCCATCTAATACAAGCCCTAGATTATATGATCATCATATTATGATTATAACATCATTAATTTACTGATTTTATATAAACCCTAACCCTAATACATCATAAGAATGATTAAGAAATCATTAAAACAATTAAATTAAAAAGAGATTTGAAGGTTTTACCTTATGATTAATGAAAGATGAAAAACCCCCAAAATTATGAAGAACCCTAACTTTTTTTAGTGAAACCCACGAATTTTATTTGCTCCAGGGATTTATGTTTTTTATTTTTTTTTAGTAAAACATTATATAGTGTACACAAGAATCCTAGTCCAATTATAACACTTGTTTCCTTTTTTTTCCTCTTTTTCTTTTTTTTCCCAAACCGACCTAACACCCCTAAAATTCGTTTTTTATTTATTTTTATTATTAATATATGTAATAATAATATTACCTTAATTTTTCTTAATTTATTTCAACTCCTAAAGCCTCCAAAACCTCAAAACCGTAAAACTAGTCAAATTTACGCGTTTTACCGTAAAAGTCGTAAAATATACACTTTTATAAAAAATCTCAAATTTTGAAATAAACTTTATATTTAAGTCCTAAATGACTTAAACCATCCCGAAAAATATTCATATGACTAATTACCTCTTCCGAGACCTCTAAATGCTAAACCGTAAATCCTAAAAAAATGCACTATTACTATAATACTTATACGTATACGTAACCACCAAAATATCACCATTTCATTTCATAGTCACTAATTGTGATCTCATGAACATGAATTAACCGTTCCTCGATATACTTATGAGTACTCTATACTCATAAACGATAATCACACCAACCTCGTTCACACAAAATAAACACGTAAGCACAAAAATCAAGTAGTCACACATAAAATAACCTAAAAGTAAGACCGAGTGACGAACCTCAAAACCACGGTTGTCACAGTTTCTAAAAATAGAAAGTTTCCATAAATAGATTAGCTGCCTTATTTAATTAAGTTTCTAAAAATAGAAAGTTTCCATAATTAGAAATAACCTGGTGAAATAAGCTAAGTATATAAGCCTAAGTGTTTTCATGATTATTTTCTAAGTCATATGATATAATGTATAGTTTATTAATTATTTCATGTAATTAAAATAAACTATAGGTTAAAATATTTAATTAAAGTATAACATGTTTTTTTTAATTAAATAAAGTTAAATACTTAGGTTAAAACATATATTATTATTTATTAATAATATAACCTAATTCATGTAAATTAATTAATTATAACTATGCTTTTTAAATAATTAATTAATTATAAGTCTTAAAAATATAAAATACTTAGGCTACTAATTTCATGATTTTAATAATTAATATAACCTAGGTCATGTTATTTAAATTAATCATGTCATGTTCATTAATTTAATTTTAACATAAGATTATAAAAGAAAAATAATCTTAACATACACCGTGAACCGGATCTTGACTAATAACCATGTACCGGACATGAAATCGACACCATACCCCGAACCACTTCGGGGTTACCCTTGTCTTGTTGCTGCCGTGGGACCCACACCAACCAACCGGGACCATATGGTCTCGGTGGTGGTCAAATAGCCAAACCGAGACCCTCTCGGGTTCGGTTTAGGCGGCGGCCAAGAACAAACACCCCTTAAACATCCCTTTTGATTTATACCAAAACCAATTTCAGGTTAGATCTATGATTTAATTAGGTTTTTAAGAAAAACATATCATGTTCTTAATTATTTAAAAGATTAAATCAAAAGAAAAGGGTTAAAAGAATTACCAAATGCGTGGATCTAAACAATGATGAACAAACACGAACACTAGAAACAATTCCAAGATCAAAGATCAAATAACACCCCTTTGGTGTGTTTGAGGGTGGCGGCCAAAAAAAAAAAAGAAGGAGGAGGAAAAACTTTTTAGGTTTTTGTGAAAATCCTCTGTAAAGTGAAAAATGAGTAGTGTTTTTCCCTTAACCCCCTTTTAGTGAAAAAAGAAATGGGCTTGGTGTAACACCCCCAAATTTATACAACTCAATACAGCGGAAGACTCGTTGGTGTTACGGGATAACACATTAATCACATCATAGACAACGCATAAGAATCGCGTCGTTTAATAATAAAGCATTTCCATTCATAAATATCAAAGTTACATAGGTCCCAAGTCATATTATTTCATACAGGTTTTACAAAGCATTTGAATGGAAATTATTGTTTAAGTGCGGGCCATGAATTCTTGTCGTCTTCCCGAGAATTACCTTCAAGTACCTGAGATAAAACATGTTAAAAGAAAAGGTCAGCGATAACGCCGAGTGAATTCATAGAGTTTAATAAACCATCAATATATCATCGGTATATAATTATTACTGAAAATCATTTTTATACAAATCATTGTAATAGGCCATAAAATAGCCAAAGTCATTTAATACAAATCTTTATCAAAAATCATAATATAGGCTTTCGCCTTTAAAATCATTATACGAACCATTGTCGTTAAAAATATCATACAATACATTTTATAATGTTGTAAAAATCGTTATATGAATATGGTTATGTAAAACCAAAACACGAACATAAAATCAATAATAAGACCCCGTATTTCTAGTCAGGCAATATATCGTAATTCGGTGCGTATAGCAGTATTTCGTTAATTGGATTATTATAAGCCGCATGACATTGTTACCTTACTAAACCAAACAACGGGTTGCTAACCCGATACTCATTTCCCCATCTAAATTAGCGTGTCGTCACAATAATCACGCTTGTGTAAATCTTCTCATACTTAAATTCGCTTACCAATCAATGTGACACGACGGGGATCAACCGTCAAGGCACGACAAGTGGCCTTTTATACATAAATTGGCTTACCAATCAATAAGGCACACCATGTTTACACAACTACTTTGAATACAAAAGAGTCAATTTCTTCATCAAGAATCTATCATTAACAGGAATGATATTAGCAGATTTGGTCAGTTTGTCGACGATAACCCAAATCGAATTAAATTCAGATGATGACCTTTGCAATAGCTAGACGTTTACTAATGTATGAGGCATTGTCTGCCTTCATAATTTTCCATCAGTACAACTTCTTCAGCTAAAGATACATTAAATTAGAAATGACAGGAATAGAATACTTATACTTACAAGATTCCAACATAACTATATCTCAAAATCTCCATATTTAGGCAACCACAAGTGGCCTTTTATACATTTAACGCCATCGGCTCCTCAATTCTAATGGTTCACATTAGCCGCGAACCCCTTTTTATAAACATCGTTTATTTTTATATTGTTCGGCAATTTATTTTGCACAGTCATTATTAAGGAACATGTCCTAATTGGTTCTTTATCTTTTCTACATAATGTGTCAGTATCTACATTCACTTTCTCCTGTTGAAATATATATAACATGACCGTATTAATTCAAAATTTCTTTCTTCATATCTTCTATGTTTTAGTTTCGTCTCAACTATTATTTTTATCTGTTTTACTCAATCCGACGTCTAAAGCGTCTATAATTATTACAATTAATTAAATAATAATTATTAAATTTTTATGAAACGTAAACGTAAAAATTTTAAATTTCTTAGTTCGACCAATTATATAAAATGTTCAAAATAAATTTGAATTTAATAAACACGATTTTTGCTGATTTATCGAAAATAATTAATAAGATTCGTAAATATTTGAAAAATCTTTGGTTATACTTTGGTCAAAATTTTCTTAGTTGAAAAGCAAAAAGTGTCGTTTCAAATTTCAAATCATGGTTTAAATGGTTTCCTCAATCCCTCTTAGGTTGTCTTGAGGTATACACAAACATTTACCCCTAAACAGGAGTTTAGTTAAATGTTCTGGGTATAAGGGAATAATCCCTTAAAAATTCCTTTGATAAAACATTTGTCAAAACATATTTGCACCTCCTTTTTGGTATAACCCTAAGCCTTAATGGCTCTAAATTTTGAAAAGTCAATATAGATCCCATTATCTTATAAATCACACGGTTAATTCAAGTAAAGGATTAACTCTTAAATCACATGTTAAATATTCAGGGTACATGTTTTCGTTGTTCGGCCAATTTAGGGCAGTCTATAAATAATTATTAACTATTCTTATTCTTATAAACAAACAGATGGTTCTTAATGATCACAAGCATGAATTTATCAAATTACAGCCTACACACGTGATTCACCAAATTTATGGATGCTACATGTGTATTAGTTAATCCAAACGAAATCACGTGAAACTCATAATGTTCATTACAAGTTCTGGATGTAGTAATTAGAATAGATAATCTTTTTCGCGGACGCGAAGTTGATGATAACCGTGCCGTGGATCAAATCTTTAAAACATACGCTAGAACCTTGCAAATGATCGAACAAATCTTTCATCTTGGGTAGTGGATATAAATTTTTATTCGTCAATTTACCTAGTTTATGGTAATCAATAAACATAAGGAATGATAACACCATAGCTCTTCATGATGACGAGCTCGGTAGAATAAAATCTTTCTCTGACAACTCTCTCAGTTGTATGATAATTCTTTCAATTCAGATGGTGATGATGTACAGTGCACATGTCACAGGTGCAACTCCGGGAATATAATCAATACCAAATTCAACTTGCCTTAATGGCGAAGGTCTAGGTAATTCATCAACAAATACCTCCTAAAGTGTCAGATAACGGAAAACATCTTTTAACAAATTTATTTTAAGTTCTTTCTATATTACAAGATCTATGACTAGTTTATAACCATTCATGGTATACTTTTAAGTCTAAAAGCAGGATACAGCCACCTATCAGGAATTATTTAAATCACTTTTGATAATCATCATCTTATCTTTTAGGGGAATTCTACTCGAGTTCCCATCAATTAAGACAATGTCGTCATGTCATAATCAATCAATCCATTCTAATGGCACTACCAACTTTTCATTTTTATTGCCGTCGATAAGATGTGAACTTCTCAAAAGACTAATAATAACTCATAATCCTTCATAATTTCAAGGATATCAGGAGACATAAGAGTAAGGTTGTCACACCCCACCATGGCGGAATATGGGGCGCGACGTATGGATATCATCACAACATGGCGTCTCTATAGAGATAACTATATGAAATAAGAAATGTCATAAAATGGAGACACAAAGTCATGACAATATCTCATCAGACTCATGAGTCTAGGTAAGTAGGTAACACTCCTACCACTTACCCAAGACAAACAAATAACATAACCAAACAAATATATGTGTGCCACAGTATCACTTATTAAAAGAACAAATAAAAACTAAGAAGGAAATGGGGATTCTCCTTATATATGAATTCCAAAGCTTCTCCAATCCTAGCCACTTATGTTCTCATGCTTAACCATAGTATCACCTGAAAGAGACACTAAAACACGTCAACCTAAAGTTGGTGAGAGTCATAGGTTTAGACTCCAACGCTAAATCAATTACAAGCTGTGAATAACAACCATCAACACAATAACATATGGACAATGTGCTACAATTATGTATTAACAACTAGAATTCAAGATCAATCATTCCAAACCAAAATCCAAGGCTCCTACCTTGCCAAACAACATAGTACCATAGATGATCACACTATGTACCTATCCCAAGGCCACTACCTTGTCAAACCACAAGGCAACTACCTTGTCAAACCACAAGGCCACTACCTTGTCAAACCACAGTAACTGAGATGGCACGTGTCCCCCGATCCAAATCATACACAATCAAGAATCACATAGAAGTTAATCACATAATGTACACACAAGTCCATCACAAACCATAAAAACATTCAGAGCAACAATTTAGAAATAACTCAACACAGTGTCTCTTCCATCCCATATGGAAATCAAAATCAATAGTAAACATGGGACTATGAAACTCACCTGATAGCTTCTTCACAAGTCCTCACACTAGCAACAAGCTAACAAACCAAAAACACGAAATCAATACACGAACCAATCACTAAGATGGCTTATCAACCTATGATGGACATCTAGTCTATCCCATAACATTTCCTTATTGTTAAGCTCTAATCACCTCATTACCCTTCCTTAACAAGTCCCTAACTTGGTTAAGTTTAATAGCTATGCCGTTCATAATTTTGCACAAAACAGTCCCAGTTTTAGGTCTCAAAACTTTAAGTCAAACGTACACTTAAACATAACCATGGTTTCTGTAAAAGGAATATTCACACTTTTATTCATGTTAGCTAAAACCTCCCACTTGCCCTAATCTTAAAGCTACTGTTAAGGCCCAGATATATGTGTATATATTGCTACCTATCCAGAATTCACAGATTTTAAACGTATGAAAATTTCATTACCATTAGGGGGTCTTACCCTAAACCACAATCTTAGCCCAAGTTCAGATCCTTACTAAAATATATAAACCATCTCTCATGTTCGTGAGAAGATCCCAATGCAACCCTAAGTACCCCAAACAACCCAAAACTTAAAAAGAAAACAGGCTGAATTCAAAACTGTTTTGACCTCCGACTATTGTAACCTGTTTTTGACCCACTTCCCGACCTCGAATTTAGTTCTCGTTTCTTAATTTAGAAAGCCAACTCAATTACCTATCCATGGCTAGTTTGATCGCATCTTGAATGTTCCTAGAACTCGAGATATGATCAAAACAATAGACTTAAATTTCTGCCCAGTTTTTAAAAACGGGTTTAATTAATTTAACCTAATTAATTACCCATAACCCCATTAATTACAAACCCTAAACCATCTAATCATTATAATATCATTAAAATACAAATTCTTATTAAAACTCTAACCTAAATCCATCATAAGATGATTATGTAAACATTAAAAACAATTAAATTAAAAAGGGATTACGAAAGTTTACCTTTGATTTATGAAAACCCTAAATTTTGATGAAGAACCCTAAAAATTCTCCATAAACCGTCGACCATTCTTTTTCTCTAGGGATTTTATGTTTTTTTTCTCTTTAAAATCCTTATATAATGTAACAAGAATCCTAGTCCAAATATAAAACCCAACTTCCCTTTTTCCTCTTTTTTTCCTTTTTTCCTTATTTTCTTTTTTCCAAACCGACCTAAACCCCCTTTAAATTCGTTTTTTTTCTATTTATTATTAATATATGTATTAATAACATACCTTAATTTTCCTTAATTTATTTCAGCTCCTAAAGCTTCCAAAACCTCAAAACCGTAAAACTAGTCAAATTTACGCGTTTTACCGTAAAAGACGTAAAATATACACTTTTATAAAAAATCTCAAATTTTGAAATAAACTTTATAAATAAGTCCTAAATGACTTAAAACCATCCCGAAAAATATTCATATGAATAATTACCTCACCCGAGACCTCTAAATGCTAAACCATAAATCCTAAAAAAAAATACTATTACTATAATACTAATACGTATACGTAAACACCACAATATCACAATTTTCATTTCATAGTCACCACTTGTGAGCTCATGAACATGAAATAACCGTTCCTCGATTTACTTATGAGTACTCTATACTCATAAACGATAACCACACCAATCTCGTGTCCACAAAATAAACACGTAAACACACAATTCAAGTAAGCACACATAAAATAACCTAAAAGTAAGACCAAGTGACAAACCCAAAACCACGGTTGTCACATCACTCCCTCCTAATAGAAATCTCGTCCCGAGATTCACTCCCAAACTCAAACTTATTCTCAGCAAACAAACGAGGATGCATATCCCTGATAAAACCTTCACGTTCAAACGTGAACTCAGTTTACACGAAAATAATCTCAACCAACAACACATGAGCCTTAACCGTCCGCGAGGAAACTTATCAAAACCATAAAGTTATGTAACCAACCTAACTAAATCTCGCAACTTCATCAAACAAGAACTGTCTTGAAACCAAGTTAGGAGCCGTCACATAACTCAACGGGTTTAAAACTGTCACCCCGATTTCAGTCTTACTCATAAATACCATAAATCAAAACTCATCAAAATATAACCACGTATAATAAGGTGTAAAGAACTCTCAAATTCCTTCCCAACTCATCTCTATGTTAACCCTCCAAGTGTTCATTACCACAAAATACCCAAACACGAGTTTAAACCATGTTGTCCGAAAATTAACCTTGAACTCAACACTTGTACAATTAATTCGACCAAGCTACTGACTTCCAATTACGAAACTTTCTGAATATTTGAAAAGTATGTTCCGAGTACATAATTTTAGGCTTTTGAATCACCCAAAAACCTTTAAAAACGAATAAGATATGACCAAAACGATTTTTCTCAAAATCTGCCTAGGCATTAGCGACAGTTTCTGACAGTTAGCGACATATTTTGACAGTTTAGCGACAGTTTCTTCCTACTCCGATTTATACCAAAAAAACGTTTTTTAAACCCTAAAACCCCCCATTAATTACCAAACCTAGAACCTAATTTATTTTAATTCCAGATAATTAAAACTTTATTAATTACATGATTTTAACATATTTCACTAAATAAGAACAAAATTTTTAACTTAAGAACAATAACTTTAGGTGATCAAAACCAAAATATTTTAAAATAACCGAGTCATGCTTATATGTTAAAGAATTTATATTCCACCTTATTTGAAACATGATCCCGACACTTCCTTATTTCATCGACTACCAACAACTATTTTTTTTTTCAATTTGCAAGTTCTATTTTTTTTACCATGTATAACTCGAAACAAAAGACATCGTTACCCCAAAAAGAAATCTCCACCATCTCAAAATCCTTCACACCAAAAGTACCATACAAACAAACATGTGAAATG
This sequence comes from Glebionis coronaria, assembly GCA_025667525.1. Lineage (NCBI taxonomy): Eukaryota > Viridiplantae > Streptophyta > Magnoliopsida > Asterales > Asteraceae > Glebionis > Glebionis coronaria. The sequence goes on from CM046877.1 coordinate 476,816,006, forward strand.
AGGACTCGAGAAATTCGCTACTATAGAAGCTGAACATCTCAAAGAGAAATGAGCTAGCAAGCATCCCAAGAATACAACCGGTAAGTAGAAATTAATTTTACATACATAGGCATAAGCGTACATACACTCAAATCCATCCAACATATACTATACAAGCATGTATTAACTCTCTTTCATGCAATCATACTTGAAAGTCCAGTGGTGTTGTGGCACATATATAATTATGTAGGCCTCCATAATTATACATGTTCCCTTTCACCAATGTACTCCCTCCTATGATGACACTTATAAGAAATTAATAGTACACATAACACATAATCCAACAACTCACAAGCACATAACCACACAAGATAAGATCCGAAACCCCATGTATTAAAATAACATAGCCAATGCACGAAACACATAAACTCGTAGTCCAGCTGAACCAGCGTAGACAAAATTCAAAATGTATAAAGAACATGAAACCATAATTAAGCGAAATCCAACAATGACTAGCGTATACGACCATGGTTCCACCCGCACTAATCAAAACTCGTAAAGAAAATAACATGTAGTTAAGTATGAACCATAGTAGTTCATAACCTAACAAATACTGCGAAAATAATATTCAAACACATCAATTACTATAAAATGCACACATACTCCTATGACGCCTATATGCAACCTAATTCTCAATAACCATTGGCTCTGATACCATTCTTTCACACCCCACCATGGCGAAATATGGGGCGCGACGTATGGATATCATCACAACATGGCGTCTCTATAGAGATAACTATATGAAATAAGAAATGTCATAAAATGGAGACACAAAGTCATGACAATATCTCATCAGACTCAAGAGTCTAGGTAAGTAGGTAACAGTCCTACCGCTTACCCAAGACAAACAAATAACATAACCAAACAAATATATGTGTGCCACAGTATCACTTATTAAAAGAACAAATAAAAACTAAGAAGGAAACGGGGATTCTCCTTCTATATGCATTCCTAAGCTTCTCCAATCCTAGCCACTTATGTTCTCATGCTTAACCATAGTATCACCTGAAAGAGACACTAAAACACGTCAACATAAAGTTGGTGAGAGTCATAGGTTTAGACTCCAACGCTAAATCAATTACAAGCTGTGAATAACAACCATCAACACAATAACATATGGACAATGTGCTACAATTATGTATTAACAACTAGCATTGAAGATCAATCATTCCAAACCAAAATCCAAGGCTCCTACCTTGCCAAACAACATGGTACCATAGATGATCACACTATGTACCTATCCCAAGGCCACTACCTTGTAAAACCACAAGGCCACTACCTTGTCAAACCATAAGGCCACTACCTTGTCAAACCACAAGGCCACTACCTTGTCAAACCACAATAACTGAGACGGCACGTGTCCCCCGATCCAAATCATACACAATCAAGAATCACATAGCAGTTAATCACATAATGTACACACAAGTCCATCACAAACCATAAAAACATTCACAGCAACAATTTAGAAATAACTCAACACAGTGTCTCTTCCATCCCATCTGGAAGTCAAAATCAATAGTAAACATGGGACTATGAAACTCACCTGATAGCTTCTTCACAAGTCCTCGTACTAGCAACAAGCTAACAAACCAAAAACACGAAATCAATACACGAACCAATCACTAAGATGGCTCATCAACCTATGATGGACATCTAGTCTATCCCATAACATTTCCTCATTGTTAAGCTCTAATCACCCCATTACCCTTCCTTAACAAGTCCCTAACTTGGTTAAGTTTAATAGCTATCCCGTTCATAATTTTACACAAAACAGTCCCAGTTTTAGGTCTCAAAACTTTAAGTCAAACGTCCACTTAAACATAACCATGGTTTCTGTAAAAGGAATATTCACACTTTTATACATGTTAGTTAAAACCTCCCACTTGCCCTAAACTTAAAGCTACTGTTAAGGCCCATATATATGTGTATATATTGCTACCTATCAAGAATTCACTGATTTTAAACGTATGAAAAGTTCATTACCATTAGAGGGTCTTACCCTAAACCATAATGTTATCCCAAGTGCAGATCCTTACTACAATATATAAACCATCTCTCATGTTCGTGAGAAGATCCCAATGCAACCCTAAGTACCCCAAACAACCCAAAACTTAAAAAGAAAACAGGCTGAATTCAAAACTGTTTTAACCTCCGACTGTTGTAACCTGTTTTTTACCCACTTCCCGACCTCCAATTTAGTTCTCGTTTCTTGATTTAGAAAGCCAACTCAATTACCTATCCAGGGCTAGTTTGATCGCATCTTGAATGTTTCTAGAACTCGAGATATGATCAAAACATTAGACTCAAAATTCTGCCCAGTTTTTAAAAACGGGTTTAATTAATTTAACCTAATTAATTACCCATAACCTCATTAATTACAAACCCTAAACCATCTAATCATTATAATATCATTAAAATACAGATTCTTATTAAAACTCTAACCTAAATCCATCATAAGATGATTATGTAAACATTAAAAACAATTAAATTAAAAAGGGATTACGAAAGTTTACCTTTGATTTATGAAAACCCTAAATTTTGATGAAGAACCATAAAAATTCTCCATAAACCGTCGACCATTCTTTTTCTCCAGGGATTTTATGTTTTTTTCTCTTTAAAATCCTTATATAATGTAACAAGAATCCTAGTCCAAATATAAAACCCAACTTTCCTTTTTCCTTTTTTTTTCCTTTTTTCCTTATTTTCTTTTTTCCAAACCGACCTAAACCCCCTTTAAATTCGTTTTTTTTTCTATTTATTATTAATATATGTATTAATAACATTACCTTAATTTTCTTTAATTTATTTCAGCTCCTAAAGCTTCCAAAACCTCAAAACCGTAAAACTAGTCAAATTTACGCGTTTTACCGTAAAAGACGTAAAATATACACTTTTATAAAAAATCTCAAATTTAGAAATAAACTTTATAAATAAGTCCTAAATGACTTAAAACCATCCCGAAAAATATTCATATGAATAATTACCTCACCCGAGACCTCTAAATGCTAAACCATAAATCCTAAAAAAAATACTATTACTATAATACTTATACGTATACGTAAACACCACAATATCGCCATTTTCATTTCATAGTCACCACTTGTGAGCTCATGAACATGAAATAACCGTTCCTCGATTTCCTTATGAGTACTCTATACTCATAAACGATAACCACACCAATCTCGTTCACACAAAATAAACACGTAAACACACAATTCAAGTAAGCACACATAAAATAACCTAAAAGTAAGACCAAGTGACAAACCAAAAACCATGGTTGTCACAAAGGTCAACGCATAATCTACGCGAGAGAATTTCAAATCAGATACAGACGAAAACATTTAACGAATACGAATATATCCCATGTTTTCATAATTTGAGTACGCATTCGAAAGCTCCTCGGATCGTTACCCAGGTCATTCAAATGAAATCAAATCAAAAGAAATGATAGGAACGTCGATACATCCAGTCGGGTATCAACATTCGGTAATCAAATACTTTTCCTAAGAATCTCACCACGGGAGAATTGGACAAGAAGGGAATATCAATTGTCAAATAAGACAAGTTCTATAGATGAGTAAATTCGACTCAGAAGAATAAATATTACGGGCACATATGTAGGTGTCCCTATCAATATGTCCCTAATTTGCACTTCTTGCAGATCTCATAAAATTTAATCTTTCACTATCTTCAAAGAAAATTTAGAGTTTATTAATAATTTCATGGTGACTACTAATCAGCCTTGCATGGTCCATTCCAAATTGTATGTAGGCGCGCAACCATATACAATTTCAAGATTAACGATGTAATACTCAGTTCATCAAAATTTTATCATCATGTGTATAATAAAAACATTTTCATTCTTAATTCTTAAATAAGAATCAAGAATAAATTTACAAAGATTTTCTTTGTTATGAAAACAATTAGGTTTTCCAAGGTGTTTTATAAACAACTTCATTTCGATAACTTTCACTTATAAATCTCACTTTAGATCATCCTTACGGTGATGAAAATTCAATTTTTCTCAAGGAATACTGTTTTATCTTATAAAAACGATGAGTGATCTGCAAAAGAGTGATGAAAAGTTGTTCACCAAGAACTAACTACAATATAATAGGAAATGAGCTTAGCCAATTAATCATGAGGTTCGTGACCTCGATGGCACTCAAAAAGAATAATCCACAACGTAACTCAAATCGAGATGAGTACTTGTTTAATGGCTGCATCACTAATGCAAGCATTAGGATGAAGCAATAAAAGATAGATAACATCGATACATGTAGATTTTAGCAATCAAAGGTAGTCTTTTCATTAATCACAAACAAGTCTAAATTGTACCGTAACACATTACGTGTCACTATGTCATACAATTCCAAGAACTCATCCTACCAACTGATGTCTCAGTTAAGTTAAGGATTTTTAAAAGATACCACTATTAATACTAATCTACAAGAGTCATTAGGTGTTCCACCTGTCCCGGAAGATCCATCGGTCCCAATTCAGAAGAAGATTTCTTCAATTTATTTATTGGACACTGGGCATCCTCGTCATTGGATAATGGCCTAGGAACAACCCTTAACACAAACCTACAATCAATTAAAACCTTATAATTCAATCACAGAACTCAACAACTTCCTCTTAAAAATTTCTTATTTCATACAAGTTAAATTTTACTTCATTCAAGTTTCAATCAACTTATATTCAAGGCAATATCCTACCTCATTCTTTAATACTTTCAACCTTATTTTTAGACCTTAATAGGGCAATAAAAGCTTGATATGAACAACACTTAATTTCCAATCCTATAGCTCCTTCATCAATAGTTATCAAATGAGTCACTACTAGAAAATAACTCAAACATTCAATTAGACTTCTTGGAAAGGTACTAGTGGCATGAGGCTTTTGGGTAGTGGTTCCAATGACAGCCTCAAGTGCAACATTCACCCTTTCGATTTAAAATTTAAGAATTGGGTGAAAACGAATCAGATGACACATTTCCAGATGGTAACGTTTTTGTCAAACTCCACTCTATAAGGAAAGATCGTCATGACATCGATATCAGATTTAATCTCGCCAATTCTTCTTCAATATTACAATCAACTAATATCTACATTTCTACGAATATCAACCATTTTGTTGGGATCATAAATATCCACAACTTGGTTTAGATCTAGGATAGCTAGAATTCCTACGAGAATAGCTTCGATTATTTTACTAGGGGATTTAGGGTTCCTTGTGACAATCTACGTCGTATAAATACCTCGTATAAATATCAAAATAATCATCAAACCATCATGTAATAAAATTACATCATATATATATATATATATAATACAAGTTATATATATCTTAAAATAACACTTCTCAGTCTGGCCTTGTCGGTAACTCGGGAATTCTTCGGCACCGTTATAGTCAAAAGATTTTTAGACATTTTTAGAAAAATGTTTATAGTTAAAAGATTTTGAAATGTTTTATTCAAAACCTTGGTTTTAAAAAAATCTTTCATTCTCTATAACGAGAGCTCTGGTACCAAACTGTAACACCCCAAAATTTATACAATTCAATACAACGGAAGACTCGTTGGTGTTACGGGATAGCACATTACTCACATCATAGACAACGCATAAAAATCGTGTCGTTTAATAATAAAGCATTTCCATTCATAAATATCAAAGTTATATAGGTCCCAAGTCATATTATTTCATACAGGTTTTACAAAGCATTTGAATGGAAATTATTGTTTAAGTGCGGGCCATGAATTCTTGTTGTCTTCCCGAGAATTACCTTCAAGTACCTGAGATAAAACATGTCAAAAGAAAAGGTCAGCGATAACGCCGAGTGAATTCATAGAGTTTAATAAACCATCAATATATCATCGGTATATAATTATTACCGAAAATCATTTTTATACAAATCATTGTAATAGGCCATAAAATAGCCAAAGTCATTTAATACAAATCTTTATCAAAAATCATAATATAGGCTTTCGCCTTTAAAATCATTATACGAACCATTGTCGTTAAAAACATCATACAATACATTTTATAACGTTGTAAAAATCGTTATATGAATATAGTTATGTAAAACCAAAACACGAACATAAAATCGATAATAAGACCCCGTATTGCTAGTCAGGCAATATATCGTAATTCGGTGCGTATAGCAGTATTTCGTTAATTGGATTATTATAAGCCGCATGACATTGTTACCTTACTAAACCAAACAACCGGTAGCTAACCCGATACTCATTTGCCCATCTAAATTAGCGTGTCGTCACAATAATCACGCTTGTGTAAATCTTCTCATACATAAATTCGCTTACCAATCAATGTGGCACGACGGGGATTAACCGTCAAGGCACGAACTGGGGTGATCGTCCCCAAATAGTACTATTATATGCATAAGCGTCTACCAAATCCCGGTAGTTCACAATTCATGCTAATGGGACTTTTAGTGACATAACCTAACTTTAATAATCCATTTCATTTCATCTATCGGGTCATATAATCATTCATCGGGTCATAAAATCATTCGGGTCCAAATCAATAAACAAACAATCGGGACAAATGGTGTCCTATTTTATCAAAACTAACATGTTATCTCCCTCGCGGGTTTATAAAACATTTCATCAAAAAATTTAAAAGAATGCGAGGCTATGAACTTACGTTGATGTGGGAAAGCGGTTTATCGGCGATTCGGATGTACGGTACGTGCTTCAATCACGGAAACCTAGACAAATAATACTCGTCTTAGACTTTTGTCCAATGACTCCATAAAAATAACAATTATGTATACATATGATGATTTTATATATATGATGATGATCAAGTGGGTTTATATACTCTTATTTACTCATTTTAGTGTTTATGTGTTGGTAACTTCTTACTAGTTTACTGGTTTTACCTATTTACATGTTTTAAGTCCAATAAGCCTATTATAAGTTCATTAACTTGTATTAATCCATTTCATACTTTTATTATCAGTATTTATACTTTACATGTTGGGCCCTAATGGGTTAAGCCCAATAAATAAGTTTATAAGTGTTTTAGCCTATTTTGTTGTATTATTAGTCCAATAACGTTAACTTAGCCCGTTAATGTCCGTATGTTTTATAGTTCGGGTTTTATCGGTTTCTACTTGTTATGTATGTTTATATATCAGTATATAAGTTTATAAAAGTTTATATTAGACGGGTCCAACCGTCTAAGTTTTATTTCACAAAAACGTTAATTTTACGGTAATAGCCGAAAAAGTCGTAAAAATCATGTTTATAGTTTTATAACTTATAAAACCTATCAAACTACCATTTTTATAAAATGTCCATTTATTTATCCTTATACATATTTATATAAATGTATTATATAAGTTAGTGGGTTTTCATGTGTATATATTTTATAAATATATAAGTGAGTGCTTATTTTATATAAGTTTTTATTATACAAATCTGATTTTAAATTTCATGTTGCCCAATACAGCTATATCTAGAGTTCTATATGGAGATAGAAGCCCAAATTTTTATGGCATAAACTAAATGATATGTGCTCCATTTAACTCTACTATGTCTACCGTTGAATCAGCCTCTAAGTATTTTATAAAATTCGTCCAAAACAGTGTACTCAGATTTGCACTCTAAACTTGTTTTGATCATATCTCACTCATTCTAATGATTCCATTGCATGACCAACTCTCACATGTGTACAAGACCTAATACTTAATGTATATTGATTATAATTTGCCATTTTATCAGTCTAACATGTGGTTAGTTACTGTTTTTATACAGCCTACAATTTAAGCAAGATTTAACCATTTTTACATGTGGTTTTTCCATCTTTTTACCCATGTTTATCAAATCTATCAACACCAAATCCCCACACAATATTTTTATCATCATATATTCATCATATACATATACAATAAGAAAGAAAATACATGATTACATAATCAAAATAACAAGATTATGGGAAGAACAATCTTTATACCACCATGATGATGTAGGCTGTGATCAAGACATGGATTTTGATCACACAACTTGTGATAAACCAATATCATCTTCAAGTCCACCAATCTTCAAGAACTCCTTGTGGAAAATCAGCCCTAAGACTCCATAGTAACTCCTCCTTGGATGTTATAATCACCACCAATCAATAGGGCTTCAAAAGGGCATCATCTTGTGCAAGAATAACATAGGATTTCATGGATAAATTTAGATCAAATGGGGTGTTTATGGTGTAGGTTAGACAAAAATGGAGCTAGAGAGAGAGATTGTTTGGTTGTTTTGCATGTAAGTATGAGAGAATAGTTTGTGCTAGTGGTTTTTGATAGTCTTGGTGGTTTATGCATGCACTAGGGACATGTGTCCTTAGTGTTATGTTAGCTTTGACACATAGTTGTTGTGTTGGAGAAGCCTTAGCCGCCCATTTGTATAGGGTGGGCAAGTGTAAACTTGTCCCATCCCTATCAGTTTACGGGTACTCCTCGATTCTAGTTTCCTCGATTTGCGTGCCCTCGGGTCGTTTTACGAAAAACGTTTTTATAAATTATGAATCAACGACACAAAACGAATCTAATAAAAATTATCTCATCAAAAACGGAGTTCAAAAACGTAAATACGTAATCCTAAGGGTTCCGGTTTAATCGTAAAGGACGTTAAATTATAATCGTAAGTCCTAATCTCTTCTCGTAAATTTGTGAGTTTATGAACCAACACAAATTTAAAATTCCAAAATAATATTCACGGATAAATTTATTTTCTGAAATGTCGGACTGTAACCAAAAACGGTGTATGTAAACGTAAGCACGTAACGTAGAATCCTCCGGTTTAGACGTAGTCGATGCTACTTCAAGACGTAAATCCAAATTTCTTCCCAAAAATAAGTGTGTTCATAATATAACATTAAAATAAGGTTTTTAAATAATACTTGAGAATAAAATATCAACCATAAATTGACGGATTGTCAAAGCATTTACCCCTAAACAGGATCTTTGTCCTCAAAGATCATCTTATCTTACTACTCGCTTTTTATAGAGTTAAAGCCATGTGGGTATTTCCTCCACATCCAATCTTTCGCATAAGTGTAATTCATTACAATACGCGAGTTTCATCAAACATAACTACGGAAATAAGATCAGGCTTAATGTTGACTTACTTTCTCTATCCATGATGTTCACGGGTTTTTGATGAATGCAACTTTTCGCCGATCTAAACTTCATTAAGGAATAGTCAGATTTTCACTTGATAGGCATTTTATCAAGTTCGATATACGAAACATAATTCACGCAGCTCTTGAAGTCCTAGGGTAGATCCAGCTTATATGCCTTTCAAACCAATCTTTTACATCATCTCAATGGTCCCATACAACGAGGACTTATATCCCATGATCTTTCAGATCATCAATTCATTTTTCCATGGTTAAAATTTTTGGCATAACTTCGCTACCCATCTGGAACTTCAAGATCTACATTTCATATTCACATAACATCCTGCCCACTACCGGCAGTCAATAATTTGATCCTAATTTCAACAATCATTTCAGGTCTCGCGGGTCGAGTATTTTGTAAGGTTAGGTTCGCCATCATAGGAAGCCTTAAACCTAAAAGACATGTCCAACTCACAATGGGTGTATGTCGGATGTATTAATCCCAACCCCTGCTTACTAATGCTCTAATATATATCCTCACAAGATTCGATCTTGATACTATCACGATAATTATCAATGATAATCTTTCCAAAGAAAAGCGATTATACAGTTTATTACCAAAGGTCAATCATTCAAACAAAAAATAGTACTTATAGTATTTTGTATCGTTACTTAACCTCGTCCCTTCGATTGCAGTGGTACACAGTACTCTCATCAAGATTCGTTCTCAATGACTTCTGAGTAAATCTCTAGAAATTCGATGCGAAGCGAGGATCTTGATAGAGATGATCGATACAGGCACACCATGTTTACATAACTCCTTTTGTAACAATCCGTCAATTTATGGTTGATATTTTATTCTCAATATTTATTTGAAAACATTATTTTAATGTTATAATATGAACTCACTTATTTTTGGGAAGTAATTTGAATTTACGTCTTGAAGTAGCATCGACTACGTCTAAACCGGAGGATTCTACGTTACGTGCTTACGTTTGCATACACTGTTTTGGTGACAGTCTGACATTTCAGAAAATAAATTTATCCGTGAATATTATTTTGGGATTTTAATTTTGAGTTGGTTCATAAACTCATAAATTTACGAGAAGAGATTAGGACTTACGATTTTAATTTAACGTCCTTTACGACTAAACCGGAAACCTTAGGATTACGTATTTACGTTTTCGAACTCCGTTTTTGATGAGACAATTTTTATTAGATTCGTTTTGTGCCGTTGATTCATAATTTATAAAAACGTTTTTCGTAAAACGACCCGAGGGCACGTAAATCAAGGAAACTAGAATCAAGGAGTACCCGTAAATAAATGGGGATGAGACAAGTGGGACACTTGTCCCACCCCCACTCAAAACCGGCCATAACTAGCTACACACCCTTGAGGTGTCATCTTGAGGTTACTAACTTAACACTTGTCATACAAGCTTAACTTGTAAGCTTAACCAAACCTCAAAACAACTAGCAATACCACTACTCCCATTTCTAACATGCAAAACAAGCTAGAAACTCTCCCATCCTCTCTTAAATTTCCGTCCCATCTCACCCATCAAACACCATCATTGATCAAATTTAACCATAAACCTTATGTTATTCATACATAAGTTAAAGCCCTTTTGAAGCCCTATTGATTGGTGGTGATTATAACAACCAAGGAGGAGTTTCTATGGAGTCCTAGGGCTGATTTTCCACAAGGTGTTCATGAAGAATGGTGGTCTTGAAGATGGTCTTGGTTATTCACAAGTTTCTCCATCAAAATCCATGTTTTGATCACAACCTACATCATCATGGTGGTATAAAGATTGTTCTCCTCATCCTTTTGTTATTTTTGATTATGTAATCTTGTATTTCTTTTACTTATGTATATGTATATGATGATGAATGATGATTAAAAATATTGTGTGGGGATTTGGTGTTGATAAACATGCTTAAAAAGATGAAAAACTATAAGAAACAAGGCTAAAATCTTGTTTAGATTGTTGGCTGTATAAAACAGTAAAGAACCACATGTTAGACTGATAAAATGGCAAAGTAGAAGCAATATACAGTAAGTAATATGTCTTGTACACATGTGAGAGTTGGCCATGCAATGATATCATTGTAATGAGTGAGATATGATCAAAACAAGTTTAAAGTACAAATCTGAGTTCACTGTTTTGGACGATTTTAAGAAAATTCTTAGAGGCTGATTAAACAGTAGCTATACAAGAGTTAAATGGAGCACATATCATGTAGTTTATGTCATAAAAATTTGAGCTTCTATCTCCATATATAACTCTAGATATGGCAGTTTTGGTGAACATGAAAATAAAAATCAGATTTTGGAAATTAAAGTATAATAGTATTATATAAGCACTCAAATAAAAATAGTATAAAATGTGAATTAAAACCCACTAACTTATATAATACATTTATATAAGTATTTATAAAGGATAAATAAATGGACATTTTATAAAAATGGTAGTTTGATAAGTTTTATAAGTTATAAAACTATAAACATGATTTTTACGACTTTTTCGTCTATTACCGTAAAATTAACGTTTTTGCTAAATAAAACTTAGACGGTTGGACCCGTCTAATGTAAACTTTTATAAACTCATATACTGACATATAAACATATATAACAAGTAAAAACCGATAAAACCCGAACTATATAACATACGGACATTAACGGGCTAAGTTAATGTTATTGGACTAATAATACAACAAAATGGGCTAAAACACTTATAAACTTATTTATTGGGCTTAACCCATTTAGGCCCAACATGTGTAAAACCCACAAAATAAGGTCATTACTTAATCTTACTTTTCAAATATTTTTGAAGTATTTTATAATATTAAATATTATTATGTTTAACGGTTTAAGTTGAAACCGATATTAAATATTTTATCTTAATATTTTGACGAGAAACGAGGACTACTAGTGATCGCGATACCGACGGATGCCCACAATTTTATATTTTATTATCAATCGTTTCGATATTTAATATTTTCGACGATATCGTTTTAATTACGTATCGAGTCGTTATATTATTATTTTTCGTGTGCGTTTAAACTTTTAAGTATTTTTACGAAACCCGAGTCCCGTAAATATTTGTAAAATTGACTTTTAGTCATTTCCCGCTTTCTAACTAATATTTACCTTTTGGACCAAAACTATCACAAATTGGCAAAAACTACCCTAACCTTACACTATATATAAAATTTCCACTAGCAATTTTCCTTTAATAAATTCATTTAACCAAAAACAACCAACTTTCTCTTCCACCCTCCTCCTTTTCCTTTTTAGCCGTCCACCATTAAAACCACAAACACCATGATCAAAATTTTTCTAGCTTGATCCAAGAGAAACCAAGCAAAGTCCCATCCTCCATTTTCAAAGGGCTACAATTTGGTATAAAATTTTCGTACATGCAACCATATAAATTTTTCAAGAAAAGTTGGTTATGTTTGATCCAAATTTGTTGTATGCATGTGTTAGTAGTGATGATCAAAAGATTTTCATGCTATGTTTTTGTTAAAAAGTTGATTTTTAATTTTTGGGTTTTTGATTTTGATGATGATGCAAGTGTTAGGATTGGTTTATGATGATATTAGGGGCTTAGGTTGATGACAAAAGTTGTTGGAATTGATCAAAAACATGATTTTGTGGGAGATTTTGAAAGGTGATTTTGGGCAGTAGGTTAGAGGCTGTTTTCGGGGGTCTTACTGTATGATAATCGCTTAACTAATAGGATAGGGTTGTAGAGAATTTCGTTAGCTTCAATTTCATATAAAGTAGGCCTTCCAACTCCAAACGAGGTGGAAGATACACTAGTTTGATTTTTGTGTACCGGGAAACGAGTGTCGACACAATCCGAAAATTGTTGTCTATATTTGGATCGAATCTCGGGGACTATAAAATGAGTTTCAAAATGATTCAAGGGCTGTTCGCAGGCTCCAAGTTTAGTATTTTGAGTCTATTTTTAGAATCAAGTGGCGGTTTTACAAATGGAGTTGTTTAGAATGGTCAAAATGGTTTCGTAAGTCAAGGTCGCTAAACTGTCCGGATTTTGTGATTCAAAGATGAGTCGGGCATGGAACTTTAGAAGTAAAATCATTTAATGGGCTTTTGAGAGGACTTTCTATATATATTAAGTAAGTTCTCTGAGTAGTATCATAAAAATTTGATATGTTTAAGTATGGGGAAACGGCTTGGACATTCGGTATGTTCCGGCAGATTTTTATTAAAGGCATATAATAATAAAATGAATATATAGGAGAGTATAATAGAACCACTTGCATCGTTTTCTCTCGAGTTGTCGTGATTTTATACTTGAGTTTTATTTTATTAAGTATCATTTATTTCTCGAGTCTATTATTAAAGTACGCACCATATTTGCTAGGTTGCGGGTATCGTGATTACCGGGCATCTACTATCGTCGGCGATTGTCTTCAACTACTATAAGTACTAAGGTGAGTCTATAGCCTCGTTTGAGCTCATTCAAATATTTTAAAACCCGCGAGGGGGAATACATGTTTTGTAAACTTAGAACACAAGATTTTTATGGTATGCTTGTCCCTTTATGAATGGACCCGTGGTTGCCTTTAAATTGCATAGAGTGATTGCCTTAGTTAAAGCCTCAATTATGGACCGTTAATTAACCTATGATGGGTTAACCGCTAGTACAATTAATAGATCTATGGGGGAAGCCGCCCCGGTTCAGTTTTTGTGGACTTGTCATAGAAGCTTAGGCCCGACCTCCACACTGTTTGAACATATTGTATTGAGAAGTCAGGTATACGGCAATGTACCAATAATCTGGAGGTAACCGACAATTAATAAATCTCCTGTCTTATAACACCTCTAAAGGGAGTGTATAAGGGCTCGGTTCCATGAGCTTATTGCAATTTATGCTATATACAATTATTATTGTTGATGCAAATTATTATTTGATGCTTGTTGCCTTTAAGCATGCCACAAACTTATAATCTTTGCTTGTGTTCAAAATGATTATATAAACCTATAGATTCACTCGGCATTTTTGCTGATGATTTTCTCACATGTATTTCAGGTAATCAGGAAGGGTGAAGCTTGGAAGCCACGGGAATGAATGTTGTGCACTACTTTGCAATATAAACTCTTTAAATATTTGTCGTTCCTTTTGTTCAAAACAATTTAAATCTTTTGTTTTGGTTGTACTTTGGTTACGATGTCTTGGGACTACGCTACTCTGACAAATGTTTTAGGAACGATAAATCTAAAACGTCTCTTTTTGAGTCGTTCTTTATAAATTATGTGTTGTAGTATCATTGTTTAGCACCCAAAGATGTATTCCGCTGCGTGTAAATTTGGGGGTGTTAAAACATGTAAAGTATAAATACTGATAAAACAAGTATGAAATGGATTAATACAAGTTAAAGAACTTATAATAAGTTTATTGGACCTAAAACACGTAAATAGGTAAAACTAGTAAACTAGTAAGAAGTTACCTATACGTAAACACTAAAATGAGTAAAAGAGAATATGTATACCCACTTGATCATCATATATATAAAATCATCATATGTATACATAAATGTTATTTTTATAAAGTCATTGGACAAGAGTCTAAGACGAGTATTATTTGTCTAAGTTTCCGTGATTGAAGCACGCACCGTACTTCCGAATTGCCGATAAACCGCCTTCCCACATCAACATGAGTTCATAGCCTCGCACTCTTTTAAATGTTTTTATGAAATGTTTTATAAACCCGCGAGGGAGATAACATGTTAGTTTTTATAAAATAGGACACCATTTGTCCCGATAGTTTGTTTATTGATTTGGACCCGAATGATTGTATGACCCGATTGTATGACCCGATAAATGATTAAATGACCCGATAGATGAAATTAAATGGATTATTAAAGTTAGGTTATGTCACTAAAAGTCCCATTAGCATGAATTATGAACTACCGGTATTTGGTAGACGCTTATGCATATAATAGTACTATTTGGGGGACGATCACCCCAGTTCGCGCCTTGACGGTTGATCCCCGTCGTGCCACATTGATTGGTAAGCGAATTTATGTATGAGAAGATTTCCATAGCGTGACCTTTGTGACGACACGCTAATTTAGATGGGCAAATGGAGTTTCGGGCTAGCTACCCGTTGTTTGTTTTAGTAAGGTAACAATGTCATGCGGCTTATAATAATCCAAATTAACGAAATACTACTATACGCACCGAATTACGATGTATTGCCTGACTAGCAATACGGGGTCATACTATTGATATTATGTTCGTGTTTTGGTTTTACATAACCATATTCATATAACGGTTTTTATTTAACTTTATACAACGTCGTAAGACGTATTGTATGATGTTTTTACGACATTGGCTCGTATAATGATTTTTAAGGCAAATGCCTATATATTATGATTTTCGATAAGGATTTGTATAAAAATGACTTGGGCTATTTTATGTCCTATTACAATGATTTGTACGAAATGATTTTTGGTAATAATTTTATACCAAAGTTATATTGATGGAATTTATTAAACTCTATGAATTCACTTGGCGTTATCGCTGACCTTTTCTTTTAAACATGTTTTGTCTCAGGTATTTGAAGGTAATTCTCGGGAAGACGACAAGAATTCATGGACCGCACTTAAATTATAATTTCCATTCAAATGTTTTGTAAAACCTGTATTAAATACAATGACTTGGGACCTATGTAACTTTGATATTTATGAATGGAAATGCTTTTATTATTAAACGACGCAATTTTTATGCGTTGTCTATGATGTGAGTAATGTGCTATCCCGTACGAGTCTTCCGCTGTATTGAGTTGTATAAATTTGGGGGTGTTACAGTTTGGTACCAGAGCTCTCGTTATAGAGAACGAAAGATTTTTAAAACCAAAGGTTTTGAATAAAACATTTCAAAATCTTTTAACTATAAACATTCTTCTAAAAATGTCTAAAAATCTTTTGACTATAACGGTGCCGAAGAATTCCCGAGTTACCGACAAGGCCAGACTGAGAAGTGTTATTTTAATATATATATATAACTTGGATTATATATATATATATATATATATATATATATATATATATATATTTGATGTAATTTTATTACATGATTGTTTGATGATTATTTTGATATTTATACGAGGTATTTATACGACGTAGATTGTCACAAGAAACCCTAACTTCCCTATCAAATTAATCGAAGCTATTCTCGTAGGAATTCTAGCTATCTTAGATCTAAACCAAGTTGAGGATATTTATGATCCCAACAAAACGGTTTATATTCGTAGAAATGTAGATATTAGTTGATTGTGATATTGAAGAAGAATTGGCGAGATTAAAACTGATATCGATGTCATGACGATCTTTCCTTATAGAGTGGAGTATGACAAAACGTTACCACCTAGAAAGATGTCATCTGATTCGTTGTCATCCAATTCTTAAATTGAAATCGAAAGGGTGAATGTTGCACTTGAGGCTGTCATTGGAACCATTACCCAAAAGCCTCATGCACTAGTACCTTTCCGAGAAGTCTACTTGAATGATCAAGTCATTTCATACTAGTGACTCATTTGATAATTGTTGTTGAAGAAGTTATAGAATCGGAAATTAAGTGTTGATCATATCGAGCTTTTATTGCCCTTTTAAGATCTAAGAATAAGATTGAAAGTATTGGAATATGAGGTAGGATATCGAATTGAGTATAAGTTGATTGAAACTTGAATAAAGTAAAATTTAACCCGTATGGAATATGAAATTGTTAAGAGGAAGTCGTTAATTCCTATGATTGAATTATAAGGTTTTAAATGATCTTTATTTCGTGTTAAGGGTTGTTCCTAAGCCATTGTCCACTAACAAGGATGCCCAGTGTCCAATAAATAAATCGAAGAAATCTTCTTCTGAATTGAGACCGATGGATCTTTCGGGACATGTGGAACACCTTATGAGTCTTGTAGATTAGTATTCTTTGTGGTATCTTTTAAAAATCCCTAACTTAACTGAGATATCAGTTGGTAGGATGAGCTCTGAGAATTGTATGACATAGTGACACGTAATGTGTTACGGTACAATTTTGACTTGTTTGTAATTAATGAAAAAGACTACCATTGATTGCTAAATTCTACATGTATCGATGTTATCTATCTTTTCTTGCTTCATCCTAATGTTCGCATTAGTGATGCAACCATTGAAAAAGTACTCATCTCGAATTGAGTTACATTGTGGATTATTCTTTTTGAGTGCCATCGAGGTCATGAACCTCATGATTACTTGGCTAAGCTCATTTCCTGATATATTGTAGTTAGTTCTCGGTGAACCACTCTTCATCACTCTTTTGCAGATTACTCATTGTTTTATAAGATACAATAGTATCCCTTGAGAAAAATTGAATTTTCATCACCATAAGGATTATTTAAAGTAAGATTTATAAGTGATCGTTATCGAAATGAAGTTGTTTATAAAACACCTTGGAAAACTTAATTGTTTTCATAACAAGGAAAATCTTTGTAAATTTATTTTGATTCTTATTTAAGAATTAAGCATGTAAATGTTTTTATTATAAACATGATGATAAAGTTTTGACGAACTGAGTATTGCATCGTTAATCTTGAAATTGTATATAGTTGCGCGCCTACATACAATTTGGAATGGACCATGCAAGGCTGATTAGTAGTCACCATAAAACTAATGAAGAAACACTACATTTTCTTTGCAGATTGTGAAAGAATAAATTTTATGAGATCTGCAAGAAGTGAAAAATAAGGACATAGTGTTAGGGACACCTACATATGTGCCTGTAGCATCTATTCTTCTGAGTCGAATTTACTCATCTGTGGAAATTGTCTTATTTGACAATTGACAATTCTTTCTTGTCCAATTCTCCCGTAGTGAGATTCTTAGGAAAAGTATTTGATTACCGAGTGTTGATACCCGACCGGATGTATCGACGTTCTTATCATTTCTTTTGATTAGATTTCATTTGAATGACCTGGGTAACGATCCGAGGAGCTTTCAAATGCGTACTCAAATTAATGAAAACATGGGATATACTCATATTCGTTAATGTTTTTGTCTTTATCTGATTTGAAATTCTCTCGCGTAGATTTTTTGTTGACCTTACTCTTTTAAGGTTAGTTATGTCTCCTAATATCCCTGAATTTGTGAAGGATTATGAGTTATTATTAGTCTTTTGAGAAGTTCACATCTTATCGACGGCAATGAAACTGAAAAGTTGATAATGCCAGTAGAATGGATTGATTGATTATGACATGACGACATTGTCTTAATTGATGGGAACTCGAGTAGAATCCCCTAAATGATAAGATGTTGATTATCAAAAGTGATCTAAATAATTCTTGATGGTTGAATTGAAATTATACCATGAATGGTTGTGAATTAGTCATAGATATTATAATCTAGAAGAATCTAATATGAATTTATTAAAAGATATTTCTGTTATCTGAAACTTTAGGAGGTATTATTGGTGAAATACCAAGACTTTTGCCATTAAGGCAGATTGAAATTGGTATTGATTATATTCCCGGTGCTGCACCTGTGGCGTGTGCACTGTACTTCGGCACCATCTGAATTAAAGGAATTACCGTACAACTGAGAGAGTTGTCGGAGAAAGATTTTATTCTACCGAGCTCGTCATCATGAAGAGCTATGGTGTTATCATTCCTTATATTTATAGATTACTGTGAACTGAGTTAATTGACAATCGAAAACGATATCCATAACTCGAAATAGAAGATTTGTTCGATCATTTACAAGGTTCTAGCGTATGTGTTAAAGATTTGATCCATGGCATGGTTATCATCAACATCGCATCTGCGAAAAAGATAATCTATTCCAATCACTACATCTGGTACTTGTAATGAACATTACGAGTTTCATGTGATGTCGTTTGGATTGATCGATGCACATGTAGCATTCATAATTTGGTGAATCACGTGTGTAGGCTGTAATTTGATAAATTCATGCTTGTGATCATTAAGGACCATCTGATTGTTTATAAGAATAAGAATGAGTTAATAAATATTTATAGACTGCCCTAAATTGGCCGAACAATGAAAACCTGAACCTTGAATATTTAACATGTGATTAAAGGCTTGATCCTTTACACAAAATGACCGTTTGATTAATGATGGTAAGATATATATATATATATATATATATATATATATATATATATATATATATATATATATATATATATATATATATATATATATATATATATATATATATATATATATATATATATATATATATATATATATATATATATATATATATATATATATATATATATATATATATATATATATATATATATATATATATATATATATATATATATATATATATATATATATATATATACTAGACGAGTACCCGCGCATAGCGGCGGAATTTGGTTAGTGGCAAATAATTTACAGTATGCGATATTGTGGTAAGTGTTTCGTGTACGTTCAAAATAAAGCATGAAAAGATCAAATTGAAATTATAGAATGTTTTAACATATGACAATACAATGCTAGATAAAATATTAAATAAACATGTATCAAAAACCCTATAAAAACTTTTAGTAAAGCTGAAAGTAAAACATTACATCACAGTTTATGAGCTAACTAATAATACACGTTACTCGTTACGTAAACCCTACATATTATATTAGTTGACAAACAATTTAGAAAACCGGGTTGATCCGAGTTTACCCGATGACTCGACCAGGTCGATTTAAAAACCGGGTTTCAAAACATTGAAAAATGGCATCGTTCATAACTTCATATGTTTATTTATTTTCGTTGCACGTCAATAATTCATCTTCAAATGACTTTAATGTGTTCATATAATATAATATATATATGCATTAAGATGTTTGAATTATAAATGTAGTATAGATTAGTGGGACCCACATTTTTCAACCATTCAACATTTTCAACTTTCAACCAAAGGGATACACCATTTATAATGTAATATAGATAAATGTAGTATAGGTTAGTGGGACCCACATTTCTCAACCATTCAACATTTTCAACTTTCAACCAAAGGGATACACCCTTTATAATGTAGTATAGATAAATGAATTATAGATTAGTGGGACCCACATTTTTCAATCATTCAACATTTTCAACTTTCAACCAAAGGGATACACCCTTTATAATTTAGTATAGATAAATGTAGTATAATTTAGTGAGACCCACATTTTTCAACCATTCAACATTTTCAACTTTCAACCAAAGGGATACACCCTTTATAATGTAGTATAGATATATATATATATATATATATATATATATATATATATATATATATATATATATATATATATATATATATATATATATATATATATATATATATACTAGTGGCAAAACCCGTCCGATGGACGGGTATGACTTTTGATTCTCGTTTAGCTTTTTTATTTAACAAATATATGTTTGTCATGTCGATTGATGATATGACCTTTGATTGTTGTTTAACTTAGGTCTTCTCACCAGTTTAACTTATTTCATACAAGCTTAGATAGATTGACGAAAAATTATGTATGTGACTACTAAATTCGGATGTGACCACAAAGGAACACACATGTTAGTTACCTCTATATAATAGTGTAATCTAACTTTAAATGTGTGTCAAAATGCAGGTACAAAACTCTATTACACAAACCGTTATGAATAATAATAGGGGATTTTCCTAAAATAGACTTTTTGTATTCTGTTGTCGCTAAAATGTCAGCTAAATCTCAATGTCCTTAAAATGGCTCAAGGCAACCGAGGCAATTGAGACATCCGAGGCGACCTAGTGTATTTTTGGAATTCGGAGGCAACCGATGCATTCGAGGCCACCGAGGCAACCGAGGCACCGGGACACGTGTCACGCAGGGAGGATAGGTTGCCTTGATTGCCTCGATTGCTCCGATCGCCTTGACTATATTTGAGATACTTGGTCATTTTCAGAAAGTGGCATTGTGAAATAGTAATTTATGGAAATGCCCCATAATAATAACCTTACCACTAATCTTAATTGACAACAAAAAAATATAATCACATACCTTATGTATGTAAAATGTAGTCACGTATGTTAAATTCTACAACCTCCTAGTATATCTTATAAATAATTAATCTCTTTAAGACAAATTTTTTTGGTGCAGTAGAGGGGAAATGCTTGTTTTTGCACAATAATATGTCGAGTAATGTGTACAACTTAAGACATGCATTCGACATATATACAAAGCTTCATCCGGAAAAAAATTTCACATATCCGAAGTCTATAAACAACGCAATTATTCATATAAATAAAAGGGCTACTAAATATCAACATGGTTTTTCTTTTTTCTGACTTTACCAATATAATGACTAAAATACTAATATCCAACTAATATTACCAATATGACCTAATATGACCTACTGTTACAAGTTAAGGACTTGCAATATTACTATTTAACGATGAAAAATTGTAAAGTTAGTCCGATTTAAAAAAAACATTTGTAAAGTTAATAATTGCAAAGTTAGTCCAAATGCAAAAAAAAAATTAAAAAATTATAAAACTTAAAAAAGAAAATAATAAAAATTTGAATAAATTATTTTTTTTAGAAAAATAACTTTTCAAAAAGAAAATATAAAAAAATATATTTTTTGAAAAAAATAAAAAAATTATCTCTTTTCAGGAAAAAAAACTATTACTCTTTTTTAGCTTTTTTAAAAATTGAAGAAATTAATTTTTTATAAAAAAAAGAGAAAACAACTTTCGAAAAAAAAGTGTTTAATAAATGAAAAAAAATTTAGAACTAAAAGTTTAGGTTTTTTTTATCTTTTATTAAAAATTAAAAAAAATTCATTTTAAAAATTATTTTATTTTTTTCTTCGTATTTTCTAAAAAAGCTAAAAACATTAAACGTTTTTAACTGAAAAATTAAGAAGTTTCAAAGTTAAAAATGAGTAATAGTTTTTTCTGAAAAAAAAAATAATTTTTCAGTTTTTTCTAAAAATATTTTTTTTTCTTCTAAAAAAGTTATTTTCCTGAAGAAAAAAAATTTCCAAATTTTTATTATTTTTTATAACTTTTATGATTTTTTTTTGTATTTGGAATAAGTTTGTAATTATTTATTAATGAACTAATTTTAAAAATGTTTTTTTTTGCATTTAGACTAAGTTTGTAATTTTTAATCGTTAAATGAGGACACTACAAGTGTTTATCCTGTTATAGCATGTCATATTAGGTTATACTCGTAATATTAGTCGGAAGATATTTAAAAGATTTAAACCTAAATAAAAATAAAACATATTTATAGCTTAAGTTGCCTTATGGCTATTAACTGTATGTTTGTTTTATCCTACTTTTTGGGTCCATGAAAAAATACCTAATTTTTTATATTTGATGAGAGTTAGCTTTCTTAGCTCAATTATACACATAATCGGGTTAATTCCAGGATCAATCATGACCCTTCCCTTCCCATCCTCCAAACATACACACCTAGCAGATTTGAGCCTTGATGGTGGTTTAGTTTGGTTTATATGACAACATCAAAGTACAAATACTCAATTTCGATGCGTGCATGGCATGAGGAAATGATGCATGCACACTTGAGTAAACACACGCTTTGAGAACAGTATTGTGCATGTTACTGGGTCCTGCTAATGAAGAAGATAGTGTCATTTCTCAATTACAAGTACGTAAAACTTTTATTTGAATTTTTTTACTTTTTAGATGGTAGATTATTGGCGTGTTACATTTACAGAACAGTATTGTGCAGTAATCCTTAATCATTAGGTTGACATCAGGGCCGTGCTATGGGGTCGGATGAAATTTTGCTTCGTAGTACTAACTTCAGAAAAAAAAACTCTTCTATTCGTAGTATTATACTGTTTTAAACTAAGTTTGCGATCTAATCAGTTTTCATAATAGTTTTTCAAGATGAAATAGAAAGTCGGAGCATGCTTTTGAAAATGTGGTTTGTGAAGAATCTGTTTTGAAAGCGCGGGGCGGATCCACATAAGAGCCGAGTGTAGACGGGTTACATCCATTTTGAGGCCACGAATTACAAAAAAAAGTTAAACTGTCATTTTTTTATGTGTAACCCAAAACTTTTTGTGCGGCATATTACAAAAGATGGAATCACATCTCTAACAACATTATAGTCATTTCCATATATTTCAGCTAAATGGTTTGATAAAAAGGTCCGATCAAGGAGATGTACCCATGAAAAATATGCGATTTGTTTGGTTCATTGACTTCAAGATTAAGTTCTCAGTTAGCACAATTTTGACGTCTTCTATGCAGTTATGTGTTACAGTGCTAACAGTTCATGATAAGAAGACAATTTACAAAATTTATATGAATTTTTTTTTTCACAAAATAATCTTAGCAGGTCCGAGTCTCTTTTCTTCCTCTAACAATGCTGCCTCGTGGTTCATTTTTGGTCTCTACGTCATAGAGTCTATATAAAATATATTACACATGTTCTACTCTATTGTGAGTGGTACTGCATATGCCATAAGTCATTTCATATTAATTCATATTCTATCATTATTTTTTAATATACCCATTAGAAATATTATATCCTATTTAGACATGTCAATGGTGTGAGAGTCTTGATCTAGATCATATGGTCTATTAGAATAGTAAACAATCCAAAAGGTCGACCCATTATCACTCATTACAAACTTGATATTTTTCTCAGCAACCACTGCTACATTAGTAGATTGTGCGTTATTATTACCTGAAAGTGCTTGATGTGTAGACGCTTGAACTATGACATTACATGCATGCTTACAGATCAACTCTCAAAGACATAAATTTTATTTGTATTACCTTTAGTATTTTCAACTTTTGGCTCGCAAATCGTATCATCGTTCCTGTCCAAAATGACCAGCTCATCCTCGCTATATTTCACCATTTACATCAGTTTCAACAGCAATTTTCTCCTGTGTAAGCTATGAAAAGTAATTAGCACTTTCATATGCAAATCATATCATCGTCCCTGTCCAAAATAACCAGCTCATCCTCGCTATATTTCACCATTTACATCAGTTTCATCAGCAATTTTCTTCTGTGTAAGCTATGAAAAGTAATTAGCACTTTCATATGCAAATCTGAAGGTGATCTTTTCCTTTCATTCATTGTGGATACTGGTCTTTTTTTTGTTAATCCTGAGGATGTATATGTGTGGCCGTTTGGCACTAAATCCAAAATAGAAAGGGCAAGCAGTGCAGTTTGTTAACATATCAATACACTCACCCACATTAGCTAACCAATTGTTAGAAGAGTAGCCAAGTAAGTATTTAGCAGAATAAAAATAATCACACATATACTTAAAAGTAGTACTTGCAATCATATATTGGGAGATATTGGGAGATCTTGGTTGATAATTAGCATACTAATTCAAAAGTTTTAATTTTCTAATATTCAGAACTGGCTTTCGCAAAAGCCTTTAGTTTACTCTATTTATCCGTCTCCAATTCCAAGGAATATGGTTTGGCATCCCCAAACTTGATCTGGTGATCGTTTTCAGTTTATGTGCTCTTCAAGTTAAATGTAACAATTAAGCATTTCAATAAAAGATGTCCGGACCAATAAATATCATTACTAACAACATCAACAATTGATAGAGGAGATAGGTATTTCAGTACTCACTCTTTTTCCTGAGAACCATTTTTACGATTCGCTTATGGTTCACGATGGGTACTCTCAGCTTCTTCATTAAGCTCTCTCTGCTCATAAAAGTCTTTCCTAAATTCGTAAAACCAAAGATAAGATATAATCATATAAAACAAATACCAATATCCTAAGTTACCAATATCATCCTAAAATAAGAAACACTGCTAGTATACCTATAGTGCTTACTTGGATCTCACCTTTAAAAACCAAGATTTTTGTTTTAATGTTGCAGGGGGTGTTTGGATGGCTGATGTAATGGTGTGTTTGGTTGTTGCCCTTTAGCTAACAACAAAAGTTTTTACATTTAACTTTGTTTGAGATAACATACGAAGCAAATGACATATTCAGAAGTAAATGTGTTGCAACTGCAAGGTTTAGCAGCAATCGGTCACTTGATACCCTTACATTTTATGTATCATGCCAATAAAAAAAGAGAAAACATGTATCATAGGGGCATAACATACTGTGAATATACTGCTATCTGAATGCAAGATCTTTAGCACCAGTTTATCAGAAAAAATCACATGATTATATATACCGAGTCAGCTGAATGAGTGCTGCAATAACCACATAATAATGAGCATTTTCAAAATCCCTCGAAGAAATCAAGCAACATATACCTTCTAAAATTTTCTAAAACCTAAGTTACCATTAAACTTGTAGGCCTGTGATAATAAACAATGATCATCTACGCATTTCCTAATATATATACAGAAAAAAAACCATTATACATGCGGTTTATAATACGATATAAAAATATTTTTGGCGATTGTGATTCCCTCCCTCACCCTATCCCTTCATGTTTACCCAACATAACAGTGTTAGTAGTACAAAATTAGAGACAAATAAATTTATTCTTGCTATCAGGTGCCAAATCAGCGCTCGGATTCCACAAATAATAAGCCCAACTAAATACTGTAATACAACATGAAATCGCAATAAGCTGTTACAATTAGCGGTGGCTCATGTTTTTTGGGCAGGTTTAGGGGTGTAAAGCGTCCACAACCGTAAAAGACAGGATGGATATCAGAACTAACCTTTTAAATTGTTCCTTTTTAGAACGTGTTGGCTTTCGTCCCCTTTGTTTAGATGAATTATATCTTAGGAATGATCAAATCTGCAAAAAGTAAAAAGCCATTAAATTACACCTTCCTGAGTAATAGTAAGTGTAACATGTAAAGGTTCAGATTTTCAGCTTTCCATATTAAGAAAGTATCTAAAAAGTCCACAATCAATCCATAAGTTCAGCTACAAAACAGAAGCAATAGTAAGAAAGTATAAGAAGCTTTAATGAATTGGGTAACCTTAATATCTGACCACCTCAAAATCAAGTTGTTTCTGGAATCTGAATTTTGGATCTTTGTATTTCAAGTCAACTAACTTGGTTTAGTCTGGATAAATGATCAATAACAAATACAGTATCAGTACAACAATGTTGCAGAAAGTGCAATATACCATTATCTTACTTCGAAGTGGTTTGAATTTCCATGCCGTTCTAAGATCCTAGTCCTGAGGTTAACTAATACTCTACTCTTATAAGAAACTCGTGGTAAAAAACAAAGTTAGTTGCTTATACATTCGATTGTTTAATAGTTTAAACCAGAAAGGGTTGGATACAAAAAAATAGATGCCAAAATTATAGAAACCTAACAAATAAAGCCAACTGAAGCCACTATCTTTAATCCTTCATTGAAATGTAAAGATCTTGAAATTTTTTACGCAAAAGCTATGATACCAATCCAAATTCCCTGGCTGCTGAGATATTCATAAGCTATATAAGAGCAACTCGTCTTACATTCTACTACACGTTCTTCTATCATGTGCCCGAAATCGACTGACCTTCAATATGAACGAAGTGATTTTCCACCCTGCATATGAAAAATCCGACACAATGCTACAACATTGGCCCTAATTGTTACCCACTTTCATACATAACATATCCTCTAGCCGGCAGAGCAACTGCCGGCTGATATAAACGTTTTACGACGAAAGATATAGGAAGCTGTTGAGAAAAAACGTAAAGTATCTAAAAAAATCAAAACGATTTGTTTACCTCTTGTTATGAGGCCACCTTTGCATTCGTTCTTGCAGCCAATTTTGAGTCTGATTACGAAATGTGAATCTGGTACCTTGTTCTTGATGTAATTATTCGGGCAATTGAAGTCTTATCTGTTATAGACAATTGTTCCGAAGAACTTTGTTCCAGTAAGAAGCTTCTTCATCTACATGCAACTCTACTAAAACTTATAGATAAAATGGAGGTATGTAATGTAATTTCTTTATATACGATACTCATAAAGAACCCTGATACTGAACTTTCACCTGCAAAAGTGAAAAGAAACAGCTAAATAAAAAATAATTGCTCCTGTTGTCAGCCCACACAAAGCTTTTTGATATATAGAAAGAAGATTTCCATCGGCTTCAAGGGCCTGATTAGTCCAAATCCTATCAAAATACCAAAACAAAAACAGATCAGATCAATCAGGATGTCATCTTGATAAACGACAACTTTGGGTCTTTTTTTGTGTATACCAACCCTGAAGTTATAACGAAACATCTAAAATTTTAGATGTCTTCCAAGAAAAACGTTTTTCATTGATCAATTAGCCACCTGAGTTGCATATGTTTCTTGTCTTAACAACCCAGTAGACAAACCCTTTGCCACATAACATGGTTTAAAATATTATCTTTATGATGTGCCACTGTTGTTTTTATTTCCCCATTAAAGAAAAACATGCATAAATGTTCTTTATCAGCAATACCAATAGCAGGAGATTGTTGTAAGCACGAAATCCCTTATACCCGTCAGCATTTTAATGTAGGCAAATGTATTTTCCACTCAGGCAGTTATTGCAAAGAATAAGACTGCTGATGCTTTCTTGAATAAAACACGACAAACTTCTTTTACCACGTTGAATATACTAAAATGCAAATGTCGTGAAACATCTTATATCCTGTTAAGAACGAAAAAGAAAGAAGAGAATATTCAAACAAATTTAACATATGAACCCCACGATCGAACAAAGCAATAACTATACATTAAGCAGATAGAAATCATCACCTGAACATAATGATAGACTCCTAGGACCGCCATTAGACTATCGCCCATAACTTTCAAGTAAGAATCCACTTCTGGCTAAACATACACACCACAAAACACTCATCCATATTCATACATCGTTACACCTAGCTAAAAGATTATACTAAAACAGTAAAATTGTACCTACCTTATCCATTAGAGATAACAACGTTTAAATAAACACAGAAACGTTTACACGAATGGTTTTACAGTTACACGCAGCGAAGCAGTCATATGCATATCTACCAGCTGATAAAAAGCTATGTAATCAGATAAATTGCCTAAAGATTTTTAGTATATTATGAAAAATATAGATGTGTATACCAACCTGAACTTTTATTGGTAAATAAGAAGATCAAAGTTATTTCTGGATTCCCTGCTCATTTAGTCTAAGATCGATGAGCAAATGGTTCATATTCAACTCGTGGACTTTTATACCTACCACATTGTTATGAAAAAGGCTTGATAGCTAGAAATATGATAAAAAGATGAAAATACTAATATGTGGTAGTTAACATACTTTGAATTATAGGAGGAAGAGTTCCAAGTGCAACAATTTCAAAGTCCATTTATCTTATGTAAAAAGTGCAAATGTATTCAGAAAATATAGAGTTTGATATGCTTCTGATCATATGCATATTGTCTACTGAAAAATGACATAAATGTGGGATAAGTTATATCAACTATATACAGATTACGAAAAAAAAAACTCTTTATGATGAATGTGTCTGACCTTACCTAGGTAAGGCCACGCATCACTTAATATATCGTCCATCGACCAGGTTAGATTCTTTTGGAGAATATGAAGCAAGAATCTCATATAAGCAACGTCAAAGAAGGCAGTTCATGATGCAAGAGAATTCATGACGATAGATCAGCAATTTCACCAAATCCGGCCACTCATAAAACATGTTAAGTACCACCCGTGTGATGTGTTTCGTAAACCCTCCTGCAAACATTAGTTCTTTGTGATTTGCAACTGTAACCTAAGAAGTCTTAAAAGTTAAGTGTGCTACATAAAATAGTAATTTTTAGATCAATACTACTATTTGAAAAAATATAATTTTCAGATCCATAATACTATTTAACCTAATATACGCCAATTAGGTAAAATTAAATATGTGTTAGACATCTGGTTATGCAGAAAAAATTATCCTCGCACATTGTTGAAAGTGAACATATTTAATCACTGTAATATAAAGCCATCACAGGTTATGATTATCACAAACATTAACCAATAAAACTATAAGCTTTCTAATATATTAAGGTACCTATCACATACGCAATGGTTATCACAACTCCTATCATCACACCTAATACACACATTTCATCAGAGTATCTATACAAAAGTAAAATTACTCTAATATAGCCCGCCCCTTCAAATATTTCCAGTAAAGACTCGTACGTAAAACTTACAAATTAGTACAGCAACCACGGATTAAGAATAATGATAATATTATTTAATAGTACCTTTCATCTAAGACCCAACTTGTAAAACCTGCGAAAAAAACAATTTAATAAACCGAACAACACTTTGTTACCGATCATTATGTTCAGTTTACAACAGAACGACCTAATATATGAAAAACATGATTAGGGTTTTGAGAGGTTTATTGTTTTGAAAAAATATGCGTACCTTTTAATTTTATAATATGATAATAATAGGGATCTCAATGAATTGAAACGAATTATAGCCCAATACGTTTTTTTTACGAATCCATGTTTATTATCGATGATGATATGTTTATGTCTTTATATAAATTGATTGTAATGTATAAACCAAAAATATCAGTTGATCCAATGGTAATGACTGAATTCTTGGTGTCAAGATGTCCCATGTTCGATTCTTGCATTGACATTTTTTATTAGAAAAGCAAACTTTAATAAAAACGAAAAATGTTTATAAAAATAATAGAATTACTAAAAAAGGTAGTGATGACGTGGATTAGGGAGATGATAAGTGACGTGGCAAATCCCTCCTGTTATATATAATGTAAAGATATATATATATATATATATTGACTCTACAAAAATTAGAAGTCATTTAAGACTTTTGGCCTTACCAAAAAGAAAGTGCAAATATGTTTTGACAAATGTTTTATCAAAAAGAACTTTTGAGGGATTATTCCCTTACACCCAAAACATTTAACTAAAATGTTGTTCAGGGGTAAATGTTTGTGTATACCTCAAGACAACTTAAGATGGATTGAGGAAACTATTTAAACCAAGACTTGAAATTTAAAACGATAACTTTTGCTTGTCAACTAAGAAAACTTTGACCAAAGTATAAACAAAGGTTTTTCGAACATTTACGGATCTTATTAAATATTTCGGATAAATCAACAAAAATCTTGGTAATTAAATTCAAATTTATTTTTGAACATTTTCTATAATTGGTCGGACTAAGAAATTTAAAATCTTTACGTTTACGTTTCATAAAAATTAAATTCTTATTATTTAATTAGTTGTAGTAATTATCGACGCTTTAAACGTCGGATTGAGAAAAACTGATAAAAATAATAGTTGAGATAGAACTAAGACTTAGAAAATGTGAAGAAAGAATTTTCGAATAAATACGGTCATGATAATTATTCCATCTTGGAAAGTGAACGTAATTACTGACACATTATGTATAAAAGATAAAGAACCAATTAGGACACGTTCCTTAATAATAAAGATGCAAAAATAAATTGCCGAACAATATACAAATAGCTGATACTTATAAAAAGGATAATATAGATAATAAAAGGGGTTCGCGGTTAATGTGAACCATTAGAATTGAGAAGCCGATAGCGTTAAATGTTTTAAAGGCTGCTTGTGATTGTCTAAATATGGAGGATTGTGAGATATAGTTATGTTGGAATCTGTAAGTATAAGTATTCTATTCTTGTCATTTCTGATTTAATGTATCATTATCAGAAGATGTACTAATGAAAAATTATGAAGGCAGACATTGCCTCATACATTAGTAAACGTCTAACTATTGCAAAGGTCATCATCTGAATTTGATTTGATTTGGGTCATCGTCGACAGACTGACCAAATCTACTAATATCATTCTCGTTAATGATAGATTCTTGATGAAGAAATTGACTCTTTTGTATTTAAAGGATTTGTGTAAACATGGTGTGCCTGTATCGATCATCTCTATCAAGATCCTCGTTTCGCAATGAATTTCTAGATATTTGCTCAGAAGTCATTAAGAACGAATCTTGATGAGAGTACTGTGTACCACCCCAATCGAAGGGACGAGGTAAAGTAACGATACAAAATACTATAAGTGTTGTTTTATGCTTGAATGACTGACCTTTGGTAATGAACCGTATGATCGTTTTCCTTTGGAGAGATTGTCATTGATAATTATCGTGTTAGGATCGAGATCGAATCTTGTTAAGATTTACATATTAGAGCATCTGTAAGCAGGAGTTGAGATGAAGACACCCGACATACACCCATTGTGAGTTGGACATGTCTTTTAGGTTTAAGGTTTCCTATGATGACGAACCTAACCTTACAAAATACTCGACCCGCGAGACCTGAAATGATTGTTGAAATTAGGATCTGATTATTGACTGCCGGTAGTGGGTAAGAGGTTATGTGAATATGAAATGTAGATCATGAAGTGCTAGATGGGTAGCGAAGTTATGCCAAAATTTTTAACCTTGGAAAAAAATGAATTAATGATCTGAAAGATCATGGGATATAAGTCCTCGTTGTATGGGACCATTGAGATGATGTAAAAGTTGGGATTGAAAGGCATATAAGCTGGATCTACCCTAGGACTTCAAGAGCTGCGTGAATTATGTTTCGTATATCGAACTTGATAAAATGCCTATCAAGTGAAAATCTGATTGTTTCTTAGTAATGTTTAGATCGGCGAAAAGTTGCATTCATCAAAAACCCGTGAACATCATGGATAAAGAAAGTAAGTCAACAATAAGCCTGATCTTATTCCCGTAGTTATGTTTGATGAAACTCGCGTATTGTAATGAATTACACTTGTGAGAAAAGACCGAATGTGGAGGAAATACCCACATGGCTTTAACTCTATAAGAAGCGAGTAGTAAGATGATCTTTGAGGACAAAGATCCTGTTTAGGGGTAAATGCTGTGACAATCCGTCAATTTATGGTTGATATTTTATTCTCAATATTTATTTGAAAACATTATTTTAATGTTATAATATGAACTCACTTATTTTTGGGAAGTAATTTGAATTTACGTCTTGAAGTAGCATCGACTACGTCTAAACCGGAGGATTCTACGTTACGTGCTTACGTTTGCATACACCGTTTTGGTGACAGTCCGACATTTCAGAAAATAAATTTATCCGTGAATATTATTTTGGGATTTTAATTTTGAGTTGGTTCATAAACTCATAAATTTATGAGAAGAGATTAGGACTTACGATTTTAATTTAACGTCCTTTACGACTAAACCGGAAACCTTAGGATTACGTATTTACGTTTTCGAACTCCGTTTTTGATGAGACAATTTTTATTTGATTCGTTTTGTGCCCTTGATTCATAATTTATAAAAACGTTTTTCGTAAAACGACCCGAGGGCACGCAAATCAAGGAAACTAGAATCGAGGAGTACCCGTAAATAAATGGGGATGAGACAAGTGGGACACTTGTCCCACCCCCACTCAAAACCGGCCATAACTAGCTACACACCCTTGAGGTGTCATCTTGAGGTTACTAACTTAACACTTGTCATACAAGATTAACTTGTAAGCTTAACCAAACCTCAAAACAACTAGCAATACCACTACTCCCATTTCTAACATGCAAAACAAGCTAGAAACTCTCCCATCCTCTCTAAAATTTCCGTCCCATCTCACCCATCAAACACCATCATTGATCAAATTTAACCATAAACCTTATGTTATTCATACATAAGTTGAAGCCCTTTTGAAGCCCTATTGATTGGTGGTGATTATAACAACCAAGGAGGAGTTTCTATGGAGTTCTAGGGCTGATTTTCCACAAGGTGTTCATGAAGAATGGTGGTCTTGAAGATGGTCTTGGTTATTCACAAGTTTCTCCATCAAAATCCATGTTTTGATCACAACCTACATCATCATGGTGGTATAAAGATTGTTCTCCTCATCCTCTTGTTATTTTTTATTATGTAATCTTGTATTTCTTTTACTTATGTATATGTATATGATGATGAATGATGATTAAAAATATTGTGTGGGGATTTGGTGTTGATAAACATGCTTAAAAAGATGAAAAACTATAAGAAACAAGGCTAAAATCTTGTTTAGATTGTTGGCTGTATAAAACAGTAAAGAACCACATGTTAGACTGATAAAATGGCAAAGTAGAAGAAATATACAGTAAGTAATATGTCTTGTACAAATGTGAGAGTTGGCCATGCAATGGAATCATTGTAATGAGTGAGATATGATCAAAACAAGTTTAAAGTACAAATCTGAGTTCACTGTTTTGGACGATTTTTAGAAAATACTTAGAGGCTGATTCAACAGTAGCTATAGCGGAGTTAAATGGAGCACATATCATGTAGTTTATGTCATAAAAATTTCAGCTTCTATCTCCATATACAACTCTAGATATGGCAGTTTTGGTGAACATGAAAATAAAAATCAGATTTTGGAAATTAAAGTATAATAGTATTATATAAGCACTCAAATAAAAATAGTATAAAATGTGAATTAAAACCCACTAAATTATAAAATACATTTATATAAATATTTATAAAGGATAAATAAATGGACATTTTAGAAAAATGGTAGTTTGATAAGTTTTATAAGTTATAAAACTATAAACATGATTTTTACGACTTTTTCGGCTATTACCGTAAAATTAACGTTTTTGCTAAATAAAACTTAGACGGTTGGACCCGTCTAATGTAAACTTTTATAAACTCATATAATGATATATAAACATATATAACAAGTAAAAACCGATAAAAGCCGAACTATATAACATACGAACATTAACGGGCTAAGTTAATGTTATTGGACTAATAATACAACAAAATGGGCTAAAACACTTATAAACTTATTTATTGGGCTTAACCCATTCAGGCCCAACATGTAAAGTATAAATACTGATAAAAAAAGTATGAAATGGATTAATACAAGTTAAAGAACTTATAATAAGTTTATTGGACCTAAAACACGTAAATAGGTAAAACTAGTAAACTAGTAAGAAGTTACCAATACGTAAACACTAAAATGAGTAAAAGAGAATATGTATACCCACTTGATCATCATATATATAAAATCATCATATGTATACATAATTGTTATTTTTATAAAGTCATTGGACAAGAGTCTAAGACGAGTATTATTTGTCTAGGTTTCCGTGATTGAAGCACGCACCGTACTTCCGAATTG
This sequence comes from Glebionis coronaria, assembly GCA_025667525.1. NCBI lineage: Eukaryota > Viridiplantae > Streptophyta > Magnoliopsida > Asterales > Asteraceae > Glebionis > Glebionis coronaria. Next base: position 476,850,292 of record CM046877.1, read on the forward strand.
CCGATAACCCGCCTTCCCACATCAACGTGAGTTCATAGCCTCGCACACTTTTAAATGTTTTTATGAAATGTTTTATAAACCCGAGAGGGAGATAACATGTTAGTTTTTATAAAACAGGACACCATTTGTCCCGATTGTTTGTTTATTGATTTGGACCCGAATGATTGTATGACCCGATAAATGATTAAATGACCCGATAGATGAAATTAAATGGATTATTAAAGTTAGGTTATGTCACTAAAAGTCCCATTAGCATGAATTGTGAACTACCGGGATTTGGTAGACGCTTATGCATATAATATTACTATTTGGGGGATGATCACCCCAGTTCGCGCCTTGACGGTTGATCCCTGTCGTGCCACATTGATTGGTAAGAGAATTTATCTATGAGAAGATTTCCATAGCGTGACCTTTGTGACGACACGCTAATTTAGATGGGCAAATGGATTTTCGGGCTAGCTACCCGTTGTTTGTTTTAGTAAGGTAACAATGTCATGCGGCTTATAATAATCCAAATTAACGAAATACTACTATACGCACCGAATTACGATGTATTGCCTGACTAGCAATACGGGGTCATACTATTGATATTATGTTCGTGTTTTGGTTTTACATAACCATATTCATATAACGGTTTTTATTTAACTTTATACAACGTCATAAGACGTATTGTATGATGTTTTTACGACATTGGCTCGTATAATGATTTTTAAGGCAAATGCCTATATTATGATTTTCGATAAGGATTTGTATAAAAATGACTTGGGCTATTTTATGGCCTATTACAATGATTTGTACGAAATGATTTTTGGTAATAATTTTATACCAAAGTTATATTGATGGAATTTATTAAACTCTATGAATTCACTCGGTGTTATCGCTGACCTTTTCTTTTAAACATGTTTTGTCTCAGGTACTTGAAGGTAATTCTCGGGAAGACGACAAGAATTCATGGCCCGCACTTAAATTAGAATTTCCATTCAAATGTTTTGTAAAACCTGTATTAAATACAATGACTTGGGACCTATGTAACTTTGATATTTATGAATGGAAATGCTTTTATTATTAAACGACGCGATTTTTATACGTTGTCTATGATGTGACTAATGTGCTATCCCGTAACACCAACGAGTCTTCCGCTGTATTGAGTTGTATAAATTTGGGGGTGTTACACCTTTGAATACAAAAGAGTCAATTTCTTCATCAAGAATCTATCATTAACAGGAATGATATTAGCAGATTTGGTAAGTCTGTCGACGATAACCCAAATCGAATCAAATTCAGATGATGAACTTTGCAATAGTTAGACGTTTACTAATGTATGAGGCAATGTCTGCCTTCATAATTTTCCATCAGTACAACTTCTTCAGCTAAAGATACATTAAATTAGAAATGACAGGAACAGAATACTTATACTTACAAGATTCCAACATAACTATATCTCAAAATCTCCATATTTAGGCAACCACAAGTGGCCTTTTATACATTTAACGCCATCGGCTCCTCAATTCTAATGGTTCACATTAGCCGCGAACCCATTTTTATAAACATCGTTTATTTTTATATTGTTCGGCAATTTATTTTGCACAGTCATTATTAAGGAACATGTCCTAATTGGTTCTTTATCTTTTCTACATAATGTGTCAGTATCTACATTCACTTTCTCCTGATGAAATATATATAACATGACCGTATTAATTCAAAATTTCTTTCTTCATATCTTCTATGTTTTAGTTTCGTCTCAACTATTATTTTTATCTGTTTTACTCAATCTGACGTCTAAAGCGTCGATAATTATTACAATTAATTAAATAATAATTATTAAATTTTTATGAAACGTAAACGTAAAAATTTTAAATTTCTTAGTTCGACCAATTATATAAAATGTTCAAAATAAATTTGAATTTAATAAACACGATTTTTGCTGATTTATCGAAAATAATTAATAAGATTCGTAAATATTTGAAAAATCTTTGGTTATACTTTGGTCAAAATTTTCTTAGTTGAAAAGCAAAAAGTGTCGTCTCAAATTTCAAATCATGGTTTAAATGGTTTCCTCAATCCCTCTTAGGTTGTCTTGAGGTATACACAAACATTTACCCCTAAACAGGAGTTTAGTTAAATGTTCTGGGTATAAGGGAATAATCCCTTAAAAATTCCTTTGATAAAACATTTGTCAAAACATATTTGCACCTCCTTTTTGGTATAATTTTTGAAAAGTCAATATAGATCCCATTATCTTATAAACCACACGGTTAATTCAAGTAAAGGATTAAGTCTTAAATCACATGTTAAATATTCAGGGTACAGGTTTTCGTTGTTCGGCCAATTTAGGGAAGTCTATAAATAATTATTAACTCATTCTTATTCTTATAAACAAACAGATGGTTCTTAATGATCACAAGCATGAATTTATCAAATTACAGCCTACACACGTGATTCACCAAACTTATGGATGCTACATGTATATTAGTTAATCCAAACGACATCACGTGAAACTCATAATGTTCATTACAACTTCTGGATGTAGTAATTAGAATAGATAATCTTTTTCGCGGACGAGAAGTTGATGATAACCGTGTCGTGGATCAAATCTTTAAAACATACGCTAGAACCTTGTAAATGATCGAACAATCTATCATCTTGGGTAGTGGATATAGATTTTTATTCGTCAATTTACCTAGTTCATGGTAATCAATAAACATAAGGAATGATAACACCATAGCTCTTCATGATGACGAGCTCGGTAGAATAAAATCTTTCTCCGACAACTCTCTCAGTTGTATGATAATTCTTTCAATTCAGATGGTGCTGATGTACAGTGCACATGTCACAGGTGCAGCTCCGGGAATATAATCAATACCAAATTCAACTTGCCTTAATGGCGAAGGTCTAGGTAATTCATCAACAAATACCTCCTAAAGTGTCAGATAACGGAAACATCTTTTAACAAATTTATTTTAAGTTGTTTCTATGTTACAAGATCTATGACTAGTTTATAACCATTCATGATATACTTTTAAGTCTAAAAGCAGGATACAGCCACCTATCAGAAATTATTTAAATCACTTTTGATAATCAGCATCTTATCTTTTTGGGGAATTCTACTCGAGTTCCCATCAATTAAGACAATGTCGTCATGTCATAATCAATCAATCCACTCTAATGGCACTACCAACTTTTCAGTTTTATTGCCGTCGATAAGATGTGAACTTCTCAAAAGACTAATAATAACTCATAATCCTTCATAATTTCAAGGATATCAGGAGACATAAGAGTAAGGTTGTCACACCCCACCATGGCGGAATATGGGGCGCGACGTATGGATATCATCACAACATGGCGTCTCTATAGAGATAACTATATGAAATAAGAAATGTCATAAAATGGATACACAAAGTCATGACAATATCTCATCAGACTCAGGAGTCTAGGTAAGTAGGTAACAGTCCTACGCTTACCCAAGACAAATAAATAACATAACCAAACAAATATATGTGTGCCACAGTATCACTTATTAAAAGAACAAATAAAAACTAAGAAGGAAACGGGGATTCTCCTTCTATATGAATTCCTAAGCTTCTCCAATCCTAGCCACTTATGTTCTCATGCTTAACCATAGTATCACCTGAAATAAACACTAAAACACGTCAACATAAAGTTGGTGAGAGTCATAGGTTTAGACTCCAACGCTAAATCAATTACAAGCTATGAATAACAACCATCAACACAATAACATATGGACAATGTGCTACAATTATGTATTAACAACTAGTATTCAAGATCAATCATTCCAAACCAAAATCCAAGGCTCCTACCTTGCCAAACAACATGGTACCATAGATGATCACAATATGTACCTATCCCAAGGCCACTACCTTATCAAACCACAAGGCCACTACCTTGTCAAAACACAAGGCCACTACCTTGTCAAACCACAAGGCCACTACCTTGTCAAACCACAATAACTAAGACGACACGTGTCCCCCGATCCAAATCATACACAATCAAGAATCACATAGCAGTTAATCACATAATGTACACACAAGTCCATCACAAACCATAAAAACATTCACATCAACAATTTAGAAATAACTCAACACAATGTCTCTTCCATTCCATCTGGAAGTCAAAATCAACAGTAAACATGGGACTATGAAACACACCTGATAGCTTCTTCACAAGTCCTCGCACTAGCAACAAGCTAACAAACCAAAAACACGAAATCAATACAAGAACCAATCACTAAGATGGCTCATCAACCTACGATGGACATCTAGTCTATCCCATAACATTTCCTCATTGTTAAGCTCTAATCACCCCATTACCCTTCCTTAACAAGTCCCTAACTTGGTTAAGTTTAATAGCTATCCCGTTCATAATTTTACACAAAACAGTCCCAGTTTTAGGTCTCAAAATTTTAAGTCGAACATCCACTTAAACATAACCATGGTTTTTGTAAAAGGAATATTCACACTTTTATACATGTTAGCTAAAACCTCCCACTTGCTCTAACCTTAAAGCTACTGTTAAAGCCCAGATATATCTGTATATATTGCTACCTATCCAGAATTCACTGATTTTAAACGTATGAAAAGTTCATTACCATTAGAGGGTCTTACCCTAAACCACAATTTTAGACCAAGTGCAGATCCTTACTACAATATATAAACCATCTCTCATGTTCGTGAGAAGATCCCAATGCAACCCTAAGTACCCCAAACAACCCAAAACTTAAAAAGAAAACAGGCTGAATTCAAAACTGTTTTGACCTCCGACTGTTGTAACCTGTTTTTGACCCACTTCCCGACCTCTAATTTAGTTCTCATTTCTTGATTTAGAAAGCCAACTCAATTACCTATCCAGGGATAGTTTGATCGCATCTTGAATGTTCCTATAACTCGAGATATGATCAAAACAATAGACTCAAAATTCTTCCTAGTTTTTAAAAACGGGTTTAATTAATTTAACCTAATTAATTACCCATAACCCCATTAATTACAAACCCTAAACCATCTAATCATTATAATATCATTAAAATACAGATTCTTATTAAAACTCTAACCTAAATCCATCATAAGATGATTATGTAAACATTAAAAACAATTAAATTAAAAAGGGATTACGAAAGTTTACCTTTGATTTATGAAAACCCTAAATTTTGATGAAGAACCCTAAAAATTCTCCATAAACCGTCGACCATTCTTTTTCTCCAGGGATTTTTTTTTTCTCTTTAAAATCCTTATATAATGTAACAAGAATCCTAGTCCAAATATAAAACCCAACTTTCCTTTTTCCTCTTTTATTCCTTTTTTCCTTATTTTCTTTTTTCCAAACCGACCTAAACCCCCTTTAAATTCGTTTTTTTTCTATTTATTATTAATATATGTATTAATAACATTACCTTAATTTTACTTAATTTATTTCATCTCCTAAAGCTTCCAAAACCTCAAAACCGTAAAACTAGTCAAATTTACGCGTTTTACCGTAAAAGACGTAAAATATACACTTTTATAAAAAATCTCAAATTTTGAAATAAACTTTATAAATAAGTCCTAAATGACTTAAAACCATCCCGAAAAATATTCATATGAATAATTACCTCACCCGAGACCTCTAAATGCTAAACCATAAATCCTAAAAAAATACTATTACTATAATACTTATACGTATACGTAAACACCACAATATCACCATTTTCATTTCATAGTCACCACTTGTGAGCTCATGAACATGAAATAACCGTTCCTCGATTTACTTATGAGTACTCTATACTCATAAACGATAACCACACCAATCTCGTTCACACAAAATAAACACGTAAACACACAATTCAAGTAAGCACACATAAAATAACCTAAAAGTAAGACAAAGGGACAAACCCAAAACCACGGTTGTCACATCACTCCCTCCTAATAGAAATCTCGTCCCGAGATTCACTCCCAAACTCAAACTTATTCTCAGCAAACAAACGAGGATGCATATCCCTGATAAAACCTTCACGTTCAAACGTGAACTCAGTTTACACGAAAATAATCTCAACCAACAACACATGAGCCTTAACCGTCCGGGAGGAAACTTATCAAAACCATAAAGTTATTTAACCAACCTAACTAAATCTCACAACTTCATCAAACAAGAATTGTCTTGAAACAAAGTTAGGAGCCGTCAAATAACTCAACGGGTTTAAAACTGTCACCCCGATTTCAGTCTTACTCATAAATACCATAAATCAAAACTCATCAAAATATAACCACGTATAATAAGGTCTAAAGAACTCTCAAATTCCTTCCCAAATCATCTCTATGTTAACCCTCCAAGTGTTCATTACCACAAAATACCCAAACACGAGTTTAAACCATGTTGTCCGAAAATTAACCTTGAACTCAACACTTGTACAATTAATTCGACCAAGCTACTGACTTCCAATTACGAAACTTTCTGAATATTTGAATATGTTCCGAGTACATAATTTTAGGCTTTTGAATCACCCAAAAACCTTTAAAAACGAATAAGATATGACCAAAACGATTTTTCTCAAAATCTGCCTAGGCATTAGCGACAGTTTCTGACAGTTAGCGACATATTTTGACAGTTTAGCGACAGTTTCTGCCTGCTCCGATTTATACCAAAAAAACGATTTTTAAACCCTAAACCCCCCATTAATTACCAAAACTAGAACCTAATTTATTTTAATTCTAGAAAATTAAAACTCTATTAATTACATGATTTTAACATATTTCACTAAATAAGAACAAAATTTTTAACTTAAGAACAATAACTTTAGGTGATCAAAACCAAAATATTTTAAAATAACCGAGTCAGGCTTATATGTTAAAGAATTTATATTCCACCTTATTTGAAACATGATCCCGACACTTTCTTATTTCATCGACTACCAACAACTATTTTTTTTTCAATTTGCAAGTTCTATTTTTTTTACCATGTATAACTCGAAACAAAAGACATCGTTACCCCAAAAAAGAAATCTCCACCATCTCAAAATCCTTCAAGCCAAAAGTATCGTACAAACAAACACGTGAAATGAGGACCCGAGAAATGCACTACTATAGAAGCTGAACATCTCAAATAGAAATGAGCTAGCAACCATCCCAAGAATACAACCGGTAAGTAGAAATTAATTTTACATACATAGCCATAAGCGTACATACACTCAAATCCATCCAACATATACTATACAAGCATGTATTAACTCTCTTTCATGCAATCATACTTGAAAGTCCAGTGGTGTTCTGGCACATATATAATTATGTAGGCCTCCATAATTATACATGTTCCCTTTCACCAATGTACTCCCTCCTATGATGACACTTATAAGAAATTAATACTACACATAACACAGAATCCAACAACTCACAAGAACATAACCACACAAGATAAGATCCAAAACCTCATGTATTAAAATAACATAGCCAATGCACGAAACACATAAACTCGTAGTCCAGCTGAACCAGCGTAGACAAAATTCAAAATGTATAAAGAACATGAAAACATAATTAAGCGAAATCCAACAATGACTAGCGTATACGACCATGGTTCCACCCGCACTAATCAAAACTCGTAAAAAAAATAACATGTAGTTAAGTATGAACCATAGTAGTTCATAACCTAACAAATACTGCAAAAATAATATTCAAACACATCAATTACTATAAAATGCACACATACTCCTATGACGCCTATATGCAGGGACCCTTAAGCTATAGACTAGGTTACACGACTAGGCAACCTAATTCTCTATAACCATTGGCTCTGATACCATTCTGTCACACCCCACCATGGCGGAATATGGGGCACGACGTATGGATATCATCACAACATGGTGTCTCTATAGAGATAACTATATGAAATAAGAAATGTCATAAAATGGAGACACAAAGTCATGACAATATCTCATCAGACTCAGGAGTCTAGGTAAGTAGGTAACAGTCCTACCGCTTACCCAAGACAAACAAATAACATAACCAAACAAATATATGTGTGCCACAGTATCACTTATTAAAAGAACAAATAAAAACTAAGAAGGAAACGGGGATTCTCCTTCTATATGCATTCCTAAGCTTCTCCAATCCTAGCCACTTATGTTCTCATGCTTAACCATAGTATCACCTGAAAGAGACACTAAAACACGTCAACATAAAGTTGGTGAGAGTCATAGGTTTAGACTCCAACGCTAAATCAATTACAAGCTATGAATAACAACCATCAACACAATAACATATGGACAATGTGCTACAATTATGTATTAACAACTAGCATTCAAGATCAATCGTTCCAAACAAAATCCAAGGCTCCTACCTTGCCAAACAACATGGTTCCATAGAAGATCACACTATGTACCTATCCCAAGGCCACTACCTTGTCAAACCACAAGGCCACTACCTTGTCAAACCACAAGGCCACTACCTTGTCAAACCACAAGGCCACTACCTTGTCAAACCACAATAACTGAGACGGCACGTGTCCCCCGATCCAAATCATACACAATCAAGAATCACATAGTAGTTAATCACATAATGTACACACAAGTCCATCACAAACCATAAAAACATTCACAACAACAATTTAGAAATAACGCAACACAGTGTCTCTTCCATCCCATCTGGAAGTCAAAATCAATAGTAAACATGGGACTATGAAACTCACCTGATAGCTTCTTCACAAGTCCTCGCACTAGCAACAAGCTAACAAACCAAAAACACGAAATCAATACACGAACCAATCACTAAGATGGCTCATCAACCTATGATGGACATCTAGTCTATCCCATAACATTTCCTCATTGTTAAGCTCTAATCACCCCATTACCCTTCCTTAACAAGTCCCTAACTTGGTTAAGTTTAATAGCTATCCCGTTCATAATTTTACACAAAACAGTCCCAGTTTTAGGTCTCAAAACTTTGAGTCAAACGTCCACTTAAACATAACCATGGTTTCTGTAAAAGGATTTATACATGTTAGCTAAAACCTCCCACTTGCCCTAACCTTAAAGCTACTGTTAAGGCCCAGATATATGTGTATATATTGCTACCTATCCAGAATTCACTGATTTTAAACGTATGAAAAGTTCATTACTATTAGAGGGTCTTACCCTAAACCACAATCTTAGCCCAAGTGCAGATCCTTACTACAATATATAAACCATCTCTCATGTTCGTTAGAAAATCCCAATGCAACCCTAAGTAACCCAAACAACCCAAAACTTAAAAAGAAAACAGGCTGAATTCAAAACTGTTTTGACCTCCGACTGTTGTAACCTGTTTTTGACCCACTTCCCGACCTCTAATTTAGTTCTCGTTTCTTGATTTAGAAATCCAACTCAATTAACTATCCAGGGCTAGTTTGATCGCATCTTGAATGTTCCTAGAACTCGAGATATGATCAAAACAATAGACTCAAAATTCTGTCCAGTTTTTTAAAACGGGTTTAATTAATTTAACCTAATTAATTACCCATAACCCCATTAATTACAAACCCTAAACCATCTAATCATTATAATATCATTAAAATACAGATTCTTATTAAAACTCTAACCTAAATCCATCATAAGATGATTATGTAAACATTAAAAACAATTAAATTAAAAAGGGATTACGAAAGTTTACCTTTGATTTATGAAAACCCTAAATTTTGATGAAGAACCCTAAAAATTCTCCATAAACCGTCGACCATTCTTTTTCTCCAGGTATTTTATGTTTTTTTTTCTCTTTAAAATCCTTATATAATGTAACAAGAATCCTAGTCCAAATATAAAACCCAACTTTCCTTTTTCCTCTTTTTTTCCTTTTTTCCTTATTTTCTTTTTTCTAAACCGACCTAAACCCCCTTTAAATTCGTTTTTTTTCTATTTATTATTAATATATGTATTAATAACATTACCTTAATTTTCCTTAATTTATTTCAGCTCCTAAAGCTTCCAAAACCTCAAAACCGTAAAACTAGTCAAATTTACGCGTTTTACCGTAAAAGACGTAAAATATACACTTTTATAAAAAATCTAAAATTTTGAAATAAACTTTATAAATAAGTCCTAAATGACTTAAAACCATCCCGAAAAATATTCATATGAATAATTACCTCACCCGAGACCTATAAATGCTAAACCATAAATCCTAAAAAAAATACTATTACTATAATACTTATATGTATACGTAAACACCACAATATCACCATTTTTATTTCATAGTCACCACTTGTAAGCTCATGAAAATGAAATAACCGTTCCTCGATTTACTTATGAGTACTCTATACTCATAAACGATAACCACACCAATCTCGTTCACACAAAATAAACACGTAAACACACAATTCAAGTAAGCACACATAAAATAACCTAAAAGTAAGACCAAGTGACAAACCCAAAACCACGGTTGTCACAAAGGTCAACGCATAATCTACACGAGAGAATTTCAAATCAGATACAGACGAAAACATTTAACGAATATGAATATATCCCATGTTTTCATAATTTGAGTACGCATTCGAAAGCTCCTCGGATCGTTACCCAGGTCATTAAAATGAAATCAAATCAAAAGAAATGATAGGAACGTCGATAAATCCAGTCGGGTATCAACATTCGGTAATCAAATACTTTTCCTAAGAATCTCACCACGGGAAAATTGGACAAGAAGGGAATATCAATTGTCAAATAAGACAAGTTCCATAGATGAGTAAATTCGACTCAGAAGAATAAATATTACGGGCACATATGTAGGTGTCCCTAATTTTCACTTCTTGCAGATCTCATAAAATTTAATCTTTCACTATCTTCAAAGAAAATTTAGATTTTATTAATAATTTCATGGTGACTACTAATCAGCCTTGCATGGTCCATTCCAAATTGTATGTAGGCGCGCAAATATATACAATTTCAAGATTAACGATGCAATACTCAGTTCGTCAAAATTTTATCATCATGTTTATAATAAAAACATTTTCATGCTTAATTCTTAAATAAGAATCAAGAATAAATTTACAAAGATTTTATTTGTTATGAAAACAATTAGGTTTTCCAAGGTGTTTTATAAACAACTTCATTTCGATAACTTTCACTTATAAATCTCACTTTAGATCATCCTTACGCTGATGAAAATTCAATTTTTCTCAAGGAATACTGTTTTATCTTATAAAAACAATGAGTGATCTGCAAAAGAGTGATGAAAAGTTGTTCACCAAGAACTAACTACAATATAATAGGAAATGAGTTTAGCCAATTAATCATGAGGTTCGTGACCTCGATGGCACTCAAAAAGAATAATCCACAACGTAACTCAAATCGAGATGAGTACTTGTTTAATGGTTGCATCACTAATGCAAGCATTAGGATGAAGCAATAAAAGATAGATAACATCGATACATGTAGATTTTAGCAATCAAAGGTAGTCTTTTCATTAATCACAAACAAGTCTAAATTGTACCGTAACACATTACGTGTCACTATGTCATACAATTCCAAGAACTCATCCTACCAACTGATGTCTCAGTTAAGTTAGGGATTTTTAAAAGATACCACTATTAATACTAATCTACAAGAGTCATTAGGTGTTCCACCTGTCCCGGAAGATCCATCGGTCCCAATTCAGAAGAAGATTTCTTCAATTTATTTATTGGACACTGGGCATCCTCGTCATTGGACAATGGCCTAGGAACAACCCTTAACACAAACCTACAATCAATTAAAACCTTATAATTCAATCACAGAACTCAACAACTTCCTCTTAACAATTTCTTATTCCATACAAGTTAAATTTTACTTCATTCAAGTTTCAATCAACTTATATTCAAGGCAATATCCTACCTCATTCTCCAATACTTTCAACCTTATTTTTAGACCTTAATAGGGCAATAAAAGCTCGATATGAACAACACTTAATTTCCAATCCTATAGCTCCTTCATCAATAGTTATCAAATGAGTCACTAGTAGAAAATGACTCAAACATTCAATTAGACTTCTTGGAAAGGTACTAGTGGCATGAGGCTTTTGGGTAATGGTTCTAATGACAGCCTCAAGTGCAACATCCACCCTTTCGATTTCAAATTTAAGAATTGGGTGACAACGAATCAGATGACACATTTCCAGGTGGTAACGTTTTTGTCAAACTCCAATCTATAAGGAAAGATCGTTATGACATCGATATCAGATTTAATCTCGCCAATTCTTCTTCAATATTACAATAAACTAATTTCTACATTTCTAAGAATATCAACCATTTTGTTGGGATCATAAATATCCACAACTTGGTTTAGATCTAGGATAGCTAGAATTCCTACAAGAATAGCTTCGATTAATTTACTAGGGGATTTAGGGTTCCTTGTGACAATCTACGTCGTATAAATACCTCGTATAAATATCAAAATAATCATCAAACCATCATGTAATAAAATTACATCATATATATATAATACAAGTTATATATATCTTAAAATAACACTTCTCAGTCTGGCCTTGTCGGTAACTCGGGAATTCTTTGGCACCGTTATAGTCAAAAGATTTTTAGACATTTTTAGAAAAATGTTTATAGTTAAAAGATTTTGAAATGTTTTATTCAAAACCTTGGTTTTAAAAAATCTTTCGTTCTCTATAACGAGAGCTCTGGTACCAAACTGTAACACCCCCAAATTTATACAATTCAATACAACGGAAGACTCGTTGGTGTTACGGGATAGCACATTACTCACATCATAGACAACGCATAAAAATCGCGTCGTTTAATAATAAAGCATTTCCATTCATAAATATCAAAGTTATATAGGTCCCAAGTCATATTATTTCATACAGGTTTTACAAAGCATTTGAATGGAAATTATTGTTTAAGTGCGGGCCATGAATTCTTGTCGTCTTCCCGAGAATTACCTTCAAGCACCTGAGATAAAACATGTTAAAAGAAAATGTCAGCGATAACGCCGAGTGAATTCATAGAGTTTAATAAACCATCAATATATCATCGGTATATAGTTATTACCAAAAATCATTTTTATACAAATCATTGTAATAGGCCATAAAATAGCCAAAGTCATTTAAACAAATCTTTTTCAAAAATCATAATATAGGCTTTCGCCTTTAAAATCATTATACGAACCATTGTCGTTAAAAACATCATACAATACATTTTATAACGTTGTAAAAATTGTTATATGAATATGGTTATGTAAAACCAAAACACGAACATAAAATCAATAATAAGACCCCGTATTGCTAGTCAGGCAATATAACGTAATTCGGTGCGTATAGCAGTATTTCGTTAATTGGATTATTATAAGCCACATTACATTGTTACCTTACTAAACCAAACAACGGGTAGCTAACCCGATACTCATTTGCCCATCTAAATTAGCGTGTCGTCAAAATAATCACGCTTGTGTAAATCTTCTCATACATAAATTCGCTTACCAATCAATGTGGCACGACGGGGATCAACCGTCAAGGCACGAACTGGGGTGATCGTCCCCAAATAGTACTATTATATGCATAAGCGTCTACCAAATCCCGATAGTTCACAATTCATGCTAATGGGACTTTTAGTGACATAACCTAACTTTAATAATCCATTTCATTTCATCTATCGGGTCATATAATCATTCATCGGGTCATAAAATCATTCGGGTCCAAATCAATAAACAAACAATCAGGACAAATGGTGTCCTATTTTATCAAAACTAACATGTTATCTCCCTCGCGGGTTTATAAAACATTTCATTAAAAAATTTATAATAATGCGAGGCTATGAACTCATGTTGACGTGGGAAAGCAGTTTATCGGCGATTCGGATGTACGGTACGTGCTTCAATCACGGAAACCTAGACAAATAATACTCGTCTTAGACTTTTGTCCAATGACTCCATAAAAATAACAATTATGTATACATATGATGATTTTATATATATGATGATGATCAAGTGGGTTTATATACTCTTATTTACTCATTTTAGTGTTTATGTGTTGGTAACTTCTTACTAGTTTACTAGTTTTACCTATTTACATGTTTTAAGTCCAATAAGCCTATTATAAGTTCATTAACTTGTATTAATCCATTTCATACTTTTATTATCATTATTTATACTTTACATGTTGGGCCAAAATGGGTTAAGCCCAATAAATAAGTTTATAAGTGTTTTAGCCCATTTTGTTGTATTATTAGTCCAATAACGTTAACTTAGCCCGTTAATGTCCGTATGTTTTATAGTTAGGGTTTTATCGTTTTTTACTTGTTATATATGTTTATATATCAGTATATGAGTTTATAAAAGTTTATATTAGACGGGTCCAACCGTCTAAGTTTTATTTAACAAAAACGTTAATTTTACGGTAATAGCCGAAAAAGTCGTAAAAATCATGTTTATAGTTTTATAGCTTATAAAACCTATCAAACTACCATTTTTATAAAATGTCCATTTATTTATCCTTATACATATTCATATAAATGTATTATATAAGTTAGTGGGTTTTCATGCGTATATATTTTATAAATATATAAGTGAGTGCTTATTTTATATAAGTTTTTATTATACAAATCTGATTTTAAATTTCATTTTCACCAAAACAGCTATATCTAGAGTTATATATGGAGATAGAAGCCCAAATTTTTATGGCATAAACTAAATGATATGTGCTCCATTTAACTCTCCTATGGCTATCGTTGAATCAGCTTCTAAGTATTTTATAAAATTCGTCCAAAACAGTGTACTCAGATTTGCACTCTAAACTTATTTTGATCATATCTCACTCATCCTAATGATTCCATTACATGGCCAACTCTCACATGTGTACAAGACCTAACACTTAATGTATATTGATTCTACTTTTCCATTTTATCAGTCTAACATGTGGTTAGTTACAGTTTTTATACAGCCTACCATTTAAGCAAGATTTAACCATTTTTACATGTGGTTTTTCCATCTTTTTACCCATGTTTATCAAATCTATCAACACCAAATCCCCACACAATATTTTTATCATCATATATTCATCATATACATATACAATAGGAAAGAAAATACATGATTACATAATCAAAATAACAAGAGTATAGGAAGAACAATCTTTATACCACCATGATGATGTAGGTTGTGATCAAGACATGGATTTTGATCACACAACTTGTGATAAACCAATATCATCTTCAAGTCCACCAATATTCAAGAACTCCTTGTGGAAAATCTTCCCCAAGAATCCATAGTAACTCCTCCTTGGATGTTATAATCATCACCAATCAATAGGGCTTCAAAAGGGCATCATCTTATGCAAGAATAACATAGGATTTCATGGACAAATTTAGATCAAATGGGATGTTTATGGTGTAGGTTAGAAGAAAATGGAGCTAGAGAGAGAGATTGTTTGGTTGTTTTGCATGTAAGTATGAGAGAATAGTTTGTGCTAGTGGTTTTTGATAGTCTTGGTGGTTTATGCATGCACTAGGGACATGTGTCCTTAGTGTTATGTTAGCTTTGACACATAGTTGTTGTGTTGGAGAAGCCTTAGCCCCCATTTGTATAGAGGTGGGCAAGTGTAAACTTGTCCCATCCCTATTAGTTTATGGGTACTCCTCGATTCTAGTTTCCTCGATTTGCGTGCCCTCGGGTCGTTTCACGAAAAACGTTTTTATAAATTATGAATCAACGGCACAAAACGAATCTAATAAAAATTGTCTCATAAAAAACGGAGTTCAAAAACGTAAATACGTAATCCTAAGGGTTCCGGTTTAATCGTAAAGGACGTTAAATTATAATCGTAAGTCCTAATCTCTTCTCGTAAATTTGTGAGTTTATGAACCAACACAAATTTAAAATTCCAAAATAATATTCACGGATAAATTTATTTTCTGAAATGTCGGGCTGTCACCAAAAACGGTGTATGTAAACGTAAGCACGTAACGTAGAATCCTGCGTTTAGACGTAGTCGATGCTACTTCAAGACGTAAATCCAAATTTCTTCCCAAAAATAAGTGAGTTCATAATATAACATAAAAATAATGTTTTTAAATAATACTTGAGAATACAATATCAACCATAAATTGACGGATTGTCACACTTGGCCCATTTCTCCCTTGTAGCCGCGGGTAGGGGCCGCACATGGGGTACCCGTACCGTTTTCCGTGTCTCGATGTTTAGTTACTCGTTCGTGATTATTTGTGTTCGCGTTTAATGTGTTCTCGTTAAGTAATTTATCGTGACCTAATATATTTATTTACGCTCGTAATAAATATATATACGTAATTAATAATAGTTCGTGATTTAATTACGTTCATGATTTCATGATCGCATGTTCGTGATTAATTATTGTTAAATAATTATTGCGTGCTCGTGCGTAGTAAATACTTATCGTGTTCTAACACGTACGTAATACGTAAAATCCTAACACGTAATCGTAATCATGCTATAATAGGAAAGTTTTAATCTAGTACGTACGATCTTAAGGGTACTATTCATGGTAAAAGCATGCGGGTTCTACAAAAAGAGTCATTGATCTCTTGATTCGGATGATCCCCTTGATAAGGATCCTCAAGTCTACTTAGATGATCCGCGGCTAGGTTTTCGGCTCCCTTCTTGTCACGAATTTCAATGTTTAATTCTTGAAGGAGCAAAACCCAACGAAGAAGTCTTTGCTTAGAATCTTGCTTAGTCAACAAATACTTCAACGCGGAATGATCAGTGTACACGATGGTGGTGGAAAGAACAAGATAGGGGCGGAACTTTTCAAAAGCATACACTACAGCTAAAAGCTCTTTTTCGGTAGTGGTATAATGCAATTGAGCCCCCGTCATTGTCTTGCTAGCATAATGGATTGGTTGGAAGTGTTTGTTCACTCTTTGGCCCAAAACCGCTCCAATAGCAAAGTCGCTAGCATCACACATCAACTCAAAAGGTAGCTTCCAATTAGGGGTAACCAAGACCGGTGCCTTAGTTAGCTTATCCTTAAGAAGATTGAAGGATTCAAGACACTCTTTGGAAAAGATGAAAGGAGTATCTTTTTCCAAGAGGTGGGTCATCGGGCGAGCGATTTTAGGAAAATCTTGGATGAATCGGCGATAGAAGCCCGCATGACCAAGGAAACTTCTCACACCCTTCACGGTTGAAGGTGGAGGTAATTTGGCTATGACATCCACTTTAGCACGGTCAACTTCAAGACCGGCTTTTGAGATTTTATGTCCAAGCACAATGCCTTCTTTTACCATGAAATGGCATTTTTCCCAATTTAGAACAAGGCGAGTGTCTTCACACCGCTTAAGCATGCGTTCAAAATTGGCAAGGCAATGAGAGAAAGAATCACCATAAACCGAGAAATCATCCATGAAGACTTCCATAGTTTCTTCAACCATGTCATGCCGAAAGTGTAAGGACTATTTTTGCCAATTATGAAACTAAAGGTAATATATTTTAGAAATTTCTTCAAAATCTGGTATGTTTTTCATCATATTTATATCCTTTATCCTTTAGTTTCATAATTGGCAAAAATAGTCCTTACACTTTATAATAACTATGATTAATACCCGCGCTCCGCAGCGGGTCATTTTGGGACGATGTTTATACAGTTAGAGGGTGGATGGCAGTAGTATGGCATTTTATGGAAGTGTTAAAAATTCACGGTGTTACAAAAGACTATAAATAATACATTGTCTCAATAGTTCTTGGAGACTAGGTGGTGTAAGGCAGGGTATTATGCTTACAGAAGTATTATGTGCACCGCAAATGTCTCATTAAAATATTTAACATTCGAGCTTGGCGGTTTCATATGAGTTTTGTTTCTTAAGTGCATTGTGCTCGATGGTTGCAGCACTTGCAGGTTGTAATTCTAATGTATTCGTAACAATCAAAAATCCAATTTCAAACACTATATACCGCGGACAAATGTCTGCTACATTGTATTAGACATATATCACACAAATAAATGTACTGCATTACAGCAAACGCTAAACAAACATACGGGAAAAAAATTCTATCAGTTATGCAACTGCAAATCGCAGTTTGCTTCTTTGTATCCTTCAACATTTTTTCCTCAATACCATTGCAAAGGCTACCTTTAGAGAAACTGATCCGCCAAATTCCAAAATTTTATCTGCAATACAACGTACATGATCCCGAGGAAAAAAACTACAAAGTTAACGACGTACTACCATATGCGAAGTTTAGTACTATCTACTATAGTAGATAACAACTAAAATTAGACACCAATGATGGTATCCAAGTTCACAAATTGGTAGAGTAGATCAATACGCACTATGTACATTTCTACGCTTTTGCATCAAATGAATTTATATCCATTATTGGTTCCTAATAGATTAGCTCTTTTACACTTTCTATAGTTTAACAAAGTAAATGAGACCAGTAAAGTAGTTTGCTGAGTTTTATATGCGTTACACTTGTAAACGGAGTATATGTTCTCAACGGAAGAATAGTTACTTATCAATATACATTATAAAAAACGTATTGGGTCATATATTGATACACTTGGATATAATAGAAAGAGAGAAGATGTTTCGTTTATATCACTAACATCTGCACTTATCATTACAATAGTTTTTGCATCTGCAATTGATGTGTGTAGCAGATATAATGGTGGCAACTGGAAACTAATTTTGATGGTAAAACTAATTCAAATCTTTATACACTGATAATCTGTTAATCCAAACACTATTTCCTTGACTATTTTTACTTTTTGTTGATGTATATATGTTTAACGACAGTTTAGGATGGATGTATATCTACAGCTAGAATCAATTCTCTTAAGCGTTTCTAAAGTTCATGTACGACTTGTGAATCACCAAATTATTAAACTTTCCTACATACTTATTAGTTATTGTATTTAGTTTTTTCAACAATTAGACTAAAAATACTACAAAGATGAATGCATTAAGGTAACTAATATTATTAGATACTCAATGATCTCATATTCAAAAGTACAAACATATCCATGACACTTACCTCTAAAAATGTGTTCGTTGTAGCAAATTCTCTGTGAAGGTTTCCAAAACAAACTTATTAGTTGGAGGTATTTATGAATAAATTGTCGTAAAGCCACCTAATAACTACCCTCCTGAAATAAATGTGAAGACTTTAGCATACACATGTTAAAATGGAATAAAGTTCAAGTTCTTAAATACCTACCAGACGGCGATAGCCATAGATTGCAGCTGAAAAGAGCTTAAGATCAGGCCCATTTGATACCAAAGGAGTAGCTGTTGTCGCATCGTCCTTCTGTATGTTATAGTCGGTTCCTGCTTGGCTGGACTTAAACTGGCACATCGGTGTTCAACATATGCTTCATTCGTTAACTCAAGCGGTTTGGGTTCCTCAATTAGCTGCTGCGGTTTTAAGATGTTTGTTTACATTAAACTCTCTGGCACCTTTTTGTGTTGAAGGAGAAAAGTCACGATGAATTTGTTTTTTTGGCCAACGATTGTAGTTAACTCAGTTGGGACTATGCGTTGGTCAATCATCCTGTATTTACGGGCTAGTTCAGAACACTCGTAGCCGGTAATGTCCACCGCATCCTGTGAAAAAAAGCGTGAAGTTTGCCTTTGTTGTTCCATCGTGCGCAGCGACTTTTAAATTGTATCTGTTGGGAAAAAAATACGCCGTAATATGTCTAGTTGTGTGTGGAAAGCGTGTTTTTTTCCCTTTACCTGAAATCAGGGGATTCCATCTCAGGCACCGGTAGGTTGATGTAGTAATGTGTTGTTGGTGTGGCTGAAAGCTCAAGAACACCTATGTATTGTGACACTCTGCACGCTGTTAAAGCAATCATAACGGGAGGCGGTTTTTTTCTCAATTTCTGTCTTGTTAAAATGGGTGGCAAGTGCATCCCAGAGAGTTACCTCGACTACGTTTCCCCTGCATAAATAGAAGTCGAATTACATTTTTGCTAACCCGTATTAGTAGGCATGTCAACTTTATAGTGTGTTGCTTACTATAGATTTTGAATATCAATGTTCCTGCTAACACTTTGGCTTCCTGCGGGTGGCAAATCTCCAATAAACCGAATAAAGCCAAAGTAGTCTGCCAAGGAAAAAAAAGGATTTTGTAAGCGTTTACTTGAGAGATATCTGGCAAGACAGAGTAAAACAAATTATTAGTAAAGGACGTGCAAAACAGTAAGCACAAAGCTTGCCAATCTTAAAAAAAATCGTACATTATAACCACACACCAGAAACCCGATAATTATTCGAATTGAAAGGTCAATCTATGCATATTCGAATACATATCTTTTAGAAAAATTCCGTAAATTTAGGAAAGACGTAAAAATCCTTTAGCATGCATGAGTTCGAGATACGACCCTAAACTTTTGATCTTCTATTAAATTTGACTCATTACCCAACCACCGATTTTTCCACCTCTATCATTTGCCGAGGTATGATGGGGTGGGGGGAGCTGCTTGAATGAGGGTCTGTGAGCATGTTTTGCCAGTCTGTAGTGTGTGCTTATGCACTTGTGCACTTGTAGGAATTCCTGTTACAAAATAGGTATAACAACCTGAACCTGTATATACAAAGAAAATGGCACTAAAGCAATGAAGCTGAGTATTCGGTACCTTTTATGATTATATCAGGACGATGGGATAAAATGCATACGCATTCACAGTTGGTTATATAGAGCCCAGATGCAAATGCAAAATGTGATCTAATTGCGGGCGGTTTTAGTTTGGGTAAAAAAAACCATTTCAGACATCCACTAAAAGGCTCAGATAATTAAGCGTTCGGACATAAAGGTATGGTCACCGTGGCTGCAAAAGATGAAAGTTTTCCTCTCCAGGCGACACATATTCCGAAATCCAATCGATCCCACATAAGAACGATGAACTACTATCATCACAGCCATTCGAGACAACTATCATGTACTTTACAGCCCACAAAACAGACACCTATAGGTTCGCTCCAGACACAACATGTTCAATGTGCAACGATGCCAACACAGGCAGACATAAAGTTTGAAACACGTACACCCAAAACCTTTGGTGGAAGCCACGTATAAGGAGAGAAATAAAAAAATGGGAAGACAATAAACAAATAAAGTACTATTCATAAGCTGTTCCTAAACTATAATATGTCATAATGTTCTGCGTCAATACTTTTAATTCTATTTTGTAGGGTCAGAGAAGGCATATTCAAAGGAAAACCGGGGAAACCCGCCATGGCTGCAGCCGTTACAGGCTGCCCTGCCAAGATACGGGTGGCCTTAACCCTGGGCATAAGGTACAATATTAGGCTGAATTCACAACATAGGAAGTATACTATACCAATCAAAATCACCCTTACGCCGTCATCGCCAACCCGACAAAGATCGGGGGTGACGATGGTAGTGAAAACAAATAAAAACATACTCATTCTGTGGGCTCAGATTAGGCATAGTCAAGGAGAGGGTGGGCACACCCGCCATGGCTACATCCGTAACAGGTTGCCCAGCCAAGATACGGACGACCTCAACCTTGTTCGGGTTAGCCGTTGTTCATCATAGCCTAAGAAAAAAAGAGGCAGCAAACACATAACACCTAGTTCGAATATTACCAAACCATTCAAATAACGGGGGCAATAATCTTGGTGTTTCATAGTCCACCAAGGTTAAATTTTTCATTGTTTTCGCCATTCTGTTTTATTACTTGCTCCTATACGTGGACCCAACGATCAACTGAATGACCGAATAAGCGACAAAGTCCCACTAAACTGATGGAACCCATTTACATCCCATATTGTTGTAGAAATAAGAATCAACAATAACTCAAGAGAGGTAATTGGTATAAATGAATGTCACCTTATTTAATACCATAGAACAATACTACAATCGGCATCAACCCATTAAAAAAAATTCGGCAACATTCAACATAGAACATCGAATACCGATTATGAATCATCACGCTAGCCTAACCGTCAGCAACTCATCAAAACTTGGGATCAACAATTATAACATATTATAGTTTATGAATAGCTCATGAACAATACTTGTTTTTCTTACTGTTTCGAACACCAATCACCAATCATCAACTTATCACAACCGTCGCCAACCTACAACAAATTGGGGGCAACGATGGTGGTAAAATGAAATCGTGATAACCCATCGTCACCAACCCGTGAATCATAGGGGGCAACGATAGGACCAATATATAGCTTGAAAAATCCAAGAACGCTAAATTAAAAACACATAATTAAACACAACTAAACCACCATTAGTTACATTCAAATACCCATATTTAAAGTTAACCCAAAATAAAAAATTTGAAAAATCAATATTCCAATCAAACTAAAAAAAAACAAAAACTAGAATCTGACAAACCTTATGAAACAACATGAGTAGAAACGTTGTGTTTGGGATTACATACACCAATCATCTTCATTCATAAAATCCAAAACCAAATAACTGAAGATAAAATTTAGAACCAATTAAAAAACAACAGTAATCCACAACAAATTGGGGGCAACGATGGTGATAAAGTCAAATCGTGATACCCGATTGCCACCAACCCGTGCATCATAGGGGGAAACGACCATCACGCAACCCTTTGCGAAGAACTGGGGCAATAATCATCAAAAGGAATCTCCATCACAAACCCTAATCAAAGGTTAAGGTGAGACAGATACACGATGGTTTTACGAGAGAGACAGAGGCGATGGTTTTGCGAGTGGACAGAGACACGATTATTTAACAAATGATTTGGATTTTTTTTCGTTTTGTAACCGTAAAAAGTGATATGTGAGAGGTGTTTTTTTTAATTCCATAAATTCACATAATTTATTATAGTTATAATCTAGAAAAGTATGTTTTATCATATAGTTTTCATTCATACAGTTTTTAAAATTACTAAAATGATCTTTTAAGTTTATAATTTAAGAATAACTACCTTTTTAACACTTAATTTCAAAAGTTTAGGATATTTACACTTTTAACCCTTTAAGTGTATAGTTTCATTATTTACAATTTCAACCCTCAATATTTAACCTTAGGGCCTCAAACTTTCCAAAATTTATTATTATAGCTTTAAAGTTCATAAAATAACACTTTTCCCCAAAATGTGAAATAGTTTCAAAAATGACGGTTTTAGTCCTTATACTTGTAAAAATCACATAACAACCTCAAAAATGGACCAAATGATCTAGAATTTTAAAACAAAGTTTCAAAACACATTTATAATCATAAAAAAAAATATTTCTTCAGAATTATAGCATTTGAAAGGGGGTTTTGCTTAATATTTTATGTATAATACAAAACTAGGGTTTTAAGACATCTTTAACTTATAGATTATCTTTTTATCATAATTTTGGCATTATAACAAGTCTAAGAATTCATTAAACATCAAAGAATAGCTAACATAGAAATTACCTAGGTAGCTCCAAAATGGCTCCTTATGACTTCTTATGAACACTACTTGCTATCAAAGCTTCAAAAGCTTCAATAGCTTCCTTCTAGACCTGGTTTCTTGTTTTGCGGGATGTCTTAGGATGTTTATAGAAGTGAATATGGAGAATGTGTAGGAGATACAAAGAAAACGGGGTGCAAGTCTTCAAGGATACTATACGGCTCTATTTATAGTACTAGCAACACTTAGGCTCCAAGTTTGGCATCTAAAAGTGTAAGAAGGATAGGTAGATAACTAATGAAGGCTAGTGAATCTCTACACAAGTTCTTAGACCATAGCTTTGATTCAGTCTTAACTTGTGGCTAGAAATGGGTCATGGCAACATTAAGATGAGAATGGTGACGTGTAGCAAGCAAGGAGGCGATGCACCTACTTGTCACCACTACAAAAATATCTTAGAAGTCCTAAATATCTTATATTTTAATTTGGAATGGAGGGAAATGGTTTGAAAATGGGTTTTGGAGGGAAAATACAAAACCGCGTTTAAAAATTAGGGCTTGTAACTTATTATTTGTGTTTTTGGTGATTAAGGTGTTAAGAAAGTGATTAGTGAATGATTAAGACTTGATTAGGGTTTATACATTATATATAAGAGATTTGGGCTCTTGGTTTGAAGTTTAACAAAGGTTTGATGTGAAAATGGGAAGTATACTTTTGTAGATTAAGGTTTTCTAATGATCTAGCGTTTAATCTTAGTAAATATGATTATCCTCCTCTTAGCTAATTATGTAAACTTAATCTAGGTCCTATAAATTGTATATTAAGTGTCCAAAGAGTTTTCACACATGGTTTAATGGATTAGTTTAGGTAAACATGTCTGAAGGGTGAAAATTCCTATTTTAACCTAATTTGCAAGTCATGCATTGAAATATTGTACCTTATGCATAAGGGTACTTGTACATTATCTTAACATAATCTTAAAATCTTAATGATGTACTATGAGTGTTTGTAGTCTTCTCCTAAAAGATTAGGTTATGATTTCATGTAGATTTATTAATATAAGGGTTTCTATATCATTAAGCCTAATGAATTTCTGTTTGGGGTAATTAGAGTTTATATCTTAATGTATGCTTATTCTAAGTCTTATATAGTATGTTTATGACTTATATGGGTTCTACATTCTTAGCTTAAGGGTTTATATTGGTTGATCATATTCTAGGGTTATTTATGTGAGCTTAAGATCCTATGCTTTAAAAACTTGTACTTCATGCTTTAATAATTTTTAGCTTAGTTTAAAGTAAATGTATTACCTTATTATGATGCTTAGTTGATTTTTATAATTAGTTGAAAAATATTAGACTTTACTTCATTATAGAATAGATTTTATATGCTAATCTTGGTTTTAGGTCATTTTCTTATAATTAGCTTGAGCTTAGTGAATATTAGTACTTTGTGATTGCTTAAAATCTTTTTGTATAGTAGATTTGAATTAGTATATTTTATTGATTATAGATTCATTGTTCTTGTATAATTACATTGCTTAGAATATTGTTTATAAAGGTTTTTAGGTGATGATCTACACTATCATGTACATTTATTTGTACTTTAGCTTTGTATAGCTTATTCTTACTTAATCTTTATCTAACTTTATACTTTCCATATGATAGTATAATCCTTGTTTACTTGTTCTTATGTATTATGTATTTATACTTTTGTCATCTTTGAGTTCATTATAGGGATTCTAGGGTTTATAAGGGAATTTTAGGGTATCATTATATTTCTTGAAATGTTCTTATTTAAGTATACTTGTCAAATTACTCATAAACTTATACTTTTTATGTTTACAACATATAGGAATATGTTGATATGGTAGTTCAGGTTGGGAAAAGTACTTTAGTTTACCAAGTAATGCATAAAAAGAAAAAAATTTCTAATGGATTTTCAATTTCCATTATATAACATACTTATGAAATTTATAGGTTGTCACAGTAGAACTTTTAGGGGACTCATGCATCTTTGATTCATCTAAGTCTTTATGGATTGGTATAGGCCTAAACGTTCCTGTAAGAGGTAGAGGAAAAGCCTGCATTGCTGCAGCTGGTTTAAACCTATTGTAGCTAGGTTTTCCCTCCTCCTCCTTGTCAGGATCAAAGACACTAGAAAAAGACAAGTTAAAAACATCATCTTGTCTAATGTAGTTGTCAAAACCAAACCCCCCTTTTTGTTCTTCCAGACATACTGCTATCTATAAGTTTAGAAAATTTTTTGGTGCTTTTTGCCATTTATCAAACTTTAGTAAAGTATCATCTAACTTAACTTGCATTCCTTGTTTTGCTTTAATGCTTTCTACATTAAGTTTTTCAGTGTATTTAAGAAAATTAGATGTATTTTGTAAGTCAATACTTAACACTCTAATTTTATCCTCATACTCTAGTTGAGTATTTTGCAACCATTTCTTTTGTTGTTCTAATGTTTTGAGTGAACTATTGTATGCTTGAACTTCTATAAAGTATTTATCATTTTGAGTATTAATTTCATCACATTGTTCACAAGTTCAGAATATTTATCATCACAGCCAAGAGGACAGTTTTGTACTTGAGGAGAGATTCCCATCAATACAAATTCCTCTACTTCCTCTACCTCGGATATGTGACCAACAATCATAACAAACACATTAGTACCCGGTTCAACTATTTCCAGAGTTGGAGCCTCATGTTCATTCGAATTGATCTTGGTATCATAGGATACTAAAGCTTTTTTCTCCTCCTGAAGCTCTTGAACCTTGAAGGATGAGTACCTATTCTTCTACTGGTCATTTCTACTAGAGCATTCTCTAGAAAAATGTCCTTGTTGACGATAGTTGTAGCATTTCACTTTGCTCCTATCAAACATGGCTGCCTCCTTTGGGTTGTAGCTGAATTTTCGAACAGCCTTCTTTTCAAACTTATGAACTTGGAGAGTGAGCATAGCCATCTTCCACTTGAGATCTATCTAATCCAAATCAAGCTTGTCCACCTGTTTGAAATCATCAAATGCTAGGTTTTGTTGTGGTTCAACATCAGCAACAAAAGAATGAAGGACATATTCATCCATACTACTGGTCTTGGCCTTTAGTTCAGGAGTAGGAGTATGTTGAGTGGACATAGCATATCTTGGGCTACTGGCATAGGTCATAGGACTGGACCCCATGGATCTCACAAAAGCAAAGTTAGCAGGAGTGGAGTAAGATCCACTTGGGTACCCTCTCACGTCAGACTCAAAGGTTTTGAGTTTGTAAAATAGATCATCAAAAGAGAAGTACTCAAGTCCTCCTTTTGCTTTGAGAGAGATGACTACCTAGTTCCAGGAGTGAGGCATAGATCTAAGAAACCTAGCATTGATGTCTTCATTATCTGGTTTAGACTTGAGTTGATTCAATTGGCTAAGAATCTTTTGAAACCTGTCATACCCTTGATGAAGACCTTCAGATTCAAAGATCTTGAATTCTGAAATTTTATATCTCAGCATTGATCTTCTCATCTTCTTGGATTCTTAATTCCCTCCAAACCTTGCTTTGATAGCATTCTGTATCTCCCTTGCATCATCCAAGTGATAGAAATCACCCATATGATCATCAGGAAGAGACTAAAGCAAAATGGTTTTTTGCTTTGATTTCCTTTTGTACTGCTGTGATTTCTTCATGTGTTTTGGGGTCAAGAATGTTAATAGCACCATTCTTATCTCTTTCAGTAATCTTCTTGCTGTTACCATTTTGAACAATCTTCCATAATGCTAGATCAATGTTGGTGATCCAGCACTCCATCTTCATAGCCCATCTTTCATACTCTTCTTTCTTTAGGTGTGAAAAATTTCCATTTGTGTTTGAGAAACTAGCAACGATTTGCTGTGTTTGTTTTGTAGGAGTGGTGGTTTGTGGTCCAGATTCATTAGAACTTGAAGCGGACATGATTCAGGGATGTTGTTAGAAACAAAAAGAATGGTTCTTCTTGTACAGAGACTCTCCCACGCTCTGATACCACTTGCTGGGTCCTTTAGATATAAATCTTTCAGTCTGTTAAGGATGGTAAACAGCTTCGATAATCACAAGTTTATTCATAGAGAGACTCTAATGAAAACAAAGTATTTTTATGGAGTACAAACACTAAGAACAAGAAGAAACAGTTAACTAAATGAATAACATGATCCTTTCTAAGGATTTTTAATATTACTGATATGAAATGAAATGGTGAAAGGTGTACCTAACCCTTCTACTGGTGGGTTCCTTTTATACTACAAGGAAACCCTAAAACCTCATTAACACAAAACGTGTAACATATCATATGCATATCCTTTCATAAGATATCTCATGCATATCCTAACAGATTACTACTAATAACATTATTTTACTTTCTATTATACCAGAAGCAACGTATTACTCCTACTACTACTATGACCAGGAGGAAATACATACCTCCTAGTCAACCTATTACAAAACATCTATTACATAAGCCCAAGCAAAGTGTCAGAATTATGAAAATGGTAAATTAGACAAGTTACTGCAGAAGTAAAGGACCAACTACTGGAAGTAACCAAATTCCTGTAACTAAAGTTTGCCATAACTGCGGAGAAAAATGGCATTTGTTTAATGAGTGCCGTAAAGAGAGAAATAGCCGAGGAAAATCCTATTTTCTAAACGATACTCATCCAGATCAGAGTACGGTTACGGGTATGTTTCGTCTAATCAACATCTGGTTTAAGTAATATTTGACTAAGGAGATGATAGATGTTTCATATTTGTTAAAATTGCTGCTAAGTTAGATATTCCGATTGTGTCTTTGAATACTAACAATGATATAGAAATGGCCGGCAGAAAATTAATTATCACTAATACCGTTATTCGAGGATGTACCATTACCTTATTACGTCAGTCCTTTGAAATCGATCTTATTCCCATTAAGCTCAATAGTGTTGACGTAGTCATTGGAATGGACCGGTTATCTAAATACCATGCCAAAAGTCTATGTGACTCGAAAGCCGTTCATATTCCTATTAACGGTGAAGTTTTGATTGTCTATGGTGAGCGAACTAAGACTCGACTAAATCTCATATCTTGCTTAAAGATAAATAAGTATGTATCCCGAGGTGGTCAAGTTTTCTTAGTCTAAGTAGTGGAAAAGGAGAAAGAAGAGAAACGATTAGAAAATATTCCGATAGTTATAGAATTTCCCGAAGTATTTCCCGAGGAATTACCAGGTTTGCCACTTGTGTGTCAAGTTGAATTCCAAATCGATTTGATACCAGGAGCAACACCGATTGCTAAAGATCCTTATCGATTAGCACCTTAAGAAATGCAAGAATTGTTAATTCAAATCCCAGAACTAACTGATCGAGGATTTATTAGACCAAGTACATCTCCATGGGGAGCTCTACTCTTATTTGTGAAAAAGAGATAGGGATTTTTTAGGATGTGTATTGATTGTCATGAGTTAAACAAACTTACTATAAAGAATCATTACCCATTACCCAGAATCGATGATTTATTTGATCAACTTCCAGGATCAAGCGTATATTCGAAGATTAATTTATGTTCAGGATATCATCAACTAAGTGTTAAGGAAGACGACATTCCTAAAACTGCTTTCAAGACGTGATACAGACATTATGAATTTCAAGTGATGCCTGATGACGTATAGTCCCCAACCGGGTCATGAGCCCGGCCCACGGGTACTACCCGTATCCGGTCCATCACAGATGGGTGGATAAATGTCATTCAGGCTTATGGGCTTGGATGAACAGTAACCGCACATGTGTGCGGCCGACATAAGATTAGACAGAATCATATTCTGTCTGGAATATCTTTATCCCAATAAGAGAGGATATTCACTACCAAGATTAGAAGATAACAATCATTCTAAATTCTGGTGATTATCTCTTCCTTGGGGCCGAAGCATCAGTGGAAGCCCACTAGGGTTTCACTGCCTATAAAAGGAACCCCAAGGGTTCCACAAAGGTATTACGACTTGTACTCTAAACTCACATAAAACCTAAATCGATTACTTACTCTCACGCCGGAGTCTAATCGTGGGAAACATTCCCACGATAAGCCTAACGCGTGCTGTTTAGTGTGCAGGATCCCAACCCAAAAGATTCACTTGGTGCAGGAGCCGGAGCCCAGCCAACCCGAATTAAGCCTAATTCGGGTCTAGCAAGGATCAACCAACTTTTGCATCAACAAGTTGGCGCCATCCGTGGGACCCATAACACTAAGCTAGAACAAAACCTCATCTCGAATTTCCAATGACGAAGGGGCATCCGCAAGCTAACCCCAGGAACGTGAATCCCGGGAACCGGAAGTCCCAAGGGGAAGGGATTCTCATCCCCAACCAATCCCCTAGCCGCCTCGCAGGCGGGCCAGGTAACCGTAGCGGTTTTCAGCCTGTGGGGGTGACGAGCACGATCTCGATGACACCCCCGCCTACTTCAACCCTGGACAACCCTGATCCAGGGAGTGCGCCAAACCCTCCTAACAAAGAACCGCGCAGACCCTCGACAGAGGAAGAAGTGGAAGCCCTACCACTCAGTGAGGAGGATCTTACTCGAGTTCTCACGCAGAACTTCGAAAGGATCGTCCCGGGGATCGCATCAAGGTTGAATCTGGGGAGGAACCTCCAAGCCAGACTCAACTTTGGTGACACCGGACCAACCACCTCCTCCCAAAATCAGAGGAAAAGGAGAGCTCGGACTCAGGAGCAGGGTACCTTTGAGGAAACCCCTCAACCCCGGAATGTGTTTGAGCGCATAGGAGACCGCCTTATACAGGAATTAACGCAGTCTCGAGAAGGAGAAAGGTCGGATGGCTCACCCGAGCGACCAGATCGAGAGCTGGCCAGAACCACACATCGCCCGAGTGTGTGGGACAGGATGAATACTGGGAAAAAGGCTCCTGGTTCATCCCAAAAAAGTGGTCCTTATACAAAGGATGGGGCACCACCGCCGTCCCCGGACCCGTCCGGAGAGGACTCAGATGACCATCCGCCTAAGCGTCGCCGACCTAGGCGCACCCCTCCACCACCACCAAACAATGATGGGTATTATGGTGGTCCTTACTATCGAGATACGGAAGCGGAGGATCTTTCGCGTCCATGGTGTTAACCATGGGATGACCCTAGGCTTACCCGGCCATGAGCGGATCCCAGGGAAGACCCGTTCGCCCTCCGCATAAGGAACTATTCTGAGGACACCAAGCGTCGCATGCTGGCGTGTATCAAGACTTATGATGGTTCCGGTGATCCGGTGGATCACCTTAAAATATTTGATACACAGGCTAAAATTGAGCGATGGCCCATGCCTATATGGTGCCAAATGTTCAATTCGACCTTGATCGGAAATGCCTGCGACTGGTTTGAGGCACTCCCTCCACGGAGCATTGATAGTTTTACGGAACTACGTATTGCCTTTGAGAATAATTATACTCAAAGGAAGAAGTACAATAGGGATCCGGTCTCATTGGCAACTGTCAAGCAAAGGCCGGGAGAGTCCACCAGAAGCCTTCACTGAACGCTTGAATGATGAGTGCACGCGCATGAGAACCATGCCGGAGATCCTAAAGATCTCTGACTACATGCACGCCATAACAGCCAGAGAATTGATCAGGCGCCTCAATGACAAGCGCCCAGAGAGATATGATGACCTCATGGAAAGGGTCAGAAATTTCATAGAAGGAGAAACAGCTGTCGCCGCGTCCTACCCATCACGAGGAAATGGGTACCGGTCAAATGATCAGTCCCGGAGGCAGTCCGGCGGTCAAGGTAATCAGAACAATAACAAGGGCTCAGACTATAAGAGTCAAAGCAAAGGAGGACGGTCGGACGATAAGTTCACCCCCCCTAAAGATATCCTACCGGGAGATCTTGCTGACAGAAAGGGCGAACTTTCCGAGGCCTCCCCCAATGACCACCCCCCCGGAACGTCGGCAAGGAAATCGCTTCTGCGAGTTCCATAATGACAAAGGCCACGCCACGGAGGAGTGTATCCAGCTCAAGAAGCATATTGAGTCGCTGATCAAATCAGGCAAACTCAAGCACCTAGTTAAGGATTGGAGGGACGGAAAAGACAACAACAAGAAGCATGATAAGAAGGATCCCCAAAAGGACAAACCTTCGACCATATACATGATCCAATCCAGACAGCGCCGCACGAGGCAGAAAGTTGGCCAAAAATTTTCACGCGGCAGGGAAATCTCATTCCCTCCCATCACAGCAAGCGATGTGATTGATGCGCCTCTCACTATTGAGATAAGCATTGGAACACACAACGTTCGTCGCATGTATGTGGATGGAGGATCGTCAGCAGAGGTGCTATATGAACACTGTTTTGTGCAGTTATGCCCAGAAATAAGAAGTCAATTAGTACCGGCCACGTCGCCGCTTACAGGTTTCAGTGGAGACACTATCTGGCCGATAGGGCAATTGCGTTTGCTTGTAACCATTGGGAATGAGGAACATTCCACTATGGCGTGGATGAACTTCATGGTGATACGCTCACACTCTCCGTATAATGGGATCATAGGCAGACCAGGCATTTTGGCTATCCGGGCAGTACCCTCTACGGCACACGGAATGATCAAATTCCCCGTTGAGGGGGGAATCGTTACTATCTACAACACAGTCGTACCAACATCCGAGTGTCACACCGTGACAACACCGGCTCCACCTGTTCCACCCAAGGATGGATCACCACCTCCCAACTGGAAGGTAGAAATTCACCCTGACTATCCGGAACAGGAGGTATCCATAGGAGGGGCGCTCTCGGATAGCGACAAAAGGGCCATGTGCTCTCTTTTGAGTGCAAACCTAGATATATTCGCATGGGAGCCAAAGCATATGACAGGCGTGCCACGTGCGATAGCAGAGCATAAGCTCCAGATCCGCCAAGGGTACCAACCCGTTAAACAAAAGAAGCGCGGCCAGGCGCCCGAGCGCAGCCAAGTGATATTGGAGGAAGTACGGAAACTAGTGGATGCAGGCATCATGCGCGAGGTATACTACCACGAGTGGTTATCCAATCCGGTCATGGTCAAGAAACATGACGGAAGTTGGCGCATGTGCGTAGATTTCACGGATCTAAACAAGGCCTGCCCACAGGACTGTTACCCGTTACCGGAAATCGATTGGAAGGTGGAGTCCTTGTGTGGATATCCTTTCAAATGCTTCTTGGACGCATATAAAGGGTATCACCAAATCCAGATGGCGGAGGAGGATGAAGAAAAAACGGCGTTCCATACGAGCCAGGGCGTATATTGCTATACGAAAATGCCATTTGGACTGAAGAACGCCGGCGCCACATATCAGCGGTTGGTGGACAAAGCTTTTGAATCACAAATAGGATGCAACCTGGAAGTCTATGTTGATGACTTGGTGATAAAAATTCACACGGAGGAGGCACTTCTCCGGGATGTCCAAGAGACATTCGACACACTGAGAAGGATTAACATGAAGTTAAATCCAAAGAAATGTACGTTTGGAGCAACTGAGGGAATGTTCCTTGGATATTTGATTGATCCAAATGGCATCAAACCTTGCCCAGAGAAGACGGACGCAGTGATACAGCTGCCGTCCCCTCAGACACGGAAGGAGGTGCAGTCCCTGAATGGGAAGTTAGCCGGGCTGAATAGATTCCTATCTAAATCCGCAGAGAAGTCATTACCCCTATTTAAGACACTCAAGAAGTGTATTAGAAAGGGAGACTTCCGCTGGACGAAGGAAGCCGAGGAAGCTTTCGGCCAACTCAAGCAGCATCTCGCATCTCTCCCTATGCTAGTAGCTCCCCGGCCAAAGGAGGAACTCATTATGTATCTCTCAGCTACTCATGGCGCGATAAGCGCGGTACTTATGACGGATAGAGATACAATACAAACTCCGGTCTACTTTATAAGTAGAACACTACAAGGGCCGGAGTTGAATTATTCCTCCATGGAAAAATTGGTGTTAGCACTAGTGTTTGCTACAAAGCGGTTGCGCCGGTACTTTCAGGCGCACCCAATTGCGGTCATTAAGGATCAGCCAATCAAGCAGGTTATTTCTAGACCGGACGTAGCAGGGAGGCTACAGAAATGGAGCATCCTATTGGGAGGGCATAATATATCTTACAGACCAAGGACGGCTGTTAAAGGCCAGATCTTGGCAGATTTCCTGATCGAGAAGCCGGATGAGGAAGGACCAATCATTAAGCAAGACAAGATCCCAACGGAACCTTGGGTGCTATTCACGGACGGATCCTCGTGTACGGACGGGTCCGGAGCAGGTCTCATCCTCACAAACACAGAAGGAATGGAATTCACATACGCCCTCCGTTTTGAGTTCACGGCCACTAACAACGAAGTGGAATATGAAGCATTAATTGCGGGTTTAAAAATCGCCGCTAGAATGGGAGTCCGCAACCTTGAGGCCTACGTGGACTCACGGCTTGTCGCGAACCACATTCTAGGTGGGTATGTGGCTAAGGAGGACAACATGGTCAGGTACTTGGAAAAAGTCAAGTCGTTAATCGCGACTTTCAGTAAGTTTTCCATCAAGCAGGTGCCAAGGGGCGAGAACAAGAAAGCGGACGCTCTTAGCAAGATCGCATCCACAAGCTTCGCTCACTTGTCTAAACAAGTTTTGGTGGAAATACTCAAGGAGAAATCTATAACGGAAGGGGAGGTTGCCGCTATAGTTGAAGAGGAGGGACCTACGTGGATGACCCCAATCATCAACTATTTGACTAATGAGACCCTTCCAGACGAGGAAAAAGCAGCAAGGCGCATTAAAAGGAAGTCGCAACATTTTGAACTTCGAGAAGGAATCCTTTACAAGCCCTCTTTCTTGCAGCCGTGGCTGCGGTATGTTGGACCACGCCAGGAAGCTTACGTAATCAGTGACATACACGAAGGGTTGTGCGGCATGCACGCAGGCCCACGATCTGTGGTAGCTAGAGCCTTACGAACAGGTTATTATTGGCCTACCATGCACAAAGACGCGCGCGACATGATTCGCAAGTGCAATGATTGCCAAGTGCATAGGCCAGTACCGCGGCACCCGCAGCAGGAGCTTACACCTATCACGTCACCCTGGCCATTTTATAAGTGGGGAATTGACATTGCAGGACCATTTCCTGTAGTTGCGGGGGGGGGGGGGGGTTAAATTCTTGATTGTTGCAATGGACTACTTCACACGATGGATAGAAGCCAAGGCAGTCAAGTCTATCACAGGCAAGCAGGTCAAGAAGTTTGTGTGGGAACACATTGTGTGCCGTTTTGGTCTACCAGGAGAAATCATCTCGGACAATGGCAAGCAGTTCACGGACAACCCATTCAAATATTGGTGTGCATCATTGAACATCAAACGGCGCTTCGCATCTGTTAAGCATCCACAAACAAACGGCCTCGTCGAACGAGCAAATAGAAGCTTGGGGAATGGCATCAAGGCGCGTCTGGATGAACGAAGTGGCAAATGGGTCGATGAGTTATCACATGTGCTATGGGCGCATAGAACTATGATCAAAACAGCCAACGGGGATACTCCATTCGCATTGGCCTACGGAACTGAAGCTGTTATTCCAGCAGAAATAGGAATGCCCACCATCCGCACAGCGGAGGTTAATATCGTCACGAACGATGAACAGTTGCGAATCAACCTGGACCTGCTGGAAGAAAAGAGGGAAATAGTAGCCATCAATGAGGCTAAGTCCAAGGCTAAGATGAAGGCTTATTATGACGCCAAGGTCAAGGGTATTTCTTTTCGACCGGGAGACTATGTCTATCGTGCTAACGAAGCAAGTCGAGCGGAGAACACAGGAAAGCTGGGCCCTAAGTGGGAAGGACCGTATGAAGTCACTGAAGCCTTAGGACGAGGCGCGTACAGGTTACGTGATATGGATGGGCGCGACCTAGAACGCACATGGAATATTTCCAATCTCAAAAGGTGCTATCTTTGAAAGCTACGGCTTCCGCATGGGTACTTCGCTATGTGTAGTCTTAAAAGTGCTATCTTTGAAGAACCATGCGGGTTCATCTGTTTTGTTTTGTCTTATGTTTGTTTAGATTCCTTTCTTGTTTCTTAGGACTTGTCATTATTATTCAAACAAAATGTAAATGTTCTAAATAAAATGTCGTGGTGCCTAGCTAGCTCCACGGCCTGTTTCGTGCAAATCATTTTTTAGATTTTTTGTTAAGTCGTATGAATTTTTTACTTGTGTTATAATATGCCATGTTTTATTCATATGCATTCTTTCAAATTACCGTACATGTACTATACGCCTCTAGGCGGGGTAAGAGGATTAAATGAACCTACTAATTCAACTTGTCGCGTAAGAGGGATGCAACCCCAGCCGCACGGATCATGTATCCTTACTAGACGCCTTACTCACAAGACGTTGTGATAAGTTTTTTGTGCACCGTATCCACACGGTACTCTGCATAGTAAAGACGCACGTCGCATGTCTAGTAAATTATAGACTTGTATGTATTTTCCCTTTTTATGTGTAAGACGTGATACATCACGCGACATTGAAATAAAATGAAATACACAAGTTTCAAAATTAACAATAAACAAAATGGCCGTGGTTGTCAAGAACTTCTAAATAAAAAGACAAGTTATTACATATATGTCTTAGCCGTGTACATACACGGACGAATATAATCACAAGTGTTTACAACAGATAAATTACAAGGGGGGTAGGAATTCCCCTAGATCCTTCTTCCCTTCCTCAATTAAAGCACGAAGGGCCTCCCCACGAGCATCTTTCCCGTCCTGAACTTTGACTGCGAGAGCATCTAGAGCTTCTCCAAGCGGCTTCTCGCCTGACATGGCTTTGGATGCGGAATCGTAACTAGCCAACGTCAAGGGAATAGGATCAGCACTCAGCCGGGACATTATTGATTCGTTCGGAGCATCTTTCATTGCTTCAAGCTCGTCCAGGAGGGGGTGTTGGAGTTCTGCCAAGGCATCCATGGACGCAGTCATCTTACCCGCTGCGGAGGGGTTGTGATACGGATGCTGTGTGATATCTTCATTTTTTGCAATCATCTCCGCAGCTTTGACCAGGCCTTCATGCCTACCACGGTCGATCCCATCGCATACGACCCCAGCAAATGCCTGCAGTAGGTGTGGAGCGTTCAGAGCCCCACTTAGGGCAAGCCGCAGTCCCTGCCCGATAATCCACCTACGACCGGCTGTAGCGGTTAGTAGAGGGGGGCATACTCTCTCCGCGCAGCTTACGACCACCTTGCTTAACTCTTCATCAGCTAAGGCAACTTGATTTTTAAGATTGGTTTGGGTCTGCGTCAATTCTTCCTTCAGTGCGTCACGCTCCTGGGCAATGCTGAATGATTGCACGGTCACCGCCTTAGTAGCAGCCTCAGCCGTAGACACCTGTGTATGAAATTT
This sequence comes from Glebionis coronaria, assembly GCA_025667525.1. Classification (NCBI taxonomy): domain Eukaryota; kingdom Viridiplantae; phylum Streptophyta; class Magnoliopsida; order Asterales; family Asteraceae; genus Glebionis; species Glebionis coronaria. Next base: position 476,886,998 of record CM046877.1, read on the forward strand.
GGAGTTATTACAAGAATATATACTTTTTGGGCTACATGCATACAAGAAGTAGGAGTGTATGTACAACATTTCTGAAAGTTTACCTTCTCATTTGATGCGGCTACGAGGACCTCCAACTCAGCAATACGCTTCTCTCTGGTGTCGGCGTGATGCGCCTGCTCCTTCACCGTCGCCTCGACAGTCAATAATGCCGCCTGCAAGGATGCGATGGTCTTCTCGTTTTTCACGACCATCGCCTCACGGCGGGCTATCCTCTTGTCAGAACGGCTCACATTAGTGAGGGCCTGGATCAGACGGCGTCTTAACGCGGCACCCACCGTCACCTGATGTGCGGATGATACGTCAAACTGCTCAATCAGGGCCTCATGATCTAGTTCATCTAAATCCTGTGCGAGGGCAGGCGGGGTGATGTGTTCGATAAATTCTGAACACTCGGATTCGGCCTCCAGCCGTGTCAAGCTCGATAAGTTCCATGCTAAGCGCAAGCTCTCTTCTGGCCCCTCGGGGCGCGGTTCCTTGGCACGTGCGGTAGCAGGTGATGGGGGCTTGTTGGTTGGCACGGGGGATGGATTTCTCCCCACTTCTTCTCCTTGCGCTGCGGCTGCCGGGTTCACCATGTTGTTTAAAAAATTAGTCTATATATATCATACAAAGATATGAATCATAATCACGAGGGGTACTTACGAGGTGCCAATGTTAGGGTCTGGGCCGGTGGGAGCTACGACACTCATAGGGGCGACTCGCAAAACTGGCCCTTCCATGGTCGGGGTAGGATCGGCTTGGGCAATCGTGGTGCTGCTTCCTTCTTGGTACTGTGGATGGTCTTTCCGCAGCTTCTTGGGAGGAGCATTTGCAACTCCGGCATCCTCCCCAATTTTCTTGGACACCCGCCTGGTCGTTTTTCTCTTTCTGGAGGTAAGTGGGGTGGATCCGGACGCTTGCGTGGTGTCTTCATTGGGATCACGCTCTTCCTCCTGATTGATGGTGCCTCCCTCCAGCAATGGGTCGTCGCCGTCTTCGTTATGGAAATCCAATGGGGATTTCTCGATAACAGGCTCTCCTTCGTCCGACCTGGGCTCGGTTGTCTCTTCAAGCGGCATCGTGCGGTCGGCTAAAGCTTCTAGCAAAGGGAGTTCATTCGGCTTTAACGGCCGGAATCCCTCCGCCACCTTCATGGGGTCGCCCTGGCGGATTAGTCCGTGAAGGTTCATCTCTGCAAACAATTGTAGAAGTATATGGGTTAGTAAAATTCTACACATGTGTGATAGATCAAATTTACAAAATATATATATATATATTGGACCTACCCTCGCCCTGTTCTGTTAAGAAGCACGGGTATAAGTCATCCCTCCCAAAGTAACGGCGGCTTATCCCTACTAAGCACAGAAAGTGTTCCGGCAACCCTCTATGGAATTCCGTGCGATGGGTATCTAGTATTTTCAGGTCCCGGCTACTATAATCTTTGGATTTGGGCGGATAGTATTTTGGGGCTTTGGTTTTAAGTACGAAGGGGGTAGGGAATACTTTCTCATCTACAAAAAAGTAATGGTCGTACCAATTCTTAAGGGAGTCAAGAGGTTTCCTACATGTCATCGGGGCATTCCCGGGTCGTTTCTTGAACGACAACCACCCGTTCACTAACTGGGGAAAGTAGAAAGCCCTAAAAAGGTTCATGGTGGGGGTTACTCCGCAGGTATGGCATGTAATCTCAAACTGGTTGATTTTACACGCCCCTATGCAGTGGAGCTGGGTGATATGAAAGTCATAATACAAAAGAAGGTCTACCAAGAACTTGGATAACGGGATACGGTAGTTGGCTGAGTCAAACAGGCGTGTATATATGCCTACTTTCCCCGCCGATGCATCCGTAATAGCCTCACCATCACCCGGATAGGTTGGGTGTACGCTTTCGGGTACATAATACTTCGACAGAAAGTCGAGGTATTTTTCCGCAGACATCACGTTCAGGACATCCGTGATAAGGGGATTATCCTTATCACGGTTTCCGAGGTATCTTGGATCTTCGACACGTGTTAGCCACCTTGCCTATCCAACGGATAGGGTTTCTGACATTTCTGCAACGCCAGAGGGGGACCCACGGGTCACTTCTTAAACAGTTTTGCGTGGCTCAAGGGTGGGCATTAATCATGCATGTTTGCAGGCATGTGACTGGTTTGTTGACTATCATTAATGTTTTTTAATCTTGTCAGGTTATGCGGCTCTTACGTAAGACCGTATTTAATGTCACATTTAAGTTGTCTCGGCCGTTGTGTGCGGACTGAGGTAGTATTCATTAAATATTCCCACGAAGGGTCGCCACGTGCGGCCAGGATAACAAAAATTTCAATGTCTCATTTCCTGTCTTTCCTTGGTATGTCCGGAGAGCACCTTGATAGTCTAGAGGTTACGTCTACGACTGTAACAGCTAGACTGGGGGGACATGATGACGTATTGTCCCCAACCGGGTCATGAGCCCGGCCCACGGGTACTACCCGTATCCGGTCCATCACAGATGGGTGGATAAATGTCATTCAGGCTTATGGGCTTGGATGAACAGTAACCGCACATGTGTGCGGCCCACGGCCCGGTGCGGCCGACATAAGATTAGACAAAATCATATTCTGTCTGGAATATCTTTATCCCAATAAGAGAGGATATTCACTACCAAGATTAGAAGATAACAATCATTCTAAATTCTGGTGATTATCTCTTCCTTGGGGCCGAAGCATCAGTGGAAGCCCACTAGGGTTTCACTGCCTATAAAAGGAACCCCCAAGGGTTCCACAAAGGTATTACGACTTGTACTCTAAACTCACATAAAACCTAAATCGATTACTTACTCTCACGCCGGAGTCTAATCGTGGGAAACATTCCCACGGTAAGCCTAACGCGTGCTGTTTAGTGTGCAGGATCCCAACCCAAAAGATTCACTTGGTGCAGGAGCCGGAGCCCAGCCAACCCGAATTAAGCCTAATTCGGGTCTAGCAAGGATCAACCAATTTTGCATCAACAATGCCTTTTGGTTTAAACAATGCAAACTATTTTCATGGACCTCAGGAACAGAGTGTGGAAGCCTTACTTGGATAAATTTGTGACCGTGTTTATTGATAATATTCTTATTTACTCTTGTAATAGAGAAGAGCATGCCAAGCATTTTGGTATAATTCTCGAATTACTTAAGAAGGAGGAGTTGTATGCTAAGTTCTCTAAATGCGAATTTTGGATCAATATTGTTTAATTCTTAGGACATGTCATTGATATACAATGTATTCGTGTGGCTCCTACAAAGATTGAGGCGGTAAAGAATTAGAGTAAGCCTAGTACGCCTACGGAAATAAGAGAATTTTTAGGACTTTATAGGTATTACCGAATATTTATTGAAGGTTTTAAAAAAATTACTAAAGCTTTGACTGAATTAACTCAGAAGAACAAACCGTTTTTCTGGGGAAATAGTCAAGAGATAGTTTTTCAATTATTGAAGCAAAAGGTGTGTGAAGCACCTATCCTAGCATTACCAGAAGGTAACGATGACTATCGTTTACTGTGATGCATCTATTCAAGTAATGAAAGCAGTGCTTATGGAAAGGAATAAAGCTATTGCTTATGCATCAAGGCAACTTAAACCTAATTTGAAAAATTATACTACACATGATCTAGAATTAGGAGCGGTGATATTTGCTCTTAAAATCCGGAGACATTACCTCTATGGTACGAAGTGTGTAGTATTTAATGATCATAAAAGTCTTCAATATATTCTTCATCAGAAGGAATTGAATATGAGATAGCGACATTGGTTAGAGTTACTTCCTGATTACGATTTTGAAATTCGTTATCACCCAGGTAAAGCCAATGTAGTAGCTGATGCTTTAAGTCGAAAGGAGCGTGTTAAGTCGTTACGAGTTAGATCATTAATGATAAATCTTTTCTAGAAGTTACCTACCCAAATTCTCGAAGCACAAAAATAAGCACTCAAGGTAGAAAATGTAGAAGATGAGAAGTTGAGAGGAATGGATAAAGAATTTGAAATTCGTCAAGATGGAATTAGTTGTATTAAAATTTGTATTTGGTTACCTGCCCATGGTAATATACGAGATTTGATTATGCATGAGTCTCATAAATCGAAGAATTCTATACATCCTGGTTCCGACAAGATGTATCAAGATCTGAAGAAACTCTATTGGTGGCCTAACATGAAGGCAATCATAGCAGAATATGTTAGCAAGTGTTTAACGTGTGCAAGAGTTAAACCAGAGTATCAAAAACCATCCAGACTATTGATATAACCAAAGATTCCAATATGAAAGTGGGAAAGAATTACGATGGATTTTATGAATAAATAACCTAAGATATAAAATGGACATGACACCATTTTGGTTATTGTCGATCGTCTTACGAAATCTGCGCGATTTCTTCCTATTAAAGAGACCGATAGTATGGAAACTCTTACGAAATTGTTCATTAAGGAAATAATCTCTCAACATGGAGTGCCTGTATCTATTATCTCAGATCGTGATGGTTGTTTTACATCTTTATTTTGGAGATAGATGCAAAGTGCCTAAGGTACTCAATTGGACATGAGTACGACATATCATCCACAAACAAATAGACCAAGTGAAAGGACTATTCAAACTCTTGAGGATATGCTTAGAGCTTATGTCATAGATTTTGGAAAAGGATGGTAGAAACATCTACCTTTAGTAGAATTCTCTTATAACAATAGTTATCATGCTAGTATTAAAGCAGCGCCTTTCGAAGTACTTTATGGAAGAAAGTGCCGATCGCGTGTTTGCTGGGCCGAAGTTGGAGATGTTTAACTGACAGGACCAGAAATAATACATTAAACTACTGAAAAGATTATTCAAATCCGACAGCGATTACAAGCTGCACAAGAAAGACAACTAATAAGTGTGTAAACACTTATCCTTTTGCCACTAAAATCAAGGAAAAACAAGACCGAATCATGTGTTTAATATCGTAAAAGTTGGAATTACGCGTGGTTTTGTGTTTTTGTGTGAAATAGGTACAAAAGATCAAAAGTAAAGAAAACACGGGATTTCACGGTCAAATGTTGAAGAAAAGTCCAAGAAAGAGACGAAGACGAAGTCAAAGACCAATAGTGTGCCCAAGTTCACGTAAACCGACACAGTTTTGAAGAAATGATCAAAGAAGCCGAAATCAAGTTCGTTTTTAGCGGATTAAATCTTTTTGGAGATATTCGAGTCTTGTGGGTCCCACATTGGATAAATGGGCTCAAAAGCCCATTTAAGGATTTGAAGTATCCACTTTTTGTCAAATTAGCCCAAAAGGCCCAACAGGATTAAGATTGGGCCACCAAGCCCATATTGCTAAATAGAAAGGAACAGATGGAGTGAACATGTTGGGCCAAAAGCCTTATGACAAACAAATGACGGAATTTGGGCCAGGCCTAATTTACAAACAAAAGGGGACGTTTGTTTCACCCTCACCTCACAAAATAAATAAATTTTACCCAACACCCTCACACATGTTTTTCATCACACGTTTACAAACAATTATCCCACACAACCGGTCAAAACACTCTCCTACCTCACGTTTATCATCTCACAAACTTTCCCAACCCCCAAATAAATAAAAGTTATTACACCCACCCCATTTACCCTATGCGATACAAACGAGATAAAAAAACACACCCACTCTTTTCTCTCCCATTTTCACAGCCACCATCTCAAAACCCTAATTTTACCATAGAAAAAATATTACTCAAATATTTGGGGCTTTTGTTATAAGTGTGTAATTCACACGGATGGGGATTAAATCCCCATCTTTTTCGCAGCAAACACCAAGGAGTGGTCCTCATTTTGATCCGACGTGGCCTATTCTTGGCATGTGATTGGTTTTCACACCTCACCACCAAAAACCCTCCAATAAGATGCCTCCACATCAGATTCAAGAAGTAGAAATTCCATCCACGAGGGCAATCCGTGGCACAAGAGCAGTTTTCCACCGCAAGATCAAAAGAACGAAGAAAGAGAAACGAAAGAGCGGCCATGATTTGTTTGATTGGGCACCAAGAAGATTCAAGAAGTTTTAGGGTTTCTCTATAAAAACCCCATCAAAAGATGTAAACCAGAGCACTTTTTCTTTATTTTACTTTTCTGCAAATTAGGTTTTAGGATTAATGTAATTTTAATTTTCATTCAATGTAATTTTCTTTATTAATTAATGAAAAGTTTATTTTTAATTAATTTTTGTCTCATTTAAATTCATGTCCAATCTTTAATCTTGAATCTGAGTTTTTATTACTGTTCATTTTTTTATTATTCGATTACTGTCTTTATGAATACTGTTTATCATTATCATTTTTATTCGATTAAATAAAAAAATAAAAAATAAAAAAATAAAAAGAAAGTGAATATTAATTTCCCCCACTGGGAAATTATAAAGTTATTGTTCCTGGTACTGTTCGAGGTGAATCTGATATTTGGTTCGAAGAGTTACTGTTTGGTTCGGTAATTATTAAAAGGTTAAATTACTGTTCGAATTCTGTTTGGTTCGAGAGCTTGGGTCGAGATGGTGGTGTTGATGATTTGAGGTGGTGTTCGGTTTATTCACAAAGACGGCTCAGCGCCGATCTTTAGCCCAACGGTTTTCGTCTCAAGGTTCTAGTTCCTGTTTATTTTATTGTTAAGTTCTATTTATCTGTTAATGTTTTAGTTATCTGCCTGTTTAGTTTGTTTAGATATATGCTTTTGTTTGTTTTATTTTAGTTTGAATCTGGTTTATAATTTCTTTGGTTTATGTTACTGTTTGAACTTGTTTACCTTGTTTATTTGCCTGGTTATTTTAGTGAGCTGTTTTGGTTTAGGTTTCGATTTGTCATAACTGTTTTGGTTTGAATTTGATTTGTTTAATTAGATATTTCAGCTTATTAGCTTAACTGATTTTCGTTTATGTGCTTATTTTGTTGCTGTCATTTAGTTGATTATTTTGCTGCTTATAGACAACAGACACACTTGGTCTGCTGTCTTAATAGTCAAAAAAAAAAATATAATATGGCAAAAATTTGTCTCCGCTGGGGTTCGAACTCCTGACCCCTAGCTTAGCAGCCAACGCCCCTTCCATCTAGTCTAGTGCTACTTTTGAGTATTTCTTCGCATAGATTAGTTAATATAGGGTTTTATATTCTGTCAGTTTTAATTAAGTTAAGTTTAATTCATGTTTTCAAGTTTATTTTTATTAAAAAGTATTTAATAGTTTTCTTAATTTCAGTTTATAAAAAATATAAAAAGATAAAAAAAATATTTATTTTAATTTTAATTACTTTTATAAATTTTAAATTAGTTTTAAATTTACTTTTATAGTTTCCTTTTATGTTTTTAAATTTCATTTTAAAAATTAGTTTTCCATTTAGTTTTACATAAAAATAGATTTCATTTAAAAAGTTTGAGCTTAAATTTATTTAGATTCAAATTTAAAGTTTTCTCATAAAATTAGTTTAAGTTTTCAAATAGTTTTAATTAAAATTAGTTTAATTTTTAAATTAGATTAAATAGGTTTTATTATTAAATAGATTTTAGTTAAAATACCAAAAAAATATAGTTACCGAGAACAAATTAAGTTTTACGTTTAATCGGAAATCAATTCAAGTGAGTCGAGGAAAAACGAACTTAATTGATAAAAATACCTAGTATTAAAACGAACAATAATCGATTAAAATATTTGCCTTGCAAAATCATAGTATTAAAATGGCGCCGCTGCCGCTTCGCTCGTTACGATTGACGATTTGTCGTGAGACGATTTGGATTTTGGGATCCATTCGATTTTGAACGTTATTTTTCTTGTTAAAAAAATCTAAAACATAAAAAATCAAAAAGATAAAAATACAAAAAAATAAAAATCACAAAAAGCAAATTCTTTCCTAAGATTTGCAACAAAAAAAATTAAAAAAACAAAAAGTAATACTTTTCCTAAAGTATTACACCAAAAATATTCTTCTTTATCCTCTATTGTGTTAATTCTTTTCTCTACCCCTCTTATTTATAATTCTTCATGGATTCATCTTGCGTTCGTTGTGGGAGACCATGGCTTGGTTTTCCAATATGTCCATGGTGTACTTGTGCGAAGTGTGGTTCTGATATCGACAATACATAATTTGGATTTTGTCCATTGTGCAATTCAAGAAATTCGTACTTCTCCTCTTACACAAATTTCTCCCCCCTCCCGTTTATGACAATCCCTATCCTCAACATGCACCGGTTTTTTCTCAACACCCGTGTTGCAATCATTGTGGGGGCCCTCACGATACTTCTTATTGTCAGCCAATGAATTATTATGAGCCAAATCCATGTCGTCATTTTTCTTCACCGATGGATTATTATGAACCAAATCCGTGTTCTAATTCTTCTCAACCGATGACTTCCTATGAGCCACATCCGTGCTATAATTCTGGTTTTCATAACCGTGAGCCCCCACATCCCACCCTCAATCATCAATCCTCTCAGAGAATTCGTATTAACCAGCAACTCACTACTTTGAATGACGAAACACACGCCATTATTTTGCAACTTCAAGAAGCCGTTGTTCTGCTAAAAGAAGCAAGGGAGGAGGAAAAGCGACAACAACAAGAGTAAGTTTCTAATATTAGTGATTATACTCTGCCTCTTGTGCGTTCTTTTTATTACGATGATGACGAGGATAATATTGACAATCTCAATCCATCATGTGAGACTACCACTCCTATTCTCGATTCTTCCACTACGGAGACTGATGCCTCTCTCATCATGGGGGATGAGGGTCTTCTCACTATTCCTTGTGATGAGATTCTTATTCCAATTCAAAGTGAGCCTACGGTTTCTTCCGATAGTAACGTTGAGTGTGAATCTCTTTCTCGTGATGATTCATTACCTCCCACCGACATCTTGGGAGACGATTCTTTGGCTTTCTCTAATCCCCTTTTTGATCTCGATGATGATTTTACTTCTAGTGATGACGAGTCACTATCCGATGAAGACGTTCAGAAGGAAAATTTCAAGATTTATTCGAACCCTTTATTTGATTTTGATGACGCCTACATCTCTAGTGAGGTGAATCCTCTCTTTGAAGAGGGGATTGAGGACATTGATAGCTCCGACTCTATTGCTATTGATGAGCATTCTTTGTTAGCCATGCCACCTCCCATCGTAGAGGAGGTGGAGAGATTTGACCCTACCTTCCGTTTGATTCGGTCTGGTGAGGTGACGCGGGTGGTAGATATGTCTTCTGATATTTCTCATATTATGTTGCCACCCCGTCCTACCGCGTGCACACCCAAGCAGGTGATGTATCGCTTTTACTCTCCTCATTTCATACCGGGAAATGAGGATGAGTGCTTTGACCCGGGAAGTGACATTGACCATTCTATGATTGATACCTTCACGGCTTTGCCGAATAGAGACCATCCCTTATCTTTGGGGGATGACAAATTGTCTCCTTTACCCATCCCACCTCCCGTGGATCACAACCTTACATACTTTTCGTATGTTGAGAGGACTTTTCTACCTTTTATGACTTATCCTCCTGCCTCTCATTTATTATGTTCCTCCGGGACCGAGGATACGATTTTTGATCCCGGTACTACATTAGAGGCTTCCCCATGGACCATTTAATTCGCGGTCGAGTCAGGCTCGTGACTCGGATAACAAAAACAAGCGCTTCTCGGGAGGCAACCCGATGATCTATCTTTTATCTATTTTCTACAATAAGTGTAGGGGGAGCCAAGTAGGTTGTTTGTGTTGTGATGTTGTGTGCAGGGACATGTGCTTAATGATCCACTTTTGGTACTTTTGACGCGACCCGTGTTCCCGTGTTTCCTGTGTACCCGGTTCCTTCGATAAGTTTTTTCTATTGTGATTCAATCTTGTATATAAATAAAACAAATTTTGTTTTCCTTTTCTTAGCTCGATTTTAAACAACGTACTCAATGTCCTAAGTGTAGGGGAGTTTATTCTTCCACATGCTTAAACATTGAGGACAATGTTTATATTAAGTGTAGGGGGGATTTCTATCGAAATTTTAGTGGACTTTTCCATGAATTTGATCCCATTTTAACCGGAAAATTTAAAAAAATTTCAACGTTTTTCAAATTTTTGATCTATTTCGGCCTAGTAGTATTTTCATTTATCTTCTTTTGTCATCGCATCTTATTTATATTTTTCATTTAAAAAATAAAGTCAAAAATAAAATAAATAAATAAAATGGTTTTAACGAGTTTAAATGTCTTTGATATTTTAGGCCCGTCGTGAATATTTTGACTCAACCCGAGTTTACTTATCCAAGTTTACTCTAGCTAGTATCCTTAACCATATGGACCTTATATGGTTTATTAGGCTAAGCATCCACGAGACTCATTCCTTGAGATTTTAAATTGTGGAGTACCTGAGATGATAGAGTTGATAATAAGTTTAAGAGTTAATTTTTGCTTATATGGTTTTTGTGACTCTTTCTTCCCGCTTGTATATTTAATTGCTTAATAAATGAGGATTTTTGCGGTGTCGATTCGATATCTTAACTCTTAGCCAAATCTTTATTCTCCTTGTACTTAAAGCATGAACACATTGAGGGTGCCAGCGTTGTGGACTTCCGACTAAGGTGGCTCATAACCACTAAGTAGGAGGTATTCAGACCATGGGACCACAAAATTTGGCCTACTATATATATCATAAATAAAGAAAGAATAAGATTAAAACATGACCTAAAGGAGCCTTAGGGTGTGGGGCATGTAGCACGAACCTTGTCATTAGAGCCTTAGGGTGTATGGCATGGTAAGTGTTGAATAAAAATTGATTCAAAAATCAATTCCCTCGTTTATCGTTCAAGGAGCCTTAGGGTGTGGACAATAGATGGGGAGAATTTTTACATCTTAAAGAGCCTAAGGGTATATGATGTGAACTTGCTAAACTCCACATAAAGTCTACATGTCTTTGGAGGAAATAAATAATAAGTAGTACTATTGGCCAAATTTGGGTCCGGGGATTTATTCCCCAAATCGTGTTAAATCATCCTTGATGTGGGCTTACTTTAGTGACAACGTTTTTGAGGACGAGGTTAGGTTTTGAGTGTCGGGTTTGCACCGTTTGGCCTTCATTTTTGGAATAATAATTATCAAATAAGTCAAATGAGCCTACGGGTGAATGACAATCAATAAAATCTAGAGATACAACCTAGGACTTGGAGGAAGAGTATTACACAATTATCTTATATAAGTGGTTTTACCTTGAGAACTTATGGTAAACAATGATCTCGTTTTTAAGCTTGGTATGGGGAACGTGAAACTTGAGGGTGATTAATATTCATAACACCAAAGCCCTAATTTAAGTCTTAGACTTCTTTACAAGTTTCTTCCATCAAATAATTTCCAAGTTAATAAATTGTTATAATTTTTGTCTCCTTTAAAGTTTTTATCTTTTCATCGTAGTAGTAATAGTACATCCTAATAAAGGCCGAGATGGATTAATTATGAGAAAAATGTAACTTTATGATTTAAAATAATGCATTGCATGGGGTCATTGCAATGGTCAAGTGTAGGGGATTTAATAAGTGTGTAAACACTCATCCTTTTGCCACTAAAATCAAGGAAAAACAAGACCGAATCATGTGTTTAATATCGTAAAAGTCGGAATTACGCGTGGTTTTGTGTTTTTGTGTGAAATAGGTACAAAAGATCAAAAGTAAAGAAAACATGGGATTTCACGGTCAAATGTTGAAGAAAAGTCCAAGAAAGAGACGAAGACGAAGTCAAAGAGAAATAGTGTGCCCAAGTTCACGTAAATCGACACGGTTTTGAAGAAATGATCAAAGAAGCCGAAATCAAGTTCGTTTTTAGCGGATTACATCTTTTTGGAGATATTCGAGTCTTGTGGGTCCCACATTGGATAAATGGGCTCAAAAGCCCATTTAAGGATTTGAATTATCCACTTTTTGTCAAATTAGCCCAAAAGGCCCAACAGGATTAAGATTGGGCCACCAAGCCCATATTGCTAAATAGAAAGGAACAGATGGAGTAAACATGTTGGGCCAAAAGCCTTATGACAAACAAATGACGGAATTTGGGCCAGGCCCAATTTACAAACAAAAGGGGACGTTTGTTTCACCCTCACCTAACAAAATAAATAAATTTTACCCAACACCCTCACACGTGTTTTTCATCACACGTTTACAAACAATTATCCCACACAACCGGTCAAAACACTCTCCTATCTCACGTTAATCCTCTCACAAACTTTTCCAACCCCCAAATAAATAAAAGTTATTTCACCCACCCCATTTACCCTATGCGATACAAACGAGATAAAAAAACACACCCACTCTTTTCTCTCCCATTTTCACAGCCACCATCTCAAAACCCTAATTTTACCATAGAAAAAATATTACTCAAATATTTGGGGCTTTTGTTATAAGTGTGTAATTCACACGGATGGGGATTAAATCCCCATCTTTTTCTCAGCAAACACCAAGGAGTGGTCCTCATTTTGATCTGACGTGGCCTATTCTTGGCATGTGATTGGTTTTCACACCTCACCACCAAAAACCCTCCAATAAGATGCCTCTACATCAGATTCAAGAAGCACAAATTCCACCCACGAGGGCAATCCATGGCACAAGAGCTGTTTTCCACCGCAAGATCAAAAGAATGAAGAAAGAGAAACAAAAGAGCGGCCATGATTTGTTTGCTTGGGCACCAAGAAGATTCATGAAGTTTTAGGGTTTCTCTATAAAAACCCCATCAAAAGATGTAAACCAGAGCACTTTTTCTTTATTTTACTTTTCTGCAAATTAGGTTTTAGGATTAATGTAATTTTAATTTTCAATCAATGTAATTTTCTTTATTAATTAATGAAAAGTTTATTTTTAATTAATTTTTGTCTCATTTAAATTCCTGTCCAATCTTTAATCTTAAATCTGAGTTTTTATTACTATTCGTTTTTTTTATTATTCGATTACTGTCTTTTTGAATACTGTTTATCATTATTATTTTTTTTCGATTAAATAAAAAAAATAAAAATAATAAAAAGAAAGTGAATATTAATTTCCCCCACTGGGAAATTATAAAGCTATTGTTCCTGGTACTGTTCGAGGTGAATCTGATATTTGGTTCGAAGAGTTACTGTTTGGTTCGGTAATTATTAAAAGGTTAAATTACTGTTCGAATTATGTTTGGTTCGAGAGCTTGGGTCGAGATGGTGGTGTTGATGATTTGAGGTGGTGTTCGGTTTATTCACAAAGACGGCTCAACGCCGATCTTCAGCCCAACGGTTTTCGTCTCAAGGTTCTAGTTCCCGTTTATTTTATTGTTAAGTTTTATTTATCTATTAATGTTTTAGTTATCCGCCTGTTTAGTTTGTTTAGATATATGCTTTTGTTTGTTTTCTTTTAGTTTGAATCTTGTTTATAATTTCTTTGGTTTATGTTACTGTTTGAACTTGTTTACCTTTTTTATTTGCCTGGTTATTTTAGTGAGCTGTTTCGATTTAGGTTTCGATTTGTCATAACTGTTTCGGTTTGAATTTGATTTGTTTAATTGGATATTTCAGCTTATTAGCTTAACTGATTTTCGTTTATGTGCTTAGTTTGTTGCTGTCATTTAGCTGATTATTTTGTTGCTTATAGACAACATACACACTTGGTCTGCTGTCTCAATAGTCCAAAAGAAAATATAATATAGCAAAAATTTATCTCCGCTGGGGTTCGAACTCCTGACCCCTAGCTTAGCAGCCAACGCCCCTTCCATCTAGTCTAGTGCTACTTTTGAGTATTTCTTCGCATAGATTAGTTAATATAGGATTTTATATTCTGTCAGTTTTAATTAAGTTAAGTTTAATTCAAGTTTTTAAGTTTATTTTTATTAAAAAGTATTTAATAGTTTTCTTAATTACAGTTTATAAAAAATATAAAAAGATAAAAAAATATTTATTTTAATTTTAATTACTTTTATAAATTTTAAATTAGTTTTAAATTTACTTTTATAGTTTCCTTTTATGTTTTTAAATTTCGTTTTAAAAATTAGTTTTCCATTTAGTTTTACTTAAAAATAGATTTCATTTAAAAAGTTTTGAGCTTAAATTTATTTAGATTCAAATTTAAAGTTTTCTCATAAAATTAGTTTAAGTTTTTAGTTTTAATTAAAATTAGGTTAATTTTTAAATTAGATTAAATAGGTTTTATTATTAAATAGATTTGAGTTAAAATACCAAAAAAATATGGGTACCGAGAACAAATTAAGTTTTACGTTTAATCGGAAATCAATTCAAGTGAGTCGAGGAAAAACGAACTTAATTGATAAAAATACCTAGTATTAAAACGAACAATAATCGATTAAAAGATTTGCCTTGCAAAATCATAGTATTAACGACAGAGTTACACTAATATTAGACATAAACCTTTGGAATTTGGAGTTGGAGATCATGTTATGTTAAAAGTTTCACCTCATCAAGGAGTTATTCGATTCAGAAAGAAAAAGAAACTAAATCCAAGGTATATAGGACCATTCAAAATAACCAAAAGAATTGTCATTATGGCATATAAACTAGAGCTACCCGAAGAGCTTAGTAATGTTCACAATACTTTTCATGTTTCGAATCTAAAGAAATGCTTATCTCATGAATCTCTCATCATACCGATGAAAGAACTTCAACTCGATGATGAGTTAAATTTTATAGAAGAGCCTATGGAAATCATGGATAGTGTAGAATATTGATAATCAGTGAATCTATGAAGGGGTTTGTTGATTTCTAGAGAGAGAAAGTTAGAGAGAGAAAGTGAGAGAAACTATGTGTAATTTTATTAAATGGAAACTAGTAAATGACAACAACCAACCCCTTTCCATGGTGGAAAGGGGTATTTATAGTTCCAAGCAAACATGGGCTTGGGCCGGTCCATGACAAGCCCATGGACCGGTTCTTACTTAAGTTAATAAGTAACTAATGACTATTTTCTAACTACGAGCTATTACAACATAAATATTATTGTGGAGTGACCGATACTTCTAATATACGTAAAAACGTATTTCTAACAATCTCCCCCTAAGGGAGGTCACTCCACGTTTACAAAGTTCTAAACCTAGCATACTATACTAAGTCTTCGTTCTTTAGCTCGTAGTCTTTTCTTCTTTTCTTTCTTTTGTTGTGAATATGTTGGTTTGATCGTTTTGGCTTTGGCTTGAGAGCATTGTTCTTTGGCCTTTCACGTGCGATCTTTGCCTCTCTTGTGAATTTGCCTTCTCGTGACTCCATGTTCCACACACTTATGTCTTTTTGTTGAATTCTCGAAAGTTTCAGAGTTTGGTACAGCGGAAGACTTTATCTTGTACTTTCTTGAATTTTTGCTAACCTTTGATGCAGAAAAAACATAAGCATGTGGGAACGACTTCTACAGGTACACCGCAACACCACCGTCTTCACTGGTACACAGCAACGCCACCGTCTTCAACAGGTACACAGCAACGCCACCGTCTTTAACAGGTACACAGCAACGACACGAATAAAATGGCTTTGAACATTTTATTCTAATTCGGTAGCATTTTACCTCCGGTCGGTGAAGACCGTTGGACGATATTAGATATCGTACCCGTGACGGATAGTTTCAATTAAGTAACTTCCTGACAGGATTTCGCGGGTAAACCCGTTCTCTTTATTCGACCGTCCAAAGCTGACTGCGAACATAAAGAGTGAATCACTTGGATAAATTATCCTTGTGATTAGAAGCCGTCAATTCATGAAACCTGGAACAAGTGAATTTCAATTAAGATTTTCACCATCGTTGCTTTCCAGTTGTCACGAGCTTAATTCATAAAGAATCTTGCACGTCACCTACCAAGTGCTGTTTGATGTTGACACTAGAAGGATTTCCACTCGTCACTGTGGTCAATAAAGAGTCACTCTGAGTGTTCTGGAAAGATCATATGATAATGCGAAGAGGCCTGGAACGAGTTTAAGTTCAATTAAGAATTAAACCACTGTTACCTTCCAGTTTTTCACAAGATTGGTTCTAAAAGAACCGCACGTGTAACCTACCATGAGCTTGTTTGATGTTGGCTCAAGCAGGATTTCCATCTTCATTGTAATACTTACGTATTACTCGGATGTTCTGGCAATATTACAGGAATATTGCGTAGGACTCATGAAAATCTATTACTTTTCACAGTGTGTGAGAAAGCAAGGAATAAATGGAAAGTGTCCTAATGAGACTTTTGATGATCTCTTGGCTCTAGACTCGATTGTGCATTTTGATTTAGTGAGCGATGGCTGGAGAGGAGTGCCACCTTTTCAATACCTGTTTATTTGGAGTGAATAAACCAATAGATAACGTGTTGATCTCCGTGTGATTAAAACAAATTCCTTTTGAGAGATATTTGAGTTAGCTGGGAAGGGTTGTGCATTGCATCACTGGGTCCATGATGTCTTTCTTCAATACCGAGAATCATTAGCAAAAATGATCTCAATAGCATATGTATTGACCCGGTTTCTGCCTAAAGTTGTAAGGAGGGCTTCTTTCTTTACATCCTTTATCTTTACATTTCTTTTTCATTCTTCAACCCCTTCAATGCTTACCAATACGTCATCACTAGCACCTTGTTGTGATTGTTCCAGTGCTAGCTTAAGTACTTGGTCGGCATTCAGCTACGTTCACATTCTTTCTCCATCTTTCCTAGGACTTCTAATTCTATCTAGGGAATTGTCCTTGGGAAGATTCCATCGGCTCTGATGAATCATTGGAGTAAACCTATTCCTACCACCCTTTTGTCACCACATTCGTCGTGAATTAAGTGTGTTTTGGGAAGGAATTGCCACCATGAAAAATCATTGAAAATCACCTAAAGTACTTGTGATATTGAAATCAAAAGTTTTGTACCTTAGGTGTTTTGTTCATCAAAAACGCTCCCCCTTAACACGTGCTTTACACATATTAAGTTGGATAATCTTTAAGTCTTTTTCATCTTTTAGCCAAGTATCACTTACGTCTCCTTAATCCCATTTTCTCCCCTTATCCAAAATGTTAACCATTAATATTTGGGATATTGAATGGATTAACCGGTCTTTGGGTAAAAATGAAATCGATGTTTTGGCCATAGAACAAGTTATTGCTCCCCCTTAATTCAATAAGGGATAGTTGTAGTGCTTTAGTATGATATATTTTGAAAGATTTAGAATCTCGTGAGAAATTCTTGAAAAATTATCATACCTTAACACTACATCAAGCCATTAAAGCACATTATTCACAAATATACATATTCACAATTGAAAAACCAATATAAAGTGACCTGAAATGTACGACCCATTAGATGGATCATTGCAGTAGCTTGTGGTGCACTAGATATGGTCTTCCACCCACAAATCTTTCCAAGCTCCTCATCAATCTACGTTCACGGAGCTTTTGATCAATCTTCTTGATCACGTACTTTGCCATCTGCCGGTAACCCGGATGCCAATCCTCCGTCATCTCTGGCAAAGTCCCACCCGAGTTCAGATGCTCCAACTTTCCTCTGACTTGTAGAAGGGTTCCATCACTGTACTTGTGGAGCTCACCCACCCTCATAAACTTCATCAAACCTCGACTGTTCAAGTAGAAAATGCCGTAATTCGGGACTGAAATGCCGGTATAGGGACATCTTTCTACATGTTGAGGTAGCACTTGATTCACAGGACGGGTTAAGTTGAGCTTCCTTTGATAGCTTTCGACTCCCAACTGAAGATCTTCAACTCGTGACTTGATGACAACGCTTCGTGTGAACATACGAAGTGCTGTATTCAAAGCAATCAGGTCTTCACGAGGAATATGTGTGAGTTGATCTCGGGTCATCAGAAGCAGCATATCTTCGATATCCTCAAGGCGAATGATGGAAAAATCTCCCTGCTGGATTTTGTATTCCCTGTCATCCTCCCTTTTCAAACGAATCTCCGTCACATGATAATAGCCATTCTTGGCTTCAGTTTTCATTCCTAAGATGCTGGAGATGCGGATGTCGGATCTAACATTGCTTCCAGAATTGACCAAGCAGCAACCCCTGTACGCCCTTCGGACTCGTTCGTCCCAATGAGATACACCTATGACAGCATACATATCATAATTACGATTCATTTTTGGGACCCAGAGTCGATTTACCTTTTCCTCGATAAAGGGTATTGTCCCCCAGTTGGCAGCTTTCAGCAATGTCAGGGAGGTTGCGTACTTTGATGACCCCTTCAGTAGATACACAAGATCATTGGTGACGAAGAAGTCAAGAGCAATCTGATTATCTTGAGCAGGATCCATTGGAGGTGGAGCTCTTTCTGATTCATGAAGACCTGGCCGTTGAACGGTATTCAGAGCCTTCAGGATCTCATCAGCATAATATTCAAACTCCATTCGGGTCAACCGGGTTTTGGCGCGAAGCCTCTTATCATTCAGCGCTTTCTTCACCAAGGATGGAGTAACCGAAGTCTTATACTCATGAGCAAGAAATGCACATAAGTCAATAGGACTGCGGATACGGAGATACAACACATCTTTGTCAGCATCTGTGATCGGATCATATTGTGCTGCTGCCGTGATCCAAGCCTGTGGTGGTGCAGTCTCGTCTATCTCCAACGTGTCTGCCCAGTCTCGTGTGCTTGGTTCAGGAACCGTAGATTGTTGTGCTTGTTGTTGAGAAGTAGAAGTGCGAACATCTATTGGTTCAGTTTCAGGCATTTCGGCAGTGTCGTGAACTGGAGAGTGTTGTGCAGCTTCGGGTTCCGTCACTGATTCTGCAATCACAGGAGCAACAACAACAGAACTAATGGGGTTAGTGGTAATAGGTAAAGATACAGCGATAGAGATACCGGGAACCGATGACGCTGTAGTGGCATTCACATCGTGGCGCTACTTAGTTCGTCTTGATTCCGATGATGTAGATTTGTCCTTCTGCGCTGCATCTTTCTTGGACTTGGTTCCAGTCTTAGCAGTTTTCTTGGAGCTGGTAACCTTGTCTCCCTCTTTCGGCTGTTCACCCCCATCATCATCCTGATTGTCATCCCCGTTACTACCCCTAGCACTCTCCTGATTCCCATCACCACCATCATCGCCATCATCATCATCCTCATCCTCGTCATCATCATCCTCATCCTTATCCTCATCATCACCATCATCGTCATTCTTTTCCTCTTCTTCTCCTTCTTCTTCCTCTTCCTCTTCACCAGTACCCTCTTCCTCCTCACTTTCTTCCCTTTCCTCTTCAGGTAGAATGTGATAAGGTACCACACTTCCAAATGTTTTGAATAACCTATCATCCTCCTTGATAGCATCATTCAGGGATTTGTATAGAGCCCGTTGAATCCTAGACTTGTCAAACGACCCAAGTTCCACCATACGAGCCTTAAGGATCTTCTTCAATTCAAAATCCGTCAGGTCATAAGCAATCTTGTAGGCGGCTTCTGAAGGATTGGATGATTTGATCATCAAGTTGTCAGCAACAAGTGTCTTCAACTCATCACGCAGTTTAGGCATTAGGGATTCAACGGATTCTTGCACTCTTTCTTTCACAGAGGCTTCAAGTGCTTCTTTTTGCTCTTTGTATTTATCCCTCATCGCTTGAAGTCTGGTGATACGTGCAGCATGCTTATCAGCCTCAGCCTGCTTAACCCGAGCTAGTTCTTCTGCATGTGCTTTTCGAGTCAACTCCATATCTGAAGCGAACCTAGCAATCATCTCCTCTTGGGCTTTCCTAGATGCTTCTTCACTTTGAGCTCGTCTTTGCAACTCTTGGCGAAGTTCATCCATTTCTCGTTTGTGAGTATCCACATGTTTGTCAAACATTTCGGCCATCACTAATGCAGCCATTGCAGATGTTGCAGAGCTGCTCTGGGTTGATTGAAGAGGCTCGGTTGTTACTGCGGTACTAAGGATGGGAATTATAGGTGGTGGAAGAAATGGTGTTGAAGTCGGTCTGGTTGGTAATGGTTGTATGGGTGGAGGTTGAGTTGCTAAGGGTTGAGTTGACACCATGATCGTAGGAGCAACAGGCTCCTTTTCCACACTTGCTGAAATAGGAATTGATGGCTCCTTCGAAGTGGAATAATGTTCAGGTGATCCAAATTCATCAACGTCATCTGGTTCCACGTACTCATCCTCAATATCTACCCTTGCACCTGAACCACTACCGCCAGTATCTTTCCTACTCCTTTGAATGGCTATCTTCATCATTTGTTTCTCAGTTTTATCAAGAGTAGGATCAACAATGTCTTCTTCGTCACGTAGACGCATCTCATCAGCCTTACCCTTTCCCTTCTTACCCTCTGTCTTCTTCTTCTTGGTTTCGGGTTCAGGTAACGCAGCTGGTTGTTTGCGTTTACCTTTACTCTTAACCGTTGTGGACGAGTCTTCTCCAGTCTGAAGGTTTGCTTTCAGCCTCTTGATTTCTATCTGCAGTAGCTTGTAATCAGCAGAACCTTTGATTTTCTCAGACAGAAGGTAATCAGGAATAGGACCCGAAATCACACCAATAGACGGTCCTTCATGCCTAAGATCCACAGTATCATCAGCTTCTTCAGTGTGATAGCGACCTGCTGCACGCCTATCAATAGTAGCATCATTCTTCATAAAATAGTTAATGATAAGCTTGATAAACCGAGGATAAGGAAAGAAATTTGTCTTCAGCTTCTTATTATAGAAGAGTTGAAAGGTGAATTCTTCCCATATCAACAAAGCATAATCTGAATTTGCAGCTTTGTACATGCCATAGAAGAGGTTGATTATAGGACTGCGCAAAGCATCATGGCCACTCGTTTTTGGTGTAAGACATTTACTGAGAATACCCATTAATGCTCTCCAAGGTTGTCCTACCTTAGCAGTGGTAAACTCAGACGCAACTCGTATTTCCGGACATCCAAGTGCGTCAAATAACTCCACGAGTTCATCTTTAGTAGGATCCCTCGAGAATGACATTCCTTTGGGTGTATCCCGTATACCAAGAATCTTACGGAAGTCTGAAACTGTGAGTGTCTGCTGCTTGTTGTCGATGGTGAAGGTGATCTTGTTTGAAGTGATTTCCTTGGTAGCCCAAAATTCATACATATACTCATACGGCACCGAGGCTGTACTCCTAAGGGCGTTCTTGAAATGAGAGTTATCGAGGATGGCTATGGCGACCTTAAAACCATGGTGAGTGGATTTTGAGACTTGCTTCAGCCGGTAATTGTTGGGTATAAACTTAAGGGTTCGTGCTTTAGCAATATCGGCTTCTCTAGATTCTTGGATTGCTTGTACTGTTGGATTAGTCATTGTATCTGCTTAAGATAAGACATGAAAGGTTTATGCACAAAAACATATAGATATATATCATTCTTACTTCTAAGCATAACACATTTCATAGGATAAAACAACAAGTACATATAGCATGCAAACAATAATAATCAAACAACTCTTCATCCGGAACTTTTCCTCATTCGGAACTTCTTCATCCGGAAGTTCTTCATTCGGAACTTCCTTCATCCGGAAGTTCTTCATTCGGAACTTCCTTCATCCGGAAGTTCTTCATTCGGAACTTCCTTCATCCGGAAGTTCTTCATTCGGAACATCCTTCATCCGGAAGTTCTTCATTCGGAACTTCCTTCATCCGGAAGTTCTTCATTCAGAACATCCTTCATCCGGAAGTTCTTCATTCGGAACTTCCTTCATCCGGAAGTTCTTCATTCGGAACTTCCTTCATCCGGAAGTTCTTCATTCGGAACTTCCTTCATCCGGAACATTCCTTCATTCGGAACTTCCTTCATCCGGAAGTTCTTCATTCGGAACTTCCTTCATTCAGAAGTTCTTCATTCGGAAGTTCTTCATTCGGAACTTCCTTCATCCGGAAGTTTTTCATTCGGAACTTCCTTCATTCGGAACTTCCTTCATTCGGAAGTCCTTCATTCGGAACTTCCTCATTCGGAAGTTTTTCAGAAAAAAATCCTTCATTCGGAAGTTCTTATCCATGTTCATCCGGAACTTTTACAAACGAAACTCAGATGATTATTCTAGCGCGTTTGTGAGTTTCTAAGGCAAACTAAGGCATTTAAACATCATATCATACAAATCCGCATAAAACCCACCACAAATCCTTAGTTAATTAACCCTAATTTAATCATAAACCCTAAGTGGATTAAACTGATTAATTGAGCACTGTTTAACAGAATTATATGATAAGTAAGGTGGATTTAGAAGTTAAAATATTGATGTATATACCTTATTTAGTCGAAAGAACAGGATCTAGATGGATTAAACGAGTGATTTGATTTCTTGTGTGTGTGTGTAACAATGGCGGCAAAGATGAAGATAAAGAGTGAGAATGAATAGTGAGGGGCGGGGGGGTTTATGTTTTGACTTAGGTCAAAAATTTGACAAGTTTCAACAAGTTACACTTTTAGTCCCTCAATTATCTATTCTTTTCCTTTTTCTTTCCAACTTTTTCATTTCACTTAACCCTTGTTTAACTTACACACAACTTAGCAAACACAATCTATTAGCATATCCCCAAAATCTAAAAGCCATGCCTATCACTTAGAACGAACGCAAGTCGTATTCTAAAGCAAAACCACTCAATTCCCATGTAGCCCTTAATTTTCACATTCACTTTTGAAAATCAATTTAATGACGAAGATGATTTTAATATTTTCTCCCCCTTAAACGATGACCCGTTTTCTATTTAAAGAGCTGTAGTCATTGTTTAAACAGTCAAATATTGATGAAAGCATTTCCAATTTATATCTTGAAAAATTTTGATTCGTGGTGTCAATAAGATTTCTCTTATTTTAACAAATTAATGCACTGAGACGTACACAAATTCGTGTTAGACCAAGTTATAAAGTAAACTTGATCCCTTTGCATGATTTGGCTTGTAAATCACACCCGAGAAAATTAATTCCCGTTCTGAGCCAACGTTTTCCAAGGAAATACGTGACATTAATATGAAAACCGGGTTGCAGTCTGAAATAACTACAAGCCATAATGGGCATGTTTTAAAATGTACAACTTTTATACGGACTCTATTTATGGCACCGTGTCAATATTGATCGACATTTCTAAGGCCGTAAATATTACCGTACTAAAAGACATGCCCGATTTAAAACGAAAAATATTTTTGGTTTTTCTTGATTTTATAATTTTTATGGTTTTTCTAGGTTTTATATTTTTTATGGTTTTTGTTGGTTTTATATTTTTGTATTTTCTTTTTGTGGTTTATATATTTACGATAATATACATGATCACGAACAAAGGATACTCTGAATAGTTTACCACGACTATTCAGCTGATTCTTCTGCCAACTCTTTGAGAGTCGCTGGAGTGAATGATTTCATACCAAGCTTGTCGATCAAAAACTCGATTCGTCCTCGATCTAAGGCTTTGGTGAACATATCCGCCAGCTGGTACTCAGTAGTGACAAAATACAGCTCGATCACTCCGTTCTCCACCTGCTCCTTAATGAAATGGTAGCGAATGTCTATGTGCTTGGCCCGGGAGTGTTGAACATAGTTGCAGCAAAGGGCAATGGCGCTCTTGTTGTCACAATACATCGGGATTTTGTTAAAACCCAAACCGTAGTCAGTTAATTGTGATCTCATCCAAAGGACTTCAGCAGAACAACCGGACATGGCGATGTATTCAGCCTCCGTGCTTGATATTGCAGCGCTTTTCTGCCTTTTTGAAGACCAACTGATCAATCTATCTCCAAGGAGTTGCACAGATCCAGAAGTGCTACGCCTCGTGTCTTGACATCCAGCATGATCGGCATCTGCGTATGATATTAAAGCAATCGAGGAATCTTTCGGATACCATAGACCACGATGAAGTGTTCCTTTTAGATACCGAAAGATCCTTTTAACTACATGTAAGTGCTTTTCGGTAGGCCGAGCCTGATACCGGGCACACATGCATACAGCAAATTGCAAATCAGGCCTGCTAGCAGTCAGATATAGAAGGGTGCCGATCATCCCACGGTAAAGTTTTGGATCGACAATAGTCCCATTCCTATCTTCATCTAACTTGGATTTCTCCACCATTGGAGTGTCTACGGGGTCATAATTCTCAAAGTTATATTTCTTAAGAGATTCTAGAGCATATTTGGATTGATTAATAAAGATGCCTCTGGGATTCTGAGAAATCTGTAATCCTAAGAAAAATGAAATTTTTCCCATCATCGACATCTGAAAGCCTGTGGACATTATCTTCTCAAATCGATTAGACAATTCTATGTTAGTGGCAACAAATATTATATCATCAACATAAATTTGTACCAGAAGCATGTCGTTGCCTTCCTTGAGAGTGAATAGAGTGGGGTCCACTTTGCCTTTGGAGAAGCCTTCCGACATGAGATATGTTAACAGGAGATCATACCACGCGCGTGGAGCTTGTTTCAACCCATAGAGAGCCTTCTTAAGCTTGTACACATGATTAGGAGACTCCGTACTGACGAACCCATCCGGTTGACTAACATAAACCTCTTCCCTTAGTTCACCGTTCAAAAATGCCGTCTTTACATCCATTTGATAGACGATCATGTTCATATGAGCAGCAAACGCAAGGAATAGTCTAATCGCCTCCAATCTAGCCACAGGAGCAAAAGATTCCTCAAAGTCTATACCCAAGGCTTGTTTATATCCTCTAGCGACCAATCTAGCTTTATTCTTCAATACCGCACCCATCTCATCAAGTTTAACCTTATAAACCCATAACAAAGTAAGGATGTTAACCTTGTCAGGGCGAGGAACCAATTCCCATACTTCAAGTCGTTGGAATTCGTTTAGTTCCTCCTGCATAGCTTCAATCCAAGATGATTGGGTCATAGCCTGCTGCCAATTTTTGGGTTCAACTTCAGAGAGAAATGCATCAAAGTAACAATATAGTGCACTCTCTTGTAATTGATGGCGTGTAGAGACGGGTCGATCTAGATCTCCAATAACATTCCTAATTGGGTGATCTTTTGTCCATTTAGTGTTATGGTTTTCAATCCTAGGTGGTCTGGAGTGAACAATAGAAGGAGCTTCTTCTGAGGTAGACGCGGCTGAAGGGTTTTCAGGTATCCCTACACCAAAGAAAGGAAGCTCTTGCAAGTGAGCATATTCCAAGTCGTGATCAGTAGAATCCTCTTCCACATCATTAGGCACAAGTAGGGGTGATGATTCAGGTGTAGTTTGAGAATCACTTGGTGAAGGTGCATCCGGTTCAATGTGAATTGTAGATGCATTAGATAAAGGTTCATTAGCTTGAGCAACCACTTCAGGTATTGGAGCAATTACTACAGGTGCTGGAACTTCATCAGTCGGGGGATCGAAGAATTCATCAAACAACGGTTGAAACAGTTTATCCCACTCGGGCCTTGTTGGTGGTAAAAATGATGTAGAAGTAGGATTATTGGGAACTAATCCGGAGCTAATAGCACCGGTTCCCATCTCATGAAGCGCGGGTTCAGAGCTGTGTTGCTCAGAAGCCATCGCTGTCAGCTCATCGAAATCTGCATCCATAGTTTCTACAATCTTGCCAAGACGACGGTTATAGATTCGGTATGCTCTTTTGGACGGTGAGTAACCAATGAAAATACCTATATCGGCTTTCGGTTGAAGCTTACCCAAGTTCTCACTATTGATGTTTGGATAACAAAGAGCACCAAACACATGGAAAAATGAAACATCGGGTTTACGGTCATGTAAAAGCTCATAAGGTGTTTTTCCATGGCGTTTCCGAAGGATAGAACGGTTTTGGGTGAAACATGCAGTAGAAATAGCCTCTGCCCACAAGAACAATGGAGCGTTCGCATAAATAAGCATGGTCCTAGCAGCTTCCATAAGTGTACGATTCCGTCTTTCAACGACACCGTTTTGTTGTGGAGTGCGTGCAGCGGATGTTTCATGTGATATACCAACTCCTTCATAATAATCACGAAGAGTCTGGTTGACGAACTCTGTACCATTGTCTGTACGAATACGGCGGACAGTGGTATTCAAACGTACCTGAATGAATTTCAGAAAAGTGATGATAGCCTTCGGTGCTTCATCCTTTGTACGTAGAAATCTAACCCATGTAAACCTTGAGAAATCATCCACAATTACCAGAATGAATTTCTTACCGCTCACACTTTCAGTTCTCATCGGTCCACAAAGATCCATATGCAAAAGATGAAGTTTTTCTTGATTATTGTCTTCAGCTTTGGGTTTGTAAGATTTCTTTGTGCTTTTCCCCCTTGAACACGCGGAGCATAAATGGTCCTTGTGAAATTTAAGCTTTGGAAGACCACGAACTAACTCGTTTTTAGCCAGATGATTAATAGCATCAAAATTAAGATGAGATAATCTGCGATGCCATAACCATGACTTGGTCTTAGATGCTTTAGAGAGAAGACATACTGGAGAGGCGGCCATCATATCTTGTAGAGACAACGTATAAAGATTTGTACCACGATATCCCTTCAACAAATCTTTTCCTTCCAAGTTGCGGATGAAACAAGTGTGTTGTCGAAAAGCAACCTCAAGGTTGGAATCACAAAACTGTCCTACTGAGAATAAGTTATGACCAAGACCTTCTACATAGTATACCCTAGAAATCGTCACGTTTCCAATCTGATATTCACCATACCCCATAATCTTTGCTATATGATCATTCCCATATTTAACCGTACCAAGAAACTTGCTGACGAAATTTCGGAGCATCGAGCGATTTCCGGTCATATGTTTTGAACAACCGGAGTCCAAATACCACAGGATGATTTGGACCACCTGAAAATATCACCACACAAAGACAATGTAGAGGTATCGGAATCTGAGTGTTCCTTGTTATTAGCAGGTACAAATTTAATAATCTTAGATTTGCTAACTCTAGGTTTCTTAGATTTCCTAGCCTTCTTCTTCTTAATTGGTGGTGTAGATTCTAGTTGGCTTAAATCCTGAGGTATTTCTTCACTGATAGGCACTATACTGGGGGCAGACCTAATTAAAGGGCGCTGTTTCCATACTTGAGTGCGAGTGTTCCTAACTAAAGGACGCTCAGACCTAACCTCAATGGATGCATTCCTAGTTAAAGGGCACATTTTTCCATCTAATGTAAAGGTCCTACCAGTGGGACGCCATTGCCAGCCAACTTGGGCACGAGTTCTACCCGTTGGCTTCCATTCAAGACCATTCTTAATAGCATTCATTTCATTAACATGATCAATCAGACACAAATCATGACGCTGGGAAAACATACATTCATTACAATTCCAACAATTTAAATCAGAATTCACGAATGGTTTAGGCTGCTGCACAGGCGCAGAGCTTTTAGTCTTAACATGATTCTTTTTATTTAAAACTGAACTAGCATTCCTATTGTGAACTTCTACTTTCTTCTTTGTGGCACTACTAGTGGAGGGCTTGATCTTAGCTTTCTTGAGTGGTGATCCTTTAGCCTTAGTAGTCTCTTTTAATCCTGTAGAAGGCAAAGTGGGAACATTAGCAACAGATTTTAAAGGTGTCTTACTTGATTGTGCCAATGACGGTTTCGCTCCTGGAGTCTTATTAAATGGAGTGACAGCAATGGGCCTATTATTAAGTAGTGCAGAACCTGGTGTACCTATGTATTGCAAATATGCTAGGCAATATTGAACTCGCTTAACATATTCATGAGCCGAATAATAGTCGCTACTAGAGGGATCTAAGGCATAAAGATCGTCTAAAATATCCCTAAGAAGATCGACATGCTTAATGGCATTCCTCATATAATCATCGTAGGTAACCGGGTTTCTCTTATGAAGTGGATTCTTATAAAGCACTACTGACTTGGTTGTTGGAGCACTAGTGGACGGTGCAGAGTCGGTAGCTAAGTTATCAACAACTTCTTGTCGGGTGAGAAGAAGTGTCTCCTTTAACTCAGCCAAAACCATATTTTTGTCTATGAGCAGGATGTTCAAATCAGAGATTTCTTCGCACTTTTGGTTCAGTTGTTCAACAAAAGATTGTTTCTGTGCCGCATTAAAAGCAAAGCGTTCTTCTAGTGAACCATAAAGAGCGGATAATCCCTGTCTTGTCCGATCCATCTCCCCTAGAACAGACGAAAGTCTAATTTCTAAGACTTGGTTTTTAGACTCTGCAGCCTCTAGTTCCAATTTTAATGTTTCCTTTGATGATACCTCTCTCTTCAATCTCATGATTTCTTCCTCTAATGTCTTAACAATTGCAATCATCTTGTCACTAGTCTCAACACCGTTTTCACAAACATTTGATATCAAAAGATTCTCATTTTGAGTTTGTTGTTTTAATTCTAAAGATATACAATGTTGTTCTAGTTGATTAAAGCGTTTTGAAAGTAAATTGTAGGAATCTTGTAGCTTTAAAAACTCAGCGTTAGATTCGTGACAAGAATGATTATCTACCTCATTTACAATATCAGCAACATTTACAGAAAGATCACAAACATCATCACAATTATCATTACAAATATTCACAGCATCACAATTAATCATAGCGGATGTAAGCTCATTCGAATAATTAACATTTACAGTAGTAAGCACATCACACGAGATTACAGCAGACAAGAATCGGTCATATTCGGTTAAAATCTTTTCTTTTTCAACTAGTTTTAGTTCGTAAGCGGTGTCCATTTCATAAAACACTTTTTGAACTTCACCAATTTCAAACACAAGATTTTCTTTAAGGGATGCAAAAATTCCTTTTAGACTTTCGACAAACGGATTGATCTCAGTTTTAAACACCTCGTTCATATGTTCGAAAGCCCATTCTCCGGCGTTTAGGCCATTTGAAGTCGTACGTTCCAAAATGACCTTGTCAAAATTAGTAAAGTATTGATTAATCTCTTGCAAGTTTAACCATACAGTGCTAACTGGTGGAAGATCCTTTGGAATTTCCTTAGGACCTTCCATATTGACAAGTGTAGGAAAAGTACTAGGGTTTTCTTCATCTAATATGTAGGTTGGTGCTGTTATGAGATCTTTGTCCATATGGAATCGAATTCTAAAATCCGTTTTGCAAGCTCCTTATTCAATTTAAAATAATCACACTCGGGATATTTTGCAGAATTGTATGACCGATCCTCATCAACTAGATCCTTACTTGTTTGATCATTGGGAAAAACAATCGGGTCTAAAGCCAATCCTAATTGAGTTGCATTATAAAGTCTAGGACTATGTCTTAAAGCTTGTTTTGCATACCGTGGATTAGGGGGAAGGCCTTTTAGACGTGATAAGTTAAACTCTCTAAACGAAGCATCAAATAAGTGAACTAGTTGAGAAGCAGCGTATTGTCTTAACAGCAAGTAATCTAGACTTCTAATCTTATTAGTGGCATTAATCTCCATTTCATTCTTCTTAGACTCTAGTGATTCAAAATCCGTTTGAAGTTTTTGAAAATTCGTGACCACTAACTCTTTTCTTGAAGTTCATTAGACAGATTTGCTCTTAAGTTTTCTATTTCTTGCAAGTGACCCATTTGTTTGTTTCTAAAGTGATCATATTCGGGATTAGTTAGAACACTAGACGAAGGCACTAGTTCCAAGGTTTGAACTTTCTCATTGCTTAAGGCAAGCTCATCAGACAAATTCTTATTCTTAGCTAAGGTTTCTAAGAGTGCAGCATTCATTTGGCTAAGTAATGTAGCAGGAACCATGACCAAATCTTGTTGAGCAGGAGTAGGCGTATGCGAACTGGGTCCCGGTTGTGATTCACTCAAAGTCTGGGGACTCACATTGATATTGCTATCTTTGTTTGTCTCCTCGTTTGAAGGACTCACCACCGAAGATTCATTCGAATCAGCACTCTCTTGCACAACTTGATGTGGTTGAATACTAGCATCAGTGGCATTATCGGTGGTATTAATAAGTACCTCAGATCTCTTTTCTGGCCCTAAGCTGGAGATAGTTGCCATGAGAGCAGCCTTTGCAGATTGAAAGTCATCACAGTCGGAGTCATACGCATCAAGATCATCGGCTTGGTAAGCTGCATTCTGCGTAGTGACAACGTCTTGTTCAGCAATCCCTGGATCAGCAAGAAATGCAAGCTCCTCTTCATCAAGTTCCCTTCCTTGCGCCTGAGCATTTACCAGATAGATCTTTTCTGCAAACCACTGTCCATCCCTTCTCCTCTTGGGTTTCTTACAATCCCTGGACATATGACCCTCTTCCTTGCAGTTGTAGCATGTAATCATTCTCAACTTGCCTGTATTAGCCCGTGGAGGATTGTTGACCATTGGAGCAGGAGCAGGATTGACCGTGCGAGCATTGGTGGTTGATGTGGTAGGTCTCCCCTGATATGGTTGAATTGGCTGAACCATGACCCTGCCATTCTCAATAGTAGCTTGTTGACGAGAAATGGATGAATTCCTCAACTGATTGTTGGTAGGAGCTGATCCTCTGTATCCTCGTTTGCTTAAAGTTCTTGTGAGATAAGCAGACATAGTAGTTAGCACTTCAACTGGGTCAGCTCCTTGTTGGAATACAGGAACGGGGACTTCCTCATCATCACAATACAGTGCTTGATCTGGATGAGCTGCATAATCAGTAGAAGGAATACTCATTTGATCAGGGTAGCTTGTTGGATATGCTGCATTCTCTTGATAAGAAGAATATGAAGGCTGAGCATAAGGTGCAACATTTCCTGGATGAAGTTGTGAAGCATACTGTGGTGAAGGTGCATTGAACCGATATTGTTGCTGATGTGAGGTGGGTGGTTGCGGTATAATCGAGTATTGGGGGAAGGTCAGTGTCATGTAAGGTGATGGATGATAGGCTTGATGTCCCAAGATATAAGGTGTGTTGTTGTGTGACAAGCTTGGTTGATTCGCCATCAAAGCTAAGGAATCTGGGTACATACCGCGAGGAGAACGGTGCATAATCACATGCTTCTCATGCTGCTGAAGAAAAGCATAGATTTGATCTAAGTTGCACTTATGCAAATCCCGGGTTAACTTCACATCGGTAATATACTCACCCCATTCAGCTTGAGGTAAAGTATTCAAGAACTTGGTGTTAACCTGGAATGGAGCAATTACAAGATTGTATACATTCAGATCATTCATTAGAGTAGTGAATCTGAAGTAATAATCGTGTAGTGTTTCCCCTGGGCTGTACGTGAATCTATCAAACAGATCATACAGCTGACACTCCCTTTCCTGTTTTGTGAGAGACGTACCTTGTAGCAACACCTTTAAACGTTCCCATAAATCTTTGGCAACCGTATATTGACTAACCATACGATAAATATCATGCGGAAGAGCTTGGAGAAGTGTCTGTAGAGCCTTTTCATCAGCATCAGCAATGAGTTGTTGTGCCGGTGTGAGTTCTTCATATTCTCTTGGTCGAGACACGTTATTTGCCACAATGGTACCATAGTCGAGTGGACCATTCAAAATCGATTTGACCATAAGCCTTCCGTATGTTGGTTTGCCCTTCAAGTATTGCATCATACGGCCTTGCCATGCCTCAAACACCTCTTTGATAAGCATCGGTGGACGACTATCAGTCCCCGTTATGATCGAGATATCCGTCAGAGATGTCATCTGAGGCATTAATGAACTTGGATTCATTTTGTTTTCTTCAAAGAAACAGAGATTATCGGTTGATCGAGCAGTGAAGTAAAGCTTGTGAATTGTGTTAAGTTTTTGTTGTAAGAAACCAAGATTAAATCCTCTAAAAAAAATCGTCGAAAAACAAGCAAAATCACCCTTGATCCGGAACTTTTGGCTTGATCCGGAACTTCTTGGTTCGGAACTTCTTGAGTCGGAACTTCTTGAGTCGGAACTTATTGAGTCGGAACTTCTTGAGTCGGAACTTCTTGAGTCGGAAGTTGTTGATTCGGAAGTTGTTGATTCGGAAGTTGTTGATTCGGAAGTTGTTGATTCGGAAGTTGTTGATTCGGAAGTTGTTGATTCGGAAGTTGTTGATTCGGAAGTTATTGATTCGGAAGTGCTTGATTCGGAAGTGCTTGATTCGGAAGTGCTTGATTCGGAAGTGCTTGATTCGGAAGTGCTTGATTCGGAAGTGCTTGATTCGGAACTTTTTGGCTTGATTCGGAAGTGCTTGGTTCGGAACTTTTCTGGATAATCAGAAACTTGTTCGAGTATGCACAGTCGAACAAAAAAATGATAAAAAACCCCGATTTTTACCAAATAACCCAAAAAGTTTTGTGCTTTCGACTAAAATAAGTAACAACTAATACTTATCTACTAATCCCAATCACCAAAACACCAAAAAACACCAAGAATCAAGATGATCTTCTTAAAGAACACAAATACAATCAAAAACTAAAAAACCACACAAATCACTACCTTAAATCACCCCATAGCTCTTGATACCAAATGTAGAATATTGATAATCAATGAATCTAGGAAGGGGTTTGTTGATTTCTAGAGAGAGAAAGTTAGAGAGAGAAAGTGAGAGAAACTATGTGTAATTTTATTAAATGGAAACTAGTAAATGACAACAACCAACCCCTTTCCATGGTGGAAAGGGGTATTTATAGTTCCAAGCAAACATGGGCTTGGGCCGGTCATGACAAGCCCATGGACCGGTTCTTACTTAAGTTAATAAGTAACTAATGACTATTTTCTAACTACGAGCTATTACAACATAAATATTATTGTGGAGTGACCGATACTTCTAATATACGTAAAAACGTATTTCTAACAGATAGAGAAATCAAACGATTGAAGCAGAGCCATATCCCGATAATCAAGGTAAGATGGAACTCGAAGAGAGGACCTGAGTATACATGGGAACGTGAAGATCAAATTCAAGCTAAATATCCGCATCTATTCTCTTCTGTCAACCCTAGTTCTAGCTAAATCTCAGGACGAGATTTAAAAAAGGGAAGAGACTATAACATCTAGTAATTTTGACTAATGTAATATCTATGTTCATAAATAAAGAGGTGATTTTAATAAGAAATTTTTGTATTTTACTATGGTATGTGACTAAATTGTTGAATATATGTATTCTCACTATCTCAATTATCACTTCCACATATGCCTATATGTTGTAAACACTATGTATATATCAAGCTTGTAACACCCTATTTTGATAAACAGAATATCACAAGATAATTATGGTGTGTCAGCAAAGCATGCAAGGTAAATGTCTAAAAAATTAAATGACCATCAAAGAATCTGGAAACAAACATCGGATCCAACATAAGCTCCACACACGAAATGCATAAGTGGAATGTAAAGGAAAGGACTAAACAATGTCCAGCAAAGCAAAAGTATATAAATGCATTAAAGAATTAAAAGAACACTCGCGCCTCATTTTGTGCATGTACTCTTGAAATCCTAGCTTTGCCATTTAGTACCTGCCGTATTGGGACATTGAAAGAGAAATACGGCTGACTAATACACTCAGTGTGTGGATATATATAACATAGAATGTAAAGCATAAACATATGCAAGTAATGAAATGAAATGAATAGCAGTGAAATAATTGTATGTCATAGAAAACCTGGTTTAAGTTCATAAGACTGGTATATATTTCTGAAAAGACTTATGTTTAGTTTATCTTGAAAATTTGTATTTTAAATATGCCCGGAGCCCATATAGGTCATGTTATATCAACGTGCATGAATACATAGAGAGGTGACCTTGTCATGCAATTAGAGGGGCTGCCTCTAATTAATATATAAAATGAGTGGAGGGATCAACTCCTGTAACGGATGCAAGGCACACACCGCCCCACATGATAATAGTAACATAGGCCAAATAATGTAAGGGACGTTGCGAGCAATCACTCTCACTGTAGAAGAGTCAAAACACTGGCATGCATGTATATAGCTCAGGCAATCTAAAATAATAATACATATACTGATGTGTTTAAGACACTTAAACTACTAGGGAAAACAGATGGTTGCAAACGGGGAAATTCCTAAGTATAGGAAAGAATGTCCTTACCGAAGGACGGAATATCCGTACCTTATGTCCAGTAAATGAAGACGAAAACGAACGTAGAAGATCACTCTGATTTCACAATAGCTACATAATGAAGGGACATGAATAAGAGTCGGTTTTACTTATACATACTTGTTATTTAGTTTACTTGACGTGTTCATACATATTATACTTGTTCTTCTCTTGTCTTATTATTTCATGTTTAAATCATGTGTTTCTTATAGTTTATTGTGTTTTAGATTTATGTGTTTCATGTTTTAAGTGTTATAGTACTTGTTATAACATAATGAGTAACTTTCTAAAAATAGCATGTTACTATATATAGTAACTTTCCAAAAATAGCAGGTTTCCATATATAGTAATGTTCCAAAAATAGTAAGTTTCCTTAAATAGTAACTTTCTAAAAATAGAAAGTTTCAATAATTAGTATGTTTCCAAAAATATAAATTTTCCATATTTAGCATGTTTCTATAATTAGCATGTTACCATATTTAATGTATTTTCATTAATAGCATGTTATCATATTTAGTGTATTTTCATAAATAGCATGTTACCATATTTAGTGTGTTTCCATATTTATCATGTTGCCATAATTAATCGTGTGCTTATTTTATATCATGTATAATTATACTATAAAGTTTAATAATTAATACATACTTAGCTTAACATATTATTATTAATTAATAATGTCATGTCATGTTATTATAAGTTTATATTAATTAATAATATTACTTATTTCATGTTATCAAACTTTACCTTAAAAGATATTAATTAATTATACTAAGTTTTTAATTAATTAATTCAATGTACATGAATAATTAAATTAATAATTATTATAACATAAGTTTGTTTAAATAAATGTACATACATGTTATATCATGATTTTATTTAAATAAACATAACCTAAGTTTTTATTTTAATTAAACCATAATTGATTAATAAAATTAATCAATTAAATCATAACATAAAGTATTTTTCTACATAACGGTTTAATTACGTGTTCATGAAAAGTGACAAGTTCCCGAGCCCAAATCCCGAGACCCGAACACCGAACACCACAGCCCGAAGGCTGCAGCCTCATGGTCGTGCCCCGTCCAAACCACAACCACCTCACCGAGAGCCAAAGCTCTCGGCTTCGCTGCTGCGTCCGAAACAACCACAACCTCAACGTTCGCTGGGGTCCCCTTTGCTGCCTGAGAACATGCCAAGCCCCACATGGGGTCTCGGTTGTTACTGATCAAAAGCTACAGCCCCCGTTTAGGGGGTATGGTGTCGCGGCTGTCCAACTACCAACGCCGGCCCCTAAGGGTGCGGCTGTTGGTCACCGTACACCACCACAGTTCGCGTGTACCCAACCAAATGAACCAATCGTACCCGATCCCCATTTTTAATCTTTTTAATTAACATGTTTTCATACTTGTTTTTAAATGATCTATCAACATAGAAAATAAAATAAAAAGATTAGAGATCAAGGAATACCGTACGCGTGAAAAGGTTTAAGACACGAACACTATACCATATAAATAATGAACCAAAAATCAACAACGAAATCGTCCTTGTGTTTGGTGAGAGCCGCGGCAAGAGGAGACAACGGGGTAGGGTTTTTGATGATTTTCTATAAAAGTGTTTAATGAAAACTCTATGGTTTTTATTAATTAACTAGTAAACGTTCATGGGCCGGGCTTGGCCCATCCCTTCCTTTCCTCTCTTTTGGACGAAACACAACAAACACCCCTTAAGTTTCATGATTGTTTTTCTTGTCTAAATATTATCGTGTGTGTTCGTGTTTAATTATCGTGTTTTTGTTTCTTTAATGTTTTCTTAATATTATACGTACATTCTTATCGTGTATTAATATTCATGTTTACATACATGATATTTATGATAATTAATTAATATACATATTATTTGTATTAAATATTCATGATTCATGGTGTATATTAATTAATTAGAAAGTTAAAATTAACCGTAAAATCGTGCATTTAATGATCTTAGGGTTTTTAAAGCAAGTTTTACAACTCTTCACCTCTAAAATAATAATTCGTCCTAGAATTAGAGATACGATAAGCTGATAAGATGCTAAACGATGAAATGACATATAAGATAGAAAGACATGTAAGCTGAAATGACATACCCGAGTCACAACTGGAAATGAGGGTAAGAAGTTCGGATAGACACCTCCGTTCCCCAAGTGGCTTCCCGCTCAGAATGATCCCTCCAAAGGATTTTAACAAATGGAATCGTCTTTCTCCTCATGACTCGTTCTTGGCGATCAAGAACTTTCTTAGGTTCCCCGATATATTATAGATCCTCTCGAATATGCTCGAATGGATACATAACCTTATGCAATGGATGGTAGTTGTAACCTCTGAGTAAGGATACATGGAATACATCATGCACATGAGATAGCTAAGGAGGTAAAGCTAGACGATAAGATACTTCACCGACACGTTCAAGGATTTCAAATGGTCTGATGAAACGAGGACTGAGCTTGCCCTTGAGTCCAAAACGATTGACACCACGTGCTGGTGATACTTTAAGGAAAACATGATCGTCGATATTAAACGCTAGATCTCTATGATGTTTATCAACATATCTCTTCTATCGAGCACGAGCTTCCTGTAGCTTCGCCTTGGCGATGGAAACCTTCTCATTGGTCACCTCTATCATTTCTTGTCTTTCAAGGATTCGTTCTCCAACTTGATCCCAACAGATTAGAGCACGACACTTTCTACCATAAAGCATCTCGAAAGGTGCACACTTAATGTTTGCATGCCAGCTGTTGGTTTTGGCAAACTCTATCAAACAAATGTAGTCGTCCCAACTTCCTTAACATTCCAATGCACAAGCCCGCATCATGTATTCTAATGAATCGTACGCTCCGATTGACAATCGGTCTGAGGATGAAAGGTAGTGCTAAGCTTAAGTTTAGTACCCCAAGCTTTCTGCATACCCTTCCAGAATTTTGACGTGAAACGAGGATCTCGATCTGATATGATGTCTGAAGGAGTTCCATGTAGTCGTATGATGTCCTTAAGGTAAATATCTACCAATTTGCTAACTGAGAAGTCCTTGCGAATTGGAAGAAAATAAGCTGACTTGGTTAAACGATCTACTATTACCTATATAGCATCATGTTTGCTCTAAGTAAGAGGAAGTCCAGTGATAAAATCCATGGAGATTTTGTCCCACTTCCATGTAGGAATCTCTAATGGTTGTATTAAACCACTAGCCCGCTGATGCTCGATCTTAACCTGCTGGCAGGTTAGACACTTGGATATGAAAGTACCAACATCCTACTTCATGCCATGATTGTGGTAAATTACACCTCTTTTAGGAAAAGGAGGGTAAGTAGTGGTAAGTATCAAACAAATGATTTTAGGAAAAATCAAGTGTTAATGACCCTTATGGATTCCAAGTTCGTTTCCCAAGGAGGTATATGTGTGTGAGAAATTTGTTAAATGTTTGTGATTAATGATTGGTTTAGAGGGGATTAGAAGAGAAAATGACGAAGACGTAAAAATAAAAATAAACAAGAAAAATCACTATTAGAAAGTTAAGACGTAGAACCTTAAAAAATCACCAAAATTAAAATAAATTCTAAAAATTACCAAAAATTCACCAAAAATCAAAAATAATAAACTAAGAGTTTACCAATGATCAAAACTTTTTCAAACCTTTTAAATAATTAAATATTCAATTTTTAAATAATTAAATATTTAGTTTTTAAATGCTAATTAAAGCCCTAAAAATCAAATAAATTATCAAAAAGCCCAAATAAAGATTTTTCAATTGATAAACCTCTAAAATGACCTAAAAAGATTAAAAACTATTTTTAGAAATTTTAAAACTAATAAAAACTATTTAAAATGATTTAAAAACTATTAAAACTTAAAATAATTATAAAAATTAATCTAAAAGAGATAAAATTATTCTAAAAGTTGCTAAATTCCTATTTTAATGTATTAAACCTAAGAAAAATGTAAAAAGTTGGAAAATGTGAAATTTTAAAAATAATAATAAAATAATAATAAAATAATAATAAAATAATAATAAAAATCCAAAAATTATAAAAAATTCTAAAAACTTGCAAACTAGTTTATTTTAACCTAAATAATCAGAAAATTAAAGTGAAATTACCAAAATACCCCTAATGGGCCCTCAAATGGGCCAAATCCAAAAATAGTCAACCTAAATGGGCTTTTGGGCCCAAAAAGTCAAACTTGGCCCAATTGACTTGGAAAAGCCCTATCTGACTTAAAATTTAATTCTAAGAACAAAACTCTAAAGGCCCAAAAGCTGAAAATGTGCTTATCACAGCTTATTAAACACAAAGCTTATTCTTATTGGGCTTTTCAGCCCATTAAGCCATAAGCTAATGCCATAAGCTCTAATTTGACACACAAACCTCTTTTAGGATGCCAAAGAGATCTGTCAAAAGAAATTTTCAATAAGCTCACTTAATAACCCAGAAAATAGAAAAGCAAAAATCCACAAAACGACAAAATAGTCGTTTTTGAGAAATAATGCACCTCAGAAGCTGATTCAACTTGCAAAAGCTTTCAAATGGACTCAATAAGCAATATCAATCAACAAAAATCCAATAAGCACAACCAATAAGCCAGAATAAGCACAAAAGAGCTTATGTAAAAGTCAAAGGACTTGGTTTTCTAGTCAAACCTAAAAGTCAACCACCCAAATGCTCCAGGATGAACAAATGGGTCAAAATATGAGCACCTATTACAAAAACAAAGTTGTTGCAGGTTGGAATAAGCTTTTATAGCTTATTGATAAGCTGACACCAAAAATGCACTAGCAGTGGCAACCAGCAGGGGAAAGGAGTTCCCACTGCTTTGACTAATTGACCAAGCTTATTTGAGAGTTCTGGTTTGATTCAATTGGAAACAAAGGCACCCTTGTGATCAGTGAACCACAAGGAGTCAATAGCAACAATACAATCACAAAATGATCCACACAATAAGCCACAATAAGCCAAACAGTCCACAGATATGCACCAGATATGCAAATAAGCAGTTAAGCACTTAATAAGCAGATTTAAGCAAAATAAGCCAACCAAACTTAACCAGATGCATACACAAGCTATATAAACTAACAATAAACACAAAGCAACAAGAATCAAACACTGAATCAAAGAAAATAGCAAGATCAAGGCACAAAATGTTACTGATGAACAATGAACAATATGCAGAAACAGTTTGCTGATATACTTGACACTTGATCCAATTTCAAGCCTCAAATCCTTCTACCCTGGTGTGATTAACTATGATTTAGCACTTGTTACCCTTAACCTATGCTTAGATCTAGTTATCCTCAAAATCCTAGCCAATTTTACCAAGTTATGAAGATTTTATAGCCATTCTATGAATCAATGTGTTCAAAGCCTCAAAACCTGCAAACAGATGAACATATGCTCCCAAATAACAGATACCAATACTTGCATACAACACACAAGCACTTAACAAACCACAAATCCAACTTATGCAGTAATCCCAAACACCCTTTTAAAACTTGATTTCACAAATTTTCAAAGGCTTATTAAGATTCAACCCACAAATCAGATCAGTAACACCTCAATAACATCAAACCAAACCAAATCAACAATAATCATCCACAATAACACAGATTCAAGCATAAATACACAAAAATCACAAATATTCAGAAACTTAAAGAGAAAATGAAAAGGGAAGAAGGTGCAAACCTCCAAGACCTACATCCAGGCCCTAGATTGTTTGAGCTGAGGTACTAGCAAAACAAGTACCAGCTTCCAATGCTGCTAAGATGAACAAACAATAAGGTGAGATCAAATAACAAAGCACTTTCTGATTTTTGAAACCCAAGCTTTATCAACTAAAACCTTGCCTCAAAAACCTTCAAACATATAAATGGAACTCAGAATTAGGCTATTCCAACACCAAACTTTTAATAAACAAGAACAAGATTTCTCAAAATTCAGAAAATCAAATTTTATTACTTAAAAAGGAATTACAAAGATTGATAGCCTAAAACTGGAACAAAGGGACTCTCATATGTTGAGGTCTCCTTTTATAGGCAAATGCCTGGCTAAACACTATTCACAAACCCTAGAACTGAATTCCCTATTATGCCCTTGAGTCTTCTAGACGTTTTCTGAATTTGAGCTGTCCAATTTGATCAAGGCTGTTCATTTTAGCTTTGGAATGAAGAAAATGATGTGGGCTGTTGATCTTGACACGTCACATAACTTGGAGAGTAAGTTGCATTGTGATTGGCTAAACGGGAATTGGGGTGGGGTCCATAGTGAGTGGGATTAAGGGTTTTAAGGTTGGGATAGGTTTCTGCATGTGTGAATAACACATGTGTAAAGGTAATTGGAAATTACCCCAAGTTTAAGTGGTGGTAATTCTGGGTGGGGTAAAAGATGAACAGTAAGCTTTTTGATCCGATTTTGGGGGAAAGTCATGTGTTTGGCGCAAATTCGTTTCAAATGTTTCCTTTGCCCATGTTTAGCCCTTGTGTTTTGGAATTTTTGGTAAATAAAGACTTTCAGCCCTAAAACGTGTTTTGCTTTGTTAATAACTTTCACACATTGGCAGTTTTGGCACAAAACTTTAGAAAAAGGATTTCAAGGGTTATTTTTGCCATTTTGAGATATTTCAAGGGCTGATCTTGGACATTCTTGATCTTCAAAGGTCTTCATTGTATCTTTGACTTTATGAGGGACCATTATTGGCAATTTTGATTTGTTGAGGGACTAATCTTGCCATTTCTTCAAAGTTGAAGAACCTTTTGTGTAATTTTGACAAACTTAAGGGACCAAACTTGTAATTATGAATATACAAGGGTTTTAAGTGTCATTTCTTCAATAAATGAGGATCAATCTTGTTTGTCTTCAAGTCTTCAAGGGTATTTGTTGAGAATTCCATGATTAGGGCCCGGTTCTTTGTACAGCTTCGTTTCTCGTGTCCGTTTTTCCTTGTAACTTGTGATATTTTGTCTTTTTCATGATATCCATACCTAAAATACACAAGTAAACAAACACAAGCATATATATGGTATTTTATGACATTTTTATGCATTTAAAGCCCGAAAAGAACGATGAGATCATGTATAAATGCCATCTCATCACTCCCCCATACTAAGCCATTGCCGTGCCCTCATGCAATGCTAGAATTAAGTATCTAAGCATCACCAAAGTTCAAATTTTATTAACCTTTATTGAAGAGTAAAAAGACTTGCAACATACTACGAAGATGTGTAAAGACATAATGTATGATTTTCATCACAAAAAGTGACTTTTAGGGTCAAAGAATAGAAACAAGTAAATGCCCCTTAGAGTAAACTTCGTCATCTTGATTGTCATACATTACATGGTAAGTGCAAAAACGAGATCATTGTTGGTACAAGTCACAATGCTAACACTACTCATACGTCCAAATTGTGTAATACTTTTTCTCCCCGCAATCCTAGTTATTATAAAAGAAATGGGTTACTAGCATTTTTTATCTATTTGTCATGGATCACAAGTGATTCATATTGACTTATTTGAGTAGTTATTAGTCCGAAAGCAAAGTAGCACGATTTGATCAATAGTTAGCCGAAGGACAAAATCTTTTAAAACGGCTTCTCGTGTATCTCCTTAAGTTCATATGTTGGCATAACTCGTTTCACGATTTGAGACCTTTCTCGGACCGATATTTGGCATGCACTTCATACTTCAAATCTTGGGAAGACGTTCTTGAAATTATGGTCTTCTCTTCATATATTTGGAATTTCTTCACTTGACGTTTTTGAGAGATTCCACGACTTCATCATTTTTCTTCAATCTTTACTTTGGATTTTGATATACAACGATCCGCCTCCTTTTCGGACTTGGATATATTTATCCTCATACCTTGTTAGGGTCTTTTTGGATAGACTTTCTCCATTCTTTAGGGGAGTAATTGCTTCTCGTCGTGTGTCTCGATCCTTCATATTGATTTAGGAATAATGATACTTCACATCA
This sequence comes from Glebionis coronaria, assembly GCA_025667525.1. Lineage (NCBI taxonomy): Eukaryota > Viridiplantae > Streptophyta > Magnoliopsida > Asterales > Asteraceae > Glebionis > Glebionis coronaria. The sequence goes on from CM046877.1 coordinate 476,928,857, forward strand.
TCTTTGGATCTTTAGCAAAAATAGAGCTCCTCATGCCTTGTTAGGGCCTTTTTGGATAATCGCCAATCTTCGCGTCCCGCTTCAATAAGTTATGCCTTGGCTATGAACTCTATTCAACCCCGAGCAACTTTTAAACGATCTTGCGCTAGAGGCTAAGTAACCTTTCAAATCGTACGACCTTACTTATTGCAATTATGATTTATTCCTAATGCATTGATCTTATGGGAAGAAAAAGCCACAATTAAAAACATATGAGTTTTTGAAAGAACATTTTCATGTTCTACGTTTAGCATGATCACTTGTCTAACTCTATCATTTATCGTTCTTCACTATATAAAGACCTCTAAATAAAGAGACTCGTGAATACTTAGCCATGCAAGTCAAAATTAAGCCAAATTTGGATTAGCTTTCATTAAGACTATATCAAATCAAAGTTTTGGGTTTTCAAGCCACCTATAGGATCTTGCACTTTCTTGGACTTTTTCAAGTTTAGAGAATGCGTTTTATAGTTCCCTTGATAAGTGACTTTCTAGTATCAATTATAGGAACTTGCGAAAAGTTCTTGTTCTTAACCCGAATGAATTAAGACTTTCGCGTTTTAAAGATCCCTATATAAAAGTCTAGCAAAACTTGAATTGAGCGGGTTAAGGAATGTAAATGGCTCCAAATGCCCATCAAGTCAAAAATTAACTCTTATTCTACCCATCGGAAAATATACATTCGTGTCTTAAAAACACTTATGAAAACTAAGAAAAATTTTAAAATTTGGCCATTTTTAGCCTTATTAGCAAAACAAAACATTGAAAATTGGAAAGCGTGAGGGCGTAGCAAAGCAAGTACCTATTCACCCCCCATACTAAAAGTAAACATTGTCCTCAATGTTTCGAGTCTAAAGGTGGAGCACCCCCATACTAGAGACGAAGAGTCGAATGCTTAGGATCTAGCATGGAAAGGGTGATCAACAATATATCTAAAGCCGTTTATTAAGTATGCTAAAAGATAATTGTTAGAACAATAAAGGATATGTCATGGAATCGTGAAAAACTTCTTCAAACGAACGATGGAGGCTCACGTAAACGAACACGAGAGTCTTCAATCGTAGATGATGATGATCTAGATAACACAATCACAAACAACCACGAGACAACGAGTTGAAAGGGTACAAGTCCCCTTATTAGTGAATAGTGAGCATAAAAGATAAGCATGGGATCTCCCCCACGAGGTACCTCGTTTTTGATTACCGAGTCATGAGCTCGACTCGATCCCCTCAATGCTAATTATCATTGGGGAAGGTGACTTGGTCGAGGGAAACCATTGAAGGAATTTCCCCACCAAAGTAGTGCTTAAGCCTATGTCCATTCACCTTGAAATTAGGACCATCATCTTGAGCTAGCTCAATGGTCCCATATGGAAACACTTGTGTAATGGTGAACGGACCCGACCAACGAGATTTCAGTTTCCCGGAAAATATCTTAAGACGAGAGTTAAAAAGCAACACTTGATCACCAACGTTAAAAACCCGGTTTTTAATATTTGAAACATGAAACTTTTTAGTCTTTTCTTTAAAAATTAATGAATTTTCATAAGCATTATCTCTTAATTCATCCAATTCTTTCAATTGTATTTTCCGGTGATCTCCCGCGGTCTTCAAGTCAAAATTAGCATGCTTAAGGGCCCAATATGCCTTATGCTCCAACTCAATGGGCAAATGACAATTCTTTCCATAGACTAACTTATAAGGAGTGCAACCGATAGGTGTCTTATAAGCGGTCCTAAAGGCCCATAAAGCGTCATCAAGTTTGTCGGACCATGAAGCACGGTTTTCTCCAATTGACCTCTTTAAAATCCTCTTCAAAGCTCGGTTCGAAACCTCGACTTGCCCACTCGTTTGCGGGTGATAAGCCGTAGAAAGACGATGTGTAACTCCATATTTCTTTAGAACCTTTTCGAATTGGTCATTACAAAAATGGGTTCCACGATCGCTGATAATAGCACGAGGGGTTCCGAACCGAGAGAATAGTTGCTTCAAAAACTTCACTACCACACGAGATCATTAGTAGGCAAAGCCTTAGCTTCCACCCACTTAGAAAGGTAGTCCACCGCGACGAGGATATATTTGTTTCCATGAGACGATGGGAATGGCCCCATAAAGTCTATTCCCCATATGTCGAAAATCTCACATACTTGAATTATGTTTTGCGACATTTCATCACGTTGAGACGATTTTCCTTGACGTTGGCACGAATCACACGACTTCACAAGTGCGTGTGCATCACGATAGATAGAAGGCCAAAAGAAACCGGCATCGAACACTTTCTTAGCCGTGAGATTAGCTCCGTGGTGACCACCCGTGGGTCCCTCGTGACAAGCTCTAAGGATATTAGAAGCTTCGGCACCAAACACACAACGTCGAACGAGTTGATCCGCACAAATCCGAAAGAGATAAGGGTCGTCCCAAAAATAGAACTTGACGTCACGAAAGAATTTTCGTTTTTGTTGTGTCGTCATACCCTTGATTATGAAATTGCCCGCATGGTAATTTGCAATGTCGGCAAACCATGGGGTTGTGTCTTTAGAATTCACTACACCGAGAGTCTCAAGAGGAAATGTTTCGGTAATTTCCTTGTTCTCGAAAACATCTTTGTGAGGATCTTCTAGACGAGAGAGATGATCGGCCGCTAGATTCTCGGCTCCTTTTTTGTCAAGCACGGTGACATCAAATTCTTGGAGGAGAAGCATCCAACGAAGCAATCTCGGCTTAGCATCTTGCTTAGCTAAGAGATACTTGATAGCCGAATGGTCGGTATACACGATGCTTTTAGTCAAGACGAGATAAGGTCGGAATTTCTCAAAAGCATAGACCACGACAAGGAATTCCTTTTCCGTTGTGGTGTACTTTAATTGAGCCTCGGTCATCGTCTTACTAGCATAGTGGATAGGACGAAAATGCTTGTCATAACGTTGCCCTAAGACGGCCCCTATAGCATAATCACTTGCATCGCACATGATTTCAAAGGGTAATTCCCAATTAGGAGCAACAAGAATGGGAGCTTCAGTAAGTTTCCTTTTGAGAGTTTCGAAAGCCTTAACACAATCCTCATTAAAGTTAAAAGGAGCATCTTTCTCGAGAAGGTGTGTCATAGGACGAGAAATCTTCGAAAAGTCCTTGATGAAACGACGATAAAAGCCCGCATGGCCTAGGAAACTCCTAACTCCCTTAACGGTTTTGGGATGAGGTAACTTGGCGATGACGTCTACCTTAGCTTTATCGACCTCAATCCCCGCCTTCGACACCTTATGTCCTAAGACGATTCCTTGTTTACACATGAAATGACATTTCTCCCAATTAAGCACAAGATTGGTTTCTTCACAACGTTTTAACATTTGTTCGAGATTAGATAAACATGACGTGAACGAATTACCAAACACCGAGAAGTCATCCATAAACACTTCCATCGACTTCTCGATCATATCGTGAAAAATTGCCATCATACACCGTTGAAACGTACCGGGTGCATTAGAAAGTCCGAAAGGCATCCTACGATAAGCGAACGTTCCATAAGGACACGTAAACGTAGTCTTTTCTTGATCACGAGGATCGATAGGGATTTGAAAGTAACCGGAAAAACCATCTAAAAAGCAATAGAATTCATTTCCCGCAAGTCGCTCCAACATTTGATCCATGAAGGGAAAAGGAAAGTGGTCTTTACGAGTGGCGTCATTTAACTTTCGGTAGTCAATACACACCCTCCAACCGGTCACAACACGAGTGGGAATTAACTCGTTGTTTTCATTGGGCACAACGGTCATTCCTCCCTTTTTAGGGACACAATGGATTGGGCTCACCCATGGGCTATCGGATATAGGATAAATCATTCCCGCGTCAAGGAGTTTAAGGACCTCCTTTTTAATGACATCATGAATTTTGGGATTCACCCTTCTTTGACTTTGAATTGCGGGTTTATAGTCCTCCTCCATTAAAATCTTGTGAGTACAAAATTTTGGGTCAATACCCTTAATGTCGGATATTTTCCACGCAATTGCCCCTTTATGAGCCTTAAGAACTTTCAAGAGCTCGGTTTTTTCATTATTAGCAAGACCTTTTGCAATAATAACCGAAAACTTGTCATCACCTTCCAAGAATGCATATTCAAGGTGAGAAGGAAGATCTTTCAATTCAAGGATAGGTGGTTCCTCGATTGAATATTTTGGTTCAACACTCATAACTTCCATCGGCGAAAGAAATGGTGGAATAGAAGTATCATCACTAATCAACACTTCATCTTCATTGTCGATTTCATTTGAAGTGAAATCACCTCCTTGGAATGGAGTGAGATTTGGTGTGGAATTAGCTAGAATCGGATCCAAAATAGTGGGATTGCCACTTGACGAGCTATCAGAGAAACCTAACACTTCTTGTGAAAATTCATCGCAAACCACATCAACGATGTCGATGTGATTGATGGTAGCGATTGCATAAACATGAGAAGGTTTCGAGTTTTGAGTAGCGTTTATAACAAGTTCCTCTTCGTTGAATCTCAAAGTGATAGTTCTCGCATGAACATCGATAAGCGATCTCGAAGTGTCTAAAAATGAACCACCTAAAATTAGAGGAACTTGAGGATCCGCGGGGATGTCAACTACTATAAAATCAACGGGATAGTAGAACTTCCCCACTTTCACGAAAACATCTTCGGCAACTCCACATGCCATAATCGTAGAATGATCGGCCATCTCGATGGACATGTTGGAAGGAATGAGAGCCGGAAGCGAAAGCGATTTCCAAATGGAAAATGGCATCAAATTAATGCTCGCACCAAGATCGGCCAAGGCGAGGCATTCTTTCATATCTTGTATGTCACAAGGAATGAGAAACTTTCCGGGATCACCAACTTTTTCCGGTATGCGGTTAAGATAAACCGAAGAACAATTAGCAAGCTTTGAAAGCTTTTCCTTATCGCTCATCATACTTTTAAAAGTGGAAGCGAAACGAGGCATATATAACAACGCGTCGGCTAAACTCACATCAAAATGCACTTGTTGAAACATTTTTATAAAAAGCTCGATTTGTTGTTTGTTACGTTCTTGCATTTTCTCTTTGTTTCGTCTCGAAGGGTAGGGTAAAGGTTGTGTGGGTTGGTCATTAGGCAACGGCCTTGGAAACTCGGGTTCCACAATGGGTATTGGTTCAACCGTAGGTGTGGTATGAGCGGTACTTCGTGGGATTGTAATGTGCTCCTTTTCGACCATCACCTCGGGTTCTTTCTCGATTTCCTTCTCCTTAGAAGTACTTGGATGAGAGATTGGTTTCTTGAATGTTTTACCACTTCGTGTAGTAATAACCTTCATTTCTCCCTTCGGGTTTGCAATGGTATCACTAGGAAGACCACCCGAGGAAGAGGGTTTACACATGATAGCTTCAAACATCTTAGCCATTCGGTCTTCAAATTTTGATTGCCTAGCATCCGCTTTTAATAACTCTTGCTTAATCTCATGTTGTCCTAATTGCATCTTTTGTTGATTTTGTTGAAGACGTTGGACATTTCCTTCCATTTTGTTTGCATGAGTTTTAAGTTCATTAGCAAGTTCATTTTTTAGCTCGTTTTTCAACTCGGATCTTAAGCTAATCATCTCACGTTGCATGTTATCAAATTTAGCATCATTTGCTTTAGCATAATCCAAAAATTCTCCTTGCAAATTTTTAGTGTGAGCATTTTGAAAACCTTGTGTAGTGTTTTGAAAATCACGGTTTTGATTTTGATTAGAAATTTGTCCATTCCCACATTGATAATTCCCCTTGTTGTAATTGCGTGTGTTGCCTTGGTAATTACCTTGGTTGTTGTTTCGATAATTGTTAACATTTTGGTTGGGTGGAGCTTGATTTGGGCGGGAACCTTGACCGTTTTGGTTGTAAGTTCCCGTTGCTACATAAGCACTCGAAGTGTTACCATCCGCGGTAATGCACTCGGAAAGATCATGAGCTCCTCCACAAGATAAACAACTCTTAGCAACCGCTTTAACCGAAGCGGAATTGGAAGCTTCTTGAGCCTTCCAATGGGACATTAGATTAGCAAATCTATCAAAAAACCGATTTTCCTCATTAGCTTCATCATGTAAGGCATTAATGCTACGAGACGATTGTAACGAAGATGACGAACCCATATTGTCAACACTCGGTGTGTTACGAGGGTTATAAACCTTAGATCTATTTTCAATGATTTGTAAAGCCTCATTTGTCGTCTTGCACAAAAAATTACCACCCGCGGCGGCATTCAAATAATCTCGTTCATGATCATTAAGCCCATTATAAAAAGTATCCACTTGATGCAATTCCGTAAAATCATGGTGTGGACATTCATGTAACATTTCTTTAAAGCGTTCCCATGCCATTGAAAAACTTTCATTATTTCTTTGCACAAATCGTGAAATCTCATTTTTTAAGTGTTTTGTTTTAGATGGTGGAAAAAACTTGTTCACAAACTTAGAAACGAGATTGGCCCATGTCAAAATCGAATTTGGCGGTTCTTTCTCGAGCCAAATTTTTGCGGGTCCATCCAACGAGTATGGAAACAACATCATCTTAATGGCGTCATGTGGAACATCCTTAAATTTGCTAGTGGCGGTGAGACGGTTAAAATTCCTAATGTGGTAATGCGGGTTGTCTTTCTCGTGACCTCTAAACTTATTTGCTTGCAACATCGACATTAAACCCGTCTTAATCTTGAAATTCTCCGCAAGGATGGCGGGAATCACAATAGCCTCTCCAAAACCCTCGGTGGGTGCTTGTAGCAACTCCATCATAGTACGATTAGCCATGACGACTTCTTGTTCTACAATAGGTTCAACAATTGGAGGTTCTTCAACAATCAACGTCTCTTGATTGGCTTGCTTTTGAAGTCGTTTACGAGCTCGTTTTGCTTGATTACGAGTGATCATAAACTTCACGAAGAATGGGAGGTGAGCAAAGAAGATTCTTTTTGGGTGTTTTGTGAATTTTCAATTTTTTTGTGTTTTTGATGATATTTAATTTTTTTGATTTTGGTGTATCTTCGTAGACAACAATCTACAAAATCTCTCCTCGAATCAAACTCTTGATTAAAGAAGCCTCAAAGGAATGAAAACAATCACGTGGAGTGAACGTCTTCGAATGACTTTAGAACTTTGGTGAAAACCAAATCTTTCAAGAGGGTTTAATCACAAAGAAACCAAGCAAATATATTATACGTAATAATACTTTGGGCGGCAAAACCCTCGATTAGCCGTCAATCTCAAAATACTCACAAGCAAGCGGGGAAACGAGGCGGCGCTAAGCACTTAAGAGCCTTTTTCCTTAGGGTATATTTTATAATACCCGCCTTATACCCACCTTATAGTTTGTATCTTTCAAAATCGAGCTTCACGAAAGTATTTATCTATTTTTGCCTTTTCTTTTTGTTTGAGATTCGAATACAATAATTAGGAGATCAAATCCCAATTAAGGTTGTGTTTTCACACTTTTGGAGATATTGTAAATTTATTGTGATACTTAATACAATATAGTAATATTTATACAAGAAAAACCAAGAAAACCGATAATACGTATTAGTAGAGTTCTACTAATACAAATACTATTTGGTTAATATTAAAAACAACAATGCAAATTAATCACGACACACCTCCCCGGCAGCGGCGCCAAAGTGATTGTGGTAAATTACACCTCTTTTAGGAAAAGGAGGGTAAGTAGTGGTAAGTATCAAACAAATGATTTTAGGAAAAATCAAGTGTTAATGACCCTTATGGATTCCAAGTTCGTTTCCCAAGGAGGTATATGTGTGTGAGAAATTTGTTAAATGTTTGTGATTAATGATTGGTTTAGAGGGGATTAGAAGAGAAAATGACGAAGACGTAAAAATAAAAATAAACAAGAAAAATCACTATTAGAAAGTTAAGACGTAGAACCTTAAAAAATCACCAAAATTAAAATAAATTCTAAAAATTACCAAAAAATCACCAAAAATAAAAAATAATAAACTAAGAGTTTACCAATGATCAAAACTTTTTCAAACCTTTTAAATAATTAAATATTCAATTTTTAAATGCTAATTAAAGCCCTAAAAATCAAATAAATTATCGAAAAGCCCAAATAAAGATTTTTCAATTGATAAACCTCTAAAATGACCTAAAAAGATTAAAAACTATTTTTAGAAATTTTAAAACTAATAAAAACTATTTAAAATGATTTAAAAACTATTAAAACTTAAAATAATTATAAAAATTAATCTAAAAGAGATAAAATTATTCTAAAAGTTGCTAAATTCCTATTTTAATGTATTAAACCTAAGAAAAATGTAAAAAGTTTGAAAATGTGAAATTTTAAAAATAATAATAAAATAATAATAAAATAATATTCAAAATCCAAAAATTATAAAAAATTCTAAAAACTTGCAAACTAGTTTATTTTAACCTAAATAATCAGAAAATCAAAGTAAAATTACCAAAATACCCCTAATGGGCCCTCAAATGGGCCAAATCTAAAAATAGTCAACCTAAATGGGCTTTTGGGCCCAAAAAGTCAAACTTAGCCCAATTGACTTGGAAAAGCCCTATCTGACTTAAAATTTAATTCTAAGAACAAAACTCTAAAGGCCCAAAAGCTGAAAATGTGCTTATCATAGCTTATTGAACACAAAGCTTATTCTTATTGGGCTTTTCAGCCCATTAAGCCATAAGCTAATGCCATAAGCTCTAATTTGACACACAACCCTCTTTTAGGATGCCAAAGAGATCTGTCAAAAGAAATTTTCAATAAGCTCACTTAATAAGCCAGAAAATAGAAAAGCAAAAATCCACAAAACGACAAAATAGTCGTTTTTGAGAAATAATGCACCTCAGAAGCTGATTCAGCTTGCAAAAGCTTTCAAATGGACTCAATAAGCAATATCAATCAACAAAAATCCAATAAGCACAACCAATAAGCCAGAATAAGCACAAAAGAGCTTATGTAAAAGTCAAAGGACTTGGTTTTCTAGTCAAACCTAAAAGTCAACCACCCAAATGCTCCAGGATGAACAAATGTGTCAAAATATGAGCACCTATTACAAAAACAAAGTTGTTGCAGGTTGGAATAAGCTTTTATAGCTTATTGATAAGCTGACACCAAAAATGCACTAGTAGTGGCAACCAGCAGGGGAAAGGAGTTCCCACTGCTTTGACTAATTGACCAAGCTTATTTGAGAGTTCTGGTTTGATTCAATTGGAAACAAAGGCACCCTTGTGATCAGTGAACCACAAGGAGTCAATAGCAACAATAAAATCACAAAATGATCCACACAATAAGCCACAATAAGCCAAACAGTCCACAGATATGCACCAGATATGCAAATAAGCAGTTAAGCACTTAATAAGCAGATTTAAGCAAAATAAGCCAACCAAACTTAACCAGATGCATACACAAGCTATATAAACTAACAATAAACACAAAGCAACAAGAATCAAACACTGAATCAAAGAAAATAGCAAGATCAAGGCACAAAATGTTACTAATGAACAATGAACAATATGCAGAAACAGTTTGCTGATATACTTGACACTTGATCCAATTTCAAGCCTCAAATCTTTCTACCCTGGTGTGATTAACTATGATTTAGCACTTGTTACCCTTAACCTATGCTTAGATCTAGGTGTCCTCAAAATCCTAGCCAATTTTACCAAGTTATGAAGATTTTATAGCCAATCTATGAATCAATGTGTTCAAAGCCTCAAAACCTACAAACAGATGAACATATGCTCCCAAATAACAGATACCAATACTTGCATAAAACACACAAGCACTTAACAAACCACAAATCCAACTTATGCAGTAATCCCAAACACCCTTTTAAAACTTGATTTCACAAATTTTCAAAGGCTTATTAAGATTCAACCCACAAATCAGATCAGTAACACCTCAATAACATCAAACCAAACCAAATCAACAATAATCATCCACAATAACACAGATTCAAGCATAAATCAACAAAAATCACAAATATTTAGAAACTTAAAGAGAAAATGAAAAGGGAAGAAGGTGCAAACCTCCAAGACCTACATCCAGGCCCTGGATTGTTTGAGCTGAGGTACTAGCAAAACAAGTACCAGCTTCCAATGCTGCTAAGATGAACAAACAATAAGGTGAGATCAAATAACAAAGCACTTTCTGATTTTTGAAACCCAAGCTTTATCAACTAAAACCTTGCCTCAAAAACCTTCAAACATATAAATGGAACTCAGAATTAGGCTATTCTAACACCAAATACTTTTAATAAACAAGAACAAGATTTCTCAAAATTCAGAAAATCAAATTTTATTACTTAAAAAGGAATTACAAAGATTGATAGCCTAAAACTGGAACAAAGGGACTCTCACATGTTGAGGTCTCCTTTTATAGGCAAATGCCTGGCTAAACACTATTCACAAACCCTAGAACTGAATTCCCTATTATGCCCTTGAGTCTTCAAGACGTTTTCTGAATTTGAGCTGTCCAATTTGATCAAGGCTGTTCATTTTAGCTTTGGAATGAAGCAAATGATGTGGGTTGTTGATCTTGACACGTCACATAACTTGGAGAGTAAGTTGCATTGTGATTGGCTAAACGGGAATTGGGGGTGGGGTCCATAGTGAGTGGGATTAAGGGTTTTAAGGTTGGGATATGTTTCTGCATGTGTGAATCACACATGTGCAAAGGTAATTGGAAATTACCCTAAGTTTAAGTGGTGGTAATTCTGGGTGGGGTAAAAGATGAACAGTAAGCTTTTTGATCCGATTTTGGGGGAAAGTCGTGTGTTTGGCGCAAATTCGTTTCAAATGTTTCCTTTGCCCATGTTTAGCCCTTGTGTTTTGGAATTTTTGGTAAATAAAGACTTTCAGCCCTAGAACGTGTTTTGCTTTGTTAATAACTTTCACACATTGGCAGTTTTGGCACAAAACTTTGGAAAAAGGATTTCAAGGGTTATTTTTGCCATTTTGAGATATTTCAAGCGCTGATCTTGGACATTCTTGATCTTCAAAGGTCTTCATTGTATCTTTGACTTTATGAGGGACCATTATTGGCAATTTTGATTTGTTGAGGGACTAATCTTGCCATTTCTTCAAAGTTGAAGAACCTTTTGTGTAATTTTGACAAACTTAAGGGACCAAACTTGTAATTATGAATATAAAAGGGTTTTAAGTGTCATTTCTTCAATAAATGAGGATCAATCTTGTTTGTCTTCAAGTCTTCAAGGGTATTTGTTGAGAATTCCATGATTAGGGCCCGGTTCTTTGTACGGCTTCGTTTCTCGTGTCCGTTTTTCCTTGTAACTTGTGATCTTTTGTCTTTTTCACGATATACATACCTAAAATACACAAGTAAACAAACACAAGCATATATATGGTATTTTATGACATTTTTATGCATTTAAAGCCCGAAAAGAACGATGAGATCATGTATAAATGCCATCTCATCATGCCACTCCACCAGAAATGTTGTATAATGTCATGATACATCTTGGTGGATCCTGGATGAATAGAGAACGGAGAGTAGTGAGCTTGTATCAATAGAGCTTCTCGGAGTGTCTCATCCTCCGGAACACATAGTTTAGTTCCTTGACATAAGATGACTTCTTCGTCTACACGAAATTATGTCTGTTGATCAAGATTCTAAATGAATACCCAAATCTCACCATCATCTTTCTGAGCTGCCTTAATCCGAGAAATTATGTCTAGCTCATTTCTCATATTGGCCCAGAACCCATGTTGTCCACATACTAAGATTTCCATGTCTAGTCGCTCTAAGTCACGTATAATTTCCTCTGGTATCTTGATGCCATTAATCATACCCGACTTCCTGCTGAGAGCATCTGCCACTACATTCGCCTTGCCGGGATGATACCTGTAACACCCCATTTTGGTAAATGGAATATCACAGGTAATATGGCGTGTCATTAAAGCATGCAAGGTAAATGTCCAAAAACATTAAATGACCATGAATGGAAATACCGGAAACAAACATCGATAGTCCAAGTATAAGCTCAATACACATGAATATAAGTACTGAAATGGAAAAGGACCAAACAATGTCCAAAGTAATAAAGTAGCGTAATGTATGAAAATGCATAAAGTAATGACGGCTATATAGCTTCCAATCCGTATGCACATACTCTTAAAGTCTACGAGCGTCCTTGAGTACCTGCCGTTTGGGAACATTAAAGGAAAACGGCTGAGCATAACACCCAGTGCACGGATATACAAATATAGCATGAAATGTGATAGGTGTGTAAACACCCATCCTTTTTACCACTTAATTACAATAATAACCGAGCCAAAACGTGTATTTTATGTCTTTTATGTCGGAATTATGCGTGGTTTGTGTTTTTGTTGTGATTTAGGACGAAATTGTGAAAAGTGGAGAAAACACGACATTCACGGGCTAATATTGAAGAAAAAGACGAAATATGAAGTCGAGAAGTCAAGAGTGGAAAAAGAACGAAAGTCCAAGACTAATTCTGAAGATTTATCGAAGAAAAAATCGAAAGACGGAAGTTTACCAAAAGCCGAAGAACTCGAGTCTTATTTATTGAAGAATATAAAGACGAGTTTAAAGAAATCCCGAGCCATAAGTCATTAAAGTCCAAGATTAAAGAAGATTCAAAGGCTTAAGGACTAACGGTGCAATTAACAAAGAGATTAAGAAGGAAGGACCTAATGATGCAATTAAGAGAAAAGGAAGGAGGGGAGGAAGCTTCCTAATCCACCCCTATATATAGTTCATTAAGTTAATCTTTTCATTTTGTTGGCTAAGGTGACAATTAGTCTTCCACTTTTATTTACCTTGCACCTTTAATTACTTGCACATTTAAATACTTGTCTTGCAGTTTTAATACATTTAATTTCCAAGTAAGCGTTCTTTAATTTTCTTGCTTTTAATCTCTCATTCTACCTTTCTTTCTTTCTTAATCTTGTTTATTTCATGCTTATTGTGTTGCTTATTTGATTAAAGATTGTGTTTTTATGCTTTTGATTGTTTTAGATCGTTGATTTTTATAGCTTATTTGTGATTATCTTTAAGTTTTTAAAGTTTTTGTAAAAGTTATTTTCGTATAAAAGTTGTTTTTCGTAAAGCTTATTCATTTCGTGTCTTAAAAGTTGTTAAATTTCGGTTTAGTAGCTTATTTTCATACGGTTTACCTTAGGATTTTCGTTGTGTGCTTATTTGATTAGTAGCTTATTTTTCTAGCTTAATTTGTGCTTTTTCCTCCGTATTCCGATCTAGCAAATCGGAAAAGGGTTTCATATTCCGACCAGCTCTTTGGCTTGGTCGGAAAAGGGTTTAGCTTAATCCGACGAGAAGGGCTTTGGTATTCCGATCAGGGTAGGTTTGGGTATTACGATCAGGTAAGTGACAGGTATTTCGATTGGTGCTCCGTTCCGTATTCCGATTGAGGTGTTGGTTTTGGTATTCCGATCAAAGGTAATGTGACATATTCCGATTAAGGGGTTCCGATCAGCATTCCGACCAAGTTCCACTCCACATTCCGACGGGATCAATATTCCGATCAGAGGTAAGTAAAACAATCCGATTGGGGAGTCCAATATTCCGATCGAGGGTGAGTGCCAGTTATTTCGATCAAGAGTATTTGTGGATATTCCGACGAGGCAAGATCGGAATATATTCCGATTGGGTGGTTACTTTTCATGTTTTGTTTTGTTTAATTTTTACATTCTCATTTTAATACTTTTGTCTAATTTTAATTCTCGTCACGTTTTTAAATTCCCGTCATTTAATTATTTACTTTTCAAAGTTTTTAAATACTGCACCATTTAATTTTAATTAGATTTAGATTTTTTTAAACGCCATTTTATTTAAACGTCTTTTTACATTTTAAGTCATTTACTTTTAAGTTTTGCACATTTTTAATATACTACAACGACACACTATTTGTTTTCACCAAAGAACAGCTGAGTCGCACATTAAACTCCTTTTTTCAATTCGAAGAGACATACTTAAACGAATCTTTTGAATTAGGCAAAAACCTAGTTATTAAAATGACATAAGCATAAAAAGACTTATAGCAACGGAAATGTATAAGTCCTAGATAACCTAGAACATGTTCATAAAACTGGTTTTATTGTTTGAAAAGACATATGTTTTTCTATGAAAACTGTATTAATTACCCAATATCCCATATAGGTCATGAGGTTCTACCGTGCATGAATACTTGGAGGGGAGACCTTATCATGCAATTAGAGGGGTTGCCTCTAATTAATTAGTTTGGGTAGGAGGGATCAACTCCTTGTGAAGGATGCAAGGCACACATCGCATTCACCATGAAAATTCTGTAAAACATGTAACTAGGATGCACCCATACGCCCCACATGATAATATAAATATAAGGCCAAAACTGAAAAGGGACACCACGAGCAATCACTCTGTCGTGGGGAAGTCATAACACCGGTGCTTCCAGTGTTATGGTTATGGTACCTCCATAACTAGGTGACATTGGTCATGCATGTATATGGCTTATGCACTTAAAACTAAACATAAGTAATCAAAACATATAAAACATATACTTGGGAAAACGGTTGGCTGCAAACGGGGAATCCTAATAAGGAAAGAATGTCCATACAGAAGGACGGAAAATCGGTACCTTGTGTCCAGTGAACGAGGAAAGACGAAAGGATGAATAATCCTACTCCGACCTCACTAATGCTACCTAAATAAGGGACATGTATAAGTTGTCTTGTTACTGAGTACGCTACTGGTTATAGCATGTTCTTAGCTTGTTTTATATGTTCTTGTCTTTTTTATTGTTTTAAATGATATACTGTATTAATCATGTATTAATCATGTATTTCTGATTATGTATTATCTTGTATTCTTGTATTATTATAATTGTTGTGTAATAATAAGTAACTTTCTAAAAAAATAGAATGTTTCCAAAAAGAGAAAGTTTCCAAAAATAGACCAGGTTTTAAAAATAGATCAGTTTCTAAAAATAGAAAGTTTCCAAAAATAGTAAGTTTCCTGAAATACAAAGTTTTCATATTTAGAAATAAGCTGGATTAATAAGCTAATAACATAAGTTTAAGCTTATTAGTTAAAAGTCATAAGTCATGTAATTAATAGTATAGTTTATTAATAAATGTCATGGTAATTTAATAAACTATAGGTTATATGATTTAATTAAAAAACATGATTTACTTAAATTAGTCTAAATAAAATACTTAGGTTAATCATGAATTATTATATTTAATAATTATAATCTAAGTCGTGTTTTATTAATTAATTATAGTCCATGTTTTAATAATTAATTAATAACTATAGTCTAAATTAAATGGTAAAATACTAAGGTTAAAACATGTATTATTTAATAAATAATAAAACCTAAGTCATGATTAAATTAAATTAATTATTATTAGCATGTTAATTAATTTATTTCTTCTTGTAAAAATATAACTTGTAAAAAAAAATAATTTCGTGCCCGATCCCATGTTTTGATTTAAGCCGCAACATGAACCGAACCAAAACAACCCCAACAGTGGCTAGTCGGTGCCACTGTCCGAACCACAATCACCACCGGTTGACGCCGGGGGTTCCCCCTGCTTGGGCTGCGTTTCCCACTGCTTGACCAAAACAGCCAGCGACTTAAGCCGGTGGTGCTGATGCTGGCTGAGACCCAAACACAAACCAAACGCCACCCCGACTCGCGTCGAGGTCCCTTGTTCTTGTGGCCGATCGGCAAAAACCACACCGAGACCATAAGGTCTCGGCTGTTGGTGATCAAAAGCCCACCGAGAGCCTCTTGGCTCTCGGTTCATGTGTCGGACGAACAAAAACCCACCCAAAACCAAACCTTTTTCATGTTTCGTGTATTGATCTAATCATGTTTAATTATGTTTTTTTTCTAGACTCATGAACATAATTAAAAGAAAAATAAAATAAAAAGGTGAAGGTTATGGTGATACCGAATGCGTGATTGGAAAAGAACTAAGAACACGTGTGATAATCCGTCAATTTATGGTCGATATTTTGTTCTCAAGTATTATTTAAAATCATTATTTCAATGTTATATTATTCACTCACTCATTTTTGGGAAGAAATTTGGGTTTACACCTTAAAGTAGCATCGACTACGTCTAAACCGGAAAACTCTACGTTACGTGCTTACGTTTACATACACCGTTTTTGGTGACAGTCCGACATTTCAGGAAATAAATTATTTCTCGAATATTATTTTAGAATTTTAATTTGTGTTGGTTCATAAACTCACAAATTTTCGGGATGAAATTAGGATTTACGTGCATAATTTAGCGTCTTTTACGACTAAACTGGAAACCCTAGGTTTACGTATTTATGTTTTTGAACTCCGTTTTTGATGAAACAATTTTTATTAGATTCATTTTGTGCCGTAGATTCATAATTTATAAAAACGTTTTTCGTAAAACGTCCTGAGGGCACGTAAATCGAGGAAATTAGAATCGAGGATTACCCATAAATTAGTGGGGATGAAACAAGTTTACACTTGTCTCACCCCCACTATGGGTGGCCAAGACTTAGCCAAGACACCAAGTGTGGTTTCATGTTTACATACACACTAAGGACACATGTCCTTAGTGTTATGCAAAACCACTTAAACATGAAACTAGATAAACACAAACCATTTACACACATGAAAACCAAGTTTTTCAATCTCTCCTCCCCTCTCTCTCTATGAACGTCCAACCCACCCTAAATCACCATCTTCAGCATCAAATTTAACCATAAACTTTACATACAATCTACATATGTTGATCTCTATTTGAAAAGATGAAGATTGGAGGTGATTTTAACATATAAAAAGGAGTTTTAATGGATGTCTTTGGGCTGATTTTCAAGAAGGAGTTTAGGGCTGATTTCATGGAGGTGTTCATCCATTTGAAGGACCCAAGAAGTTGTCTTAAAAGGTTGAAGATTTAGTGGCAAGATCAAGCCTTGATTCATCCAATATCTCATCCTTTCCATCATATAGATTGGTATAGAGATCAATTTCATTCTATCACCCTATTGTTTTGAATATGTATTTATGTATTTTCTTCAAAAATGTATATGTATATGATGATGAATGATGATCAAAGTATTATGCGGGGATCTTGTGTTGATAGATTTGGTTAAAAAGACTAAAATCTACATGTAAAGATGTTAAAATCTTGACTAAAATTATAGGCTGTATAAAACAGTAAGTAAGCATATGATAACTTGATAAAATACAGTAAGGTATACGACTTTTACATATGTGGGAGTTGACCACTCAATGGAATCAATAAAATGAGCAAGCTATGATCAAAATACTATTAAGGTTCAAATATGTATAGTCTGTTTTGGACGAATGAGTAGGGACACTTAGAAGATGAATGAGCAGTAGCTAAATCGGAGTTAATTGTAGCAGATATTATGTAGTTTGTGCTGCCCAAATTTGAGCTTCTATCTCCTTGTAGAACTCAAGTTATGGCAAAAATGGTGAAAGTGAGTTTCATAATCAGATTTGGAAAATAAAAGTATATAATATAAAATGAGCACTCAAGTAATATTATTATAAAATACATATATAAAACCCACTAACTTATGATAATACTTATAAAATAATTTATATACTATGATAAATAAGTATGACACTTTATAAAATTACAAACTCAAATGTTTTCTAAAGTTATAAAACTATATATAAGTTTCACGTCTTTTCGACTAAAACCGAAAGATTAACGTTTTCGCCAAATAAAACTTAGACGGTCGGACCCGTCTAATGTAAACTTTTTATAACTCATCTACTGATATGTAAGTACATTTGACAAGTGAAAACCGATAAAACCCGAGGTTTATAACTTATGGACATTAACGGGCCAAAGTAGCCTTATTGGACTATTAACCCAACTAGTTTGGCTAAACACTAATGGACTTACTCATGGGCTTGACCCACTTGGGCCCAACATATGAGTATAGGCCTGGTATTAAAAGTATAAAATGAGCTAATATAATGTATTGGACTTTTAATGGGCTTATTGGGCCTTAATATATAAATAAGTTGAAACTAGTGTAACTAGTAAAAAATTTGACTAACACATAACACTATAATGTGTATGAAGAGATAAAATCCCACTTGATCATCATCATACTTATGATATAATCGTATATACATAACCATTATATTTATAAAGTCATTGGACAAGAGTCTAAGACGAGTATTATTTGTCTAGGTTTCCGTGTTTCAAGCACGTACCGTACATCCAAAACGTCGATAACCCGTCTTTCCCAATCAATGTGAGTTCATAGCCTCGTATTATTTTAAATGTTTTATTAAATGTTTTATAAACCCGCGAGAGAGATAACATGTTAGTTTTAATAAAACTAGCATACTACCCGCGCAATGCAGCGACGTCTAATAAGTAACTATTTTTTTGCAATTGATTTAACATTAAAATGTAAAAAAGTTGAATTAAAATAAATAAAATCACTAAAAATGAAAAAAAATAAATTTTTTTAAATATATCAAAATGGATGTTGAATAAAAGAGAACAAAATTTTAAAAAATATGGTGAAATTAGATTACGAAAAAAATAAATGTGTTAAAAGATATTACAATTTAAAAATAAAAATGGTTTTTTAATAAGTTGTTAAGAAGTTGTTACAAATGTTTGTTACAAAATAATTGGATGGTCAAGATTTGAAGTTAGGTTTGGATTAAAAATGATCTAATGGTTAAGTTCTTAATATCTTTATCTTAATTTTTGGTTTGGAGTTAGGTTTGGAGTTAGGATGTGTATATGCACCCTTTATAGATAGTATAGATAGGACACCAGTTGTCCCGATTATTTGCTTATTGATATGGACCCGAATGATTATATGACCCGATGAATGATTATATGACCCGATGAATGAAATAAAATGGATTATTATTAGTTAGGTTATGTCACTAAAAGTCCCATTAGCATGAATTGGAAACTACCAGGATTTGGTAGATGCTTATGCATATAATAGTACTATTTGGGGAAGATCACCGTAGTTCGCGCCTTGACGGTTGATCCCCATCGTGCCACATTTATTGGTATGCGAATTTATGTATGAGAAGATTTATATAAGCGTGATTATTGTGACGACACGCTGTTTTAGATGGGCAAATGAATTTCGGGTTAGCTACCCGTTGCTTGTTATAGTAAGGTAGCAATCTCATGCAGCTTATAATGATCCAATATTGAAACTATTGATGTACGAATTTAATTATAATATGTTGCTTGACTAGCAATACGGGGTCTTATTATTGATATTATGTTCGTGTTTTGGTTTTATATAATCTTTATACAACGTTATAAAACGTATTATATGATGTTTTTTTTACGACAATGGTTCGTATAATGATTTTGAAGGCAGAAGCCTATATTATTATTTACGACTAAGAGTTGTATAAAATGTCTTTGGCCAATTTTATGGCCTATTACAAAGATTTGTACAAAATGATTTTCGGTAATAATTATATACCGATGATAATGGTTTTTATTAAACTCTATGAATTCAGTCGGCGTTTTCGCTGACCTTTTAACATGATTTATCTCAGGTATTTGAAGGTAATTCTCGGGAAGACGACAAGAATTATAGCCCGCATTCAAATAAAATTTCCATTCAAATGTTTTGTAGAATTGTATAAAATACTATGACTTGGTACCTATGCAATTTGATATTTATGAATGGAAAATGCTTTATTATTAAACGACGCGATTTTCAAGCGTTGTCTATGATCTGAGTAATGTGCTATCCCCTAACACCAACGACTCTTCCGCTGAACTAAAGTATGTATATTTGGGGGTGTTACAACACGAACTCACTTATCCCAAAATCAAAGATAAAAAACAACCAAACACTCCTAGTGTCCTTGTGTAGCCGGCAGCAAAGGGAGAGAGAATGAAAGCTAGGGTTTTATTTTTTCTGTAAATTTTATGGTATGAGAACTCTGTGTTTTCCTTTTACCCTTTTTAGTAAAAATCAAAGTTGGGCTGGGCCCCCTCATCTTCCTTGTCCGCGACAACATAAGGCCCAAAGGGCAATACCGGGCTTTTTCATGTTTAACTTATTTACGTGTTCATTCGTGTTTATTATTCTTTCTAGTTCGTGTTAAATGTTTATGTTATATATAC
The DNA here is from genome assembly GCA_025667525.1 of Glebionis coronaria. NCBI lineage: Eukaryota > Viridiplantae > Streptophyta > Magnoliopsida > Asterales > Asteraceae > Glebionis > Glebionis coronaria. Next base: position 476,949,013 of record CM046877.1, read on the forward strand.
TACGTACATATATAGTGTTCTAAAAGTCTAGTTATAATTATTATACGTAATAACTATCATGTTCGTAAATATTCGTGATCATATGTTCGGGATTATAATTATTATACTCAATAATTATCGTGTATTAACACGTACTTAATAATTGTCGTGCACTAACACGTACGTAGTTATCGAATCTAATGTTCATGACACGTGTACATGACATAAATGGAAAGTTTAAATTGGTTCGTATGTTTACGTATTGTACTGTTCATGGCATTTATATGCGGGTTTTACAACTCTTCCCCCCTAAAAAGAATCGTTCGTCCCTGAATTATAAATAACGTAAACTGAAAGAGGAATATCCCCGAATCAAAACTTGAAATGAGGGTAATAATTCTGGATAGACTCCTCTGTTACTCAAGTGTCTTCCCGCTCGGTATGGTCCCTCCAAAGTATTTTGACAAATGGAATCGTCTTCTACCTCATGACTCGTTCCTGTCGATCAAGAACTCGTTCAGGTTCCTCGATGAAGGTAAGATCTTCACGAATCTGTTCAAGTGGATACTAAACCATGTGAAGGGGATGATACTTGTACTCTCTGAGTAAGGACACATGGAAAACGTCATGAATGTGAGAAAACTGTGGAGGTAACGCTAAACGATACGATACTTCACCGAGACTCTCGATGATATCAAACGGTCCGATGAATCAAGGACTGAATTTTCCTTTGATTTCAAAACGTCTAACACCATGTGCCGGTGATACCTTAAGAAAAACATGATCTCTCACGTTGAAATGAAAATCCCTACGATGCTTGTCGGTATAACTCTTTTGTCGTACACGAGCTTTTTGTAATATCGCCCTAGCTACAACTACTATCTCGTTGGTCAACTCTATCATCTCCGGACCTTCAAGTGTTCGCTCACCAACCTGATCCCAGCTGATTGGGGTGCGACACTTCCTACCATACAACATCTAAAACGGTGCACACTTGATGGTGGTGTGCCAACTGTTGTTGTATGCAAATTCTACCAAGAAGATGTAGTCTCCCCAGCCTCCTGTCCATTCTAAAGCACATGCTCGAAGCATGTCTTCTAATGTGTGAATGGTTCGCTCCGACTGTCCGTCTGTTTGAGGATGAAAAGCCATGATAAGCTTAAGTTTGGTACCCCAAGCTTTTTGAAGACTGCTTGATAGTAGTAAAAATACGCTTTTTAGGAAAAAGATGTATAATTGGCAAGTATTAAATTCGACGATTTAGGAAAACCGACAAACCGAATAAATGCGAGTTCATTCTCGAAGGAGTTGTATGTGTTATGTGACAATTATATTAAAATCAAGTTTGGATAAGTGATCGTTTTTGGGTTTGAGAAGAAAGAAAGTTAAAAGACGAGTTATGCTAGATTATACTACGACGATAAATGTAAAACTTATACGTAAAAGACGTAAAACGCGACGAAACTAAATATTAAACTAAAAACTAATTTAAAAATCAAAATTAAGTCTAAAATAATATAAATAAGAATGAAAGTTCAATAAATAAATTCTAAAACTTATTACTAATTAAATATTTAATTTTAAATGCTAATTAAAGCCCTAAAATTAAATATAATTAAAAAAGTCCAAAATTATATTTTATCAAACTAAAATCTTACTTATATTAATTAAAAGCTAAAAAATATTTTTCCTAAATTTTTAAAACTAATTTTCTATTTTTTTAAAGGCTACAAACTGATTTTTAACTAAAATAATGATAAAAATAATAAAATAATGAGAAAAATAAAATTTCTTTTTCAAAAATCCTAAATTACTTAACTAAACAGGAGAAAAGTGAAAAAAGTAGAAAAGTGATTTTAGTCTTAATAAGACAAAAACAATAAAGCTAAAAACCAATTTTTAGTAAAAATAATGCTAAAGAGTAATAAAATGATGGGAACAATAAAATTACTTTTTCAAAAATTATAAAATAAAAAGAATAAGGGAAAATTGAAAAATCTAAAAAATGCTAAAGTTTTACCACTAAAGACAAAAATTGTAAAGTATGATAGTGACTTGTCAAATCTGCTTGTCCTTTAGTGCAGCAGTGGCAAGACAACAAAGGCAGTGGGAAAGGAGTTCCCACTGCTTGGTCACTAAAAGTGAGTTTGAGCTATATAGAGCCTTGATTCTTGGTTGTTTTGGACACAAAGGGCACCCCCCACACTCACTGAAGTGTGAGGAGTAAATTACAAGGAAAAGCAAATCAATTCCAACACAAACAAAGCACGAATTATCAGAAATCAGCAAAGGCAAGCATCAAAGTGCAAGTCTGTGGGGTCTGTGTCTAATCAGTGAACTGTCAAGTGGTTATGAGCTATAAAAGACTACAAAAACCTAAGTGCCAGCTTATGAGAGTGTATCCTACCCTAATGTCTACTAGTGGAACCAAAAATCAAGCTGAAAGAATTGAAAAAAGGGTCAATACACCTACTATGTATCAGTAGACCACAACAAAGGTCTTTGCTGATATGTTTGGTCTTTTGGTGAATTTTAGGCAACAAATTCCTAAACCTAAACACACCAATCCTTTATGCAAGTTTACAAAACCTTAGAATGAACTCAGACCTAGCTTTGACCACATTTCAAGCCAAAGAAATATAAGAATCAAGCACCAAATTTCATACTGCCTATGCTTATGCAAATTTTTGAAAAACTTGACTAACAACTTTGAATTTGTACTTAACTTAAACTAACCAATACCTAAACTAAATTTGTTAAATCAAACCAAATGTGTGTAGGTTTGATTGATAGGCTTGGTTGTCACCCCAAGACCTTTAATCAGACAAATCAAACACCCCTATCACTAGGCAGAATACAAGTTTTTCAAAGAGACTACTATCTAAATAAACTCAAACACATGTAAACCTATATTAATCATGCACATACATAGACAAGAACACATAATGGAAAATTTTCAAATTTCAACAACAATTAACAGCCAAAGTCAGATATGAAAAAACTATAGAAAAGTGTGAAAAAGGGTTCAAGCCTTACCTACTTGGCTTACATCCAAGACAAGTGGATGGATGATGCCATCTTCCTCAACATCTTATCTAGAGCTATTAGCTAATGGATAAGCTGTTGTGCTATAGTAAACGAACTAAATGGTTCCACCAAATATCTTCAACAAGAAAGAGATTATCTCAACGGATTTAGAATTTCTTGGGGTACCTACTAAGAAGAAACAAGTAAAACAAAGTGAAAGCTATAAAAGCTCACTCAATAGCTGTTGTCAAAAGCTATTGGGTGGGATTTTGCAACAGTGAACGTCTCAGAATAAGGAAACAATCAGGTTTGTGAGAAAAATCTCAAAAGCCAAATTTCCTTCTTTTTTAAAACAAGCTATGTTGTATTTAACAGAAACTAAACAAGGGTTCTAGGTCTAGGGTTTATGTATTTTGTCAAACCACCTTCACCATCCATCTACATCCCTTGGGTCCCAAAACAATCTTACCAAAACTAAGTTTGAAAAATATTTTTTAAAAGGTTTATACTAATCTTGAACCAATAATGAAACAACACAATTTTTAAACTACTTAAACCAAGAATGGAACTCAGAAAAAAGAATAAATGTAAGGCCAACATAACACACTTTAACTATTAATGAAAAAAGGGTTTACAATTTATCAATTTTCTGGAACAAGAGGAATAATGTTCACATGTGAATCCTTATATACTACATGAAAGAAATTACTAGAACATCAAGAAAACAAAAACCCTAGCTAGATAAAATCCCAAGTATGACCATACGAAGAATCTTTGAAATTGGGTCAAATGAGCTCCCATGTAATGATTGTGATGTACCAGCTGTGCCAAATAAATCTGAGGCGTTTGTTGTTGCTTGGAGGAGTCAGTAATCGCCTTTAAACCATAGATTGGCTGTCCCAATCTTGTCTTGTTGCTAAGACGTGTGTAGAAGGCATGTGGGTGGGGCACCAAAGTCACGGGTTGATAGTTTTTTGGGTTGGTAAATGATTAGGGTGATGTTCATCATTGTTCTGGAGAGTATCAAACAAAACCCCTTTGTATTAATAGAAGATTAGGATTAGGGTTGTTTGTTAATGAGTGTGTGAGGGAGTGTGTGTATTAATCTAGTTTGGGAGAAATGTGTTTTCCTCCCTTAAAATTAATTTAATAATCAGTTTAAAACTGATTATTATACAATTAAGGGGTTAGTGGGTGTTGACTAGTCAAGGTGAGGTGGCAGGACTGAGGTGGCGTAGGGGGTGAGGTGGCAGGATAGGAATGGTGGTTTATGTTTTGATGTCTTGGCATAAAAGGTCCCCTGGCTTGCACACTTTTGGCATAACAAGTTTTGCAGCATGTTTAACCAATACCCTTTGTAAATACTTTGATCCTCTTGTCACTTTTGGCACATGATCATCTCAAACTTATAACAAGGACTATAAATGCATTTTTAGCATTCCTCAAGGGCCAAACATGTATTCTCTTGACATTTAAAGGACCCAAATGAAATTTATGTGTTTTGCAGGGGAATAAAATGCCAAGTGTTCAATATTGAGGGACCAATCTTGACAGTCTTCAAAACTTTAAGGACTTGATTGGAAATTCATCGTTCGAGTCCGGTTCTTTGTGCGGCTTCTTTTCTCGTGTTCGTTTTTGCTTGAATCTTGTAATCTTTTGGTCAATTCACGATATTCGTACCTAAAATACACAATGAACAAACACAAGCATATTTTGGGGTATTTTATGATATTTTAAGCGTTTTAAGCCCGATTTGGACGATGAGACTATGTATAAATGCAGTCTCATCACTCACAATACTAAACCATTTCCGTGCTCTCACGTAATGCTAGAATTAAGTATCATAGCACTTCCAAAATTCATTTTATTGACATTTATTGAAACGTAAATTTGAATAAACTACTACTTGCGTTTTAGACATAAGGTATTGTTTTCGTCACGAGAACGTGACGTTTAGGATCATAGAATAAGAACACGTGAATGCTTTGTTAAAAATAATTTCGTTGTCTTAGATTTTCACCCAATTCCATGAAACAAGATCATTATCATTATAAGTTAGTAATGCTAACACTACTCATATGCTCTAATGACGTACTTAAACTCCCTTATTCCTAAGGTGTATCTCTTATATTTTATTTTTGTCTTAATGATCACGAGGATACATTTTTTACTTATGCGTGAATAGAGATTAGGTCCAAAAATATAGTCTTAACGGTGTAATCAAAATCATCGAGTTAATAATTTATCCTAATAGACAACGATGTCAAAAAATTATGTCATAAAAATGATCGATAAACAAGGTTTTATAACGGTTTTGAACATGATACTTATTACCAATTTGGAATTGGTTTACCGCCACCTTTTATTTAACTTCGCCATGAAGTGTTTATTATGGCTTTGGTCTTGCCCTTGTCGTTTATTTAACCTCTCCATGAGGTGTTTATTATGACTTGACGTATATCCTCACGCTAAGGCGAATTTTGGATCTTTAAGGCTTCAAGATTTAAGACATTCACTTTCAATTTTCGCATAGATTTTTCGGCCTTGTGAGCTTCAGATTTTTGCTTGATTTAGGTGAAGAGGAACGTAAATTATTATTGGGGGCAGCCTTTGATTATTTGGGTTGCCAATACTTCGAAACCGTGACGCTGGCGATACCTTAATGTTTTCCCAATTTAATTACATGGAAGCTACTAAAATCAATTAGAAACCAACAATAGAGATTACACCGCTAAATAAATATTTATTAACAGTTTATTTATAAAAGCGTGGGGAGAATAAGCAAATAATTAGGACACATGAGTTTTTGAAAGAATATGAATACTCTACGTTTAACATATTAACTTATAATTAACTCTATCATTTCCCGTCCCCAGTTTAATGAGACTTAGCCTATTATAGTTAAGGAATCGAAGCTAAGTGCTCAGCACGCACAGTCGTGTCAAAAATTACACTTATTCTCACCATCGGAGAACCTATATTCATGTCTTAAACACTAATGAAAAACGAGAAAATTTTTAAAGTCTAGCCATTTTTAGCCTTATTTTGCATAAAACGATAACAAAAAGATGAAAATTGGATTGCGTGATGGCGTAAGCAAGGTAAAGCATCTATTAACCCCCATACTAAAACTAAACATTATCCTCAATGTTTCGAGTCTAAGGGTGAAACACCCTCATACTAGAGACGAAAAGTCGAATGCTAAATCTTGAGCATGGAAAGGGTAAAACTAATAACCTATAAGCCGTTTATGAATTATGTAAATAAGATAAACGTTACAACATAAAAGGATATCATCGGATATCAAAATCTTCAAAGGCAATGATCGAAGCTCGAGTGATACGTAAAACGAACACGAAAGGCTTCAAATGACGATGAACCTAATAAATTACAATCACAAACAACCATGTAACAATGGTTGGAATAGCACAAGTCCCCTCGTTACACTATTAGAAAAGCTATAATATTTACAAGGATAAGTGTTACGACCTATGTAATAGATATTTGTAATAGATGAACTAGGAGATATGTAGTTCCTCCTGGTCCTAGTAGTAGTAGGAGCAACACGTACTCCTGGTCTAGTATAAAGTCAAACAATATTATTCTTAGTAGGTTGTTAGGATATGCATGAGATATATTAGGAAAGGATATGCATATAAGGAGTTACATGTTTATGTTTAATGTAGTTTTAGGGTTTCATTGTTGTATAAAAGGAACCCATTGGAGAAGGGTTAGACACACCTTTCATCAGTATTTGTTTCATATCAATAGTAGAAATCCTTAGTAATGATCAAGTTATTTAGTTCATCTGTTTCTTCTTGATCTTAGTATTTGTATTCTACACTTATACTTTGTGTTTCATTAAGACTCTCTCTGTGAATAGACTTGTGATTACAAAAGTCGTTCACCATCCTTAACAGGCTGCAAGATCTATAATAACCGTTTTTTAGTATAATCGTTTTTCCTCGAATCGACTCGAATTGAAATCCAATTTTATTGTTAAGACTTTATTTGTTTTTGGTTAATAATAGCTTGCTTGGTATCTATTTCTAATTAAACTTAGAAAATGGGAATATACTTTTAGGCTAAGGAATATGTAAAAATAAAAGCGCAATTAATTTCACATAAAATTAATCTAAAATGCAAAATAAAGTTATAATACAATTTAAAATCTAGATTAAACTAATTAAATCTAAGATGCAACAAAAATAAACTAAAAATAAAAATTTATTCTAAATGTGAAATTAAGCTAAATGCAAGCACATAATAACAAGCAAGAAAAAATGATAAAAAAATGAAATCACAAAGATAAACTTAAGATTAAAGCATAAAGCTTTAACCTTTTTAGCTTATTAATTTCTTTTGATGATAAAGCTTGAAGCTTTATATACTATTAAGCTTAATAATCATAAAAAGGTGTAAACTTTATACTAATAATAAGCTTATCAAAATGAATACTAATTTTTAAATCTACTTTTAAACCAAAAATAGTTTTAAAACTAATTAAAATGATTTTAATAAAAGATATATTTTTATGAAAACAACTTTAGTACCGGTAGTCCGTAGTAAACGCTCTAAAAAACAACAACAACATAATCAACAAAGCATGGCCCGTAAAGTACACTACCTACCAAACCAACAAAATATGGCCCGTAAAGTACACGGCCAACCAAATCAAACCAAAACTTCACAACTACTACAACTATCACCAACCAAACGCTCTAAATAATTCAACTACCAACCAAATCTATCAAAACCATAAGCTTCTCTTCAAAAGTGATAAATCGATTCGCCGAGATCAAAAGAACAAAAGAGCTTAGGATAATAAGAAACAATTAAAATATGATAAAGAGATTTAAACAAAACTAAAAGATCTAGAATATTTTTTAAGTTTTATAAAAGAATTTTTAATTTTAAAGCTAAAAATTATAGATCTACTTAATTTATTTAAAAACCTAATAGATCGAAACTATTTTCTAGATTTTATAAAAATATTTTATAAAATAAAGGTAAAAACTAATAGATCTATAAGATTAAAAAGTAAATCTAAAAGTAAAGACAAATTTAACTAAATTAATTAACTACTTGCAAAAATTTAAAGATGTAAACTAAATAATATAAAAACATCTAATTAAAATCCAAGCTTATTAATAAGTTGTAATCCTAAGCTTAGAACTTATGAGATTTAAAAAGCTAAAAAGCTAATTAAATAAATCTTCCAACAATAGGCTAGATCTAGAAATATAAGGCAACAATAAGCTTGAAATAAGGTGACTTATTCCAAACTTAGATATAAATCTAACTTATTTGGAAAAAGTTATAAAAACTAATCTCAAATAATAAGCTAGATTATTAAAAGTAAAAAAGAAAGAAGAATGAGAATAAGCTAAAAGAGATTAACAATAAGCTAAAACATAAAATTTTATTAATAAAAAGTGCTTAATGATAAGCTAGTACAAAAGTTGAAAGGAATACATTAAAAAACAAGAAATAAAATTGACATTATTTAGCTACATAAAATCTACTTACAAAATGAAGAAAAATGAGGTGCTATTTATAATTGAAGTCAAGTTGTTTGGGATAGATTACTCTTTTTAGGCATTTAATCACCTTCTCTTCTTTAACTTGAGGGCATCTTGGTCATTTGGTAGGTGATGATGTGTTTCCACCAATAGGATGAAACATGCTTTTTAAATAGACCAATGAGCACTTCACATGGATCACCATCTTCACCTTTCATTATTCTTTTATCCAAGGGCTCTTAATTAATCTTCTTTAACCAACTCCACCATCTTTAATCTTCTAGAAGTATGCACCTAATTAGTCACTGATGTAGTATTTTTGTATACCCTTTAGGAAAAGAGTACCAAAAGTAGCAAGTATTGAGTGCGACGATTTAGGAAAACCGTGTACAAATGACCCAAGATGGGGAATCGTTCTCAAGGCGGCTTAGTGTGTGTGTAATGAATTGATTATCTTTGTGATTATATTTGTGAGAAAGAAAAATAGAAATGAGATTAGAAGAGAATGACGGTTACAAAGACGGAATAAACTAAGTAGAAAAAGGTGTACACGTAAAACCGTAAAAAGCACTAAAATTAAAATTTTACCCTAAAGATTACCAAAAATCACTAAAAATCCACAAAAATATTCTAAGAGTTTACAAAAAATCCAAACTTGCCAAAACCTTTTAATTAATTAAATAATGACTTTTTAATGCTAATTAAAGCCCTAAAAATCAATATTTACTATTAAAAAGTCCCAAACAAGATCTTTAAGTTTGTAAACCTTAAAAATACCCTAATTAAGCTAAAAAGTATTTTTCAAAATTTTAAAACCACTAAAAACTATTTTTAATCAATTAAAAACTATTAAAATCAATTAAAACTTAAATTAATTCTAGAAAATAAATAAAAGACTCTAAAAATAGCTGGAAAGTTGAAAAATTCCTAATTAAGTGTCTACAACCTAGGAAAAATATAAAAACTTAGAAAATTAGACTTTTAATTTTTAACAATAAAATAATATTAAAATATTATTAAAAATCCAAAAATCATAAAAAATTCTAAAAACTTGCAAACTAGCTTTATTTAACCTAAATAACTCAGAATGAAAGTGAAATTACCTAAATACCCTTAATGGGCCTAAAAAGTGGGCTAAACCCAAAACAGATCACTATTGGGCCAAATTTGGGCCCAATATAAAAAAGTGTCCAAAAGAAGCCCAAAAAGCACTACTTGACTCAAAATTTGATTTTAAACAACTTTTTCTAAAGGACCAAAAGCTGAAAGTGTGAAATAAGCTAGCTTATACCAAACAGCTTATTCTTAATGGGCTTTTTGGCCCATTAAGCTATAAACCAATGCCATAAGCTGAAATTAAACACACAAGCTTCTTTTGTCCTAAATAAGACTTCTGTAAAAAGAAATTTGAAATAAGCCCAAGGAATAAGCCTAAAAATGCAATAAGCAATCTACAGAAAATGACAAAATAGTCGTTTTTGAGTTCTAGGCCACCCCAAGTGCTGATTGAAGTTTCTATAGCTTTCAAATGACTTAATTAAGCAAAATCAACAAAGAGTATTCAAATAAGCTGACTCAATAAGCTGGAAAAAGCAAATAAGCACTTATGTAAAAGTCAAATAAGTTGGTTTTCTAGTAAAAAGTCAAAGTCAAAGTCCAATAAGCTCCAGTCTAATCAAATGGGTCAAATAATGAAGATCTATCACAAAAATAAGTTGTTGCAAGTCTGGATAAGCTACAATAGCTTATTGATAAGCTGAGTTCAATTTTACACTAGCAGGGGCTAGTTTTGGGTGTTGAGCAGTGGAAACTTTTTCCACTACTTGACTTGTTTGACTTTTTGTCTTTAGTGACTTTTTTGGAGATTCAGATTACACAAAGGAACTCAAATGATCTTTGGATCAAAAGGAGTCAAGAACAATCAAAATATCACAACCACAAACACCCAGTTGATACAGTTTAATCAATAAAGTACCAGATCTAGCACAAACATGAAACAATAAGCAGTTAAGCACTTATAAGCAGTTTTAGCAATAATCAGCCAACCAGATTCAACCAAATGCATACACAAGCTATTATAAACTCTAGTGAACAAGTTTAAATAGTTTTCATGCAATGGCTTAAAGCCTAAATCAAGATTCAAGCTTATGAATGTTACTGATGAACACTAAACACTAGCAGATTTCACTTTGCTGATGTATTTGACACACAAGCTAGATTCAACACCTCAGATCTATCAAGTATGTTATATTAATGATGTTTAAACAGCTTTTATCCCTAAACATGCATAAACTCTAGGTTTTCCCAAAGTTTTAGGTCAAAAATAGTCAAACTCAATAAGTTATAGCACAATCTTTGATTCAAGGTTTCAAACCACAAAACTTGCAGCAAAACACTCTCAAACAAGTGTATATCAGATATAGAGCACAGATACAAACTTCCACAAACACAATAACAAGATTCTATCACAAACAGGTAATCCCAAACACCCCTTTAACTTATCAAAACCAAGTTTTTCAAATCAAAAGTGAGATTTAAGACCACCCAAGCCCAAATTAACACAATAACAGATGAGAACAACAGATTCAAGCAAGATTAAGCCACAAAATACACAAGAACATAGGCAACACTCAAATATCACAAATATCCAAAATATTTTAAGATTTTGAGATTAAGGGTGTGTACCTCATGGATGTACGTCCACACCCACGGATTTTGAGCTTATGTGCTAGCAAGAACAAGTACAAGCTTCCACAACAAAGCCTTCTAAGAATCAACAAAGTTAGAAGCACAATTATAAAAACAGAAAGATGAAAAATCCTTGATTGATGCAACTCTTGTCCTCCACACTTGATTATCCCCAAGTTATAAGCTTCACCACACCTTGATAACACAATATCAGGATGCTATGATCAGCCCTATGGCCCAAGAATTCCAAGATAGACCAAGATCTTAGCAAAATATCAAGAAATTATGGAAAATGTGCAAACTTTTGCACACTCCTCTTTGAAAACAGACTTTTGATTCAAGAATAATGAACAAAGAACAATAATAAACAGGTTATAACAATGGCACTTGAGCTTTCTTCAACATTTCAAACACATTTCATTAATACTGAAAAGGATTTACAGAAAAGTGAACTTAGGAAAATTCAAGAGCAAGGATAAATGTAATGAGCTAGACCCTTTATATAGAGGGTGTACATGGTCCTAGAAAGATGAAAATGTAAAAACCCTAAGCATGGAACTTCCAGAAATGCCCTTGTCTTGTTTGAATATCTTGAAGAATCATGTGATGGATTCTTGTTGTGTAGTGATAGCTGGCAAGCAAAAAGGTGATCCAAAGGCTTGTAACAAGCTTAGAAAGTAAGCATAATTGTGGGACGTTGGATGACTGGCCAATTCTTGTCTTCTTCCTCATTTTTGTAGCAGGGGAGGCACGTGTGGGACAAAGGGGTGGTGAGTTGTCAAGTTTATAAGTTGGGTTATGATACTGACATCCTTAATCTTAAATCTAGAAAAGATTAAGGATTAATTCCAAGTAATTAAGAAATCCCCAAGTTGGATTAAGAACACCAAGAACAGGTTTTTGATCTTGTTTTGGGTTTAAATACATGTTTGGCGCGTGTTTAAACTTAATTAATATTAATTTAAACCGGTTGGTGAGTGGGATGGTGACATGGAGGAAGGGTGGGCTGTGATTGGAGGAGAGTGTGTAGTGGGACACGTGGCAGAATGTGGTTGGTCTAGGTAACAATATTGTCTGGCCAATTTAAGTCCCTCACCTTCCTTTCTTCTTTCACTTTGTAAATAAAGCCCAAAAATCCGAATCCCTTTGTTATTAAAGTTTCCTTTTTCACACTTTTGCCCCAAATACTTTTCCAAAGTATTTTAAGGGGTTTTTCTTGCCATTTTGTGATTCTTGAGGAACTGTTTTGGCATTTTGTTGATGGATAATGGTCTTGACTTGCATATTTGATATTTTGGAGGACTGAATTTGCCAAGTCATAATGATTGAGGGACCATTTTTGCCAAATGTTGAAAGTTAAGGGTCCTTTTTGTAATTTTAGGATTTTCAAAGTACCAAACTTGTAATTTCTTGTACTTTGAAGGACTTCATGATATATATGACTTTGTGGAGGATAATGGTTGACAATTTAGCTGTGTTGAGGGGCTAAACTTGTCAATTCTTCAAAGTGGAGGGCCCTTTTTGTAATTTTGACAAACTTTAGGGACCAAACTTGTAATTATGAAGATTCAAGGGTATAAAGTGTCAATTATTCCATATTGGAGGACACTTCTTCATAATTCTACAAATCTTCAAGGGTTTTTCTTGGGAAAGTCTTCATTAGGGCTTGGTTCATTGTGCGACTTCATTTCCCGTGTTCGTTTTTGTATGATTCTTGTGATCTTTTGTCATTTTCTCAATATCCGTACCTAAAATACACAAGAAACAAACACAAGCATATATATGGGTATTTTGATGATATTTAATGCATTTTAAGCCCTTTTTGGACGATGAGACTATGTATAAAAGCAGTCTCATCACTCCCCCATACTAAACCATTGCCGTGCCCTCACGCAATGCTAGATTAAAGTATCGTAGCATCTCCAAAATTTATTTTTATTCACTTTATTGAACGATAAACTAGCTATACTACTACTACTACTACTACTTGCGTTTTAGACATAATGTATGATTTTCATCGCAAAATGGGACGTTTAGGTTCATAGAATAAGAACACGTGAATGCTTCGTTAGAAATAATTTCATCGTCCTCGATTTTCACCCCAATTCCATGCCAAGCGTGCAACGAGATCATTGTCATTATAAGTTAGTAATGCTAACACTACTCATATGCCCTAATCACGTACTTATCCTCCCATTATTCCTAAGTTGTATCTCTTATATTTTATATTGTCTTGAATGTTTCACGAGGGTACATTGTTTGACTTATGCGATAATAGAGATTTAGGTCTAAAAATAGAGTCCTAACGGTGTAACCAAGACCATCAAATCAATAACCCCTCCCATTAGACAACGATGTCAAAAAATTAAGTTGACAAGAAGAATCGATAAACACGGTTTTATAACGGTTTTGAACATGAGACTTATTACCAAGACTTTTATACGCCCCCTAACGGAAGGGCCTTATTATCTTTGGTTTACCTCCATCTTTTATTCAACTTCGCCATGAAGCTTTTATTATGACTTCGGTCTTGCCTTGCCTTTTATTATCCACCTCATCGGTAGTTTTATTAGCCAGAGACGTATATCCTCACGCTAAGGTGAATTTTGGATCTTTAAAGCTTCGAATATTAAGGCTTGATTCACTTTCAATTTTGCATAGATTTTTCGGCCTTGTGGGGCCTCAAATTGTTTGCTTGATTTAGGTGAGCACTTGAAATCTTATTATTGGGTGAAGCTTTCGATTATTCGGGTGCCAATACTTCAAAACCGTGACGCTGGCGATACCTTAATGTCTTCCTAATTTAATTACACGGAAGCTACTAGAAAAGACTAGAAAACCAACAATCCTAACTAAACCGCTAAGTCAATATTTATTAAGCAAAAAATATTTACATGCGAAGGGAGAATAAGCAAACAACGAGAACACATGAGTTTTTGAAAGAATACGAGTACTCTAATTTAGCATAGTAACTTATAATTAACCATATCATTTCTCGTCCTCATTTAAGAGACTTAGCCTAATGTGAAGTTAAGGAACCAAAGCTAAACTTTGGAAAGCGTGAAGGTTTGGCAAAGCAAGTATCTATATACCCCCATACTAAAGTTAAACATTGTCCTCAATATTTCGAGTCTAGGGGTGCAAACACCCCCATACTAGAGACGTAGTCGAATGCCTAATCTAGCATGGAAAGGGTGTAACCAATAAATTAATAGCCGTTTATGAAGTGTGCTATAAACCTAAGGTTAGAACATCAAAAGGATATATCATGGATATTGAGAAAGTCTTCAAAGCAAACGATCGAGTGCTCCCATAAAACGAACACGAGAGGCTCCAATCGTGAAGATCATGATCATCTAAAGTCCACAATTCACAAACAACCATGGAACAAAGGTTGGAAGGGCACAAATCCCCACACGTTACTACATTAGAAAGCGATAATATATACATAGGATAAGCATGGGACTCCCCCACGAGGCACCTCGTTTTTGATTACCGAGTCATGAGCTCGACTCGATCCCCTCAATACTAATTATCATTGGGGAAAGTGATTTGGTCGAGGTAGTTCAAGGATGGAACTTCCCCGCCAAAGTAGTGCTTCAACCTATGTCCATTCACCTTGAAATTGGGGCCATCATTTTGAGCTAGCTCGATGGTCCCATATGGAAATACTTGAGTCACGGTGAATGGACCAGACCAACGGGATTTCAATTTATCGGAAAAGATTTTCAAGCGAGAATTAAAAAGCAAAACTTGATCGCCAATGTTAAAAAGCCGGTTTTTAATTTTAGAATCATGCAACTTTTTAGTTTTTTCTTTATAAATTAATGAATTTTCATAATCAATATCCCTTAATTCATCCAATTCATTTAATTTCATTTTCCGGTGTTTTCCCGCGGTCTCCATATCATCATTACAATGCTTTAGGGCCCAATAAGCCTTGTGTTCCAATTCAATAGGCAAGTGGCAATTCTTCCCATACACAAGCTTATAGGGAGTGCACCCAATGGGCGTCTTATAAGCGGTCCTAAAGGCCCATAAAGCATCATCCAACTTATCCGACCAAGATTGTCGGTTTTCCCCTACGGATCTCTCCAAGATCCTTTTCAACGCTCGGTTTGAAACCTCGACTTGCCCACTCGTTTGTGGGTGATAAGCCGTAGAAAGCCGATGTGTAACCCCATATTTCCTTAGGACCCTTTCGAATTGGTCGTTACAAAAATGAGTTCCACGATCGCTTATGATCGCACGAGGGGTTCCAAACCAAGAAAACAAGCTTTTCAAAAACATGACTACCACACGAGCATCATTGGTGGGCAAAGCCTTAGCTTCCACCCACTTAGATAGGTAGTCAACCGCAACGAGGATATACTTATTACCACGAGATGATGGGAACGGCCCCATAAAGTCTATACCCAAACGTCAAATATCTTACACACTTGGATGATGTTTTGTGGCATTTCATCTTTTTGTGAGGCGTTTCCTTGTCGTTGGCATGAATCACAAGACTTCACAAGGTCTTGTGCATCTCGGTAAATAGTAGGCCAAAAGAATCCGGCATCAAACACCTTTTTAGCCGTGAGATTAGCACCGTGGTGACCACCCGTGGGTCCCTCATGGCAAGCTCTAAGGATGTTAGAAGCTTCGGTGCCAAATACACAACGTCGGATGATTTGATCCGTACAAGTTCGAAACAAGTAAGGGTCGTTCCAAAAGTAGAACTTGACGTCACGAAAGAATTTTCGTTTTTCTTGAGTCGTCATACCCTTGATGATGAAGTTACCCGCATGGTAATTTGTGATGTCCGCAAACCATGGGGTGGAAGGATCAAGCTTAAAATTCACTACACCAAGTGTCTCGAGCGGAAATGTTTCGGTGATTTCCTTGGGCTCGTAAATACTTTGGTGAGGATCTTCCAAACGAGAAAGATGATCGGCCGCTAGATTCTCGGCTCCTTTTTTGTCAACAATTTTGTGGTCAAATTCTTGAAGGAGGAGAATCCAACGAAGTAATCTGCGCTTAGCATCTTGCTTAGCCATGAGATACTTGATAGCCGAATGATCCGTATACACTATGTATTTCATCAAGACGAGAGAAGGTCGAAATTTCTCAAATGCATACACCACGGCAAGGAACTCCTTCTCCGTTGTAGTGTATTTAAGTTGAGCCTCAGTCATCGTCTTGCTAACATAGTGAATAGGCAAGAAGTGCTTTTCATGACGTTGCCCCAAAACGGCCCCAATAGCGTAATCACTAGCATCACACATGAGCTCAAAGGGGAGATTCCAATTGGGAGCAACAAGAATGGGAGCTTCGGTAAGTTTCCTCTTAAGGATTTCAAAGGCTCGTACACAATCTTCGTCAAAGACAAAACGTGCCTCTTTTTCAAGAAGATGTGTAATGGGTCGAGAGATCTTTGAAAAATCCTTGATGAATCGACGATAAAAGCCCACGTGGCCTAGGAAACTCCTAACTCCCTTAACGGTTTTGGGATGAGGTAATTTGGCGATGACGTCTACCTTAGCTTGATCAACCTCAATCCCCGCTTGTTGGGTCAAAAGTTGATGAGTCAAACACTATGGAAACAAGAAAGACCAAATAGGACATTATCACTGCTAGAATTCCCACTGCTGGAGCCCCTGCTGGAGTACTATCCCTTGCTAGAGTACTATCCCCTGCTAGAGCAAGTTCCCCCTGCTGGAGTACTTGCCCCTGCTAGTGTACTTCCCACTGCTAGTGATAAGTATGAAGATTTGGTCAACACAGGATAAGAATGAATAAGTCAGTTTTGATTTAGTCATTAATACTTTATTTAGTTTCCATGTATCTCTGGGTTCCTTAAGTTATAAAAGGAACCACCAGGCATAGGTTTTATTAATTACTTCCAATACACAAAATGTAACCTACTGCTTGTTTGATCTCTAGGTGTGGGATTCAATGTACACACACCTAGAGTAGTTTGTGTTAATCACATAATACAAACTCTCTTTGGGAATCTTTCATCTTTGTTAAACATCTTGTTCTAGATTAATTGTGCAATTCCGCTATGTTAATTCATGTGTATAATTGATCATCCTATATAAAACGGTTTCGACTGTTTGAGTCTAACGATCTTGGATTCAACATGTGGTATCAGAGATGAATTGATTTACGTTACTGAAGAGGTTTTAGGGGTTTGTGTTGAAACCCTAGATGAATTGATTTATGTTACTGACTAAAACCGAATTGCAAATAATCAGGTATTAAAGACGTGTGAATATATTGTTTTATTATTTAATCGAACAGATTGATTGGTATATACCCATCGAATGTTTAATTAATTAGTAAAAACAAATCAATTTCAACCGGTATAAAAGACGTGGAAAGAATCAATAAATGTTGGTTGTTTAGAAAATTGATTTATGCAATTGTATATTCACACGAAGGACAATCTGTGTTCACACGTTTGCGTTGAGAAAACGCTATAACAAATAAAGACGAGGGTACATAAAAGGGAACAGGTGGACGATCGTTTGGATATAGTCACAGCAGATAAAGACGAAACAGAAAGGTTCGTATCTCGTGTTGTTGATGTGATTCATTTGAGATCCACTAATAAATATGTGCACGTGATGTTTTCTATGGTTTACTTTTGTCCTACTCCGATTGTTACATAATGACGACATCTGATTTATGTGACAATAAGTGTGTGGGTCCAAGAATGAAGTCATTCACGTGTGATGTTTTGGCCCAATTCATTCAAACAGTCAAAAGGACAAAATGCAATTATGGTCCCATGATACAAATTGGTTATATACGTTTGGATTCATTAATTGGTTTTGGGAAAGTGTTGTGTTCACACGGATTATATTTTGTCCAAGGTTATTGATTACGTTGGTGGTCCCAGGGGGTTGAACAAAGACAACTTATTCACATGTTTATGAAAAAGTGGTTTCGTTGTGTGTGACAGCTAATACGACAAAAGCAATGAGAGGTTAGTATTTTGGTTTGTCTACAGTCACGTGATGTTGTTTCCTTTGGTGTTATATCAAAATATCATGGACGTGTGCTAATGGTCGTGGGGCAGACTTTGAGCCTACATGATATATTTTGCCAAAGTTCGTTCACAAGCAGATTACTAAAGAAAAGGAGGCCTACCAAGTTAATGTGATGTGATGCTTTTAAAAAAAGCATAAAATGACGTGGGATGCACAAACAGTAGGGTATGACTTTTATTTTCATTTGTTTTGTTACTTTTCTGTTATAAATTCATTCCCATTTTTTATGGGTTTGGCACAGTTAATAACAAAAACAGTGGCATTAAAAGTTCCCCCTGCTTGTGAAAAAGTTCCCCCTGCTTTCATTAAAAGAAGCCCCTGCTACGATCCCCTGCCTTCAACAGTTCCCCCTGCTTTCATAAATAGGTTCCCACTGTTTTTGAAAGTTCCCCCTACTGTCAGATATGAGTTTTGGGACAGCAAGGTTTTGGAGTTTGGTATATTCACAGCAACTGGTCTTAAAGGTAATAAAGGCTCGTTTTAATTTTATTGATTACGATGAAAAGTTTTTATTATTTATTTGAAGATGAAGGAGATTTTCGCGGGTATGGGTTTTATGCTTAAACGCTTAGTGACGAAGTGATACAAGATCTGGAAATGTGTGATTTTTCTTATGGTACTCTATGCACATATTTTCTATCACTTGAAGGAGTTACATTATCGCGCTTAGTGTCTCATTTTCATGAGGATTTTGTATATATGAAGCATTTTGTCACATGGTTAGTGCAAGTTATAGAATACAATTTCGGGTTATTCTTCTTCATCATCAAGTAAGTTATAATTCATGTTCTTCATACGTAATCATTACATAAAGCCTACAGAATTGAAGATTCATCAATGACTAGCACACTTTAAGGGGAAGTTCATTTGATAAAGTGTTAGTCATTTACATATGACATTGAAGTGAAGGTTTTCGTTACTGCTTATTGGTACTACGACAACTAATGTGAGTATAAAATCATTTTTTATTAGGATCCTAGGCCTATGTGCTTCATGGAGGGTATTTTGAAAGGTGGACTGCTTGGGTTAGAAGTATGGTATTGGTTAGTAGTAGTCGAAAATCAAGGTTGTTCACATAGAAGACCCCTATTTGATCATGTCAAAAAGGGGAAGTTGTCTACAAAGAATGTTCAGCCTGTTGATCCTTGATGTTGTATGCTTAAGGGGAAGTGTTTTGACATCATCAACTAGGGGAAGATTGTTGGGTCAAAAGTTGATGAGTCAAATCACCATGGAAACTAGAAGGACCAAATATGGCATTAGGAAAGAGTTCAAGCTGGTGGAGGAAATACAAGAGAGTTACCCCTGCTAGTACATGATCCCACTGCTTGAAGATTCCCCTGCTGGAGTTCCCACTGCTGGAGTTCCCCCTGCCATATATAATAAAAGATGGAGATTTGGTCAAAGTAGTGATAAGAATGAATATTTCTGTTTTGATTTAGTCATTATTATCTTATTTAGTTTCCATGTATTCCTGGTTTCCTTAATCTATAAAAGGAACCACCAGCCGTAGGTTTTAATCATCAGTTCCAACACACAAAATGTAACCTACTGCTATTATGATCTCTAGGTGTGGGATTCAATGTATACACACTTAGAGTGATTTGTGTTAATGATTAATACAAATCCTTTTGGGAATTATTCATCTTTGTTAAACATCTTATTCATGATCATTGTTCTTATTCCGCTATGTTATCATATGAATGATGATCAACCTAGATAAAACGGTTTCAACTGTTTGAGTCTAAAGATCTTGGATCAACACCAAAACACAATAAAAACACAAACCACGCATAATTCCGACTTTTACGACATAAATCACACGTTTTGGTCTTGTTTTTAATGGAAATAAGTGGTAAAAGGATAAGTGTTTTCACATTTATTAAATCCCCTACACTTGACCATTGCAATGCCCTCATGTAATGCATTAATTTTAAAGCATGGTTTACATTTTCCATCATAAATAACCCACCTTGGCCTTTATTAAACACTAAACATGAAAAGAGAGAACAAGTAAAGAAATTAAAAACTTACATTGGGTTTTGGCGGCCATGAACGTTTATCATCCTCAAGTTTCACGTTCCCCATACCAAGCTTAAAAACTAGATCATTGTTATTATAAGTTAGCAAACTATCACGAACTCATGTGGGCCAATTACTCACTTAGACTCCCTTATTCCTAGGTGTATCTCTTATATTTTATTTTTGTCTTGAATGATCACGAGGATGCATTGTTTGACTTATTTCGATAGTTATTTAGTCCGAAAATAAAGTGAACGATTTAATCAATAGTTAGCTAAAGGACCAAATCTTTTAAAACTGCTTCTCGGGACCTCATAAAGTTCATATCTTGGCATAACTTGCTTCACGTTTTGAGACCTTTCTCGGACCGATATTTGGCAGCGACTTCATACTTCAAATCTTTGAGAGACGTTCTTGAAATAATGGTCTTCTCTTCATAATAGGAATTTCTTCACTTGAAGTTTAGAGAGATTCTTCATCTTTGGACCACGACTTCTTCATTTTTCTCCAATCTTTATTTTGGACTTCGATATACAACGATCCGCCTCCTTTTAGGACTTGGATCTATTTATCCTCATACCTTGTTAGGGTCTTTTCGGATAGACTTCTCCATGACTTTTGGGGAGTTCTTGCTTTTCGTCGTGTGTCTCGATCCTTCATATTGATTTTCGATAAATGATTCTTCACATCACTTTTGGATCTTTAGCAACAAACTGTAGCCCTCATGCCTTGTTAGGGCCTTTTTGGACTCGCCAATCTTCGCATCCCGCTTCAATAAGTTATGCCTTGGCTATGAACTCTAATCCGTACCGAGCAACTTTTAAACGATCTGGGGCTAGAAGCTAAGTAACCTTTTAAATCGTACAACATTATTTATTGCAGATAAATTTATTAACAAGCGGAGGGAGAATAGGCTTATAATTAACTCACATAAATTCAGGAAAGAATACTGAACTTATAATTGACTCTATCATCTCTCGTTCTCCAAAATTTAAAATCTCAAGGGTTCTCCACAATTTAAAATCTCAAGGAATGAGACTCGTGGATGCTTAGCCTATTAAATCAAAGTTTTGGGTTTTCGAGTCGCTTATAGGATCTTGCAAATTCTTAGACTTTTTCAAGATTTAGAAATCGCATTTTAAAGTTCCCTTGATAAACGACTCTCTAGGATCAATTATAGGAACTTGCGAAAAGTTCTTGTTCTTAACCCGTGAGAGTTAAGACTTTCGCATTTTATAGCTCCCTATATAAAAGCCTAACAAAACTTGACTTAAACACGTTAAGGATACTAGCTAGAGTAAACTTAGGTAAGTAAACTCGGGTTGAGTCATAAATGTTCACGACTAAGAAAAATCTAAAACCACTTTATTGAAAATATATTCTAGCAATGGAAACATAACAAAGGCAAATACAACTATACAACTAGGCCAAAATAGATTTAAAATTTTGAAAAATGTCGAAAAATCAAATTTTCCGGTTAAAATGAGGGCAAATTCATGGAAAAGACCACTTACTTCGATAGAAGTCTCCCCTACACTTGAGATAAACATTGTCCTCAATGTTTAAGCATATGGGAGTAAACTCCCCTACACTTATGACATTGTGTACTTTGTTTAAATCTTGCTAAGGAAAGGACAACTAAAGTGAATTCAATGTGAACATATATAAAATATGAAATATTGAATCACGAGAGTTTTAGGATAGAACCGGGAAGTTGGGAACACGGTATCCCGGTTCGTCAAAAGTCATCAAGATGCTCGCTGAAGCTTTAATCCCTACACAGCACAAGAAACAAGACAACAAACACATACGGGGCTCCCCCTACACTTATTATGAAAGCAGTAAAGGATAGATCACGGGTTGCCTCCCGAGAAGCGCTTGTTTTTGTTCACCGAGTCACGAGCCTGACTCGACCCAATTTTAGTTCATGGGAAACGTGGTGAGGGATGGAATCATCTCAGGAGAGATGTCCTCACCAAAGTACAGCTTCAGACGCTGGCCATTCACCTTGAAGTTGGGCCCATTTGGCTGAGAAAGCTCAATGGTCCCATATGGAAATACTTTGGCGACGGTGAATGGACCAGACCAGCGGCTGTTCAACTTGCCAGAGAAGATCTTCAACCGAGAGTTAAAGAGTAAGACTTGATCACCAATGTGGAACTCTCGGTTCTTGATTTTTGCGTCATGAATGATCTTCGTCTTCTCCTTGTAGATCAGCGAATTCTCATAAGCTTAATTCCTCAGTTCATTTAGCTCGTTGAGTTGAATCTTACGATGATCACCGGCTTTGTTGATGTCGAAGTTAGCCCACTTCAAGGCCCAGTGCGCCTTATGTTCCAGCTCGATTGGGAGGTGGCAGGCTTTTCCGTACACAAGACGATAAGGTGTACAACCGATCGGGGTCTTATAAGCAGTACGGAAAGCCCACAGAGCATCATCTAACTTATCGGCCCACGCGGCGCGATGCTCTCCCACAGTACGCTCCAAAATTCGCTTCAAGCCACAGTTGGATATCTCGGCTTGCCCATTGGTTTGGGGATGATAGGCGGTGGAAAGACGGTGATTGACACCATACTTAGCCATGACTCTTGCAAATTGATCGTTGCAAAAATGAGTCCCGCGGTCACTGATAATAGCACAAGGAACGCCAAATCGAGCGAAAAGCTGCTTCAAAAAGTTCACAACCACCCTCGCATCATTCGTAGGAAGAGCCTTAGCTTCAACCCATTTAGAAACGTAGTCGACAGCGACGAGGATGTACTTGTTCCCTTTGGATGATGGAAATGGCCCCATAAAGTCAATGCCCCATACGTCAAAGATTTCACATTCCTGTATGAAATTTTGAGGCATCTCATCCTTATGTGTGATCTTGCCTTGGCGTTGGCAAGCATCACAATGCTTAACCATTTCGTGAGCGTCACGATAAATGGTGGGCCAATAGAATCCGGAATCAAACACTTTTTTAGCGGTGTAGTTGGGACCAAAGTGACCACCGGTGGGTCCTTTGTGGCAAGCTTGGAGGATGTCGAAAGCTGCCGGTCCGTCAACACATCGACGAATGATCAGATCAACACATTGTTTAAATAGAAAAGGGTCATCCCAAAAGTAAGTCTTAACATCATTCAAGAACTTCTTCTTTTGTTGGGATGTTAACCCTTTGATGAGAATACCACCCGCTAAGTAGTTTGCAATGTCCGCAAACCACGGGGTGCCATCAAGATTGAGATTAATAGACATTAAGGTCTCCAGGGGGAAAGAGTCATTGATCTCTTTGTTCGGATGATCCCCTTGATATGGATCCTCAGGTCGACTCAGATGATCCGCGGCCAGGTTTTCGGCTCCTTTCTTGTCGCGAATTTCAATGTTGAATTCTTGAAGGAGTAAAACCCAACGAAGAAGTCTTGGCTTAGAATCATGCTTTGTCATCAAGTACTTCAACGCGGAATGGTCCGTGTATACGATGGTGGGGGATAAAACAAGATAGGGGCGAAATTTCTCAAAAGCATAGACAACAGCTAAAAGCTCTTTTTCGGTTGTCGTATAATGCAATTGAGCCCCCGTCATCGTTTTGCTAGCATAGTGGATTGGTTGGAAGTGTTTATTCACTCGTTGGCCCAAAACCGCACCAATAGCAAAGTCGCTAGCATCGCACATCAACTCAAAAGGCAGCTCCCAATTAGGGGTAACCAAGACCGATGCCTTAGTGAGCTTATCCTTAAGAAGATTGAAGGCTTCAATACACTCTTTAGAAAAGATAAAAGGAGTATCTTTTTCCAAGAGGTGGGTCATCGGGCGAGCGATTTTAGAGAAATCCTGAATGAATCGATGATAGAAGCCCGCATGACCCAGAAAACTTCTCACACCCTTCACGGTTAAAGGTGGAGGTAATTTGGCTATGACATCTACTTTAGCACGGTCGACTTCAAGACCGGCTTTAGAGATTTTGTGTCCTAGCACAATGCCTTCTTTTACGATAAAATGGCATTTTTCCCAATTCAGAACAAGGCGAGTGTCTTCGCACCGCTTAAGCATACGTTCCAAATTGGCAAGGCAAGAAGATAAGGAATCCCCAAAGACCGAGAAATCATCCATGAAGACTTCCATGGTTTGCTCAACCATGTCATGGAAGATAGCCAACATGCACCTTTGGAAGGTCCCGGGGGCATTGCATAAGCCAAAAGGCATCCTTTTGTAAGCAAATGTGCCGTAGGGACAAGTGAATGTTGTCTTCTCTTGATCTTGGGGATCGATGGGTATTTGGAAATAACCCGAGAAACCATCAAGAAAGCAGTAATATTCATTACCCGCTAGACGTTCAAGCATTTGGTCCATGAAAGGTAGAGGGAAATGATCCTTTCTCATGGCAAAATTGAGTTTGCGGTAGTCTATACAAACTCTCCACCCAGTACCGAGACGGGTAGGAATTAACTCGTTGTTTGCATTAGGCACAACGGTGATTCCGCCTTTCTTAGGCACACAATGGACTGGACTAACCCATGGTGAATCCGAAATAGGTTAAATCATACCCGCATCAAGAAGTTTGATAACCTCTTTTTTGATGACTTCATGGATTTTAGGATTCACCCTTCGTTGGCTTTGAATTGTGGGCTTAAAGTCGTCCTCCATGAGAATTTTATGTGTGCAGAAGTGAGGATCAATTCCACGGATGTCAAAGATTTTCTAAGCGATAGCTTTTTTATGCTTCTTCAACACGGCGACAAGTCGGGCTTTTTCGTCTTCTTTCAGATCCTTTATGATGATGACCGGTAACTTCTCGTTGTCTTCCAGGAAAACGTACTCAAGATGAGGAGGTAGGTCCTTAAGCTCAAGATTAGGAGGATCCTCAATAGATGGTGTAACTAACGATGGATCATCATTAGTCACCTCTTTAGGAGAAGGAGGAGAAAATGGGTCCTCATTGAGAAGTCTCTCAATGGTACGAATGTCTTCATCCCAATTGGTGGACAAATTATCATACTTAATATCAAGAGGACCCAAGCTAGCTTCGAAATCATCCAAGTCACTTTCTCCAAAAGGAGTCAATGCCGGATCAATTGAGGCAACGATCTCAACATTGGGTAGAGAAGAAAGAGTACTTTTGCAAGCATCATGAAAATGTTCTTCACAAGCCTCATCGAGAACATCAATAGCATTAACACTCTCATATGAATAAGGTTGCTTATAAATCTTACCCATGTTGAAGACAATTTAATCGTCACCAACTCTCATGATTATTTCGCCCGCGGCGACATCAATGAGAGTGCGACTGGTCCTCAGGAATGGACGTCCAACGATTAATGGAACACGAGGATCCATCTCGTAGTCAACGACAACAAAATCCGCCGGGAAGGTGAATTTGTCAACGCCAACGAAGACATCTTCGGCTATCCCCACTAGATAAGCAACCGTACGGTTGGCTAATTCCAAAGTCATTTTGGTGGGGACTAGCTCGGGGAGAGATAATTGCTTCCAAACACTTAAAGGCATTAAGTTTATACTGGCATCTAGATCGGCTAGGGCCATGCAATTCTCTACTCCCGGGAAGTTGCAAGGAATCAAGAAGCGACCCGGATCACCAAGTTTGGTGGGCAATTTCCTTAAGAGCACTTCGGAGCAGTTCTCATTAAGTTGGGTCTGAGCGATGTCAAGATGCTTTTCCTTATCACTTAGAAGATCTTTAAACATCTTAGCGTATTTGGGCATGTGAGCGAGAGCCTCGGCAAAGGAGATGTTAAAATTCAATTGTTTAAACATTTTTAGAAAGTTTGAAACCTGAACATCATCCTTGCTCTTTTGCTTCTCTTTCCTCAACCCTGAAGGATAAGGTATATTGGATGAAGAAGAAGTCTTTAAGGGAATAGGATCACTTACAACCACGGGTGGTGGGGAAATGGGGATAGAAGGTGAAGGAGGTGGGGAAAGTTGCTCTTTTTCCTTGTTCACAATCACGGGTGGTGGGGAAATGGGGATAGAAGGTGAAGGAGGTGGGGAAAGTTGCTCTTTTTCCTTGTTCACAATCACGGGTGGAGGTGTAGGAAGCTCAGGTTCCATATAACCTTTTCCACTACGAGTGGTGATTGCTTTCATCTCCCCTCTTGGATTCGCAACAGTATTACTCGGAAGAGTACCCGAAGAAGAGGGTTGATTACCTTGGATGAGCGAACCAATCATATCGCGAAGGTGAACCGCTTGACTATTAAAAGAGTCTCTCATGTTTGGATTAATTTCATTGCTATGTTTTGCCATGTCATTCCTTAGCTCGGCTCGAATATCATTCCCTTGTTTTGCCATTTCGCCCTTCAAGTTGCGGACTTGACTCTTAAGATTCGTCACCATCTCCCGATTAGTCTTCATGAATGTCTCGACGTCTGGACTCACTGCCATCGGTTGATTGAGAGGTGGAGCTTGGTAAGCATGAGAATTTCCTTGAGGTGGGTATGGGTGTCGTTGGGATTGATATTGATTGTTTGCACGAGGTTGGGATTGGTTGTAGCTTTGTTGTTGGTTTTGGTTTGCAGGAGGGAAACCGGGAGGAGCAAGATAATTGTTGGAACGATAACTTAGCAAGCCACGGTCTCCTTGAGGGCGGGCTTGATAGCCTCCTGTGGGATAAGTGCCGTAAGCTGCGTTAACGTTTTCAGAAAAAATTGCCTTGGGTAGAAGGACAATCATTGTAAGAATGAGGACCACCACATGTGTCACAAGAAATAGCAACAACTTTAGCTTGTTGAAAGTGGTTTGTGGCCATGGTCATAAAATTCTTGTTCATCTCAGCGAGTTATCAAGAAATTTCAGTCATTTCAGGATTGGAGGTAGTAGAAGAAACATTGACTCTCTGATTAGATCTTGAGGATGCGGATGAATCCCAATTCTTGTGGTGAGTAGTCATGTTTTCGATCAACTCTCGGCACTCCTCCGGTCTCCTTTTCATAAAGGTACCACCGGCGGCGGCATTGATCGTGTCACGATCACGAAAAGTGAGACCATTGTAGAAGGTGTCAATGAGAGTGACGGGGAGCATATTGTGATTTGGACAGCGGTCGATCAAATCATTGTATCGTTCCCAAGCATCAAAGAGCGATTCATCAGTCTCTTGCATGAATCCACTGATTTGGTTACGAAGGCTAGTGACCATGGATGGGGGAAAGTAGCGCGATAAAAAGCGTAGAGTCATGTCATTCCACGTATGAATAGAATTCTTAGGAAGACGGTCAAACCATTTTTCGGCATGGTGAGAAAGCGAGTGGGGAAAAAGTTGAAGGCGAAGGTCATCCATAGAAACACCGGGGCACTTCATGCTTTGGGTAATGGTAATGAATTTGTCGATGTGTTTGTTGGCATCATCATCCGGAATTCCACGAAATGGGTTACTTTGCACTTGCTGGATCATGTGATGCTTCAACGAAAACTCCTGAGCCGTGACGTGCATTGGCGCAATCGGGCCTCCGCGTCCGTTCATGGTAGGTTGACACAATTCCTCCATTGTTCGTAAATCAGGTAGGTGGACATTGTTGTTGTTGTTGTTGTTGTTGTTGTTTAAATTGGGTAGAGGTGGGTTATTATTGTTGTTATTAACACCATCCATATCTAGATCTTCACGAGTCTCGGGCTCAGAATAGTTCGAAGATCTAGTACGCATACACCTGCACAAAAATATACACAAAGAATATCTATATAATCTTTTTGGTGCAAAACCTTTTGAAAAGAATTGCTTTTTATGATTTTTTTAATGTTTTTGTATTTTTGAAGAGTTTTATATTTTTTTGGATTTTTGAAATGTTTTTTAAAGCAAGGAAAATAACGTTCAAAGAACGGATCCCAAAATTCAATGCGTCTCTCACTAGAAATCGTTAATCGTAACGAAAAGAGCCGGCAGCGGCGCCATTTAATACTTGGCTTACCCTAGTATCAAAATTCGTAGTCCCAAGTCTTTTCGAATTGAAAACCGGTCTTAAGTGCGACTCAATCGTCTTTTGGTGAATCAAGAGAATGTTTTGGTTTGTTTGTCTAATTTAAACTATTAGCAAGTAATTAAAGTGTCGTTTTGTAAAATGGAAGAATAAAGATTAATACTAAAATGACGAGTAAAAATAAATGCTTGTAAATTTAAAGACTAGATTAAGAAAATGCTTTAACACTTAATAAAAACTAACACTTAGAAATTTAATGAAAATAATACACTAAACAAGCCTAATCGGAATAAGCCAAAAACAAGCCCAGATCGGAATATTTTCCGATCTGGTGGTCAGAATATGGGGGATGATGCAATCGGAATATCTACAAAAGGGGGCAATCGGAATGTAGGACAAGAGACCCGATCGGAATATTCAAATTTGCCCAATCGGAATAATAGGGAATGGTGCCTATCGGAATGTTCAACAAATTCCTTCAATCGGAATACTACACAAATGCTTAAATCAGAATATGCAGAAAAGCGCCAATCGGAATACACAAAAAGAGATCAGATCGGAAACTCAAAACCCTTTTCCGATTTTACAATCGGAAAGAGGGGTGGGGGGCTGCTCGGAATATGTAGATCGGAAAAGGGTTTATAACCTTTTCTGAAAATGGTGGAATTCATAAAAAGCTAAGGTAATAAGCTATTATAATGAGCTTATTCCCTAAACTAAAACGAACCAATACTAAATCGAATCAAATAATCACTATAATCAACTTATCTAGCTCGAAAATCGACAAACTTTTGGATCAAACAATAAAAATATGAACTTTTAAAGAAAGCTTTTTATAAGTAAATAAGCTAATCATGAAAATAAGCCAATAAGCACAAAAGTCTCAAAGCTTAATCAAATGAAAACTTATGAAATGATCAAAAGATTAAATTTTTAAGCACGAGATCATTTAGAACAACACGGATCATATGATAATCGCACCAAAATCAATCTAAAATCAAAGAAAAGTAGAATGAGATTAAGGATTAAAAGCTTAAAATAGAACTTTGATTAATGAAATAAGCAATACAAAATGTTTAATCTTGAAAGATTAAGAGAGAAGATGAAATTTAGTGAGAGAAAGTTTAAGACTTTATCTCTCTAAAACTAGAAAGAAAATGAAAAAGTGAAAACTAACTAAAAATTAACTAACTACCCTCCTAATGACTATTAGGAGGGTATTTATAGGGAAGGTGGAAGGAGTGCATGTGTTGCATCTTCTTTCTTGCTTTCTTCACGTCTTCTCGACTCGACTTTAATTCTTTGTCTTTTCTCGATGTCGTCTCGGGATTTGAACTTGTCTTTTAATTTTCTTCTTCTATTAGACTTAAATTCTTCGACTTCGTTAAACTTCCGTCTTTAGACTTTTTCTTCGATAAATCTTCAGAATAGGCCTTGGACTTCCGTTCTTTTTGCACTCTTGATCTTTTGACTTTGTCTTTTCTCGTTTTCTTCGATAAAAGCCCGTGAAAACCCGTGTTTTCTTCCTTTTTCATATTTTGGTCCTAAAACACAATAAAAACACAAACCACGCATAATTCCGACTTTTACGACATAAATCACACGTTTTGGTCTTGTTTTTATTGGAAATAAGTGGTAAAAGGATAAGTGTTTTCACACTTATTAGAAGAATTGGACAAGAAGGGAATATCAATTGTCAAATAAGACAAATTCCACAGATGAGTAAATTCAACTCAGAAGAATAGATGCTACAGGCACATATGTAGGTCTCCCTAACACTATGTCCCTATTTTTCACTTCTTGCAGATCTCATAAAATTTTATCTTTCACAATCTTCAAAGAAAATGTAGTGTTTATTCATTAGTTTTATGGTGACTACTAATCAGTCTTGCATGGTCCATTCCAAATTGTAATTAGGCGCGCAACTATATACAATTTCAAGATTAACGATGCAATACTCTTAAATAAGAATCAAAAATAAATTTACAAAGATTTTCTTTGTTATGAAAACAATTAAGTTTTACAAGGTGTTTTTAAACAACTTCATTTTGATAACGATTACTTATAAATCTCACTTTGAATAATCCGTATGATGATGAAAATTCAATTTTTCTCAAGGCATACGGTTTCATCTTATAAAAACAATGAGTGATCCGCAAAAGAGTGATGAAAAGTTGTTCACCAAGAACTAACTACTATACGATAGGAAATGAGCTTAGCCAATTAATCATGAGGTTCATGACCTCGATGGCACTCAAAAAGAATAATCCACAACGTAGCTCAATTAGAGGTGAGTACTTGTTCAATGGTTGCATAACTAATGCGAACATTAGGAAGAAGCAAGAAAAGATAGATATCATCGATACATGTAGAATTTAGCAATCAAAGGTAGTCTTTTCATTAATCACAAACAAGTCTAAATTGTACCGTAACACATTACGTGTCACTATGTCATACAATTCCAAGAACTCATCCTACCAAATGATGTCACAGTTAAGTTAGGGATTATTTTTAAAAGATACCACAATGAATACTAATCTACAAGAGTCATTAGGTGTTCCACATGTCTCGGAAGATCCATCGGTCTCAATTCAGAAGAAGATTTCTTCAATTTATTTCTTGGACACTGGGCATCCTCGTTAGTGGACAATGGCCTAGGAACAACACTTATCACAAACTAACAATCATTTAAAACCTTATAATTCAATCACAGGACTTAATGACCTCCTTTTAATAATCTCATATTCCATAAGGGTTAAATTTTACTTTATTTAAGTTTCAACCAACTCATACTCAATGTGATATCCTACATCATTCTCCAATACTTTCAACCTTATTCATAAATCTTAATAGGGCAATAAAAGATCGATATGAAAAACACTTAATTTCCAATCCTATAGCTCCTTCATCAATAGTTATCAAATGAGTCACTAGTATGAAATGACTCTCACATTCAATTAGATTTCTCGGAAAGGTACTAGTGGCATGAGGCTTTTGGGTAATGGTTCCAATGACAGCCTCAAGTGTAACATTCACCCTTTCGTTTTAATTTAAGAATTGGATGACAACAATTCAGATGACATCTTTCTAGGTGGCAACGTTTTGTCAAACTCCACTCTATAAGGAAAGATTTTCATGACATCGATATCAGATTTAATCT
This sequence comes from Glebionis coronaria, assembly GCA_025667525.1. NCBI lineage: Eukaryota > Viridiplantae > Streptophyta > Magnoliopsida > Asterales > Asteraceae > Glebionis > Glebionis coronaria. Next base: position 476,980,358 of record CM046877.1, read on the forward strand.
CGCCAATTCTTTTTCAATATCACAATCAACTAATATCTACATTTCTACGAGTATAAACCATTTGTTGGGATTATAAATATCCACAACTTGGTTTAGATCTAGGATAGCTAGAATTCCTACGAGAATAGCTTCGATTAATTTACTAGGGGATTTAGGGTTCCTTGTGACAATCTACGTCGTATAAATACCTCGTATAAATATCAAAATAATCATCAAACAATCATGTAATAAAATTACATCATATATATATATATAATCCAAGTTATATATATATATATATATATTAAAATAACACTTCTCAGTCTGGCCTTGTCGGTAACTCGGGAATTCTTCGGCACCATTATAGTCAAAAGATTTTTAGACATTTTGAGAAAAATATTTATAGTTAAAAGATTTTGAAATGTTTTATTCAAAACCTTGGTTTTAAAAATCTTTCATTCTCTATAACGAGAGCTCTGGTACCAAACTGTAACACCCCCAAATTTACACAATTCAATACAGCGAAAGACTCGTTGGTGTTACGGGATAGCACATTACTCACTTCATAGACAACGCTTAAAATCACGTCGTTTAATAATAAAGCATTTCCATTCATAAATATCAAAGTTACATAGGTCCCAAGTTATTGTATTTTATACAGGTTTTACAAAGCATTTGAATGGAAATTAATATTTAAGTGCGGGCCATGAATTCTTGTTGTCTTCCCGAGAATTACTTTCAAGTACCTGAGACAAAACATGTTAAAAGAAAGGGTCAGCGATAACGCCGAGTGAATTCATAGAGTTTAATGAAACCATTAATATATCATCAGTATATAATTATTACCGAAAATAATTTGGTACAAATCTTTGTAGTAGGCCATAAAATAGCCAAAGTCATTTTATACAAATCCTTATCAAAATCATAATATAGGATTTCGCCTTCAAAATCATTATACGAACCATTGTCGTAAAAATATCATACAATACGTTTTACAACGTTGTATAGAGTTAAATAAAAACCGTTGTATGAATATGCTTATGAAAACCAAAACACGAACATAATATCAATAGTAAGACCCCGTATTGCTAGTCAGGCAATATATCATAATTCGGTGCGTATAGCAGTATTTCGTTAATTGGATTATTATAAGCCGCATGACATTGTTACCTTACTACAAAAAACAACGGGTAGCTAGCCCGAAACTCAATTTTCACATCTAAGTTAGCGTGTCGTCACAAAGATCACGCTATGGAAATCTTCTCATACATAAATTCACTTACCAATCAATGTGGCACGACGGGGATCAACCGTCAAGGCGCGAACTGGGGTGATCGTCCCCAAATAGTACTATTATATGCATAAGCGTATACCAAATCTCGGTAGTTCACAATTCATGCTAATGGGACTTTTAGTGACATAACCTAACTTTAATAATCCATTTCATTTCATCTATCGGGTCATTTAATCATTCATCGGGTCATACAATCATTCGGGTCCAAATCAATAAACAAAAAATCGGGACAACTAGTGTCCTATTTTATAAAAACTAACATGTTATCTCCCTCGCGGGTTTATAAAACATTTCATAAAAACATTTAAAAGAGTGCGAGGCTATGAAGTCACGTTGATGTGAGAAGGCGGGTTATCGGCAATTCGGACGTACGGTACGTGCTTCAATCACGGAAACCTAGACAAATAATACTCGTCTTAGACTCTTGTCCAATGAATTTATAAAAATAACAATTATGTATACATATGATGATTATATATATATGATGATGATCAAGTGGGTTTACATATTCTCTTTTACTCATTTTAGTGTTTAAGTATTGGTAACTTCTTACTAGTTTACTAGTTTTACCTATTTACGTGTCTTAGGTCCAATAAGCCTATTATAAGTTTATTAACTTGTATTAATCCATTTCATACTTGTATTATCATTATTTATACTTTACATTTTGATCCCAGATGGGTTAAGCCCAATAAATAAGTTTATAAGTGTTTTAGTCCATTTTGTTGTATTATTAGTCCAATAACGTTAACTTAGCCCGTTAATGTCCGTATGTTATATAGTTCGGGTTTTATCGGTTTTTACTTGTATTAGATACTTATATATCAGTATATGACTTTTAAAAATTTTACATTAGACGGGTTTGATCGTCTAAGTTTTAATTGGCGAAAAACGTTAATTTTACGGTAATAGCCGAAAAAGTCGTAAAAACCATGTTTATAGTTTTATAACTTATAAAACTTATCAAACTACCATTTTTATAAAATTTCCATTTATTTATCCTTATACATATTTATATAAATGTATTATATAAGTTAGTGGGTTTTAGTTCACATTTTATACTATTTTTAGTTGAGTGCTTATATAATACTATTATACTTTAATTTCTCAAAATCTGATTTTTATTTTCATGTTCACCAAAACAGCCATATATAGAGTTCTATATAGAGATAAAAGCTCAAATTTTTATGACATAAACTACATGATATGTGCTCCATTTAACTCTTCTATAGATACTGTTGAATCATCCTCTAAATATTTTCTAAAAATCGTCTAAAACAGTGAACTCAGATTTGTACTCTAAACTTGTTTTGATCATATCTCACTCATCCTAATGATTCCATTGCATGGCCAACTCTCACATGTGTACAAGACATATTACTTACTGTATATCCATTTGTTCATGCCATTTTATCAGTTCATCACATGGTTCTTTACTGTTTTATACAGCCTACCATTTAAGCAAGATTAACCATTTTTACATATAGTTTTTCATCTTTTTACCCATGATTATCAACACCAAATCCCCACATAATATTTTTAATCATCATTCATCATCATATACATATACATAAATAAAGAAAATACAAGATTACATAATCAAAATAACAAGAGGATAGGAAGAAACAATCTCTATACCACCAAAGTGATGAAACGGTTGAGACTTTGGATGAACAAGGCTTGGTTTTGGTAACCAATCTTATGAAATATCAAGACCACCTTTAAGATTACCAAGGATATGAAGACACCTTCAAAAAATCAGCCCTAAACTCCTTGAAAATCAGCCCAAAGACCTCCATGAAAACTCCTTTTTATATGTTAAAATCACCTCCAATCTTCATCTTTTTGTGTAGTTATCAACATATGTTGATTATAGCCTTGGGTCATGGCTAGATTTTTTATCAAAGGGGTGGTTTATGGTGGATATAGGACGAATTTAGAGAGAGGGAGGAGAGGAAAATGGTGGTTTGCATGAGTTGCAAATGAAGTGAGTGGTTTTGGTGTGTAGTTTTGAGGTGGAGTAGTTGTGAGTTTAGCTTAAGTGTTAAGCTAGTTACAAGTGTATAAGCTTCCTTGTGAAGGTTTGACACCTCATGGGTGTTGGTAGCTAGTTTTGCCATCCCATATTGGGGGTGGGGCAAAAGTGGTTTTGTCTCATCCCCAATTATTTACGGGTACTCCTCGATTATAGTTTCCTCGATTTGTGTGCCTAATACTTCGCTTTTAGCTAGGTATAAAATCTTATCGTCCGAATCCTTTCGAATTGAAAACCGGTCTTAAGTGCGACTCAATCGTCTTTTGGTAAATCAAGAGAATGGTTTGGTTTGTTTGTTTTAAACTATTAGCAAGTAATTAAAGTGTCGTTGAGTTAAATGGAAGTTAAAAGATTAATTCTAAATGACGAGTAAAATAAATGCTAGCTCAACATAAAGATAAGATTAGAAAAATGCTTTAACACTTAATAAAAACTAACACTTAGAAAATTTCTAAAAATAAGTACCAAAAGAAAGTAAGATCGGAAAATCAAACAATGCAAACAATCGGAATGAGCCCAAAAGGAGTCCCGATCGGAATGTATTCCGATCGGTCAATCGGAATATGGTAACTTGGTAGTAATCGGAATATATAACAAGAAAGGATCAATCGGAATACTATTCAAGGGCACCGATCGGAATGAGGGGAAAACAGTTACAATCGGAATGCTAAACTGAAAAGCCCCAATCGGAATATGGGGAAATGGTGCCTATCGGAATGTCAATGAAGCTACAATCGGAATGAGCAAAAATCATCCAAATCGGAATATGCAGAAGGTGCACTCAATCGGAATAATACAAGTGGGAGTGATCTGAAAACGTTGGTTGCAAATCGGAACCACCAAAACCCTTTTCCGATTTGATCAATCGGAAAGAGGGGTATGTTGCTGCTCGGAAAAGGGACAAATCGGAAAGGGGTATTAAACTCCCTTTTCTGAAAATAATGGCATTTGGTTAAGCTAGATAATAAGCTAAGTTCAATAAGCTAATATCCAAAACTTAACAATCCGAATACTTAACCGAATCAAATAAGCACTTATCTCAACTTATTCAACTCGAAAATAAGCAACTTTTTAGATTAACAATAAAAACATAAACTTTTTAATAAAACTTTTTAATACGAAAAATAAGCTAATCATAAAAATAAGCCAATAAGCGCAAAAGTCTTAAAGCTTAATCAAATGAAAACTTATGAAATGATCAAAAGATCAACTTTTTAAGCACGAAATCAATTAGAACAACACGGATCACATGATAATCGCACCAAAATCAATCTTAAATCAAAGAAAAGTAGAATGAGATTAAGAAATAAAAGCTTAAAATAGAACTTGATTAATAAAAATAAGCAATACAAAGTGTTTAATCTTGAAAGATTAAGAAAAAGATGAAGTTTAGTGAGAGAAAGTTTAAGAATTTCTCTCTCTAAAACTAGAGAAAACTAAAAAAATGAAAATTAACTAAAAACTCTAACTACCCTCCTAATGACTATTAGGAGGGTATTTATAGGGAAGGTGGAAGGAGTGCATGTGTTGCATCTTCTTTCTTGCTTTCTTCTCGACTCGACTTTAATTCTTCGTCTTTGTCGTCTCGGGATTTGAACTTGTCTTCTAATTTTCTTCTTCTATTAGACTTAAGTTCTTCGACTTCGTTAAACTTCCGTCTTTAGACTTTTTCTTCGATAAATCTTCAGAATAGGCCTTGGACTTCCGTTCTTTCTGCACTCTTGATCTTTTGACTTTGTCTTTTCCCGTTATCTTCGATAAAAGCCCGTGAAAGCCGTGTTTTCTTCCTTTTTCATATTTTGGTCCTAAAACACAATAAAAACACAAACCACGCATAATTCCGACTTTTACGACATAAATCACACGTTTTGGTCTTGTTTTTATTAGAAATAAGTGGTAAAAGGATAAGTGTTTTCACACTTATTAAATCCCCTACACTTGACCATTGCAATGCCCTCATGCAATGCCTTAATTTTAAAGCACGGTTTACATTTTTCATCATAAATAACCCACCTTGGCCTTTATTAAATACTAAACATAAAAGACTGGAATAAGTAAAGAAATTAAAAACTTACATTGGGTTTTGGCGGCCATGAACGTTTATCATCCTCAAGTTTCACGTTCCCATACCAAGCTTAAAAACGAGATCATTGTTATTATAAGTTAGCAAACTATCACGAACTCCTGTGGGCCAATTATTCACTTAGACTCCCTTATTCCTAGGTGTATCTCTTATATTTTATTTTTGTCTTGAATGATCACGAGGATGCATTGTTTGACTTATTTCGATAGTTATTTAGGCCGAAAATAAAGTGAACGATTTAATCAATAGTTAGCTAAAGGACCAAATCTTTTAAAACTGCTTCTCGGGACCTCATAAAGTTCATATCTTGGCATAACTCGCTTCACGATTTGAGACCTTTCTCGGATCGATATTTGGCAGCGACTTCATACTTCGAATCTTTGAGAGACGTTCTTGAAATAATGGTCTTCTCTTCATAATAGGAATTTCTTCACTTGAAGTTTTGAGAGATTCTTCATCTTTAGACCACGACTTCTTCATTTTTCTCCAATCTTTATTTTGGACTTTGATATACAACTATCCGCCTCCTTTTTGGACTTGGATCTATTTATCCTCATACTTTGTTAGGGTCTTTTCGGATAGGCTTCTCCATGACTTTTGGGGAGTTCTTGCTTTTCGTCGTGTGTCTTGATCCTTCATATAGATTTTCGATAAATGATTCTTCACATCACTTTTGGATCATTAGCAACAAAATGTAGCCCTCATGCCTTGTTAGGGCCTTTTCGGACTCGCCAATCTTCGCATCCCGCTTCAATAAGTTATGCCTTGGCTATGAACTCTAATCCGTACCGAGCAACTTTTAAACGATTTGGGGCTAGAAGCTAAGTAACCTTTTAAATCGTACAACCTTATTTATTAGCAGATAAATTTATTAACAAGCGGAGGGAGAATAGGCCCATAATTAACTCACATAAATTCACGAAAGAATACCGAACTTATAATTGACTCTATCATCTCTCGTTCTCCACAATTTAAAATCTCAAGGAATGAGACTCGTGGATGCTTAGCCTATTAAATCAAAGTTTTGGGTTTTCGAGTCGCCTATAGTATCTTGCAAATTCTTAGACTTTTTCAAGTTTAGAAATCGAATTTTAAAGTTCCCTTGATAAACGACTCTCTAGGATCAATTATAGGAACTTGCGAAAAGTTCTTGTTCTTAACCCGCGAGAGTTAAGACTTTCGCGTTTTATAGCTCCCTATATAAAAGCCTAGAAAAACTTGACTTAAACACGTTAAGGATACTAGCTAGAGTAAACTTAGGTAAGTAAACTCGGGTTGAGTCAAAATGTTCACGACTAAGAAAAATCTAAAACCACTTTATTAAAAATTTATTCTAGCAACGGAAAGAAACTAAACATGATAAAGGAAAGTACGACTATACAACTAGGCCAAAATAGATTAAAAATTTTGAAAATGTCGAAAAATCAAATTTTCCGGTTAAAATGAGGGCAAATTCATGGAAAAGACCACTTACTTCGATAGAAGTCCCCCCTACACTTGAGATAAACATTGTCCTCAATGTTTAAGCATGTGGGAGTAAACTCCCCTACACTTATGACATTGTGCACTTTGTTTAATACTTGTTAAGGAGAGGACTACTAAAGTGAATTCAATGTGAACATATACAATATGAAATATGGAATCACGAGAGTTTAGGATAGAACCGGGAAGATGGGGACACGGTCTCACGGTTCGTCAAAAGTCATCAAGGTGGATCTTTGAAGCTTTAATCCCTGCACAGCACAAGAAACAAGACAACAAACAAATGCGGGGCTCCCCCTACACTTATTATGAAAGCAGTAAAGGATAGAACACGGGTTGCCTCCCGAGAAGCGCTTGTTTTTGTTCACCGAGTCATGAGCCTGACTTGACCCAATTTTAGTTCATGGGGAACGTGGTGAGGGATGGGATCATCTCTTGAGAGATGTCCTCACCAAAGTACAGCTTCAAACGCTGGCCATTCACCTTGAAATTGGGCCCATTCGGCTGAGAAAGCTCAATGGTCCCATAAGGAAAGACTTTGGCGACGGTGAATGGACCAGACCAGCGGCTCTTCAACTTGCCAGAGAAGATCTTCAACCGAGAGTTAAAAAGTAAGACTTGATCACCAACGTGGAACTCTCGGTTCTTGATTTTAGCGTCATGAATGATCTTCGTCTTCTCCTTGTAGATCAGCGAGTTCTCATAAGCTTCATTCCTCAGTTCATTTAGCTCGTTGAGTTGAACCTTGCGATGATCACCGGCTTTGTTGATGTCGAAGTTAGCCCACTTCAAGGCCCAGTGCGCCTTATGTTCCAGCTCGATGGGTAGGTGGCAGGCTTTCCCGTACACAAGACGATAAGGTGGACAACCGATCGGGGTCTTGTAAGCAGTACGGAAAGCCCACATAGCATCATCTAACTTATCGGCCCACGCGGCGCGATGCTCTCCCACAGTACGCTCTAAAATTCTCTTCAAGCCACGATTGGAAATCTCGGCTTGCCCATTGGTTTGGGGATGATAGGCGGTGGAAAGACGGTGATTAACACCATACTTAGCCATGACTCTTGCAAATTGATCGTTGCAAAAATGAGTCCCGCGGTCACTGATAATAGCACGAGGAACGCCAAATCGAGCGAAAAGCTGCTTCAAAAAGTTCACAACCACCCTCGCATCATTCGTAGGAAGAGCCTTAGCTTCAACCCATTTAGAAACGTAGTCGACGGCGACGAGGATGTACTTGTTCCCTTTGGAGGATGGAAATGGCCCCATAAAGTCGATGCCCCATACATCAAATATTTCACATGCCTGTATGAAATTTTGAGGCATCTCATCCTTATGTGTGATCTTGCCTTGACGTTGGCAAGCATCACAATGCTTAACCATTTCGTGAGCGTCACGATAAATGGTGGGCCATTAGAATCCAGAATCAAACACTTTCTTAGCGGTGTAGTTGGGACCAAAGTGACCACCGGTGGGTCCTTTGTGGCAAGCTTGGAGGATGTCAAAAGTTGTCGGTCCGTCAACACATCGACGAATAATCAGATCAGCGCACTGTTTGAATAGATAAGGGTCATCCCAAAAGTAAGTCTTAACATCATTCAAGAACTTCTTCTTTTGTTGGGATGTTAACCCTTTGATGAGAATACCACCCGCTAAGTAGTTTGAAATGTCCGCAAACCACGGGGTGCCATCAAGATTGAGGTTTATAGACATTAAGGTCTCAAGGGGGAAAGAGTCATTGATCTCTTTGTTCGGATGATCCCCTTGATATGGATCCTCAAGTCTGCTCAGATGATCCGCGGCCAGGTTTTCGGCTCCCTTCTTGTCACGAATTTCAATGTTGAATTCTTGAAGGAGTAAAACCCAGCGGAGAAGTCTTGGCTTAGAATCGTTCTTAGTCATCAAGTACTTCAACGCGGAATGGTCCGTATATACGATGGTGGTGGATAAAACAAGATAGGGGCGAAATTTCTCAAAAGCATAGACAACAGCTAAAAGCTCTTTTTCGGTTGTCGTATAATGCAATTGAGCCCCCGTCATTGTTTTGCTAGCATAGTGGATTGGTTGGAAGTGTTTATTCACTCTTTGACCCAAAACCGCACCAATAGCAAATTCGCTAGCATCGCACATCAATTCAAAAGGCAGCTCCCAATTAGGGGTAACCAAGACCGGTGCCTTAGTTAGCTTATCCTTAAGAAGATTGAAGGCTTCGAGACACTCTTTAGAAAAGATAAAAGGAGTATCTTTTTCCAAGAGGTGGGTCATCGGTTGAGCGATTTTAGAGAAATCCTGAATGAATCTACGATAGAAGCCCGCATGACCCAGAAAAGTTCTCACACCCTTCACGGTTGAAGGTGGAGGTAATTTGGCTATGACATCAACTTTAGCACGGTCGAATTCAAGACCGGCTTTAGATATTTTGTGTCCTAGCACAATGCCTTCTTTGACCATAAAATGGCATTTTTCCCAATTCAGAACAAGGCGAGTGTCTTCGCACCGCTTAAGCATACGTTCCAAATTGGCAAGGCAGGAAGAGAAGGAATCCCCAAAGACCGAGAAATCATCCATGAAGACTTCCATGGTTTGCTCAACCATGTCATGGAAGATAGCCAACATGCACCTTTGGAAAGTCCCGGGGGCATTGCATAAGCCAAAAGGCATTCTTTTATAAGCAAAGGTGCCATAGGGGCAAGTGAATGTTGTCTTCTCTTGATCTTGGGGATCGATGGGTATTTGAAAATAACCCGAGAAACCATCAAGAAAGCAGTAATATTCATTACCAGCTAAACGTACAAGCATTTGGTCCATAAAAGGTAGAGGGAAATGATCCGTTCTCGTGGCATCATTGAGTTTGCGGTAGTCTATACAAACTCTCCACCCAGTAACGAGACGGGTAGGAATTAACTCGTTGTTTGCATTGGGCACAACAGTGATTCCACCCTTCTTAGGCACACAATGGACTGGACTAACCCATGGTGAATCCGAAATAGGGTAAATCATACCCGCATCAAGAAGTTTGATAACCTCTTTTTTTATGACTTCATGGATTTTAGGATTCACCCTTCGTTGGCTTTAAATTGTGGGCTTAAAGTCGTCCTCCATAAGAATTTTATGTGTGCAGAAGTGAGGATCAATTCCACGGATGTCGGAGATTTTCCAAGCGATAGCTCGTTTATGCTTCTTCAACACGGCGACAAGTCGGGCTTTTTTGTCGTCTTTCAGATCCTTTGCGATGATGACCGGTAGCTTCTCGTTGTCTTCCAGGAAAACGTACTCAAGATGGGGAGGTAGGTCCTTAAGCTCAAGAGTAGGAGGATCCTCAATAGATGGTGAAACTAACGATGGATCATCATTAGTCACCTCTTTAGGAGAAGAAGGAGACAACGGGTCCTCATTGAGAAGTCTCTAAATAGTACGAATGTCTTCATCCCAATTGGTAGACAAATTATCATACTTAATATCGAGAGGACCCAGGCTAGCTTCAAAATCATCCAAGTCACTTTCTCCAAAAGGAGTCAATGCTGGAGCAATTGAGGCAACGGTCTCAACATTGGGTAGAGAAGAAAGAGTACTTTTGCAAGCATTATGAAAATGTTCTTCACAAGCCTCATCGAGAACATCAATAGTATTAACACTCTCATATGAATAAGGTTGCTTAGAAATCTTACCCATGTTGAAGACAATTTTGTCGTCACCAACTCTCATGATTATTTCGCCCGCGGCTACATCAATAAGAGTGCGACCGGTCCTCAGAAATGGACGTCCAACGATTAATGGAACACGGGGATCCATCTCGTAGTCAACGACAACAAAATCCGCCGGGAAGGTGAATTTGTCGACGCCAACAAAGGCATCTTCGGCTATCCCCACTGGATAAGCAACCGTACGGTTGGCTAATTCCAAAGTCATTTTGGTGGGGACTAGCTCGGGGAGAGATAATTGCTTCCAAACACTCAAAGGCATTAAGTTTATACTGGCACCTAGATCGGCTAGGGCCATGCAATTCTCTACTCCTGGGAAGTTGCAAGGAATCAAGAAGCGACCCGGATCACCAAGTTTGGTGGGCAATTGCCTTAAGAGCACTGCGGAGCAATTCTCATTAAGGTGGGTCTAAGCAATGTCGAGAAGCTTTTCCTTATCACTTAAAATATCTTTAAACATCTTAGCGTATTTGGGCATGTGAGAGAGAGCCTCGGTAAAGGAGATGTTAAAATTCAATTGTTTAAACATTTTTAGAAAGTTTGAAACCTGAATATCATCCTTGCTCTTTTGCTTCTCTTTCCTCAACCTTGAAGGATAAGGTATATTGGATGAAGAAGAAGGCTTTAAGGGAATAGGATCACTCACAACCACGGGTGGTGGGGAAATGGGGATAGAAGGTGAAGGGGGTGAGGAAAGTTGCTCTTTTTCCTTGTTCACAATCACGGGTGGAGGTGTAGGAAGCTCGGGTTCCATATAACCTTTTCCACTACGAGTGGTGATTGCTTTCATCTCCCCTCTTGGATTCGCAACGGTGTTACTCGGAAGAGTACCCGAAGCAGAGGGTTGATTACTTTGGATGAGCGAACCAATCATATCACGAAGGTGAAGAGCTTGATTGTTAAAAGAGTTTTGCATGTTTGCATTAATTGCATCACTGTGTTTGGCCATATCATTCCTTAACTCGGCTCGAATATCGTTCCCTTGTTTTGCCATTTCTCCCTTCAAGTTGCGGACTTGACTCTGAAGATTCGTCACCAACTCCCGATTAGTCTTCATAAATGTCTCGACATCTGGATTCACTGCCATCGGTTGATTGAAAGGTGGAGCCTGGTAAGCTTGAGAATTTCCTTGAGTTGGGTATGGGTTTCTTTGGGATTGATATTGATTATTTGCACGAGGTTGGGATTGGTTTGCAGGAGGGAAACCGGGAGGAGCAAGATAATTGTTGGAGCGATAACTTAGCAAGTTACGGTCTCCTTGAGGGCGAGCTTGATAGCCTCCCGTGGGATAAGTACCATATGATGCGTTAACGTCTTCAGAATAATTGCCGTGAGTAGAAGGACACTCATTGTAGGAATGAGGACCACCACATGTGTCACAAGAAATAGCAACGACTTTAGCTTGTTGAGTTTGGTTAGAAGTCAAAATTTGGAGACTTTTGTTAATATCAAGAATAGCACGTTCCAAAACAGACGAGTTGGTGGTGGAAGAAGTAGATGAAACATTGACTCTCTGATTAGATCTTGAGGATGCGGAAGAATCCCAATTCTTGTGGTGAGTAGTCATGTTTTCAATCAACTCTCGACACTCCTCCGGTCTCCTTTTCATAAAAGTACCACCGGCGGCGGCATTGATCGTGTCACGATCACGAAAAGTGAGACCATTGTAAAAGGTGTCAATGAGAGTGACGGGAGCATATTGTGATTAGGACAGCGGTCGATCAAATCATTGTAGCGTTCCCAAGCATCGAAAAGCGATTCATCATTCTCTTGCATAAATCCACTGATTTGGTTACGAAGGCTAGTGACCTTAGATGGGGGAAAGTAGCGCGATAAAAAGCGTTGAGTCATGTCATTCCACGTATGAATAGAATTCTTAGGAAGACGTTCAAACCATTTTTCGGCATGGTGAGAAAGCGAGTGTGGAAAAAGTTGGAGGCGAAGGTCATCCATAGAAACACCGGAGCACTTCATGCTTTGGGTCATGGTAATGAATTTGTCGAGGTGTTTGTTGGCATCATCATCCGGAATTCCACGAAATGGGTTCGTTTGCACTTGTTGTATCATATGATGCTTCAACGAAAACTCCTGAGCCGTGACGTGCATTGGCGCAATCGGGCCTCCGCGTCCGTTCATGGTGGGTTGGCACAATTCCTCCATTGTGCGTAGATCAGGTAGGTGGACATTGTTGTTGTTGTTATTATTATTATTATTCAAATTGTGTTGAGGTGGGTGATTATTGTTGTTGTTAACACCAGCCATATCTAAATCTTCACGAGTCTCGGGCTCAGAATAGTTCGTAGATCTAGTACGCATGCACCTGCAGAAGAAAAATATACACAAAGAGAATACCTATATAATATTTTTGGTTTTTATAGGTTTTTTAATGTTTTTGTATTTTTGAAGAGTTTTATTTATTTTTTAGGATTTTTGAAAAATTTTGAAGCGAGGAAAATAACGTTCAAAGAACGGATCCCAAAATTCAATGCGTCTCTCACTAGAAACCGTTTATCGTAACGAAACGAGCCGGCAGCGGCGCCATTTAATACTTCGCTTTTAGCTAGGTATAAAATCTTATCGTCCGAATCCTTTCGAATTGAAAACGGTCTTAAGTGCGACTCAATCGTCTTTTGGTAAATCAAGAGAATGGTTTGGTTTGTTTGTTTTAAACTATTAGCAAGTAATTAAAGTGTCGTTGAGTTAAATGGAAGTTAAAAGATTAATTCTAAATGACGAGTAAAATAAATGCTAGCTCAACATAAAGATAAGATTAGAAAAATGCTTTAACACTTAATAAAAACTAACACTTAGAAAATTTCTAAAAATAAGTACCAAAAGAAAGTAAGATCGGAAAATCAAACAATGCAAACAATCGGAATGAGCCCAAAAGGAGTCCCGATCGGAATGTATTCCGATCGGTCAATCGGAATATGGTAACTTGGTAGTAATCGGAATATATAACAAGAAAGGATCAATCGGAATACTATTCAAGGGCACCAATCGGAATGAGGGGAAAACAGTTACAATCGGAATGCTAAACTGAAAAGCCCCAATCGGAATATGGGGAAATGGTGCCTATCGGAATGTCAATGAAGCTACAATCGGAATGAGCAAAAATCATCCAAATCGGAATGTGCAGAAGGTGCACTCAATCGGAATAATAGAAGTGGGAGTGATCGGAAAACGTTGGTTGCAAATCGGAACCACCAAAACCCTTTTCCGATTTGATCAATCGGAAAGAGGGGTATGTTGCTGCTCGGAAAAGGGACTAATCGGAAAGGGGTTTTAAACTCCCTTTTCCGAAAATAATGGCATTTGGTTAAGCTAGATAATAAGCTAAGTTCAATAAGCTAATATCCAAAACTTAACAATCCGAATACTTAACCGAATCAAATAAGCACTTATCTCAACTTATTCAACTCGAAAATAAGCAACTTTTTAGATTAACAATAAAAACATAAACTTTTTAATAAAACTTTTTAATACGAAAAATAAGCTAATCATAAAAATAAGCCAATAAGCACAAAAGTATTAAAGCTTAATCAAATGAAAACTTATGAAATGATCAAAAGATCAACTTTTTAAGCACGAAATCAATTAGAACAACACGGATCACATGATAATCGCACCAAAATCAATCTTAAATCAAAGAAAAGTAGAATGAGATTAAGAAATAAAAGCTTAAAATAGAACTTGATTAATAAAAATAAGCAATACAAAGTGTTTAATCTTGAAAGATTAAGAAAAAGATGAAGTTTAGTGAGAGAAAGTTTAAGACTTTCTCTCTCTAAAACTAGAGAAAACTAAAAAAATGAAAATTAACTAAAAACTCTAACTACCCTCCTAATGACTATTAGGAGGGTATTTATAGGGAAGGTGGAAGGAGTGCATGTGTTGCATCTTCTTTCTTGCTTTCTTCTCGACTCGACTTTAATTCTTCGTCTTTGTCGTCTCGGGATTTGAACTTGTCTTCTAATTTTCTTCTTCTATTAGACTTAAGTTCTTCGACTTCGTTAAACTTCCGTCTTTAGACTTTTTCTTCGATAAATCTTCAGAATAGTCCTTGGACTTCCGTTCTTTCTGCACTCTTGATCTTTTGACTTTGTCTTTTCCTGTTATCTTCGATAAAAGCCCGTGAAAGCCCGTGTTTTCTTCCTTTTTCATATTTTGGTCCTAAAACACAATAAAAACACAAACCACGCATAATTACTACTTTTACGACATAAATCACACGTTTTGGTCTTGTTTTATTAGAAATAAGTGGTAAAAGGATAAGTGTTTTTACACTTATTAGTGCCCTCGGGTCGTTTTACGAAAAATGTTTTTATAAATTATGAATCAACGGCACAAAACGAATCTAATAAAAATTGTCTCATCAAAAACGGAGTTCGAAAACGTAAATACGTAATCCTAAGGTTTCCGGTTTAGTCGTAAAGAACGTTAAATTAAAATCGTAAGTCCTAATCTCTTCTCGTAAATTTGTGAGTTTATGAACCAACTCACAATTAAAATCCCAAAATAATATTCACGGATAAATTTATTTTCTGAAATGTCGGACTGTCACCAAAGACGGTGTATGCAAACGTTAGACGTAGTCAATGCTACTTCAAGACGTAAACCCAAATTTCTTCCCAAAAATAAGTGAGTTCATATTATAACATTAAAATAATGTTTTTAAATAGATATTCAGAATAAAATATTAACCATAAATTGACGGATTGTCACACTTAACAAACAAGGTAGGGTTGGCTTTCTTCCATTGGTCCAAATTAGTCAACTTCTACCTGTTTTCCTCTACTAGGGTAAGAACTCTTGGTGGATGAATAAATTCCGCTTCTTGGAGTTCTGGTAAACCAGTCCAAGACAAGTCCTTTCTAAGGACACAATTGAAGTTCCCAGCAGGTGGTGGAACACCAGCATACTCTTTCATCCCAATCCCAGTCATATCCCTAGAATCCCTTTGTTCACTAACACATTTTTCTAGGGTTTGTGAGGCTTTATCAAATCTCTGAATTTTAAGATCTACATTTTCCTTATTTTTGATAGCCTCATCTAACTTAGCCTGTAACTCAGCATTGACTCTCTTCATGATGTTTCTAATATCAATACTAGAATTTAAATCATGTTTTAAAATATTGATTTGATCTTTTAGGTCAAGCTCCATTTTCTTATATTCAGCTACAGTCTTTTCAGTTTGAGTAAGAGCAAGTTGATAGTTAGAAAACTTGCATCTTTCATTAACCACATCTATTGTCAATTTTAAAACTTCTTTGTTAAGTTTTTCAGTGTTTAGACGACAACCCTTACTACAAAATACATCATCATATACCTCATTGTCTCATGAAAATGAGGAGTGTGCCATGAGAGCATAGTGAACATGCTCTTCTTATTCCTTTTCTACAACCAAAGCTTTGTTCTCTTCCTCATCCTTAGCCAAGTAGCTCCAATCACATCCACCACCATCAATTTCTTGCATTGAAACCATGGCTTTGGGATCCTGATCCTTAATGATTTGGCTTGAGGGTTTTCCAGCATCAGATCTTCTTGGAGATCTGCATTGTCTCATAAAGTGTCCTATACGATGACAATTGTAACACTCAACCTTTGATTTATCAAATCCAGCAATGTCCTTGGCATTAAAAGTCATCTTCTTCTTGAATCTTCTATTCCATCTGTTTTCTCTTATACTTGCAAGAGCCATATTTCACTTTATGTGCATCTCCTCCAAATGTTCATCACTAATTTGCTCAAGGTCCTCATATGTAATAACTGAACCATTGGGAAATGAAGCAATGTATGCACACACATTATCTAGATCAATACCAGCAGGCTTAACTCTTGGTGAGCCAACTTTGTATGTGTCAGCGTCTAAATGTGAGGCGTTGACAGGATTTGATCTAGCGTTGACACAAGTTGATCCAGTAACGGGGTGCATGTATGACTCCTTTTGATCAAATTGACCTTCACTATGTGAGAAGAAGGCCATGTTTCCATTGGTAGACTTGCTTCCATGATCTAAAAGAGTTTCATTCTCCACCAGCCTCAGTTTACTGTAAACATCATCAAAAGTAGAACTTTTGTGAGTGTTATTAGCAATTATAGATCTTGCTTCAATCTTCCATGCATCACCAAGACTTTTAAGAAAAGTGGTGATAATATCAACATCACCAAGCACTGTTCCCATGAAGGACATCTTGCTTGTAATGTCAAGAAGTCTGCTTCTCACACTGCTTAGCTTCTCACTGGGTTGAGCTTTGAAAACAGCATACTCATGCAAGAGTTGCTTCTTTTTCTCTTGTATAGTATCAGCATTACCACCATAAGCAACTTCAGAAGCTGAACAAAGATCTTTTGCAGATTCATAGCTTCTATATTTGTGCTGATTTTCCTGTCCCAAAGAGAGTTTCAGAATACTTAAGGTTTTCATGTCACACCTTCTCTTTGCTATGTCCTCAGTTGAGACAGCTCTACCATCTTCAGGTTTTTCTCTTCTATCCTCTTTAGTAGAGCCTTGAACATTTGTTGTTTGTAAGATGGCAGCTGCAATCTTTTGAGCTTTATTGAATGTGTTTCCATATTCAATAATTTCCTATAGGGTGTAATCATGGATTTGTAGATACTGTTCAACGTTAAACTTCCACAGCTCAAAATTGTCTGGGTCTAGCATGGGAATCTTGATGTTGGGGGTTGAGGAGGAGGAGGAGTTTACTTCTGGGGTAGACATGATGTTTTTTGGGTTTTGTGAAAATTAGGGTTCTTGGCGATTTAGGGTTCTTGTGTTCTTTAGATCAAAGTTTCTCAACAAGCTCTGATACCACTTGTTGATCCCAAACTTAGATCGATTTAGCTTGTGTAAACGAGATTGAATCAAGTTAAACACGTAGAGAAACTTTGTTGTGTATAAAACAATATAAGTATTATGCGGAATTAATACTCAAACAAGAACACACAAACAATGTAAACCAAACTTTCACTTGATTGATTAGAACAAACTTGCTTACAATGAAAGTATTAAACGTATGAAAACTTATATGAAACAAAACCTAAAGGTCTTCTTTTATAGAATAAGAAGCCTTGTACAAGAGTCTACGTATCAGCTATTATAGGTAAAGATAAATATAGAAAATACATTGTTGATCATATCTTTACTAGAAACACACTAGAAACATAATACGTGTAGACTAAATCTTCTATCAGTGCTTGACTTCATCCTATCAACGCTTGACATCTTCCTGTCAACGCTTACTCTGTCAACGCTTGTTTTCTTCTTATCAACGTCCCAATTCCTCTTGTCAGCGTTCATGTGTACTGGCTACATTTTATTCCAAACAACGTATCCGTCATTCTATTTTCTCATCCCCTTTCTTTCTAAAATATTAATCTCAAATATCTTTACATTTTAGTCACACACATATACCTCCTTGGGAAACAAACTTAATTAGGTCATTAGTACACGGTTTTCCTAAATCGTCGTATTTAATACTTTCTGTATTTACGCTGTTTTCCTAAAGAGTAGTAAAACACTACAATCATTTTGGCGCCGTTGCCGGGGAGGCGTGTCGTGATTAATTTGTAATTTTGTTTTTAATATTAACCATAAATAGTATTTGTATTAGTAGAACTCTACTAATACGTATTATCGGTTTTTTCGTTTTTCTTGTGAAATTATTATTACTATATTGTATTAAGTATCACAACAAAATCAAAATATCTCCAAAAGTGTGAAAACATAACCATAATTGGGCTTTGATCTCCTAATTATTGTATTCGAATCTCAAACAAAAAGAAAAAGGCAAAAGTAGATAAATACTTTCGTGAAGCTCGATTTTGAAAAATACAAACTATAAGGTGGGTATAAGGCGGGTATTATAAAATATACCCTAAAAAAAAGGCTCTTAAGTGCTTCGCGCCGCCTCGTTTCCCTGCTTGCTTGTGAGTATTTTGAGATTGAAAGCTAATCGAGGGTTTTGCCGCCCAAAGTATTATTACGTATCATATATATTTGCTTGGTTTCTTTGTAATTAAACCCTCTTGAACAATTTAGTTTTCACCAAAGTTCTAAAGTCATTCGAAGGCGTTCACTCCACGCGATCTTTTTCATTCTTTTGACGCTTCTTTAGTCAAGAGTTTGATTCGAGGAGAGATTTGGTAGATTGTTGTCTACGAAGATACACAAAATCCAAAAAAATTAAAAACAATCAAAAACACAAAAAAATTGAAAATTCACAAAACAGCCAAAAAGAATCTTCTTTGCTCACCTCCCATTCTACTTCAAGTTTATTCTAACTCGTAATCAAGCAAAACGAGCTCGTAAACATCGTCAATGTAAAGGAAATCAAGAGCCTTTGATTGAAGAACAAACTCCAATTGTCGAACCCGTTGTAGAACCAATAGTCGCCATGGCTAATCGTACTATGATGGAGTTGCTTCAAGCACCCACCGAGGGTTTTGGAGAAGCTATTGTTATTCCCGCCATCCTTGCGGACAATTTCGAGATTAAGACGGGTTTAATGTCGATGTTGCAAGCAAATAAGTTTGGAGGTCATGAAAAAGACAACCCGCATTACCACATAAGGAATTTTAATCGTCTCACCGCAACAAGCAAGTTTAAGGATGTTCCACATGACACCCTTAAGATGATGTTGTTTCCATACTCGTTAGATGGACCCGCTAAAATTTGGCTCGAGAAAGAACCGCCAAGTTCGATTTTGCCATGGGGTTATCTCGATTCTAAGTTTTTGAACCAATTTTTTCCACCATCTAAAACAACACATTTGAAAATTGAGATTTCAAGGTTTACACAACGTAATAATGAAAGTTTTTCAATGGCATGGGAACGATTTAAGGAAATGTTACATGAATGTCCACACCATGATTTTTCGGAATTGCATCAAATTGATACTTTTTATAATGGGCTTAATGATCATGAACAAGATTATTTGAATGCCGCCGCGGGTGGTAATTTTTTGATCAAAACGACCGATGAAGCTTTAAAGATTATCGAGAATAGATATAAGGTTTATAACCCTCGTAACATACCGAGTGTTGCCAATATGGGTTCTTCATCATCGTCATCGTCTCGTCACATTAATGCATTACATGATGAAGCAAATGAGGAAAATTGGTTTTTCGATAGGTTTTCGATGCTTATGACACATTGGAAAGCACAAGATGCTTTGAATTCCGCATCGGTTAAAGTGGTTGAAAAGAGTTGTTTATCTTGTGGTGGAGCTCATGATCTTTCCGATTGCATTACCGCCGGTGGTAACACTTCGAGTGCTTACGTAGAAACGGGAACTTACAACCAAAACGGCCAAGGTTCCCGCCCAAATCAAGCTCCACCAAATCAAAATGCTAACAACTATCAAAACAACAATAAAAATGGTGGTTATCAAGGCAATTCACGTAATTACAACAAAGGGAATTATCAAAGTAGGAATGGATAAGATTCAAAGCAAAACCAAAACCGTGATTTTCAAACTACTAAACAAGGTTTTCAAAATGATCACACCAAAAATCTTCAAGGAGAATTTTTGAATTATGCTAAAGCAAATGATGCTAAGTTTGATAATATGCAACGTGAAATGATTAGCTTAAGATCCGAGTTGAAAAACGAGCTTAAAAACGAACTTGCTAATGAACTTAAGACTCATGCTAATAAAATGGAAGGAAACGTTCAACGTCTTCAACAAAATCTGCAAAAGATGGAACAAGCACAACATGAGATTAAGCAAGAATTGTTAAAAGCGGATGCTAGGCAATCAAAATTTGAAGACCGAATGGCAAAAATGTTTGAAGCAATCATGTGTAAACCCTCTTCCTCGGGTGGTCTTCCTAGTGATACCATTGCAAACCCGAAGGGAGAAATGAAGGTTATTACTACACGTAGTGGTAAAGCTTTCAAAGAACCAATCTCTCGTCCAAGTACTTCTACGGAGAAGGAAATCGAGAAAGAGCCCGAGGTGATGGTCGAAAAGGAGCATATCATAAGCCCACTAAGTACCGCTCATACCACACCTACGGTTGAACCAATACCCATCATGGAACCGGATATTCCAAGGCCGTTTCCTAATGTCCACCTTACACCACCCTACCTTACCCTTTAAGACGAAATAAAGAGAAATTGCAAGAACGTAACAAACAAAAAATCGAGCTTTTTATAAAAATGTTTCAACAAGTTCATTTTGATGTAAGTTTAGCCGACCTTTTGTTATATATGCCTCGTTTAGCTTCCACTTTCAAAGGTATGATGAACGATAAGGAGAAGCTTTTAAAGCTAGCTAATTGTTCTTCGGTTTATCTTAACCGCATACCAGAAAAAGTTGGTGACCCCGGAAAGTTTCTCATTCCTTGTGATATACAAAATATGAAAGAATGCCTCGTCTTGGCCGATCTTGGTGCGAGCATTAATTTGATGCCCTTTTCCATTTGGAATTCGCTTTCGCTTCCGACTCTTACTCCTTCGAACATGTCTATCGAGATGGCCGATCATTCTACGATTTTAGCATGTGGAGTAGCCGAGGATCTTTTCGTGAAAGTGGGGAAGTTCTACTATCTCGTTGATTTAATAGTATTTGACATCCCCGCGGATCCTAAAGTTCCTCTAATTTTAGGTCGTCCATTTTTAGACACCTCGAGATCGCTTATCGACGTTCATGCAAGAACTATTACTTTGAGATTCAACGAAGATGAACTTGTTATAAACGCTACTCAAAACTCGAAACCTTCTCATGTTTATGAAATCGCTACCATCAATCACATCGACTTAGTTGATCTGGTTTGCGAGGAGTTTTCATAAGTGTTAGGTTTTTCCGATAGCTCGTCAAGTGGAAATCCCACTATTTTGGATCCGATTCTTGCTAATTCTACACCAAATCTCACTCCATTCCAAGGAGGCAATTTTACTTCAAATGAAATCGACAATGAAGATGAGGTGATTATTGGAAATGATACTTCTATTCCACCATTTCTTCCGTCGATGGAAGTTATGAGTGTTGAGCAAAAATCTTCGATCGAGGAACCGCCTATCCTTGAATTGAAAGATCTTCCATCTCACCTTGAATACGCATTCTTGGAAGGTGATGACAAGTTGCCGGTTGTTATTGCAAAAGGTCTTGCTAATGATGAAAAAACCGCGCTCTTGAAAATTCTTAAAGCCCATAAAGGGGCAATTGCGTGGAAAATTTCCGACATTAAGGGTACTGACCCAAAATTTTGTACTCACAAGATTTTAATGGAGGAGGACTATAAACCCGCAATTCAAATTCAAAGAAGGGTAAACCCCAAAGTTCACGATGTCATCAAAAAAGAATTCTTAATACTCCTTGACGCGGAAATGATTTATCCTATCTTTGATAGCCCATGGGTGAGCCTAATCCATTGTGTCCCTAAAAAGGGAGGAATGACCGTTGTGCCCAATGAAAACAACGAGTTAATTCCCACTCGTGTTGTGACCGGTTGGAGGGTGTGTATTGACTACCGAAAGTTAAGTGACTCCACTCGTAAAGACCACTTTCCTTTGCCCTTCATGGATCAAAGGTTGGAGCGACTCGTGGGAAATGAATTCTATTGCTTTTTAGATTGTTTTTCCGGTTACTTTCAAATCCCTATCGACCCTCGTGATCAAGAGAAAACTACATTCACATATCCTTATGGAACGTTTGCTTATCGTAGGATTCCTTTCGGACTTTGCAATTCACCGGGTACGTTTCAACGGTGTATGATGACTATTTTTCATGATATGATCGAGAATTCGATGGAAGTGTTTATGGATGACTTTTCGGTGTTTGGAAATTCATTCACGTCGTGTTTATCTAATCTCGAGCAAATGTTAAAACGTTGTGAAGAAACCAACCTTGTGCGTAATTGGGAAAAATGTCATTTTATGTGTAAACAAGGAATCATCTTAGGGCACAAGGTCTCGAAAGCGGGGATTGAGGTCTATAAAGCTAAGGTAGACGTCATCGCCAAGTTACCTCATCCCATATCCGTTAAGGGAGTTAGGAGTATCCTAAGCCACGCGGGCTTTTATCGTCGTTTCATCAAAGACTTTTCGAAAATCTCTCGACCTATGACATACCTTCTTGAGAAGGATGCTCCTTTTAATTTCAATGAGGATTGTGTTAGAGCTTTCGAAACTCTTAAAAGGAAACTTACCGAAGCTCCCATTCTTGTTGCTCCTAATTGGGATTTACCCTTTGAAATCATGTGTGATGCAAGTGATTATGCTATAGGGGCCGTCTTAGGGAAACATTATGAAAAGCATTTTCGTCCTATCCATTATGCTAATAAGACGATGGTCGAGGCTCAGTTAAGGTACACCAAAACAGAAAAGGAATTCCTTGCCGTGGTCTATGCTTTTGAGAAGTTCCGTCCTTATCTCGTCTTGACTAAATGCATCGTGTATACCGACCATTCGGCTATCAAGTATCTCTTAGCTAAGCAAGATGCTAGGCCGAGATTGCTTCGTTGGATGCTCCTCCTCCAAGAATTTGATGTCACCGTGCTTGACAAAAAAGGAGCCGAGAATCTAGCGGCCGATCATCTCTCTCGTCTAGAGGATCCTCACAAAGATGTTTTCGAGAACAAGGAAATTACCGAAACATTTCCTCTCGAGACTCTCGGTGTAGTGAATTCTAAAGACACCACCCTATGGTTTGCCGACATTGGAAATTACCATGCGGGGAATTTCATAATCAAGGGTATGACGACACAACAAAAGAGAAAATTATTTTGTGACGTCAAGTTCTATTTTTGTGACGACCCTTATCTCTTTCGGGTTTGTGCGGATCAACTCGTTCGACGTTGTTTTTTTGGTGCCGAACCTTCTAACATCCTTAGAGCTTGTCACGAGGGACCCACGAGTGGTCACCATGGTGCTAATCTCACGGCTAAGAAAGTGTTCGATGCTGGCTTCTTTTGGCCTACTATCTATCGTGATGCACACGCACTTGTAAAGTCGTGTGATTCTTGCCAACGTCAAGGAAAATCGTCTCAACGTGATGAAATGCCGCAAAATATAATTCAAGTGTGTGAGATTTTCGACATTTGGGGCATAGACTTTATGGGGCCGTTCCCATCGTCTCATGGTAACAAGTATATCCTCATCGCCGTCGACTACCTTTCTAAGTGGGTGGAAGCTAAGGCTTTACCTACTAATGATGCTCGTGTGGTAGTGAAGTTTTTGAAGCAACTATTCTCTCGGTTTGGAACCCCTCGTGCTATTATAAGCGATCGTGGAACCCATATTTGTAATGACCAATTCGAGAAGGTCTTAAATAAATATGGAGTTACTCATCGTCTTTCTACGGCTTATCACCCGCAAACGAGTGGGCAAGTCGAGGTTTCAAACCGAGTTTTGAAGAGGATTTTAGAGAGGTCGATTGGAGAAAACCGTGCTTCATGGTCTGACAAACTCGATGATGATTTATGGGCCTTTAGGACCGCTTATAAGACACCTATCGATTGTACTCCATATAAGTTGGTTTATGGAAAGAATTGTCATTTTCCCATTGAATTGGAGCATAAGGCATGTTGCGCCCTTAAGCATGCAAATTTTGATTTAAAGACCGCGGGAGATCACCAGAAAATACAATTGAATGAATTGGATGAATTAAGAGATAACGCTTATGAAAATTCATTGATTTTCAAAGAAAAGACTAAAAAGTTTCATGATGCAAAGATTAAAAACCGATTTTTTAACGTTGGTGACCAAGTGTTACTTTATAACTCTCGATAAAAGATATTTTCCGGAAAACTGAAATCTCGTTGGTCGGGTCTTTTCACCATAACACAAGTGTTTCCTTATGGGACCATCGAGCTAGCTCAAAATGATGGTCCTAACTTTTAGGTGAATGGACATAGGCTTAAGCACTACTTTGGTGAGGAAGTTCCTTCGTTGGACGACCTCGACCAAGTCACCCTACCCAATGATAATTAGCATTGAGGGGATCGAGTCGAGCTCATGACTCAGTAATAAAAAACGAGGTGCCTCGTGGGGGAGATCCCATGCTTATCCTTTTTTATGCTTTCTAATAAATATTGAGAGGGGATTTATGCCTTCCAACTCGTTGTCCCGTGGTTGTTTGTGAATGTGTTATCTAGATTATCGTCATCACTACGATTGAAGACTCTCGTGTTCGTTTACGTGAGCCTCGTTTTTGTTTGCTTGAAGAGTTTTTCATGAATCCATTACATATCCTTTATTGTTCTAACAAATATCTTTTAGCATAATTCATAAACGGCTTTAGATATATTGTTGATCACCCTTTCCATGCTAGATCCTAACCATTCGACTCTTCGTCTCTAGTATGGGGGTGCTCCACCTTTAGACTCGAAACATTGAGGACAATGTTTAATTTTAGTATAGGGGTGAATAGATACTTGCTTTGCTACGCCCTCACGTTTTCCAACATTCAACGTTTTGTTTTGTTTTGTTGATAATAAGGCTAAAAATGGCCAAATTTTAAAAATTTTCTTAGTTTTCATAAGTGTTTTTAAGACACGAATGTATATTTTCCGATGGGTAGAATAAGAGCTAATTTTTGACTTGATGGGAATTTGGAGCCCTTTACATTCCTTAACCCGCTCAAATCAAGTTTTGCTAGACTTTTATATAGGGAACTTTAAAACGCAAAAGTCTTAGCTCATTCGGATTAAGAACAAGAACTTTTCGCAAGTTCCTATAATTGATCCTAGAAAGTCACTTATCAAGGGAACTATAAAACGCATTCTCTAAACTTGAAAAAGTCCAAGAAAGTGCAAGATGCTATAGGTGGCTTGAAAACCCAAAACTTCGATTTGATATAGTCTTAATGAAAGCTAATCCAAATTTGGCTTAATTTTGACTTGCATGGCTAAGTATTCACGAGTCTCTTTAATTAGAGGTCTTTAAATAGTAAAGAACGAGAAATGATAGAGTTAGACAAGTGATCATGCTAAACGTAGAACATGGAAATGTTCTTTCAAAAACTCATATGTTTTTAATTGTGGCTTTTTCTCCCATTAGATCAATGCATAAGGAATAAAAATAATTGCAATAAGTAAGGTCGTACGATTTAAAAGGTTACTTAGCTTCTAGCACAAGATCGTTTAAAAGTTGCTCGGGGTTGAATAGAGTTCATAGCCAAGGCATAACTTTTTGAAGCAGGATGCGAAGATTGGTGAAGATCAAAAAATGCCCTTACAAGGCATGAGGAGCTCTATATTTTTGCTAAAGATCCAAGATGATGTGAAGTATCATTATTCCTAAATCAATATGAAGGATCGAGACAAAAGACGAAAAACAATAAATCCCCTAAAGATCATGGAGAAAGTATATCCAAAAAGACCCTTACAAGGTATGAGGATAAATATATCCAAGTCCTAAAAGGAGGCGGATCGTTGTATATCAAAATCCAAAATAAAGATTGAAGAAAAATGATGAAGTCGTGGTCCAAGTATGAAGAATCTCTCAAAAACGCCAAGTGAAGAAATTCCAAAATATGAAGAGAAGACCATAATTTCAAGAACGTATTCTCATGATTTGAAGTATGAATTACATGCCAAATATCGGTCCAAGAAAGGTCTCAAATCGTGAAACGAGTTATGTCAAGATATGAACTTAAGGAAATACACGAGAAGCCGTTTTAAAAGATTTTGTCCTTCGGCTAACTATCGATTAAATCTTGCTACTTTACTTTCGGACTAATAAATACTCAAATAAGTCAATATGAATCACTTGTGATCCATGAAAAATAGTTAAAAAATTATAGAAACCCATTTCCTTTCATAATAACTAGGATTGCGGGGAGAAAAAGTATTACACAATTTGGACGTATGAGTAGTGTTAGCATTGTGACTTGTACCAACAATGATCTCATTTTTTCACTTATCATGGAATGTATGACAATAAGGGATGACGAAAATTACTCTATGGGACATTTACTTGTTTCTATTCATTAACCCTAAAACTCACACACGTGATGAAAATCATAGATTATGTCTTTACACATCTTAGTAGTATTGTTTCAAGTCTTTTACTTTTCAATAAAGGGTAATAAAATTTAATTTTGGTGATGCTTAGATACTTTATTCTAGAATTGCTTGAGGGCACGACAATGGCTTAGTATTGGGGAGTGACGAGATGGCATTTATACATGATCTCATCGTTCTTTTCGGGCATTAAATGCATAAATGTCATAAAAATACAATATATATTCTTGTGTTTGTTTACTTGTGTATTTTAGGTATGGATATCGTGAAAAAGACAAAAGATCACAAGAAGCAAGGAAAAACGGACACGAGAAACGAAGTCGTACAATGAACCAGGCCCTAGTTATGGATTTATCAAAGAAAAACCCTTGATGACTTGAAGATGTACAATATTGATCCCTAATTTATGAAGAAATTTCACTTAATACCCTTGTATATTCATAATTACAAGTTTGGTCCCTTAAGTTTGACAAAATTACAAAAAGGTCCTTCAACTTTGAAGATTTGGCAAGTTAGTCCCTCAACAATTCTAAATTGTCAACAATGGTCCCTCATGAAGTCAAAGATCCAATGAATACCTTCAAAGATGAGAAATGTCAAAGATCAGTCCTTGAACTATTCAAAAATGGTAAAAACAACCCTTGAAACCCTTTTACCAAAGTTTTGTGGCCAAAGTGTGAAATTGGAAACTTAAATAACAAAGGGAATACGTCTTAAGGCTGAAATACTCTGTTTACAAGTTTTCCCGAAACACAAGGACTCATATTGCCAATTTACAAAGTTCAAACAAAGAAACACGCGCCGAACAACTTACCACCCCCTTTTTCGGATCAAACGAGTTACTATTTAGCCACATGATCCCAGAATTACCTTCACTTAAAACAAAGGGTTAATTCCAATTACCTTGGCACATGCTTGATTCACATGCCCAGAAACCCATCCCACACCAAAAACCCTGAATCCCACTCACCAAAAGGCCCCACCATTCAACACGTCAACCAATCAAAACACAACTTCCTCTCCAAGTAAGCTGACATGGAAAGATCAACGCTTTAGGCTAATTGCTTAATCACAAAGCTAAAATTAACACTCAGGATCATTTTGGACAACTCAACAACAACAAACATCTAGAAGATTTCAAGGGTATTATGGAGACTTCATAGCCTAGGGTTTTGCATTTTCTACCTTGTAATCGTATATATAAAGAGTCCTCAACATGTGAGAGAGCTTTTGTTCCAGATTTCAGCTATCTTCTTTGTAATTCCTTTTTATAAAATTTGAATTTCTGAAAATTTTGAATTCTCTTTTGTTATTTATAAAAGTTTGGTGTTTGAATAGATATGATCTGAGTTCCATTGATAACTGGTTTTACTCAGGTTAGAAATTATCGTTGTACCAATCTCTTCGAATTGGAAACCGGATTTAATGTGTGACTCAGCTGTCTTTGGTGAAAACAAATGTTGGTAGTTGTAGTATATTAAAATAAAAGCGCAAAAACAATTAAAATAGATGACTAAAAAGTAAATCTAAGTCTAATTAAAAGTAAATGACAAGTATTTAAAAGCGAGGCTAAAATTAAAGGTCACTAAATGTAAATAACACAAATTTAAATCTATCTAAGGCAGACTTAAAACGCAACTAAATCTTAAACTAAGGCAAGACTAAAATAAATCTAAGGCAAATAAACTTAAAGTGTGACAAAGTAAAAAGGCGGGAAAAATAAAGCTCGAAATTAAAAGCAGAAAATTAAAAACTAAGATTTCCCTATCCGGAATAAACCCCTATTCGAAATAAATGGCTATTCGGAATATGTCACTTATCCGGAATGTCACCCTACTCGGAATATTGGTCTATTCGGAATACAAGCCTATGCGGAATACAAGTCCTATGCGGAATGTACTAGCCTATGTTGGGAATAAATTATGGGTCAGTTCACTAGACGCTGATAAGAAGAATTCAAGAGCTGATAAGATGACATTGGACGCTGACAGCCAAGCGTTGACATTTGTAGAAGTCAACACTGACAGCCTTGAAGATTAACACTGATGGAATATATCTTCATACGAATCTTTTTGTTTATTTGTTTCTTTATTTGTGTATGGTAAAGATAAGCTCGACATTGTATTTTCCATTATTATCTTTACCTAGAATAGTTGATTTGTAGCTTATTGTACAAGACTTCTTAATCTATAAAAGAAGATCTTTTAGGTTAATGTTAATCATCAGTTATCATAAGTTTTCACAAGTTAAACCTCTTTCATTGTAATCAAGTTCGATCATTCTAATACAAGTGAAAGTTTGTTTAACATCTTTGTGTTTTAGATTAAGTGTTAATTCCGCATAACACTTAGTTACTTTATTCATAAGCAAAGGTTTCTCTACGTGTATTACTTGATCTAATCTCGTATACACAAAGCTTAATCGATCTAAGTTTGGGATCAACAAGTGGTATCAGAGCTTGTTGAGAAACTTTTGATCTTTAAGTAACGCAAGAACCCTAAAACACCAAAAACCCTAAAAACCCTAAATTTCTCAAAACCCTAAAAACATCATGTCTGGCACAAATCAGCCTCCTGCTCCAGTTTTGCTACAAAACAACACCACAAACCCTAGTATCAAAATTCCCATGTTTGATGCTAGGAACTTCGAGCTTTGGAAGTCGAATTTTGAGCAATATGTAGCCATCCATGACTACACTCTTTGGGAAATGGTTGAATATGGGAACACATTCAACAAAGCTCAAAAGATTACTATTGCTATTGCTGCAAGGGTAGCTGTTCCTAATTGTCCTGAAGCTGATAAGAAGGAAAAGCCTGAAGATGGAAGAGCTGTATCTGCTGAAGATATAGCCAAGAAAAGGGTGGACATGAAAATCTTGAACATTATGAAACACGCCTTAGGTCATGAGAATCAGCACAAGTACAAACGCTTTGAGTCTGCAAAAGAGCTTTGGGAAGCTCTTGAAATAGCACATGGTGGCAATGCTGACACAAAAGAAGAAAAGAAGAAGCAACTCATGCATGAGTATGCTGTCTTTAAGGCTCAACCCAATGAGAATCTCAGCAGTGTAAGAAGTAGACTGCTTGACATCACAAGTCAACTTTCCTTCATGGGAACACAGATTGATGACCCTGACTTGAATGCTACTTTTCTCAAAAGCCTTGGTGATATATGGAAGATTGAGGCAAGATCCATTCTTGTCAATAACACCCACAAGACCTCCAGGTTTGATGACATCTTCAACAAACTAAGATTGTTGGAGAATGAATGGCTTTTGGAGAGTGATAATAAATCTTCCAGTAGCAACATGGCTTTCTTCTCACAAAGTGAAGGCCAATTTGATTCCATGAACTCCTATGGACATCCAGTCACTGGATCTCAATGTGTCAACGCTGGATCACAGTCTGTCAACGCTGGATCATATCCTGTCAACGCTTCATACTCAAGCGTTGACACTCACAACTTTGGCGCTAATAAAATTAAACCTGCTGGTTTAGATCTAGATACTGTGTGTGCATTCATTGCTTCTTTGCCCAGTGATTCAAGGATTACATATGAAGATCTTGAGCAGATAAGTGATGAGCAATTGGAAGAGATGGACATCAAGTGGACTATGGCTCTTGTAAGTTTAAGAGCAAACAGGTTTAATAAAAGGTTCAAGAAGAAGATGACCTTTGATGCTAAGGATGTCGCTGGATTTGACAAATCCAAAGTTGAGTGCTACAATTGTCATCGGATGGGGCACTTTATGAGGGAATGTAGATCTCCAAGAAGATCTGATGCTGGTAAGCCTTCAAGCCAAATGGTTAAGAGCCAAGATCCCAAGGCCATGGTTGCTGTTCAACAAATTGATGGTGTTGGAGGATGGGACTGGAGCTGGAACTTTTTGGCTAAGGATGAGGAAGAGGACAGAGCCTTGGTTGCTGAAGTTAAAGAAGAGCATGTTGAATATGCTCTCATGGCACACTCCTCCTCTTCATCAGATAATGAGGTATATGATGATGCTTTCTGTTCTAAGGGTTGTCGTTTAAATACTGAAAAACTAAATCAAGAGATAGTAAAATTATTAGATGAGGCAAGTGCTGAAAGATGCAAAGTATCTAATTATCAAATTGCTCTCACCGAAACAGAAGACAGTAGCTGAGTATAAGAAAATGGAGTTTGATTTAAAGGATAAAATAAATATCTTAAAACATGAGTTACATCAAAGTAAAGATATTCAAGATATCACAAACAGGGTTAATCTTGATTTGATAGCTCAGTTAGATGAGGCTAACAAAAATAAAGATAATGTGAGTCTTAAAATCCAGAGATTTGATAAGGCCACACAATCCCTAGGAGAGTGTGTTAGTAAACAAAGAGACTCTAAGGACATGAGTGGGATTGGGATGAAAGATTATACTGGTGTTCCACCACCAGCTGGGGATTTCTATGGTGTCCAATCAAAGGACTTATCTTGGACTGGCTTGCCAGAACTCCAAGAGAAGGAATTCATTCCTCCACCTAGAGTGACTTCCCCAGTTGAAGAATACAAACAAAAACTGACTGACCTAGATGAGTGGAAGAAAGCTAACCACACTTTGTTTGTTAAGGGAGGGTTGTTGTGTGAAAGTCCAAATGAGCCCACACCAATCACGAGCCATGATCCTACACCTATTAAAATCACACACCCAACCACTGGCAAAGCTGTTGACCTTGGCCCACAAACTGTTAGAAAACCTAGTGTTAAGTATGCAGAGATGTATAGGAATACTAGGTCACCAAAAAGCCAAGTTAGTAACCATGGAACAGGCTTCTTTGCTTCTAGACCTAAGACTATGTCTAGAAAAGCTTGTTACTCATGTGGTATCTTTTCACATTTGGCATACAAATGTGTCAACGCTTCCAATGTCAACGCTGATAGGAACCATTTCAGCGCTGACAAAAGTCAACATAGGTCAAACACTGTCAGACCCAATACCTTTGTGAACAAAAGTTCACAAGTTGTTAGACCAGCCCCATTCTTTACTAGAGGGTCTAACACACATGGCCTAAGACCTTTCCAAAAGTCAAACACTTGGTCCAATAGGCAATGGGTTCCTGTAGCAAACCCTAGGTTGAACGCTGATAAAGGCAATTGGGGCGCTGACAAGAACAATTTCAGCGCTGACAGACACACTGCCAAACCTAGGTATTTGCAACCACAAGGAAATGGGTCTAAAGCTTCTACTAGCTTAACATGGAGACCAAAACAAGACCAAAACCCTAATTTTACTGGTCTTTCTATGACATGCAACAGGTTTCATTATATTTCAAAGGTCATGTCAAGAGCAATTGGGGTTAACTGGGTATTTCATCCAAAAAGGGATGAAAATGGGGTTGTTATGAGAACCAAGTCTGTTCTTGTTGAACAACCAGATGAATCCAAGTCTTCCAAGGCTTGGGTTCCCAAAGAAAACTAATATGTTTTCTTTATGTGCAGGGCATTCAGAAGAAGATCAATGATTATGGATATTGGGATAGTGGATGCTCAAGGCACATGACAGGAAAGGAAGACTATCTGACAAACTTCACTCCTATTCAAGATGGTGATAAGGTATACTTTGGAGGGGGCTATGGCACCATCACAGGAAAAGGAACCCTTATTACCAATAATCTACGTTTTGAGAATGTCTTCCTGGTAAAAGAACTAGATTATAATTTGTTTAGTGTATCACAAGTGTGTGATAACAAAAATAAGGTTCTTTTCACAGATACTGAGTGCTTGGTGTTAAGCAAAGATTACAAGCTCCCTGAGGAGAAATACATAGAATTTAGAACACCAAGGCATAAAAACATATATAATGTGAATCTTAATGGAATTAAGATGAATAATAAAATGATGTCATGTTTTTATGCTAAAGCCTCAGTAGATGAAAGTAATCTTTGGCACAGGAGATTAGGGCACATAAACTTTAAAAATATCAATAGACTTGTGAGGCTTGGTTTAGTTAATGGTTTGCCTGAAAAGGTTTCCACAATGACCACTCTTGTGTTGCATGTCTTAAGGCCAAGCAGCACAAGGTCTCATTCAAATCTAAACAGGTGCACTCTAGTTCTAAACCACTTCACTTATTGCATATGGACCTCTTTGGTCCAACTAATATAGAAAGTTTGAAGGGTAAATCATATTGTTTTGTCATCACTGATGATTTTTCCAGGTTTACATGGACTTTCTTTTTAGCCAAGAAAAGTGAAACTGCCCAAAGTTTGATTAATTTCATTACCCAGATTGAGAAGAAGAATGGTAATGAGGTCAAAATTCTTAGAAGTGACAATGGGGGTGAGTTTAGAAATCAGTTGTTAGATGATTTTTGTGCCAAGAAAGGGATTACTAGGCAGTTTAGCATAGCTAGAACCCCACAACAAAATGGGGTTGCTGAAGGAAGAATAGAACCCTAATTGAAGCAGCCAGAACCATGTTGGCTGATGCCCACTTTCCTATAGCCTTTTGGGCTGAAGCTGTTAACACAGCTTGTTATGTTCAAAATAGGGCATTGGTGAACAAAATACATAATAAGACACCTTATGAGTTACTTTGGGGAAGGAAGCCAAATATTGGCTTTCTCAAGCCTTTTGGTTGTCATGTAGTTGTTTTAGAAACTAGTGATGCCCTAGGTAAGGTTGATGCAAAAGGTGATGAAGGCTACTTCATGGGTTATTCAGTGCAGAGCAAAGGATATAGGGTTTACATTAAAAAGGAAAAACGTATACTTGAAAAAGTACATGTTAGGTTTTTAGAGAGTAAACCTAGTGATCCTGAAAGTGGTCCAAATTGGTTGTTTGACTTGGAACCTTTATCTAGAGATTTAATCTATATGCCTGTTACTGATCCAGACATTGTGAAGGTAACTTCAAGTGTTTTGGAAAAGAGAATTGGTAATGTTTCAGGTATACAGGTTGCTAAGAAGGATGGACCACCAGCAGTTGAGTCATCTCCCACACAAGAATATGTTACACTTCCTATATGGACAGATGAGTATTATGCTGCTGCTGCTGCTGCTAGAAAAGATAATGGTGGTTTCCAAATACCACCAAATACAAACATGCATGGTTCTTCAGGCGCTGACAAAGGTAAATCAAGCGCTGACAAGAGCAATTCAGACGCTGATGGATCAGACGTTGACAACAACAGTTCAAGCGTTGTTAGCCCAAGCGCTGACAAACAAAGTTCAGACGTTGATGACACCTTTGCACATCTTTTCTCTTCAAATTTTGAACAAGGTGGACCTTCCAATGTCCATGAAGAGATTCCTGTTGATCAAAGAGAGTCTGATGAAGAAGATATTGGCAACATGGAGCGTGAAGTTGAGGACACCAGACTTTTTGAAGGAGGAGTTCTCACTTCCACAATGAAGAATCACCCCCCATCTCAGATCATTGGTGATGTTATGACTCCAGTTCAGACAAGAAGATCCCATCAAAATCTTGGTGGATTTATTGCCAATATACACAAGAAGGTTGATACCCCTCTTGTACAAGTATGTTTGTTTGCATGTTTTCTTTCACAAGAAGAACCCAAGAAGATTTTTGATGCTCTCAAAGAACCTAGTTGGGTGGAAGAAATGCAGGATGAGCTTCACCAATTTGCTATACAGGATGTTTGGGAGCTGGTTGATTGTCCTAGATATGTGAGACCAATTGGGACAAGATGGGTTCTAAGGAACAAGAAAGATGAAAGGGGTATTGTGGTCAGAAACAAGGCACGTTTGGTAGCTCAGGGATATACACAAGAGGAAGGTATATATTATGAAGAGGTCTTTGCTCCTATTGCAAGAATTGAAGCTATAAGAATTTTCCTAGCTTATGCCTCTTGTATGAACTTCACTGTTTATCAAATGGATGTGAAGAGTGCTTTCCTCTATGGAACAATTGTTGAGGAGGTATATGTTATGCAACCTCCTGGTTTTGAAGATCCTGAGAATCCAGACAAGGTTTATAGAGTGAAGAAAGCTATGTATGGACTTCATCAGGCCCCAAGAGCATGGTATGGTACATTGTCCACCTACTTGGTGGAAAATGGTTTTAAAAGGGGCACCATAGATCAGACATTGTTCACAAAGAAGAAAGGTAAGGATGTCTTACTTGTCCAGGTCTATGTTGATGATATCATTTTTGGATCCACCAATCCAAAGATGAGTGAAGACTTTTCCAAGCTTATGACAGATAAATTCAAGATGAGTGCAATGGGTGAGATGAACTTCTTTCTAGGCTTACAAGTTCAGCAGAAAGAAGATGGTATCTTCATCTCCCAAGACAAATATGTAGCTGAAATCTTGAAGAAATATGGTTTTTCTCCACATGAAAAGAGTGCTTCCACTCCTATGGATAGGGAACACCCTTGGGGAAAAATTGGAGCTGGAAAGGATGTGGATGTTAGGCACTATAGATCAATGATTGGTTCATTGATGTATCTTACAGCCTCAAGACCTGACATCATGTTTGCTGTGTGTGCTTGTGCACGCCATCAAGTGACTCCCAAAGAATGTCACCTTTTTGCTGTGAAAAGAATTTTTAGGTACCTAAGATGTTATCCAGATCTTGGCTTATGGTACCCAAAAGATTCTCCATCGGAGCTTATTGCATATTCAGACAGTGACTATGGTGGTGACAAGTTTGATAGGAAATCCACAACTGGTGGATGTCAATTTCTTGGGAGTAGATTGATATCTTGGCAATGCAAGAAACAAACAGTGGTGGCAAACTCTACAACTGAAGCAGAATATGTTGCTGCAGCTGCTTGTTGTGGACAAGTCTTATGGATTCAGAACCAGCTGTTGGATTATGGGTATAATTTCATGCATACCAAGATTTTTGTAGACAATAACAGTACTTTATGCATTATTAAAAATCCTGTACATCATTCTAAAACCAAACACATAGAAATTAGACATCATTTTATAAGAGATTGCTTTGAGAAAGGTTTAATACAACCAGATAGGGTAGCCACAGAAGATAATGTGGCTGATTTATTAACTAAACCTTTTGATACTGGAAGATTTCAATATTTGGTAACAAATATTGGAATGGTTAATCTCACTTAATATGTGTTTTGGAACCTTTTTGTAAAAGTATGTACAGGATAATGCATTGTTATTGGTCTTTGTGATGATTTAGATTTTTCCACTTTATTTTTCTAACACTGACAAAGGTAAATGTAACGCTGATAAGTGTTATTTTGCCGTTGTTAGAGATATTATTGTCTAACGCTGACAAGAGTTCCTTCAACGCTGATAAGTGTTGTCGGGGCGCTGTCAGCAACAAATGTTAGTTTTGTGGTTTTCAATCTAAATGTGTAGGTGGTGGTAGCTTTATGCCATTGGATACAGAGTTGCTTATGGATATTTGAAGAGCTATTTGGACATGTTTTTGTTTATGGATGATGGTTGGAATATTTATATTCCTATCTTGACATAAATTTTTAATGTTCATATATATTTTGAGAAACTCATGTATCATAATTTAAGGGGAGGTTTAAGGAACCTTTAGGACTTTTGGGTATTCTTATAATACTCTCATCACAATTCTAGATTGTGTCCACAGGTGAGTATGGGTTAGTTTTACTAAACCATGAGGCACTATAGCATGCAAAGTTGACAAACTATGCATGCTGCCAAGACATTTTTGGCCTAGAATTGGTAGTGGTCTGATGGGAGACTTGGGAATAGTTTTGTTATGGGTTTACCTGGGAGTTACAAAGAATTTTATGAAATAACTTTGTTGGCAAGTATTTTGGTTAGCAAGGGACACTTGAGGACATTTGTGTCTATCTTGCTTAAGCAAGTGTGCATAAATGGACAGTGCTTGCCGCCTAGTAATTATTATCAACTTGCAAGATATTTCCCTTAGGATAAATTACTTTGTTAAGGTCTTCTTTTTTTTAAATATTTTTTAGACGCTGACAAGTTTTTCTCCAAACGCTGTTACGTCCAATCGTGACGCTGACAAGGCTTTAGGCAAACGCTGACAAGAAAATATAGCCGTTGGGCGTTGATGGGCTATTTTTGACCGTTGACACCTAGTGGGCCCTACCCAGTTGTTATTTTTTGACTAATCTTTGGCCGTAATTTTGGGGAGTTGTTACTTTTAATTAATGCATGAGATAAGTTATATTTGATTCAATATTTTCATCATTACTCTTTGAATATAACTGCCTCATTTTTTACCAATCCAAATCATGCATCTCTCCTATAAATTTGGCTAAACTTTTTATTCTGGGTATTCATATTTTCTTGTCTAACATTTTTCTCCTAGATTTTTCTCATATCTCATAACCTAAACAGCTTTCAACATGGCACCAAAGTTCAACTCAAACAATCTGACATTGGAGTTCAAGAGCCAACATAATATGGTAGCTTACTTGGCCGCTGATAATGATTTGTTCCCTCAGTATTCACAAATGGTGGCATTTTTAAATGCATCCTCAATAAGGTATGCACTTTCTCATGAACCATTAGTCCCTGTCGCACACATTAGACAGTTTTGGAATAATGTCAGTTCCACAACAGCTAATGGAGTGACCACATTAACATCTACTGTTCATGGAAGAACATGGGTGGTCACTGAAGCCTTGGTTCGCCAAGCTTTGCGTCTTGATGACGCTGATGGTGTGACTACCCTTGCCATTGCAACAATAGAACAAGGTCTTAGGGAATTGGGTTATCCTATTCCTGCTGGTAAAACTTTAAATAAATATCATAAGCAGGAATTTCCCTATGACTGGAAATATTTGATACATATCCTTCTTCAATGCTTAAGTCCAAAATGTACTGCTTTTAATGAAATAAACAGGTCCATTGCAAGTGCTTTGGTTTGTATGTCACGTGGGCTTAAGTATAATTTTTCAAAAATGATTTTTGAAGGGATGTGTAAAAATAAGGGAAGTAAAATGACTTTGGCTTACCCAAGATTTTTGCAAATGGTGTTTGATTTACAAGAATATTGTACTAGGGATCATGACACTTTTTATGAGATCCCTAAGCAAAAGAAAACCATTTTTGACAAGATGAGCTCCACAAACAGATCTATACCTCTCACCCAAGCCATGCTTGAAGTAATTCAGGCTGCTCAACCACAACCAGACCCTGCACCTCAACTTGAGCCTATCCTTGAACCATTACCTTCACCTGACCACATGGACGTTGACCAACCCAATGTCAATGCTGACACTCAAAATGTTGGCGCTGACACAGCCAATCCCAACGCTGATGACATCCCTGAACAATCCCAAACACCCCTTAATCAACCAACACCCACACAATCTACCTCATCTTCCACCCCATTACAATCTAGGTTGAATAAACGCCAAAGGACTACTGGAGTGTTCTCCTCTAGTGGTCCTAGCCTTGTTGCAGAGAGAACCACCTCCACAAGTGTGGCTGGTGCCATGGATGAGGCTGGGGCTATTGGCACAAGCTTCGATGCTGGTCAAGACAGTCCCAACATCATTAAGACCTCATCCATGCCCTATGATTCTATTTTGGGAGGTCAAATCCCCATTCTATCTGAGGGTAGATTGGAACCTATGACATTGAATGAATTGACGGCTGCTGTCATTAGCTTGCAAAAGCAAAATGTCAGCCTTGTACAAATTGTCAATAATCAGGGCCGTGAACTCCAAGTATTGAGGGAGCGGGTAACTGTTTTGGAGAATCCAAGTAGCAGGAGTAGAATGGAGGAATCTTCCAAAGGGGAGGATGAAGAGGATGAGCTGATTCATACAGCCAGTGAGAAGAGTTCACAATTTAGTGAATCTTTAAATGTTGCTGAAGCACTCACCAACTTGAAGAAGCACCCAATTATTGATACATCCAAGGTAACTCCATTGAACTTGGAAGGATCTTTCACAGCAACAATGGGCGCTGATACAGGTTTGAACGCTGACACATCCAGCGCTGACAAAGGTAATCGGGGCGCTGATAAAGGTAACTTGAACGCTGACAAAGTTGCAGGTGGTGTTGATGTATTCCAGTCATCAGCAATCATCAAAGATGTGTCCACACAGGTTTCTTCTTCTACCTTACCTATTATTGATCCAAAAGACAAGGGTAAGGGGATTATGGTTGAAGAAGATGTTCCAAAGAAAGATGCAGCACAAATTGCATTTGATGAACAGTTGGCTGCACAACTTTTGGAAAAAGATTTGAAGAGGAGTGGTAGATCACCATTTGTTGCCACTTCTGAGAGTGAGGAAGAAAGTGGTGATGAAAAAGAAGGAGATAGCTCAGATTCAAGTGTTCAAATTATTGAAGATCCAGAAAGACTTGAATATGGGGATGAGTTGGCAAAAGAAAGATTGAGTGATTTGAAGAAGCAGGTTGATTGGGACCTTCCAGAAATCACCAGAATGTACCATGCTTGGGAAGACAAGGTAATGGACAACCCAGGAATGAGTTTGTCAGATCAAATTTGGGGGTTGGAAGTTCTTCTCAGGGTACAAGATGATATAAAGGTGATTTTGAGGTATAATGCACAAGAGGTTAAGACTTGGCTTAAAAGAGATAGAAGGCAGTTGTATTACAAGTTGCTTAGATGCCATCAACCTAGATGGACATACAAGAAGTTGCTGGCTTTATCTTTTGAGGAACTAGAGTATAGGGCACATCCTATTTGGAGGCATGTGCAAGAAAATAATGTCTACCAGTTTCTTTCAGAAGAAAGGAAACAAGAGCTTGCTGAGGAAATGCAGATTCAAAAGGAGATGAGGATTGCTCAAAGACCAGTGAAGAAAGGAGATCCTCTCCAATTTCCCAAAGATATGGATGTGTATTATCCAACTGAAACTGTCATAAGGAAGCATCTCAAGCTTTCTCCATTGGAAGCTTCAGATTTGGTTAATGTAGTACCTCTAGATGACAGAAATCCAATCATAAGTTTTGATGAAGATGAGTGTGGATTTTGGAAGATTGGCAGATTTGGGAAGGAGGTACACACTTTCACTTCAATTATTTCTATCTTTGCAAGCATAGACAGAGAAGACTTGGTGCATCTATGGAGATTGATAGAGGCCAAGTATACAGCTGAAGCACCTACTTCAGCAAATGGAATAAGACTATGGCACACATTTTTGACTTTGTGTGGTCCAAGGGAAGCAGATCCTGCCATATGGAAGGATCTTGAAGATGACCTCAGTAATCTTCATTGGAGGCTTTATTCTACTTGTGGTGTGTTTCATTTGAGCTCTACAAAGTTTTCAGAGTATCTACTTGTGGATGCTAACTATTTCTTGTCCAAAGAAGTATTGGAGAAGATGAAGGAGACACCCTTGGAGATTGATTATACTAGTGACGTGGCCAAAGACTTGATTAGATATGTTTATCACCAACATAAGAAGTTTTTGTAAGATTCCTCCTAAGCCTTAAGTTTTTATTCAGAAACTTGATCATTGGAATAGATATCAAGTTTAGGGGAGGATTGTTGGGAATAAATTATGGGTCAGTTCACTAGACGCTGATAAGAAGAATTCAAGCGCTGATAAGATGACATTGGACGCTGACAGCCAAGCGTTGACATTTGTAGAAGTCAACGCTGACAGCCTTGAAGATTAACACTGATGGAATATATCTTCATACGAATCTTTTTGTTTATTTGTTTCTTTATTTGTGTATGGTAAAGATAAGCTCGACATTGTATTTTCCATTATTATCTTTACCTAGAATAGTTGATTCGTAGCTTATTGTACAAGACTTCTTAATCTATATAAGAAGATCTTTTAGGTTAATGTTAATCATCAGTTATCATAAGTTTTCACAAGTTAAACCTCTTTCATTGTAATCAAGTTCGATCATTCTAATACAAGTGAAAGTTTGTTTAACATCTTTGTGTTTTAGATTAAGTGTTAATTCCGCATAACACTTAGTTACTTTATTCATAAGCAAAGGTTTCTCTACGTGTATTACTTGATCTAATCTCGTATACACAAAGCTTAATCGATCTAAGTTTGGGATCAACAGCCTATTCGGAATAGTTCCTTACCCGGAATATTGTCACCTACCCGGAATAAGTCCCTATGCGGAATAGTGCTTCTATGCGGAATAAATCCCCTATGCTGAATAAATCCCCTATTCGGAATATCGAGCCTTCCTCGGAATAGCACCCCTATCCGGAATATCTATTCCTATTAGGAATATCTACCCTTACTCGGAATGAAGTGCCTATTCGGAATACCCTACCTTATGCGGAATGTTTCCCTATCCAGAATATCCAATATTCCGGATGGAGCTTCTGGGTAAAGAACTTGATACGGAATGTTGCTGGAAAAGATCAGTACCTGGGAAATGCATAAACAAACAGGACCGAAGAAGAAGGAACAATATATAACCAAATCTAATGAAAACAAAGCTAAATCAAACACAAGATTAAATCAAACTAACAAATAAACATATACTAATGATAATCAAACAATCCAAAACAACAAAACTATCAAAACTAATCAAGATCATCAAAACCTACTTTGATCAAAATAAGAACATAAAAACATGAACATGAACATAAACAATAAAATCAAAGATTAAGAAAGGTAGAATGAGAGCTTAACAATTAAGATAAGGATTAACAAGAATTAAAAGAAAAACTTACTTGAAATTAAATGGTAATTAAGGTGCAAGACAGTATTTAAATTTGACAAGTATTTAAATGACAAGGTAATTAAAAGTGGAAGAACTAATTGTCACTATTAGCCAACAAAAATGAAAAGATTAATCCTAATGACTATTTATAGGGGAGGATTAAGGGTGCTTAGGAACCTTCCTCCCCTCCTTCATTTTCTCTTAATTGCATCATTAGGCCCTTCCTTCTTAATCTCTTTGTTAATTGCACCATTAGTCCTTAAACCTTTAAATCTTCTTTAATCTTGGACTTTAATGACTTCTTGGCTCAGGATTTCTTTTAACTCGTCTTTTAATTCTTCAATAAATTAGACTTTAGTTTTTCGGCTTTTGATAAACTTCCGTCTTTTGACTTTTTCTTCGATAAATCTTCAGAATTGGTCTTGGACTTCCGTTCTTTTTGCACTCTTGACTTCTTGACTTCATCTTTCGTCTTTTTCTTCAATAAAAGCCCGTGAATGCCCGTGTTTTCTCCACTTTTCACCTTTTCGTCCTAAATCACAACAAAAACACAAACCACACATAATTCCGACATAAAAGACATAAAATTCATGTTTTGGCTCAGTTATTATTGTAATTAAGTGGTAAAAAGGATGGGTGTTTACACACCTATCAAATCCCCTACACTTGACCATTGCAATGTCCTCATGCAATGCGTTAGTTACAAAGCATGTTTACATTTTTCATCATAATCAATC
Organism: Glebionis coronaria; assembly: GCA_025667525.1. Classification (NCBI taxonomy): domain Eukaryota; kingdom Viridiplantae; phylum Streptophyta; class Magnoliopsida; order Asterales; family Asteraceae; genus Glebionis; species Glebionis coronaria. The sequence continues at coordinate 477,022,226 of CM046877.1, forward strand.
CACATTGGCCTTTATTAAAGAGATATAAAACTATAAACATTAAAAGCATACCTTGGATTTTGAAAATGTCATGAATAATCATCATCCTCAAGTTTTCACTTTCTCCAAACCAAGCTTAAAAACGAGATCATTGTTATTATAAGTTAGCAAACTAACACGAACTCATGTGGGCCAACTATTCACTTAGACTCCCTTATTCCTAGGTGTATCTCTTATATTTTATTGTTGTCTTGAATGATCCAAAGGATGCATTGTTTGACTTATTTTGATAGTTATTTAGGCCGAAAATAAAGTGAACGATTTAATCAATAGTTAGCTAAAGGACAAAATCTTTTAAAACTGCTTCTCGGGACCTCATAAAGTTCATATCTTGGCATAACTCGCTTCGCGATTTGAGACCTTTCACGGACCGATATGTGGCAGCGACTTCATACTTCAAACCTTGAGAGACGTTCATGAAATAATGGTCATCTCTTCATAATGGAATTTCTTCACTTGAAGTTTTGAGAGATTCATACTTGGACCACGACTTCTTCATTTTTCTCCAATCTTTATTTTGGACTTTGATATACAACCATCCGTCTCCTTTTATGACTTGGATCTATTTATCCTCATACCTTGCTAGGGTCTTTTCGGATACACTTCTCCATGACTTTTGGGGAGTTTTTGCTTTTCGTCGTGTGTCTCGATCCTTCATATTGATTTTCGATAAATGATTCTTCACATCACTTTGGATCTTTAGCAACAAAATATAGCCCTCATGTCTTGTTAGGACCTTTTTGGACTCACCAATCTTCGCATCCCGCTTCAATAAGTTATGCCTTGGCTATGAACTCTAATCCATACCGAGCAACTTTTAAACGATCTTGGGCTAGAAGCTAAGTAACTTTTCAAATCGTACAACCTTATTTATTGCAGATAAATTTATTAGCAAGCGATGGGAGAATAGGCTTATAATTAACTCACATAAATTCCCGAAAGAATACCAAACTTATAATTGGCTCTATCATCTCTCGTTCTCCACAATTTAAAATCTCAAGGAATGAGACTCGTGGATACTTAGCCTATTAAATCAAAGTTTTGGGTTTTCGAGTCGCCTATAGGATCTTGCAAACTCTTAGACTTTTTCAAGTTTAGAAATCGCATTTTAAAGTTCCCTTGATAAACAAATCTATAGGATCAATTATAGGAACTTGCAAAAAGTTCTTGTTCTTAACCCGCGAGAGTTAAGACTTTCGCGTTTTATAGCTCCCTATATAAAAGCCTAGCAAAAATTGACTTAAACACGTTAAGGATACTAGCTAGAGTAACTTAGATAAGTAAACTCGGGTTGAGTCAAAAGATTCACACCATTTGAAAATTAAAACCACTTTATTAAACTTTATTCTAATAAGGGAAGAAAATAACTATACAAAAGGAAAAACTAAATGGCCAAAATAGATCAAAAATTTTGAAAAATGTCGAAAAATTAATTTTCCGGATAAAATGAGGACAAATACAAGGAAAAGACCACTTAACTTCGATAGAAGTCCCCCATACACTTAAGATAAACATTGTCCTCAATGTTTAAGCATGTGGGAGTAAACTCCCCTACACTTAGGACATTGTGCACTTTGTTTAAATCTCGCTAAGGAAGAGACAACCAAAGAGATTCCTATTTTAATATTGAGAAAATATAAAATAGTGAATCGAAAAGAGTTTAGGATAAAACCGGGAAGAAGTGAACGCTGAATCATGGGTCGTCAAGAATCATCAAGAGTGGATCATTAAGCTCGAATCCCTGATTATAAGAAGAGAGGAGAGGAAAGCAAACCAACGGGTCTCCTCTACACTTAGGATAAAGAAAGCTAAAAGATAGATGCATGGGTTGCCTCCCAAGAAGCGCTTGGTTTTTGATTACCGAGTCGTGAGACTGACTCGACCTTGATCATCATAGGAAGAAGCATGAAATATATCCACCGGGATCAAAGACATAGTTTTCGTCCATCAAATAGCAGAGGCTTAAGGCGAACAAGGCAAGCCAAAGAAGAGTAGGCAAGGTTCCCTTAAGCAGCGATGGAGCATGGTGGAAACAAGGGTGAAGTGGTGCAAGCAGATTTCCATAAGTTCCAAAGATATTTCCTTTTATTTCTTCAGGTGGATACTGAGATCGCTGCAGAATATCGATACCGGGGTCGAACACCTTTTCCTTTTAGGGAAAATAGCACTCAGGCTCAGCAGAATGTGAAGAAGATCCGCGAAGAAGCACAACCTCTTCCTCAGAAGGGGGACAAAGAGGTGTTAACTCATACGTGCTACGGATATTGGTGTCGATCGGTTTCCTCTCCTTTGAAAGAATGTTCTTCAAATCCAAAGTAGGATCAAGACGATAATCTTCAAAATCATAAGGAGGAGCATCACTCTCATGAGGGAAGTAAGTGTTGAGAAACGTAGAGAAATCTTCCTCAATTGAGTAATCGTCCAAAGTAGGATCGAGTGATGGCGGAGGATCTTCATCATGTGAAGAATCACTCGAAAGACTATCGGCCTCATCGAAATCATCAAAAGTGGGCATCTCGGGATACTCAGAAGTAAGGTCATCATAAGCATCAGTATCTGAGCTAGACTCATCATCATAAGCATCGAAGATCGGTGGAGAATCATAAATGGGAAAAGGTTCCAAATTGAAGAGAGAATCATCCACATCATCTTCAAAAAGTGGATTATCAATGGAAGAATCGAATAGAGGATTGTTGTAGACGACAAAATCATCAAGCACATTAATCATATTCACTGATTCTCGGCCTCCAAAGGATGTACTTGTAAGCTTCCCCATTTTAAAAACTTGTGAATCATCCCCGACTCTTAAGATTAATTCACCTTCGGCAACATCGACTAGAGCTCGTCCGGTTCTCAAGAATGGCCGAGCAAGTATTAAAGGAATACGAGGGTCCATTTCATAATCAACAACGACAAAATCTACCGGGAAAGTAAATGTGCCAACTTTAATGAACACGTCTTCAGCTATACCAACGAGGTAAGCGAGAGTGCGATTAGCAAGTTCAAGAGTCATCTTCGTTGGAGTGAGGTCGGGTAATGATAGTGTTTTCCAAACACTCAAAGGCATAAGATTAATACTAGCCCCGAGATCAACAAGGGCAGTAAATTCTTCAGTTTTGTTGAACACGCAAGGCAACACAAAACGACCGGGATCTCCAAGCTTTTCCGGAAGTTCTTTAAGAATAACTGCAGAGCAGTTTTCATTTAAGCGTGTGTTGGCGAGTTCAATCAGCTTCTCCTTCTTGTTAAGCAATTCCTTAAATGCTTTAACAAATTTGGGCATGTGGACAAGTGCTTCAAGAAAGCTAATGTTGAAGTTCATCTGAGAGATCATCTTCACATAGCGTGACACTTCAGAGTCATCCTTGGTTAGCATTTTGGTCTTGCCTAAACGAGAAGGATAAGGGATATTAGGTTTGGGTGGTGAAGGTGAAGGCGTAGCAGGTAAAGGTTGAGATGTTGAAGGTTCCTTCCTAGAGACATCGTCATGGCGAGGCGGAGACGGTAATGGTGCACTAATACTAGGTGTAGGAGAAGTAGGGATAAATGGTGGTGGAGGAGGTGTAGATGATGGGGGCGGGATTGGTGGATCGACAATGGCAATTCCACTACGCGTAGTAATAGCACTCACATTTGCTCGCGGATTGGTGACAGTGTTTGAAGGTAGAGAACTCGAAGAAGAAGGTTGAGCTGCGGGCAAGAAACTAGCAAGCATATTCTTCAAATCAATGGTTTGATTGATGAAGGAGGATTGAATGTTATCTCGAAGCTCGGATCTAATCTCATTTCCTTGCTTGGTAATATCTCCTTTAAGATTGATAATTTGGCTCTGCAGATTCTTGATTTGCTCGCCTTGGGTTCTCATGATGGCTTCAACATCGGGATTAATGGGTGGGGCTTGTTGAGCGGGTGGGTGATAAGGATTAGAAGCTCTTGGTGGGATTTGGTTGCTTCTATTGTAGTTCTTGGCGGGGTTTTGGTTTTGAGGAGAAAAACCGGGTGAAAGGTAGATGTTTGATCGGTAACTCAGCAAATTTCTATCCCTTGTTGAGGTCGAGCTTGGTAATTTTCCGGTGAATAATTACCATAAGCTGCATACACATTTTCCGGATTTCCTTGTGTAGAAGGACAATCGGTGTATGAGTGAGGACCGCCGCATGTTTCACAAGAAGGTGCAACCGCTTTAACTTGTTGTTGTTGTTGGTTTGAAGCGAGAAGCGTGATACTTTTGCTCATTTCAGTCATCATGCGGGTGAGTTCGGTCATATCAGGGTTTGCTGAAGTAGAAGAAACATTGACTCTCGGGTTGTTCCTTGAAGAAGCGGAGGAATCCCAGTTTTTGTGGTGAGTAGTCATGTTCTCAATTAGCTCTCTACACTCCTCGGGTCTCCTTTTCATAAATGTGCCACCGGCGGCTGCATTAATCGTATCACGATCTCGAAAAGTCAATCCGTTGTAGAAAGTATCAATTAAGGTCACAGGGAGCATGTTGGGGTTTGGACAACAATCAATCAAGACATTATATCGTTCCCAAGCATCAAAAAGAGATTCATCGGGTTCTTGCATGAAACCGCTGATTTGATTGCGAAGGCTCGTGACCATGGATGGTGGAAAGTAGCGCGACAAAAAGCGTTGAGTCATGTCATCCCAAGTGTGAATTGAATTCTTCGGGAGACGATCAAACCATTTCTAGGCATGATGTGATAAAGTATGTGGGAAGAGTTGTAGGCGAAGAACATCCATTGTGGCACCAGGCAACTTCATGCTTTGAGTGATTGTAATGAACTTGTCGAGGTGTTTGTTGGCATCATCATCAGGCAATCCACGGAAAGGATTTGTTTGCACTTGCTGAATCATGTGGTGCTTCAACGAAAACTCCGGAGCCGTGATTTGCATCGGCGCAATCGGTCCTCCTCGTCCAAACATGGTAGGTTGACAAAGCTCCTCCATTGTCCGAAGATCGGGCTGTGGAAGAACATTGTTGTTATTGTTGAGGTGCGGTGGATTATTGTTGTTGTTAACACCTGACATACTTAAATCTTCTCGAGTCTCGGGCTCTTGATAATTAGAAGATCTAGTACGTATACACCTACAAAGGCAAAAGAAAACAAAACCAAACGTAAAGACAATATATATACACAATAAAAATAAAATCTTTTTTGATTTTTGAAATTTTTAATTTTTATGGATTTTTTAACAATTTTTAATTTTTATGGTTTTTATAATTTTTAAGCAAGAAAATAACGCTCACAAGTGAACGGATCCCAAAAAGCAACGCGTCTCTCACAGAAAACCGTTAATCTTTACGAAAAGAGCCGGCCGCGGCGCCATTTGATAACTGGTTTTACTCAGGTTAGAAATTATCGTTGTACCAATCTCTTCAAATTGAAAACCGGATTTAATGTGTGACTCAGCTGTCTTTGGTGAAAACAAATGTTGGTCGTTGTAGTATATTAATATAAAAGTGCAAAAACAATTAAAATAAATGACTAAAAAGTAAATCTAAGTCTAATTAAAAGTAAATGACATGTATTTAAAAGCGAGGCTAAAATTAAAGGGCACTAAATGTAAATAATGTTGGGAATAAATCTATGCTTATTTGTTTCCCCTGCTAGTTGATTATTCATACCCCTGCTAGAGTAAGTTCCCCCTGCTAAATAACAAAGGCAGGGGGATCCGTTCCCCTGCTGGAGTCAAAGGCCCTGCCGTCAAAGATAAACATGGAATAGATATTTACGCGTTTCAGTTATTATTCCTTAATACTTTCCATAGTTTGTTAGTAGTGATCTTGTACGTGGGTCCTTGTATCTATAAAAGGACTCACTAGGTTAGCATGCAAAGAGTGTCTTTCTCATTTCGTTTTTCATTATTATTACTTTAAGGTTTTGTAAACCCTAATACCACTTTGGGTATTCGTATATCTTTGATATATTAAAGTTCAACATTTGAATCTCATTTGTTCTTGTGCTAAACATTACATTCCGCATCTTGTTTAGTTACATTGCTTTGCAAAGTTTCTCTAGTGTTAGACTGAATTCTTTCTCTCTATCACAACCCTTAAACAAGCTATTAAGGTTTAAGATCTGACTTTGGGATCAACAAGTGGTATCAGAGCTTGTTGAGAAACTTTGTCTAAATCAAGAACAAAATCCTCATAGCAAACATGTCTTCAGATTCATCCACAAACAGCAACAACCACAATAACCTCAAGTTACCCATGTTGGATCCTGAAAACTTTGAATTATGGGAATTCAGAATCCAACAATACCTGAAAATGGAACACTATGTTCTCTGGGAGATCATAGAGTTTGGTGATCAATTCAACAAAATGGTGGCAGTTGAAGAAGGCAAGGATGAAGGTGAAAGTTCCAAAGGTAAGGACAAGAAGAAATATGCTGCTCTATGTGATAAGGAAATACTGGCTAGAAGGCATGATGTCAGGGCTCACAGCTCATTGCTGTTGGCCCTACCAGATAGACATCAACTCAGATTCAGGAAATACAAAACAGCTAAGGAACTATGGGAAGCCATAGGCACAACCTTTGGAGGAAATGAAGCCACAAAGAAGAAGAAGAAGAACCAAATGCTGGATGATTTTGCTTCTTTCAAAGCAATTGGTGATGAATCAATTGGAGCTATTTACAATAGGCTTCAAGACATGGTGGCCCACTTGGAATTCTTTGATATTGAGGTGTCAAAAGAGCAGGTGAACACCAGGTTTCTTATCAGCCTTCAAAAAGAGTGGTTTGTCTATAAGGCAATTTGGCAGAATAAGGATGATTTGGATGAAAAAGATATTGATGATATATACAATAACTTAAAAGTTTTTGAACCTATTGTCAATGAAATGAAGTCAAAAGGGACAATTCCCACCAACTCAAGTGGAGTCATTGATTCCCCTGCTAACATGGCATTCATATCACAAAGCAGTGGAATCTCCAAGAACAGTGGAATAGAAATAGCCCCTGCTACTTATTCCCCTGCTACCAGGTCTGGACCTTCCTATGATGAAGAAAGACCAGCTACATTCAGCCTTGATACTGCATGTGCCTTTATAGCATCTCAAGGGCCACAAGGATCTACAGTGTTACATGAAGATCTGAGTCAAATCAGTAAGCAAGCGCTAGAAGAATTGGATATCAAGTGGAATATGGCTTTGCTCAGCATGAGAGCCAACAGGTTCCACAAGAAGTATGGGAAGAAGATCACAATTAATCCATCTGATGTGGCTGGGTTTGATAAAGCAAAAGTTGAATGCTACAATTGTGGCAAGAAGGGTCATTTTGCCAGGGAATGCAGAGGACCTAAGTCTGGAAATAGCCATAGAAAGGAAACAAGAGATGAGGATTCTGGTGCTAAAGCCATGGTAGCAATGCAGGGAATAGATGGAGCAAATGGATGGGACTGGAGTGCTATGACAGAAAGTGTGGAAAGAAATCAAGCTTTGATGGCTGAGGAAAAGGAAGAAGACTTTGCACTTATGGCCATGTCAAGTTCCAGCTCTGACAATGAGGTATATGATGACTCATACTGTACTAAAGCTTGTAGGAAAAATACTGAATCTTTAAATGATCAAATCAGAAAGGTAAAAGCTGACTATATCAATTGTGATAATGATCTTGATAATTACAAACGTGCTTTAGAACAACTAGAGTCCACCATAAGAGAGTATAGGCAAAGAGAAAGTGAGTATAGGGATCACATTGTGATTCTAGAAAGAGATGCCAAGGAGAATAACCAATCTATAAATGTTTTAACTGCTGAACTTGAAATTTTCAAAGCTAACCAAAAGATAGATGAGGAAACTGTTGAAAAATTTGGAAAAGCTTCAAAAGATTTAACCAAGGCATTTGAAATTGGTCAATCTCCTAAGGACAAAACAGGGTTTGGAATTAAGAATATGAATGCTACTATACCACCACCCCCTGCTAACATCCATGCTGCCTATCCTAGAAAAGACTTGTCATGGACTGGTCTCCCTTGTTTTGAAAAACAGAATGACATTGAGTTTGACTTGAGTGCTTATATACCTAATAACCTTGATACAGAAGAGTCTCTAGTTAAAACTAGTGTCATTAGGGATGTTAAACAGGAACATGTTGGCTTAAAGCAAATTGACAACCCTGTTAGATTTTCAAAAGAAGGAATTTCTAGCAGCAATCCAAACTCTAAGAGCATCTCTCCCAAATCTAAGGCTAGGCCACAGTCTCCTAAACCTACCATTAAATATGCTGGTATGTAAAGGAATGTCAGAGGTAATCAAAGAAATTGGAATGACCAAAAGTCTCATCAATTAGGAAAAGACTTTGTGATCAATACCAAGCCCTGCTTCACATGTGGTAGTTTTGAACACACTTATCAAGAGTGTAAGGCACCAATGGAGATGGTTGCTGCAAATCCCTTAAAGGATATGCAACCTAAAGCCATTCTTCTAAATGCAGGGGCAAAATCCTTTTCCCCTGCCAAGTATGTTGCCCCTGCCTTGAGAAATAGAGTAACTGAGAAATATGTTGTTCCAGCCCTTAGAAAGGAAAATGATGTTCACCCAAAGCCCAACACTTCTGTGACCACCCCAACACCTTATACTGCATATAGATCTGGCCCTAGACCTTACCAACACATGAACAGAGGCCAAAACAAAAGGTGGGTTCCCTCTACTAAGCATAAGGATTCCCCTGCTAGAACTGGGGTATCCCCTGCTAGAAAAGTTGTACATTCTAGGAACATGGGAAGATGGGGAAAAGCTGTGAAAGCCTCAGCTCGTTGGGTTTGGGCACCCAAAAGGGGTACTCAATCTAATGGTGTATCTCTAGTTTTCGATAAGCTATCCTACATTGATACACGAGGTAGATCCAAGTCTATAATGGCTTGGGTCCCCAAGAAAAACTAATTTGTTTTTCCTTTTGCAGGTGACAAAGAAGACAAGGGATGATAGAGCATATTGGGATAGTGGATGCTCAAGAAGTATGACTGGACACAAAGCTTACTTGTCTAACTTTGTACCCCTGCATGACAATGATGGTGTTTCTTTTGGAGATGGGCATGGAACTATAACAGGAAAAGGAACTATTGTCACAAATGGGATGACTTTTGACAATGTGTATTTGGTGAAAGAACTCAAGTATAATCTCTTCAGTGTGTCACAGATGACTGATAACAAGAACTTTGTCTTGTTTACTGACACTGAATGCTTGGTATAAGGAAAGGAGTTTGTCTTGCCAAAAGACACTCCAATTGTTCTCAGAACACCAAGACAGAAGAACATGTACACAATTGATCTCAAGGACATATCTCTCCAAGACAATGAAACATGTTTCATTGCCAAAGCTTCAGCAGATGAATGTAAGAAATGGCATAGAAGACTTGGTCATCTTAATTTCAAGAACATGAACAAACTAGTAAAGCATAATCTGGTTCATGGTCTTCCTTCCAAGTCTTTTGCCACTGAACATACTTGTGCAGCATGTCTGAAAGGGAAGCAACACAGAGCATCTTGCAAGTCAAAATGTGACACCCTAGAACCAAGGTCATTAACGTTACCCTAAATTACGCTAATTTTTGAAATTTTTAATAAATTTTAATTTCTATATATATAAGTATTTTGGTTAAAGCCGATGTTCGAGGTTATAATTTTTACGATTGACGATTTAAGAAGGACGATGACGATTACGATCCCGAGGGATGCCCAAATTTTCATAATTATTGACGATTTATCGATAATGTAATTTTTCGAGAATTTTACTTACGATTCGTGTTAAGTTGAGTCGGGTGAGTTTTATAGCCTTCCGAGTACATTTAAAGTATCCCAAAAATATTTTAGAGTGTTCGGGATGATTTCCGACTCCCGTAAAATTTTCTAAAATTGACTAGTGAGTCGAACCCGCAAAGTTTTAATGGCGTTTTTACTTAAGGCCAAAAGAAACCTTTAATTGCACTATGGTCCCTCCCAATCACACAAAAATGCACAAACACAAACACACACAAACATTTCACAAAAACAAATCAAACTCTCTCTCTCTCTTGCTCTAGCCGACGGCTACACCCACACCACCACCATAATCCACCATTTTTCTTGAGTTTTCACAAAAACTAACCTTAGACCACCTCTTAGAATCCATTGGTGAGTGTTAATCCATGGTTTAATTAAACATGCATTAACAAAAATTTTCCAAAAATTTTCAAGAACATTCAAATTCGTTTTTGAGGCTAATTGTATGAATGCATGTTAAATTCATGCCTAGTGTGAGTATAATCACCAATAAAACCCACCAAAATTAATTTGGTTGTGGTGATTTGGTCACCCAAACCCCACGGCACAAGGGGGTGTTTGGGGAGCCATGGTGGTTGATGAATTTTGAGCATTATCTTGTGTTTGGCATTGTGTTTAGTGATGTTTTAGATGGGTACATGTAGTTGCATGTTTGTTTTCTTTTATTTTAGATTATGAGGTTGATTGATCAATAGAGGTTAGGACTGAAATTTGTGTTTGGATATGTTTGGGAAAGCTTAGGACGATGCCTAGTGGTGATTAGTAGGTTTGGAATCGAGTTTAAGCATGTTTTTAGTATGGTCAAATTTAGGCAGAAACTTTGAGACCTTTTCGTAAAAATTATTTTTCCTACAGGTCTAGATAACTAAATGTAGTTATAGAGAGTCTTCTTATCTTTAATTTGGTATAAGGTAGAGCCCGTGACTCAAAACGAGCTAAAAGTTATGAGGTTTTAAAGATCGAGTACCGGGCGACGAGAACTTTCATAATCCGAATTTATGTATAGTTTTAGTCAAATCCCGAGGACCACAAGTATGAATTGGTAAATGGTCAAGAGTCAAATTTTGGTCACAAACCTGTGTAATTGAGTTTATAAGTTGACTTAGGAGTCAAAGAAGTCAAAGGTGCATTTCATATAGGTCAAAGAGGTCAAAGTTGGTCGAAGTACAATTTCAGCCCGTAAAATGTAGTTTTGGAAAAGCGTCGAGTAACGAGTCGTAAAAGTAAAAACATTTATTGGGATTAAAAATGTGTTATCTACAGGTCTTATAGGATTTTTGAGAATTTTGTCAAATTTTATAAGAATGGTTAAGTGTAGTAAAACAGCCCGTACTTTCGGTAAGTACCGGCGAAAATGGGTAAAAATGGATAACGTAAGTAATAAGAACGAATGGTGTAAAATGAGTGATGCTTGTTGTTTTGTTTTTGGCGTGAGTTATAATTGTCCTAAGTGACTAGTATCTATGTATTTTATACAGTACCGTAAGGTATTTAAAATGAGATTACTCATTACGTGTTATTTGTGATAGGTGTTGATTTACCCGGGCATCCGTATCGTCGTCAGTGATCATCTCTTGAACTACCGACTACTTAATATATAAGGTGTGAATTTATAGCCTCGCTTATATTTATTTCAAATTGTTTTACCCGCGAGGGAAATGCATGCTAGTTTTTAAAAGGAACGTATATCATGAATGATTGTTAGACCCGAATGTTGCCTTAGAAATCGTGTTGAGTACCAAGTTGCAAAAGACCCTAAATTCATGAACTATTAACTATTGTCCTGCCCTCGAGTAGGGAGAAATAGCCGCTTATACAATTTGTAGTACTATGGGGCTAACGACCCAATGCTAGCCGAGAAGCTGTACGTTGAGTAAGTTCTGCGGTAGATTATCTTGTATGAGAGATAAGGTATAATTGCAACTGATGCCTTTAGAAGGGGCACTGGTTTCATCTGAATCACGCCGGTAATTATTACGCGGGTGATTGAGTTAACGGATTAGTGTCATGAGCTTAAACACAATTGTCAGTATCCTGAATATAGATTGTTTGATCGACAAGTCTATGAATGATCACGAATGGTTTTTATTTTATATACGTTCAAATGAATTGTAAAACCTATGAATTCCACTCAACGTTTACGTTGACCAAATTTTGGCATGTGTTTCAGGTAACCGCTGAAGTGTAGAATGGAGCGTGCATGGGATGGATGTTGTGTGTATGGCTTGGAGTCCGCTTGTTTTTCCTCCTTTTTCTACTTAAACATTTTAAATTTTAATGTTATGTTGTTGTAAAACTGAAAGTTCTTGGGTTGAGATTCATGGGGACCGAAAAACGCTAAACTCTGTTGTACCAAGTGGGGTTGGAAAAACCGTGGACATGTATCATCTAACAATTTTAAATTTCAAGTTTTAAGTTGACGTCTTTTTAGCGTCGTTTGATATATCTTGTGTGCAATGAATACTGTGTAGCACCCAATGTTGTAGTTCCGCTGCGCATAGCATTTGTGGGGGTGTTACAGATTGGTAATCAGAGCCATGAGTTATAGAGAACTAGGTCGTTTTTGAAAATCCTAAACTATAACTTTTGGTGTCGTAAGAAATGGTCCAAGCACACACAACTATCCTGCATGGCTCCGGTAAGATTTATTTTTGTATTTATGGCATTTGACGTATACTTTTGAGTGAAGTATATATGTGGGTAATTATTACGTAAGTATGGAAATTACTATATGTAGACGTTGAAATTTTACGTGGAATATCCGACATCGTAATTTTTGTATTAATCATGCATGAGCATCATATTATTACATTTTGGGCATATGTACCACCTTTGCATTGCATTTGCATGCATGTATTTATAAATATTGTATAATTACTTATGTACCCTCCGAAATTCGCTGTTATTGCAGGAATGGCCGAGGTACCGCCTAATAATAATGGAAACGATTACGTCGTAGGTCACGAAGGGGGAAGTGTTGGAACATCAGCTGAAGGACAAGCTGAGACGAACGATGTACAAGCCCAGGACCCCGACCAAAGGAGAACTACTTGCCCCAGGCCTATGCGTACTTCCCATCTGGTTGGTGCACCAGGTATCCCCAGAAGAGCCGAAGGTGCAGTGAGCGCAAATTCTCTTCATCAAGGCATCTCCAGAATTTGCTGCCCCGGACCGAGAGTTCATCATGACGTACGACGTGTTGTGAGAGGTTTGGACGAATCGATGTGCATGCGGTACGTAGTGGAATCAAGGGTGATCAGTAGATTCGACGAGAATGAAAGGGCAGACCAAAGACTGTTGGAAAGGACTGCAAGAATTGAGTATGATGGAAATGTAAATAAAAGTGACATCAACAGTTTAAGATCGATGGTTGCAAATTTAAGCGCTAGTCTTGACCGTGTGAGGGAAGATCAAGTGAGGTTGTCAAGGATGCAGAGTTGGGAGCATCGTGTGAGAGCATCATTGCCCCCAGATTGGAGATTCGTGGACGATTTGGAGATGGAGGCTAATGACTTCATGATTCAGCCGCCTACTAGAGGTGCTTGTATTACGGTGGGAAATCAGGTAGCGATTGAGTGTGGGTCTACATCAGGGACGAAAAAGGAGACGGAATGTGGGCCGGATGATAAAGGAAAGAGAAAAATGGATGATGTGGACGAGGACGATAGTGATGAGGAACCCGAGGAAGATGATGACGAACCGCCATCCAAGAGGCCGTGTGGATCACCACATACCTAGTTGCTTGTTTTGTATTTTTCTTTGATCATTGTAATAGAACTGTTTTAGACTTTTGTATGATGGCATTATGACGAGAAACTTGAGGACTTAAGTTTTGTGGTGAACGATTGTAGTGGCAATACTTGTCACAATTTTGGTTAATTATCAATACAATCCATGTTACCTTTCATGATCTGTGATATGTCTTAAATTTGATCTTTTGTGATGTGAATTGATGAATATTAGTAACTCTGCAGTGATGTGTCGTTGTAGGTATATTATGTCTCGGAAACTTGATATGTATACTTACATTGTTTTTCTATTTTCCCTGTCTTGCAGAAAGAGATATTCGATAACACCATGCCTCCAAAGTTGACCGCCGATCGTGCAAACACAATGATTCAGGAAGCTATAGCAAATGCGCTGGAAGCGGACCGAGCCGGGAGAAATCAGGACCAGGGAAGAAACGCGGGGAGACAGCAAGCCCCGAGAGTGTGTACCTATTCTAGTTTTATGAAGTGCGGTCCCACGCAGTTTCGTGGAACTGGTGGAGCTTTAGAACTTAGACGATGGTTGGAAAAGGTTGAAAGTACATTCGAAATCAGCGGTTGTGCAGAAGCGGACAAAGTGAAGTTTGCGGCTGCTACGTTTCTTGATGATGCGTTAAGTTGGTGGAATACCCAGGTAGCCACGGTTGGATTGGCTGTAGCGAATGCAAGGACGTGGAATGCGACAAAAGCTCTGTTGACTAAGAAGTTTTGCCCGGAAGAGGAATTGGGGCAATTGGAGGATGAGTTGAGGCACTTGACCTTGAAGAACAACGATATAGCTGCTTACACCAGGAGGTTCAATGAATTAAGCCTTTTGTGTCCAGATGTTTTTGCCAATGATGCCAAGAAGATGAAGCAGTACATTAAAGGTTTATCCAGCAATATCAAGGGTGAAACAACTTCGTCAAAACCTGGGTCGTTTGATGAAGCGGTCCAGATGGCTCACGCATTGATGGACGTCAAGCTCCAGGACAAGCAGACCTCCATTGCTGAAGGCAACAAGAGGAAATGGGAAGCGGCACAAAGCAATCAATCCCAGGGCCGGAACCGAAGTGGAAATCGAAACAACCATGGTCCGAACCGCAATCAGCAGTTTAACCAAAGAAGGAACGAAGGGATGAGGGCAGTGACGAACCCTAGAGGAGTAAAAGTGAATCCCCATTGTGGTAGGTGCAATTTGTATCATGTTGGGAATTGCCCGCCTGCATGCGGCAAGTGTGGAAAGGCAGGTCATAGGACATCTGGTTGCCGAACGGGAGGAGTAGCCACTGGGGCGAATGCTATCAGGATGAGGGGATGTTATGGATGTGGAGAGAGAGGTCATGTGCAAGTGAATTGCCCGAAGGCAGGAAACAAGCGGGGAGGTAACAACGCGGCTGCTGTGTATCAAGTGGGAACGGCTGATAAACCACAGGGTCCTAATGTGGTTGCCGGTACGTTTTTGCTAGACGCTTGTTATGCTAGTATTTTGTTTGATTCTGGCTCCGACAAGAGTTTTGTAGATGTTAAATTTAGTCGTCATATTGATAGAAAGCCGGTGTTGTTAGCGACTAGTTATAACGTTGAGTTAGCCGATGGAAAAATTGTTAGTACGAATTCTATACTGAGAGGTTGTACCTTGAAGTTAGGAAATTGCGCTTTTAAAATCGACTTGATGCCTATAGAGCTAGGATCGTTTGACGTGATTGTGGGAATGGATTGGCTAATGGCGCACAGTGCTATGATCGTCTGTGGCGAGAGATTAGTTCAGATTCCGTTGAGGAATAAAGTTTTGACGGTGAAGGGAGACGAATGCACTTCTCGTTTGAAAGTGATTTCCTGTTTGAAAATGATGAAGTATGTAGAGAGTGGATGCGATGTGTTTTTGGCACAAGTTTCGAGTGATGGTGATTTAGAGGCAAGGATTGAAGAGGTACCTGTTATTTGCGAGTATCCGGAAGTTTTTCCAGACGAGTTGCCAGGTTTACCACCTACCCGTGAGGTCGAGTTTCGAATTGATTTGGTGCCAGGAGCTGCGCCGGTTGCGCGTGCACCTTATCGCTTAGCACCATCCGAGTTAAAGGAATTATCGGATCAACTGAAGGAATTGATGGACAAGGGATTTATTAGGCCGAGCTCATCACCTTGGGGAGCGCTAGTGTTGTTTGTGAAGAAGAAAGATGGTTCATTTCGGATGTGTATTGACTATAGGGAACTCAATAAGCTGACGGTTAAGAATCGGTACCCATTGCCGAGGATTGACGATTTGTTCGATCAATTGCAAGGTTCCAGTGAATACTCAAAGATCGATTTAAGATCAGGGTATCATCAACTGCGTGTAAGAGAGGAGGATACTCCTGTAACTGCCTTTCGTACCGCGGTATGGACACTTTGAATTTCGAGTGATGCCGTTTGGGTTGACGAACGCGCCTGCTGTATTCATGGACCTCATGAATCGCGTGTGCAAGCCGTACCTAGATAAGTTTGTTATTGTTTTCATCGACGATATACTTATTTACTCTAAGAGTAAGGAGGAGCACGAGAAGCACCTGAGGAAGATTTTGGAGTTGTTAAAGAAGGAGAAGATGTATGCGAAATTCTCGAAGTGTGAGTTTTGGTTAGAATCAGTGCAGTTCCTAGGTCACGTGATTGATAGTAAGGGAGTTCGTGTGGATCCTGCCAAGGTCGAAGCGATCAGGGAATGGTCAGCGCCGACAACGCCGACTGAAGTTCGACAATTCCTTGGTTTAGCTGGGTATTATCGAAGGTTCATCGAAGGATTTTCGTTGATTGCAAAACCATTGACGAGGCTTACCGAAAAGAATAGGGTGTATGAATGGGGAAATGAGGAAGAACTTGCTTTCAAAACGCTCAAGGATAAGTTATGTTCCGCACCGATATTGTCATTGCCTGAAGGAACTGAAGACTTCGTAGTGTATTGTGATGCATCTCGTAAGGGTTATGAAGCGGTATTGATGCAACGTGAGAAGGTGATAGCTTACGCGTCGAGGCAACTGAGGAAGAATGAGGAGAACTACACGACGCACGATTTGGAATTAGGAGCTGTAGTTTTTGCGTTGAAGTCGTGGAGACACTATTTGTATGGGACGAAGTGTGTTGTATTCACTGACCATAAGAGTTTGCAGCACATTTTAGATCAAAAGGGAGTTAAATATGCGACAGAGACGATGGGTTGAACTACTGAGTGATTATGACTGCGAAATTCGCTACCACCCTGGCAAGGCGAATGTTGTAGCGGATGCACTGAGTAGGAAGGAACGGGAGAAACCTTTGAGGGTCAGAGCTTTGGTGATGACTGAGAGCGTTGACTTAACCGAAACTATACTGAAGGCTCAAGAGAGAGGACTAATGAAAGGGAATGTTGAAGCTGAGAACTTGGGACGAATGTTGAAACCTCTTTTCGTGATTAGGTCAGACGGACTGAGATATTTTGAGAATCGGATTTGGTTACCATTGTGTTCATCTGAGGAAGGAAAACCTGGAGTTCGAGAATTGGTTATGAACGAGTCGCATAAGTCGAAGTATTCGATACATCCTGGATCGGATAAAATGTATCACGACCTGAAGAAAGTTTATTGGTGGCCGAATATGAAGGCGGATATTGCTCGTTACGTTAGTAAGTGCTTGACTTGCGCGAAGGTTCAAGCAGAACATAAGAAACCATCTGGATTGTTGGTACAACCAGAGATCCCAGAATGGAAATGGGAGAAAATCGCTATGGATTTCGTGACGGGTTTACCTAGAACTCCTAGTGGATGTGATATGATATGGGTAATAGTGGATAGGTTAACGAAATCTGCTCATTTCTTACCTATGAAGAAGACGGACAGCATGGAAAAGCTCGCCAGTGTGTACGTGAAAGAGATCGTCTGTAGACATGGAGTGCCGTTATCGATCATTTCGGATCGCGACAGTAGATTTACTTCGGAATTTTGGAAATCGCTTCAACGTGCGATGGGCACTGAATTGAGTTTAAGCACGGCTTATCACCCGGAAACTGACGGCCAGAGTGAACGAACTATTCAGACGATGGAGGACATGCTCCGAGCATGCGTGATTGATTTTGGAGGAAGTTGGGAACGCCACTTGCCTCTGGTGGAGTTTTCGTATAATAATAGTTATCATGCGAGTATCAAGGCAGCACCGTTCGAAGCATTGTATGGAAGGAAGTGTAGATCGCCTGTGTGTTGGAGTGAAGTAGGAGAAAGTCAATTGACTGGACCCGAAATGGTTTTAGAAACGACAGAGAAGATTGTGCAAATCAAGAACCGACTACTTGCTGCGAGAAGCCGACAGAAGAGTTATGCCGATAACCGAAGGAAACCGTTGGAGTTTGAAGTTGGAGATATGGTTATGCTCAAGGTATCGCCGTGGAAGGGTGTAATTCGTTTTGGGAAGAAAGGAAAGTTGAGTCCAAGGTATATAGGACCATTTAAGATCGTTGAACGAATTGGACCAGTAGCGTATAAATTAGAATTGCCGAGCGAGCTTAGTGCTATTCACGACACGTTTCACGTATCGAACCTGAAGAAGAGTTTGGCGGACAAGGAATTGGTGATTCCTTTGGACGAGATTCGACTGGACGACAAAATGCACTTTGTGGAAGAACCTGTGGAAATTATGGACCGAGAGGTCAAGAGGCTGAAGCGTAGTAGAATTCCTATTGTGAAGGTCCGATGGAATTCTAAGCGTGGACCGGAATACACTTGGGAACGTGAGGACTTTTTCAAGGAAAGGTATCCTCATCTGTTCCAGTAGAACGAAATGTGAGTACAAGAAGAGGCGAGCGCCGGGACGTCGCTCTCTTTAAGGAGGGGTGGATGTGACACCCTAGAACCAAGGTCATTAACGTTACCCTAAATTACGCTAATTTTTGAAATTTTTAATAAATTTTAATTTCTATATATATAAGTATTTTGGTTAAAGCCGATGTTCGAGGTTATAATTTTTACGATTGACGATTTAAGAAGGACGATGACGATTACGATCCCGAGGGATGCCCAAATTTTCATAATTATTGACGATTTATCGATAATGTAATTTTTCGAGAATTTTACTTACGATTCGTGTTAAGTTGAGTCGGGTGAGTTTTATAGCCTTCCGAGTACATTTAAAGTATCCCAAAAATATTTTAGAGTGTTCGGGATGATTTCCGACTCCCGTAAAATTTTCTAAAATTGACTAGTGAGTCGAACCCGCAAAGTTTTAATGGCGTTTTTACTTAAGGCCAAAAGAAACCTTTAATTGCACTATGGTCCCTCCCAATCACACAAAAATGCACAAACACAAACACACACAAACATTTCACAAAAACAAATCAAACTCTCTCTCTTTCTTGCTCTAGCCGACGGCTACACCCACACCACCACCATAATCCACCATTTTTCTTGAGTTTTCACAAAAACTAACCTTAGACCACCTCTTAGAATCCATTGGTGAGTGTTAATCCATGGTTTAATTAAACATGCATTAACAAAAATTTTCCAAAAATTTTCAAGAACATTCAAATTCGTTTTTGAGGCTAATTGTATGAATGCATGTTAAATTCATGCCTAGTGTGAGTATAATCACCAATAAAACCCACCAAAATTAATTTGGTTGTGGTGATTTGGTCACCCAAACCCCACGGCACAAGGGGGTGTTTGGGGAGCCATGGTGGTTGATGAATTTTGAGCATTATCTTGTGTTTGGCATTGTGTTTAGTGATGTTTTAGATGGGTACATGTAGTTGCATGTTTGTTTTCTTTGATTTTAGATTATGAGGTTGATTGATCAATAGGGGTTAGGACTGAAATTTGTGTTTGGATATGTTTGGGAAACCTTAGGACGATGCCTAGTGGTGATTAGTAGGTTTGGAATCGAGCTTAAGCATGTTTTTGGTATGGTCAAATTTAGGCAGAAACTTTGAGACCTTTTCGTAAAAATTATTTTTCCTACAGGTCTAGATAACTAAATGTAGTTATAGAGGGTCTTCTTATCTTTAATTTGGTATAAGGTAGAGCCCGTGACTCAAAACGAGCTAAAAGTTATGAGGTTTTAAAGATCGAGTACCGGGAGACGAGAACTTTCATAATCCGAATTTATGTATAGTTTTAGTCAAATCCCGAGGACCACAAGTATGAATTGGTAAATGGTCAAGAGTCAAATTTTGGTCACAAACCTGTGTAATTGAGTTTATAAGTTGACTTAGGAGTCAAAGAAGTCAAAGGTGCATTTCATATAGGTCAAAGAGGTCAAAGTTGGTCGAAGTACAATTTCAGCCCGTAAAATGTAGTTTTGGAAAAGCGTCGAGTAACGAGTCGTAAAAGTAAAAACTTTTATTGGGATTAAAAATTTGTTATCTACAGGTCTTATAGGATTTTTGAGAATTTTGTCAAATTTTATAAGAATGGTTAAGTGTAGTAAAACATCCCGTACTTTCGGTAAGTACCGGCGAAAATGGGTAAAAATGGATAACGTAAGTAATAAGAACGAATGGTGTAAAATGAGTGATGCTTGTTGTTTTGTTTTTGGCGTGAGTTATAATTGTCCTAAGTGACTAGTATCTATGTATTTTATACAGTACCGTAAGGTATTTAAAATGAGATTACTCATTACGTGTTATTTGTGATAGGTGTTGATTTACCCGGGCATCCGTATCGTCGTCAGTGATCATCTCTCGAACTACCGACTACTTAATATATAAGGTGTGAATTTATAGCCTTGCTTATATTTATTTCAAATTGTTTTACCCGCGAGGGAAATGCATGCTAGTTTTTAAAAGGAACGTATATCATGAATGATTGTTAGACCCGAATGTTGCCTTAGAAATCGTGTTGAGTACCAAGTTGCAAAAGACCCTAAATTCATGAACTATTAACTATTATCCTGCCCTCGAGTAGGGGGAAATAGCCGCTTATACAATTTGTAGTACTACGGGGCTAACGACCCAATGCTAGCCGAGAAGCTGTACGTTGAGTAAGTTCTGCGGTAGATTATCTTGTATGAGAGATAAGGTATAATTGCAACTGATGCCTTTAGAAGGGGCACTGGTTTCATCTGAATCACGCCGGTAATTATTACGCGGGTGATTGAGTTAACGGATTAGTGTCATGAGCTTAAACACAATTGTCAGTATCCTGAATATAGATTGTTTGATCGACAAGTCTATGAATGATCACGAATGGTTTTTATTTTATATACGTTCAAATGAATTGTAAAACCTATGAATTCCACTCAACGTTTTCGTTGACCAAATTTTGGCATGTGTTTCAGGTAACCGCTGAAGTGTAGAATGGAGCGTGCATGGGATGGATGTTGTGTGTATGGCTTGGAGTCCGCTTGTTTTTCCTCCTTTTTCTACTTAAACATTTTAAATTTTAATGTTATGTTGTTGTAAAACTGAAAGTTCTTGGGTTGAGATTCATGGGGACCGAAAAACGCTAAACTCTGTTGTACCGAGTGGGGTTGGAAAAACCGTGGACATGTATCATCTAACAATTTTAAATTTCAAGTTTTAAGTTGACGTCTTTTTAGCGTCGTTTGATATATCTTGTGTGCAATGAATACTGTGTAGCACCCAATGTTGTAGTTCCGCTGCGCATAGCATTTGTGGGGGTGTTACACAAAAACAATTATGTCCACCACCAAGCCATTGGAACTACTACATATGGATCTTTTTGGTCCTACTTCTGTGGCAAGTATAATGAAGAAATGGTACTGCTTAGTGATTACTGATGATTTTTCAAGATTTACATGGACATTCTTTCTATTTGAAAAGAGTGACACTGCTGATATACTCATTGGGTTCATCAATCAAATTGAACAGTCAAAAAGCATGAAGGTAGTTACCATAAGATCAGACAATGGTGGTGAGTTCAGAAATCAGAAACTGGATTCTTTCTGCATAAACAAAGGCATCAAGAGGCAATTCAGCATTGCTAGAACACCTCAACAGAATGGAGTGGCAGAAAGAAGGAATAGGACACTCATTGAAGCTGCAAGAACTATGTTGTCTGATTCCAAACTTCCAGTTATCTTTTGGGCTGAAGCTGTATCCACTGCTTGCTATGTACAAAACAGGACCTTGGTTGTCAAGGCACACAACAAGACCCCTTATCAGCTGTTTAATGGAATACCTCCCTTAATTGACTTTTTCAGACCTTTTGGGTGTCATGTTATCATCTTGAACACCATTGACAATCTTGGTAAGTTTAGTGAAAAGGGTGATGATGGATACTTTGTGGGTTATTCCTTAAACAGCAAGGGATATAGGGTCTTCAACAAGAAGACAAGCAAAATCACAGAAAATCTTCATGTGAACTTTCTTGAAGATAAACCTGAAGATGTTCAAACAGGTCCTGACTGGTTCTTTGATATAGATGTACTTTCCAAGTCCATGAATTATGTACCTGTTGTCTTGCAGAACACTAACATTTCAGGTACTCAAGAAACAATTGGTGCTGAGAAGTCACCTCTGAGGTACATGAATGTACCCTCATTGTTTCCTAGTGAAGCTGATAAACAAGAAGATAATTCTGCTTCAGGAAAAGAACAACCAATCTCATCCCCTGCTATGACTGAAGGCAGTGGAATGGCTGAAAGCAGTGGAATCCAGGATTCCCCTGCTAGAGGAATTGATTCCTCTTTCACAAAGGATCATGATGCTAATGAGACTACTGATGCAGAAAGAGAATCCCCACTCATCTCATCATCTACACCC
Organism: Glebionis coronaria; assembly: GCA_025667525.1. Classification (NCBI taxonomy): domain Eukaryota; kingdom Viridiplantae; phylum Streptophyta; class Magnoliopsida; order Asterales; family Asteraceae; genus Glebionis; species Glebionis coronaria. Next base: position 477,044,502 of record CM046877.1, read on the forward strand.
ATAAATGATGGTCCTATCATATCCAGCAGTGGAAGCAGAATCATCAGGAGTGGAGGCCCTAGTTATTCAGAGCTTCATTCTGCTCACAAGCACCCATCTTTAGGTCATGCTGTCTCATTTGGAAGTTCCTTTGAGGACTTCTTTCCTAATCAAAATAGCCCTATCAATTCTGATTTGGAAGAAGATGAAACAGAAGTCATCATGCAGCCTACCTATAGAATCAATAAGGACCATCCTATCTCTCAGATCATTGGCGATCCTGAAGCCCCCAGACATACAAGGTATACAACAAAGGAGCACAGCTTCATTGCTAACATCACCATGAAGTTCAATCATGAAAACATGCAATGTTGTCTGTTTACTGCATTTTTGTCACAAGAAGAGCCAAAGAAGATTTTTCAGGCTTTAAATGACCCAAGCTGGGTTGAAGCTATGCAAGAGGAGCTCTTACAATTCGACATACAAGAGGTTTGGATTCTGGTTGATTGTCCCAAATGGGCAAGGCCTATTGGGACCAAGTGGGTACTCAGGAACAAAAAGGATGAAAGGGGAATAGTTGTCAGGAACAAAGCAAGGTTAGTAGCACAAGGGTATACTCAGGAAGAAGGGATCGATTATGAAGAGGTGTTTGCTCCAGTAGCCAGGATTGAAGCTATTTGATTATTTCTTGCTTATGCCTCATTCATGGACTTCACTGTTTTCCAGATGGATGTGAAAAGTGCCTTCTTATATGGAACCATTGATGAAGAAGTCTATGTCATGCAGCCACCAGGGTTTGAAGATCCAGAACATCCTGACAAAGTATACAAGGTGAAAAAGGCCATGTATGGCCTTCACCAAGCTCCCAGAGCCTGGTATGGTACTCTTTCCAAATATCTCCTAGACAATGGATTCAGCAGGGGGAAGATTGATCAGACCCTGTTTATCAAGAAACAAAAGGGTGACCTTCTGCTAGTACAAGTCTATGTGGATGACATCATTTTTGGATCAACTAACTCCATGCTTAGCAAAGAGTTTGCCAAATTGATGCAGGATAAATTTCAAATGAGTGCCATGGGAGAACTAAACTTCTTTTTGGGGTTACAAGTTCAGCAGCGGAAAGATGGGATATTTATCTCACAAGACAAATATGTGGCTGAGATTGTAAAGAAGTTTGGCATGTCTGATGGGAAGAAGGTGTCCACTCCCATGGACAAGGATCATCCATGGGGCAAGGATGGTCCTGGAAAGCCTATTGATGTCAGGAATTACAGGTCTATGATTGGGTCTCTTATGTATCTCACTGCTTCAAGACCTGACATCATGTTTGCAGTCTGCTTATGTGCAAGATACCAGGTGTCACCAACAGAGTGTCACTTATTTGCTGTGAAAAGGATTTTTAGGTATCTAAAATGTCATCCTACCTTAGGACTCTGGTATCCAAAGGAGTCACCATTTGAGCTGATAGCTTATTCAGATAGTGATTATGCTGGTGACAACAATGATAGGAAGTCTACAACAGGGGGATGCCAATTTTTGGGGAGCAGGCTTATATCTTGGCAATGTAAGAAGCAGACTATCATGGCAACATCTACAACTGAAGCTGAGTATGTAGCAGCTGCTGCATGCTGTGGTCAAGTTCTTTGGGTGCAAAATCAATTGCTTGATTATGGGTATAACTTTCTTAAAACCAAGATATTCATTGACAACAACAGCACTATTTGCATCGTAAAGAACCCTGTTTTTCATAGCAAAACCAAACACATTGAAATTAGACATCACTTTATCAGAGATTGTTTTGAAAAAGGACTGATTGTCCCTGAGAAAATTGATACAGAACTTAATGTTTCTGATCTTTTAACAAAAGCTTTTGATGTAGGGAGGTTTCAGTATCTGGTTGTAGGTATTGGAATGGTTACTCCTTAAAAATCTGATGTCTATTTTGTCATGTATAATCAGGGTTACTTCACTGCTGTTGTTGTATAATTGTTAGTCAATTTTACCATTTCTTTCATTCCACTGCTTTTTAACACTGATTCCCCTGCCTGGGGTTCATTCCCCTGCCAAGAGAATTTTTCTCTTAAGCTGGGTGTGTTCTTTTTACAAAAGTGGTTTTATGTGGTTTTAGACTAACAATGCAGAGGTTCATATGGTGCATACTATTCTTGTTGGTGAATCAGGTATATACTCTATGTTTCAGGGGAGGTTAGGTCACACCTTTAGGACTCAGGGTATCCTTAGGATGCTCATATATGATCTTACATCATATCCACTGGTGAGTGAGGGTTCAGGTTAATGATGACTTGCTGCAAAGCTTGTCAGAACTCTGAAACCTTGAGGCACTGTAGTGTGTACTTACATTTCTTTATTAAAAACAGCTTGCTGTTCAAATATAGACCTGTGGCACACACTGCCAAGACTAACTGACCATAAGTATGGGACAAGGTTGGGATGGTGACTGGGGTATGCATGATTTCTTGGGATTACCTGGTGTAGGGGGACTTATGTATTAACTTTTTGTATTGGGACCATTGCTGAATAGAGGACTCTTGAGATTCTATGTATCTATCTTGTGTATACAAGTGTGTGCATTAGAGCAGAGCTAGTTAGCGTTAGTCCTTCCATGACTAGTTTAATACCCCTAGGAAAGTTTCCCCTGCTTTTATCTTTTATTCCCCTGCCTTCACAACATTCCCCTGTTTGACCATTGACCGACAATACCGTTACCCTGTTCATAGCCGTTGGGCCTGCTTGCTTAAATTTTGGTTAGGGAATATTTTATTCTTTTTAAAAGATATTTAAGGCGCTTTCTTCGCTGATTGGTAATCTTTTCCTTCTAGTTCAAATATATTAATTTTTTATCAAGATTTATCCTTGATATTTTTGCAATTTGAAAATTTTGGTCCAATCACAGCCCTTCAAATTGTCTATGTAAACATAATTCCCTTTACCAGCAGGTCCATAAATCTCTCTCGACCTAATCCCACTTACCTCCCATCTCTATAAACCTCTAAACTATTTTCCAAATTCATCATGACCCTTAAAATTGCTCCTAATCATAACCAAATTGCTTTGCTTCATGATGAACCAGCCGAGTTTGCTGAGGCTGTGGCCTTTCTAAAGTCTTCGTACTTCAGAGTGGCCCTTCTCATCAATCCTCGCATTTATATCTCACACATTCAACAGTTCTGGTCTAAAGCCATGACCAAAACAGTGAATGGAGAGGTCATAATTCAAAGCACAGTTGATGGTCATTCCAAGGTAATCACACTTGCCTCCATCAGGGAGAATCTGCTCCTTGATGATGAGGATGGAATAACCAACTTTTCTGAGGCTGAAATTTTTGAAGGTCTTGATAAATTGGGGTATAAACTTTCTGAAAATAAAAAATTAAAGTTTGCTAAAGGCCAGTTTGCCCCTCATTGGAAATTTTTGATTCATACCATTATGCAATGTTTGTCACCCAAAACCACTGCTTTTAATGAGGTTGGTAGCGAGATAGCTTCTGCCCTGATCTGCTTTGTAACAGGAAGGAAGTATTGTTTTTCTCAAATGATTTTTAAAGGCATGGTTAAAAATGTTTCAAGCACCTCAAAGTTTTGTATGTATCCAAGGTTTATAGAAATTTTGCTGAATATGAGTGATCATGGTCCCATTACACACAGAAACTATTTTTCAGCAACCAAACACACAACCAAACTTTTCACCACATTACTTGCACCATCACCTTTGTTTTCTGGCAGAAACATTCCATTCACTTCAATGATGCTAGACCAAATCAGACGGGAAGAAGCCAAAAATCAAACAGCCATAAATCAACCTGCTGAATCCCCTGCCAGGAACCTACCACCTGCTGATCCACAACAAGAAAGGCGTTCAAAATCCAGGTTTGCCAGGTCTCCCTTGCCTGGTGAATCTTCACAAGCAGCAGAAAGAAGTGTCTCCAAGAGTTTGGAGCAACCTGGGGGTTTGGATGCCACTACTGTCTCATCCTCAAGGGGTGAGTAGGATAGTGACACCATCAATAAGTCCTCTCCCCCACTCCATGATATCCAACAAGGGGAGAAATTCCCTTCTAGGATTGAGAGCAGTATGAAACCTTTGACAAATCTAGAATTGACGAAAATGTGCATGAGTCTGAAAAGGCAGAATGCACAACTAGTACAAGATGTCAAAAAGCAAGGTCTAGTTATCTCTCAACTGGAAACCAGACTTGCTACTCTTGAGGGGAGGAGAAAGCCCAGACTGATTCTTTCTACAGATGAGGATGCTTCCAAAGGGGAGGAAATTCCACACACAGAAGGATCTACTGAGTATTATTCATATCCTGGTGGGGAGCATGGAAAGATAACAAGTGCTAAGAAAGGGATGGAGAGAGAAAGTGCTGATAAGGGAAGTGACAAGGGGAGTGCAACCAAAGATATTGCTCAAACATTGCTCACCATGGGCAATCAAGACGAAGCCCCTGCTGTAAGTTTATCCCCTGCTAAGAACATTACTCAAACATTTGTTAGGAAGAACATAAAGCAACCAGCTCAGAAGGGGATAACAATCAAAGAACCTGCATCTAAAGCAAAACCAGCACCAGCAGTGGATCCAAAAGACAAAGGAAAAGGAATCATGGTGCAACAGCCCAAGAGAAAATACAAGCATCTGACTCCTGAACAGCAGAAGGTCCAAGAAGCACATGATGCACAAGTAGCTCTCAGGCTACAACAAGAGGAAATGGATATGCAGGATCAAAGGATGGAGAAGATGAGGCCCAAAGATATGCTAAAACAGGTTGAGATTATGCATAGGGAACTAGATGACAGGGTACCTCATGTTGGAGAGTTTCTTGATCAATGGGAGAAGGAGTTGAAAAATGCTCCTTTGGAAGACAGGTATGAGTTGACTTGCCTTGTTTACAAATATCAAACTGAATATCTGGAAAGAAGGGCAATGCAAATTCAGAGTGAGAAGTATCGAACGTCAGAGAAAGGGCAACTTGATCACTACAAAGTTCTGCTTAAAAGGCATAGAAAGTGGAAGGATGGTGACTTCAGAGATATGAGCTTTGAAGCCATAAAGAGAGCAGTCAGACCAGTTCTAAAGTTGTATGATGTGGAGGATTGGATGACCATCAACACTCCTGAGGAAGCTGAGTATCTTAGGAGACAAAGTGAAGTGCTACAGAAAGCTAGAGCAACAAAGAAAAGAAAAGCTGGAGAGACTACACAAGCAGGTGCATCATCCCAAGCAGGGGCATCGCACCAAGCAGGTGAAAGTTTTCCAGAAGTACTTGAGAAATCTGTACTTAATGTACAAAGAGCAGCAAAGAGACTCAAGAGAATGGAGCAAGTGGGCATAATTACTAAAGAGTCTCAAGGGCCATCAAATGATGAAATTGATAAACAGCTGATTTTGCAGGAAAATGATGAAATCTCACCTAGTGAACTTGGAAAGAAGTTTGCTATTATAGAGTATGCTGTTTATGAACACAAAGGGAGAATTTGGTGGAAGCTTACAAGGGCTGACAATACTACACAGACATTTCTAAGTCTAGATGTCATGTTTCAAATTTTGGAGAGTGAAGACTTAGAAGATCTGTGGAAAATATTGAAGAAAACGTTTGCTGCAAAACCTCCTACCATGGATGGTGTGGAGAAGGATTGGGTAATCTGGGAGTGCATGCATAGAATGTATGAACATGAATTATTTGATCCTCTATTTGATGCAGTGAATAAAGGAGATTTGGTGTATTGGAAGCTATTTACAAATTCTGGGGTCTATGAGGTAGTAATGGAAGGTGTGAGTGTTTATTTACTCAATCATAGGTATTATCCCTTCTCTCAGGAAACCTTGAAGAAGTTAGCACAGGCTAAGTTAATTGTTGATGCCAAAAAGCCTGTTGCTTATGATCTGGTAAGAATGGTTCATAGTCAGATTTGGCCAGAGAGTTTGTAAGCATCCTCATCAACTAGCATTTATTCAGAAACTTGTCTTTAGGGGAAAGCACAAGTTTAGGGGAGGATTGTTGGGAATAAATCTATGCTTATTTGTTTCCCCTGCTAGTTGATTATTCATACCCCTGCTAGAGTAAGTTCCCCCTGCTAAATAACAAAGGCAGGGGGATCCGTTCCCCTGCTGGAGTCAAAGGCCCTGCCGTCAAAGATAAACATGGAATAGATATTTACGCGTTTCAGTTATTATTCCTTAATACTTTCCATAGTTTGTTAGTAGTGATCTTGTACGTGGGTCCTTGTATCTATAAAAGGACTCACTAGGTTAGCATGCAAAGAGTGTCTTTCTCATTTCGTTTTTCATTATTATTACTTTAAGGTTTTGTAAACCCTAATACCACTTTGGGTATTCGTATATCTTTGATATATTAAAGTTCAACGTTTGAATCTCATTTGTTCTTGTGCTAAACATTACATTCCGCATCTTGTTTAGTTACTTTGCTTTGCAAAGTTTCTCTAGTGTTAGACTGAATTCTTTCTCTCTATCACAACCCTTAAACAAGCTATTAAGGTTTAAGATCTGACTTTGGGATCAACAAATAACGCAAATTAAAATCTATCTAAGGCAGACTTAAAACGCAACTAAATCTTAAACTAAGGCAAGACTAAAATAAATCTAAGGCAAATAAACTTAAAGTGCGACTAAGTAAAAAGGCGGGAAAAATAAAGCCAATCAAACTAACAAAACTAATCAAGATGATCAAAACCCACTTTGATCAAAATAAGAACATAAAAACATGAACATGAAAATAAACAATAAAATCAAAGATTAAGAAAGGTAGAATGAGAGCTTAACAATTAAGATAAAGATTAACAAGAATTAAAAGAAAAACTTACTTGAAATTAAATGGTAACTAAGGTGCAAGACAGTATTTAAATTTGACAATTAAATGACAAGGTAATTAAAAGTGGAAGAACTAATTGTCACTATTAGCCAACAAAAATGAAAAGATTAATCCTAATGACTATTTATAGGGGAGGATTAAGGGTGCTTAGGAAGCTTCCTCCACTCCTTCATTTTCTCTTAATTGCATCATTAGGCCCTTCCTTCTTAATCTCTTTGTTAATTGCACCATTAGTCCTTAAACCTTTAATCTTCATTAATCTTTGACTTTAATGACTTTTTGGCTCGTGATTTCTTTGAACTCGTCTTTTAATTCTTCAATAAATTAGACTTGAGTTTTTCGGCTTTTGATAAACTTCCGTCTTTTGACTTTTTCTTCGATAAATCTTCAGAATTGGTCTTGGACTTCCGTTCTTTTTGCACTCTTGACTTCTTGACTTCATCTTTCATCTTTTTCTTCAATAAAAGCCCGTGAATGCCCGTGTTTTCTCCACTTTTCACCTTTTCGTCCTAAATCACAACAAAAACACAAACCACGCATAATTCCGACATAAAAGACAAAAAATTCACGTTTTGGCTCGGTTATTATTGTAATTAAGTGGTAAAAAGGATGGGTGTTTACACACCTATCATCCATATACATTTTTTATTGATTTTGAGAAAAGGTTTTAAGTTTTAAAACTCTTGTTTTCAAAAATTAAAGGTTAATCTGTTTTGATCTTACTTTTGTGTTTGTTCATCTTAGCAGCTTGTGGAAGCTGGTGCTTGTTCTTGCTAGCACCTCAACTTAAACATTCCAAGGCTTGGATGTGAGTCTTGGAGGTTTGCATCTCTAATCCTTTTCATTTTTCTGTATTTTGTGTGAGATTTTGGTGAATCTGAGTTTTATTGTTTGATTGTGTGATATTGTGGTTTAATCTTGTTTATCTGAGGTATTTGGTTGTTATTTGGGTGATGTGAACTGGTTTTGTCGTTTAATTCATACTAGTCCTTTGAAAATTTGTGAAAACATGTTATTAAGGGGTGTTTGGGTTAACTGATATACCAGGTTTTGAGGTGATTGTAGTAGGTGTTTGTTGTTGCTTTGTGTTGGTATCTGTTTATTTGGTGCAAGTGGTTGGTTATCTGCAAGTTTTGAGGGTTTAAACACCTAAATCAATCAAGGGTTCATAAAATCTATTTTACTTGGGTATTTTGGCTAAAACTTTGGGGACACCTAGATCTAAGGATAGATTAGGGTTAACAAGTGTTAAATTTTTGCTAACATCACCAGGGAAAGGGATTTAAGGGCTTGAAATTGGATTGGTGGTCAAATAGATCAGCAAAAGTATTTTGGAAAAGTACCTTTGTTCATCAGAAACTTTTTGTGCTTGAATCTGCTTATTTACTTTGATCCAGTGTTTGAAACAAGTTTGATTGTGCTTATTAGACTTTACTATAGCTTGTGTATGTATATGGTTCAATTTGGTTGGCTTATTCATGCTTAATCTGCTTATTTGTGCATAACATGCTCATTTGCCAGGTCTGTATCATATATGTGGACTATTTGCTTATTATGTGCTTATTGAGTGAACCAAATTGTGATTTGTTGATTGATATTGAATCCTTGTGATCCACTGATTACAAGGGTGCCTTTGTTTTCATTTGAATCCAACTGGATCTCTCTAAAAAAACAAGTTAATTAGCCACGGCAGTGGGAACTCCTTTCCTCTGCTGCTAGCCACTGCTAGTGTTATTTCAACTGGTGCTTATTAATAAGTTGTTCTAGCTTATTCAAACCTACAACAACTTTGAATATGTAATAGGTGTCACTTATTTGACCAATTTGTTCATTCTGGAGCATTTGAGGGGTTGACTTTGAGCTTTGACTAGAAAACCAATAACTTTGACTTTTACATAAGTGCTTATCAGCTTATTTAGCTTATTTGGCTTGGCTTATTGAACTTTTCTTTCATGATTTGTCTTAATAAAGTTATTTAGAGTCTTTTGCAACTTATTTGAAGGTCTGAGGTGGTCTAGAACTCTAAGTCGACTAATTTGTCTTTTAGTGAAATTCTACTTTGCTTATTTCTGGCTTATTGGGTTTGCTTTTTTAAAGTTTCTTTTCACAGACCTCTTAGGCATCTCAAAAGAAGGTTGTGTGTCTAATCTGAGCTTATGGCATTGGCTTATTGCTTAATGGGCTTATTGGCCCAATAAGGATAAGCTGTTATACCAATAAGCTGTGATAAGCTCAAAATCAGCTTTTGGGCCTTCAGACTTTTGTGTTCAGAATAAAATTTTGAGTCAGATAGGGCTTCTTCATGTCATTTGGGCCTTATTGAACCTTTTGGGCCCATTAAGCCCAATTTGTTGGACTGTTTTGGATTTTAGCCCATTTGGGGGCCCATTAGGGGTATTTTGGTAATTTCACTTTCATTTTCTGCTTATTTAGGTTAAAATAAACTATTTTGCAAGTTTTTAGAATTTTTTTATGATTTTTGGATTTTTAATAATATTTAATATTATTTTATTATTAAATTTCAATTTTCACATTTGACACTTTTTATATTTTTCTTAAGTCTAATACATTAAAATAGGATTTTTGCAACTCTCAGATTATTTTTGTCATTATTTTCTTAATTTTTAGAATTATTTTAATAGTTTTTAATCATTTTAAATAGTTTTAATTAGTTTAAAAATTTATTAAAGTAGTTTTTATTCTTATTTAGTCATTTTTGAGGTTTACAAAGTGAAAATTCTTTATTTGGGCTTTTTAATAATTATTTTGATTTTTAGGGCTTTAATTAGCATTTAAAAATTAATATTTCATTAATTAAAAGGTTTGAAAAAGTTTTGATCATTTGTAAACTCTTAGTTTATTTAATTTGATTTTTGGTAATCTTTTTGGAATTATTTAGAATTAATTTTTATTTTAGCTATTTTTACGATTTTTAATTTAGTCGTCGTAGTAATAATTTTCACGTATCCGTCATTCTATTTTCTCATCCCCTTCTTTCTTAAATATTAATCTCAAATATCTTTACATTTTAGTCACACACATATACCTCCTTGGGAAACGAACTTAATTGGGTCATTAGTACACGGTTTTCCTAAATCGTCGTATTTAATACTTTCCCTATTTACGCTCTTTTCCTAAAGAGTAGTAAAACACTACAATCAGTCAAACAGGTCATCGATTCGCGGTAATAGATAACGATTCCTAATCGTGATCTTATTAAGCTCACGATAGTCAATGCATAAACGCATGCTGCCATCCTTTTTCTTGACAAAAAGAACTGGTGCACCCCATGGTGATACACTCGGACGGATGAAACCTCGCTCAAGTAATTCCTGCAGCTGATCTTTTAACTCCTGGAGCTCTCTTGGAGCCATGCGATAAGGATCCTTAGAGATTGGTTGAGCTCCTGGAATGAGCTCGATGTTAAACTCTTCTTCTCGGTTAGGTGGTATACCCGAAAGTTCTTCTCGGAATACATTGGGGAATTCTGAAACAACTGGTTGATCTTAGATTGACGGAACTTCCGTAGTAATATCTTGAATGAAGCTAAGAAACCCTCGCAACCCTGAGATATCAATGCACGAGCTTCTAAGGTGGATATGATTTGTACAGACTTTCCTGGTATGAAACCATTGTGAATGTATTCTAGTGCTTGAACATCACCGAAGATAACCCGATAGGTATGACAATCGATAGTAGCATGATGTTTGGATAACCAATCCATGCCTAAGATGAGATCAAACTCGCACATATCCAAAGGAAGTGCGTCTACTGAGCGAATCTTATCATCAAATTTTAGTGGAAGATCTCTATACACTTGAGTAACACTTACAGAGTCTCGCATAGGCGTAGATATACATAAAATATTCTATAATGGCGTAGGGATTTTATTAATACTAATGGCATACATAGTGGATATGACTGAATAAGTAGCACTAGTATCGAATAAAACACACGTAGCATGACTGTCCATAAAGAGGATGCCAGTGATAGTACCTAAAGACTTATTAGCTTGGTCCCTTGTGGTAGTGTAGACACGCCCCAAAGCTAGTGGCTTAGGAAGAGCAGCACTAGAAGTACCAGAAGTATCTCCCTTCTTGCAGTCCTTCAACATGTGTCATGGTAGTACGCATTTTAAATAGACGCTGGCAGACTTACGGCATGGTCTGGGATGTCTACGACTACAAGTCGTGCAGATGGGGTAGGTGTAACCTCCTGGAGGTACCCTTGCTACCTGAGAGCATGTTTAAGAAATATGCGTGAGACATGATTATTTGGCATAAACATGACCACAATGAAGTTTAAATGATGATTTACCATATGAAGACAAGTTGTTGGACTGCTGACCCTTATCATTTTGGTCACGTCCACTCGCAAAGTTCCTGTTTATGATGTTGACATGTTAGTATGTAAAACATACAACAACTTATCATAGAAAAGTTTATGAATTTAGGGACCTGTTGTTGTTGGACTGGCTGTTGTTGTTACAGTAATTGTCATTACCGTTCTTCTTGTCAGATCCATAGCGGTCGTTAGATTGATTGTTCCCCTTGTTGGCATTCTGTTGAGTGGCCAATTGGGACCGGTCTCCACCCTTCTACCTGAAGATACAATTGGATAGGAAAAGGTGTAAATGAACATAAAGATTGAAATGAAATGATAACGCTTGATGACTAAAATTTATACCTCTTCTCAGGACGAGCTTGTTCCTCGGAGTCATCACGCTCATGTAGCATTTCCAAGCTACATTCTACATTATTAACTTGTGGCACATTAGTGTAGGTAGCACTAAGTAAACGAGCTTCTGTAGAGGCGTGTAGAGCCTAGAGAAAGTGCTTAGCTCGTTCTTCTGCAGTACCCGTAGTCGCGCCTAGAAATCCAACCAACCTAAGAAACCTCTGCATGGACTCAATGCTAGTCTCTCCAATTCTCTGACGAATTGAGTGATAGTCCCCCTTGAGTCCCTCCTGCTCAGATGTCGGAAAGACTGCCCATAAAACAGAGTCTTTAACTACTCCCAAGTCAACTCAGCTAGCAAAACATCACATCCATTGGCTAACTTGTATGCCCTCCACCAATGCAAGGCATCTCCTTGAAACTGAAAGCAAGCTAACCATGCCTTGTAGACACCATCGCATCCCATAGCATCGAAAATTTTCTCCATATGCGAAATCCAGTCTTCCACATCAGATGAGGTCTTAGCTTTCTCAAATGATCTAGGTTTCTGCTGGTTAAACCTCTCAAGTCAAGTGTGTAAAGTAACCGGTGGATGAGGAGGAGGATTGTTCTGATTGGGAATGTTCTAGTATTCATTCCTAATCTGGTTCTTGATTTGAGGAAGCATTGCCTTCAGAGCTACTTGGACAGCTACTGCTTGCTCTTGTTCGCATGTCATAACCGTCTGATAGTTTAAAAGAACACGAAGTGATTAATCTGATTAGAACATATGATAAACATAAAGAATGCATGAAGAGTTTATGATGGCCTAGCCAACGAAAATGACATGAGTTTGGGTGAAAGCCTATGGGTCGGTTCACCAAAACATAATTGACATAACGAGGATGAACGCCTATGGGTCGGTTCATCAAAAAAAAATGACATGAGCTAATGTGAACGCCTATGGGTCGGTTCACAAAGAAAAATAATTTGAATAAAAGAACATGAGACTAAATATGGCAAGTCCTATGCCAACCATTACTTAGTCAAAATTTCTGCAACAGTGGTACATGAAAATAAATGCATGAAAACAAACTGTCAGTTTTAGGAAGACGCTGATAACTACCCACTAGTCACAGGTCAGTTTTAAGAGCCTATAGGTCGAAACCTTGGCTCTAATACGATAATTGTGACACCCCATTTTGATAAATGGAACATCACAGGATAATTATGGCGCGTCATCAAAGCATGCAAGGTAAATGTCTAAAACATTAAATGACCATAAAAGAATCCAGAAACAAACATCGGATCCAACATAAGCTCCACACATGAAATGCATAAGTAGAATGTAAAGGAAAGGACTAAATAATGTCCAGCAAATCAAGAGTATGTAAATGCATCAATGAATGAAAGAACACTGGCGCCTCATTCTATGCACGTACTCTTGAAATCATAGCTTTGCCCTTTAGTCCCTGCTAATATAGTTGTAAAATTATTTCTTTGAATTGGTCTAATCGAATTGATTTGGTTTAACGTGTGACTCAACCGTTTTTTGTGGATGAAAGAAATTTGGTTATCTATTTCTATTTAAAAAGTAAATGCGAAAAAATATTAAAAATAAACTAAAGAAAAATGACAAATAATAAAGAAACGAGACAAATATTAAAGGGGCATATAATAAAAATTAAAACTAAAACTTTTGGATAAAATACTAAAATAAAAATTTATGGAAAAATAAAACTAAAAATGATTCTCTTTCGAAATAAAAATAAAAACGACTTTCGGATAAAAATTAAAACGACTTTCAGAATAAAAGGGTAACATGTTGGAAAATGGGAGATATGTAGGAAATGGGGGAACAAAAAATATGGAGGGAAAAAGAAAAAAATAAGTCAAAATGTGGTATGTGCATACAATTCGGAATGAGCTTTGTTAATATAAGTCGGAATCTTATAATAGTGCAAAAGAAGTCGGGATAAGTAATTATTTTGGCGGGAAATATAGTAAATTCCGACTTATAAGTCGGAATGTGTTAAAGCTACAATTCGGAATGCAACATAAAAGAAATAAGTCAGAATCTATTTACAAAACACAAGTCGGAATGTAGAAATGTTTATAACTCGTAATATTAAAAATATAATACAAGTCGGAATACTAGGGTTTATTAATTCGGATTAAAAAGAAAATTACAGTTTGGAATAAAGGGGTTTACTAATTCGGGAAAAATGAAAAATAAGCTAAAACTAATTAAGCAAATAAGCTAAAATTAAGCTAAACTAATTTATAAAATAAGCAAAACAAGACACGAATTAAAATTATAAAAAGCACTGAATAAGCAAAATTAATAAAATAAATTTAAAAAAATATTTAAACTACTAAATCCAGTCAATTAAAAATAAGCTAAACACAAATTAAGCAATAAGCACAATAAGCTATTAAAATCAACCACATAAAATTATAAAAAATATTAAATAAGCAACTTAATCAAATAAGCAATAAGATCAAATAAGCTAACATGATGCTTAAACAAATTAACACAAAATAAAAACAAGAAAGGAAGAATGAGATTAATTGATAAGCTTGAATTTAATGATGAAGATTAAAGATTAAACAATTAAAAGATTAAAGATGAAATATGAAAAGCTTGAAATAAAACTTGAGAGAAAAGTAAATTACACCTACTCCTACTCCTACTCCTAATTAACTAACTAACTATTACAAATGGAAGATTTTAGTCTATTTATAGGTGGAGGGGTATGTTGGTGTTGTTGGTTCCTTCTTTTCTTTTGTCTTCTCGCCTTGACAATAAACTCGTCATTCTCGACTTTGTCTCGGGATTTGTCGATAGATAAAATGAACTCGTCTTCTAATTTCTTCTTTGATTAGATTTGGTTCTTCGACTTTATTAAACTTCCGTCTTTGGTATGTTTCTTCGATAAATATTCATAATGGGCCTTTGACTTCCGTTCTTTTTGCATTTTTGATCTTTTGATTTTTTTCTTTCGTCTTTTTCTTCGTTAAAAGCCCGTGAAAGCCCGTGTTTTCTTCTTTTTTCATCTTTTGGTCCTAAAACACAAAAAAACATAAACCACGCATAATTCCGACTTTTACGACATTAAACACACGTTTTGGTCTCATTTTTATTTGTTTTAAGGGGTAAAAGGGTAAGTGTTTTCACACTTATTAAATCCCCTACACTTAAACATTTCAATGACCTCATGAAATGCATTAATTTCAAAGCAAGATTTACATTCTCCTTATAATTAACCCACCTTGGCCTTTATTACATACTACGATACTATAGAAACTAAAAAGATAGAAAATTTTCAAAATGTTTGAAGGAAGAAACTCTTAAAGAAATCAAAGACTTAAATTAGGGCTTTGGTGTCATGAGTATTAATCATCCTCAAGTTTCACGTTCCCCATACCAAGCTTAAAAACGAGATCATTGCTATTATAAGTTAATAAAGCTAACACTTACTCATGTGGCTCAGTTATTCACTTAGACCCCTTATTCCTAGGGGTATCTCTTATATTTTATTATTGTCTTGAATGATCACGAGGAGGCATTTTTTACTTATTTCGATAATTTATTTAGGCCAAAAATAAAGTAGGACGATTTAATCAATAGTTAGCTAAAGGACAAAATCTTTTAAAACTTCTTCTCGAAACCTCATAAAGTTCATATCTTGGCATAACTCGTTTCACGATTTGAGACCTTTCTCGGACCGATATTTGGCATTGATTTCATACTTCGAATCTTGAGAGACGTTCTTGAAATAATGGTCTTCTCTTCATAATTGGAATTTCTTCACTTGAAGTTTTTGAGAGATTCTTCAAACTTGGACAACGACTTCTTCATTTTTCTTCAATCTTTATTTGGGATTTTGATATACAACGATCCGACTCCTCTTCGGACTTGGATCTATTTATCCTCATAACTTGTTAGGGTCTTTTCGGATAGACTTCTCCATGATCTTTATGAGAGTAATTGCTTCTCTTCGTGTGTCTGGATCCTTCATATTGATTTTTGAATAATGATTTTTCACATCATCTTGGATATCTAGCAACAAAATGGATCCCTCATTCCTTGTTAGGGCCTTTTTGGACTCGCCAATCTTCGCATCCCGCTTCAATAAGTTATGCCTTGGCTATGAACTCTAATTAATCCCTAGCAACTTTTAAACGATCTTGGGCTAGAAGCTAAGTAATTTTTCAAATCCTACGACCTTACTTATTGCATTTATTTATTAACAAGTGATGGGAGAAAAAGCTCATAATTAACTCACATAAATTCACGAAAGAATACAAAACTTATAATTGACTCTATCAGTTATCGTTCTCGAAAATTTAAAATCTCAAAGAATGAGACTCGTGGATGCTTAGCCTAATAAACCAATTAAGGTCCATATGGTTAAGGATACTAGCTAGAGTAAACTAAAATAAGTAAACTCGGGTTGAGTCAAAATATTCATGACGGGCCTAATATATCAAAGATATCTAACTTGTTAAAACCATTTTATTTAATAAATTATTTTGAATTTATTCTAGAAATGAAATAGATACATATGATGAAAGAAAATAAAGAATACAAAGGAAAATACTACTAGGTCAAAATAGATAAAAAAAATTTGAAAAATGTCGAACAATCAATTTTTCGATTAAAATGAGGCCATATTCATGGAAAAGCCCACTTAACTTTAATAGAAGTCTCCCCTACACTTAATATAAACATTGGCCTTAATGTTTAAGCATGTAGAAGTAAACTCCCCTACACTTAGGACATTGTGCACGTTGTTTAAATCTTGCTAAGGGAGAGACAACTAAAGTGATTCCTAGTTCAACAATTATGGATATAAAATAGTGAATCAAAAGACTTTAGGATTGAACTGGGAAGACGGGTACACGGAATCACGGGTCGTCAAATATCATCAAAAGTAGATCTTTGAAAGCTCCAATCCCTGCACATCATAAGAAACAAAACAACAAACACCTACGTGGCTCCCCCTAAACTTATTATAAAAAACGGACAAAGAAGGAAAGATCATCGGCTTGCCTCCTGAGAAGCGCTTGTTTTTGTTAACCGAGTCACGAGACAGACTCGACCCCGAATTAAGCATTCAAAGGAAAACCTCTAATATCTATACCGGGATCAAAATTCTTGTCCTCGTTCCTGGAGGAACATAATAAATGAGAGGTCGGGGGATAGGTCATGAAAGGTAAAAAGTTCCTCTCAACATACGAGAAGTATGTAAAGTTATCATCCACGGAAGGTGAGGTTGGTAAAGGAATCAAAATGTCATCCCTAAAAGACATATGATTATCACTAAGCGGCAAAGCCGTAAAGGTATTAATCATAAAATAATCAATTTCACCTCCCGGGTGAAAGCACACATCCTCAGTAATGGTCTCCAAAGTATGGGATGAAAGGTGCTCAGGTGAGGGACTTGGGACAATATCTTCATGGATCAAATTATCAAAAAAATTGTCCCCCTCCGTGTCATCATCATCAATACCCGGAGGTATTGAGAGAATTTCGATTTACTCCATAAATGTGTCATTATTCTCAACGGGAGTAAGAGACGGGGGTAAAGACTCGGTAATAGGAGTAGAATTCAACGCTTCAATTTCAGCAATAAGAAGATGAACTTTCAATAATTTGTCGCGAAGAATAACATCTTCCACCTCATCTAAAAGACCAAGTTCATCGGTGAACTTCTCGTAAGACGGAGAGAATAAATCGACATCGCCCTCATCTCCCGGAGGAAATGGGGAAAAAGGAGACATTTTAAACGTGAAATTCTCATAACATGGAGAAATATCATCATTAAGAGTGACCTCGTTCGTAAGCTCCGAAAAAGTCGGTACATCACAAACCTCATCAAAAAATTTGTCGAGACCAAATTCACTAATTTCACTCGATATATCACTATCCTTAGACGTATTTGGGATATCAAGAGTAGGAGTAGTAATCTCAGAATATAGGTTGAAATCAAAGATATCATCCTCGTCATCATAATAATAAAAGGAACGCACAAGAGGCGTAGAGGTATAAGAACTAAGATTAGATACTTGCTCTTGTCGCCTTTGCTCTTGCAATTTGTGACACCCCGGGTAGGGTCAAAATATGCGGAATTATCAACAGAGATGTCACAAGGGTGGATCGATAGCACATAGTTCATAGAGCATAAGATAAAAGATTATTCAAAACAGATTACATGATTATTAAACAAATTTATGAGAAATTGTCTCCAACATGATAAAAGTAGATTGTTTATGTTTCCCAAATAGTACCCCTGACGAGTCCTACAATGCAGATTACAATGATGCTTGAGTCCATGCACATATCACGTACTAACTTTATTTCCCTGAGAAAAACATGCTTAGAGGGTCAACATAAAGTTGGTGAATTTACAGGTTAACAATAATTAGTTTGGACATACATTAATCATAGAAGTAACAATGCACAAAGCATTCTTACTAAAAAGTAGATTATATTTGCTATTACTCGAAACTGAAGCTTAACCTTACATAGTCCTCAATAGATGAGGACGTAGTGTCTTACAAAAAGACACCCAAACCCAGTTCCAACATGGTATACATCTGTTGTCCCGGCCAAGGCACGGTGAGCATGACTCACCCAGATGGGGATGGTCAATTCCTAATAGATCTATTTATAACATTTGGGCGATTTACAACAATTTAACAGTTTCTATAATAGTCAATCATAGTCAAGTTTATACAATTCAGTTATGTCCATTTAAAATAGTTGCATGTTTTCTCCCCCGTAGAGGAAAAGTTTATCAATAGTTTATATGGGGCTGTAATAATAATAACCATTCAACTTACAATTAAGTTTCCTATTTAAGTAGACCTCAAATGTCCTACTTAAAATATTAGTTTACGTTCGCAGTTCTTGTATTATTAATATCCATTTAAACATTCCATTAAGTTTCATATTTAAGTAAACACAAAAATGTTATACTTAAAATATTAGTTCACGTTCGTAGTACATGTATTAGTAATATCATTTAAACTTGCAATTAAGTTTCATATTTTAAGTAAACATAAGGTGTTCTACTTATAATATTAGTATTCAATTTATTTAACGTTCATATAATTTTATTTCCTTAATGTATATGAGTCCATGTATTAATAATACATATTCATATTGTTTATACAATTTATTTCATAAAGCAAACATATAAATATTTTATTTTTGAAAAATAAAATAAAATATTTTCTTTAACTTAAAAGTTCCCATAAATTATGTAAAATTTATAAAACAATTAATCAATTACAAGTTTAAGGATATATACATTATAAATTCTTATAGTTTAAGGTTTGTCTAAGTTTTATTAAGTTTAAAAATAGAATTAGGGTTAGGGCTTGTTAATGTTTCGGTACATGGCAAAACTAGTCCCTCTATATTTTATACAAAGTATAACTTTCGGATTTTACACATTTGGTACCTAGGGCTTGTTAAAGTTTTGGCTTATGGCAGATTTAGTCCTCCTAGTTATATCTAGGTTTTATTCCTTTCATAAAATGACAAAAACAGTCCCTAGGGTTTCTTTAAGTTTCAGATTATTACCAAAATGGTCCTTAGGGTTATAAAATGACAAAACAACTTTTAGAAACTTTCCAAAATGGTCCCTAGGGTTTAATATGCCACAAATGGTATTTATTAAACCCTAGGCTTTTGGATAATTACATTTTCAGTCCTTGTGTTTACTAATTTATCAAAACAAGTTTCGTAAGTCATGGTTTTAGTCCTTAAGTTTCATAAATTGTCATTTTAGTCCAAAAGTTTTTATAAGTTATATTTTACTGTAAAAACTTTATTGAATTTTCCAAAACATTAAATGGGATCATTAAATGGGTTAAAATATTTAATGGGCTATTTAGTGGGCCTAAATAGAATTTAAGTTTACTAACTTGTTAAATGGGCATTCAAAACATTTATTGGGCTTAAATACATTTTTAAGTCCATTAGTTATTTAAATGGGCCTAAGCCTAATCTTAAGTCCATTAAGATACTAAGATTTATTAAATGGGCTTATTGGGTCTATTAAGTCTTGGACTAATGTTGCATGGGCTTAATTAGTCCATCTTTTCATTTCATGTAAGTTTTAATCTAGGATTTTCTTATAAGCTTATTATTAGCTTATCCATATTTAGTTTTAACCCTTAATAAAAGAATATAGCTCATAGTTTATTTTATTTGATGTACCAAATGAGATCTAGATGTGTTACAAGGTTACATTCAAGTCATAAGCCCTAATATGATCTTATAACTCACGACTATAATTAATCATAGCCTATTAAGATGAGTCAAAACTTGTTTTAAGGTTGCATGTACTTATAAGTGTCCCTAAAATAAGATCTAGCTATGTACAAATCAAGAAACCAAGTCATAAGTCCATATATAGATACATATAGCCCACGGATATAATTTTAAATCTTGGTGTTTCCAAGATGAACTTTTTAGCTAGTTTTATGACTTGTCAATATTTACAAAAATACAACATGATTATCTAGGCTTCTTGAATGTTTCCAAGATTACCAAAATTCCAAGAAAACAACATATAGCTCACGGCTACATTGGTTTCTCCCAATGTTCCCATAAGATCTATAATCGTGTTTTATGTTTATCATGTTAAGTTAAACTCTTATCATTAGATCTAGGTCTTATATAAGCATGCATGTACATCTAAGACTATATATATATATATATATATATATATATATATATATATATATATATATATATATATATATATATATATATATATATATATATATATATATATATATATATATATATATATATATATATATATATATATATATATATATATATATATATATATATATATATATATATAAAGTGTTTTAGAGATTTTCAGAAGTCCATTTCACATGTAATAACACATATTCCATCACTTAAAACTTAGTACATAAATCATATATACATCATTTATTTATGCCGTGACCTTTAGGGTCATGGTATTTCATGATTTTTGAGATACACAAGTTTACTTATAAGATCTATGATTATTAGTTAACCAAAATCCCAAAAAGAAAGATTTGTAACCCATGCTACATTTCAATTCATAAAATGTTTCATATGGTTTTTAATCAAGTTAAAACATAGAATACTAGTCATAGGTTTCTTTATTGAAAAGTTTTTGACCATGACTCATGGTATTCAAATATATGTCGTGACCTTTAAGGTCATGGATTTTACCAAATCTTGATTTTAACAAGTTATTACATGTGTTTATAGATGGATGATGATGCATGCAAGTAAAAATGGAGAATCATAAGGAGTATATCTTTCTTGCTTAAAGTTACCAAGGAAGATCTAGATGAACAAGGAGATTAGAGATCTAATCCAGTGATGAAGAAAACCCTAAATATAACCAAGTCGCGGTCCTTAAGGATTCGGCTAGGGCTTGGTAGGATGATTCCAAAATGATGATGCTACTAAATGATTAGTAGATAAGATATGACAAGGATCTAGTGGATTTAATGTACAAACTTGGATGTTTGTGGCTTATTGCCGAATCATTTGAGAGAGAAAGGTGAAGAGAGAATGAGATTCGGTTTGTATGAGAGAATGTGAAGAGTGAGAGAGTTTTTGGCTTAAAGAAGAAAGAGAAGGCAAGGTAAAAAGGGGTATGATTGCCTTGGTAAGAGAGTATGTGCCAAGTGTTGGCTTTTCCAAAACCAAGGCATCCCTTCTTCTTCCACATAGTGGGGTGCTGTGTAATGCTTAACCAAAAGGGACATGGGCTTATGTTGGGCTAGCACACAAAGATAAAGGATCTTGTGCTAGTCCAAGATGTGTATGTATGCCTATGATGTACACACATATATATACGGCATAAATACTTAATACAACATATTTCCTAAGTTTTGTTAAGTGTTGTGCATGCATAGTTTGTTATACATTTCAATACTTGTTCTCCTAATATTATGTACAAGGTTTAAGTTATGTAACTTATTACAATAGCAAAATGATTGTAGAAGTATAAGTACATAATGTACAAGTTAACACACATCTTATAGAAATATAACACGTTGAGTGAATGTTCTTAAGATCATTGGATGAAACTTTATTACATTAAATCATGGTAAAATCGTGGATTTTATAGCACCACCCCGTTATTTTAGCTTTGTCCCCAAAGCTACTAAAAACATAGTTATCTTTCAAGTGAAAAGATGTGGGTACTTGGCTTTGAATATGTCTTCTCGTTCCCAGGTGTACTCGTGGCCTCTCTTCGAGTCCCATCGCACTTTGATTAACGGGATGCGGCTACGTTTCAAATTCTTGGTTGTTCTCTCCATGATTTCCACTGGTGTCTCCGTGTATTGGAGTTGGTCATTGATATGGACTCCTTCTAAGGGCATAACCAAAGGTTCCTCAACGTAGCACTTTTTCAAATTAGATACATGGAAGGTGGGGTGTATCCGACTTAATTGTGGTGGTAGCTCCAAACGGTAAGCCACTTCACTAACCTTGGCTACCACTTTGAAAGGGCCCACATATCATGGGTTTAACTTTCCAAGCTTTCCAAATCGTATAACTCCCTTTCATGGTGATACTTTTAGTATGACGTGATCTCCTACTTTGATCTGTATGGGTCTGCGTTTCTGATCCGCGTAGCTCTTTTGTCGATCGTGAATCAATTCAGATCCAGATCCAGATCCAGTGAGTTGGAACTCACCTACCTCTGCCCAGCACACATGAGAGCGACATTTACTTCCATAAAGGGCTTCAAAAGGGGCATCCTTGATACTGGCGTGATAGCTATTGTGGTAGGATAATTCGACCAAGGGTATATGCTCGACCCAACCATTTCCAAAATCAATTACACATGCCCTTAGAATGTCCTCTAGGGTTTGGATGGTTCGCTCACTCTGACCATCCGTTTGTGGATGATAGGCGGTGCTTGTATCCAGTTGGGTACCCAGGGCCCGTTGGAGAGCCCTCCAGAAGTTGGAAGTGAATCTACTGTCCCGGTCACAAATTAATGAGACTGGTACTCCATGTTTGGTTACAATTTCCTTAAGGTAGGTCCTTGCCAACTTGTATAGGGAGTCGGATTCCTTGATAGGTATGAAATGAGCAGACTTGGTGAGTCGGTCGACTATCACCCAGATGGCGTCATATCCACGTGATGATTTTGGGAGTTTGGTAACGAAGTCCATGGTAATATTTTCCCACTTCCATTAAGGTATCTCAGGTTGTACCAGTAAACCTGAGGGCCTTCGGTGTTCTGTTTTGACACGTGCGCATGTCAAACATTTCTGAACGTAAGTGGCGATGTCAGCTTTCATGTTTGGCCACTAGTATAATTTCCTCATATCTTGATACATCTTTTTCAATCCAGGATGTATAGAATATTTTGATTTATCTGACTCGTGCATGATTACATCCCTCAAATTCCCATAACGGGGTAGCCAACTCCTCCCGTGTAAGCACAATGTTCCATCCGCCCTTGGTTCCAGTTTCTCTTTGGAGAGGTCGGTTCGAAGCATTCCTCCTATGTCTTCTTTCCAGAGGTTTTTGGGTCTCTGTGGTTAAGTTTATGCTCCAAGAATTTGCTTGGGCAGGTCTATATTGATGGTCATGGTTAAGGCTCGAACCCTCATGGGTGGGTCTTTATCCTTACAGCTTAATGCATCATCAACTACGTTTGCTTTACCTAGGTGGTATTTGATTTCACAATCGTAATCTCTTAGCAGTTCGATCCAACGATGCTGCCTCATATTAAGCTCTTTCTGGTCTAGTATATGTTGCAGACTCTTGTGGTCGGTGTACACTGTACATTTTTTTTCCGTAAAGGTAATGCCTCCAAATTTTTAAGGCAAAGACTACAGCTCCAAGTTCTAAATCGTGAGTAGTGTGGTTCTTCTCATGCTTCTTTAATTGCCTAGAAGCGTAGGCAATTAATTTCTTTCTTTGCATCAATACTGCTCCTAATCCTTTATATGATGCATCACAATATACCTCAAAGTCATCATTGCCCTCAGGCAAAGATAAGAGAGGCGCACTGCATAGCTTTTGTTTTATCAACTAGAAAGCTGATTCCTCCTTTTCTCACCAATTAAATTTCACTCCTTTCTGAGTGAGTTTGGTCATTGGTTTGGCTATCATGGAGAAGTCTTCGATGAATCGGCGATAGTACCCGGCAAGGCCTAGTAATTGGCGGATCTCTGTCGGTGATTTAGGAGATTCCCAATTCTTAACGGACTCAACCTTCGCAGGATCTACGTGGATAACATCGTTGTCAATGACGTGACCTAGGAAATGGACTCTAGATATCAAGAACTCACAGTTGGAAAATTTGGCATACAGCCGCTCTTCCTTGAGTACTTTAAATACTTGAGCCAAATGCTCCGCATGGTCTTGCTTGTTCTTGGAGTAGACAAGTATATCGTCGATGAAAACTATTACGAACTTATCCAGATAGGGTTAACACACCCGATTCATGAGGTCCATGAATATTGCTGGTGCGTTTGTTAATCCAAAAGGCATAACTCAGAATTCGAAATGACCATAACTAGTTCTGAAAGTTGTCTTAAAAATATCTTCTTCCCGGACTCTCAGTTGGTGATATCCAGATCTCAGATCAATCTTAGAATACATACTCGATCCTTGGAGTTGATCGAATAAGTCTTTGATGCGAGGTAATGGATAACGATTCTTTACCGTTAGTTTATTCAATTCCCGGTAATCGATACACATAAAGAGCCGTCTTTCTTCTTGACAAACAGAACAGGGGCTCCCCATGGAGAGGAGCTAGGCCTAATGAATCCTTTTTCTGATTGTTCCTGGAGTTGTTTGGCTAGTTACTTTAATTCTGATGGTGCTAACCGATAGGGGGCCTTAGCTTCTGGTGCAGCCTCAAGAATCAAATCAATTTGGAATTCTATTTGTCGCACTGGAGGCATACCCGACAATTCATCAGGAAATACTTCAGGAGAGTCTCGGACAATTGGTACGTCCTCGATCCGTTTTTCCTTCGGTTTGTCTTCTTCATCGATTCTGGAGATGTGTGCTAGGAAAATAAGGCATCCTCTGGTCAAGTATTTCTGGGCTTTGGTGCAAGAAATGACACTAAGTTTAGTGTTGATTATATCAGGGTTACCATCCCCTCGTATAATCAAGGTTTCATCTCCCCAAGGTATACCAACCAGTTTTTGATCACATATGATAACTTCATTATACTTTGCTAGCCAATCCATGCCAATGATTACATCAAAGCTACCAAGTCTTACTGGAATCAGATCGATGTTAAACGGGTGATTGGAAAGGTTTAAGGTACAACCTCAAATGATGGTGTCAACCGTCACAACTTTTCTGTCGGCTAGTTCTACAGTATAGTAGGGGTCTAACACTGATGGAGTGATTTCCTATACTTTACTAAATTCAGTAGATATAAAGCTTCTGTCTGCTCTGGTGTCAAATAAGACAGCTGCATATCGTTGGTTTAGTAAAAACGTACCGGTGACGATGTTGGAATCTTGATTGGCTTGGGCATTGCCAATCATGTACACTTGTGATGAAGTTCCCTTGTCGTCCTTCTTCTGATTGGCCAACATGGGACAGTCGGGTCTCACATGTCCAGGGGTTTCACATTCGTAACATACTGCATCTCTCTTTGGTCCTCTGTTGCTTCCACCTGTGGGGTTTTGGTTTTCCTGTTGCCCATTTCCGCTCCCCCTAGCATTGGACTTGCCTTTGTTGCTATTTACGGGGTTGTTATTGGGTCGAACCGGGGTAACAACATTTTTCTTGACATTCATGAGCAAAATGGCCTTGTTGGCCACACTTGTAGCATCCCTGGCATTGTCTTCCAACAACATGATGATAATTTCACTTTGGAAACTTAGGCTTGGATCCTGAGTAGTTCTTGGTGTGAGTTGTGGGAGTAGTATCATCAGCTTGCCCAACGTTTTGCCTTTTGGAAGACTGTTGGTGCTGGCTACAAGAGCTTTCATCTGATTTCCTCTTGTTATTCGTTTGCTTTTCAAACAAATTACGGGCTTGCTTGTTGATCAGCTCAGTCGCAAATTCCATAGCACCTTCAATGGTAATGGGTCGTGAAGCTAGCACACTGTCATGGATGTTGTCAGGGAGTCCACTGACATACTTCTCAATATTGTCGCTCCTTTTAGGGAACATTCTAGTGCACATCATGCTTAACTCTTGAAATATTTTGTTGTACCAAAGGATATCATTGTTCATGCATTTTAGATCCCACAGCTCTATTTCCAACTTCTTCATTTCTCTTCTAGGACAGTACTTCCCAGTCATCCTCTCCTAGAGGTTGGCCCAAGTGATAGTATAAGCAGTGTCATGTCCAAGGGTAGCGACCACAGAGTTCCACCAGGTATGGGCGCTCTCGAGCAGTGTGCATGTGGCTATTAACTATGTTCTCGTCAGCACAACCGCTGATGCGGAAAACTGTCTCTAGTCTCTCAAACCATTGCATCAATTCAACAACTCCTTCTTTTCCTCGGTAGTATGAGGGTTTGCACTTCAAGAAGTCGGGGTAAGAACAACCCCTATTGGTGTTGTTTCTGCGCATGTTGAGGTTTGGATCATTGTTTACATTTGGATCAGCTCCTATGGCTGCCATAGCTGCGGTAATGCCCTCACTTATCATTTCTCGGGTTGTGCAGCGGTGACATTCTGAGTAGCTTTTGGAAATTCAGTATTAGCAGCGTTTGAAGTGGTTGCATTATTGGGATTTGATCGCGTAATCACCATTTGTCTATAATCATGCACAAAATGAGATTATTAGTTCAAACGTTAGTACAGTTTTTATATTATTTGCACGAGCAAAATTCATGCATTGATTTCATAACAAATTTGGATAACCTGTCAAGATCTCATAATATAATACATTGCACAACAAATATAATAAAGAAAGTGATTACATGCTATTTCCATAAGAAATTTAACATCCATCTAGCATAACAAAATCCAAGTCATAGGCCTGCCAAGCCTTGTCCAGGGTAGTGATACACACAGTCTTTAATACATTACATCCCAAAATACATGTCTAAAACGAAAAGATACAGTACAGGATTACATCACCAAAAGCTGAAAAGAAATAATAGTACAAAAGTCCTATACCATGACAGCTCGGGTACAACCCATAGGCTGATCATGATGTACAAGAAATCTAGTACATCTATCCTACTCCTGCCTAGATGGTCTGCTAGATGAGGCTGGGGCTAGTGGGGTTGATGAAGCCGCAGATGCTCTCTTGGTGTTCCATAAAGTCAGAACTGTCGCTCTGGCCTCCTTGAGCATGCAGAATGTTGTCAGCAGCTAGGTCCTAAGTCTGTTGACAGCCCCACGAAGATAGGTCATCTCTGATGTAACTCCATCGTGTCGGACGATGGCAAGGTCGAAGAAAATGGACAGGGACTACTCCTGAGCATATAGAGAAGCATGGGTCTGGTGCTGGAGACTCTCTAAGGTCTGTATACGCTGGTGGAGACGATAGTTCTCCTCCCATAGCCACTACAATGCCTCGTCAGTCTTAGCATGGACACCTTTGGCTGCATGTGCCTCTCCGCTCATAGTATGAGTGAGAGAGTCGATACGCTCATGGATGGCAGTGTAGCCTAGTTGACCAGCTGTCAAGAGGCTGCGAAGGTCGGATATCTCCCGCTCCTTGCGTGCAGCCAGTGTGGCGATCCGAGCCTGGACAGAGTCGGCACGTCCCGCCCCAGAGCCTTCCCTGATCTCGTAAGTGGAGTCGGGTATAGACTCGGGAAAATAGCCCGATGGTAAAGATGAAGGTACAAAAGATGGCAGGTCTGGAGACACCCGATCCTCCTCCATAGAGGTGGGGACCAGTATGGCTGATGCTGGAGCAGAAAAAGGGTCCTCAGGAAGTACAACTTCGATAGTCTGATCATCCTCTGAGTCTGAGGCTGATAACCATCCACACTGTACAGATTGTGGAGATGGACGGGTAGCTGGAGCAGGTGCTACTACTGGTAGAAAAGTCGGAGGTGCGGTAGGCTGAGTCATGATACTCTGTAAATAATATTATTTTAAATTTGAAGTAAGTATAAGCTTACAAACAAAGGAAAATTATTATTTTTTGTTACAAGTTTTATGAAGTATATCCCTTTTAAACAATCATCGCAATGTTTTAAGGTTATATATGTTAATATATATATATATATATATATATATATATATATATATATATATATATATATATATATATATATATATATATATATATATATATATATATATATATATATATATATATATATATATATATATATATATATATATATATATATATATATATATATATATATATATATATATATATATATATATATATATATATATATATATATATATATATATATATATATATATATATATATATATATATATATATAAATATATATATATAATTATTTAACCAGTTTATTTATCAATCAGTAACACTTAGTTCACATAGCACAAAATGCCCTACGATCTACATGCTTAACTAATACGGTCCAAAAATAAAATCCCAAAAGATTTTTATAAAGTTATAGTCCAGTTTTAAATAAAAGAAAAATCATTTTATTTTTATTTTATTTAAAAATTTATCTGGTTCTCTATAACTAATGCTCTGATACCATTCTCTATGACACCCCGGGTAGGGTCAAAATATGTGGACTTATCAACGGAGATGTCACAAGGGTGGATTGATAGCACATAGTTCATAGAGCATAAGATAAAAGATTATTCAAAACAGATTACATGATTATTAAACAAATTTATGACAAATTGTCTCCAACATGATAAAAGTAGATTGTTTATGTTTCCCAAATAGAACCCCTGACGAGTCCTACAATGCAGATTACAATGATGCTTGAGTCCATGCACATATCACGTACTAACTTCATTTCCCTGAGAAAAACATGCTTAGAGGGTCAACATAAAGTTGGTGAATTTACAGGTTTAACGATAATTAGTTTGGACATAAATAAATCATAGAAGTAACAATGCACAAAGCATTCTTACTAAAAAGTAGATTACATTTGCTATTACTCGAAACTGAAGCTTAACCTTCCATAGTCCTCAACAGATGAGGACGTAGTGTCTTACAAAAAGACACCCAAACCCAGTTCCAACATGGTATACATCTGTTGTCCCGGTCAAGGCACAATGAGCAAGACTCACCCAGATGGGGATGGTTAATCCCTAATAGATCTATTTATAACATTCGGGCAATTTACAACAATTTAACAGTTTATATAATAGTCAATCATAGTCAAGTTTATACAACTCAGTTATGTCCATTTAAAATAGTTGCATGTTCTCTCCCCCGTAGAGGAAAAGTTTATCAATAGTTTATATGGGGTTGTAAACTCACCTGGGAGTTGGCAATAGATGTATAACATGAATATCCAAATAATGATCACGCCAAAAGTTATGCCTAATCAAATAGTACAGTCTTAATAGATAGTACAAAGAACATATGTGTATGCATATACAAATTTTTAGTCAGTTTAATAATGCTACATTATTTATCTAAATAGCTGTAGTACAAGTATTAACAGTATCCATTTAAACTTATCTATATAAGTTTCATAGTTAAGTAAACATAAAATGTTTAACTTATAATAATAGTTTGCATTCGTAGTAAATGTATTAATAATAACCATTCCAACTTACAATTAAGTCTCCTATTTAAGTAGACTTAAAATGTCCTACTTAAAATATTAGTTTACGTTCGCAGTTCATGTATTATTAATATCCATTTAAACTTACCATTAAGTTTCATATTTAAGTAAACACAAAAATGTTCTACTTAAAATATTAGTTCACGTTCATAGTACATGTATTAGTAATAATCATTTAAACTTAAAATTAAGTTTCAAATTTTAACTAAACATAAGGTGTTCTACTTATAATATTAGTATTCAATTTATTTAATGTTCATATAATTTTATTTCCTAAAAGTATATGAGTTCATGTATTAATAATACATATTCATATTGTTTATACAATTTATTTCATAAAGCAAAAATATAAATATTTTATTTTTGAAAAATAAAATATAATATTTTATTTAACTTAAAAGTTCCCATAAATTATTTAACATTTATAAAATAATTTATCAATTACAAGTTTAAGGATTTATACATTATAAATTCTTATAGTTTAAGGTTTGTCTAAGTTTTACTAAGTTTAAAAATAGAATTAGGGTTAGGGCTTGTTAAAGTTTCGGTACATGGCAAAACTAGTCCCTCCATATTTTAAACAAAGTATAACTTTCGGATTTTACACATTTGGTACCTAGGGCTTGTTAAAGTTTCGGCTTATGGCAGATTTAGTCCTCCTAGTTATATCTAGGTTTTATAACTTTCATAAAATGACCAAAATAGTCCTTAGGGTATATTTAAGTTTCAGATTATTACCAAAATGGTCCTTAGGATTATAAAATGACAAAATAACTTTTATAAACTTTCCAAAATGGTCCCTAGGGTTTAATATGCCACGAATGGTATTTATTAAACCCTAGACTTTCGGATAATTACATTTTCAGTCCTTGTGTTTACTAATTTATCAAAACAAGTTTCATAAGTCATGGTTTTAGTCCTTAAGTTTCATAAATTGTCATTTTAGTCCAAAAGTTTTTATAAGTTATATTTTACTATAAAAACTTTTATTAAATTTTCCAAAACATTAAATGGGATCATTAAATGGGTTAAAATATCTAATGGGCCATTTAGTGGGCCTAAATACAATTTAAGTTTACTAACTTGTTAAATGGGCCTTCAAAACATTTATTGGGCTTAAATACATTTTTAAGTCCATTAGTTATTTAAATGGGCCTAAGCCTAAGCTTAAGTCCATTAAGATACTAAGATTTATTAAATGGGCTTATTGGGTCCATTATGTCTTAGACTAATGTTGCATGGGCTTAATTAGTCCATCAATACTACTTTTCATTTCATGTAAGTATTAATCTAGGATTTTCTTATAAGCTTATTATTAGCTTATCCATATTTAGTTTTAACCCTTAATAAATGAATATGATGTACCAAATGAGATCTAGATGTGTTACAAGGTTGCATGCAAGTCATAAGCCCTAATATGAGCTTATAACTCACGGCTATAATTAATCATAGCTTATTAAGATGAGTCAAAACTTGTTTTAAGGTTGCATGTACTTATAAGTATCCCCAAAATAAGATCTAGCTATGTACAAATCAAGAAACCAAGTCATAAGTCCATATATACATACATATAGCCCACGGCTATAATTTTAAATCTTGGTGTTTTCAAGATGAACTTTTTAGCTAGTTTTATGTCTTGTCAATATTTATAAAAATACAACATGATTATCTAGGCTTCTTGTATGTTTCCAAGATTACCACAATTCCAAGAAAACAACATATAACTCACGGCTATATTGTTTTCTCCCAATGTTCCCATAAGATCTATAAGCTTGTTTTATGTTTATCATGTTAAGTTAAACTCTCATCATTAGATCTAGGTCTTATATAAGCATGCATGTACATCTAAAACCCATTTAAGGTTATATATATCCCACGGCTATATATATATATATATATATATATATATATATATATATATATATATATATATATATATATATATATATATATATATATATATATATATATATATATATATATATATATATATATATATATATATATATATATATATATATATATATATATATATATATATATATATATATATATATATATATATATATATATATATATATATATATATATATATATATATATATATATATATATATATATATATATATATATATATATATATATATATATATATATATATATATATATATATATATATATATATATATATATATATATATATATATATATATATATATATATATA